>OZ022504.1:83166240-84457177 GCA_963989385.1 Ctena decussata | reverse complement strand
ATTTATTTATATTTTGCCAGAATGAAACCTAAATACATGTACGTTTATCCTTTTATCTAGGCCACAGATTCAGCAGTTTTTTTTTATTTATTTATTTTTTCTCATTATACTTTACGTTTTGAGTGGCATTTGAGAAGTAGTGGGAACGATGTGGAAATGACTGCCTTATGCTGCTAAAATGCCTTTTCTAGCCAAATGTACTCAGTGTATGAAAAGCTGATTTGACTACACTTTACAGCTTTTTTTTTGCTTGTTGCTGTATAGTGTACATATAGAATCGTGCGTGAAAGGTGAGCTTGTTAGTGAATTGTCAATAGTTGTTGCTGTCAAGTCTGTGAGCTTTGTTTTCTTGGTTTCTTTGCTAGTTGTAGTTAACTTGTATATGCATGTACATAGTCAATGAGCATGTTAGCATATTAATGCGCCACGACACGACAAAACCAACAAAGTGGCATGCGCGCCCAGCGAAGACTCAGATCAGCCTGAGCATTCGCTGTAGTCTGATGAGAGTCTTCGCTGTCAGCATGGAGCTAGCTAAGACCCTGAGGTATACCTTTAGTACTCAACAAAGACTCTGATCAGACTGGGCGGATGCCCAGGCTGATCTTATCCTATGCTGGGCGCACCTGCCACTTTGTTGGTTTGGCGTGTCGCGGCTCTTATCATTTAGCTGCTTTTGTTTTGTCAGTGTTTGTGATATTTCTTTTCTTTCTTTTTTCTTCTTCTGGATGTGAGTAGAGTTGTTATTTCTTGTAATATTGCCACAACAACTTTAAGAATTTAGCAAGGATCCTACCTCGTTGCATTTATACTGGACTTTCAGTCTGTGATTTTGTCCAAGTCTGCATGCTCTATATAGACTGAATTGGTAGAACATGTTAACCTTGATCAGGAAGTTCCTTTTTTGGCAGTAGGATGTGGGATATGTTTACGCATATTTGTCAGTCTCGGTACTTTGAGTTAAAATAGGGAACTCTATATTTTGTGAAACTTGCATATTTGTAAATATTTTAGGGCCACAACCGAGTTGAATGTTTTTGTACTAATTGTGTTTGGCTCTTGAAATAAAGACATTGAGTTAAATTTCATATAAATTTAAGATGTGAAATATAAAAGATAAAAAGATAAAATCAAACAAGATCAGACACCCCTTCATTTGCTAAAAGACTCACCCAGCATAAATGGTTTAAAGACACTTGTCAAGGAAGATTTAGAGTACATTGTAGAAAAGTTGAATAATATACTCCCCCCCCCCCCCCGCCATGAATTCCTTGGCTGCTATTGAAGAACATAATGATATTTTGACCATGGTCAAGAAATGGAAATTAAGGTGATATGACCACATCTTAGAAAAGATGAAACTGCAGGGCCAAGTGAAAGGGGGGGAAAACTGAAGTAGACAGAAGAAGAGAGGAAATGACGATTATAAAAATGGAATGGGATAGACTTCCCGCACAATAAGAGTAGCTTATAACAAGCCCAGGATGCCAAATGGAGTGCATTCAGGAAATGACTTTATATATAAGCATTTTGCTTACTGTCAAATCCTGTTACTTGTGAAATTGTATTGTAGTATATGTAAATAAAATATCGTTTAAACCAAATGAGTGTAAAATGGAAAAAAAACATGCATCAAGCTTTCGGCAAAAAAGCAGGATGGCGCATGAATAAATCAGGCTTGTTCTGCGTGAAAATTGAATGAATTCACATCTGCTTCATACTACGTTCTTTGCTTGCTAGGATTTTATATTGGGTTGATATACCATATAAATTCAAAACATTGGGGCAGATAGGTCTGAGCAAACAGTGCATATTGATTACTTTGCAAACCAAAATACTTTAAAAAATAAAATAGGACGAATGCCTGCATAGATATCAATAAAAGTGCAAAAAAAAAAAAAAAAAAAATGCGACTGTTTCTCAACATTCTCGCCCACAACCAATGCTTGTACTCAGTATATGAGCCGCGACACGAGAAAACCAACAAAGTGGTTATGCACCCTGCGCAGACTCAGATCGGCCAGGGCACCCGCCCAGTCTGATCAGAGTCTTCGCTGTCCGCATGGAGATAGCTTAGACCCTTAGCTACCCTTTAAGCGCATAGCGAAGGGTCTGATCGGACTGGGCAGATGCCCAGTCTGATCAGAGTCTGCGCTGGGCGCACAACCACTTTGTTGGTTTTCTCGTGTCGCGGCTCAATTATGCGTGCACATGACACTCTTATTATAGATAGATAGATATTCTTTATTTCCTCCTGTTGGAGAGTTTTTACATGAACATATTATGAAAAGAACAACGGTAGAAAAATCAAATTTACAGTATGAGCAATATCCCAACAGGTATTTAAAGCTGTTCAAATTTACACTGAATCAACTCTGATTCAACGCCATGATGTTGAATCAAGGTCGAATCAGTGCGTGCCCGGTGGGATAGCTATGCAGCCGATACGAAAAAGTATAGGTATCAGCTGCATTAGATATTAATATATACAGAAATTATATTATACAAAACCACTACTAATATAGTGAGGACGTAGTAGAAACCTTCATAAACAATAAGCGTAGAATGGTATATGCCTGACGGGAACAAGACACCGCACATCGTATCAGCGTTGAGCCAACGTCACGACGCCATATCAGCACCGACACGAGGACGGCCTGACGCCGTGCCACCGACAGAAAATCATACTATGCTCCTATAACAAAACTTTGACCACATTTTATCCAAATTTATAATACAAACGTGCCAAAAGGCTTGGATATTATCTCTTAGTATATCAACAAGGGGAACTATTTTTTCTCCTAAAAGAGCAAGTAACTGTGACTCCCTATCTAAACTTCTCAGCAGAGTATAAATATCTGTATTCAGCATATAAATATCATTCCACAATATGGCTCTTTCAGTTGTAAGGTAAGAACATTCATACATACAGTGATCTACTCTATTATCATAATGTCTATTACAGTACGAACATATGAAGGGGCCAGTGAAATTATTAGATATACTGGCTATCATTTGCATTACTGATTTGTAACAGTGCGAATACTGAGGATATTCTTTAGCAGTGCGCCACAAATAATGTGGTTCATGTACATTATGCAACCGATAAAACAGAGAAAAGTCAGAACTGTTCATTCTGTCATGCCACATAGCAACTTCATTCTGACATATTCTCTGTCTTACCAAGCGTTTCCATGCACATTTACCTGGAAAAACATTTTCTGTTATAAACACTTCAATATACTGAATTAAACCATATTTTTCTAATAATTTCATTATGTCTGGAAGAAAGCCTTTTTGGTCATATATATGCTCAAAGTAGGACTCGAGCCTGAAGCGAAATAGTGGAGTTATCCAACAATGTGTGTCACTGCGACAGAGTTGCCCCAGCAGGTTTAGCTTTTTGAAATCGATTTCTGATTCAAGAGAATACATGCCCAGTAATCCTAGAGCAATATCAGTGCGTGTTCTGATACTGAAGCCCTGCATGTACTTTACACAAAATCTATGCGCTCGTTCTAAAAACAAAATATTTCCGTTTGTCAGATTAAACCAGCATTCACAGCCATAGAGAGCTTTAGGAAGAACAACAGAATAATATATATTTTTGCATGTGATAGGATTCAGCTCATTGATAAGACCACAATTTGCAAGGCTCATAAAAGTCCCCTTTAATTTATCTACAGACTCTTTAAGATTGACACCGAGATCTGAATATTTGTTACAGTTAACACCTAAGTGTTTGTAATTTTCTGCTTCTACAACTTCATTAGGACCTAAGTGCCATATCTGTCGATGCTTCTTATAATAATATTTAGTTTCATTAAATACAATAACTGCGCTTTTAGTTGGTGAGTAGTCATACCTCCATAGACATGAATAACGGTAGCATATATGCATTAGAGTGTCAAGACCAAACTTAGATAATGCAAGAAGTAACATATCATCACATACAGTTGGGGAGGCAAGGCTCATTCCATCTATCTTGAAACCAACCCCACATTCATTTAGTTCATTAAGAAGCTCATCGACAAAGCACAAATACATAAAAGGAGAGATGACACCACCCTGACGGGTTCCCTGTAACACAGGGAAGCAGTCAGAGTGGTACCCGTCATGAAACACTGTGCTTGTCAGATTACAATGTAGATCAATTACCACCCTCAGTAACTTTGACCTAATGCCCATATTATGTAGTTTAAGAAATAAACCGTTGTGCCAGACCTTATCAAACGCCTTTTGTACGTCTAAAAAGCAAGCAAATAATTTACTCTGATGTTCCTTAGCATATAGAATACATTCTTTGAGCATTAGGGAGGACATGTTGCACCCAGTTAAGGGTCGAAAACCACCTTGTAGACTACTGAAAGGTTTTTCCATATTGCCATATAACATATGTAAGATCAATCTTTCAAATAATTTCAGTATAGATGAAGTCAGGGTGATAGCTCTATAGTTATTTGGATCCTTTTTGGATTTCCTACCTCCTTTATGCAATGTTATTATAACCCCCTGTTTAAGGGATTCTGGTATAAAACCATAATTGAACATATCAGTAAACAATACTGATAGTTCTTTAAAAAGTATGCTACCCCCATAAATCAAGTGCTCATTATAGACGCCATCCCTGCCACATGATTTCTTAGTTTTTTAAATTTTTATTACATTCTCGATATCAGCAGCCGAGAATACAACAGAGTCCCTATCTGGGCAACATGACAACTCACGCATTATTTCTTGAACTCGCGCGTCTACTATATTTTTAAATAAGGGATCAAAATGAATTCTCTCAGTGTCAGAATAAAGATCTTGGAAATATTCACCCCAGCCTGAAGTTATTTCTTCTGGGTCACGGCATATATGCCCTTTAAATTCAATTTCACTTCCAGTACATGCCAAAGACCGTTTTCGTCGACCATTTATCTTTTTCCAAAAATATGCACTGTCTATTTCGGCAATTTGATCAATTTCTGCATTTAGAGAATATAAATATTTTTCAGCGCATTTGCGATGTTGACTACGAAAGAGACACTTCGCCCGTTTATATTTACGATATGAGTCGTAGTTATTTCCCCTTGGCCGCCCTGCTGCTATCCATTGTCGACGCACCTGTCGCATAATGGCATGAAGATCTTTAAGGCTTTGATCCCAGTAAGGCTTAAGAAACCTACGAAATTTAGTTTTTGGCAATATTTCATCAGAACATGATATGATACTACAAACAATGTTGTCATAGCGTTGTTGTATTCTATCAGGTGCATATGAGACGTTACTGTAGTCAACATTGCTAAGCGTTTCGGCCAACCGTAAGTTGTACAGTTGTAGTACATTCGTACTTATTCGATTCCATTTTATATGAGAAACCTCAGGAAATTTATCGGTTGAAAAACACGACATTGGGGTGCATATTTCACAAATAATAGGTCTATGTCTTGAAACATTCAAAACATCATCATCAACAATTTCACAAAAAGAGACAGTATCAAGACTGGTATCTGGTAACAATATGTGATCAATCAGAGATTCATAAAGATCATCGTAAGAGACAAACGTTGAGGTTGCTCCATAACAACTTGGTAGACTATTGACGGACACCAAGTTGTGATAGTGCAACATTCTTTGCATGTATCTGCCTCTCTCGTCAGACGACTTTATGTATCTGTGACATTGCAAATGTGCGTTTAAGTCGCCCATTACAACAACAATGCCGTATTCTGAATACAGACTAATAACAGTTTGCAGGAAATCTACAAAATCTCTGTAACTAGATATCGATGTGTTCCTACACGGTGCATATACTTGTAAAATATATATATAATTATTCTTGCTTAACCTGTACTGAATACCACAGACACGGTCGCTTTCAATATCAAGTAGTGAAATACGACTAGAGATTGATTTGTGCCACATCAATGCGACACCCCCTTTTCCGACTCTACGCCTGCTTGGTATACGTAGATCGCTGTCTGACACACCAAAACCCATATAATCACAATTAATGCTCTCTAAGAAATGCATATTAGAATCACTCAGCCAATGTTCTGATAGTCCTAATATATCTATATGTCTTTGACTCAGTAATTTACTAATATATGATGCACCAGACATGATGCCCGTAGCATTCCATGTCGCAAGTTTTAGGTTTATTGCCATTATAAGGGTTTAATTGTACCTTTAGTCTATCAGTCAACATAATAGTTATCCCCAGGCACCCGACCTGTGACATAAGAGTCTGTTTTCCTGGCATTATTTCTCTGACTAAACTCATTTCTCGAGTACCATGGCCTAGAAAAAACACCAGGGGGCCAAAATCCACGTTCTAGAAGACGTGGACCATGTTCAGAATCCACACTGAGCTGGATAACAGCCCGATCTTGATCCTCATACCGGAGTATGTTAACCCGAGAAACAGTAATACCCCTCCTTAACACGTAATTTACCAGTTTTTGTTCAGTAATACTAGACTTAAACCCGCCGACATAATAACGAGCAGTCCTACGCCGGATATACTGGGTAAAATCATCGTCAGAATCAGGCTCTGTACGCCTAGTTGCGTCATTTACATCCCTACTGCGTACAGTGTAGGGTTTTGTTACATTGGACGAACGAGATTTCAGAGGTTTTCTCTGTCTGTCTGACACAAGAACAGGTATATTGGACTGATTATGTAACGGACCACCCTTCACTACGTCACTGAATGATGCAACGCCCGGTACAAGATTGTCAAAATGTGACTGGAGTGCGGTGAAACGATTTTCCACTGGACATTCGTAGTATAACGTGTGATCATTTTGTTCATTGTTGTCAACCTTATTATGTTTTGAGCTAGATGACTGGTCGTGAGGACATACAGAATCAGGACGGAGGCTGTTTACAGTTCCTGCAGTCACAGTATCCCTGCCTGATTTCTTGGAACTAATTTGCTCATTTGCATTAGAAGAACCACAACTCTCATAGCAAAAAATTTGCAGAGGAATCAAAAGCACCTACATTTGGAGTGACATGGTCAATGCTAATTTCATCTGAAACAGTGACCGGCACCCTTTTAAACATTCTTGTTTCTGGACAGCGAATGAGCTTAGTTTTTGGAAAGCTGGTGCTTGTTCCATTTGTACGGTTACTATTCTCAGGTAACTTCCGCTCTGTAGAGTATGACTCGGCCTGAACACAAGCATTTCTCCTGATCTCACTATCCTTATCAACTGGAGCCTGAGCATCAACATTGCAGGTAGAAGAGATAATAGTATTGTCAGTTGGCAATTTATCTGCATATAAAGAGCCTTTCAGAGGTTGTTTTTTCTAGCATGCAAATATGCAGTAGTATGCAAGGGTTGCAGCAGTAGGTCATTGACTTGAAAAGCTCATATATTTTTGTATGGGCGTCCGTTTAGCTTTAAAACTGAAGTTACGACATAGCAAACTCGCTGCAAGTGTTTTCTGTCCCCTGCAAATACCTTGAAAAGTGTCACAAGCATAAAAGAAATAACCATAAAGGACAAAATGCTTATTAGAGTAATTATCACTGGGTGGTTGCTTAGTCCCGGTAGGCGGTGATTTTTTCTGACAATCGTCAACGATTTTTTTCTTACAATGGTCCCGGATTTTTCCAAATCGTCAATGATTTTTTTCTCCGTGACGTCATAACAGAAAACTGGTGCGATAAAATGGTGAGTTTAGTCGATTAAAACATTAATTTACAAATCCTATGCTTATTTTTGGTAGAGATTAGGCAAATTAGATAAAATACACATATTTAACGTGGTCAACAGATAAAAGAAACCTGGAAATTTTCGTTTAGGGTACATCTTGAAGAACTGTCCTCTATGTCTATGTCTGCGAAGTATACCATAGGGTAACATTAGTTTTAATCACAAATCGGTGTTGGGGAAAATGTCTCATTATTTTTTGACACTGTCTCATTATTTTTTGACACTTTACAATACTATAAATAGGTCTGTAAGCCCATTTTTAATTTTTCATAGGTCCCGGATTTTTTCCTACAAGTCCCGGATTTGCTCCTACAATAGATTTTAAGCGCCTGATTTTTTCTGACAATGCAAACCACAAAATGAGTAGTTATTATGATACGTTATTGCGCATAAATTGAACAGCAAGATCAAAAAATGCTTCAAACTTAGTTTTGGTGCATAAATGGATGACAAAATATTTGTTGGTCATCAAAAGACCAGCCTTTCCATTGTATGCACTATGAAGCCCATTCTATTGCTTCAAATTTGGTTGGCAATTTGAGTCCCGCCACGGTCAGGCTATTTTTCTCTGTTATGAGGCATATTAAATTTACATTGTTTCTCCAGAATTGTGCGTGCATGCATGCGTGCGTACGTGTGTATGTGTGTGATTCCAAAGCATCAATGGTTCCTTTTGTACTATCTTTGGTGTACAGTGCTGACCTGTTCCTCACAAGCCTCACTATAGCATAGTGTATGTGAGGCTTGAGAATGCACAGGTCCAGCCGGTTCTACGCTTGAGGGCCTGAGCAGTTTTACATACTACACATCAGAAATGTTTAAACCAAAATGTTCTGAGAAGTCAATCCTTTGAAAGCAAGGAAAAAGGAATAAATGACAATAACATACTCGGTTCAGTTGCAGCCATGTCCCTAGCAGTAGCTAATCTCTTTTAAAATGTGTCGAAATGAAATCAATGATTCCAAAGGACCAGAAATTATATAATTTGCACTATGATTAGGCACGGTGAGACATTTAACGGCCGTTACACGCCTTCTAACGCCTGTTTCAGAGACGTTTCTATATACATCACAGAATTAAATGAATTGAGAATAATAATTTGTTTGAGAAAATCTGAAGTTTCTGTTTTAAGAATTTCAGTATGTAATGCCATTGAAAAATTGATGGAGCGTAGTAAACACTGTTTGCCATACTACCATACAAATGATACTAGCTATTGCGGAATTACAAACTCTTGTGCCAATTACCTTGGCAGAATGACGTCTAGATGACGTCACTTTGGCATGATAATGAACTCCCAGTTACTATGCTAACAGATATATGACGTCATTGTTATATACTGTTTGCCATGTTCCATCAAGTTTTCAATGCCATTGCATACTGAAATTACTTCAACAGACTTCAGATTTTCTCAGACAAATAATTATTCTCAAGTTACTCAGTTCCTTGTTATACATGTAATTAATCTGCAACACCAGCCATGCCCCAAGCAGCGGCTAGGCCAATCTATTTTCAGAATGACTCAAAATGAAATAAATGTTTCCAAATGACCAGAAATTATATAATCTGCCCTATGGTGATCGCTGGCCTGCTGATCTAGCGGTCCCGGGTTCGATACCTGCTAAAGGCGGAAATCTGTACAACCGTAAACGGGACTCCACAGCACACAACTTTTCATTATCCCCCTACCGTCGTCTTTATCTGATTGAAATACTTTTGAAAAGGAGTCATCCATCCAGCCATCAACGCTTAGCAACACAACACTGAAGCGAAATGGCAAGGAGAAAGGTTTATTCTCTGACGCCAGCAATATGGAAAAATCTGATCACTGTAATTATAAAGCATAAGGCACTATAATTATTAAGCATAAAAGATAAAAAATCCTCTCTTTCTGTCGTGTAATGAATTTTTTCACTAATTAACACCTGTAGTGATAGTTTTCCTTAAGGCATTCCATGGCATACATGTCAGTAATGCCTCTGATGTTGGCGAAATAAAATTAGATCACACAATAAAAAAATCTGATTGCTGATTCTATAATCCGAGTTTTGGGTCTCTGAAATGCAATATATGTGGTAGGAAAAAATCCGGGACACTGTAGGAAAAAATCCGGGACACTAAATTCTTTGTAGGAGCAAATCCTTGACATCTGCTGTAATTTGCGTCCTTGGTTTTCAGAGGTAATTTCACAATAAAAAGTGACAGACGACTAATTGCGCTCATAAAATGCTTCGGAAAACAGCCCATTTGCAAAAGATCAGGAGAAAATATTGAAAATAAGTTTGTTCACTTACCCTTTTGCTTCGTCACGCTTACGAGACACTAATTGTCAGAAAAAATCGTTGACGATTGTCAGAAAAAATCATCGCCCACCGGGACTAAGCAACCACCCAGTGAATTATTAGACTTGTATACAATGTATAATTTATGTTAGCAATAGTAATATTTTAGTAATCTGATTTATAAAAAAAAAATCCTGTAATAAGCTCTAGAAACAAGGCTGAAGTAAAAAGCAATATAGATCTACTATTAGTCGATCATCGGTCTTTACAAGGCTTTACAAAGTAAAAGATAGAAAATTATCAGGAATATACAATCAGATCCCATGTCCCGCCCTCAAAACCAAAAGGGATAGATCTGTATATAAACTGACTACAGTTCACGAAAGGTGACTGCAAAATTTTGGATGATTCCCAACATCACTATCCCCACCCACTAGTTGGCTTTAATGGATCACATATAGAGGATCTTACACGAGTGGTCATTTGATATGAAATTTATGAAACGAGCCGTCGGCGAGTTTCATTAATTTCATATGAAATGCTCACGAGGGTAAGGTTCTGTTTATCATATGACCATTTAAAATGGGATTTTATCGCTTTAAAATGAATATTATTTCAGTAAGAAAACGCATTGTTGACACGGACGTTGTCAATGACGTTACATGTACGCGCAAAAGTGTTATTGCACGTGTGGTCATAGGATTTTTATGACACGACGTTATCCACTGAATAACAGCGACGTAATATGATAAATATATTTAAAATTCTACGTGAAAGGTTTCCAGACACTGCAATGGATTTAGTTCACATTTGGTTATATTCTCCATCGTTAAGATCCGAAAAACATCCTTTTGACGCCGTGCATTATATTTTGTTGTATCCCGCAGCAGCTTTTGTACTTGTTATAATAATTTATAACTTTGTTTAAAGGTTCTTCTTAGGTGTTTATGTGTTGCTTGTTGCTCTGTCTGTTACTGATATATTGTGTGTGATGTTAAGGTTTGTTCTAAAAAAATAAAAATAAAATAATAGAAAATAGGTAAAAATAGTTGTTTAATGTTTTTGTATAGTATTTGTTCTTGTTGCCCAAATTGATGCTTTCATTGAGCCCGGTGACCACCTACATGGGAAATGGCTGTTCACCTGGCTGCCGCTGGTGAAGTCTTTGGTTGTGTCTACTTTTGTATTGTCTTTTCCCACATGGTGTCTTGGGTGGGATCTGGGATTGAATTGTGTCAGTTCCTGAGAATTATCCTACTTACTTTTGTTCATGAGTTTCACTCCAATTTTTGTGTATCTGGTATATTGAACTGAAAAGAAAGCATACATCAGAGGAGGCGCCTTTATTAGAGAAAATACGGTTTTTGCTCAGCAAGGAATAAATTACATAATTATACTACATTCAAATTAGCATATTGCGCTAAGGTGTATATGCACACTTCAATGGGAAGCAACCCTAATATTTTCGTTAGCCCCGGTAGCTACGTAGCGTAAGCGCTGGCCTGCTGGTCTGGTGGGTCGGAGGACCCGCTGAAGGCGTTTTTTTTTCAACGGTAAACGTTACTTTATCACCCTCCTATCGTCCTGATATGACTGAAATACTGTTTAAGAAGGACTTAATATCGTAAGTCATCTGCCAATCTACCATTTTTGTCGCACCTGCTTTACAAGGTGCGATATAAGCGTCCGGTTATCCGTCCGTCAGTCCGTCCATCCGTCCGTTCACAATTTACGTCGACCCTAGCATTTAAGTCCATTTAAATGACTTAACTTTTGAAACCACTGCACCTATGGTTCTCAAATTTCACATGAGACTACAGGGCTTCAGAATGGTAAAATTCAGGCTGGTCGAGAATCCAAGATGGCCTCTGTTACTAAAAATAGCAAAACCTTGAAATCAACGTTTTCTCCAGAACCGCTTGGTATATTTGGCTGAAATTTTGCATGAAGCATAAGTGGGACCTTGGTTTTCAGAATTATCAAAATGAAACAAATCTGTAGCGGAATTAGGTCACTGTGACCTTACGTCGACCCTAGCGTAATTTACGTCGACCCTAGCATTTAAGTCCATTCAGATGACTTATTTTTTAATACCACTGCACCTATGGTTCTCAAATTTCACATGCAGCATGATTAGACTGCAGAGCTTCAGAATGGTAAAGATTCTTTCATGATATGTGAAGGCACAAAGCGGATACGACATAGCGTTCCGCAGAATCCTTGTCTTTATTAGCCTCCCTATTTAATGGGAAAGTTTTGCTCCGCCAGGACCGAATTCTTCCCTTTTAAAGATCTCAGTTTGGAAGAGCCATGTCGTCCTGGGAGGCAAACAGAAACCAAATAGTGAGTTGTTTCCCTTTGAAAAACTGGCCCATACACCTTAAGTCATATGAAAATGCAGTTGCATAATGATCATTCAAATTGAGCCACGACACGAGAAAACCAACAAAGTGGTTGTGCCCACTGCACAGACTCAGATCAGCCTGGGCATCCGCCCAGTCTGCTCAGACTCTTTGCTAGGTGCTTTAAGGGTAGCTAAGGGTCTAAGCTACCTCCGTGCGGACAGCGAAGACTCTGATCAGACTGGGCGGATGCCCAGGCTGATCTGAGTCTGCGCTGGGCGCACAACCACATTGTTGGTTTTGTCGTGTCGCGGCTAAATTACTTTTCGCATGACCGTGCTGAGCTCAAGTTGCAAAGCTAAGGTGTACAGGCTGCATTAGACATGCACTACTTTCTTTTCAACTGTAATATTTTTTTCCACACGTGAACATTTCTGACAAAGTGTGTGTGGGTGGGTTGGGAGGTGCTAGAGGCATGAGGGAGAGGGCTTCTTGCTGATGTACAGGGTTTTTATTGACATGGATATTTTGATGCATTAAATGAAATAATATATTAACGACAAATTGTGATTTAAGAAATATTATACATGCAACAAGAAGGCAAATACAAATATTTATTTGGATTTTAGATATGCTATATATTATAAGGTTAAGATGCAATTTTAGTCAGAAGGGCAGATATTTCAGAAAGTTGCTTGACCAGAGTTGCTTTCTTTTACGAGACGCATTTTCTCCATAAGACACGTAATTACGAGGGGTGATCATTAAGCAATGGTGACACCTTTGTCGATTAGTTATTTTAATTCATAAATAAGCATCCTTTATATTACACCAAAGAGTCTCTTAGCAACATATGACGTCATATACATTCTGAGAACAACATATGTATTTTTTTTACTTTATTTGGTAAGGAAATGTTTGTTTAAGGATATTTAAAGCGAATTTGAGGATTTAGCGACAGATCTCGTTCAAGTAAGGTTTTAGCTTTACAAAAACACATACAATGATTGTTTATGAGAATTTCCTGACATCTGGTATGAGTTAAGGTACTACCCATCTACTGTCTAATGTAATAAACCCTTTTTCAGAGGCGATGAAAATGTGTTAAGGTTAACTTGTCAGATCAAATATTCCACCAAATATCTGGTTTCTTTTGATTAAAGTATAACTTTGTTAAAATATTTCAGTTAAAGTTGTGGTAACTAGATTTTTGACATCATTATATACAAGAAACATCTTTAAAAAAGTCAGATCAAATATTCCACCAAATATCTGGTTTCTTTTGATTAAAGTATAACTTTGTTAAAATATTTCAGTTAAAGTTGTGGTAACTAGATTTGTGACATCATTATATATAAGAGCCTCGTTGTACTCTGTGAACCTGAACTCGCGCTTACAAAGTAACCGCCGCGAAGTCGTTCATAATGTAGCTGACAGGTACCTAGTCTAGTCTAGTCTATCCCATAACTTTGTGAGGTCGTTGGGGGACTACAAATGACTCTACAACAATCCCGTTCCACCTAGTCTTGTCTTCAGCTGCACTAGTTGAGCTAGCAATGTCCATCCCTGTCCATTCCTTAGTATTGTATTCTCACATCTTCTTCTGGACAGGTACCGTTAAAGGTTTTTGTGACAAAGCTTAATTGAGCCGATGTCTGTGAAAAAATGACTTTGATGGTTTGTCTTTTTTATACGCCCGTTTTGAAAAGAACGGACGTATTATGTCGTGGCGCTGTCCGTCCGTCCGTCCGTCTGTCCGTCCGTCCATCTGTCCGTCCGTCCGTCTGTAAGCATTCTTGTGCGCGCCATAACTCAGTAACCGTTTGGGATATCTTCATGAAATTTGGTAGAAATATGTGTTAGGTTGGGGGAACGTGTCGCGTACAAGAATGGTTGCTCCTCCTTCCTTAGTTTCCAAGATATACCCCTTGGATTATCTTTTCCCTCCAAGTCTTGAGCGCGCCATAACTAGCTAGATAACCGTTTGGGATATCTTCATGAAACTTCATAGCAATGAGTTTGAAGTCCCAACGATGTGTCGCGTACAACAATGGCTGCTACCCCTTTCTTTGTTTTAGAGTTACAACCCTATCATAAGCTCTATTAGGCTATTTTTGTGTATACTTATCTTGTGCATACCTTAACTTGGTAACCTTTTGGAATATCATAATGAAACTTTATAGCAACGTGCATGATCACAAGACGGTGTGTCGCATATAAGAATGGTTGCTACCCCTTTCTTAATTTTGGAGTAACCTTCCTTTGATTAGTTTTTAGGCGTTTCTCATTCACTCCATATCTCCTTAACCTTTTGAAATACTAGAAAGTAACTTTGTAGGAATGTGTAAAATAATGAGGCAATTTACCCTGAGCAAGAACCACAACTCTGGCTTACTTACTGAATTATCTGCCCTTGACAAATGTCCTGTTTACTCTGTAACTCCTTAACCGTTTAAAATATTAAACACAACTTAAGTCAAGGGAAGGTAGTAGAACCAAGAATGGTATATCTAGTATATTTAGTTTATCTCCCTTGTTTGACTTTGGCTTTGGCTTTTTGGTATACTAATAGTATTTGATATGTGAATCATTTAGATAATGTTGCCGTCATTAATTATAGAGACTGTATTCCTTTTGTAAACAGTCTTGTTCATTCTGTAACCCCTTTATGACATTTAAACGGGTGTATTATGCGCCGCTTGCGAAGCCCTTGTTTATTATTTTTGGATAACGGAACGGTTCTGAACCTGCTCCTACAACGAAATCTTGCAAAAGTGGATGGACTGTTAGTAAGAATGGCGGTTAATATACATGTAACTTTTTTCTCGGGGGGTTGGGGGAGGGAGAGGTGGGGGCGGGAGCGTGTGACATTGGATGCCATGATGTTTAGTATTAAACTGAATTTAAGTGATCGGTTGTTAAGTACAGAATAATTTTGGTTCCTTCTGCTATACAATTATCCCAGAAATCTGCTTATCAAAGCAATGGCTTCACGAGTTTGGTCCCTATCCATAAATGTCATATATTTTGCTCTCCATCAAAAGCCTTGTATGGTCTGTATTTCTGCCATGTTCTAGCCAGCATACTTTCACAAGCTTTTATTCATTCTTTGTTGCTTTTCAGCAGCATATTTACAAGTTTAGAGACTAAACCCCTATAAGTTTAAGGCAGCATTGCCATTGCAACGATATTTCTATACAGTTCTTGGAACTTAAGTATATGTCATACGCTTGCCTTTTAGGTATTACACGAAGAACATTTTTTCTAACACATTCTTAATGAGATTATGCGTATTTCTATTAATTAACGATCACCGCCTCGTAAAATACCACAGAGTTAAAAATCATGGAGTCAAATAAAATTGCTAAGCAAACGGAAATGGAGAATTCTCAGGAGCATTTCAATATATGAAAACGAACACTTACAAGTACAGATTGGTGAGGTTTGGTGAAAATCCGTTAGTAACCAGAAAATGACCCTTATGAAGACTCCCCCTTTACTTTAGGTCATGTGACAAGTTTAAACGTATCTTTATTCATACTGATGGTCTCTATGAATATCTGCTTTATCGCGTATAACAGTAACATATTCATCTTTTTATTTTTCTTATTTCTGCTTTCTTTAATGTCTTAATATCCCTAACTTTTTTTCGAGCACTATGTAATGAAGACATAGGGATAGGCATTTTAATGGTTTCTGCGTAGGCGATCGTTCTTATTTGATTTGTCACACTATCTAGCCATCTTTAATGATAAGTCAAGTGATCGTATAGTTTTCCAAGTTTATTAAAGTTAACATTTCCGCAACTACTAACTACCCAGGTTCATAATAAGTCAAATTCATTGTTGCTTCTTCGTTATTTCCAAGTTACAACCTTAAACCCAATCAAAAGCCAAAATCCTAATCCCAAATCCCCCGAGCGCGATGCGCTTCTGTTTTATATAATCAAAGGTCATGCACTTTATTATCATAAAGTTCAAATGGCAATTTCCATGGTAATATTGCTTACGTATTACATGTTATCTCTATGCCTAAAGTGTTATTACCAAATAAGTTCACGGCATATACCTGAATCGCTATTTCTTGGAAATTGTACATGCACTTGCTCAAATTACAGTCATGAATCATCGACCCATTTAGGCTACTTGAAATTACGCAGGTTTTCTGAGACACACCTAGTGCAAAGAGGTCTTAGTCCTAAATAAAAATTGCTGAAAATCTAATTGCAAGTGCACTCTGTGACAGACCTTCCCTTCTTAAGATTTTATGGAATTTTTATAGCTTTCAAATTTTGAATTGCCTTATATAGTACTTTTGAATTCATACAGAAACTTACATCTTACTAAACAAGAACTATTCCGAGTCTACTACAATTAATATAGCAAATAATTAAAATTAAAAAAGCATGCATTAAAATTACTCTTAATGTTTAATGCACTTTAAATGTTTTATACACTTTGAAAGTCACTGTTCTAGCAAACTGCTCACTGCTTTATAATATGTTTCTTGTCTCATGTATTATTCTAAATAAGTCCATTAAATATGAATGAACAATCTCACTAACAGTCTGACTAAAACTAAATTGATTCTGAAAGTTTTAAGCACTGTCAAAGTTTAGAATTCTTCATTCCCATCAGTCTTTAGCCTTCAGTCCACCCAGGTGTCATACGGTTGTTTAGAATATGACACACAGGCACGGTTGTCTTGAATGCCTGTTATACTTGACGTTTTGTGCCGACAGTCCCAAATTCTGGCAGCTATCTCAGGATTAAGAACTGTCCCAACGATAAAACATATCTTCCCATATTGTCGACGCATGTTGCATTAAGCATATATTGCTGCTTTAGCATGATACAGGTGTCTTGACTGATAATTCTCCCACTTGAGTATTATATATCCACACAACAAATATAATGTGTCCAGGTAACTTTTAATTCAGGAGAAAGTCTGGCAAGTGTCCATACAGGTAAGCATGATAAAAGAAAGTGTCCCCGAATTGATTCACAGGTTATCTAGTCTTGATAAAGATACATCTAGTTTCTGACGTAAGCATAAGAAAGTTCTCACGGTTTCTTACATAGTTTCATTGAAAAAGTTCCAGCTAATATTTCCTCGAAGTTACTGCGTCACACTATGTACATGTTCTCTATATATGAAACACTGATTAAATACGGTTACATAGGTCCACACTGGTAAACTATATTCTAAATGTCACTCTTTATTTACAAGTCACCAGCTCTGTAGTCTCAAGTCATTTCGATATGCCAGCTCGAGGCATCTTCGAAAGTACTTCATGTCACCATGACATAATTACGTCCATAAACGTAATCCAACGACGATATCCTATCCGCTCGTCGTTATCTCATGTCGGGAGTGATGGAAATTAACCATCTTTGACCAACTTAGGTCCTCTGATCTCTGTCAGCTCCCTAACCTTCAGAAAGGCTTCCTTGGATTGGCCTTCACTGGAAAAACTCAACACAACAAAACATGAGCAAAACATAGAGGCTTGGCAACATCATATGCACACATTGCATATGTGACAACGAAATGCAAATCTATAACAAACATTAGAAGTCGAAAATATTCAACACTGCCCAACAATGTACCAAACGTAAGAAGTGCCAACAACCTCAAAAGTACATCACAACACAAAAGTCAACAATAAGTACAAATCAACCTTGACCTAGCTCTCCTTGTTTTGCCCATTCAGGTTAAAGTAACCTTACTCAAAATTTCAAACTCATACAACACAATTATACCCTTGGCATATAGCCAAACCATAAGGTACCATATGCATTAATTGATGCTGCGAACCAAACGCACCAGCTGCTCAAAGCTGACATCAACATAATGGTCCTTATACCGCATTTCATGACGCATACTCAATGCACCATGCAACTCTTAACTGCCAGTCCATACTGGTGCAGGAGAAAACATCCTAAAGTAAACTGAACCTTTTGACAGAAAGTCAACACCAATCTAACAGGAAAGAGTTGAAAATAATTCTTTTTAATCATTCAAACACACCTAACAACAAAAGTTGCAGAGAACACACGTCATGTATGTATGAAGCAATGACTCAAAGCTTCACACAATCATATATCTCTACACAGCGAAATAAAGTTAGGTCACAAACACAATGTACATTCATACCGAAATACCAAGTTTATGTGAACCCAATAATGGCATATCGCCAACCTAAGTCTTAGCAAACTGTTCTATCTCTTTGGCAGAACACCAACCTAATCACAACTCTGGAAAAAAACAGTTCCCAAGATTTTCTAGAAGAACCTTGGACCATAGCCAATAGTCCATAAACCATGCCGAATAAATTAACTGATTTCAATAGAAGACGCAAAAGCATACCCAAGGTCAAATAAAACCAAGTTATATCTTGCATAAAAAACCTCAAATTAATTTGTCTGCCTTAACAATAGCCTAGGTACAGAAACACCTTATAAACGAGAAGCTGTAATTTAACTAATATGCAAATCAAGTTCCAGCTGAACATGCAAGGACATTTAACACATATTATCAACCTCCAGTTTTGACATGCATGATGTGCATTAGTAAAACCAGTAGACGGCCTTACCTTGGATTGCTTCCAGGTCTTTGCTGACATCATATGGTATTGAAAGTCCTTCACTAAGGTGTCCGATAATGTTGAGTGTCCTCACAACTGTCCATCGAAAAGTCCCAAACATTGTCATCACAAATGTCCCAGATAAAATGTCCAAAATACGAAGAAATCCTGGTCACGAGCATCAAAAGAAAGATGACTGTCACACTATCTAGCCATCTTTAATGATAAGTCAAGTGATCGTATAGTTTTCCAAGTTTATTAAAGTTAACATTTCCGCAACTACTAACTACCCAGGTTCATAATAAGTCAAATTCATTGTTGCTTCTTCGTTATTTCCTAGTTACAACCTTAAACCCAATCAAAAGCCAAAATCCTAATCCCAAATCCCCCGAGCGCGATGCGCTTCTGTTTTATATAATCAAAGGTCATGCACTTTATTATCATAAAGTTCAAATGGCAATTTCCATGGTAATATTGCTTACGTATTACATGTTATCTCTATGCCTAAAGTGTTATTACCAAATAAGTTCACGGCATATACCTGAATCGCTATTTCTTGGAAATTGTACATGCACTTGCTCAAATTACAGTCATGAATCATCGACCCATTTAGGCTACTTGAAATTACGCAGGTTTTCTGAGACACACCTAGTGCAAAGAGGTCTTAGTCCTAAATAAAAATTGCTTAAAATCTAATTGCAAGTGCACTCTGTGACAGATTTCTGTTCAATAAATGAAATAATTAATCAAGATTGTAATTTTATTTGTTTGCATTGTAGAGAAAAGATGTATATTTTTATGCTGATGACTGCAACTGCGCTGGTGACTATCTCATCCTACCAAGGCTTGTCTGCTGGCAATGTTCTGATAATGCCAATTCCGGGTTTAAGCAACGTTTATAGAATGGCAAGCATCGCAAGAGAGTTACAATCCTTTGGATACAATTCAACATTTGTTTTATCTGACAGGCCAATAAAATATAAACTGAAGACAGACTTTAATGTAGATGTGATTGTTTCGGACGGATTCACTAAAACGATGGATGCCCTTGAAGAGCTAGCAGAATCCATGGCTTCAAATGGATTTCGTGGGACACGATTAAGTATGAATAATATGAAGAAATTTGGAGTAGTATGCCCAGCTGTAGTCCAAGATATCGATCTCATGCAAAACTTACAGAAAAGAAAGTTTGACATAGCTATTCTTAGCATGGCTCCCATAAATCTCTGTGCAAGTGTTATACCATATAAACTTTCTATTCCATTTATTCATCAGGAATATTATGTTCAAAATATGCGAAGCATGATACATCCCGCAGCTTACCCGGCTCATCAAATGCTTCCTATAACAGATCAGATGACCTTTTTTCAACGAGTGTACAACACATTAGTTCATATTTTTCTACTCACCATGCCAGATTTTGTTAATCCTGCAGACGTCGTGGGAACATTTGCTCCAGAAAAACCGCACATCACCAACGGAGAGCTGCAGGCCAAAACTGAACTATATCTCATTGAGTTAGATGAACTGTTTGACTATCATCTGCCGGTATATCCAAATATGGTATTCGTTGGTGGTCTAAACACTCGCCCTGCGACTGAACTAACAGGGGAACTTAAAAATTTCATGGACTCTGCAGATAATGGAGCTGTAATCGTTTCCTTTGGTACCGTAGCGGAAAATATCCCGACACACATCAGAGACGAATTCATGGAAGCGTTTCAGCGGCTACAACATTTAAAGTTTGTCTTTAAATATGGTACAGAGTTTGAAGTATTGGGAAATACATTGCTCATGCCGTGGGTACCACATAATGATCTTCTTGGACACAAAAATACAAAAATATTTGTCTCTCACTGCGGAATCAACAGCATCTTTGAGGCAATATATCATGGTGTTCCAATTGTCGGACTACCCGTATTCGGAGATCAAACGCAAAATGCTCTAAAGGCTCAGGCCAAAGGATACGGTATAGTACTGAATATTGTTGAATTCAGAGCTAGCAACCTAGTTCTGGCAATAAACGAACTTCTTGAGACTCCGTCGGTTGGCCATATGTTCTCTGTATCTTGATTATTTGTAATCTTAGTTGTTTCCAACTATGGTTTGAGGGCTGGATTTGGATTTTGATTGTTTCAGTTCCTGGTCTTTGCATACTTTTTACTTTTATAGCATCACCAACGCTTCGATTATCTTCAAGAGCAGACCGTTGACCCCAGCAAAGCGCGCAGCATGGTGGGTTGATCAGGTGATGAAGTACGGCGGACGTCATTTACGCCCTGCTGTTGCTACTCTTCCAGAATATCAATTCCTTATGATTGATGTACTTGCCAGTATCATTGTCTCTCTGACAGTCTTATGTCTTACTTGTATTCTATCTGTAAAATGTATTATCCGGGCGGTTTGTAAGGTTAAAGAGAAACGAGATTAGTTGCATAAGCATCACATCATCAACAGCCAGATGCGAGGCAGCGTGTAATATAATGATACGTCAGGTTCCCAGCGGATACACAAGGTCTAATTGACTTTATTTCGTTACCATTTAGACGTTGCTTTGCTTGTGTATTGTTCATCTCCTGGGATGTTTCAACTTTCAGTTGACAATGTGTACGCTCTAACGGACTGCTATACATCAGTTATTAATTTAGGTTATTTTTTTTACATCATGTGGTCATGCTCATTGATATTTTATGCAAATCTAAAAACAAACAAGCAAAACTATAGTTATTATACTAGAAAATAATACGCAATTATGTCAATGTACATTGAAATTTTTGTCAACTTTACAAAATTTCTTATCGCACCTGCGTTTTTTGCACACGGTTCCGAAAAAGAGAATCCTAAGCTTCTTCACTGCAGGCAAACACCTTTGAATTATTTTGACTCAATGTCATGTGCACGATGGTTATCTCCTAGAATTTTTTTTATCATTTTATTTGTGACAACGTACGTCACTATGACATGGTTAGAAACGTAAATGAGCCGCGCCACGATATAGTTGGTTGTGCGCTTAGCGCAGACTCAGATCTGCATGGGCATCCGCCCGGTCTTATCAGACTATTTGCTGAACATTTTAGGGGTGGCTTAGGGTCTAAGTTACCTCCATGCGGACAGCATAGACTCTGATCAGACTGGGCGTATGCCCAGGCTGATCTGAGTATTCACTAGACGTAAATGCCACTTTGTTGGATGCCGGGCCGCGTAGCGCGACCGGTAGGGCGCCTGACTTGTAAGCCAGAGGTCCTGGGTTCGATACCCGATCCGGCCAGGTACTTTCATTTCTCTTTCCGCTAATTCAACAAGGACAGTTGTCAGTTACTGGTGAATGTAAGTGCACTTAGTACTGGTTAACCGCTTAGGAGGTCTAAGCCTGCCAGGAATAGTGTGGTTAGGTTAACTGACCGTCCCGACATGACCATGGCCGTTTACCGTGGATGTTAAACAATGACGCAACATAACACACACTTTGTTGGTTTTTTTCGTGTCATGGCTCAAATGACTTGACGAGGATCACCCAAAAAGTCATGAACCAGGACTCAAATTTTTTCACCGACGTACTAGCATCGTACAGGACATCAATAAAAAGAACCATCTTTGTTCTTTATAATGATGCCAAATACAGACGAATGAAAAAACGATGGTTGAATTATGCTCTCATACAAAGTGTTAATCTTGTACACTAACCTGTTTTCTTGTATTTTGTGTTTCGGCTTGTGAGTGTATCATGCGCTCCAGGGGCGTTGCATTAATTTTATACCCATGCAAATTTTCTGATTAAGTCTTTGCCTTCCCCAAAGTGCATTATCGCTTCGGCTGAAAGTCTTTGTTGCCAAAAAATCTTACACTTACCATGAAAATAAATTAAGGGACACTGCTAAGGACTCCTGAAAAGTTCGCTGGAGAAGCGATTTTGCAACTTATAAAAGTTCTCTTAAAGTCTGAATCGTTTGACGTAGTTTAAGTCTTTTTCGCAGTGTACAGGAATATGGTGATGAAAAACCGAGATTAGAATTCCAATATTAAAGTATTCAAACATGTTATATTTAATGAAACCCTGAATAAATTTATTTTCTGCAAGAAAATATCATTCCTTAAAAAGGGCTAGACGGGGCCTGCCCTGGAGCCAGTTAGTATGGGTCCTGTTGTTAAAACAGTTTGACTTGCCCTAGATATTTTGTTAATAGAACGCTCGTTTTATCCTGATCTTGAACTACTGAAAGAATACTTTCCGTTGTTTTGACACTGACAACTGAAAAACAGGACAGAAGAGAGGGGTGGACACAGTATGTCTTCAAGTGTCTCGTACGTCTTATTATATCTTTTATTTGTAGTAATAAAAGCTTTGAAACTGAGGTGTTGGCTCTTATTCTTTCTTGTATTTACCAATATTCATCTTGTTAATATTTTAGCAAAGTACAGAAATGAGTTTTAGCAACCTAGCACAGAATATATGAAACGTCTAGTTTTTCCTATCTCTTATTCAAGCAGTGAACATAAACCTAAAAGCAATCATTGGTCACACCTTTTCTCGGTAACAAAATGGATGAATGAACTCACCTGTTAAGTGTTGTTAAATTGTTAAGGCAGGAGATGAAAAAAGCAAACAAATCGAATTTTAATTTTCTTAAGCAAACGTAGATCACCCTAACCCTCTCTTCTGCCATGTTAAATTTCCAGTTACCAGTGCTTAAACGCAAGCGAAATGACATTTAAAGTGTTTTTGCAAAATACATGTAGCTCGCAGTCACGGTAGTAGAGGTATTATTAATTGTCTAAAGCAAGCGTTACTGTTTCTAGCACAGGACCATCACTACGTTTTAAAGGACGGTCGCGTCTTGCTCTTTTTAAGGGTAGATATTTTGTTGCCCGGGTTCTTATTAAATATAACATGTATGTACACCTGTTATTGAAATATCGATCTCGGTTTTTCATATCCATGTTCACCGCCAAAGAGACTTAAACCACGTGAAGCGTTTCAGCCTTTTTCAACTTTGATAGGTTACAATATCGCAGTTTATTCAATCCATAGCAGTGTCCCTTAATTCATTTCCATGGTAAGTGTAATATGTTTTGACAACAAAGACTTTCGGCCGAAGCTATTACTAGTATGCAATTTAGCGAATGCTATTACATATGAAAAATTTGCATAGGTATAATCAATGAAGCGCAAGTGTATGTTTTAATAAATATTATAGGCGACTGAAATTTTCAGGGTTGTTGCTGTCAGAGAGTAGCCCCTCCCCCCCTCCCCCTTATTCCAAACACCACCCCTCGTAAAATGGCTATTGGAAGAAGGACTTTATAGTGGATTGTCCTTACCTCATATAGCCACTTTTCCCCACCATAGTCCTCCCCCCCCAACACCCTACCCCTTTCCCACCCTCATCCCCACAGCCATACCGGAAAGTTGGCTACTAGAACATTTGGGGCACGCACTCATACTGACACGTCCATATGATCATTTAAACGCCCACAGAGTATGGATTCAAGGACATACGATTACTTTCTTGCTTGGCAATAGCTGCAGAAGAAAGGACTCGAAAGCATTTTTTCTTATTTATACCCAGACAGATCGATGCAGACTGAGATATTTGTAAACAGACACATGGAAAATTCGCAAAAGTGTAGAAAACCCGTCTCTATGTATTTTGCTATACACAGATAATCACATGGGCATGCAAGCTTACTGCAGGAATATGTACAAACACGCAGTGGAAGGCGCGTTTTGTTCAGTCGTGCTTGGTTTAGCGGGGCTAAAATATACTATGCAAAATATATTTAGCAAATTTTTATATTTTGCTATTTTTCTCATTACTGAAGTGCAACATTGAGCGAAATTAAATTGAATCGAAAGGAACCGTATTTGGGGCTTGAGATACCATGGGATTACAGAAGCCATCTTTAAAAACGATATCGGGGGAAAGCGATAAGCGCGGAAGGGGCCATTAGCCGAAATTCGCACCCATTGAAAAGCAACATTAAATGATAAGCATGTGATTTTTTTGTACGGTATTTCTCAACATTTTCATGCTCAGTTTTCTTGTCAAAGCTATTGATTGTGTAAAAGATATTGTTAAGCTTAACAACTGACGAATCTTAGCATGCGCCATTGACGTTAAAACGTGTTAATTCGGTCCAATGTGCAATGATTCACGGGTGTCTCAGTTCAATTCAGAATCAAAACCCGAGAAAAACAATGGGCTAAAATTAAAGGTCACACCATGATTAATTTAACTGTGAAGTTTCTTCATTGAAGTATAACGTAACTGTGAGAAAATGATGACGTTAGTCTGAGACTTTTGACTTATGCTCAGTAACCGAGAAGAATTTTCTTCCTGAATTGTTTACATTATCATATTGGTAGCTACCAAACAATCATACACTCAAAAGGGATTCAAGAAATACCGATTAGAAACAAGTTTTTAAGACGATAACGTAAAAACAAGGAAACGTCAAATTTTCGAACTTTGTAAACCTCATTCTCGTAGCATATTCAAAGGTTTTAGAGCGTTTTCCTTTATTCTAACAGCAAATCAGCCACCTCATTATAGTTGTGGCTTTTGTACATGATCATAAATGTCGTTCAGATACAATGGTCATAAAAACTGACATCACGATAGTTCAAACGCTACAATTTAGCAATCTTGATTATTTTACCTACCAGTCCATCTCGAATGATCGGCTTTTATATCTTTATGCAGTAAAGTGGCAATAAAATCCTTATATGGTGGATCTGACCATATACAAAAAATTGCAATATTTATTGTGCATAGTATACTTGGGTACGAGATCATAATAGACACAAGACGGTGTACGAGGGGCGGTTGTAAAGTTCTACGCTCCGCCATGTTTTGAAGCCTTTAAAGTGAAACTGAGTCATTGATTTTAAACAGTTCATTCTACAGAGCAACACTCACCAAATTTCGGAAATTGATCTTAAATATCAATTGGATGACTCTTCACCTTTTACAGTTACCCCCATGAGTGCATTGTATAACTCTTTGACCGACTATGATTTTAGCAGAGTCGAATATTTGCAACTGTTTTCGTTTTGGAAAATATATGTCCTACAGCATCCTGGTATTCCATTTCAGAATAAAAACAAAATTTTAATTTTCAGGAAGTGTCTATTTTGAGAGTTTCGCCGTAGAGTGCACAATCGGAGTCGCATGCTGTGCGTGCACAGAAGTGGATATCTTTTAACACTTTTTGACAAAAAACATGTAAGATGTCAATGTTTATTTTATGTAAACATTGCTTGGATTTGCTCACCATGTTGCTCACGAAAGTATGATATGGGTCTCTGAATTTCAGGGTTGTATTATTTAAGGATTTCGGTGAAGCCATCAGATGCCAAAATATTTTGTATTTTAATAAAACTGTTGACAAATCATCATATTTTATGTACTACAACAAGAACCGTTTAAATCTTGCAGAATGTGAAGAACAATTTTTCAAAGTAAGGCAAGGCAAATAGATTTTAAATGTTATTTTAAAAATATGCCACCTCTCTTGAGTTTAAGGTGGTGTAAAAAAGAAAACTTCGCCAAATATTTTTAAAACTTCCACCGGAAGCTAGTGAATGCCAACCAATTACATTCGTGTTAAGCACGCATGCGCAGATTCATTAGACGTATCTCAGGCTCAGAACTTTTCAATCGTCCCTGGTATTTTGTGTTTTATGCACATAATCAGTTTTTCTGATTTGACGTCAACGCCAACATTAAGGTAGACGGATACTGAATAGAAATATTGGAGGGACATTCAAACCATTATACTGTCTAAATGACCCAAAGAGCTATAAAACATTTGGATAAGAAAAATTAAACAATTTTCACCGTTTTGCTCTCCTAAAAACAACAACAATCATTGGTCATTCTGGGTCCTACGGAACAGTCTGATCTCGGTTTGCACTGTTTGACCTGACCTATGTGTCCGAAAACTTAGGATCTTTACGATAGACATTGTTAGGGTGTGTTATAACTGTATATACTCCACAGTTACTCGATTTGATGATGAACAATAACTCTGTTTTATTTTTTAAACAAGAGAGAACAGAGTTGTTCCGTATACGTCCACCTTAAGCGGCATTGTTATCAGTGACCACCATTCTGGCACCAGTTATCGGCCCAGCACACACTTTGTGCGGATTTCCTGGTTAATTAGATTGAAAATAGCAATTAGACCGGAGTCGAGCAAACAACTTCCTATATGAAAGGCGAACACTAAATCCACAATTACAGGCATCCGCAGCGCGCATGCATGCATGAACGCTTGCACAAACACAACTATACAAATTAAGCGCATAACCAAATACACATACCCACAAACTCTTTCTTGGAAGACATGGAAAGAAAAGTGCCTAGCTGCTTCTTCACGAAACAAAAATAAGACCGACTGAAAGGCACATGTATGCGCTTCTAGAAGTTATTATCCGGTGGTATTTGCATACAGATACTCGCATTTTTGTGACAAACTCGAAATTCGTTATTATGAGTGGGAAGGAGAAAAGTCCACCATGTAGTGTATTTTCATACAACTATATTTACATTCTTGGTGTATTTACTCAAACGCCCTATTCTAAACCATTGGAATCTAATGTAGTTTACATTCGAATCATTATATTGAACCATGCGACGTCAATCGGCGACACCATGAAGTCATTCACGCTGTTCTGGTGTTGGCAGAAAAACTCATGTACATGTTTTACTGCTTCAATGTTAGCGCTTGTATAAGATTTTTCATCAAGGTTTTGATTGAAACGAAAGTAAATGTAAGCAATGAACTTATTTTTTTATGTTTATTGAAGTTCAAACTACACTGGTTCACTAGCAAAGTAAACATGAACCTCTTCGGGATTTGCACGTGACCGAATGTAGTTTACACTTCGATAAACCCCAGAAAAATGAAATCATTCCTTAACTATTACCAGGAGAAAATGCACTATGGATTTATAAACGGCTATGCACAAGAACGTATAGTAAATTTTTCTGGAAAATGAGTCATATTCGATGGGGCTGGGAGTGGGAATTCTACCATATAGCCCTTTTCTTCCTGTGGGAAATTCTACTGTGATAAAATCATAGTCAGTGAAACTACTAAAGAAGTTTACGTGTCGAACTTTTAGCATGTCGTTCATATCTCGTGTCTATCAGTTGTTTGTCGATCTTTCGTCAGTATCCTAGTCTTCTGTTGGCGGGAATACATTGCTTGATTTGCACTTGACTGTTGTAGATGGTTGGTTTTTATACCTTCGTTGCGATAGTCAAGGGGCATTAAGATTTGCTTCTGTCTGTCCATCTGTACGTCCGTCCGTTCGTGACACTTTATGGTATATAGTTTGTGTAATCAACCCTTCCCACAGTTTGTATTGGATCTTTTTCGTACTTTGAATACATACATGTACTGTTGACATACTGAAAATGAGCATGTGGGTTTTTGATGGAGCTAGAATTAATTATGACAAAATTATGGCCTTTAGAACTTGGTCATTTTAGGCAAATTTTAGCATTGGAGGTATGGAGTTTGTGTAAGCAACTTCTCCCACAGTTTTCGATGGATCTTTTTTTAAACCTTGCATACATATTTTTGACATACAACATATATGCATGCGGGTTTCTGTTGGAGCTAGAATAAGTTTTATCAGAGTCACAGCCTTTTCAATCTTGTCATTCTGGGCAACTTTTAGCATTGGAGGGTATGGAGTTTGTGTTATCAACATCACCCACACTTTTCAAGGGATTTCAAACCTTGCATACCTGCTGTGAACATAGTGAAAATAAGCATTTTGGTGTTTGTTGGAGCTAGATAAAGTTTTGACAAAATCATGACCTTTTAAATTCAGTTATTGTAAGCAAATTCTTAACTGTAGGGTATGGAGTTTGTGTAATTAACCCCCCCACCCCACCCCGCAGTTGTTAATGGACCTTTTTGAGACCTGGCATATTGTGAACTTATGAAAAAAAAGCATGTAGGATGTTTTTTAGCTAGAATAAATTTTGACAGAATTACGGCCTTTTGAGCTTAGTCATGGGCAATTACATTTGTTTCCATTGTAAGGTAAGTACTTTGTGTAATCAAATCCTCCCACAATTTCCAGTGGCTGGTGTATATAGACATTATATAACTTATTGTGGACATATTGAAGATGTACATGTGGATTTTTGATGGAGGTTGAATCAATTTGAACAGATTTATGGTCTTTCATGGCTTAGTCATTTTGGCAATAGTTTTGCATTCAGGGTATTTCATTTGTGTAATAATCAGATCTTTTGACAATTTTCAGTGAAAGCTCTCCAGTCTTCATATACTTATCACGTACAGTTTTCAGTGGATTCTTTTCAAGCTTTTAACACATGTTGTGAGCATAATATAGATGTGAATGTTGGTAAATTACATTTGACAGAATTATGGCATTTAAAGTTAGTCGTTTTTGGGCAGCATTTTTGCACTATACGGTATGGAGTTTATGTACTTTTTCAATGGATTCTTTGTAGATAGTGTTTGTGCTTAAAGGTGCTTTAGGGATGCACATATTATCTGTGACAGGCTTTCACGGAGGCATCATAAGTCTCCTACAGACACAATTTTCTAGTTTTTTGTTCTTCAGAGGTTTGTGATAAACGTAGAGATTTTGATTTTAATGTTGAAAATTAAAATTCATTTTCTTCAGGAATAAATGTTATAAATGCAATAAATAAATGTAAAAATAAATGTAATAATACGGGTAAAACAGGAATTAGTAAATAGGTACTAGGGAGAAAAATGAGATAAAGTGGATTTCAATTTGTTTTTGTCAGTAAGTTGAGAAAGAAAAGTAAATGTGTTTTAATTTTGTATATCATACAGCGAGGGGGTTTGGTGGATTGTTAAGAAAAAATGCTTGATAAGTCAAATATGCAAATAGTTCAAAACTTAAAGTTTGCGTTAAAAAAATTCAGCGTTTTAGATTTCCATTTTTTCCCTTAACATTCTTGTTCATTTAAGACTATGTGTTTCAGAGTTGTGAGATTGTTAGGACAAGGAAATTGGTTGGTTTTGATGACTGAACGGTTATCACCTGTATTTGAAAGATAGTTAAGCTTAGTTTGGTCTTTAAATGTTTAGGAACTTATTGACAAACAAAACCCTTAGGGACCAACTTGGGTAGCTCTTGTTACACTTGGCTTCTGCTTAGTTCACTAAGTTGGGCAGACAATTGTTCATATGCCCTTGTCTGTCGCTTTTCTCGAGACACACGGGCTGAGCTGGCTCGATAGGGGACGCCTGCGCTCGCGGGTTAATACGTAGGCGTCTCTTATCTGATGTCTGCAGCTAATGTGTCCCGCGGAATGCGACAATAAGTGTGGCTCGGAGAGGGATGCTCGTTGCCTGCCGAGACCTGCCCATCATCTCTTTCCTTTCAAACTTTTGGGGTTTAGCGACACTGAAGAAGTTAAATACAGAAACGCGCGTCTGTCGCACTAAAATTGGTATGGATACTCTCATATTCATTAAGACAATTGCCGTCAGATGGAAAAAGGAACCCTTTTGATAAATGAACTTAAATTGTGGCTTTAGCAGTTTAGCTGAATTAACTCAAGGAACAAAATGGAACCTTAAGGAAAGCATTCTAACAGAAACTTTCATTGGATTTAAAGACTTTGAACGATTGTCTAAATACAAGAAAATACTTTAGTGGTTAATTTAGAATAAGGGAAAGTTGTTGGGGACACTAAATTTCAGTTTGAACAGCTTGATCTGTAAGCAAAACTGGAAACATGATTGTTTACAATATAGTCCTGTACAGTCCGTTCGGATTCTTATTTGATTCTATTGAAGAGATTCAAATTCTAAAGGTCTAAGTTTAAAACAAGTAAGGTGCAAGTTTGAGGACTTGTAAATTTTAAAATCCACTGATACAGAAATTGAAACAAGTTTAACTGCACCAAATAGGAAAATGTGGTGAGCTACAAAATATAATGCTAACAGAGGAGAGTGATAAGGAGATGAACATTTATTTTGGGAAATTATATGCTGGTGACATCCTATTTAGGACAATTACATTCAACAATCTTACAAGCCGTTCGCATACTTACAAGGATTTTCAGGCCGATCAGCTTGAAATTTGCGAAAAGAGACATATTAGGGCTGTAGTGAAAAGTGTTTAACAAATATATTAAGTGTTTAACAAATATACTGAGGACTCAGAAAACAAACTAGCCTGCCGCGTTTAATACATTCAATGCAGAATATAAAAAATGAAAGGTATGTCTTGAAGTTTTTATTTGACAATTCAGTTTTTGAGGTTCAGACAGTCACATCTGATCTGATTCTTTAAACTGTCACAAGGCTTCTATACGTGACCCTTTGTCTGAAATGGACAAATCGAATCAAATTAGCAATAAAACGTTGCTTAACTGCCTTACAATACAGTTATACTCGCTCACTCTCTAATTCTTTAAAGCCACGAATAATTTAATGAAACTTTATAAGAATGGGTATACACTCACGGGCAGCAACTCAGCCATTTCCAGTTTTGTGACCCTTCCAAATGAGATCGACTCTCATAGGAACGAATTTGATCTCATAGGAGTATATCCTTTGCTTACGAGTGGACTTCAGTTTGAAAGGCTTGTTCGGGTTGGGCGCCATTCAAGAAGTCACAAAACATGTTTCCCTAAGTAATGCAACTGAGGTGTTCTCATCACTTTAATAGCAATATGGTATGTTTTGTCAAGATAACTTGTCATTTATAAAATGCCAGCTATAGCTAAACTACTCAACCAGGTTATTTTACATCACTTTCTAAAATTCATACTGTAACTGATCGCTGTGTAGAGTAGTTAAGCATAAGATGAAGCTAATTGCAGAGCTCTAGATAAGAGTGAGTATTTGGTGATAATTTAGGAATTTTTGTTATTTCTGTATAAAAACAAATGTTGTGACCCCTCATCTGAACCGTCTCGATGAGACGGTTCAGATAAGGGGTCACAACATATGGTTTCAAAGAGAGAAATAAGAAATATTATCTCTCAGTTATCATTAAATACCCCTCTTATCTAGAGCTCTCAATGGTATATGATTTTGGAAATTCTGCTGGGTTTCTTCGTAGGCAAATGTTCTTTTTAATTTCTGTTCAACAGCTGAAGTAACTGATAAGATAAAACAAGCTTTTTGTTTGCATCGCAGAGAAAGATGTATATATTTCTGCTGATGACCGCAACTGTGAGTGCGACTATCTCATCCTGCCAAGGCTTGATAGCTGGTTATGTTCTTATTCTGCCAATGCCAAGTGTAAGCAACGTGTACAGAATGGCAAGCATCGCTAGAGAATTACAGTCCTTTGGATACAATTCAACATTTGTTCTTTCTGACAAACAAATAAAAGATGAATATAAATTGTTGACGGATACAAACGAAGATGTGGTTGTTTCGGATGGATTCACTAAAACTATGGATGTCCTTGGAGAACTAGCTGAAGCTTTACATTAGATGGATTTCTTGGGTTACAATTTAGTATGACTAATATGGAGAAATTCGGAGTAGTATGCCCAGCGGTTGTCCAAGATAAAGATCTTATTCAAAAAATTACAGAAAAGAAAGTTTGATATAGCTATTGTTAGCATGGCTTCCATAAAAGTAAAAAGTATGCAAAGACCAGGAACTGAAACAATCAAAATCCAAATCCAGCCCTCAAACCATAGTTGGAAACAACTAAGATAGTATCGAAATGGAATGGTATTAAGGGACATGAATAATGGAAAATGATTGCAAACAACCCCTAAGGATTGGAAGAATAAGAGCATTAAATGGATGTGCGGGGAGACATTTTGGGGCCGCCACACAGCACAACCACAATCTCTGTGCAAGTGTTATACCATATAAAATTTCTATTCCATTTATTCACCAAGAGTTTTTTCTTCCGGCAGCTTACCCGGCTCATCTTATGCTCCCTCTTACTGATCAGATGACATTTTTTCAACGGGTCTATAACACACTAGTTCATATTTTTCTGATCACCGCACCAGATCTGATCAATCCTGCAGATGTAGTGGGAACACTTGCTTCGGAGAAACCACATATCACCAACAGAGAGCTGCAGACCCAAACTGAACTCTTTCTCCTGGAAATGGATGAACTTTCGCTCTGTCATATACCAGTATATCCAAATATGATATATGTTGGAGGTCTCAGTACTCGTCCTGCGACTGGAATATTTGGAGAATTAAAACGTTTCATGGACTCTGCAGATTATGGAGCTGTAATCGTTTCCTTAGGCAACTTAGTGGAAGATATTCCGACACACATAAAAGGCGAATTCATGGAAGCTTTTCGGCGGCTGCAACATTTAAAATTTGTATTTAAGTATGGTACAGAGATACAAGTACTGGGAAATACATTGCTCATGCCGTGGGTACCACAAAATGATCTGCTTGGACACAGAAACACAAAAATATTTGTTTCACATTGCGGCATCAACAGCATTTTTGAGGCAATGTACCATGGTGTTCCAATTGTCGGACTACCCTTATTCGGAGATCAACGGCAAAATGCTCTTAAGGCTAAGGCAAAATGATACGGTATAGTACTGAGTGTTACTGAATTCCGAGCTAGCAACCTACTGTCACCTAAAGATAATTTGTTTCTCGCCATTATCATAAAGCACGCCCATTTAAAGATAATAGGTAAAGCGGGCAGGTAGCGATTTACGGATTATCAATGACTAATCACCAGAATTATATTTGTTTTCCGACACGAGTTCGATTCATGGCCCAGTGGCGCAGTGGTCAAGGCGTACTGCTCTCAAAAACAAGACGCTGCCATACTTATTTTGTGGGTTCGAGCCCCACAGTAATTATATTTATTTTTCTATTTGATTTTTATTTATTTATTTTTTTATATCAATGTGTAGTACATAACTGCTACACTGGCTGAATTATCTAAGGATGTGGAAACGTGTCTCTTGTTTGTTCTCCCGCGATTACTGTTATGCCAGTTAGTACAGCATGCTTTGTGAGAGGAAGTGCCAATTTTGAGAGTCCTTTTCGTCCCAGTTAGGGGACCGAATATACAGGCGCAAACCGCGGAAGATAAAAACCGATGCTCAAGGAAGAACTCCAACCTTGTACATTGTACCTGTACCACACGAAACTCAAACTCGATGCAGACTCGAATTTGACAATTGAAGAAATATAATTTTGTCATAAAGAAAACAAAATTCCCCCACCCCCCCACCCCCCCAAAAAAAATTTCAGGAATAGGATTTGAACCGCCGACCCTAGGATTCTTGTAACAAAAGATTAACATACAAATTAAAATCTAAAACAGTTCCTTCAAAAGCAGAGAACACACTCGAAAGAAAAAACATGGGCCATACTTCGAAGTTTCGGCTATTCAAGCCTCATCAGTGACCCTGACCTACTCTGGTGTCAAAATCAGAGAAAACATTCCGTAATTTGTTCATTTCAATGAGGCAGTCAATTAAAAGACTGATTAGTATCGGAAGTGGTCTAAACAAAGAAAACGCGATGATCTAGAATATGTCTAAACCAATAAAAATTACTGATTTCTCAGAATATATCCTCTGATCTCAAAGGACAAAATATAATCTGCACTATGGATGATGTACGGGGAGACGTTTTACGGCCGCCACACGGCACAACACCAGCTGCAGTGAAGTCAAATTAAAATCTAAAACAGTTCCTTCAAAAGCAGAGAACACACTCGAAAGAAAAAACATGGGCCATACTTCGAAGTTTCGGCTATTCAAGCCTCATCAGTGACCCTGACCTACTCTGGTGTCAAAATCAGAGAAAACATTCTGTAATTTGTTCATTTCAATGAGGCAGTCGATTAAAAGACTGATTAGTATCGAAAGTGGTCTAAACAAAGAAAACGCGATGATCTAGAATATGTCTAAACCAATAAAAATTACTGATTTCTCAGAATATATCCTCTGATCTCAAAGGACAAAATAAAATATAATCTGCACTATGGATGATGTACGGGGAGACGTTTTACGGCCGCAACACGGCACAAGTACCTAATTTTGTTAGTTACAAATGTTGGGATTATTATGATACTGTACTGTGGTCATGAATACAGTTGTTACCTGACACCCCTATGTTTATGTTTAGTTTATTAATAGCTCATGTTTGTCAATAACACATTATCGTTCTAGCATTAAATAAAAAACTTGAGACTCCGTCGTTTAAGCCCCTGTCACACTGTCACGATATCTCTGGCGACAAGCGGCGATTTACGGCGAGATTGAACTCGCAGTAAATCGGCTTGGATGACCACGAGTTACAAAATGAATTTCTGTCAAAACTTTTGTACGAGTAGAGCACGAGACCTCTTCGATATTTCTGACCAAAACGTACGAAACTAGTACGTGTTTGCACGAGTACCTTCGACATTCCTACGATAATGCTTCGATACTTGTTCGATATCATTACGCGTTTGTACGAGTTAATACGCGTTTTGTACGACAAGGTACGAGTTAGTACGATATGGTAGGATTTATTGCGATATTAGTACGGTCTTTGTTCGACATAGTACGATATCATCCGAACCTTCTTCGACTTTGTGCGACATAATGCGATTTCTGTACGAGTTCTCCAGCATTTTGGGTGAATATAAGTTGGTGTATATTGCAAACAATGGTCATAGGCTCATTGGTTACCGAATGAGAAACATGACTCTTCAACTTCCACAAAGGCTTCTTAGACTTCGTTACTGTTGGAACTGGAGGAAAATGATGCCGCTATTGATCTTTGCCTCGCCCAGCTGCTCCAGCAGAGAAGGAGAAGGAGGAGGAGGGATCCTAACAGATTTTGATCAGACCATTATTCATGAGGCGAAAAGACTTTGGACACTTTGATCGTCTGCTGCATGAACTGCGAACTGAAGACCATGAAGCGCCCACAAGACTGTAAAAATTTTCCATACATTTTACGGTAGAATACCTGGCAACCAGCTGCCAGTCCATTTCCCGTTATTTTTACGGGCGTTATTTTTACGGGCGCCCGTAAACGCTGGCGGAATCATCACGCAGAGCAGGATAGAAGAAAACAGATATGGTTTTGGTCATATAGCCCTTTTCGAGTGCGGTCAGGTAACATAATTCTACCATATCGAGGTTTCAAAATATGTTCTACAGGCAGACGCCGTAAAAATAACGAGAAATGGACTGGCAGCCGGTTGCCAGTTATTCAAACGTAAAATCTACGGATATTTTTACAGTGACTTTCTGAGAGTACCGTCTGAAATGTTTAGAGACCATGAGCAGAGACTTACTCCTGTAGGCTGCTGAAACAGAACACGTGGTACCGAGAGTCCCTGAAACCGGGATTGAAGCTTGCTATCGCCCTGAGGTACTTGACAACAGGAGAAAGCTACAAGAGCCTCATGTATGGGGTTCGAGTGCCATACAATACCGTCCTTACGGGGATGCGTGTCTTGGGGCCGCTCCCTATCCCCTGGAGGTACCTCATCCACATTAGACACATCTTCCCTAGGAAGTGGTGTTGGCGTATCTCTGGGAGGTGTACCAGCTAGTTTTTAATCGTTGCAATTTTTCCCCTTTTCTTGGGATCCATTATCATGCACTGATAAACGTAAAATGAACGTAAGATGAATACTAAGACGTTTACATTTAAACCGCTGGACAATGACATACGCGTAGCTAATATTTATAGAAGATTACCATGTCTCGAACAGAACTCGTAAAGCACTCGCCAATTGTCGTGTAGTTTTCGACAGTACTCGAAGGGATCTCGTGGAGAATCCCCCATATTCGGCACAGTGTCGTACTGTGTGTCGCAGCTACTCGTACCCAGCTCGCCTTATATCGTACTATATCGCCAGAACTCGCTTGTTGCTTTGGGACGGCGAGAACACACGAGAATGTGCGACAATAGGCGACAATGTGTACGATAGTTGTACGACAATGTACGAGTGAGCTGCGAGTTTGCTACGAGAATACTTTGAACGGCGAGAATTTTAAACAGTTTAAAATTCTCGTAGACACCTCCCGACAATATGCGAGTTATGGCGATGCTTGTTCGACTTAAGACGAGATATGGCGACATCTCCTCTACTTCCCCTCGACATGTGGCGAGTTATAAACTCGTAGCTTATCGTAGCTAAACTCGTGACGGTGTGACAGGGCCTTTAGATATAACATCGCCATCGCTTCGAATATCTTCAAGAGTAGACGGTTTACTCCAGCAAAGCACGCGGCATGGTGGATTGATCACGTGATAAAGTATGGCGGACATCATTTGCGTTCTGCTGTTGCCACCCTACCAGAATATCAGTTTCTGATGATTGATGTACTTGCCAGTATCATTGTTTCTGTGACAGTCTTATGTCTTTCTTGTATTCTGTCTGTAAAATGCATCATCCGAGCGGTTTGTACGGTTAAACAGAAACAAGACTAGTAAGCATCAACAGCCAGATGCGACACTGAGGGTAAATGCATGATACAGCGTTTCCTAGTGGGCACATAGCGTCTAATGAGGTCAATTCGGCGATACACATCCAAATTGGCGTTGTTTGCCTGGTGGATTGTTCATCTTCTGGGACGATTCAAATTCAAATTGAGAAAATGTGCGTTCACAGAGCTGTCATGCTTCAGACATTAGTTAATTTGCTTTACAGCCAGTGTGTGGTCATGCTTACTGATATTTCATATAAAATTCAAAAGTAAACCACAACAGCAACCAAAAAACTAGAAAAAAATTCAAATGTGCCTGCGCAGTTTGGAAGTTTTGTAAGTCTCACAACTTTTTTTCGCACTAGCGTTTTAGCATAAAGATAATGGCTTCTGAAGGCTCCGAATCCTCAGCAGCTTCAATGCAGGCACACAACTTTGAATCAACGTTTATTAACTGTTGATTCAACGTTGTGTACAGGATGGGTTAGTATAAAATTCTGCGAAGAAAGTGGTTGATCCATCTAATTAAATTTTTAATCATTTGATAGGTTACTGGTTTATCTCTCTAAACAAACATAATGACACAACTGACAACGTGCGTCACAATTAGTGGTTTGAAACGTTTATGACTTTACGAGGATCACCTCAGTAGTCCTGTCACAGGACCCATTACTTTTTCACAGACGTGCTAGCATATCGTAGAGGACTTCAATAAGTAGAACAGTCTTCGTTCTTTATAATGATACCAAACACACGGTTAATTAAAAATGATGGCTTAGTAAGGCTCTCACAACAAATGCAAATCATAGGCTATGATCTGTTTTCCTGCATTTTCTATTTCAGCTTGTAATTGAATCATGCTGTATATTTGATAAATACATATCACAGGTGACTGAAATTTCAGTGTAGTTGCTAGCAGAGAATAAAATTCCCCACCGGCTCCTTTCCCTTCGGAAACATGACTTAAGAATTAAGGAGTTAATACTGGATTATCTTGACTCTATGTAGCCACTTTTCCCCTGATAACTACTCAACCCCAACAGGAAAAATTTGGTGTATACAGTCAAAGTAAAAAGATAGGCGATGATCAGGAATTAATACAAGCAAATCCCACATTCGCTCTCAAAACCAATAGGGAAAGAAGCACATACACACAAAAATTGACACAAGTTTACGGAAGACACGCACAGTAAACCGAAAGAAAACAGAGGGCAGTTTGGGCAGCAATACAGGCGACCAAACCGCCAAAGACTATAGACAAGCAGACACAGCACAATGTAACACAAAGGAACCGCAAAAGAAGTACCGCCTTTGAACGGTCAGCAAAAGATTACTGGGGGGCTTAAACATGTTTTAATGGGCCCAAACCTCGCCCTCTGCTTCAGCAGTGGTTTGAAACATTAAGTTAGCTGTTTGGTCTGCATGAAGGTCCTTAACTCATCAATGAATCATCACCGGAAACAAACAAATCACGGATAAGGCCTATGATGAATCAGAGATGTTGACTCAACGGAAAGAACGTATTGCGACACCAGGAGACCCCTGGGAAGTCAGACAAGACCACTGAAATACCGGAGCAAAAGAAAACGATCAGTTGAACTCCGAATAATCAAGCAACAGACAAGGCAAACTCCGGCCCCAACCAACTATATTAAGTAGCTTTATGTCGGGCCCATCACTGAGTCTGATGCCTGACCAACCGGCATGCAATTATAGAGGGAAGCAAAGTTTTTAACCATCATTTGGTTAACCAGTAAACATGCAGACTGTAGCATTACATTTATATTATATCAAATACGTTTCTTTACAACGGCACTCATTACAACAGCAACATTCTTTATAACGTCATTTTGATTTGCACGGAATGGCTATTTGAATTGTTTAGTATAACATCATTTTTTTCGGGAACAAATGCTATCGTTTTAAAGAGAATCCACTGTATTAGGATTTCAAGTTCTCATCATAGCTGAATACATACGCAGACAAATACATACACATACAAGCACACTCTGACACTGGCATGTACATATGAACATATTAAAACCCACTGAGTAAGAAGACGAGGACACATTGTTTATTTATTTTCTAACAATAGCTGCAGAAGAAAGGACCCGTAAGTACTTTTGATAACTGTTCATCCTACTTTCATCCCAGACAGACCTTGGCAGATAAAAACATTGCGTTTGTCTAGAAATTTTACCGTTTCCGTGTTAGAAACTCTGAAACTTGTAATAGTAATATGCCTTTAAATTTAAAATTAAATATTTGATATTCCCCATTTTTTTTCTTGGAATTTGTTGCTCTCAACTTCCCATAACTTTCTCTAAAGTGGGGCGGGGGAATCAATAAGGTGGGTTTTCTGCATCTTACCAAAGATTTTTTTTTTAACTGATGGTATACTCCAGTGTGTCTAGTTTATTGAACCATACGTGACTTTGGTCTGAAAGCCCTAGTTACTGAGCTATGGGTCCACAGAAATGGGTGGGGTAATTCAACATGGTTTTAGTCTGTCCTGTAAAAATATTCTAGTTTTGTAGAAGAGTAAAACAGACAGACATCGTTTGATAAAATGATTAAGAGAACATCTAAAATGTATTTCCATATCATTTTATTTGGTTTATTTGAACATATGTTGTCAAAAAAGACTTTCTTTGACATACCGCATTTGTTGATATTTATGTTCACTATTTTCAATATTTCTTGGCAGCATTGCTAAATAAACTGACCAGTAATCATTAAACTCATGTCAAGGATCCATCTTGACTAGGACAATTGGATGATGTGACCAGAATTTTACAATGACCTAGTTTTCATGGGTGACTGAACACATGTACTTGCTTGGAAGATGATTTCATTCAATTTTATGACCTAGAATTACGAAACTGCGTAAGGAGTGACCATTCTGAAGGTGCCGGCAACATTGGAAAGGCCTTATTTTTTATCATAGTGCAGATTTCAGGCGACATCTTTTGTTCTTACGTGTATTTTCAGTTCATGGCGCTGAGCCGAGTACGGTGTAAGCGTCAGTCTGTGATTGATTTGCGTAACATACGCAGATCAACTACAGATTTCAGACAAACATCTAACTTGGGCCAGCGTCATGAACTGACATGTGTTGTATATCATTGTATATGCGTCAGTTGTAATTTGTATTGTTTGTGTATAGAACTCACACTATCATATATAAATTTCTGAAATTCTAACGTGGTTAGAGTTTCATTGTTTATGTTGTACATTGGGTGATAGCGCCATTAGCCGGAAGTCACCTTCCACCGTCTTGGCGACGCACAAAGCTCTACATCCGAGTGTAAAGTTTTCTGCCTAACAAAGGTCACCGAAATCTGATCACCTCTTAAGCTTGTCCTAATGATATATCCATGCAAATATTGTGTAATTGCGCTTCTTGTTTCAACAGATATCTTAGGTACAGGAAATTGCCACGCCTACGCCTATGCAGAAAACATAACAGTTTAAGACCTCCGATGACCTTGAAAATGGGGTCAAATTAAACAGAATCGTATCAGTGGTTTGGCTTGTTCCAATTGTATATCCAAGCAAGCTTCATCAAATTCCATAGATGCAAGTTTGGTCAAATTTTACCCGTTGATTCAAGAAACATAGTGGGTTCAAATTATTACGCCACCGACGACATAGACGCCGACGGGATCCGCACTGATACCAATACGTCTCCCCTCATCATAATTATGTGGTGGAGGGGCCAATTTTAGCTGTTAAGATATTAATTAATTTGATCAAAAGTTTTATATTTCTAGGTCATTGAGTTGAATTGGAGGGGTCAATTATAGCTGTTAAGATATTAATCAATTTGATCAAAGTTTTATATTTCTAGGTCATTGAGTTGAATGTTGAACATTTTCCAAGCAAGTAATTTAAGCAAGTATATGTTTTCAGTCAACCATGAAAACTAGGCCATTGTGAAATTCTGGTAACATCATCCAATTGTCCTGGTCAAGATGCTTCCTTGACATGAGTTTGATAATTATTTGTCAGTTTATTTAGCAACGATGCCAAGAAATATTGAAAATAGAGAACAAAAATATAAAAAAATGCGGTTTGTCAAAAAATAAAAATCTTAAACAGTTCCTTCAAGAGAAGAGAAATCATTCAGAAGAAGGAACACGGGCCAGACTACGTAGTTTCGGCTAATAAAGCCTCGTCAGTGACCCTGACAATATCTGGTGACAAAACCACAGAAAAACACACAGTTATTTCTCAATTTTAATTGGGCAGTCAATGCAAAGACTGATTAATATCAAAAAGGATTCAAATAATATAACAGACGATGATCTAGAATAGTAGTCTAAATCAATCTCAAATTTTAGATTTCTTAGAATATATCCTCCGATCTCAAAGGACGAAAATAAAATATAATCTGCACCATGGATGATTTACGGGGTGACGTTTTACGGCCGCCACACGGCACAATGCCTGCTGCAGTGAGGTAAAATTAAAATCTTAAACAGTTCCTTCAAGAGCAGAGAATACATTTAGAAGAAGGAACATGGGCCAGACTACGTAGTTTCGGCTAATAAAGCCTCGTCAGTGACCCTGACAATATCTGGTGACGAAACCACAGAAAAACACACAGTAATTTCTCAATTTTAATTGGGAAGTCAATGCAAAGGCTGATTAATATGAAAAAGGATCCAAATAATATAAAAGATTATGATCTAGAATTGATACCCCACTTTATCACCCCCCCACACACACACATACACACTTCCACCCCCGTGCCTCAGAAAGCCATTTTGCATTTACGTATGTACTGTCATAATGCACATTCTACGTGAGAGGCCTGCAGAGGTACGGTAGGAGGCAATGATAGATTACAACTGAAAAAGTGGATGGGGTATTTACACCTTTTATATCGCAAAATACGCTATGGTTATTAGTTTTAAAAGCTATAGCATAATATCAGCAACTGTTGTGTCAACATCAATTCAAGCATTTTTATATAGAAATAATTTTTTTTTGACAGACAAAAATCGGATTTATTTTCAGAGACCGACAATTTCAAATACCCCTTAACATAAAACCGGTTTAGTTTACTCTGGAGACATGATAACTTTTCAAATTCACAGTTTAAACATCTTCATAAAACAGAAGCCTATCTATCAATGGCAAATAATTTTACTTTTGTTGCCCGGGGAGTGTGCAATATTTGGCTGAAAAATAGAAAAAAAATGCATTGATCTTGTCGGAGTTCCTTTCTCGACATTGCTATTAAGTATGCTTAATGCAGATAGTCACATACGCTACTGTAATTATCGGAGCGCACTATAAATATAAGGTTCTCTATGACTTGTATGTGCTTTTAGGATTTGAATATTATTATCTGTCATTATTAAGTGAATAATAAATTAGGTTTTGAATTTGACACAAATACAATTTGATTTTCATTTTGATACAATAAACTTGTTTTTCAATTTGAAAAAAAAATATATTGTGTAACAGAATAACAAACATGAGCACTTAAGGTATTTATGAAAGGACAGATAAAAAATTCCTTTGGTCTATTAAAAACTCTGGTGAGGTAATTGATAAATTGAAGTTGAGAGTGTTCCGTGAGACCAGTTTGTCAACTTATGATTTTCCTACACTCTATACTACTTTGCCACATAATTTGATCAAGGAAAACCCTTATAGATTTAATTTTTGTGGACCTTCCAAAGGAAAGATTCGCCTTTTTTTGCCTGTCACTTCTGAACACCAAAATCGATATAAATGTTGGTGATGTCAAAATATGTGTGAAGCATTAACATACCTTTTAGATAATATTTACATCAGATTTGGAACTAAGTTATACAGACGAACTGTTGGTTTTCCGATGGTTACTAATTGTGCATCTCTTGTAGCGGATTTGTTTTTATTTTGCTAAGAAAGAGATTTCATGGCTTCTCTTTCTAATGATAAGCAATCTGAAATTATTGAAGCTTTTAACTCTACATCTAGATATCTAGATGATCTTTTCAGTATTGACAATCATTACTTTGAAGGCATGGTGAATCAAATTTATCCACCTGAGCTGTAGTCTAGCAAAGCTATTGCAGCCGATACTGAAGCCCCATTTTTAGGGATTTACATTTATCTGTTTCAAATGGATTTGTTTCATCCAAAATTTATGATAAACGCGATGACTTTGATTTTGACAAAGTAGATTTTCCTTTTTTGGCTGGTGATGTTCCCCGTTCTACCTCTTACGGGGATTACATTTGTCAACTTATTCGGTTTGCTATAGTGTCTAGTCATGTGACTGACTTCTATGCCCGATATAGAATTTTAACTGCTAAGCTTCTCCAACAGGGCTATAGATATCATAAACTTCGAAAAGCATTTTCAACATTCTTACGCCGACACTATGAACTGGTTTCTAAATTCAAAGTCGGATTCAAAAGTCTTTGGCAACAGGGCCCATCGGAATCAGAATTTTATGGTGACTTAGTCTATAAATTAAAAAACATGTAGGTAAATCTGATTTTTTTTTATCAGTTCAGGAAAACTATCGTTCGTTACAAACGTATTGGATATAATATAAATGTAATGCTACAAGTCTGCATGTTAGTGGTTAACCTAATTATGGTTAAAAACTTTGCTTCCCTCTATAATTGCACGCCGGTTGGTCAGGCATCAAACTCAATGATAGGCCCGCCATAAAGCTACTTAATTCAGTTGGTTGGTACCGGAGTTTGCCTTGTCTGTTGCTTGTTTATTCGGGGTTCAACTGATAGTTTTCGTTTGCTCCGGTATTTCGCGTGGTGTTGTCTGACTTCCCAGAGGTCTCCTGGTGTCGCAATACGTTCTTTCCGGTGAGTCCTCATCTCTGATTCAGCATAGGCCTTATCCGTGATTTGTTTGTTTCCGGTGATTATACATTGATGAGTTAGGAAACCGTGCGGACCAAACAGCGAATTTAATGCTTCAAACCACTGCAGAAGCAGAGGACGAGGTGTGGGCCCAGTAAAACTAATTTAAGACCCCCCCGCCAAGTAATTTTTTGCTGACCGTTCCAAGGCGGTACTGTTGTTTGGGCTCCCTTGATGCTATATTGTGCTGTGTCCGCTTGTCTATGGTCTCTGGCGGTTTGGTCACCTGTATCGCTGCCCACTCTGCCTTCTGTTTTGTTTTGTAATTAAAATAATATATAAATAAAATTAGATGTTGATTCTGTTATTGGGATACCTGAATGACCATCTGTCTGGGAAAGAACTGCTGATTCGGTTTACTGTGCATGTCTTTCGTAAACTTGTGACAATTTCTGTGTGTATTTGCTTATTTCCTTATTGGTTTTGAGAGCAGAATGTGGGATTTGACTGTATTAATTCCTGATCATTGCCTATCGTTTTACTTTTGAGGGTATCATGTCTATTAGTCTGCTACAACATAATAAAATAGGGCACAAACAATGCCTTTAATTTAATAAACCAAATAAGCAATTCATATTAAATCCTAATAACCATTATCTGTATCAGAAAATAATTTACATTTTAAAGTGGGTTTCGGTAAATACAGGTGGGGTCCAGTGTTTTGATGGGTTCCAGGGTAGTTTCTATGGACCATGGCGACCAAAAGGTAAGGAAACTTTCATGGTGTTTCTTTCATAATGTTTCATTTTAATCTCAAAATATTAATCTCGTGTAGCATATGAAAGACACAGAGTGGAAGCACCACTTGGTGGCTAGTACACAGGGTGACTCAAGTAAGCAATGTGACACTTCTGATTACAAACGTTTGGTGCCATGTTAATGAACAAAGACGTCACACGTTAATACGTGCTTCTTCTCCTGGAAGAGGAGAAACACACACACACACGACTGAATGTTTGTAGCAGGCGATTTCATTTGGTATCAACATATCTCAGTGATTATATCAAAGGCAATTAGGCCTCTAGAAATTTAGTGACGCAATTTATCCTTTGCACTTACGTAAACGAATGTTGCTGCATAGGTCTAGTGGTGATGTGCTCGATGGGCTTGAGTGGACATCCCTGGAACCTCGTTGACAGCAGACCCTCTTTAAGATACACTCCGATGCCGTGTCTAATGGCAAGGACAAATGTCTGACCACAAATACATGACTGATGCGAATTAGAGCACCACATCGTTTTGGAAGTACGTCTCTTTTCACAATAGTTTATTTTCTAATATCCAAGGTAACACAGGCAACATGGGTAACAATACTGAATTAGGGTTAGGGTATGTATTAGGGTTAGGGTTTATTTTGTGTGGCCCATGATAACACAGGCAACATGGCTAACAATTCTGAATTAAGGTTCGGGTTGAGGTACGTATTAGGGCTAGGGTTTACTCTCAGTTTCCTATGGTAACACAGATATCAAGGGTAACACTACTGATTTAGGGTTAGAGGCTAGGATTCGTATTAGGGTTAGGATTGGATTAGGGTTTGATAAGAGTTTGTATTGTGTTACATGTGTTTCCCTGTTACCAAAATATGGTACTCTTATTCTACATTATCAACCTCTGCCACATGATACCCTGCATTTTTATTATGCATGTCTTTATCCATTAGCCAATGAAACACAGGTAACAGGGGTAACTCTGTAATACTCGAATAAGCTTGAGGTTAGGTTTTGAGCTTTGTTACCTGTGTTATACTTAAGATACTTTTTAAGATTTTAATTAACCATAATATGATACTACTAACTCCAACTAAACTATTACCTACTGTTACCTAAGTTACCCTATTAGTATGACCAAAATTTGCAATTATGAATCTTCCCATTGTTACCCATCGTTACCTATGTTACCCTGTTACCCAACCATTGTCATTGAAAATATGAATTTTAATTAAAAAGACTGCATCTTTCTAAAAGACGCACATCGTTACCTGTTGCTACCCATGTTACCCCACAAAATAGTGTAATATTTTACAGCTAACAACTACTTGCAATGTAACCTGTTGTTAGCCGTGTTGCTCTGTTACCCAAGCACACTCAAAGCATCTTACAATTATAAATCTATATATTCTTTGCATGTGAATATGATTTAATACAGTGTTGGCCCTGCTACTATATTACCTAGGGTAACGAAAAATACATTCCTGGGAAAAGAATAGTATCTTAGGATATATCTACGCAGTATCGTAGCTGCCAGGTCTATAGCAATGCTCAACAGAATTCATTCTCCCTAGGTCAGTATTGCAGTGGAATAGGCTTTCTTTTTCTGTTGAAGCAGTAGTATTGCTAAACTAATTCTACCGATAATAAAAGCTAACCGGTCGCCGGCTTTTTGAGAAAGCTAATTCTTGTTGGAAGCATTTTGTACTTCATCTTGATTTTGTAGCCGGTTCACTTGTTTGTAAAAGCTAACCGGTATCAGATTTAACCGGCGGCTACACCGGCTAATCGAGAAACAAGTGCACCCAAACACACAAATATACTAAGGTCTCAGGGGATAGTTTCGTATTGGCAGTGGTCAGAAAACTGGCAATGTGTCAAAAAAGCACTGATGTAATGGCAAACAGTGCAGACCCTGATCAGAAAAGCAGTCTTATCTGGGTCTGCACTGTTTGCTCAGACAATTTTGTCCCAGTATTTGGGGTAATCATGGTATTTCATGTCAGCCTATGTGTGATATACTGAGGAAAACTGGAGTTTAAGGCACTTTTTCACCTCAAAATGTGTAATTTTGAGCCAAATGTTTGATGAAAATGAAGAGCATGGCTAGATATGTCACAGACATAATGAAAACTTAATGAAAATATGCAGGCAAAGTCACTAAAACAAACTGGTAGTAAAAAGAACACTGATTAAAAATATTCTGGATTTCTGTATTTTCTGCGGCTGGCCGCAGCTGTGGGGGTACAATTCTAGAATGCTAATATTATCTACAGTATGGGTTTGAATCATCTTTAATTGGTTGGGTTTCATTCACAATACCCTAAATTACTAGTTAAAAGCACTAACAGGAACATTTTTAACACTTCTGAGAAACTTAAGGTCTCAGGGGATAGTTTCGTATTGGCAGTGGTCAGGAAAATGATACTTTTTGGTAGAGGGTTAGAAAAAACATGGTTGCTCCAATAAATTGAGGTTTTTGAATATTTCTTTACTTTATAAGGTTGTAGGAAGGATAGTTATGTCAGCTGGAATTGGTTATGAAAATTTGCTGTTAGCTTTACTTGTCAGGGGAAACCCCTAAGTAATGGCGGATATGTCAAATCACAGCAGACAACTTCGTGGCGAGAAATAGGCCTGTTATTCATACAGAAATACTGAAAAACTTCTATGGTTGTTACCCCATTTGGGATTTGTTTTTCTGACGGTATGTTGCTGAGGATAAAAAACAGCTATGTGCCAACTGTCAGGTGTTTGCAGGTATTTCTCCAGACTGTGACTTCCTAATGGTTAGTGTACCACTTTTTAGCACTGGAAATAGAGTGGGTGGGGTTATGTAAACATTGCCCTGACAGCTTCTGAAGATGTTGGTGCTCATGTGTTCTGCTTCAATTAGTTTTTGTTCACAATGACAACACTTTGAAATAGTGAAAACCTGCACTGAAAGGCAATTTACTTGCTTTAGAATCATTCAAAAATTGTTCGTGGCCTCGGACTGAAAATGCCAGATTTTACTATCCCCTGAGACCTTAAGTAAGACATACCTTTTTTTCATTTGTGTCGAATCGCATACTTTTATGTAAATTTAGGTAGTTCTATATGTTGCGATAACAGATCAGCTCACTTTCGGGCACCGTATCAAACTGCCAAGAAAATAAGATGGTAATTTTGCACAAGGGGTTTTTTGGCCCGAAAAATCAGTCCGTGCTCAGTGTACTGCATGTTACCAGAGCATACAGCAGATTTGACTGAAACTATGCAGTTTAAACTGTTTCTCTTAGTTAGTTCTCAACAACAAGAGCTTATAGTGATGGATATTTGTAAATGTGAGACCAAAACTTGGACTTTTTTATGGTTTTACTCAAAATTTATACATCAAACACTTGCATATATCAGGGAAAAACAGGTAATTCATAATATCTACTTATTTACAGCTTAAACATAATGGCTAAATCATTCTATGACAACATAAACAATCTTACACAGGCAGAAAAAAACAGATTTGACTATCAGTTTGACAAACATGTTCTAACTTTGGGTGACTGTGACATATGGCAGGGGCGTACAGACATATCCGGTTATGGTCAAATCCGCTTTGTCTTCCGTGGGCGTCGCCTATGCCTGAAAGCGCACCATGTGGTTTTCGCATTGAGCAACCCCAACCTAACTCGGTCTTCAGACATGCACGTCTCACATGTCTGCCATAACCGGTTATGTCTGCAGATAAGCCACCTGTCATATGAGCCACAGTCAATCAACAATAACCGCACTATATGTAAAAATGATGGGGAATGTCACAGCCATTATGGTTACAAGGACTGTATCCTGTAGGTAAGCATGTGACTTTGAACAGCATGTATGAAATGGCCTTTTGGCTTTTATTCTACTTTTACTGTCATTTAGAATGCTAGAAAGTTAGGATTTTTCATAAATTTGGATTAATACCATAGCCATGCTCTTCATTAATTTGATTGTTTTCTCCATAGACAGAGTATTGCAAAAGTTTTCGGTTACATTTTTGTTTACGCCTCAGGTAGCGAAAAGATTTGTAGCCATATGTTGACTGACGCATCAAATCTGCTTTTGCCCGAGTGTCTAAATTTAACATATGCTGATAAAAAGGATCAGCTTGGAGAAATGGCAATCCTAACATTTTAGCAGTCTGCAACAAAGATGACCCAGTGCCCAAACTTGCTGAATGTGCCACAGAATGGCACAGTCCAGAAAAATTCCTACTCCAAACAGTGTGTTTTGGTGCATAGGTAAACAGTCTACTGTGTAGATTTTCACACCTATTTGTTGTTGACAGTCTTGCCATACCCTTTAAACACTCTGGGCTGAGATATTTACCCAGTACAATCAAAATTTTTTCAATGTCAGTAGCATTCAGTTCTAGATGCTTTCCATAGGGCAGAAACTTGGTAGTATAGGCTGGAAGATGAGCATTACACACCATGGATTTTTGTCGACATTCCCTGTGTTTCCCTTGGAAACAAGGAATTATGTTCTCTATACAACGCCGCGCATTTTCAACATATCGCTCATCACTCGCATACCGCTTTCGAAACCTTGTGAGTTCCAAGCGCACTCTTTGTCGCACACAGCTTGCAAGCTTTTGACAGTATACTGATTTGTCATAGTGTTTCGGAACACTCCCTAACTTCAGATTTTTCAGTTGTTTATGAAAAGTTCTCATTCTGTGAATGAAACACTTAAAATGCCTTATCTGTTGGTTACCAGAAATATTATACTCCCTGATTGATTTTGCAATCTGAGCACTGGCATCTGTTGTTACAGACCTAATGTTTAATATGTTTTTACTCTGAATTTCATCAAGACTTTTTTTAAGCAGTTTTGATTCAGATGATTGTATTGACTCATTTATGTTAAAGTTCCTTTTACACTTGCTATTATCATGCATACAGGTTTGTTTTGTACACAGTTTGTTTGCTGTTTTTATTGCCACTGGCAGATGGTGTGTGGTGGTTTGCTCTAACACTGGAGCGAAACTCTGAGTTGCCCGCTCACATCCTTGCTGCGGCCGACTTGAATAGGAGACATCAAACTCAATGTCACTGTTATTTGATAATCCAGCTAGTGACTGAATTTTCTTTACATACTGCTGATTAGTCACCATTTGCTCTTCATTTATTTTCTCCATCTTGTCCGATAGGGTGTTGAGCTTCCTTTGCAGCCCGCGTCTATCTGGGGCTTTCACATTCATACACGATAGCACTAACAGGAGATCATTCAGTCCTACTCTTGATTTTAGGACTGGTAAAAGCACTGCTGTGTTGAGACAGCCTGAATGTGGACCTCTTTTTGATTTAATTTTTGTAAATAGGTCACATTTTCCAGTTTTAAACCTGCATGCCTTACATGTTGCCATAGTAGAAACACAGAGTCCTTGTCGTTCCACCAGTGAGATACTGACTGAGGGTTCATCACAAGCATGAAGCAGAAAAGCATTGAAAAATTCCTCCAGTTTCTTTACATTTACAATGATGTTCTCATTTTCACTGCTGGAGTCACATTGAACTTTCTTACTCCTTGTTTCACTCAATACATATTTTTTCTCTATTCCAGGTCTCAGTTTATAAGGGAGAACCCCTGGATTGTCATTACTAGAGCCCTGTGTAGCAGCAGCCTTTAGAACATCTGGAAGCTCTGTTGATTTTATCCTGGATATCATAGTGAGTGGCTCATTTTCTGTATGCCTACTGCTTCTTGAAGTACACTGTGTTGAACTGGACTTCAGAAGAGGATGTCCCACTTTAAAATATGACAGTTTTCTCCCTTGATTTCTTTTGAGTGACTTTCTCGATAAGGATGGTGATTTCGGCATTTTTGAAACAAATATGTAGCAAACTCCAAGCACAGCAACTAAGAAATATGATGTTTTTAGAGCATAAGTATATTTGAAACTGATCAGAGTCTGTGATTGCACCATGATAACCAAATATTAAGAATTAGTAAATGTTTATTTTATCTCTTGGAGCTCTTGCATGAAATTTTATAACAGGAACTAGATGCACTAGCAGATTTTGAATGTTATTATCAATGAGATGAGAGCCAGTGTTGCTTTATAATACCATATTTACCCTAAGTATTAGGAGAGAAATTATTTAGTTAAAGTACAGACCCTGATCAGACTGCTCCTACACAGAGTAGTCCCATCTGGGTCTACACTTGTAGTCATAATATACTTTTTGACCAGTCATGGAATCTGTTGACTTTTTTTAGGATAATTACAGCTCTTTATCAATTTTGTCCAATATGAAGGGTAATTACGGTACATTTACTGAATTAAAGAGAAAGAATTATAATATATGACAGTTGAAAAATATTATTTTTCCCTAAGAAACTAGTATCAGGTCTGACCACAAGTCCCCAAAATTTTGGTACATTTACAGCAATTTCTGTTAAATCTCAGAAAACTGGCAATGTGTCAAAAAAGCACTGATGTAATGGCAAACAGTGCAGACCCTGATCAGAAAAGCAGTCTTATCTGGGTCTGCACTGTTTGCTCAGACAATTTTGTCCCAGTATTTTGGGTAATCATGGTATTTCATGCCAGCCTTTGTGTGATATACTGAGGAAAACTGGAGTTTAGGCACTTTTTCACCTCAAAATGTGTCATTTTGAGCCAAATGTTTGATGAAAATGAAGAGCATGGCTAGATATGTCACAGACATAATGAAAACTTAATGAAAATATGCAGGCAAAGTCACTAAAACAAACTGGTAGTAAAAAGAACACTGATTAAAAATATTCTGGATTTCTGTATATTCTGCGGCTGGCCGCAGCTGTGGGGGTACAATTCTAGAATGCTAATATTGTCTACAGTATGGGTTTGAATCATCTTTAATTGGTTGGGTTTCATTCACAATACCCTAAATTACTAGTTAAAAGCACTAACAGGAACATTTTTAACACTTCTGAGAAACTTAAGGTCTCAGGGGATAGTTTCGTATTGGCAGTGGTCAGGAAAATGATACTTTTTGGTAGAGGGTTAGAAAAAACATGGTTGCTCCAATAAATTGAGGTTTTTGAATATTTCTTTACTTTATAAGGTTGTAGGAAGGATAGTTATGTCAGCTGGAATTGGTTATGAAAATTTGCTGTTAGCTTTACTTGTCAGGGGAAACCCCTAAGTAATGGCGGATATGTCAAATCACAGCAGACAACTTCGTGGCGAGAAATAGGCCTGTTATTCATACAGAAATACTGAAAAACTTCTATGGTTGTTACCCCATTTGGGATTTGTTTTTCTGACGGTATGTTGCTGAGGATAAAAAACAGCTATGTGCCAACTGTCAGGTGTTTGCAGGTATTTCTCCAGACTGTGACTTCCTAATGGTTAGTGTACCACTTTTTAGCACTGGAAATAGAGTGGGTGGGGTTATGTAAACATTGCCCTGACAGCTTCTGAAGATGTTGGTGCTCATGTGTTCTGCTTCAATTAGTTTTTGTTCACAATGACAACACTTTGAAATAGTGAAAACCTGCACTGAAAGGCAATTTACTTGCTTTAGAATCATTCAAAAATTGTTCGTGGCCTCGGACTGAAAATGCCAGATTTTACTATCCCCTGAGACCTAAAGTATGCTCATAATTCCAAACGTTCATGCTCTTTCTTGGAAGACACGCTAGCTATTTTGCTGCTCTTGAATGAACTCTTTAAGATCTTAATGTTACCTCACTGCAGCTGGTGTTGTGCCGTGTGGCGGCCGTAAAACGTCTCCCCGTACATCATCCATGGTGCAGATTTTATTTTATTTTTCGCCATTTGAGATCAGAGGATCTATTCAGAGATATCTGAAATTTTAGATTGGTTTATACTTAAATTCTAAACCATTGTTTTTTTTATATAATTTGGACGCTTTTTGATGCTAATTAGTCTTTGAATCGACTGTCCAAGTAAGATTAAGAAATGACAGTATGCTTTTCTCTGGTTTCGTCACCAGATATTGTCAGGGTCACTGAAGAGGCTTTATCAGCCGAAACTACGTAGTCTGGCCCATGATCCTTCTTGTGAACGTATTCACTGCTCTTGAAGGAACTCTTTAAGATTTTAATTCTCCCCCAAACAAGTAATATTCATCAATAATTGGAGCGTCTGCGTACGGTGCAGAAACTCTGTTTTTGAATAATCTGCGCACCTTCTATGTTTTGTTAGCTGCTTTCGTTCAAATAGTTTAAGTTCTGCGTATGGATATGCAGAAACTCCAGAATTGTTTCTGTGCGTAAATGCGCAGATACCTAATAGGGATGCGGAGCTTTTCTGCGTACATCAGCAGAATCTCCAGAATCGCTAAGTTGGGCAGAATGTGTGGATATCCGCATATACTCCACATTCTCATGTGCGTAGATCCGCAAAACTTTAATACAGGCGCTGAGATTTATTGCGTATATTGCAGAAACCACAGAATCGGTAAAGTTTGGTCTGACAGTTGAAATATGTGTCACATCCGCAGAAACGCCCCAGTAATTATTAGTGACCGTCCCAAGGCGGTACTTTCGTTGCGGTTGCATTTGTTTTATGTTCGGTGCTGTTTGATTTATTGTGTTCTCATTTTAACCCTTCTATAATAAAAATAGAAACTAGGTAAAAATAGTTGTTAAATGTTTCTCGTATAATTTGCTTAGTCTGTTGTAACCCTTCTATTGGTTTAAATTATTTAGTTCAGTAAAGATAGCTGAGTTGCCACCTATTTGGGAAAGAGCTGCTGACTCGGCTTATCACTTGTAATTAATTGTTTGTTTGGATGTCTTTGTCAATCTTCCCCTTTGATGTTGGGGATAGGGTTTGGGATCTGATTCAGTCAGTTCCTGAAGTGTAGTTACTCTTGAAATTATTATTCTCAAGTGTGAACAACTATAATGAAGTCAAGGAGTTTTACTGTGTACATGTACATCTGAAAAACACCAGAAAGGAAATGAACTTTATAACCAATGCGCTTTGTTCAGATCCTATTCGCTTATTGTATGTATACATATATTATTGTGATTGCTGTTTATATGAATAAATATAGTTCAAACCAAAAGTGGAAATATGTGTTTATATCCGCAGATAGTCTTTATTATTCTCATTTGTGTAGATGCGCAAAAGTTTAACTGAGGCGTAGAATTTATCTACGTACATTTTAGAAACTCCACAACAAAAGCAAAGAGGAAAATTCATGCGTTTAGATGCGAAAATGCATCACAGTAGTGCGGACTTTTTTCTGTATTCATCGTCGAAACTCCAAAATCAGTAAACTTTGGTCTGAACGTTTAAAAATATGTCTTTCATCTGTAGATGTGTTACTATGTAGTCCAGTACTACATGTGTCATTTGGGCAGATAAGGCTCATCAGCCTGGGAAGGCAAACCAGCTAAGAGCTTCTACTTTCTAGTCACTAATTAAAACTACAATGCCTTGCCAAAATTGAGTCACGCCCTGACGCCGTTGTAAGAAGTGTTTATAAAAGTGACGTGTTTGAGGTATTATGACTTCAAAATTGTATTTCAAACAGTACCAACTGTACTTTGATTGCAGAGATTATCTTTATTACTTCCCCTAGCCAATTCCTAGAAATCCAGAAACTATTTCAAAATCAATAGCAGAAAACCAATAATTGCGACCAGAAGACCAATCATGGCGGCCCTTAACAAAAAAGAAATGAAAGATCAGATTGTAAGGTTATTTGGTGATGGCTGTTAAATCACAAGTGTTTTCTAAAATATTGGGGTAGTTCAGAGCATGTATTTTCAATTTTTAAGAGATCTGGAGAAAGGGGGAATTGTTGAAAATATGAATAGAAGCGGCAGGCCAAGATCAACAAGCAAACAAGGGGAACGTGCACTGGTCAGGCTGCTAACGAAGTACAAAAGACAAACACTGGTAGAAATTACTACAGATTTTAATACATCAGTGCCAGGTAGTGTGTCTGCAAGAATTGTACAGAGGAGTAATTATACAAGACGTGCTGTTTGCAAGACACTCACAATATCAGAGGTGATTAGAGAAATAAGGGTAAAGCGGAGCTAAGAAAAGAAATTATGGACAGTAAATGAAAACTGGAATTCTGTCATATCTAGTGATGAGCCACAAATAGTTCTAAAGATAATAAAGTATATGTGTGGCGTAAACCAGAGGAGAGATAGAGACCCGATTGCCTAGGCATTAGATCAAGCAGAAGTGGTGGAGTCCGGGTGTCAGTTATGTTTTAGGGTTGCATAACATTCCATGGAGTTGGGCCTCTGGTAGTTATAGATAGAAACGCAGACACTGATAAATATCTGAATCTGTTAGACAGTCATTGGCCGCCAGTCGTAGCTAAACATTTCTCAAATAAACCCTTTATATTCCAAGATGACAATGCCTCCACCCACATGCCAAGAAAGGCTATCCAGTAGAAGGAACAAAATAGTATTCCTTGTTTAAACTGGCCCTCTCAAAGCCGCCCAAACATTAATGTCATTGAAAATTGTTGGAAAAAAGTACAAATTAGGCTGTAAAGTAGACAAGAGAACATCAAATCAAAGGATAACCTTGTGAAAGTTGTACTGGATATTTGGGACTCACTTACTCCAGAGTATATAGAGGATGTTTCATAATATCTGATACACTTTCAAATTATTACCTCTTCTCTAATAATACAGATATCAATACACTGTTTACATCAACATGACCAAGAGAAATAACCATTTTACATGCAGAAAATGGGAACGTTGACGTCATGGCGTCATACATGAGGTCATAAAAGTGTTATTTTTCAAGATGGCGCTGTCCATGGAAACGTGCCAGGACATCATTAAGTTGTACAATGAAAGCTATTCCATTATTCTTGTAACCAAAAGGATGATAAATCTTTATCTTGGAGACAGAAGAGTCTACCAGACTACAAGTTTAACCGAATACTGAAAAGATTTGAGAAGTACAGAAGTGTATTAGACCCGTGACACAGTGACCAGGGCTGCCCCAGGAGCAGCAGGATGTCCTGGCACTTTTCCATGGACAGCGCAGTCTTGAAAAAACTTTTTATGACGTCATTTATAACGTCATGACGTCAACATTGCATCTACAATGGGGATGTCTGCTGATCATTTTGTTGTAAACAGTGTATTGATATCTGTAATATTAGAGAAAAGGTAATAATTTGAAAGTGTATCAGATATTATGAAACACCCTGTATACGTGGATTATATGGAATAAAGATCTTAAAGAATTTACCCAGAATCAATACAGCTGTTATAAAGCATGAGGCCATGTAACAAAATATTGAAGTTTTACGTTAGTTGCTTTTATAGTTAAAAAGTTACGCTTTTCTGAAATCGTTCGTTGTTGGTGGCCAAATCACACGACGTCATTAGGGTGTGACTCACTTTTTGGTTGGCAGTCCACCTAGGAGCTTATTGCAAGGTTTCTTAACAAATCCTGCTGCACAAAACCTGTGAAAAGAGCCATCACAGTGTAGATTTTTTTCTAGACTTCACAATTAGGATTTGTTTGAGGGATAGGGTATTTGCTGGATTATATCTAAATTACCTTCCAGCACAATACACGACATACAGCAGTGTTGGCAAGGAATGCTTTGCAGCACAAGGCTTTGGATATACAGCTGTGAAAACAAGAAATTCCAGGGAAGATGATTAAAATGTAGTCCAGAAATACCTATTGCATGTGGGCAGATGCGGCTCATCGGCCTGGGAGGGTTATCCATCTAAGAGTGTCTAGTCTCTTATCAAAACTAGAAGGGTATGTGCAACCCTTAGCCTTGGTTGGCAGTCCCCTTGGAGTTTATTGCTAGGTCTCTGAACAAAACCCGAAAAAAAAGAGCTCTGAACACAGCATCAATGAACGGAAGTGAACGGCCAAAACAGAACTCCAACATGAGTTCAACAGCCATGTATTCCTTGCAAGACCCGAGCGAGCCTTGCTTTATCACAGTCTTTTCTTGATTTTAATTGTTGCCCGTGATGACTCTCTGATGAGTTAGGGGACCTCCATACGAACCGAACTACCAACTAATTGTGTGCACCGTGGCGGAGGGTGAGGGTGAAGGTTCGGGCCCAGTAAAACGGTTTAAACACCCCAGTAGTTATGTTACTACTGACCGTCCCAAGGCGATACTTTCGTTGCTGTTGCATTTAATTTATGTTCGATGCTGTTTAATTTATTGTGTTTTCATTTCAACCCTTCTATAATAAAAATTGAAAAAAGGTAAAAATAGTTGTTAAAAGTTTTTCGTATAATTTGCTTAATCTGTTGTAACCCTTCTGTTGGTCTAAATTATTTAGTTCAGTAAAGATAGCTGAGTTGCCAGCTTTTTGGGAAAGAGCTGCTGACCCGGCTTATCACTTGTAGCTGATTGTTTGTTGGGATGTCTTTTTCAATCTTTCCCTTTGATGTTGGGTATAGGGTTTGGAATCTGATTCAGTTAGTTCCTGAAGTGTAGTTCTTTTGCTTCAGATTTCCAGTGGGGTCGTTTGGCAGGACAGGGATTTCCACCTGTCAGACGGCCCGTTGTATCTGTTGAGTCCTCGTCTTTGCTTCTTCATGGTGTTGAAATTTGATTTATGTGTTTACCGTGATGATTCATTGACGAGTTAGAGGGTTATCATGCGAACCGAACTACCAACTAAATGTTTTGTACCACTTCAGAAACTGAGGGTGAGGTTGGGCCTGTAAAATCGATTTAAGCCCCCCAGTAATTCATTACTGACCGTTCCAAGGCGGTAGTTCTGTTGTGGTTCTCTGTTGCCTGTTTTTGGTGTCAGAGTTTCTGTGATGTTTTACCTTATGTATGTTCTTATTATTTTTGGTTCGGTTTGGGTTGCTGAGTGGCCACCTTTTGGGAACAAGCTGCTTACTCGGTTGGCCATATGTTCTCTGTATCTTGATTATTTGTAATTTTATTTGTTTCCAACTATGGTTTGAGGGCTGGATTTGGATTTTGATTGTTTCAGTTCCTGGTCTTTGCATACTTTTTACTCTTTAAATTTGCTTAGCTTTGTAGAATATCTAGATGCAAGGGGTCACTCTTGCTAGACATTGGCCCTCTATTTATTTCGCGTTTAATTTCTTTTTCAGTATAATGATGTTTTATAGACATTTTATTTTCAAAGGATTAACTTTGTGTCTAGAATGAGTGAAGCTGACATTTAAAATTATTTTATCTGTTTATTTGATTCAAAAGTAAATACAGTTAGAAATCAGGAAATCAGTAGAAATTATGCTAAGGAATACAAAATTTCGATATTTTATTGCCAGAGCCCTTTATCATGTTACTACATCCATCCTAATATTGACAAAACACACTAATAGAATGATTTTAAATGGAGAGGAAATAGACTTTTGATACCTTCAAGTAGAAAAAAACAGCGTAGAAAATTTTCAAAATGTACTTGTACCAATTCACATTTCTTACAGATATTGACAAAGCAGACATAATATTTTTTTCCGGTGTACTTATTGCAGTTTTTGAGTGCAAAAGAAACATACTTATGCTTGCATATTTATGGTGAAACTTTCAAGTAGAAAAAAGATATAATAAATAGTAGGCGATGCACATGTTTGTGCCTATTTAGTTTATCGCATACAGGCAAGACTTACTCTGAACAAAACACGGAATATTGGACACCTGCTTTGAAATTGTCTTTTGTAAATTAAATATAATTGGCTTTAAGAATTTTACCTTGAATCTTTTATAGTGCAGCTGGCAAGACTAATACAAATATGTTTTGTTCTTTATTAGAATTATGTCAACTGGACATGCCCAAGTCTGAGTTGGTGGTGACTTAAACCACGACTGGTAAGCGCGCAATTCCATTTCCAACTTAAACTTAAAAAATCGAACTTCTGCAAGTAGCTGCCCAAGTAATAACAAGAGAAACTGTTGCTCTAATTCTGGAACCTTTTCATCTTTTAAACAACAGGCACGTCTGGTAAACTATCACAGGTACAGGTACCTCCGCGGAGGTACTGATACTAAGTCGGTACACTATCACAGGTACCTCCGTTGTGACAGGCATCCGGAGCTGCCTGTGACTGTCGGGTATTCGTCTGTCTTGATAAAATACATAATAACCTGGCCCCGAGGTTATAAAACTTTTTTCATGCTCAACTCAGCTGAGCATGAAATTTTCTCTGCTGATAAATATGAAAATGCCAACTAATATTCGCATTTTCATATTCATAGGCAGAGAAAAGTTCATACTCAGTTGAACTGAGCAAGAAAACAACTGTACTTATCGGTGATTTGCTACTTATTCGCAGATAAAATTCCATGCTCAGCTGAGTTGAGCATGAAAAAAGTTTTATAACCTCAGGGCCAGGAACCAGGGAGATTAGCGAAATAAAAAAGAGTGCCATACGCGAACTCACGACCTTCCGGCAACTTTCTGCACCATAACCGAGTCACTCTAATGACTCGGCCACGGCGCCTCTCTATTTCTTGCATACGAATCTGTATATTTCTGTTAAGACTTAAGTAAACCTCCTGCCCCAAATATAGATGCTGATAATCTCTAAACAAGAATGCTTTAAAAAACAACTGGAGGTGCTGTGATGGATTGGAGTTGCCTATTAAATAAGAAAAATATAGCGAAAATCAGATGAGTTACTGCGGCCGAAAATACTAATATTCTTCTTTATTAGACCATAGTCTGGAAATAATCGTTCATTCAAAGTCGCAATAATCCATTTAAATGCGTATATCATAAAGTTCATTGTTAAAATTAAAAAAAAAAAAAAAAAAAAAAAACATATCAAAGAGTTGTATATCCCTTTTGTTCCGCGTATCTGTTAGTCAAACATAGACGAATTCTGCATAGCTGGAGAATTTTGCCTGTTTCAGCGTGACAATTATTGTAATATACTCGCATTAGTCAGTCAGCTTTTTTGTGATGACTAGATGGGTAGGTGACTTGCGATTTTACGTCCTCTTTTAACAGTATTTCAGTCATATTATGACAAATAAAATGAAAGTGATAATAAAAGGCTGTGTGCAATTGAACCCTCCTGTTTGGTAGGAAAGATTTCCGCCCACAGCAAATCTCGAATCCGGGACCGCTAAATTATCAGGCCAGCGCTTAATCTACTAATCTACCGGGGTTCATTTTTGAGAAAGGTGATGCTTGTATTCGGGCAGTTCTGCCTGCGAATCATTCCATCTACACTCAAGGACCAAACGTAATACCACAAAAATAATTTCCCATAGACTTTAGTGCTTTTAGATGTTTACAAGAAAATTAATTTTGGCAGTTTTTCTGGGGCAATCATAAAACATCTACTATGGTTGGAAAGCTAAAAGAACAATGCAATAAACATTTTTATAGAACTTAATTTTATCCCCTCATTTTCAAGCTACAGCTTGCAGAACTCAGTATAAATTTTGAAAACACCATGTTTCCATTGACGTCAATGGCGACGTCATGAAAAAAGTGACAAAAAGTCCGAACGTATAATTTAAAGTCGGGCTGTTTAATTATACGATGAACAACTGAAATGAAATAAATATATTGCTTGCCTCATTCATTTAGCTTTCTATCAGCACCAAAATAATTGTAATATGTTGAACAGAAGAGCCAAAAGATAAGCTCTTGTAAACATGAAAATACACTAAAGTCTATGGGAAAATCAATTTTGTGGAATTACTTTTGGCCCTAGACTGTAGTTTGAAATTGTAATTGTGCATTACGTACAGGACACACGCGATGCAAACTTCATGTTTGATGTAGCAAAAGAGTCAAAATTACCGATGACTGTTAACGTAGTTTTTATACATATGTTTACTGGTAATATATATCGATGCAGTATGATTACCATTACCGGTGCAGGTAAAATGAATTCGCTCGCTGTATGTGTTAAATGTAGTGACTGGACTGGGAGGTGCTGCAATTGATTCACTCTAGAGCTTATATTTTTCATTGCCAACGCTAGAATGCAAATCCATCCATGAAGCCAACAACCTACATTATCAGCACATGAAATTACACCTTTTCGTATAGTAGAGTGATCGGAATCTTACTAAATATCTTGTACAAATCAAAGCCTCCGAAAAGCCACTAGATGCATCCAATTTGTTAACAAAAGAGCGTTTTTACTGCATAAAAACAAGCCTCCGAAATTTTTGTTGATTTTGCAAGCCATTCGACCACATATGTTCAGTTTTGCGATATACTCAGCATTATATGATCAAATGGTTTGGAAAAAAAAAACAAAAAAAAAAACGGGAGGCCTTTATTTAGTAAAACTCCTCTTGTATTAACGAATTTGATGCATCAGGTGGTTTTTCGGAGACTGAATTGTACAAGATTTACAACAAGATTCCGATCACTCAATTAAACGAAAAGGTGTTATTTCGAGAATATGTCACGTGCTGATAATATGGATGGTAGGCGTGTTGGGTGGGTTTCCATTCCAGATGCTATAGATAAACCATGGCCCCAGCTGGGATCGAACCCAGTTGTAGTTATCTCTCCACAATGGATTGATGATTCCGGCTGAACGGCCCTGTAACAGTTTTTCAGAAATGTCGGGCTTGTTAGGAATATGTCAAATAACCAGATGCTAGAGAAAAACCTTGACCCCAGCTGCGATCGAACCCGCGCTCTCTCGTTCATGAGTCTTACCTCTTGACCAGCAGGTGGTGCGGTGGCCTATTGATACATGTAACGCACTAGCCTACCGATCTGGGGTTCGCAGGTTGCTTAGTAAATATTGTGTGAATAAAAGGTGTTTGAGCAATCTAATTAAAATATTAGATCATTTAATACGCCTCAGCATATTATTGTAGCACAATGGACAACGTGTGACACGATCACATGGTTTGAAACACACAAAACTTTAATTTACCCCATAGTAAATATCATAAGTTCTTAGAAAATGTCATTTTAAAGTTTAATATAGAATATTCAGAATATTGCATAATAGCTATGACGATCTCTGTGCATCGATTTAGTAAGACACCAAAAATTCTGGAGAAATGGTAAATAGAATAGTATTGCACTCAGATGACAAATTGCAAGTCAAGAAATGGGAAGCACCAGAAGAATTTGCCCTGCTGGGCAGACCCGACCGATAAAATACTCAAAGTAGGTATTGATGGTACGAATTATTTAGGTAACAGGCTTATTTTCATAAAGTATTTTCAGATAGATATTATATATAGTATGCAAGAAAAAAAAAGAAAAATGTATTTTTGGAACAGGTTGTTATTCAAATTTCGGTTTCTGTTCTGAGAGTAATGCATTAGATATAAGCGTCAATCTTCGAGAATACATGGGGCTGGGCCCCGTAGCGCAGTCGGTAGCGCGTCTGACTCAAGAGCCAGAGGCGATACCTGGTCCGGCCACAAACTCCGTTTCTCCTTCCGCTGATTCAAGAGGAGCAGTTGTCAGTTACTTGCGAAAGTGTGTGCACTTAGTCCTGGTTTACCGCTTAGAAGGTCTAAGCCTGCCCAGGAATAATGTGGTTAGCTTGACTGACCGTCCCGACATGTCCATAGCTGTTCACCATGGACGTTGAACACAACACAACCAACACAACCTGACAAGACCTGTCTTATGTTAAATTTTAGCATTAGCAATATCAGCGTCTAATCTAGCTGAACGTCAGTTTCACGGGCCAATGAACGTAACAGACATTTTGAACCATGTGCGGCAGCCGAACTTACAACGGAATGCAAGATTTATTGAAAACGGAAAAAAAAACAGAAAAAAATATTGCGACAATGGCACGGAGATACAGGTGCGTTCCGTTTACCGAGCTGAAGCGACAATTTCCCTCTTTCCAATAAATGTATTTTTGCTCAATATGCTTTCTTGGGCAATGAAAAATTTGATAGCATTAAAAAAGACAAAAGAAAAAAAGCTTTTCATTTTCAGCTGATTGTTTGTCTCGTAATTAAATTATTTCTGTCATTAGTAGCGGGGGACTGATACAAATTTAAGCTTAAAAAGGCAGTGAATGGGAGATTATTGAAACAAATGTATTTTTAAAGGGAAGTAACTATGAGCATGGATGATCGATGAATTACTTGTGATTTACGTCCTTTTGAACAGTACTTCAGTCATACCAGGACGATGGGAGGGTAATAATGAAAGGCTGTGTGCACTGCAACTCTGTTAACAGTAGGAATAATTCTTGCCTCAAGCTGGGCTTGAACCCGGAATCGCTGGATCAGAAGGCCAGCGCTTAATTCACTGAGCTACCGGGGCTCCTAACTGTGAGCAGATAGACCACTATAGCACTATTGCAACTTGGGTCGCGTAGTACAGACTATTATGATTTATTTGCTATTGAAGCAAATAGAACAGTCTAGCACTAAACTAAATGAACTAATGACCAACAAAATACCACTGACATTTAAGTCTGTAGCGGACAGGTCACCAGCAGATAGTACATTTGATTCCAAATTCAACGGTTTATAATACTCAATTTTACCTGACAAGTCAGTTAGAACAGTATAGCACAAATGACGATTAGACTAGTTTAGATCGTGTTGTTTCTTCAGAGGTTTGTGATAATAGTGATGCATTTGATTTGGATGTGGTAAGTCTTCCTTTTTCTGATGGAGAAGGTTTTCGTGCTGCATCTCGTTATAACCAAAAGTAAATAAGTAAATAAATGAAAATAAATGAATAAATAAATTACAGACGCATCTATGGGAGGCAGAAGCCGTCAAAAATCTTTTTGCCAATAAGCAACCCATAATATGAAACAGAATAAAACATTTGTATATGTGAAATCAAACAAATTATTTTGTCAATACCTTTTGAAATGATATAACTAATAATCACATAACAAGATCTATAACATGAAAAACAAACCTAAAGATACGTCAGATAAAACGATAGCCCATGTAAAATTGCCAGAGTAAAACAAGAGCTTCGCAAGCGGAGCATAATACGCCCGTTTTAGTGTAATAACGGTATTACAGAATGAACAAGATGATTTACAAAAGGATGTACAGGCAGACAAATAGGGGAACAACTCTTTACTTAATGACTGCAACATTATTTAAACTTTTAACACATCAGATACTATAAGCATACCAAAACTCAGCTTCCAAGGTGAAGTGGCTTTGAAGTTGAGAAATGACTAAGTCAAACAAGGGAGATAATTCATAAATTATAAAACAAGAGTTACCACTCTTGGGCCTAATACATTCCTTTGACAATATACACATCGCCGCTTTGGTGTTTTTACAATGCTTTAACATTGGTGCATTTTCCCTCATACTGAATTTTAGAACTAAAGTGAAATGTTTTGTAATTATCCTGGTACATTTATTTTGAAAATATGCTAAACATTTGGTGAGGAGTATATGAGGAGTATATATTCAATCACAGACGGTTTTTGACCTGTAGAAGTGAAAGGTCCTGTTCACGTAGACTATGATTTTTGTGAAAGATTTTTCTTGTTCGGTTTTTCATCCGCCCTTCGTTTCCTGCACAGTTAATTTGATGGCTACATTTCAGAAAATATTCTTTTATTTGACGAAGGCTACTTTGATTTCACCTACAAGGTTGTTTAATTTTACTGACCTTCATTGGTTTCAACTAGGATTACTACAAACAAGAAAAATCTTTAAAAAAGATGATAATAGGCGCAAGTTAAATGAAATATGTTCTGAAAAGTAAGATCCTCTGGAAACTAGAAACACACCAAAGAATGGGAAGTATGTTTTGTAATATGTCTCTAGCTGAACAGTTGACGATAACTTTCACGAATATGACTCAAGTGAGCTATGTCGGCAGGCATACGCAACCGTAATTTTGAAACTGGCTAGCCACAATGACCTATCTCAAGAATGAGCTGTCCAATTTGGAATTCCAAAATTAACCGTGGTCAATCTTGAGACTGACCTGATTCCAAAACAGTTACCAACATGATGCAATGTTTGATTGTGTCTATTAAACCGAAAGTAGAAATCGAAAGTAGATCTACTTTAAAAAAGGAAGTTTTGAATATCTGCGTCTGTTTTCGTTAACATTTTCATTGTAAATTTGCAGTAAGAAAGACATTTTAAATTAACATCCTACAGAGAGCTAGTATTCACGCAGTGCAGTACAACGGAAAAAACGAAGATAAAATATTCATTGACCTTTGATATTTTTGGCTAAATTTTGACATACGCGTCATTTGACCCATCGAATCTTGCGAAATGTGGAACAAAAGTGAAATTATACTCTGGAGCGTCGAGACAAAGATAATAATAACAATGATAAAGAGTAGAATTTACATCAAGCCTATTTCTTTTTAAACCCGTTGATTTACTGGATAAGAGGTTTCTATTATGGCTAAATTATCTGTCATTACTCTAGTTTGTGAAATCGTTTGAAAATGACCAAATCTAAAAGTATAGAAGAACAAACTATAAGTATTAACTTTCTGTTCGCCTAAATAAAAAAAAAAACGTTACGTGCAAATTAGATGACATTATACAATTATTGACAAGTGAGGTATTGGACATGATGTGATGTCAACCAGACAATACCAATATTGACCGGTGCGACTGGGGAGGTCTATATTGGTTTTTCCCTGGTTGACATCAATCATAATTTATGTCACGTTTCGTGACGTCAAGGTGGAACCTCCATTGAGTTCGAAATGTCAGAACCTTACCTCTATTATTTCAGTCCATTTACTACATCAACATTTTGCAGTTTTTTCCTAATCTAGCGCGGTCCTATCGTCAATTGCCTGGAGCAAGAGAGTGATGATGTCCAACAGTTGCATAATAAGTTTGAATGGTTGAAATATAAAAAAATTCTGATTTAATTTTAACTTCAATATTGCTTCCAGACAATCCTGAATCTAACTGAAACAGTGTAATCAGTGATCATAAGACCCGTTCTGTGGCATCTGATCTTGATCTACAAGTCTTGCCAAGATCTCTTCTATTAGACGCTAGGCAATAATTGGCCACCAGTGTAATTGATACGAATAAAGTTGATAAATTGCCTAAAGGAATTTTAAAGATACGTATCAAATAGATCGCTGCGAAATTATAAAATAAGTGCACATCCGGGTTTACGAAACCAATTAAAATTACTACAATTATTTATTACACATACAGTTTGTCATGCTTTGCCTTGTTAATTTGTTGAATTACGAACACGATCACTGAGAGGATTTTATGCCTGCATCTGCTTGCTGACAGGTCCTCATGTCAGCTCACTGAAAGACTCATACCTGTTTGCTAACAGGACTTCGGAACTGCTTACTGACAGTATTCAAAAGTAAGCAGGGAAATTCTTAGGAACTAACACAATTGAATCCTAGACACCATGTGGGAAAATACAACCCAAACTAAGTCACTACCAAAGACTTCAAGAGCGGCTGCATGGTGAATAGCCATTTCCCATGTTGGTGGTCATCGGGCCAGCCTTAACATCATAAATAATAATTGTACAGACATAGCAACATACAACGCGTAAAACAATCAACTTTAAATAGCCTAATTCAAGCCTACTTGCTGGCGGGAAAGCGCCAACATTGGAATAAACTTGGCTGGAGGGAGGGCCACCAGGAAATGCCAAATAGCATATATCAAGCCTCTTGGCAAAGCGGTTTGAAGTTGAAAATTTTCAAATTATGCCGGTTTTATCATATAGCCCCTACATATAAAGCTATATATTAGTTTGTTGGGGCCGGATGTTTGTCTGTTTCTTGGCCCACCGGGGTTCAACTGGTAGTCTTCTTTTGCTCCAGTACTCCAGTGGTGTTGCTGACGCCCCAGGGATCTCCGGGTGTCTCAACACGTTTTGGCTGTCGAGTCCTCATCCTTGCTTCATCACGGTCTTTTCTTGATCTTAATTGTTGACCGTGATGACTCTCTGATGAGTTAGGGGACCTCCATACGAACCGAACTACCAACTAATTGTGTGCACCGCAGCGGAGGGTGAGGGTGAAGGTTTGGGCCCAGTAAAACCGGTTTAAACCCCCCAGTAGTTATTACTGACCGTCCCAAGGCGGTACTTTTTTTGCGGTTGCATTTGTTTTATGTTCGGTGCTGTTTAATTTATTGTGTTCTCAGTTTAATCCTTCTATCATAAAAATAGAAAATAGGTAAAAATAATTGTTAAATGTTTTTCATATAATTAGCTTAGTTCGTTGTAACCCGTCTGTTGGTCTAAATTATTTAGTTCAATAAAGATAGCTGAGTTGCCATCTATTTGGGAAAGAGCTGCTGACTCGGCTTATCACTTGTAATTTATTGTTTGTTGGGATGTCTTTGTCAATCTTTCCCTTTGAAGTTTGGGATAGGGTTTGGGGTCTGATTCAGTCAGTTCCTGAAGTGTAGTTACTCTTTAAATTTCCCCATAATAAAGTGTATACGGATGCAAATTTGACCTTTGAATGAAATGGTCGAAGACCAGTCTTTGATGAGGTTTAGAACGAAGTTGCCTCTGATCCAAAATGCTTCGTACAAACTTTCAGTTCTCCCTAATTCTCGGTTTACAGGGTTCTAACCATATACGTATTGGCATGAATGATTTCAACTTAGTTTCGTTTCTCCGACTAGAGGAGGCTGCAGGTGAAAAGTGTTTGAAATCGGTCCCGTAGGTGTCAGAGAAGAAATCGTTTAATAGCAAATGGTAACGCTCGGAGTCCCAATCTCCCAAACAGTCCATCCGCATCGTTCGGAAATGTTAATAATATTCGAGTTACCAGTGATGTACGCCAAGTTTGGAAGTAATATGCTATTCGGTTCTGGAGAAGATTATTTTCAATGTTTTAACATATATGGGCATGGCGGCCATGTAAGCTCTGGAATCAGGACCGTTTGAATAGTTTTTCGTTCCCCTGACTCTCATAGATTCCATTTTGAATGTAGTTTCAATCGACCCAACCGCACTGGGGAGAACATGTTTGAAATTGTTGAAATATAAGTGACCTTCGTCAAAGGTTTTTCCATCTAAAGAAAAAAGGCTGTAACCAATGTTGACTGACCCTAATATTTTTCTACCTTCAAACTCTGATTCTATCAAATCTGATCACTATATCAGAAGACTGTTCTGTGATAGAAGAAAGCGAGGAATAGTTCTCAGCGGTATAGGGGCTGGGAGCACCGGAACCACGGAAAGAACAGCTAAGCATTCATAACACTTGCCAGCGCTAATGCATTAAGCCTGGTTTGAACCTGCGCAACAGAGGTTTGTAGCCAGTCTAGAGACAAACCTCGCTAACGACTGAGCTATCGGGATCCCTCATATGTACTGAGACAATAAAATATATTCTTATTCTAAAAAGCGCAAGTGCCCTTCCCAATATCTCTCCAATTAAACACACACACACACACACACACACACACACACACACACACACACACACACACCAGATTATCTATTTCATGTCAGACTAATCTTAATCAAAAGCTGTATGAAACACGAAGAACATGTTCTTATTCTGACATGTTAATTAATCATGCAGATTAATGGTCTCTTAAAATTTTTTCTGCAATTCTTACACTTTCTTCAGCTTATGACCATCTTGAAATCTATTGTCGAAAGCTCAATAAAACTGTTTATAATAATCTGAGGCGTTAGCTAATTGTCTTGAAATCAACAGAATTCGTGATCGTAACGTGCATTGTCCACCGAGTAAAATGTCAATAATGTTCATTCAAATATTTCTATCAATAAAATACGGTAAGGTAGTCTAAGCAGTACAGCTATACGACTCAGATGCTAATTTTGTACCCCCTCCCCGCTCCACAACACCAAACAGGGTTTGGGGCAATACTGAAATCAGTTTGTCGGTGGCGTCTCTTGCCTTCTCGAGAACAAACGCCACACGTGTCGTTTGTTTAATGTTTCGATGACTAATGTCCACGATTCAGTGAGCAGTCAAGATAGATATGTAACACATCAACAGTAACTGAAATGTCGAATAAACAGTCAAAATCAGTTTAAATCAGTGCAATGAAATTTATACATAACATGTCATTAAATGACTAGAGAATAAGTATTTGTTCGAAAAATTCTGAAGTTTCTGTTGAAAGAATTTCATATCGTTATGTCATTGAGCAACTGGCGGAGCAAGGCATACATTGTTTGCCATGCTCCGGAACCAATGACGTCATATATCTGCTACCATAGCGATTAAGAATTTATATTGATGTCTAAATGACGTCTTTCTGCCAAGGTACTAAGCACAACAGTTGGTAATTCCATAGTTGCTATGGTAACAGATATATGACGTCATCTCACTTATAATTCGAAAGAAGCACGACATACACTGTACGCTACGCTCCTCTCGAATTATAAGAGAGATATTACCTGAAATTCATAAAATGAAAAAGTATGATTTTCGCAGACCTATGCTGAATTCTCAAATCATTTAACTCCTTCTATCATGTGGTTCTGAATGATCATATTGTGCTCATCTTCATTTACACCAGAGGAAGAACTATTTGACATTATTGAGCCGCGACATGACAAAACCAGCAAAGTAACATGTGCGCCCATCCAAGACTCAGATCAGCTTGGTCATTAGCCCCGTCTGGTCAGAGTCTTTCCTTTGCGCTTAAAGTGTAGCTATGGGTCTCAGCTAGCTCCATTTGAACAGTGAAGACTATGATCAAACTGGGGGGATGCCCTCGCTGATCTGAGTTTTCACCGGGCGCACATGCCACTTTGTTTGTTTTGTCGTGTCGCGGCACAATAATGATCTCGAAAACTACAAATGTCTTGGCGTATAAAGATTGTTTTGAAACGTTAAACATGTTATTAATACCTCAGAGTTTCTTCTTCTATGAACTAAAAGCCCTTGTTAATTATGAATTGAGCCGCAACACGACAAAACCAACAATGTGGTTGTGCGCCCAGCGGAGACTCAGACCAGCCTGGGCATCCGCCCAGCCTGATCAGAGTCTTCGCTGTCCGCATGGAGGTAGCTTAGATTCTTAGCTACCCTTTGAGCACTTAACAAAGAGTCTGGTCAAATTGGGCGAATGCTCAGGCTGATCTGAGTCTGCACTGGGCACACGACCACATTGTTGGTTTTCTCGTGTCGCGGCTCAATTAGAAAATACATTCGTTTCCCTCGTATATCAATAATTACATAATGACTTTGTATAAAAGCAGAGCCTCATTGTATTTAACCAAACCTGTGGAATACTGCTCTTTAAAATTGCCAAAGGTTATTTTGTAATATGAGTCGGCACTTCCTTGTAGTCTATTGACTTACCTTCAAAACCTACTTTACGACTTGTCAATTTTATATTGTTTGAAACGATTAAGGAAGATTTGAGAAGTCAGGGGCCGTCCCTGTGGGTAATAACGTAATCAGTGAGAAAGACGAAAGACGCAGTGCAGGTATTTCACACTTTATTCTTAGCTTTGATATTATTTACTTATTTTTTTGATAAAACATACACAAATGCAGTGGAGAAAGGAGTTCTGTTCCACTTCAATTCTCATAACGACGTTCCCCAAGTGGCTCAGCGGTGCGTAACCATAGTTACACACACCTGGCGCCGGGTGTCCGTCCGAAGGAGAAACGAGCTTCCCCAGAGTAGTATTAATAGTTGTACAGCTTATATTTTGGGCTTGCCATAAGAATTTCCTGTATTTCTTCTACTTAGGTATATTTGTAAACTTTTTCATAACTCAAAGTATATGAATTCGTTATATTTAGAGGAAGCAGGTGGGACAGGGGGTCGGGGGGTGGAGAGAGGGGATATGCTCATAATTCGTGTAATCTATTGATGTAATCGTGTTCACTACAGCACCAGTAGTATATAACTATATTTTTTTATATTTACCTTTTTATTTGACCACGCAAATAAAAAAAATCAGGCATCAAGATGTCAAGATTACTTCAATAAACTACTCTTGAATCATGATAACTGATCTAGAAGTGATTAAATTTGCCATGCAAATGAGCTGAGGGATTACTATAATATTCAAAGTTTGACACTGGATCATGTCAGAATAATTTATGGTATCATTCAAAGACCATTTCAGATTACCTTTGGATCACAAACAAATAACTCTCAGATCGCTGACATAAAATAACTGTAAATATATCACATAAATATCACTCAAACAGATCACTATCGGACAACTTAAGAAATCATTGTAAGATCATTTCTATATTTTTTGCTTAGTCAGGGCCATATGGATATCACTGAAAGATCAACAAAGAAATGATAATAATAATAAACCATGAGTTAAGTTTAAAAATGAATCCATTAGAAATTTCTGGAAATCCACTAAGTAGTGTCCGCGGATAAATATGTATAAACGCGCACTGGCTGAATTTTTAAAATGTTAGGATTTTGAATGATTATGATATAGATATCTAGTTTTTTAAGCAATACAGATTATATAGTAGTCCCGCGGCAGAAAATACCGATATAAATGAAGGCATGACGAACAATGTCGACCGTGCCTGAGCTACTTGTTCAAAGTACTTATCCCAGTTCGATTTATATGCTCAACAACGCTTTTAAATGTGATTTCAAGTCTGTATGGGTTAACATGCTTCATGCAACTATTAGCTATGTGTTAGAGCCCTATGCTGTGATGACTTTGGCAACATCGATTTCAAAGAGTCTCTCAGAATCTCAAGTTGTATAGGATATATTGTTTCAGACAAGACGGATGTGTTCACCCCCCCCCCCCCCCCCCCACAAAAAAAAAAAAATAATAATACGAAAATCGCCAATGTACGTACATTCACGTACATGGAAATGCAATAAATATCTTTTTTTTCGAGGCCCAGCCTCGTATAATTTCGATAGTATTCCACATTTCCCAAGATTCCATTGGTCAAATAACGCGTATGTGAAAATTTAGCCAATAATATAAAAGGTCAATGAATATTTAATCTTTGTTTTTTCTCGTCATACTGCACTGTGAATACTAGTACTCTGTCTTATATTTTACTATAGAAATGTTATCGAAAACAGACGCAGTTATTCAAAACTTTCTTTTTTGTTTTCGTCGTAGATCTACTTTCAATTTCTACTTTCGGTTTAATACGCACAAACAAACAAACAGTGCAACATGTTGATAACTATTTTGAAATCAGGTCAATGCCAAGATTGACCGCGATCCATTTTGGAATTCCAAACTAAAAGATAAAAAAGATGCTGACTCTCGAGTGTCCTTAGTGTTTATCGTGTCAACTGAATTTCGTATAAATGTAAAAACGTGTCTCAACTAAGATTTCGAGGACACCAGATTCAAAATTAACAAAGCAATCAAGCAGTATGTCATTTGATGCAGATGGTGTAAACTGGAAACGAAAGAGGAATGAATATGCATTATTGCTAATGGTAAGTTGTGTGCCAAGTGTCTGCTGTAGTACCAGGAAATCTTATCGAATTCGCAAATATATTGAAAAGGGTAGATTACTGTATGTACTGTTAAGTTTTTGCTCAAAGATGTATCAGTTTGGTTTATTTTACAGATACCAGATGGTGTGATGGAGGGTCTGTGCTTTGTGTTGATGTTTTCATTTTCACTGAATACAGGTACAGTGATAAAAATTGTGTCCATTCATGCGAACATATTTAGGAAATATAAATTAAAACTGATTTAGTACATTTTACATGTAGTTTCATCACGCCTATCAATCGCTCTCATGCGAAACCACGGTTCAGAACGCCAATCCATGAGAGGAGTTCCCGGTTTTGCAGGAGAGGAGCCAAAATCGTAAACAAATTTGACATTGGCACAAGGTTTGAGGTATTTATTTTCTCTGAAAACTATTTATGCAAAATATAAGAATGCTATTTTGTCACATATAGATTGTTTCTTCGGCACATGAAAGGATTAGGCACATAGTCTTGCATTTTTCCTGATATACATTTAGTACGGCGGAGCATGTGTTCAAGGTCAGTCTCGGCGATATATACATGTAGGGAAAAGTCGCATTTTCTTGCTTGATTTTTAGTCTCTGACCTTGGCAGTCGCAAAGAAGTGAACAGAACTACTGTATGGGTGAATCCAAATGTTGGAAGTAAGCTTTCCATGATTGACAGTTTAGAATTTAGAAAATATACGCAAAAACTTGGCAGCGTCAGCCCGGTTCCGCATGAGAGAATAGAAAATATAAGGAATTTTTATCAAACACAAAAACAGCTTCTGAACAATAATTGGATCAAATCTAATATAAACTCTGTGATAAATCGTTATTTTATACATTGCAGATGACTTTCTTGCTGTTTTTATTCCCCGTTTGTCTTTTAAGGCATTTTGCAAACCCTCTTCAAACCCTCTTGCATGCCTCAGAAACAGACTAACGGGGAATAAAAACAGTCAGAAAAATCATCTGCAATGTATAAAATAATGATATATCACAGAGGTCATGTTAGTTTTGATACAATTATTGTTCAGAAGCTGTTTTTGTGTTGGATAAAAATTCCTGATATTTTCTATTATCTCATGCGGAACCCGGCTGACGAAGTCAAGTTTTTGCGTATATTTTCTAAATTCTAAACTGTCCATCACGGAAAACTTAATTCCAACGTTTTGATTTACGCATACAGTAGTTCTGTTCACTTCTTTGCGACTGCCAAGGTCGGAGACTCAAAATCAGGCAAGAAAATGCGACTTTTCCCTACATGTATATATCGCCTAGACAGACCTTGAACACATGCTTCGCCGTACTAAATGCATATCTGGAATAATGCATGACCATGTGCCGAATCCTTTCATGTGCCAAAGAAACAATCTATATGTGACAAAATAGCATTCTTATATTTTGCATAGATAGTTTTCAGAGAAAATAAATACCTCAAACCTTGTGCCGATGTCAAATTTGTTTACGATTTTGGCTCCTCTCCTGCAAAACCGGGAACTCCTCTCATGGATTCGCGTTCTGAACCGTGGTTTCGCATGAGAGCGATTGGTAGGCGTGTTCATGGCATACAAAATGGTATCATTTTTAACAGTCTGCAGTACAGCAGTAGGAGTAGTATACCTGAAATATACATATATCAGGTTACTAGAAGTAAGACAGTTATACAACTAGTGCTCACCATCCCTCCTATCTTAAACGGCCACATTTCCGAACGCTTCCCTTTAGTTGTCGATATGCGTTGTGAAAGAAGGAAAAAAAATCCGAAACTCAGTTGTTTCCTATAAAATGATACTCGTTCAAGTTCACTTGAAAATGCAATATTACCTTCGTTGATTAGCAAGTAAGAGTTTTCTGTCTTTAGTTCTGAGGTGATCCGTCATTTGGATTTTTTTTGTTTTGATATTAAGCTATTCTATCATCCCATCTCTGTATTATGGTGCCATAGGAATGCCACCCACATAATGAGATAATAACACGTCAATTTAAACTTTTAAGTCGACGTATTACGTTTGACTTTATGCTATCTCGACTTCCGGTAAATTAAGTTATCTAGTCAATAATGCGCTGAAGTGCCATCGTGATATCAACTTAATAACACGACGTTTCACGACTCAAAAACTCAAGATCTCGATGGCACCTTAAAGCACCACGAGTCGCGATGAGTTAGACAAAGCCACTAGACATTTTATAAATGATTATCAGTCTTGAAACTTATCTCGACTTTACTTTGCTCAGTAGTCGCGATATTTTATTTTAAGAAAATTACTGCAGTAATATCATTCAAGCTGAAACGGCGCTTACCGCCCAAACCCAAGATCGCTCCTATGTGCCTGTTTAAAAGGAAAGTAATTAAGCATGTATACGTGCAAGCGCATGCTTGTGTTTAAATCCCTGGAAAGGTACTCCAGTATAAGCTTGGTACGATGTTCGGACAGTCGGAGTATGTTCATCAGAGTCCGTCTGAAAAGGGGTACGGGTTTCAGAGGGAGGGAGGGGGGGGGGTCTTAAAACGGGGTATTTTTTTTCTGTCGGGACGATGTATAGAACGTACATACATGTATAATGTGTGTCTGGAAAGGGGTACGCAATTTCATGTTGTTGTGTTTTTGTCTGCCTTCTTCTGTCCCGGTTCTCGCCCACTTTTCTTCCCCACCCCAGCTTCTGCTCACCTTCCCCCATTTCTAGCCTGTCTCCGCTGCCCCCACCCCTTTATCAACCCGTCCAGAAAAGCACCGGCTAGGTGGCTACCGATAAAAACCACAGTATTGTGTTGACACTATATATTTCTAAAAATAGATTATCGCAACAACTTCAATGGCATTCCTGGGCAAACGAGTTCATATATCTCGCTGGCACTTTAAAGCAATAGCAAGACACGTCGCGATAACTTTGATAAGATTCAAAAACGAGATAATAATAAGTGTAAGTCGACTTAAGGTGTTAAAATTATGCTATTAAGTTGTTATCACGATGGCACTTCAGTGCATTATTATGTAAGTTGACTAGATAACTTACTTTAACGGAAGTCGAGATAGTATGAAGCCAGCGGTAATAAGTCGACTATAAAGTTTAAATTGACGTGTTATTATCTCATTATCTGGGTGGCACTCCTTTGCCACAAAACTGTATATATTCGGTATAAAACGTTATAAAGGGCATATTCGGCATAACTACTGAGGTGTAATCGAATATCCCGAGGAATACCATATGGTGCCAAACATGCTTTAAGTTAGTGATTCTCGTATTCCGAGTTCAGCCCCCATCCGAGCCAGGAAACCCTCTCGGCTTACATCTGAATTTTCAATTGCACCACTTATAGTCATAGCGACGCTCTGCTAAATTTCAACAAGAATATACCATTTTCTACAGCCTGGTAAAGAATTTACCATATGTTTTCCAAGCGGTATTTAGACTTTGTATTATTTAATCATGTATACATCGTAAAGCATTAATAAGTTGCCATAATGCATCATTTCTTAGCCTTAGAAAGTGCAAAAAATTCGACACATGTTTCTTCAGATGAAACAAATATGATAAAAGTAAAAAAAAATAAAAAAAAAAAAAGAAAAAAAAAAGCATAAAGCACTTTTTGCTGCAGTGATAGAGGTCAAGAAGTAGGGTTTAAATCCGCATCAACAAAACGATATATGCATTAAAAGTCATGTATCCTTACACCGATACTTTTTCCGTACACAAAAACTTTTGCATAGATTTTTAACCAAATTACACTATTCTATGATTTCACAGATGATTGTAATTTTGTTAATAGACTTTAAATATCTGTCATAACTAATTTCAAGACTTTAAAATGTTGTTATGTCATAGTGTTCATATTTCAAATCATTATTTACAAATTGGAAAATGTTTGGGTTATGCGATCCACAATAAAATTTTTATTTCAAAGTTAAAATGAACTATTTATTAAAAGCACGGTTTAAATCGGTTCCTAAAACTACTGCATACAGATAGCCTCACTAACAAACATGTTAATTGAATTTTAAGAAAGTTAAAAAAATCTAGATTTCACACTTAATTGCTTGTGCTGCAAATATGTATAAAATTTTGATTTTATGCGGTTTTAAATAGTTTCAAGGATTCTTAACTGCAAATGTGAGCCTCTATGAAACTTAAAAAATGTAATTAAGTTCTGTATAGTGAGATTCCTTGGAAGCAAGGAATACACCAAAGAAACGGAAATACCAGTTTCGGTTTAATTGAGGTTGTTCATGACCAGTAACGCCCAAGCACCTTCTTGAGCGGAACCCTATTTTCATACGCCTCTTAATAAACTCAATGATCCCAAAGGACCTCATCTTGGGACGATGGGGATTGATGATATGGGTGAAAGGGAGAAAATGTTTAAGCCAAAGAAGTCTGAAACAGACATATTAACAACAACATGGGTTGATTCAAACTTGAGCACCCTAAGAAATACTACCAGTTCAGCATAAATGGCTTTGCTATCAATAGTTTACAGCAAAGTGGCTAAATAATCGATTTAGTTAAATATCACAGCTATGTTTATATACATATTTTAGGCCAGGGTATTGTTTATATTTGCAAAGTACATGTACAAAGATCAACTGATTGCACAACTTCAATAGATATTGATAAATAAACATTTATCAGCAAATCAGCAAACTCTGAAACATGAGAACATACCTGGACTGATTTATTTCAACCTTTAACATCTCTGACAGATGAGAAAATAGCTAAATAGATAAGTACAATCTTAAAGAGTTCTTTAAGAGCAGAGAATACATTCAAAAGCAGGAACATGGGCCAGACTACGTAGTTTCGGCTAATAAAGCCTTATCAGTGATCCTGACAATAACTGGAGACGAAACCAGAGAAAAGCATACTGAAATTTCCTAATTTTAATTTGGCAGTCGATTCAAAAATTGACTAGTATCCAAACCACAGACACTTGGTGTCAGTAGGTGGATTTGGTCCAAAATTGATCTCCTGCTGCTTTTTTCTCACTTATCTTTACATTTTAGTATACCTGAACACACCTTAACTGAAATAAATGGTTTGGTCACGTATAGAAAACGTTTCCAATAATCGATATTTGCTCTTTTGGCTTAACCACCCCCCACTCCCCCCACCCCCACAAGATATTGTACTCCGTGTTGATCAATTTGAACCCCTCTGTCGGTAAATAGCGCTGCGCCTTCCGAATTCAACACAATCATGTAAGATACTTACGTCCTTCAGTTCGCCAGACATTGGCCTTTACGTGGACATCGGCGTCTTATCAAACTTCTCTCGAATTCTTGCAATTTCTCACGGAAAATGTAGAAAATCAGGACAAAAATCTTGCTCCGCTGTCTCACAGACAATTGAATCACAGTGCGCATGACTTCGTTTGCATTCGGCAGTTCTCGTATAGTAATTCCGAAAGAATCAGTGATGGCTAATACTATGCAAAATTACCGCCGAAGATACCATTGGGATAGATCAGGGATGGCACTTCATGTTGATAGCTTTTAGGTACCTAAAATAGTACCCTTGTCCTTTGGATACACATACACGTACATAATATACATTTTGGAAACCCGTTTTCACTACAGTTTATCCATTTTTATGTGTAACTACCGATAGTTGCATGCGTAAAAAATCTAAATTTATCCTTCCTCCTTGTTGACTGTTCTAAAATAACAAATGTGCATAATTATAATTCAGATTAGATCGAAATATCTTTATTTATTGTTGTTTTTTTCCTCGACAGTGTTTGGTCAGGATTTCAGACTATTTGTGGCCGGCAGTCAAGGGAAAATTTATACTCTAAATGAAACTGGAGAGGTAATAGACACTTTCACTGCAAATGAACCTGTCGTCGGTATAACAGCAGATACTTTTTCATCTAGCCCTGACGACACAAAGATCCTGTATTCTACAAATGAAGACGGAAATGGATGGATCTATAGACATAGTCTCACCGACGGCACCTCTGAATTGCTTGTAGCTGCTCGAATCCAAGGTATGCAAATTATTTTTTTAGATTGAAACATTGATTTCTTTTGTATTTCGGTAAACTGAAAAGGGTTTGGACAGATATCACCAGAATTTGCTAAATTTGGCAAACTGACTTTCCTTTTACTAGACTGGCCACGGTGTTTGAATTTCGCTTTGCTACATAAAACGCATTCGGCTTACAATCCAAGGTAACCCAACTCGGGTAACTTGGTTTTGACCTGGAAGACCCAGGTATCCCATTTGAGCAGAATACGTTATATCACCTAGGGTATGCAGACGCTTTTTGTTTTTTACATTTAAAATCTGTCTCTATCTCTGCACAAAATTCCAGCCAATGGCATTATTGAAGAAGTGGTCATGTTTTCCGTTCACATGGTGTAGGCGAGTGTGTGCTGGTAGCAAGTTTGTGTTTATGGCGAACCTAGATTACTCTGTCATTTAAAGGAAAATTCGTTGCGATAAACTTGTGTCTGTTCGGGCAGCCCAAGAAAAAATACTGAATATTGCTGGGGTTTAAAATGTATGATAAACGCGATGTCTTTGATTTAGACATAGTAAATTTTCCGTTTTTTTGATGGGGATGTTCCCCGTTTTACCTCTTACGGGCTTTACATTTCTCAACTTATTCGGTTTGCTTGAGTGTCTAGTCATGTGACCGTAATAAAATTTTAACTGCTAAGCTTCTCCAACAGGGCTATAGATATCATATACTTCGAAAAGCATTTTCAAAATTCTTTCGTCGACACTATGAATTGGTTTCTAAATTCAATGTCGGATTAAAACGTCTTTTGCAACAGGGCCTATCGGGACTAGACTTTTATGGTGACTTAGTCTGTACATTAAAAAAAATGTAGGTAAATCTGATTTTTCTCATCAGTTCAGGAAAATTATCGTTCGTTACAAACGTATTGGAAAAAATATAAAGGTAATGGTACAACCTGCATGTTTAGTGGTTAACCCAGTTGTGGTTAAAAACTTTGCTTCCGTCTTTAATTGCACGCCGGATGGTCAGGCATCAGACTCAATGATTGGCCTGTCATAAAGCTACTTAATTTAGTTGGATGGGGCCGGAGTTTGCATTGTCTGTTGCTTGGTAATTCGGGGTTCAATTGTTAGTTTTATTTGACTCCGGTATTTCAGTGGTATTGTCTGACTTCCCAGGGATTTCCTGGTATCGCAATACGTTATTGCCGTTGAGTCCTCATCTCTGATTCATCATAGGTCTTATCTGTGATTTGTTTGTTTCCGGTGATGATTCATTGATGAGTTAGGAAACCGTCATGCGAAACAAACAGCTAAATTAATGTTTCAAACCACTGCAAAAGCAGAGGGCGAGATTAAGGTCCAGTAAAACTAGTGTAAGTCCCCCAGTAAGTTATTACTGACCGTTCCAAGGCGGTACTTCTACTGTGGTTCTTAATTGTTGTTCTTGTGTCTCAGTTAATTTGTGTTAGGTCTTGTAGCATTTGGCCACCCGGTAATTCCGCAAACTGCCCGCTTTGCTTCCTGTTTTATTTTATAATAAAAGATAGAAAATAGGTAAATATAATTGTTAAATGGTTTTCGTAAACTCGTGTCAATTTCTGTGTGTATGTGCTGCTTTCCCTATTGGTTTTGTGGGATTTGATTGTATTAATTCCTGATCATTGCCCATCTTTACACTGTTAAGGAAGTGTTTATGCTGAACATGCAAATGATCGATCCACATCATACATTTAAAATCTTCTAACGGGAAAAAGGCATTTTGTGTTTGCCATACCAAAAGGAAGAACTCACATTTCAGTAATTGCTTTTTTTAAACTTACTCGGTAACCTTTACGTTTCCAGAGCTGTAGATAGAAAGGACAATTTGGTTATGATTAGGTATTAGTTCTGCTGGCTCTAATAAAATTGATGGAATGACCTTCAAGTACAGCGGTTCTTGTTCTGACCCGCAACATGCGGAAAGTAGAAGCAAATTCTACAGCTGTTATCAATTACTCTTCCTTTCTGGAAAAACTGTTGTTATTGTACAAATATATTTCACAGGTCTTACTACGACGGAGAATGTATGAACTCCCGAGACATTTGGGAGACTGCGCTCGATAGGTCGTCATCTTCTCTCGCAATTATTTTATACATACATCCGCACACACTTAAATAGCTATTAATCATACGGCGAATATTTTCTTCTTTTTCGCAATATCCGTCGCTTCTACTGAGCGTGTTTTTAGATAAAAACTCAGATTCAGCTTCAAACGTCTTTGAAATCTACAGGTACATTCTGTCTATGTAGCGTTTTATGATAAATGGTACGTCCGAGCACGACAGACATATATTTTTGAACGACCATCAACAAAACCATTGTTCGAAAGTACATGTATATGGAAGTTTCTGACTGTCGCGTAAAATCATCAATCTGCATATGAACAGGGTGTCCCAAAAATCGTGGGCCTTTTTGAAATTGCTATAGCTCCTTTTTTATCAAGAAAACTTTCAAACACAATTTATCTTTGTAGGAAAGGGAAACTCATTTGCTGTAGTGAAGATTCTGCATAAAGTATATCTTTAACCGGAAGTAATGTCCAAAATGTCAAATTGTATTTATGAAAGCAGGCTTTGTCGTCCGCAATGTAAGAAACTTAAAATGACACTCAGTGAAAAAAGACATAGTTTCCGTACATTCTAAGGTTAACATTCTTAGGAAACAAGGATTTAAATAATCTCAAGTAATAATAGAATAAGTAAGAGCCAAGTCGTGAAGTGGGCTGTTCTCAGTGGTGAAATGAGCTCTCATGATAAAACTAGGCAGATTAGTAGGGAAAAAGAAAGCGGCAGACCAACAACAGTATCATCAAAAAGCAATCAAGCACTGTAAATGGTAAGTTCGTAACTAGCATTTTATAATTTTCTCTTACCTTTCCTACCCCGCTTTCAAGATGAAAAGAAGAAGAAGCACACGCACACACATTGACATAGTTCACGAAAGACACGCACGGAAAACCGGAAACAGATGGTCATTCTGCTACCCTAATTGTACCCGGGAGCAATAATTATTTGAACCAATTTTTTATTTTAAATTTCAAATCAAAACAAAAAAGAAAACCTAATGGGCAGATATTCAGGAGACCATATTTCTCGAGACCATAGACACGCGGACAAAACAACATGTAATTATTAGGTACCGCAACAAAACTACCGCCTTGGAACGGTGAGTAATAGAAAAAAAATGGTGCTTAAACTAGCTTCTGCAGTGATTCGAAACATTTAGTCAGCTGTTTGGTCCACATGAAGGTTTCCTACCCATAAATGAATCATCACAGGAAACAAACAAAATACGGATAAGACCTATGATGAACAAAGATGATGACTTGACAGAAACAACTTATTGTGCCACCTGAAGATCAATAAGGTGTCTAACAACATCACTACAGGAGCAAAAGAGAAGCACCAGTTGAGCCTTGAATACCAAAGCAATAGACAAGGTCTGGCCCCAACAAAATAAGATTAAAAGCTATCTGTCGGATACATCGTAGAGTCTAGTGCACGACCTACCAGTTGAGAAGTGAGGTTATAAACCAAGATTGCAAAATTTGACATTTTTCTGCTCAATTTTATAACTTTGATAGCTCTTATTAGCCTGGAACTTTTCTGTTGAGTTCTTCATTGTCACTTCAAACAGACCATTTCTTCGTCGAATTATTTGAATTATTGAGCACATCCATTATAAGGTATATGTTAATCTTTCTGTCTTTCGAACGTAGATCTTGAAAGTTTCTGACATAAAACTTATTTTACTAGAGGCCAGTTTGCATGTTGGTAGCATAGAAAGCAGTTATAATGTAAAAACATTTCGACGTTATGGTTTGTTAGCAGCACTACCTTGTAGTAAAACATAATTACTACAAAGAAACATCAAATTGCGGCGACCGCATAAAACTTTTAAGCGTTTTTTTGATTTAAGTTAAAGGATTTAATGACAGTTACAAATCTTTTTAAAGGTCCTCGACTTTTCGAAACCTTTTTCTTAAAGACTGAACTTCTACCCGGGGGGGGGGGGGGGTCGGGTTGCCGGCAAAAGCCTATGGTACCTGTACAGGTAAAGGTGTCAAAATATATTCCAGCAATCAGTGAACCAGCATAACCAGTTATTATTATAATTTCATTGGCTGACTGGAGGTGTTGACACTATGTGATCAAGGGACAGAATGACACTTCGGAAGTTAATCCTCCTAATATAGTACCACTCCTGTCTTTGAGCATATGATAAATTACCTACCAACATCACCGGAAATATTCTGGAAATGCAAAAATTAGCTTGAGCATACTACACTGTTTTTAAATTTCACTTGGATTTACCGGTATTCATGGTTTGGGTATACGGCCAATGATGAACTTAGCAGACATCACGCATGATGTGATTTGTATGAGTCTTGCTTTTTTATAAATGCTGGACGATACCTTATTACACAACGCCGCTCGGTTATACCTCTACCTGTAAATACGAGATGAGCACGAGGGCGGTGTAAAACATAATTGAGTGTTATCGCATAATAATGGACCTGAAACATGTAAAAACTATACTGTAAATGCAAATATGTAAATGAATCCTTATATACTCACTTTAAATTGTTTCCAGAATTCATAGAGTGTGTATGCGCAGAGAAGGAAGACTTATCAAAATACATGAGTGCAGAGCCTGGTCTGAGGTTTTTATCTATTGGCATTATTAAATCATATATATTAATATTCGGTGGTGACGGCATGCTTGCACCGAAACACTTATGCCAGTGAAAAAGAAACGCTTAGATGCCTCATCTGCCTTATCGGCACTACCACCATGTCAATAAATTTGTCTTGAACAATCAAAGTGAACGAGTATAAATGCTTTATCTACAGAGACCTCAATAAAATGTCAATTTACCTGTCATGGTGTTTTGATATTTAGAAAAATATATGTTTAAGCCTCCTTGTTTTAGGAATTGACGCTTATGCCACCAGCCTAGCGGTAGATCCAACGAGTGGAAATATTTTCTTCACAAGAATTCTGGATGGGATTCAAGGATACAACTTAATATCGGCACAAACACCTTTTGCAGACCAAACACTCATATTGCCGGAGCTAAATTTACCAAGTGGTATAGCTGTTCATGCAGGAAAAGGGTATATGGTTAATTTCTATCAGTCGTAGCCGTATTAAACTGTACTCTATATATAGAGAGCACTTCTATATATACTAGGTCAAAAAAGTTTCTATACATGAAATTTCTTCTGTTGCTATGGCAATTGCAGAAATTAAGAACATATATAGTTTACTAATTTCAAAAGAATATCTATTTGCCTATTGAACAAACTCATTTGTCTTGGTTTCCTAAGACTACACATGTTACAAGGGTCGTTTGAATATGCAAGGGGTAATTTTCATTTTCACAGAGTAACATCATTAAAACTGCTCAAGTTCGCAGTTTTTAGAACTGGTTTGTGAATGATGATTTCCAAGATTCTGCGCTCATTACACAAGAGCAAGGCCTTAGGTAAGGCTACTTGACCAAGAAATCAAATTTTGACCGCTTCTGATACGAGAATTTGAACCACAAGTCAGGGTACTGTGATTCCGTTAAAGACTGTTTAAATGCCACTTTCAGTGGGATTTCCATAGGAAATCGAAATCGTAATGGCTAGCGGGCGTGTAACAATTCTTCCAATTTTGTCATTATGCCATGAAAACAATGACATAACCAAAAATGTTAATGAAGAAACTTTGAAAAAAGACCGACAGGTACAGTAATAATGACGCCTTGAAAATCGCTATATTTTTAATTAAAATGGAGATAATCTGAGAATTTGAAGAATTTAAACCTCGCCTGTAAAGCCTGAGTGCAAGACATTAAATTTTTTAAGTGTTTTTCGAACTCCATGCATTATGGACTTTGCTGCGCAATACAAAATTTATCCCTGCGCATGCGCAGAAATGAGATGCATTCAAATTGACTCCTATCGAATAATGCCAGATAACTCTAATGTGGAAAAGTATGGGTTGACAATTTTCTGAGCATTTTGTTCTTTGGCGTGTCCCCAAACATACATAAGCCTCAAGTAATTCCAATGTGCACTTGGTTCCTTGAAAATATGGCCCATAGTTGGTAAATTTACTTTTTTGACCGAGTATATATGTAAATGGAGAGATAATCATTAACAGTGCAATTCTCAATTTTTACCTAAGTGCTTTCGCCTTTCGGCTTCTTCAGAGGTTTCAAACAATAAAAAAATAGAATCAATAATCAAAAATATTTACATTTCGAGAAAAATATCTAAACATAAAAAAAGATGAGCTCATAAATGCAAAAAAGAACAAATATTCCCCTTATTGGGGACCATGCAGTTCAAACTATGAAAACAAAATGGCTGCCCAGGCTAGGTGTTATACAATTGTGTTGCACATACACAATAGTAAACACAACGCTACAAAAATCATTGTATAAAACACGGTTATGTACAAGAGTCAAGTCTCACTGTGTTGCAGCTTCTGAAACCGTGAAACTGCATAACAACAGAAGTAATGTTTGATGGGTTGTTGGTTGTATTGGATTTGATAGTCCCCAGAGACGGCACATCCGTTCCTACGAAGTTTAACAGTATATGAAAATAGAAACAAAAAAAGAACTCGCACCTACTGCAAACGCAGCAGGTCCTCCATTGTTTTATCGGTTATCGGCACCTACGTCCAAAGAACAAAGTGCATTTGTTCCTACGAAGTTTAACGGTGTATGAGAATAGAAACAAAAAGCAATGCCGCACCTACTGCAAGCGCAGCAGGCTCTCCACTATCTTATTGGTTAGGCAATGTTCGTGGCACCTACGTCTAAAGACGAAATCCAAAAGGGGACAAAAGAGGCGTCCCGTACCTACTGAAAGCACAGCAGGCACTTGTATGTCTATGGCCAAATCAGAAGGGCGCCTCATATGCATCCAGTTAAATTTTCCCTAGGAGGTATGCTGGAGTTGAACAGTCCTTTGAGGCAGTGTTTCAGCCGATTTCGAACCGCCCCGCAGAGACGGAGAGAGAAAAGCGAAACATGCTAGATAAGAAGAGTTAATCCAAACAACCAAATGCCGCACCTACCAGTACAGCAGGCATTTGTGTGGCATTACCAACAGTTGTGAGACAATTTCACGGCATCATTACTGCTCCCTACCATTGCTTCAGGCACGACACGAGGACGATTAGAGGCTAATCGCCCCCACGCACTGATACAACCATTTCAGTCCTAGTCACCCTTGTTGATACCATGAGGTTGTATGGTATTCAGTCGTCGGATCCAGTAGCTCTCGCGGGCTTTTCTGGTATCATCCGACCACCGAGTATCATGCTCGATGCAGCAAAGGGAGACATGGCTGTTAAAGTCGTGGTCGTGTAAGTGGAAGTGCTCGGCGACAGGTTACCTCTGAAATCTTCGTTTCGTCCAGTCAGAGCGGTGGCCATTCATGCGCTCATTAAGTGCACGTTTTGTGTCGCCCACGTACTGTTTGCCACACTGAGTACAGGTGATAAGGTAGATGACATTTGCAGATTTGCAGTTTGTCTGATTCCTGAGTTTAACTGACGCCCCTGATGATGATTTGACTATTTGAGTTGGTGTCATCAGTTTACAAGTAAAGCATCTTTTGTTACCGCAAGGCTTTGACTCTCCTATGGGCCCATCATCACTAGGGTCTGGGTTTAGCTTTGCTCGAACAAGAATATCCCTTAGACTTTTTGGCCTTCTGTATGCCATTATTGGCTTCTGAGGGAAAACCTTATTCAGACGTTTTGAAGACTCGATGATCGGCCAATGTTTGTTGACAAAACCTTATTCAAACGTTTTGAAGACTCGATGATCGACCAATGTTTGTTGATCGGCCAATGTCTGCTGCGATTGCAGTAGGTGCGGGTTCCTTTTTGGTTTCTATTCCCATATACTGTTAAACTTCGTAGGAACGGATGCGCCGTCTCTTGGGACTATCAAATTCAATACACCCAACAACCCATCAAACATTACTTCTGTTGTTATGCAGTTTCACGGTTTCAGAAGCTGCAACACAGTGAGACTTGACTCTTGTACATAACCGTGTTTTATACAATGATTTTTGTAGCATTGTGTTTACTATTGTGTATGTGCAACACAATTGTATAACACCTAGCGTGGGCAGCCATTTTGTTTTCATAGTTTGAACTGCATGGTCCCCGATAAGGGGAATCTTTTGTTCTTTTTTGCATTTATGAGCTCATCTTTTTTATGTTTAGATATTTTTCTCGAAATGTAAATATTTTTGATTATTGATTCTATTTTTTTATTGTTTGAAACCTCTGAAGAAGCCAAAAGGCGAAAGCGCTTAGGTAAAAATTGAGAATTGCACTGTTAATGATTATCTCTCCATTTATAATCAGTTTCAAATCATTTTAGCATCCCCAGCGGATCCAGTGCTACCGAAATATTGTGTTTGTTTTATATATATATATGCCATATATATAAATTTTACATGACATTTAACTCTCAACTCTAAGCACTATATTTCTAACAGAAAGCTAGCTAAATATCACATTTATGTGATATAAACTTCAGAGTTTGGATACATTGCTATATACTTACAGATGTAAGGAAGAAATCAACTGACGTCCAAGCCTCCCTGCAAACATATGTAGTTTAAAACGCAGTCATTAGGGCTGTCAAACATGTCCGATACGATATCGGTAGAGTTATTGCCTAATGGGAACAACATATTAAGATTTTTATGGTAAATTGTTGGAAAAAATATGTGTTATATCTTATGGTTGTCATCATAATTTAGACACATTTTATAAGAAATATAATTGTATGATTAGAAAATATAAACTATACTTAATAAACGATACTTAATTTTAATCTTGCACTGAAAATGGCTAAAAGGTCAAAACGTTGACCCCAGTTGTCCCATATGAAATTATATCATGTATTTCCTCATCTGTTTCATACACTGGAATAACACACCATGTCAATAAGTAACTTCGGTTTGGATCATTTTGGCCCTTTTTCCTTATTCAAATCTATGCAGCTGGAAGCTTCATGGAATCAACGTATTGTTATATATATGCATCTCATCTTAAGCTTGTCATAAGTAAGTCTATGCTGCAACAGTTCACAACGATGGCCGCAATTTCGATATCCCTCTACCAGATAAATGTTCTAGCTAGCCGCATAGTCTTTAGGCAGACCTTTCTGAAAACGAAAATATAATGAAAGAAGGGAAAGAGTTATTGCCATGAGTTTGAGCTGTCATTTTGTAATGCGTAATAGACAGGTTTTTAAAATAATTTGAATTGTTAAAGTTTGTGCCCAGTTCAGATTTAGTTGGGAGGTCGTTTTTAATTTTCTTACATTAAATTATCAAAAAAAAGTCCTTTAGACTGTGTTGTTTTATTTTCATTTTACATCCGAGTTTCCTCACAGACTTGTGTTAGAAATATATTTTTTCATGCAATGAAGTAAATAGGAATTCAAAACAGATTTTGAGATAACCTAGTACTTCCTCCTGCCAGTACGTAGTTAGAAAAAGAAAACAACTATCTGTCTTAATATGTAGCGGTATTACCATACGCAATTCAAACTTAATGCCTGTCACACTTTAGTTTCTTTGAAATGCTGCATTTTCATTCAAAAAGGTTGCGCAGAAACTAATCTACATAGTTTTAGTATTATTTAAGTAGGTGCCGTCTCGGCATTGTTCAGAGAGAGAGAGAGAGCGAGAGAGAGAGAGAGAGAGAAGCTTGTTTCTTACTCACAGCTTTAATGATAACAATATTTGTTATGATTTCATGCCTTTTACAGCCTCCTATTTTGGAGTGATAGAAGCGATAGTCCATTTATCGGATCTGCAACTATGGCTGGTACTGAGCCAAGACAAATGATCAATACAGATATAGTCGAACCTACGGGGCTCGCTATAGATTTCGCTGGTATGTTATTAGCACTTACGTTTTTTCGATTTACCTATAATATGAATGAAGATAACATGGAAATGCTACAGGCCGTAAAAACAAATATCATTAAACTAAACACTTTCGCAAACACTCAGTGTTAAGTTCCAACACCAACTGACTTATCCCAAACGATCTTGGTAAGCACATCTACCCCTACGGTTTGATTACGACAACACTAAATTAGATGTTATTTTAAATTCGCAAGTCGAGCATAGTGTTTCGCATCATTCGTGAGCATGCAGCTTTCAACACAATAAACGAGGCAATAATTCGGAACCTTAAACATTTATTTGCTGAGCACATCGTGCCCTAGCATCAAATGAGGAAAAAAAAAGAAAAACGAAAATTGAATAAGCGTAAAACAAACAGCTCAACATGTCCAAGCAGATGGCTGCGAGGATATCCTTAACAATGTACAAAAAAAAGTCAAACATTGATGGAAAGCCAATAAAAATGAAAAAAAAAATGTCATAACCACACCAGAATCACCTCATTGGAACCGATTGTATGAAACTACATTTGGTTATTTCGGTATTGCACGCGCGTAACCCTCGCCGCCCTAAATGCGATTGTGGTTCATAAATAAACAAGTTACTCGGTCCGTGTGGTAACTACTAACCCATGAATGGATCAAAACAGCAACAAATATGAATCAAGATTAAAACTGATAAAACAAAATAGACACCAACTATCAAGAACAACGAGCAACAAACCTTCAGCAGTTAAATTCCAAATGGGCCCGACCAAAGACAGATCGTCAAGCCCAAACCAGCTCCCCGGAATTTATCAGCCGCTGGCGTGCAATGTTGCCAACCATGGTTGCGTGGATGAATTTAGAAGTATAAATCACTAATTGCAGTGTAAACTATGCTAACAACCATATCTACCTGCCCCTGTTTGTATACTAGACCTTTGGAGTTTAGCCTTCTCCAGAGTGCCAGCGGCGGAATTTTTGTCGGATCCTCGTTTCTATTTCATTACAGCGTTAAGCTTTGTACCATGGTTTATTGGTGAGCTAGAGAACCTTCACAGGGGTCAAGAAGCTGGGTATCTAAAAGGCATACCTACGCAAGCCTCCATTCCCTCAATCCTCCTCTCTCTACCTCTCCCCTATCCCCTACCCTTCCCACCCCAACCACCCCCTCCTCCTCTACACACATCCCATACATGCAATGACCGTCTTAACTTAATCCAGAGCTTCAGTCTTGGTTCATCTTAACTATATTAATAATTGTTGGCTTGTTTTCAAAAATCAAAATAAATAAAAAAAAGAATAATTAAAACATAAAGGAGTTGCCATACGTAATTGTAATTGGTGTCGTGAGCGCTCATGAGGCTGTCTTGGTGACCAACTATCCGTGAAACAGCTGCTTACTTAGCCTATTACGTTTATTGTGTTACATTTAGTGATGTTTCTATTCTTTTCTTTCTATTTAGTTGTGTGGGTTGAATGCTGAAATTGATTTTATCTGTTCCTGTTTAGATTTCCCTTTATATATAAGACTTAAGTCTCTGAAGTATCGGTTGCAGAGCAGTTGTCATGCAGAGAACAAGCGCTTGGTGGCAGACGATGGGCGATGACAAAAGAAGCACGTTGCGGAACGTGCTTCTTTTGTTCGTCGCCCGTCGTTTAGCCTGTTAAATATTATAAATGGACATTAAAACTTTAACCATACGCTGAGTTTATATATTCGAGGCTGACAAACTACTTGGGGGTCATCTCAAATTTAAAAGAATCCAAGTCACAATTGATGCATACAATAGCGGAAAGACAGATAAGACTGGGCCTTCGTACAGGCGTGTAATGAATGCCACGCCAGTGTATAGGGATGTCCAAGGTGGTCCTTAAATCACAACGTGAGAAGACATGGCTATGAACTTTGCCGGTACTAATTGCCAGCTTGTGTTGCAGTTTTACGTCCTTTAGAACAGCATTTTCATATCAGGACGATGGGACGTTGATAGTGAAAGTCTGGGTGCAATGTAGCCCCATTTACGGTCGGAAAGTTTTCGCTTCTCGCGCGTCTCTAACCCGGGACCGTTAGATCGGCAGGCAAGCGCTGAACCTACTGATGTGGATCATCATACAGAGATATAATGATACATATGTCATTTGAGCGTATAGCTTGTGGGCTGTTAGATTTCCATTCTATCGTCATAGCATATATTATGGTCCAGTCATCTTACAGTATCAGGTACGGACTACTACGACTGAGGGATTTGTCAGTAAGTTAGGAACCTGCCCCTGCCGTCTTCAAACGCAAGCCAAGCCTCTGGACAAACGATCCTTGTTATCTCATAAGTTTGTACTAACATGGAGTGGATGGTGGTGGTGGTTGGAGTTTGGGTTTAACGGCTGTTTTAGATAGTATTCCAGTCTCTTCGAGTTGCTTCCAGAGAGAGCAAGAAAGAAAAGGTATAGATAGGATAGATGAGACTAGAATAATCCAAACAAACCCCATCCCGCACCTGCTGCAGCCGACCGGCCCTTGCCCTACTATTAGCCAAATTAGAAGAACGCCACGGCATTGAATGTTCAACAGCACCATCGCCCAAACCGACCACCCCTAACATGGAATGGAAAAATCACGCAACGTAAATCATGGGCGACTAATTTAATTTGTCATGGTTGAAATATAGGCTGACAACCGATAATACCAACCAACAGTGGACCAGTCCGGTACTGTGCAAAGTGGCTGTACTATGTCGACCGATAATTCGGTCGAAAGTTTTACCAGTCCAGGTAAATGATACTATTGTAAATGGGCGTCGACCGGGCTGGTATTGGTGTCGATTGTCCCAGTCGGCAACCACTTTTGCATGTGCGGTAACTGATTGGCTAGGTCGAAACCAGGATGGGAAACTGGTATTACCCTCGAGATTAATTGATCTTCCTCATTTTGTTTTCTTTTCTCGCGACCACATTCCTTTTTCGTCTCTCTCTCTCTCTCTACCTATTCAACCATAAACCAACCTACCATTCAACCATCCATTTATCCATCATTTTATCTGTCTTTCCATTCCTCCTCCATGTTCCCTACCTCCCTAATCTGGCCCAGCGGATACGTATCGTCAAAATGACGTCGTGATGACTTCGGTGCGACGTCATTTCGTAAAACCGACGTCAATACGACGTCATGTGCCTGCTGGTGTCTATCTGTCAAGGAGCTCCGGTAGCTTAGTAGCTTAAGCAGTGGCCTGCTGATCTAGCGGTCCCGAGTTCGAGCCCCGCTGTTGGCAGGAATCTTTTCAATCGTAGACGGAGTTCCAAGGACATAGCCGTTCATTATCATCCACCAATTGTCCTGATATGACTAAAATACTGTTAGAAAGGACGTAAACTTGCAATTCATCCATCCATCCATCCATCTACATGTATTTATTTATACAGTTACCTATTGATCGATCAACCGATCGGCCTAGCCATCCATCCATCTGGGCAGAAGTGCAGGCTTATTATCGTCTTCGCTGTTCGCACGAGCTGTAAAACGTTTTCTCATAACATGTGCCAAGTATCAGCCGGGCCGGGTAGCGCAATCGGTAGGGCACCTGACTTGTAAGTCAGAGGTCCTGGGTTCGAATCCCGGTCTGGCCACATACTTCGTTTCTCCTTCCGCTGATTCAAGAAGGGCAGTTGTCAGTTACTGGCGAAAGTATGTGCACTTAGTACTGGTTAACCGCTTAGGAGGTCTAAGCCTGCCCAGGAATAGTGTGGTTAGGTTAACTGACCGTCCCGACATGACCTTAGTTGTTTACCGTGGACGTTAAGCATCAAATCAACCAACCAACCAATCAAGCTGTATGTAAACCTGTCTTAAGAATTGGTTCACTGTCATGCTTTTTGTGACTTCCTGTTTTGTTCTCGGCAAAACGTTGCCCTTTCAAACTGAAACAATGCTTAGAGGAAAAAATTCGAACCTCCAGAGGTAGCTTCTTTTCCTTATGGTTTGACCCTTAAGTAAAAAGCGAGGCAAAAGCTACAAATGGCAGACTTGCTTCCCGTGAAAGTGTACCCGTGCATGAAGACGGTCAGGCTAGAGCCTTTGCGGTTTGCACATTATGCTCGGATCTTCAGGAATCTTACAAGCACAAAGTGTAGTGTTCTTTTTTGTTGTTGGTGGTGTTATTGTTTTGTTTTTTTTTACCCTTAGGCCGATCTGGGTTTTCTGTCTTTATTTAATCAGACTATTCGTACTGTATGAAAATGGAGCCTCAGTATGTTAAGCGCTGGCCTGCTGATCTAGCGGTCTCGGGTTCTAGCCCCACCGGAGGCGGAGATCATTTCAATTATAGACTGGCTCCATTGCTTTCATTATCACCCACCCATCGTCCTGATATGACTGAAAAACTGTTAAAAAGGACGTTAATTCTCAAGTCATCCATCCATCCATACTGTCTGAAAATGCTGGTGTCCTATAAATAATGCATAAAGTTTCAGACAGACAGACGGTCTGCCAGACAGAGACAGGCAGACGGCCTCTCAGGGTAGGTAGGGTAGGGTAGAGTAGGGTATGGTCGGGTAGGGTAAGTAGGTAAGTAGGTAGGTGAACGGAGAGACAGACATACAGACAGTCAGAGGGTAGGGACGTAGGCAGGTAAGAATGGTATGTAGGTAGGTGACTAGATGGATGGATGGATCTTTTAGATGAACTGAGCGCTGATTCAAATTAGATGACTTAATTTTATACTAATTTTCCTTTTTATCTTACGTGGCTGAACAATAAAATACCAAAACAACAGGTTTATCTGTATTGCGAGAAGGACGTTTTTACTTTCGATTTCGGTCGTGTGTCTATAACGTGTACGATGAGCAGACACTGGATTCTAATGTCGGCAAAAGCGAAGCTACCTGTACGCAAATACGCAGGTGCGTATTAAGATTTTGTCAAACTGACAAAATTCCAACACGCTCAGCGTATTTTCATTCTGAAATGCGGTAAATTGGGCAAGATTTTAATCACAAACGTCCAACTGGCCTTTAAGGAAGAAAAAGTATCTAAGGGGCTGAACCCCAGGTTTCCCACTAAATCAGTATGGAAACCTTATCGTGCGTATCGTGCGATTTCCGCTAGTGCGCCCTTGCTCGGTACAAAAACATGTATTTATGTATTTTGCCCTTGTTTAGACATGCACATAAGTGCAGTCTAATCACGATACTCGCTGTTCCTTGTATATTGAACAGAGCTGAATGCATTTAGGATTTTTCGCTGGATGATTGGAGATGTAAGTGTTGGAAGCCTTCTCTGAAGGAACCAAGCGGGCAAGTGTCGAATTAACGTCGATGCAATGTCGCCATTACTACGACGTTTGAACCGTCGTATAAACTCTGCCAAAAAGGTTAAGGTACATGTAGAATGTTAGGAAACTGAAACTCACGCAGAAACCAAACAACCTCGCATAAACGTCGAGGCAGATTTAGCGACTTTCATTTCAAAACGAGTGCAGACTGTCTGGTATGCATTGCTACAAAGGAAGTCGTCGAATCAATGTCCTTGCAACGTCATCAACGCAACGTCCATTCGCCATTTCAGCGTTTTGTCACTCTCCAGAATATACTAAATATACGTTAACACAGGATGCGTTTGGGGTTCTGCCAATGTCAGCATAGGCATGTCAATGCCGTTCAGAGTTTCAACATTGGCACCATTGGCTCTACCGTTGGTACCAATATTGCCGACCATTGGCTGCCAGTACTGCAGACAACAAAGGGCGTGGGTAACATTACAAATGCCGGAAAATTGCGTCATTCAATATGGCGATTTAGTGAATCCATCATAAACGCTCGAGTTATGGCAGGAGAATAATTGTTCCCGACAGTGATGAAAGCAAATTAGAAAAACTAAAATTTTCTAATATCAGAAAAAATGGCTCTTAATATCAGAAAAAATGGCTCTGCAATGGTGCCAATGGCGCCATTGGCTCTACCAATAGTTGGCTGCCAAAGGTCACCTGTTCAGGGTTCTACGGTTACCAATGCCACCATTGGAAATCGCCAATGACTCCACTGGCAGAACCCTGAACGTACCCAAACTTCATCACTCAGCTTAACCAAGGATCAGGCAACTTTAAAACAGCGTCTTGCTGGCGTATCAACTTTGATAAGCTTCAAACGTTTTGTATAGCAAATGTTTTGCAGCATGCACAAAACCTATCAAATGCTATATTGCCACAGCGTTTTCAGCTGTTGGGAACGAGCCGTAATGCCGAATCAATTATGTGGACTAAATGCACATGCCCTGACCAGACTGCACATGTATACATGTACACCGGGAAAGGCTGAGGTAGTACATTTGCATTTGTTAGTCCATTAAATGTGGGTAATCTAAGCCCACCCCAGCTCCCCCTCCCAAGTCTCCCCAATCCCCCTTTTCTCTGAAAGTCTGTTACATGTATTTGGACGACTGTGTTTTAGGGGTTTTCTGGTGCATGTTTCCACTTTTATTGTATTTTGTATAAATATTCCGTTCATCCTAGCCGGGCCGGGTAGCGCAATCGGTAGGGCACCTGACTCGTAAGTCAGAGGTCCTGGGTTCGAATCCCGGTCTGGCCACATACTTTCGTTTCTCCTTCCACTGACTCAAGAAGGGCAGTTGTCAGTTACTGGCGAAAGTATGTGCACTTAGTACTGGTTAACCGCTTAGGAGGTCTAAGCCTGCCCAGGAATAGTGTGGTTAGGTTAACTGACCGTCCCGACATGACCTTAGTTGTTTACCGTGGACGTTAAGCATCAAATCAACCAACCAACCAACCGTTCATCCTGACCAGACGCCGCATTATGCGGCGTCTGAACTGGGTCTACACTGTTCGCATATGTCGCCAAAACGGGTTACCAGTCTAAAAAGAGTTAATTACCCTACATATCATGACAACTTGTAATTATCCAAAATGTTGAATGATATTTAATTTACTGGCAGGCCTTGATCGGATCATAGATGTTCGTCTGTAATCAGCGTGCTACTGCGTCGACGTTTAACAGGATCTGCTGTACATATGCGACCAATGACAACTCAGACCTATCTGCGCGTCTGTGCAGGCAGCCTGATACGACTTCGTTTTTGTTTCCAACAGATATCACTGACACATATACATACGTTGCATGTATACACATAAGCATGCTGCATGCAAATGCTGTTTCAGTTTCGGCATAATGCTCATACAATGTGCAAGAATCCCGTTTGTAGTTTAAGATTTCCTCCTCCAGCAGGATTCGAACACGGACTGCTAGCTTATCAGGACAACCCTTATCCCACTGAGCTACCGTGGCTCCCAACAGACTGGTACTGAAAACCTGTATATTTAATAGCCGAGTCAAATTGTGTGCCATACACTGGTAAAGCAACCCTTAAGGTCAGATTAGCGCGCACTTCCAATGACAAATGCTGACATCACGTTTAATTTTCCATCATGACGAAGACGTTTACACGGCTGCGCTATTCTGTCCTACATAATGGGCTGACGATTTAGTTTGAGTGGTGCTATCACAAGCTGTCTTCAACTGATCAAAATGGAAGAAAAAAATTTCCCTGGCGGGGCATTGTCGTTGAACAAATAGCTAATTCAGTATCAGCAAAATGAAAATATAAGTAACACCACGTTTATTTATATTTCAAGAGTTTTGCTTTCCAGACGAGAAAGAACGGCATGCATCGTCTTTTTGCCGAGATGTCATAATGTAGCTAAAACGTTGTCAGCGTCAAATCGACGTTGATGCAACGTCATGATGTAAATATGATGTTGCAACGACGTAGATACGGTTTTAATTCAATCCTGCAAATGGTATCGTGTAAAATTTTACCTTACGGTGCGTGCCTTTAAGAAAGACACAGATCAACTTGCGCACCGGCGCAGACTGATCAGTCTTCCTGGTTTGATGCATATGTAAAGACTAAATATGATTGAGTGTTTGCTCGTTGCTAATGTCCTAAACTCCCTGTTCGTGCGACGCAATTCATTTTTGTATTTAAGGCACCACAATCGATGCGATGTATACGTTTGAAATGTCCCCTTACCTAGAACGTCCTATCTCAAATGTAGAGTGTCAGCCTAGGTAAACTTTTAATGTCCAATACAAACCTGACATAATATTTTCACAATCATTTCAGCTGACAAATTGTACTGGGCGGACAGCTCTTTACATAAAATAGAGAGCTGTAACTTAGATGGTGAGGACAGAAACGTAGTATTGTCTATTCCAAACACTGAGATCGTAGATTTAGTCCTTGATGAATACTATCTGTATTACAACAGCCGAGCCGACACGTACGTAAATATATTTCTATGTAACGATGCTTATTTGTGGTGACGATATAAATCTTTATAAAATGCTGATAATACATGAGATCTACCAAAAAACGTAGCATATACGTTCCTCATTGTGTTCTCTACAGATTTAGATCCAAATCGTCAACTTGGTAAAAGGTTATCAGAGACATTAAACTTAATGTCGACTTGACGGCGACTGTCTTAATATACACATACTTTTACTAAACTGATGTGGCAGAGCGCGTTTCTGTAATTGAATTATTCAGTATCGCTTAAATCGAAAAAGTGGAACAAAAGGGTGACGAACACGTCTCGGAAGACAACGAGCATACCTTTCCGCACCACACTTACTAATTACCGAACTTTCGCTTTCTCCGACTAGCCAATTAGATACAAAGACATGCATGGTGTATTATTATTATACGCAGGTGATCACACATACTTAGGAGATCCATACCTGTATATGAAGATTTTTAGAAATTGAGAATGTTGTATAGTTTATGAGATAAGAGGTGATTTTGGAACTTTGACCGCCTTGACTCAAAGATCAAAGGGTAATTGACGTCGAAAAGTAAAACGAAAAAATTATATTATTGAAAATGCATTTATATGTGAATATTCTTCAGTACACATGGCATTAAAAGCAACATTCTATGAGTTATTTTTCCAACACTCACACAGATATTACGTACATGTAACAGATTAGAAAGCAGAAGCATGTAACCAAATTTTAGGTTCATATAAGGAGTTACTTTTTCATACTTTAATTATATCAGTTACACAACAATATGGCCACCGTTATGTAGTTTATATAAAGGGCCTATACTAAGGATTACTACTATAATGTTATAAGCCCCATACATAAAACTTTTGAAAACGTGTATCGCAATTAAGACTGCTGAGATATGAAATTAGTTTTAAGCATTTAAGTTCACAATGATTGAAGAACTTTAAAGTTGAAGAAAAATTAAGTTTTTGCGCAAAATGCGGTATTTGACCATAATTACCAATTTTTTTTTAAATTTCTCAAAACTTTAAGTCTTTGTCTTAGATATATAGGTTTGCAGGAAAAGAACCCGTGAATGAAAAATTGATTCTGCTGAATATGGGTAAAGGTGAACATTCACCCACATGGCCTGCCCATTACAGCTTCTGCTACGGAAACATTCAGGGGTACCCATACTCCGATGCATATCTTAAAAACGTAAAGAACGGAAAGAATAAGAAACCATTACTTAATATATCTGAATCAATTTGTAATTACTGATGTCCCAGCAATTTGAAAATTCAGTTTTGGGGCAAGTGCTGAAATGAAATCGTATGAGTAAACCTTAAAAAAATCTAGGTAGCATATACGTGTATGTATCAAATACATTTTCCTGCCCTATATTAACTCTTTCGGCGCCAAAGTCGCAAAAATGCGACTTTGCAAACAGCGTATATCCAGATCAGCAGGCTCTTAAAAGAGCCGTCTGATCAGGATCTACACTGTTTGCCATTCAAATATGAACTTAAAAAGCCTGATTTTATGAAAAATGTCTTTAGATTGTTAAAATTTCCAATTACAAATCTGTCGTCTGATGATTTGAGCAGACGAAAATTTGTCGTCTGAAAAATTTGGCGCCGAAAGAGTTAACTGAATGCACACATTAATCAACAGTATACGTGGAGAATAATCATGGCATAAAATTTGCTCAAAAGCTACTTTTTTATCAACGTATTATTCAGAACAATCCCACATCCAGCTCTCAATTTCCATAAGGGAAAGAAGCACAAATACAAAAACTGACAAAAGTTAAGAAAAGACATGCATGGTAAACGGAATAAGCAGCTCTTTCCCAAACAGGTGGTTGTTCAGCTACCCTAATTAGAAATAATTAATAGAGTTCATACAAACCATTTAACAGGGTTTGCATGTCACCATAAAGGCTAACATACGGACGTGAAATTTCTATGCCAGTCCCGTTCGAGAACTTTACGGAAATGCAACAAATGCGGCTCAGAATAGCAAGGGAACAACAGTTCTCAACAACAGCTGGAGTAAGAAACAAATGCCCTCTATCAAATGAGGAGAATCGGGGACAAGACAATCGATGCTAAATGTATCGAATGGGAGATAAAAGTAAAGGGCGAAAGTTGTTAACTGTGGCAAGTTTTAGATTCCTTGTAAATAAATAAATAATAAATAAATAAATAAATAAATAAATAAAAGCAGTCGAGTAAAATGAGGTTCTTCGAGGACTACACATGCCACCACAGGTCCGACTAACATGAAAGTAAAAAGTATGCAAAGACCAGGAACTGAAACAATCAAAATCCAAATCCAGCCCTCAAACCTTTGACCAAAGAGATAACAGCATATGTCTTGGGTCATAAGAGGAACAGCTGCGATTCGCTTCTTCGTTATATTCATCTTTCTACATCGCTAATGACAATAGAGTTATTTATCTACACGAACCTTCTAGCTATAAAGGATGTTCAAATAAAGGTCTGAGCCGCATACGAAAACAAGTAGGACTTCTGACCATGATCATCAAATAGAAGTTAAGGAAGTTCGCTGTCATCGTATTCTAGAAAAGCATAGACGATCATTAAAGGCACCGTGAAAGAACAGTAAAGTGTAAGAGAGAAGATTAAAGAGTCGACAGGAATCGACTTTGCCAGAACATTCAGGGCCAAGCTGAAATCGTTTGATGGGGCTGCATGCTACATGCGTCTTTTGTCTGATGCCTGCGGTTGTCACGTACTGAGTATTGCGTCAGAAAGTGTGGCCTGTTAAAAAAATCCCTTTGCCTGCAGAGACCATCCCGGTCACTTTTTTGTTTCAAACTTTGGGGTTTAGCAATACTGATGAGTTAAAAAAGGAAATGCGCATCTATCACACTAAAGGAAATACATGTTAAATTTATAAACGTTGTTGGCCATGGACAACAAAAACTCACTCAAGAACGAAAATTGGACGCCTGGTTTGACAAGCTGCTCGCTCGGTTGGCCATATGTTCTCTGTATCTTGATTATTTGTAATCTTAGTTGTTTCCAACTATGGTTTGAGGGCTGGATTTGGATTTTGATTGTTTCAGTTCCTGGTCTTTGCATACTTTTTACTTTTATTGAGACTCCCCGCCTGACTGCAACGTCGCCTGCAATGCTGCACAAGCCCTATGTACTTCCCCGCCCTCTCCTGTCCTCTGCCTAAGAGCAGACTCGTGCAGTTTCAACTCCCAAAGCCACATTTATCACATGATCCGGCTTAAGCGGCATTCAATTCCTAAAGCTACGCAAATGAGCTCGAAAAAGGTAAATTTATGTTCAAACCAATGGGTCGATATAGCTGCTGATGGTCCGAGGTTATGACAAAACTTGTGTAATTTGTGCTCTAGTGCCATTTCTGTTGTTTCAGCATTGGAAACAGCAAAAATGCATATTTAAAGTAACCTTACCAACTGTTATCTGGTAAAATTATCTAAAATGGACTATAATGTGTGTTTAGTTCATAATTCATACAAAACATGTTTAGTTCATAATTTATAGAAAAGCGCAATTTTATTACGAAAAAACTTGCCCGTTCAGGAAAATTTGTGCGTATATATTGCAATGGAAATATAAACACATTCGCAGTTTTATCTCTTCGTTCAAGATTACTGAGTTTTCCTTTCTGAGATTACAAATATGGATCGACGCGTTTGAAGACGTATTTAGCCGCCTGTTTGCGTGCAACGTTTAACCGTTTTTGCGAAATAAATAAGGCATATCAAGTAACCCTTATCACCCTGACTTTTTGTGTAAACAGTCAGCCTGCTTATGTGGTCACTTCTTTGAAGGGACCACCTGCGTTAAGCAGCCAGTTTTCCTGGTTCCCTCGGACCAAAATATAGTGCAAATAAATTGAGGGGTCACCTGTCTTAAGCAGCCACTTTTTAAGCTTCCCTTAGATGACCCCTCAAGACAAGCTAGACTGTATTTCATTTCAAAATATACTGTAACATGTCATAACGCCTTGACATCTGTCTGGTACCAAGACAAAAGTTTAACTATCCAAGAATAGGCAAGTGCCGACGATAAAACTGTTTAGCTCGTGAGCCTGTCTGTATACGGACATGTAAATGTATAATAATTACCTTAAAAACGAGCATGACATAAAACTATTGCTAGTATTTATAAGAGTCTAATTATGCGGAATATTTGGTTGTTGTTTACCGTAATGTTCTATAAGACTTTGGCATGGTATTTTAAACACGGGATTGCAAAACCAAAAGCACGATCCCGCTACCCTTTATTTAATTAACAACAGACAGCCGCTTCAAGTAAAAAATCATAAACGAACGTTATCAAATTACCGATCTTATACTCGTACCACCATGTTTTCTCAATAACTCTAATTTTCGATTGTTTTTGATAATTTATTATAAAGTGAGATAAGGAGAGTACACGTCTCTGACTTTGACGACCAGACAACGTTTGCTACCATCTCTGACGCGGCTTCATTGAACGGAATGGCAATCTTTTCCCAAAACTCTCTGCAGCAAACAAGTGAGTATTTTTACGTTGATATTGCGTATGCAGGTGGCAGATGCATTGTTGCTGGTACATTTAAGAAATTATATACTACTCAAAACAAGTTTTGCATCACCATATATTGTACCATAGACTTTCAAATACAAAATTATCTTATTTCTAAAGATTACACAATCAAAGCCTTAGATTGCTCTGCTTCCAGGTTTCTGTCACTTGCACATTTATCTCTATCTAAACACCCGAAAAACTTTAAGGCCACTACTTATCCTGTCTGTGTAGGTATAAGATTTTGACTAGGTAATGATACAGTCTATGGAAAATCAATCATAATTAGTCTGTCTTGATTGACTGACTGCATTTGCAGTGAAAGGCAAGTCTGTGTTTTATGAATTTATAGATTCGTGATTCTGTTGAGTAATACATATGCATGATTATATGTTACATGAGCCGACATACAAAGCTTACTTTTCAGAACATATTATACAAACACAAAAAAACGCGTCTACTTTGTATATAATCATTATATGTATCCAATTGCTAAAAATTACTTACATTTTTATACCACCGTGGCGAAAGTCAGTGGAGGGTGGAGTAGCGGGGCGGGTGTGTGTGTGTGTGTGGGGGGGGGGGGGGGGGTGAAAAACGCTTTAAGCCATGTCCGTATGCCCGCCTGTCCGTCACGCCTAAATCTACTCCTCACACAGTTTCGGGTAATCAATTGAAAACTTTTCGTTAATGGTATTAGCATGTCGACGCTTTCAAAATGACTCTTAATGAGCCCAATGATATAAAAGGCAGTGCAATCTCCACTATGATGGTGTACGGGGGAACAAGTTTTACGACCGCTATAGGCCCCCCAACCAGCTGCAGTGAAAACCAATAAGTTCTAAATAGGTAGATCATTCGGAAACAAACGATACACAAAAGAAATGAAATTAGCAGAACGAGGTCTACGGAATGCATAGCCTCAGTAGCAAGATATGCTGTATCAATTTAAAAAAATAATCATTTTATTTCAGCAAGCAATGCATGTAGCCCAAGGTTTGGTCTAGGAGATTGCAGCACAGTTTGTTTACCAACGCCTTCTGGACACAGCTGTGGTTGTGACATTGATATTGAATTGCTTGAGAATGAAAAGACATGCGAAGACGGTAAGTCACGCAAATTTGCATTTTTCCGGACCCTTCGCTCAGCAGGAAACACTCATTTTTTCCGCCGTCTCTGTTCTTAATGTCGGTCCCGGGTGCCACGATCCGCGTATAAAGCTAGCTATCGTTCTGAACCTAACCTAACCTAACATCAACGATCTGATGAATAAGACTTGAATTGTCGTACCTATCAAGTTAAACTTCTTACAGAATCTCAGTCTTTATAATCACCAATCTCATTCATAGTAAGTGTCATTTGAGATCAAACAGGTTAAATGCAAGAGACAGGAATCAACACAATCGCTTACCCTCACCCTGCACTAAGCACTATTTGGAAAACACTAAACACTACTCAAAGAAAATTTTAAGATGGCATACAAAGCAAGCACGACAAGCGACAAGCTAAGAGCTCAGCTCATTCTAATAAATGACCAAAAAGCTAGTACTGCTTCGCATGCCAGCCTACTTTATGCGTCGGCTAATATAATGAACAACAAAAGGACTTTTATATTTTCTAAATTGCATTACAATGAAAAATACTTTCTTTTCTTACACTTGACTGCTAACGATGCACTAGCCATATCTTTATTTACAAGCTATAATGCCATCATTGTTGTCCGTAACGTCCCGGCTACAGACGGCAAAACCAGGCAGGCGCAAATCTACGTAATAAGCTTTGAAATGGAGTCTACATTAAATCGTAGTCCCCAGCTACCGCCCAGCTATTGCAGAGGAAAACAAGGGCGTTAATAGCAACCCAGTAATATTAGCATTCAAAGTTTTACATATCATCTATGTTGGGCCAAGTCGCTTGATAACGAATGATCAAATTTCTTAACCGACTTAAAACATTCCTACCAATAGGTTTCTACCAATAGGATTCTCGAAATTATACAATGCTCTACCTTATTTGAATTGCCGACTATAAAATGTGAGAAAAGGCTCTGCGAAATTTATGATACCGATAGCATTGATAAAGCAGTAATGCCTTTGCCTGATTTCTACGAGTGTGAAAAACAACACCAATACAACAGAAAAGATAGGCACTGATCAGCATCTAATGCGATGAGACCCGATATCTCGTCCTCAAAAGCAAAAGGGAAAGAGGTATATACATAAAATTAAAAACATTTTACGAAAACACTCACGGTGAATCGAATGAGCAGCTATTTACCAGACAGGTAGTCATTCAACTACGCTAATTGAAAACACCACTCTCACATTTCTGGCAGAACGAATAAGCTAGTTAAAAAGATATCTTTTCGTGCTAACATACCGTATACGCGGTAACTTTCGCGGGTTCAATTTGTCGCGGTTTTGGGTCCAACATATAAGCACTAATTTTCGCGATTTTCAATTTTCGCGGTCCGCCATGTACGCGAAAATTAAAAATGTTTGTATAAAAATGTCTAAGTATTCACAGGAAAATAGCGGAGAAGTAATGCAGTTCGGTCAGTTTTTGCTCTGATAATTCTGTACATAAACCAGAAAGACGTAATTGTAAAGTGGCTGTGAATAAAACAGATAAAGGTGTCATCAGCAATTATCAGTTTGATCGGTACGAATCAATAATCGTGTAAAATTGTCGTGTAATCAGTTAGCGTGTCATAGTTTTTCATGATCCCGACCTCAGATGTTTAGTGCATGTATGTCTTAATTATAATTAGCATTGTCGATGAGTCGATGATACACCTGTTAATGAAGTGTGCCGAAATTACCAAGGCAAACGGACATTGGGTTTACCGAAGACCCTTTATCAGGAATTGGAAAATATTTGGCGATTTTTAATTTTCGCGGTTTCATAGTGACCGCGAAATACCGCGAAAATTATAAGACCGCGAAAATTACCGCGTATACGGTAACACTCAAACAGCAAATCGTATACAACTTTTGCTTTTCGCTGAGCATAATAACCAATTAACGGTAAGCACATGTATAAGCATTTTCAATTTGTGCAGGCGTCACCTTCACGTTTCTGGCGTTAGTACAGGATCGAACAACAGGACTGAACATCCTATTACACTCCACAAAAACAAACTGAAGTATTTTTGAAAGATTTGTCTCCGTCACGCAAGACCTGCAACGTATATAACAATACGAATAAAGAACCACGATCTGAATAAATCGCTCGAATTTATGTAAGATATGTGGTTCTTGATAAACACTCTGTCTGTTATTTTTGTATCATGCTCATCCTTGGAAGAACTGCTTGTATATTTTGAATTTGTTAGGTTGCATTAAGCTGTGGCATTGCCAGCTGAAGAGAGAATGCAACTTTTTTCGTAGGAATTTCCCCTAAATTGACGAAAGAAGCTAATTGCAGATGATGAAGCATTTCCGTGTAATCTTAAATGGCTTAAATTAGCAGATGGACATGTAACCATGAAGAAACACCAATGTTATATGTCTTTAAACTATGATAATTTGGGGTCGTCCTGTACCTGAAAGGCAATGTAATAGTGAAATTATGTTACATATTTGTAATCTATCGGGGATATATTTATTAATTTATTGAGTCTTTGTCAATATTTCCCTTTGATGTTGGGGATAGAGTTTGGGATCTGATTCAGTCAGTTCCTGAAGTGTAGTTACTCTTTAAATTTTCTGTTTTAGTGATAGGTATACCCATATATCATTTTCTGAAAAATCTTTTTACAAAGTGCATTTTTTATAAATCTATTCATATGTCTTTTAAACGTTTAGATTTCAGTCATTTTATGATATTGTTGTTTTATGGTTGTATGTTGATTTTACCGAATACGAATCGATCGATCAATCAATCAATCAATCAATCAATCAATCAATCAATCAATCAATCAATCAATCAATCACATAACTCGACAACAAGTAGTATTTGGATCTTTACATCGGCAGCATGTATGATTGCTGCACCAGGTTTCGGGGTATTAACATTTGCTCGCCACATAAAATCCTTTTTTTAAACACAGAATAAATTCAATTAGGCTGTATGTGAAGAAAAAGATACGTTACATTTCATGACCCAATGTCTCAGTGCTTACAGACTTGATCCGATCCAAATACATGCTGAATTGAATCTGCGTTCAGAAACTGCGCCAGCTTTTGGGATACGTTAAAGAAACCGCCTAGAAATTGTAACATCTGTTGACTTTAATAATAACAAAGATTGTTGTGAGGCCTGCTGTTCCTTATGGTTCGGAATTGATCTTTAAATTCTCATATGAATAGTTCATTGTTTAGTTAAGTGCCGTCTCACTTTCGTCGGCGCTTTTCATAAACTTTGCAGTTTTTTCCAATATGGCCGCTTGAACGGTCAGCAACGACGACATCATAGATGACGTCACTTTTAACAAGCTCACACGCGCCAATTAGTGAATGCTGAAACATGTTGAGTCACCATTCTGTTTGCAAAGAGCAATTATCTTACGACATACCTCACGAGAAAATCGGTATAATTTTTTTGAATACCCCAAATACTAGAGCACCCCAAAAACTGTTACATTGACCGTGGAACTTTCCTAACATTAATCTGACTTACAGCAACATCACAAAACTCATCATTTAAAATTACATGCGACAAGGAAAATATGTATAAGTGCATTTAGATATGACTGACTGATGTGTAGGTTTAGAATTGTCACAGGGATGCTATCTATTTCCCTCCGCGTGCTGTCGATCAAGCGAATCAGGTGGTAGCCAACATGCAAAAGTGCCCATCAGCTGAGGCAACTGACAGAAGTATCGGTTCATTCGACCGTTCTTAACACCCTTAATGCTATGATATCGATTGCTTTATCAGTCAACAACACAGCGCCGGCTTATATGCAAGATTGTGTTAATCCCAATATTGTTACTTCCCATTATTCGTTCTGCCAGGCGTCTTTTACCAGATGTCTGCAGCTACTGTTTCTCGTGGAATACGTCAGTAAGTGTGGTTCGGAGAGGGCTGCTCGTTGCCTGCCGAGACCTGTCCATCACCCTCCTTTCTTCAAAACTTTTAAGGTTTAGCCACTCTGAAGAAATTGAAGAAAAAAACGCTCGTCTGTCCCACTAAAGGGGGGGGGTCTCACCCTATAGGAAATTTACATAGAGTTCTGCCCACGCTCGGAATTTAATCTTAATATGCATAAAGATTGTCAAGCACATGAGTCTTGCATTTATGATATATTTATCCATTGATCTATTTTAGTATTTAAATAACAGCAATTTTTGTATTTTTCGAGGAAAAAATTGGTGCCCTTGTTTTAATCCCCCCAGAGCTATGAAATTTTAGATTTTTGTACCTAATTTTGTCTCAAAACGATGCCTATTAATTTGTGAGTATGTATGTTACATAATTGTAGATCAATGTATCAAATGAAAATATCCACATACAATTTCAACTGAAATATCCCCATATTTCAGATCCATAAATTATTTTCAATAAATTAAAATGTTGATTTTAGTTTGTTATAGTTCTTGTCAACCTATGAAATTCACGTCAAAATTGACCACACATGTGTAGGTAATGATATTAAAAAATCAAGAAAAATTAAAACCGGTAACATTATTTTTTTAGAGTTTTTATGTTAACAGTCAAATTTTTTGAAAAGTGTAAAATCCACATTATTCACAGAATTTTGTTTTTGGTATCTTTGTGTTTCATTGTTAGGTCAATTTTATGTTTCTATCATGTTTTGCATTGCCAAGCCACATAAGACGTATCAGTTTGGAAAGCAACTCTGTCTAACAGTTGTTAAATTGATTCAAGAATAATGGTAAACCACGGTAGGATAATTACATGCATTTGTAGAAAAGTGTCAAGCTTCGCCCTTTTAACCTACTGACAAGCAGGAAAGTGATACATTAAAAGGTGGAAGGAAGAATCAAAAACCTGTTTCTTCCTGAAACAAATCCAATCTGACTTAAGATTGGTAATGAATGCAACCATGTACATAAACTATTCAGTGTTTATAGCATTGTGTCTCTTTCAGAAAGTTCAATATTTCAGCTAGCTTATTCACATGTAAATAATAACATCCGGTGTCCAGATTAATCGGCTATCTATTTTTACCCATAGGTAAGCTTACCCTTAGGTAAGGTATGGGATGGAACTAAGTATTTACTGTTGTTGCAATTAGAAAAGCTTAACTAAATACAATCTTGGTGTTTTTGTGCAAATCTGACACTATATCAGTAGTAAAAATGGATCACCCTGACTTACACCTCAATTGAAATGAAACTTAAGTAGTCAAATTGACTAAAGGGGACAATTAGCAGTCAAGCAATTATTCATATATATGTATTTGCTTTGTATGATATACTTTACACAAATAACAATATTTATGCATGAAATTCAGCTACAGAATTAGTACATTTTATATATGCAAATTGTTTAGGGTAAAATATTTTTTTTTATAAACCTTTTAAATCAGTGTATTAGCATGTAGAACAATCTGTTATGATTGTTATGTATACTAATTGTTATGTTATAACAAAAGGAAGTGGTTCTGCGAACTTATTCACACCTAATTCTGACATGAGTTTTTCTCTTAAAATCTACCTTTATAAATATTGCGTAATATTTGACAATGTTACCGGTTTCCAAATGTCATAAAATTCTAAAGGTATTGAGAGGATACACAGGGCCTACTTTGCTAGCAATTTCAAAGGTTGACAAAGACTGCAACTTTTTTAAATTTACGTTGAAAATCATGTTTTGGTAATTTCAGCGTTAATTATTTTATAGTTTCAGACTTTATGTTTCGAGAAAAAACATGTGTATATATCTATTCAATCACAAATGGTATTGAAGGTATCTATAAACAGTCCTTTTACAATTCTAGCTCAAAGTTTATGAAATTAAGGAAAGCATATACTTTAAGACTAAAAAATGAATGGCAGGTATCAGGAAAAAAATGGAGTACCTCAAGGTGCTCTACTGAGGCCTCAAATACCTCTTTGAAGATTATAAATACATATTTATAGTTGATAGGACAGTGGCACTTAGCATGCATAGTAACAAGAAAATCAAAGTGTGGGCGCATATGAGACCCCCCCTTTGATATAGTTACGATTTTATTATCCCCCGCCGAAGGCGGAGGGATATAGGTTTCTCCCTGTCCGTCTATCTGTCCTTCTGTCTGTCCTTCCGTCCGTACGTCCGGAGCCATAACTAAGTAACCACTGGACGGGATTTCATGAAACTTAAAATAAATATATATCACTGTAACGCGCTGCGGCACATGAAGTTTCATCAGACTGGCTTCAGTAATGCATGAGTTATTGCCCCTTTATTGGCTTAAAATCAATGAAATGATCCATAACTAAGTAACCACTGAGCGGAATTTCTTGAAACTTAAAATAAGTATATATCACTATAACGCGCTGCTGCACATGAAGTTTCATAAGACTGTCTTCAGTAATGCATGAGTTATTGCCCTTTAATTAACTTGAAATCAATGAAATGAGCCTTAACTAAGTAACCACTCGGCAGAATTTCATGAAACTTAAAATAAATATATATCACTATGATGTGCTGATGCACATGAAGTTTCCTCAGACTGGATTCAGTAATGCATGAGTTACTGCCCTTTAATTGACCCGCCCGTCCTTCTGTCTGTCCATCCGGACCCATAACTAAGTAACCACTGGACGGAATTTCATGAAACTTAAAATAAATATATATCACTATAACACGCTGTGGCACATGAAGTTTCATTAGACTGGCTGCAGTAATGCAATCCCCCGCCGAAGGCGGAGGGTTATAGGTTTCTCCATGTCCGTCTGTCCGTCTGTCTGTACTTAGAATAAGTATATATCACTATAACGCGCTGATGCACATGAAGTTTCATCAGACTGGCTTCAGTAATGCTTGAGTTATTGCCCTTTAATTGACCCGCCCGTCCTTCTGTCTGTCCATCCGGACCCATAACTAAGTAACCACTGGACGGGATTTCATGAAACTTAAAATAAATATATATCACTATAACACGCTGCGGCACATGAAGTTTCATTAGACCGGCTGCAGTAATGCATGAGTTATTGCCCCTTCATTGGCTTAAAATCAATGAAATGAGCCATAACTAATTAACTACTGAGCGGAATTTCTTCAAACTTAAAATGAGTATATATCACTATAACGTGCTGTGGCACATAAAGTTTCATCAGACTAGTTTCAGTAATGCATGAGTTATTGCCCTTTAATTAACTTGAAATCAATGAAATGAGCTGTAACTAAGTAACCACTGTGCAGAATTTCATGAAATTTAAAATAAATATATATCACTATAATGTGCTGATGCACATGAAGTTTCCTCAGACTGGATTCAGTAATGCATGAGTTATTGCCCTTTAATTGACTTAAAATCAGGGAAATGAGGCATAAACAAGTAACCAATACTTCACGAAATTTAAACTGAATAATTATGTATCACCATAAAGTGGATATGCACATAAAGTTTCATCAGAATGGCATCAAAAGTGCATGAATTATTGCCCTTGGATCAATGTGAGATTGCCATTTCCAGCCATAACTAACTTATCAATGAATAGAATTCTATGAAAAGTATACAAAATATGTATCACCATAACATATTGGTGCATCTTACAGTTTGTCAGAATTGCTTCAGTAAGCAATGAGTTATTGCCCTTGAATTGGCTTAAAATCAACAAATTGAGTCATAACTAAGTAACCAATAAATGAAATTTCATGACACTTATAATAATTATATATTGTCATGACAAGGCTGTGCACATTAAGTTTTGTCACAATCTCTTCAGTAGTTCATGATTTTTTGCCATTGAATTGATTTAAAATCCACAAATTAGCCATAAGTAGGGTGCTGACAAACAAAATTTCTTGTAACCGAATTTAAAATGTATCATTATAGTGCAGTGATGCTGAGGCAAGTGTTTTAGAAGAACAGCTTCAGCTTATGCCTTACTTATCCCAGAGATATTGCCCTTGATTTTATGAACAATCCACAAGCTCAGCCTCCTAAGTAACCAGTGAAAAAAATTTTGTGAAACTTAAAATTTTATAAAACTTAAAACAACCATAAACAAATCCAGGCCACTTCGGCAGGGGATATAAATTCACCGAATTTGCTTGTTGTAAATTGTATTGTAATCAACGTCACCCGTTTGTGTTGCCCCATCAGTTACACTGCAAATTATTATCACTGTGACAATTTATGGAAAATCAGAATTTTATGACACACAGAGCGTCTTATCATCAGTCTGTTCATGATAATGAGAGGAGCGGCTGTAGTGTAGTGGATAACACTCCAGACTACCAATCCTGGGGTCGCAAGATCGATCCCCCGCTTCTCCGGTCTTTCGGATGAGACTTTAAACCGAGGTCCCGTCTCCATATGACCTCGTTGTTGGTGGGACGTTAAACCCGAGTTCACTCACTCACTCATGATAATGATCGCTCCTTGTAACATTACCAAGATTTATTTGGTCCGGTATTTCTGTGCACTCCCTATCTTTGTTCTTATACATTATCACCAACAGCTTTAATATAACGAAAGGCAAATTTAATTTTGATTATTCGTATGTATGCTTCTTCAGTCGTTGTACTGATATTACCGGGGTCAAAATGCTGCATTTTCGTATTGTATTCAAAATTTCTGGATAAGGATCATTCAGAATAGCAGTTAGACTTCATTAATAATACTATTACTTCCGCAATTATTGCTAAGTAATATGGTTACATAGTCAGTGAACTCATCTGAAAATATGTTCAACATCAATGAAATCATCTATAAATCAGATATTAAGGTTAGTCAAGTGGCACATCACACAGAGCTTTGAGGTATAATTTCAGGTGTTTGGGCAAAAGTTAGCTGATTGGTCAGTTTTTTCAGACTCCTTTTACAACCTTATCTAAAATTATCAAAGCAGACCGGTTAGTAAGGAATGTGGCAAGTCATTAAGATGAGATAAGCTGGCTGTATTATAGCATCTCCTTAGAAGTAATTATCATAAGAAAACCTGCTCTTTTAATAGTATAGATAGTATCTTAATTTCAAATAACAAGCCTTTGGGTAGTCTCTGTGTCTGAGCAGGCTAGTTTGTGTCTTTCCGGGTAATAAACTCTGAGGACAGGTTTTGTCATGACATAAACAGTTCATTATCAAGGTATACACAATTGTAACACCGAGAAAATACTCCGCAAGCGTTACTAACATTTAAGACTAACAATTATATTTTCACTAGAAAAGAGCCCGCGCAAGCGCGGAAATATTTCATGATGGTCAAGTTTATATAAAAAAAGCGAGTTTTGATTTTTCAATGTAAATGGCATTAGGCCCAGGTGAAGATATGACCTTTACCATGAATACTCACTAAAGCTTCATTTACCTAATTAGTTGTCTGCATCTACAAACTTTCAGGTAGCAGACTGCATTGTTTCTATAAAAAAAATCAACTTTTTTCACTTTTTCCTATAGAAAAACCTAAGTGACTCAAAAGTTGACCTTGCCGTAAAACAGATCAAGGTCATCCCAGGGTCATCTTTTATATAAATTTTGTTGAGCTTTTGAGTCCTTGATGCGACATGCTAAGTTTCAAGATCATAGGATTTGTGGATCTGGGGGAGAATTGGTTGATTTGATGCTTAACGTCCACGGTAAACAGCTAAGGTCATGTCGGGACGGTCAGTTAACCTAACCACACTATTCCTTGGCAACCTCCTAAGCGGTTGACCAGTACTAAGTGCACATACTTTCGCCAGTGACTGACAACTGCCCTTCTTGAATCAGCGGAAGGAGAAACGAAAGTATGTGACCAGACCGGGTTTCGAACCCAGGACCTCTGACTTATGAGGCAGGTGCCCTACCGATTGCGCTACGCGGCCCGGCGTGGTTCTGGGGGAGAAGATTTTTTAAATTTTTTACCATAATAGATGTTTGACATCTTGGTAAATGTGACCTGTCCTGGGTATTTTTTTTTCTGGAAAAATTGGGTCCTGGAACGTTTTGGGGGAAAATATTCAAGCCCTCTGAAGACTAAAGGCTTATTTAGCTTCGTTGAGTCATTGAAATTGATTTGTCTGCTTCGCTGGAAAAAATGCCCTTTCTTACCTGGCGCATGTGTGTTAACCTTAGACATTTTTAATTTTTGTCTTTTCGAAAGTTCAGTTCAGTTTGAATTCTCCTAACGACGTTCCCCAAGTGGCTCAGCGGTACGTAACCATAGCCGCACACACTTGGCGCCGTGTGTCCGTCCAACTTTTCGAAAGTAGTAGTAGTATACATTTAAATTCTCATATCGACGTTGCCCCCGCACCTCAGCGGAACGGATCCATAGCCGCAGTAACGGGGCGCCTAGCGTCCGTCCATACTTTTCGAAAGACCATGTGTGTTGAGCTTTATTCTTCAATGGGCGAGTTCGATTGGCTACTCGTATTGACTATCGTTCTGGAAGAAAATGGGTCGTTTCGAGCCAGGGCCGTCGGAACTATGACCATTTAGTTCTTCATCCGTTTAGACATATGAGCAAAAATACAAAAATAAATCGTTATTTATGGGGAATGACATACGTTCATGGGTCGGATTTTTGCATTAGAACCTGCTAAATTTGGACTTGCTAAGCAGCGCGCCGATATAACGACGCAGAACCGAAACGACCGGATTAATTTAAAACGTGTATTCGGGTCCTACTAATGACAGAAAAGGACTTTTGCCACCGAAAAGAACTTTCGGGCACCGAAAAGGACTTTTTAGAATGCCAGTTTATGCTATAAAAAAGTTTGAAATATATATAGGGTAAAAAAAAATTTTCTCAACATAATTTTCCAGAACATTAAGTGAAAAAATGCCCTTTCCGGTGCCCGAAATTCGGCATTTGCGATGTCCTTTTCAGTATATGGCGTCTCTTCACACTGACCAGAAGTGGAGTCCTTTTCGGTGCTGTAATTTTTTTGTAAAATTTTAGGATGAAGATACTACAATTCACAAACTTATTATTCAAGCGCTGATTACTATCATGATGATATTAAAATTTCTAAAACATATGTTTTATATGACATTTAACGGCAAATAAAAGTCCTTTTCGGTGCCCGAAAGTTCTTTTCGGTGGGGTAAGTCCTTTTCTGTCTTTAGTAGGACCGCGTGTATTCGAGTACACGATAATTTCACTCGAACGCACCAATTGTTGACAAAAAAAAATTCGACCAATAGTCGAACTTTCTAGAAAAATACTTGGGAGAATTTAAAATGAAAGACGAATTTAATTCCCAAATTCTTTAAATCTACGTGAAACTAAAACACACGCTAACCAAAATTATCAATGATAGCAATATGCGAAAGAACCAGTATAGAAATTACGCTTGAAAATGCCACCAATTTTGCAGTTTATGCGTTACTTCGTTTATTTAGTATTGTAGATTGTTATTTCCATTTTTAATCCTTTTAATGGAAAACGTGTAAATTTTATCCAGCTATTTTTCTGCAAGCAAAGTACAGTTTCCGGTAATACACAGACTAATAATAATTAATGCTGTGGCAGGAGGCAATAAAACTCTCAGCAGGGTCAGCATCTTGATGTTAAAGTGGGAGCTAATGAGCCTAGGGAAATTGCTGGCTAACAGTAAACTTTTGATCTCTTTGACCAATGAAATAAAAGTTTGCCCAAAGACCAGAATTAAAAAGCCTATAGTGGTACTTGGAAGCTCTGTGTGATAGGCTCTACTTAGTATGTACAGTGTACATAACTTGTAAAATTTGCTTATTTCTATTCAGAAATACTGTAATACTGTTACAGCATATAAGACTCGAGGATTTTATAAATTACTCTGGAGCTGGTTGTTTACGTTACTTGTTCCGTTTTCCTTTTCTTTGTTTTATCGTGCTGTGAAGTAAAACTTTGGTTCAGAACATAATTTAGATTTACTTGGATTTATAAAAGAAATATCTGAGCGGCAATATCCCACATCAAATATCATGTCATTTTATTATTTTTCTTTTTCGTTATGTGGTTTAGTATTTCGTTATATGGTTTAGAACTCAGTTGAACTGCTGAACTCTGACAATTAAAAATTAAAACATTCGCCACATTTAAAGTAGGAACAGGTACCATGCTGAAGCGATTTTTTAAGAGGCTGCTGTCTATAACCAAACTAAAGAGAAAAATAGTATGAAAATACAGAAACTCTTGAAACAAAATACATGTATACAAGTATTTCTAAAGCCCGTGACATGACTTTCCTTGTTTCTCTTGCGTTCATAATTAATGTCTGTGACACTGTACTATCAACGTTCCCGAGTGGTACATTGCCATTATAAACTATATGCATAGACAAAATAAAGCTTTGCAGTAAACTACTTTGCAGCGTTTTGACCCGATGTTTGTTTCTCCACTTAAATGAGCGACGTTGTTTCCCTTCGTAACGTAAAATACGTAAAAAGTAAGTTTAGTCTGACAGCAAATTTTCACTCTTTAAAGGTCAGGTTATATTTCTGTTTAAGGGTCTTAAAATTTGTGCGTTCAATGTACCAGATTTTTTCACCAATGTTTTAAATTGCTGATTACAGGTAATGCTATACTTACGAGGACAATCATCGATCCGGTTCACCGATCCGGTTCAACCTTTATCAAACCGACTATATAACATTGAATTAAGCGTCTTCATGCAAATCAAATGCTGACTAACGATTTTAGCTTTTTTTCTTTAAAGAAATATATCTGTTTTGCAGATTTGCTCTATATGTCACGTATGTTGCTGTAATCTTTTGATTTAAGCCTAAACATATAAGCAAACGGCAAAACCTGGTGTGGTTGTTCAGAATTAGTCAAGTGTTTATTTGTAGCAATTTGAAACATTCTTGGTTTCAACGCGTATAAAACGCACCTCATGAAACCTTAAACATCTTGGTGATAAGGCCGATAGCTCCGAGTAACAGTGTTCATAGGAACTGCCAATATTATATTTATAATGTACTTTAAGAGACAGTGAACTAATTCTAGAAGTTGTATTATAATGGACTATTTCATAAATTTAAGTTATTCACGTTACTGCTAGTGGAAGTTAATGATGGAAAACAAACCTAGTTGTTTTTTTAATACTTTAAGATGATTCTAAAGAACAGCAAAGAAAAACATAAATAAAAGGAGCCTACCTTGAAATTATATGACTTTAACGAAAATTCACATAGGTAATGTATATAATAGATCATAAAGGCCAAAGAGTCTCCAGAAAAAATGGCAACATTTGTTTGTGCATTAGGTACCCACCACTGATGAAATTAACATAAGTTGTCAAAAATTTACACGCATGCTCACGGGAACTACATATGCCCTTAGACTATATCGCTTAATGACTTTTTAATTGTTTTAAACATGCTTTAACTGACACATAGGCGAGACAAAAAATACCAATATTTCTAAATGAACAAGATTAGACACTTATGTCCCTACCAAAGTGCCATCAATAGCACTGGGCTTATAAATTTTGAAAATGTATATCTTGCTGCAAAATTTTGGCTGTAAAATTTACAAAACATTTTGTGATGTCTGAGATACAAGATAAATTACACATTCCCCACTCATAAATTCACAAGGGTCTTTAATCCTCTGTGAGGTAATATTGAAGTGTCTTAAGCTTCAATGCAATCCCTAAAGAAAATCAGAGCTTTATAAAGTAGTTCAAAATGAGTTAAAAAACGTCATTTTGAAAGGAACAATGTAACGTGCGTCTGACAATAGAAAACGCAACTTTGATACAAAATGCACTTTTTACGATAACAACTTTTGCTTCAAATGTTAATCTACATTATCTGTTGTTATTCCACTGACAACAATTAAAATGTCATCTGAAAGTGTTTTTTTTTCTTGAATGTCTTCTGTGACTTCTATCGTAGCCGTTCAGATTCATTTAATGGTCTTGCTCTCTTACCATAAAACCATATATATTATTGCAACATATCTTTATAGCTGTTGTAGTTGTTAAGTTGTGAACCATTTAAGTTCTTTTACAAAAAGATACGTAGTGGGTAGCTCGACAGCATTAACATCTTGAATCTAGTATATTTGAGAAATGTAAAAACGGTTCTTAGGTGAATTTAAACGTCCGAATTCAAATTTAGATATAGAAATATTCCCCAGGACACAGATTCTGAAGTTGGTATAGTCAGCACCTAAATTATAAAACACACATGTTTTAGATGTTTACGTTAATAACAAACGCTTTTTTCGTAGATGTAAATATCCTTTGTAACTTCTGTCGTAGAAGGCCAAATATCATCTTAAGGTCTTATTCTAGAAGACCAGAGTAAATTCAGCGTCTCCTTAGGGCGTTTAAATTAAATTAAGAAACAGTTTTTACATTTAAAGATGTTCTAGATTGAAGATGCCAACCTCATCGAGATACCAATTACGTATCGTTTTGTAAGAATTTCTAATGGTAAACAGTTAACAGCTACAACAGCTGCAAAGATATCTTGCAAATACATCTGGGCTTATGATTTATGAATAAAACATTTCGCTGATATTTGGACTGCTTTGATAGAAGTTACAAAAGATACATAAGAGAAACAAAGTTTGTTACAAAAGTAGTCATCGAGAGCATCCGTTTTTTTGTATCACTGTTGCTTTATATTTCAACTAAAAAATAGCTTTTATTACCAAGCTTCAAGTATAACTTAGCTATACAGGTAAAGCAACATATATATGCTGCCAAAATATCTGTGTTCAGGGTCAGTGACTAACGCTTTTAGAGGACATTTTAATTGCTTTCAGTGGTAAAACAGTAGATCAAACAGATGTAAATTTGGTATAAAAGTGGCCATCGGAAACGTGCGTTTTTGTATCAATATTGCTTTTGTATAGTTCTTTGTTACAAAAACGCAAGCTACAGGGCTATCATTCATGCACAATGCATAACGGAATATTGTTTCATGTGATAATAATTCTTTAGGATAACCAAGGCTATAAGTCAGTAAGTCAACAAATATTTCAATAGGATAATTTTGTAGTAAATTTGAAAGAGACCACAATCCATGCAAATGCACAACCATAATATTACTGTTCCTTGGATCTGTCATGTCACGAAAAGCGTTTGTGTTAATTTTGCAAAAAAATAACAAAAAAAATAAAATAAAAAAAAACCGCACACACACAAAAAAACACGTTGTATCTAGGTGTATAAATTTTTTCTCGGTTCCAAATAAAAGCGACATAATCCATGCAAAGGCACCAGAAAGTGAATTTACCCGCTCTACAATTCTATGTGAGAAGAGACACATGCGTTTCAAGCTTCAAAACTCTCAGTCATAATTACTTCGAAAATGTCTCTCAGTGTGACATTTTGTAAGTTTGACATGAGCCAATATCGCTGCCATAAAAACATGTCCTAAAACTTCTCTCTAGGGCAATGTGCGAATATTCTTACCAATATTTTAAATTTCAAATCAATGCCATGAAGTATAACAAAACTTATTTATCAAGCTGTAACTGAACGGGACTTTATTGAAAAATAAATGCGCATGCTCCATTTAGATTTCACAATGGCGTAATGTAACGAGTTGTGCCAATACTCTTTAAGAGAATAGGATGATTGATATTTAAAGTTCCAAATCAAATTCTTTGAAGTAAACGAAAGTTAGCATTCAAAACAGTACATTGATTGGTCACTTATATAAGTTTGAAAAAGGCCTTGATAATCCATGTAAAATGCTTGAAAGAGTGAATCAATGTTACTTGCCTCTTGAAGTATTTACTAAAACAGATAAGTTATACTAGGCAGGCCATTATTATCTTATGATATATGTGTGTGTAGTTTTCGACCATTCAAAATATAAAATTTTAAGAAAAAAAATCATTTTTCCCATGTTCATTCAGTTTCTTACTATCTTACTACGAGTACCTTAATTGTCTTTTATTCAATTTATACTGCGAAACCGGCACTAGTGTCATCATTTTACTTGTTTTTTCGACCTTAAAATGGCTGCCAAACCTGTTTTCTCTCTAAAACAAAACGTCGTTCTGGCGCCCGTGATTCCTTTACTGCGTGTAATATGCGCTTGACGCTGAGCAATATGCAGAAAAATATTGCACGGTTACGCAAATGTTAAGAAGATTTGGATATTTCTATATATATTATAACACGTGTAATGTTCATTTTCAGCCATCCTGTGTTCTGACCTTCTTCCTAATGGACAGCTCGACAGTTCATGTACTAGACACAGATACGAAACTTGCAATGTTACATGCAACGAAGGTTTTCAAGAAAATATCGTCGACATCAGCTGTAATGGTGTTGAGTGGAATGTGACAAACCCATGTTCATGTAAGATGATAGATTATGTTCCTAAGAGTAACATCTTTTAAAAATGGAATGCCCACATTTCTCCTTTGAAGCAATCTGCTTGGTATATTAGAAACGATAAATGTTTACCACAGACATATGATATCTGACTATTGTATTAATCCTTTTCAACAACCGGAGAGCATTGTATTTTATGAAAAGGAATGTTATTTAGAATCTCAAGAGTAGCATATCAGCCACTTTCTAAAATGCGTTCTATAAAGAGTACAGACTCTTTTGAACCATGTTAAAATAGTAGCACCTGCTCTACCTTGCCAGTACTGAAATGGGTTACATTGCAACATGACATACGTCGCAAACCATAGTGAGGCGAACCTAAGACCACTACCAGATACGAAAACTCTGGAGTACATACCTGGAACTTTCTAATCGAGCAAGTCAGTATTCCGATATTTTCTAGAAAGAAGGCGTTCATTGGAGCGGGGCGCGTCCAATGAAATTACTGCGGCTTGAAAACCTTTACTGCCTATGAAGTTAATGTAAGCTGATTGGACTGATACATACAAGCATAAACAATGCTTTTTTCTAACAAGAAGCCCAAAGGGCAAAAATCTGTCACCTGAATTAAAAGAGTGATGTTTGGTCAGTTGTCATATCAGACAATTATTTGTGCACGTTTGGTGAAAGGGTGCATAAGCTATTTACGTTTATGGCTTAGCAAAGCTACTTATCTGTTATACTGCCTCTAATTAGCTACGGAACATTGGGTCACCGCCAGTTTTGGTAGGGGGTGTCATACCATTACACGGCAATATTTTTTCTCGCAATCCAGTTTTACAATCACGGTTAACAGGTTAACAAGTAATTTATCAGACAAAATAAATTTTGAAGCTCAGGTGAGCTGAAAATTCATATAATTAATATAAAAGTGACATTTTTTAAATACTTTACAATTTTGTGCTCTTTGGTTTCTCTTTCGTATGTCTGTGGCAGTTTAAGGTAAAAATTTGTGCATTAAACTTCTCATTCTTTTGCCTCTAAGTATAAAAACAACAAATAACCCCCAAAAAACTTTAGAATAATCATGCTGACAAAAAAAAGTTTTCAAATTGTACTTACAATAGGGAGGTCACAAATTAGCTTACTAATAGATATATACATATCATCGGAAAAAACCATTGCAGTTGTACTACTTGGTCATAGTGCTTAGGGACTATTCAAGTCTCCTTTGATATAGAGGCCACCATTCAAATACATCGTGTGATTTTTTGGTGAAAAGTCTTACACATAGATTTAGAAGCCGTCACAACAAGGCAGTGTACGATAAGCATATACCCTAAGATACAGATACGATGATAAAGTCAGTCAAAGGGTTTACACTAGAAACTGCACTTTGCTGAAATACGGAGAGACTTGTAAAGATCGCCATATTGCAGTTATTAACAGCTGCAGAGAGGTCAAAACTTTATAAAACTTATTCGAATTGCTTTACCAAAGTCAAGCGGAACGGGTTTCGAAGATTAAATATTCAATTATTTCACCGACGTCAAATTGATATTTTATCTAGCGGCTGTTCTTGGAGGCATATGTTCCGAACCAGGGACTACGTGTCATGATGGCAATGCGTCGTGTGATCCAGACAAGGGAAAGTGCATGTGTAAAGAAGGATTTTTCGATAATGATGGAGACCCCAGTAATTTTGACGGAACTTGCATGCAAAGTAAGTTTTCTTTGTTTTTAGAACTTACTATAATATAAAATTTGATGCTACTATGATGGCTAACATTTTAAACTACGCCTCTGAATCATCTGTATTCTGTAACTATCTTTTAATGTATACCTGATTATATTTATGTTATGTTTTACAGTTCGTAAAAGAAATCCGGAGCATTCGTAATAATTATTCTTAGATTGGTATATACCATTACTAAAACAAACGATAAACGAATAATTAAGGCAATGTCTTTTTATTTCCCAAACAACCTATTTTGAATCAATCAGGATTAATACTACTGCAGCATAAGCTGATAGAATGCGTAATAGTCTCTAGTCAATAATTCTCGGAGGCTATGTCGGGGGACATTATATCTATTGTTACTTGAACATATTGATTAGTTTCTGAAAAAGTGTTATGATTTAGTAGATAGTTAAGCGCGGCCACCATAATACAAAATAGCCTACCTGTGGTAAGCTACATCACATACAATATGAACGTAATGAGCGTTACAAAAAGCAAGGCAGCGAGTCCGCCACAAATTAAAAAAGATTATAGAAAGGCAACCAGGGACCAGACGAGACACACAAGAAATGGTCAACAATGTAGGCCAATAGGCCACGAAAAGATCGAACTTTCGCGAATAGGAAAAAATCGACTATTTCAACTTAGGAAGACAAGCTTCGATTTTTCTACAAAAGTCTCTTTAGACTTGCGTCTTTTACCTAATGTCTACAACTGGTGAGCCTCGCAGGTTGCGCCAGTAAGTGTAACTCGGGTAGGCTCGTGCGATTCCCGCAGGGACCCTCCCACCATGTTTAGTTTTTTAAAACTATCTGTGTTTATCGATACTGACCATTTCAGTGGCAAACATACATTTATATGTTACAAAAATTTTAAGCGGTATGTATATAACATTTCACTATTTAAAAAATATGATCAAAGTAGCTTACGTTTCTTTTCATGACTAAATGCTTCTTCCCCAGTATATCTGCCCTTGCGCACATGCTATATACGTGCATAAAATGTGTAAAAATCTGTAAAAAGATTTTATAGAATTTTAATTGTCCTTGCAACAAATGATTGACATAGCAACGTTTTTCTGGTGTTAATTACTCTTTGCCCACCGTCCCCACCCCGCGTCTCACTGTCCCATTTTAGGGTTGTATGCCCTGCTTCAGTGGTTTTCTGCCTAGGCTGCCAGACTTTTTACGTATGTATAAATGGATAAAAAAACTTGACATCAGCGTCTAAAAGGCATTTCCTAATTTGGTCCCCATGTTTAACAAACGTCCCGTTTGCTAATGAAAATGATAGGCTTTGACATTCTAAGAGTCCGTGAAACTCTTTGTATCTCAGGAATAAATGAAAGAAGGTGACGGCATTGCCTTTCATTATGCTCATTACGTACATTTTAAGTAACTTGTCATATCCATTTTCACTTTAGAGGCACTGGTTGGAAGCATTTGTGTGACAGATGTCCCAGACTCTTGTATGGATGAAAACTCTTTCTGTGACACAGTAACCATAAGGTGTACCTGTTGGCCGGACTATTATGATAATGATGGTGACAGTGCGAATGTTGGTGGAGTTTGTTTATCAAGTAAATAAAATTTCCATGTCTATAATATCCTGTGATTTTTTTCTTTTTACAGCTTATGATACAAATGCAGCCTCTTTTCAAGTTATTTACGAACTTGTTCTAGCCTGACAATGTCGCGCACAAGGACGGCAAACTTCATAAAAACTTTTCGAATCATGTCCACACTGACTATTTTGCGTTTTTTTCATTGCCAGATTGTGAATTTCAGACCAAAATTATGGACTGTTTTCATGATACTGAAAGTTTTATACAACACGTGATGACAATGTGTCGCGTACTAAAATGGTAACTTTTGCGTTCATGTATACTTAAATGCCTTATGGTAGATTCGCATTCACTCAATGAGCTGTAGTATGCTGGTGTGTTCCCTAAAACTTCAAAATTTTGTTGGAGCAACCAAAACGATATGTTACTTACAAGAATGGCAGCTGTCGCGTCATACTTTGTAAGGTTTTTTCGCTCCATTACTAGGCTCATTGACTTTAAACGCCTTTCGGAATCTATCTAGAGACTAAAATATTTTGATCTAACCGATTTGATTTCTCTTGTAATAAAATTGCAAACAGACGGATGGACGACTTGCGATTTTACGCCCTTTTTAACATAGTGTTTTAGTCGTATCAGGACGATGGAAGATGATAATGAAAGGCTGTGTGCAAAGGAACCCCGTTTACGGTTGGCAAGTTTTCCGCCTCCGGCAGGGCTTGAACACGAGACCGCTAGATAAGTAGGCCAGCACTGAAACTGCTGAGGTAATATGTTATTTGAATTTGTTGTCCGGGTAGTTTCTATTTTACCTACAGGTAAGGATAATATTTCTGAAGTGTCAATGCATAGGCAATCTGAATTGTCAAATTTGCAACAGGCCGACGTCCCATATAGGGCCTCATGATTGTTTTTTTTTCTTTTTCTTTTTTTTGAATGATAAAATTGAAAAAAAAAAAAAAAAAAAAAAAAAAAAACAAGGAGGACGACATTCCTATATTCCTATAATGTTCCACTTTTCCACTTGTAGGAATATAAAAAAATAGTTTTTTTCAAAATACTTTTCATTTCACATTTCAAATTGAATAAAAAATGTTAAAGTCTTTTATAGCTTCTGATATCTTAAACTCGTGCGAATAGTTAACAATAATTGTCAATTAAGTCACAGATTTGTTGCGGTTGAAGCAAGTGTACTTGATCAGGGAACTGCTGTGCTCGACTTTAAGTGCTTATTATTTTCTTAATTCATTAGACAGCAATGAAGAAGACTAAAGTTTCTATGGTCATCTTATGTATCATAGATACCATCGGCTAGAGCATACTATCTGCAAATGGGCGCTTTAAGGTTTATGGATGCATCACCATATCCCCTCACATTTAACAAGGGGGGACAACTTACACCGAGCCCCTTTAAAACGCACCGCTTTATCATGGCCCATATTTCCAGACCATAATGACGAAAAACAAATGTTTATAAAGAAATGTATTGGTAATTCGTTTAACTCATGGCATTCTACTTATGTAAGAATCACTCAAGCGTATTGGTCCGCTGTGTTAACAGCCAATTATGCCAATAATGTATGTACAACATAAGCGTTGATGCTTTTAATTTCGAATTTGCATTGTATATCATCCTGAGTAGCCGTTGTGACAGAAAAACACAAAAAACATTGACTATCTGGAGCTTCGAACAATTTTGACTGCAGCGGAATTTAAAGAAATCAAAGCATTTTGAAGCAGCTGTTAACTTGACGTCATTCCAACGTTAGTTACTATGACAAAATAAATTATTATTTGTGAATTGTTACAATTCATTTGTTGGCATCAAAATAATCAAAACTATAAGAATTTCACAATAGACAAATTGCGTAGGTTTCAGGGACGTCTATGCATACGTCAATGTCATGACGTTGATATCCACAGTGTATTTTGTATGAAACTAAACAACTGACACATATTTGTTTCCTTCAAAGATATTAAAGAAATGTTTTGATAATTATTTTGCTAAAAACCACTCTATGTAGCAGTAGCTTTCAAAAACTGATGATGTTAAATGCCATTTTCAAAGTATTAATGTCGAGTAACCAGCCAAGACTGACTGTTCAAAGAACGCTTAATTAACCAAGCATTTTTCAGTCTTTCAAAGCACGGAACATAAGACTTTTTTAAACAAGCACTTGGCGATAATTTAACCCTGAAAATGGCTCCATGCAATACGAATTCGTGTTCGGTGGGTATCACTCTTCTGCGTCAGATACCACGTTTGATTGAGGTGCGACCGGACCCATTTTGCATGGATTATGCACGAATAAATGTTTTCTTTTTCTATAGTTTCAAAATTTAAAAGACATTATTTTAACGTGAAATTGAGATTTTTTATAAGTGATGCGTTTTTAAAGTTGCTCAGTGTATGTTACTTCACATAGTTTTCCTGGAGGAACAAGCCCTACCGCTCAATTTGCTGATTTGGAATCCATTAAAGGGCAATAATAATAACATAGCTATATCCAGTTTAGTGCGAGGGAAGCGCGTTCCTGTATTTATTTGTATGCCCTTGAGTCAGTTTAAAATCAACAAAATAACCCGTAAGTACGAGGGTTGATCCAGAAGTAATGTCACTGCAGCTATAAAATCGTGTAGAATAAAGAGAGGGCAACAAACTTTCGTATCCATGTATCTTATTCTATTTGCAGTATAGTCTGAAAATGTCATTAAAATATAGTGCACAGTTATCGAGCTATCGAGATAGACAGAAGGCATGGTAACGACATGCACCGCACGTCAATGGCGTTGTTGACGTTCCAGACGAAGTTTGGCTATTGTGTCATGTCTTAAGTAGCATGTTCATTGTTCTAGCATAGCACTAATGTCTGTTCACCCATGTTTATCTCATCTTTAAATATTATTTGAACAGCTCCACAGCTCATGTTCAAGAATATTACATAATCTTCGAATTGCAGAACATCGATTTTCATATACGGGTTTAAAACAAGAGTGACGTAATTGTCTGACATTGCACATAAAGATCTTCCGGTATTCGGACGATCCTCTAGCGACTCATCTGCACCCTTACAATGCTGAATGCACTTTTACACAAGCCTCATAATCATGGTTATATAACCGCATGTCTAATTAAACAGCCTAGAGTTTCTAATGGCGATATTCCTAATTTGTGGCAAAACCGCATATGTATCTGCAGACGCGTTTGTCAGAAGTCAGCATTTTTTCACTTGGCAGTTACAAGCAATAATTAGCACTTCCTGGCGAACTTCAAACTGCAATGACGATATGATATTAAAGTTTCAACAGTTGGTGGCAGGAATATATTTCGTTATCTTATCAAATTTTTATCTGATTTGGCGCGTTAGTTTGATTTTGATTTAGGTTTGGCTTTGACAATCATGTTCAAGTAATTAACGTTATTGTAATGTGCGGCGCGATCGCGACGGTGGCATACTTTGAACGCCTATATAATTGGAACGGGAAAAGATTTCAACTTTATATTTATTCTGTTAATCAGAACTGAATTACAGAGTGTCTTGATATAAATTTATTGCTGACCGTGCCACTTCACCTTCTTGTGTCTCAGTAATTTCGTTCGTGGTCTACTAGCAATGAGGCCTCATCTATAGCTGCCCACTTTGCTCCCAGTGGGCTTTGGGGTTTGAAAATTCACATATGAAGTTTTGTATTCTGTGCATAGGGTGACAAAAAAAAAAACTTATTCAGTGCAGAGAGTAACCGAAAACCTATCGATAGAACCAACTTTAAACCTGTTTGACCAAGACAGGTGCTTTATGATTTTCGTTATTATATTATTACTATTTGATGTGTTGTTGCGGCTAGATTGTGTTATGTCAATATTGAAAAAAGTTATTTCACAGTTGATTGACTTTCTGACTTAGACATTTAGGACAGACAGAACTTTAACAATATTACCAGATAACCATTTCAGCGAAGATTCAGATTTGGCATACAGCTTGGTCGGATTGTGGCTATTCTTATAAACGCCTGAGGCATTTCCACAAACGATAACAGAACTATGACCCATTTCAGACATAAAGATTCTGAAGTTTGACACCTCCGGTGGCATGATGTCTGGATCGATGACTTGCGATTTTATGTCCTTTTTCAACAGTATTTCAGCAATATCAGAACGATGGGACTGTGGTAATGAAAGAATGTGCGCAAGGAACCCCTTGTACATTTAAAAAGATTCTTGCCCCAAGCGGGGATCGAACCTGGGACTGCTAGATTAGCAGGCCAGCGCTTAACCTATTAAGCTACTGGCGCTCTATCAGTGGCGAGACAATGGTTAAGAGCATGCCTATGAGCTTGAAATAATGGCTTTCAAATTTATGAATTATTATTATTATCCCTTTATGATGTTTTCATTCTCTCTTAAAGAAAAATCTGTCGGCGAGTCGTGCTCTGCAGTGGTTCCAGATTCTTGCAGTGATGCCAATGCATTTTGTAATTCTACTACCACACAGTGCGCCTGTCTTCAAGGATATTATGAGAGTGATGGTGACAGTTTAAACGTAGGTGGAAACTGCACAAAGAGTAAGTACTATGATTGTTTTGCGTAAAGATATACCCTATGCTTCTTCCATATTTTCTTATTTAAATTCCCGTGAAAGGTTGATTCAGGCGCATGATAAATAAATGATATTATAGGTTCTTTTATCTGCCAATTTTTATTAGTCAAAACCTAGGGAAGTGAAAGAATTTAAGAAATTATATAAATACATGGCAGTTGTGGACTGCGATTTCATAACAAAAAGATGCTGACAAGCGTTCAGCAATCACTTAATCAGGAAAAAGTTACGCAATAAACAATATTTAAGCCCTTTCTTTAATGGATTTCTTTAAAAGGATGGATAAAAGTGAAATCAAGGTCCGTTTCAACAATATTTCAGTCATATTGACACGAGGGGTAGCATGATAATGAACTATTGGAGCACCGAAACCCGCCATCAGCGGGATTCGAACCCCGTACCCCTAGAAAAGGAAAACGTGTGCTCACAAAAACTGCTTTGATGCGGGGAAAGAAGTGATTAAAAAACCTTAAAACTATGTTTACATACACGAATTTCCGAAATATTACAATGACGGGCAAACACTTTGAATCATATGACTGTTGTTTCAATTCTTGTTGCAAAGTGTTAGTAAATAAATTATTATGGTATCATATACAAATGTACAGATGTTTTTATATGTTCAATGCAGAAATATAATCATTTGGTATTGAAAACACAAACAGTTTAAAGGATATAGCTAAAAATCACTGCCTTATGCTCATCATCTCTGACAGGATAGAATAAAAATTCTAGATCTTTTACTTTCTACTCGAAACATGAAAAAGCGGGTGCTTCTCAAACTATTGAGATTATTCTTACAAGTACTCACAATTGACATGATAATAAAGAAAATAAGATATACTTCGAGACGAGATAAAGGGGCCAATTTAGCTGATAGAATTTAATAACATATCGTAATTTTCAAAGAAGATGCTCTTCTTTAGGTTTCACGGAGCAAATTCTGCGAGTTGAAAAATGAATAAGAAAAGGTGAAGAAAATACATAGTATACAGATCAGTTATGATCTCCCGCGGAAGTGTGTCTGTTTACCGTAACCATATGGTATAGGTTGATAGACCGTAACCATATGGTATAAGTTGATAGACATTTCAGCGAATTTACATTATCTTAAAGGTGTCTATGAAGCAATTTTCAACAACTACTGGTTTAACTTTAAGTCACAAAGTGAATGCAACGACTTTGACAAAGAAGTCCCGAAATTCATATTTGACACTGTGGTACTAGATGCATGCTGTTTAAATTTTTGTTTAAGATACAAACCTTTCCTGATACTGAAGTCGCCCTTCCTGTAGGGATGGGCAACAGGCAGGACTTCTTGCTCAGTGCCAAAAAATTGCAAAGCTTCATGTGTCCTTGCTATAATTCTTGCCGACTGAATTATATATATATGTCTAGATTAAGATCTAGGAAACACCAGATTTAAATATACCGAAACTAACAACCGATATGTCATTTGAAGCGGACGTTGTTTATCGGAGAAGAAAGAAGAATGAATATGGATTATGACTCGTGGTAAGTGTTATGCCAAGTGTCTGTCTCAGTACCAGGAAAACTTGTCAAAGACGCGACTGTTCGAAACTGGGTAACATTTGGAACTGGAGAAATCACCGCACGTTGGTATATCACCTGCAATTTGCGACTGCTCGGTCCCGCGAATACGCATGTGCTCGTAAGAGAAAGTTTTGGGGCTTTCTAGATCTATCTAAGGCCCATTTTGAATATTTTGATTTAGCGACCTTGAAGACCTCAGAGACACAAATGCGCGTTCGGTATATATGGATTTATTATTAATAAATGCAATGACTCAAAAGGTATACAAAATCGGTAAGATTAGTACCAGTACCTTAATCAAGGCGCTGTATAACTCAAAGCTCTAGCCGGGGGCATCCGTGTCCTATGAACACATTTCTAGTCTAATTTTTTTTAGTATTTTATGTTTAATACAATACCATGGCCATTTTGTTCAACTGGAAAACAAAAGAAACAATAATTTGATGTTTCGTGTATTCGCCAAAGAAAAAGTCAGTTAATACAAGTGGTAACTGCTATTTATTCATCCAAAAGTGTGTGTTAAAGGAACAAATTCCCTTTAGTTTAAAAAAACTTACTGCTTAATTCAAAACTGAAACACTTCAGTTCAGTACAAAGTACACATGAAGTGTCAAAGGACATTAGAACCGGTTCCGTATACGCGACAACTCTTAAACCGAGAAATCGGAGAGAACACGGTGTCCGCATTTAAACCACAATAAAATAAAACTGATTTGCAGCCATTAAGAAAAAAAAACATAGTTTCTCAGTCTCAGTATTTTAAGTTTTTAGAGAAAGCTAAAGAAATATCATATGTGCTTAATGAAACATCATCATCGTCCTTAATGCATCGAGGGACAGTAAAATATAGTGTTTTTTCTGGCCGGCCCTCTTACAATATTGGAACTTAAATAGCATACATCTGTATCAGCAATTGCATATGGTTACTGTCACAAAGTGCTCCAATGATCAGCAAAATCTGAACATAACATAAGTAACCACCTACATTTAGTTAGTTGTTTGGTACGCATAAAAGATTTCTTGATCCACCAATAAAACGAAACGATTAAATCAGGGGTAAAACATATGATGAATCGAAAAGAAGGACTCGACTTCAATAGATATTGCGACACCTTGAGATACCTGGGGTGTCACAACAACAACACTGAAACACTGGTGCAAGTTTCAGAGGAGTCAGAACTACAGTTTTTATCTTTTAAATGTAAGTTAAAAGTTGTACTCATTGTTCGCACTTTGATGAAAGCGATCATTTTCTGACTTCGCAGTACTCTACAGCATTCACATTAAAGTAGCATGGTATAAACTGCGGTACCAGAAATGTTATTTACCTCATTTATTGTTAAAAGTGTAACAAGCAGTAAGTTGGGCAAACTAGTCAATATGTGTCGAAAAGAATGAAGTTTGACATCAATAATTTCGAAGACCCTGATTTCTCGACTCATGTTGCTTCACACTTCAATACTGATAATACTGACAGGAGACAGATTTATATAAGCCTGTTGGCTTCTTTCTGAATCCTATTTGTGTATTTTGTAATTATAATTGTGTTATGTAATAGAATAAACTATGTTTAAACCAATACTGGTAATCAGAGTTTGAGTGACTTTAGTTTCATGCCTATAGATATTGTACCAGACGAAATGAAAAGGTTGTTAAAAGGAAATTATTGTTAAAGGAAGTTTGTTAAAGGGAACCTACAGGTTCGGACTTATGATTTGGGTACTTTGGCCACTATCATTGGATACATAAGCTAAGGACAAAGTTCCCCAGTGGACTTAATACAAAGCTGATCTATAATATTGAATAGAAGTGTATCGGTGTGCAGCTCTTACAGGTTGTGACATTGTGCTTGCAATTAAACCACTTTCTTCTCTGTATAATACACTTTTAGCTGTAGCGCATGTTACAATGTCAAGCCGTTCAATCATCGTTGATTCGATGTTGACCCAACGTTGTGTACCCATAAACAATATCTGAGCCGCAACACGGCATTGCTTACTGTGAGCCTGCTGGCTCAGTGAAGATGCAGATCAACCTATGAATTCCTCCGGTCTAATTGGGGCTTATTAGGTGAAAAAGGGCCCTATCTTTCTTCAGGGGTCAGTAAGGACTCTGAACAGGCTAGGCGGTTGCGCGGGCTGATCAAGTTTTCATTGGTGCGTAACGCTTTGTTATACTGCGGCTTATTTGTCACTTTGTATGAGCTGCTTACTATCTTTCTGTGACATACTTTCATTTGAATAATCATTGGAAACTGAGCTAGCGTACTAGGTAGTCCGATACTTATGCATGCGAGTGATAAAGTCTTAAACCAGTCTGTGTATATGCGCAGTCTTAATTGTAAGTTTGTTATCCGCTTTAAACTACTGTATTCGTAGCTTTCCAAGTGATGTACAATGGGAATTATGGTTTGTCTGGCCGGTTGCGCAGACAGATTATCTCTGTTTGACTGCTTTGTCTTTTAGCGGGTTAAGCTGTTCATTTGCTATTATGTGTTTACCCAGCGTTTATTAAACGGCTTGACGTTTTAATAACCTTGAATCGATGTTAATCAAACGTTGTGTGCCCAGTGGGAAAGCTTATACCTCTGCTGAAATGTGAATAACGCAAAATGTTTATTTCTTCGCCTTTGATATATAACAAAAAGGCCAAATGACCACAACAGAATTTCTTGCTCACTTCCTGAAGCTCTGAACGTTCTTGTATTGTCTACAAGAAATGAGCGTTTTCTTTAAAAACTGTGTGTCCACAGCACAGGTAATGTAGAGATGAAAGAAAGAATGGCATGCTAATACCTACGCGCTTAACTACTTGAATAGATCATCAAGTAATGAACAATGATGACGTTGGTGTCATAACAGCAACGTTTAAAGTAAATGTGAAAATAACTTATCAAATACATTTAACAGATAATGATGCTACCTAAAGCGTTCAATTAAGTTTGGGCTTCGATAAATCTTTAAGATTTCACTTAACAAGCTTTCTTAAAGATGGGGCCGTCTTTCTTAAAGAGTGGGGTCGTTTATTTTTATTCCTAAATCTATTGAATTTCAGAGGCAGGGCTGCAAGAGACATGCTCTATACAGGCGGCAGACTCCTGTTATGATGTTAATGCTATATGTGATCCAGCAACAGTAAAATGTTCTTGCTCTGACGGTTACAGTGGTGTCAAAGGGATTTGCACTGTTGGTATGTTTTATGTGACTCCTTCATAATTTAGGTTTGTTATTTTCCAATAGTAACATTTTTATCTGTTTGTCTAGTCATGGTCATTTAACAAACTCACAGTCAGCTGGAACGTTACCATAACATGTACACATTTCCTCAATCTATGTTTTATATAGCGTATACAGGCAGAGTTTTTCTTCCGATTTTAAAAAGGGATACTGCAATCGCCTGCAGCAACCCTGGTACAACTTTTTAGCTCAGATTACACGGAAAGCGGAAGATATCCTTGTCTATCTCATTACAGAAATTGATTGAACGTGTTCCATACGTTAGAAGTTGAACCCACGACACCTCCATAAAAGCCGTACACACATTACACTTGGCCTGGCGCAAAACCTTGGGAAACATTCTAAGTTTTTAATTAAAAATGAAATCAAGTCTGTACATCGGCACGATAACTTTGACTGTTCAACAAATATCATTATCAATCAAGACATTAGATTTATTCGTTTATTATTTTCGTGTCTTTATATGGCGACAAGAAATATATCTCTTATCATAAAGTACAGTGCCGAGGCCATGTCAGTATGCCGATGTCTTCAAATTGTTAACAAATACACCAAAAATAACTTAATGTTATTGATCTTTGAATTTAAACTACTGCTAAACAGCACTGTAGTAAGTTTTCATGCATGACATTTAAGTAATAATGTTTTATAAACGCAAGTGCGCATTTGTGTTTGAATTCACAACTGATGCCCATGTTACTATGATTTACGTGTCAAACGTTAACAAAGCGCCTTTTTAGATATTGTATTTCTTGGTGAGCCGTTTTACACAGAGAAAACGGCGTGAGAAGTATTCATTAGCTTCGTTACATCTGTCCGTTTGCATGCTACTAACCTTTCGTGAAAAACTCTTTGTACCGGCATTTCGGAACTCAAACCCTCTCCGAAGAGCACAATCTAAATCATGTTACATGTAGTTCGGCACCAGAGGAGGTCATCATATTAATCAGTGCATTATGTATGCATAACTACATGTATTTAAACCAAAATAACATTTATGAACATTATACTATGACAAAACAAATATAAGGACTGAAGAAAAGCAAAGACGTCGCGCACGGTATTGGGGTACATTCACGGACATATATGAAACGGGCCCCACGGCAGCAATGTTTTTTGGGGATTTCATGCCAAAACTGTTTTAAAATCCTGGATTGGTATTTAATTTATTTTCGGGTCAATAATATTTGGTTTTGAGACGATGTAAAGTTCTTATGCGGGCGCGAAACGGTTGGTTTTGGGCTATAATGCGTGTAACTCGATAACAAAGTCGGCATGGTGGGCATACTCGAAAGAATGCTACAAAGAAATGTCGACATGAAATTTTGTGGAAATTTTGTGGAAAAGAAGAAACTTTCTAGATTAACTCTATATTCATTTTATTGTTTATTCTTCAACATTTGTCATGTTACTAATTTATTGTTAAAAGTAAAAACGCTCAAATTTACGTCAAAATTGCAGAACCGGTTTCTTCGGAGGGTATTTATTGTATCGGAATAAACAAATTTTGAAAAATTTTCTATACGAATCTAAGTATTTATGCATTACTTATGAGCTATATAAGAATAATTATTTTTTCTCTACGGATATGGAAAGAAATAAAAAATCCGCGGTCTTAATTTTTGTAACAAATTTCAAATTTGACACCAAACTCTTACACCTATTTATGTTATTAAGTTGATTTGGACAAAAGACTAACAGCAGTCTGTGCAAAAAGCAAATTTCCCAAATGAACATTGTCTGTTTTATTATCTGGTAAATTGGGATTAAATGCTTTTGAACAATAAAATCGTTATGCGCATTTACATCGGTCTTAAATTTTGTAACGCGGCGACAAATAAAGAAATTCAAACGTCACATGCATATGAAACCTTATAGTTATAAGCGGCTGTCTAGCAATTTTCACGTCTGCTGCATTATAGCCAAACACGTCTTAAAGGTCAGCTCTGTGAAGCAAATAACTGTATTAAAAGGCAAATATTTCATTTCCAAAAGTACCATTTTCTTCACAAATTGACATGTATTAAGCAAGCACCTGTCTCAAGCAAGCGATTTTTGCACCTCCCTTGGGTGCTTGCATAAGGCAGGTTTGACTATACAGCAATATTTTCTTTTGCCTTCGGAGAAAAATTTTCTCATAGTTTGAAGCCCATAAATATATTAAATATATAAATACGCCTATTTGATCTGTCACCAGCATAAAAAGTCTTTCCCGTGGCAAGATGACCAGCGGAAAAAAAGAAACGGGAAAGGTAACGCAAGAGATATAATTCGTAGGATAATTTTGTATAACGAAATAATTATCGTAAAACGGCTAAAAGCTACCATGCAGGGATATAGTGTGGTTTATATTTGCAGCTTCCGATATAATTTGTACAACAAACTCAATTCATATCGTGTTCAGAAATACAAATAGATCCATCCTATACTGAAAAAGCAAATGAATAAGCAAAACTCTAAAATAAATTCTCATTGGTGTCATCCTTACAACATGTTTAAAGGATCGAACCGGTTTTCTTTTCCGTGGCGTAGTTGGTTTTGTTTCATTACTTTCGGTATAAGACAGTCGAACCCCGCGGTGAACATTCTCATAAGGCGGAAAATGTAGCTGCTTGACAGTTTGACGTTACGTTCCCCAATACCATGCGCGACGTCATAGTAATTTATTTTCAAACACATTCTGAAATAAGCCACAACACCCAAAGGATCCGTTTTAGAACTTACACCATCAGTTTTATGAATTAACTGTTTTTCATGACATTTTTAACTTTATTCACTTTTGCAGACTGCCCGAATTTGCCTTTACTGGAAAATGGGTATTACAGCACAGCCGATGTCTCAGAGGGAACGATCGTAATTGCCGAATGTAATGAAAATTTGACTTTGTTTGGAAATTCAAGTCTGCTTTGCTTATCCGGTGGAATTTGGAACTTACCTAATCCTGAGTGTAGAAAAGGTAATATACAAACAATTTATGAACAAATGTATTTCAAAATATCACACGACTTCGAATCCATTTTGTTAAGTATAGTGAAAAGATTATGAACTATGCCATACAAGCTACAAACTATTATGGATAAGGATGAAATATCTGTGGGGTTTTCAACAATAATTGTGCCACCAAGGTGATGACGAGGAAATAAGTCCATGGTTTCTGGACCATTAGTAAAATCCTTGTGCGCAGAAATACACATCATTGAAGGTCTGCTTAAAGTAAAGTATAATTCTGAATTTTCTTTTCTTATCTAAAGATAAATCAGAAAGATCAGACTAGGTGTGGAACCGACGTAGTGAGGTAATGGCATTTAAAGTAAGAGTATTGGCATTTCTGTTGCCTGACACTAGAAGAATATGAATTATGGAGTGTAAATTCAAAGTAGTAATTACACGAAGATAGTATTATGCATGAAAAATATAAAGCCTAATAGCACAGTGTTATAAACGGAGTAAAACATTATTTACGACTGTTTTCAAACGTTTGTTTCTGTATCTATAGTCCTATGACATAAGATTCATTGATAGAATTCGGCCAATGAATCTGTATCTAAGATGCAGTTGTATACTTACTGTACTGCTGCACTGTTGTTTGTTAAACGTCGTGACTATATCCAAATATATGCGGTTTATATGATTACAGACTGTAAGAAACTTTTACCATCAGCGCATGAATCGTTTGACAGCACAGATATGAAAGAAGGAACTGTCACTAGAGCAGCTTGTGACGATGGCTACACTATGTTTGGTGACCCGTTGGTTACGTGTCTGCCAGGCGGTGTATGGGATGAAGACACAAGTCGTGAATGTAGAAAAGGTGAGAAAGCAAACAATGACAGGGCTTGCACTTTAGAAGTGTTGAACAAGGTGACCATTAAGTTATTGTATTAAGGTGGTTCTGTAGTTCTGGCAGAGCTGTAGGTTTTCCATTTCTAGAAAGTGTTGTTATCAGCTACATTAGATCGGCCGTTCTCCTGTTCTGTAAATTTTAATACAGGTCTTGTCAACACATCAATCAATCATCTGTTTGTCGCTAAAATGCTTATAATTATAGTAACTCTTCTGTTAAACATTTTCCAGACTTGTGTCGGATAGTTGTGGATATACCCTGCTTGAAGTTAGATCCTTCATCAGGTGATATGATGTCTTCTTGATGGTTATTTTCAGACAAGTTTTAGTCTCCTCACACTGAGGACCTATCCGGTCTTATTTTGCTTTTATCAGGGCTTTCTTAACCCTTTTATTAGATTTTTTATTTTCTTTCGCTCCTTCTGCAAGTGTCCCTGTTCAAATCTGAAGACAAAGGATATTTCGTCAAGTATCTTACAGGCTGTGTCAGACACTGTAGTATGTGTTAATTATGCTATCTGTGTCTTTGTTATCGTCCCTCAAATTGATGAGTGGAGCCAATTTTCACATTTTGTTGCTTGATATATGCCTGCCACTTCTTGGGATATTGCACTTTCAATTTAAACCACAGTTGGCCGAGTTAGTTGTCTGGCGTTCTTCATGCGAACTCTGAATGGTCATCATCACCAGGTCTATCTGCATCTGGGAAGCTCCTTTTTACTTATATTAACTCGTGATTGGAACAATCTTACTAGTTCATGGGACAAGGATCTTCAGGATTTTACCCAGATCTCACCCAAGACATCATCTTGGAAAAAGACACCAGAAACAGTCACCACCAAAGACATCATTCGCGGGAGCCATGTGACATTTCCCATGTAGGTGGTCACCGGGCTAGTCTTAAAATCACAGACAATATATAAATAAAATACATAACAACAAAACAACAAACAACACATGAAACAGTTAGAAGAACCAAAGCAAAATGCCACCTTTGGAAGGCCAGTAAAGATATTACTGGGAATCGCCTAACTGGTTTGCGGTACGGACCAACCCTCACCCTTAGTTCTGCCTTGGTTTATCAGAAAAATAGTTGTATAACCAAACCAAACCAAAACACACACACACACACACAAAATACTCTCCCTACAGACCAACGAAAACACCATCCCTAACAATAATGATTCATACGAGAAACATTAAACATCTAATTGTACTTATTTTCCTTTTTTGTTATAGCCAGACATAACATCACAAACTATATATCAATAAAAGACAAAGTAATAAACAACACATAACCGACCAAGAATAACATAAACAGAAGTGCCGCCTTAGGACGGCCAGCAATGAAATTACTGGGCAGGGGTGGGGGCGTAACCGGTTTGCTATTGCAACCAGCCCAAGCAGTTGGTCCTGCTTTGGTTCATCAGACACTTAGAGCCCCGGTAGCTCAGTGGATTAGGCACTGGCCTACTGATCTAGCGGACCGGGTTCGAATCCCGCTTGAGGTGAGACTCTTTGCTACTGTAAACGGGGTTTCATTGCACACAGCCTTTCATTATCACATTTCCATCGTCCTGATATGACTGAAATTCTGTTGAAAATCATATAAAACCGCAGGTCATCCATCCACCTATTTCATCAGGCACTTAGTTGTTCGGTTTACGTGAAAGATTCCTAGCTCATAACTGTAATATCCCGAAAACATAGAATCCAAAATTAAAACTGAGATGTAACAAACATGAGGACTCACAGAAATAGCCAAACTGAAACTCGGGAGCGAAGAAACCGTTAGAGGCTCTATAGCCGTTTACTTAGACAAACAGTGGTATAACAGGCGTGTGTAAAGATATAATTGTGCTCTAGTGTCGTAGCTGGCTAACTAGAGGATCGTCTGAAAACCTGTTGTTCTATTTCTGGCACGCCCCCTAGCATTGACTTAAGCGGAACTCTGTTTTCAACATGCCTCTAAATGAACTCAATGATCTCAAAGGACTAGAAAATACAATATACACTATGGACTAGGAGACGTTTTACGGCCGCCACACGGAACAACATGAGCTGCAGTGAAGATAAATAAGTTCTGTATCTTCAGATCATTTAGAAGCAAGAAATACACCAAGAAACGAAAATAACAGACTTGAGTCTGTTTATTACCAATAATGAAATATGCATGACTGGCCACGCCCCCATAACTCATAACTCTCAGTATTGTATAACTCATAGTAAAATTCTGTCCATCTGCTCAGAATCTCTTGTTCTTCTGTTAGACATTCTCTCAGACTTGTTCCAAATAACTGTGGATCTACTCTCCCTCACTGAAAGTAGAACATGCATCAGCTGATAAGCTCTCCTGCATTTTGATCAGTCAAGTTTTACTTTTTGTCTGTTGCTTGGTCCACCGGGGCTCAACTGGTGACCTTCTTTTGCTTCAGATTTCCAGTGGGGTCGTTTGGCAGGACAGGGATCTCCACCTGTCACACGGCCCGTTGTATCTGTTGAGTCCTCGTCTTTGCTTCTTCATGGTGTTGAAATTTGATTTATGTGTTTACCGTGATGATTCATTGACGAGTTAGAGGGTTATCATGCGAACCGAACTACCAACAAAATGTTTTGTACCACTTCAGAAACTGAGGGTGAGGTTGGGCCTGTAAAATCGATTTAAGCCCCCCAGTAATTCATTACTGACCGTTCCAAGGCGGTAGTTCTGTTGTGGTTCTCTGTTACCTGTTTTTGGTGTCAGAGTTTCTGTGATGTTTTACCTTATGTATGTTCTTATCATTTTTGGTTCGGTTTGGGTTGCTGAGTGGCCACCTTTTGGGAACAAGCTGCTCACTCGGTTGGCCATATGTTCTCTGTATCTTGATTATTTGTAATCTTAGTTGTTTCCAACTATGGTTTGAGGGCTGGATTTGGATTTTGATTGTTTCAATTCCTGGTCTTTGCATACTTTTTACTTTTGTTCTCCTCGCACTGAGTATCTTTCAAGTCCTCCTTTGCTTTCTTAAGGGCCTTCTCGACCATCATGTTAGCTTGTCTGTATTATTTTGCTCTTTCTGCTTCTTACCGCCTCTTCTTCAAATCCTTCTCTTATCGCATAGGCCGAGTAAAACTCTGATGACCGGGGCGTTTTCCTGCAGCATTCTTTCCCAAGTATCCCACTGGCTTTGTCAATCACTGCTGTATTGTAGGTGGGGCAATAATGTAATCTATATCTCTGTCATCAACCCTCTGATTGATGAGAGGTGCAAAATTCCAAGTTATATGCTAACCTCATTTGGGTTTCTACAGACGAACGCGGAATGTCATCATCAACAAGTCATGGTAACTTCCTATGTTTGCTACAAAAAAGTTCTTCGTCTGACGGCTTTTAACTCTTACATCAGTACCTCTTTCTTAATAAGATATAGTCAGTCCGGTTGTGATGCTTCCTGTATGGGCTGTGCTGTGCCCACCTTCTGAATGGTTTTTGGGGGCAAAGCGTATTTGTTAGTACTAGGTTGTTATAGACAATAATGTCTGTTAATTATTAAATGTTAAAGCTAGTTTGTCAGTCAGGAACGTTGTCCATAACAAAACTATTTAAAATGGTGGACATCAGCAATATAAAGCCGATGTAGCATTAAATTTTAATAAAACGTTTCTTGATAAAGTATTTGATTAGCCGAAACGTCTAGTAGTATCTGATAAATAAACTGTGAAAAAAGGATAAAATTTTGAAAACGCTTTAAAAATGTTGTGATATCTTTAACCTTTATACCTACAGACTTTATTACGAATATTCAGGACGTTTTCTGCAGAAGTTATCAGAAATTTTAAAACAAGTTTGCAGTGTCGTAAAAACGGCATTTAAAAATGAATAGAAAGTATATCTATAACATTCTAAGAAAACAGTGATTTTTTTCATGTAATAATAATAATAATAATAATAAAGTAAAATGATTACAATATTAATATTTCAATTAGATATTAATTATAAAAATACATAGGCGAGAAACAATATAACCATTTTGCGTGTAAAATAACTATATATGTACTGCTTGTAATATTAAGATGTATCACTACATTATGCAATGGTTGAAATATTACTATATGAGTACTGTTGATAAGGTTACTCTACAATTTTACTACCTATGTACTGCTAGTAATATTACAATATGGCTGGTAATGTTACTATTTGATATTCCTATATATTGTTCCACTGGTAACGTTACAATATAACATTACCATTTCATCTAATATCCTGATAGGTCAGTGAGATAAGCGCTGGCCTGCTGATCTAGCGGTTCCAGCCGGGCTATAGGAGGAAATCTTTTATTTGAAGTTCCATTGCACATAGCCTTTCATTATACTGTTTGAAAGGACGTCAAATAACAATTCATCAATTCATACATACTATTTCATGTAGTGCTAGTAATATATTACTATATTTGAATTCACGCTAGCTAAAGTTGTAAAACAAACGTCTCGTACAGACAACTACTTTACAAACTGTGCTCATAGAAGCTACAGGGACAAACAGAAACAAAACAAAAAGGAAAAAGTCTTTTTTGTAATATAACCTTATAAGCGTTTTAAGAAAAGATGATAAGATCAAATTATAGAAGCATATAAACGCAAAGCGACGGCGAAAGTAAACATATTACGCGACGTTTCTTTTCTTCCCCAAACGTACCAAAACTGGAAAGTATTTATTTTGCAACCATTTCGATTAATTGTAGATTGCCCGGTACCGAATGAGCCCGTTTTTGGATATGCAAATAGTACAGAGGTAAATGAAGGTTCTAAAGTTACAATGGTGTGTCAAGACGGCTATTCAGTATATGGAAACCCAGTTGTGACTTGTCTACCTGGAGGGGTCTGGGAACAGGATCAAGATCTTGAGTGTAGAGCAGGTAGTTTCATATACTAATTTTTTTTTGTTTGATTTGGACAACTTAATTTTATTATTATATTAATTATCCGATTTATTCGTGCTTGTCTGATGATAAGATATTATTGTCAAACCAGACCAATCCTAGATTTAATCTCTGTACTGACAAACATTTTGGAGTACGGATCCGACTTGTTATAACACCTCTAAATGAGTATTCCATTGGAGCTCATTGCAGCTTATAAAACAAGAACTGTGTTTTTAGGAAAAATGTTTTCCTAAAATTATATTATTCAGTGCTATAAGTGATTGATATCACTGAATAGTGTGATTTTAAACAGAAAATGCATACAATAATTGGATACAGATTTGAAGTCATCTGATTTTCTTCTTCTGTATCCGATTTGTATATAGTATTGTAAATAGTTATTTGTACCAGATTTGATCCTGACGTAATGTCACTGCAGCTATAAAATGGTGTTGAAAAGAAAGAAAGCAACACATTTCACATCCAAGTTATATCTGGAATTGCATAAAAATATACTACACAGTTATTGAGCTATCGAGATAGACGAAAGGCATGGTAACGTTCCAGACAAAGTATCGATGTTGTGTCATGTCCTACGTCGTATCTTCGTTTTAACAGCATAGTACTGTTCACCCATGTTTATCTCATCCTTCAATATTATTTGAACAGCCCTGCAGTTTACACAATATTCGATTTGCAGACCACCGATCTTCATATTTGGGATCTTAATAAGAGTGACGCTATTTTCTGGCATTGCACATGAAGGTCTTACGATTTTCAGACGATTCTCTAGCGTCTCATTTGCATCACATTAGCGCTGATTGCACCTTTACCAAAGCCTCATAATTACTGTTAAACCACCGCATGTCTAATGAAACAACTCTAGAATCTCTTAATGGTGATATTCCTAATCTGTGACAAAACCGCATAAATATTCGCTGGTTAGTTTGTCAGAAATCAACATATTTTCACTTGACAGTAACAGATATTAGCTAACAAGCGAACTTCAAACTGCAATGACGTTAGTAAAGTTTCAGAAGTGGACGACAGAAAAAACATTTCATCGTCATATAAACTTTTCATCTGATTTGGCGCATTAATTTAATTTTGACTTGCATTGCCTTTGAAAATTATATTCATGTAATCTACGTTATTCAAGCGTTGGGCGTCATGACTAATATTTCTTTAATTTGATAGACTGTCCTGATATCAGTATTGAGGCACAGCTTAATACGACAGCAACCAAGGAGGGAACTGTTGTTTATATAGCATGTAACAACGGTTTTACTTTGTTTGGAGACGACACTCTGACATGCCTTTCTGGTGGAACGTGGGACCCTTCAGTTCCTGATTGTAGAAAAGGTAAGCCCATGGTCAAGAAACCGTAAACAAAGCTGTTACGGTTGTGTCGAACTAATTTGTTATGTCTGTCAAAATCTATTACGTCAGCTTAAAGTACATCAATCCTATTGGTAGTCTCATAAGAACTATTGATCCATAAGACCCGCCTACCTTTCACCCGATCTCCAAAGTGTAGCGAGTGCAATTCAAGGGGTGATCATTAAATAATGGAAACTAGCATTTACTTCATAAGTTTTGTGTCAAAACAGTACTCCAGAAATATAATACTTAAGAAGCAAGCATATGACATATAATGAAGTCCTACTGTACTGCTTAAGAATGTAGTTGCCATGGCAACGATGCCTTAAACTTATAAGGGTTTAGTCTCTAAATGTTTGCATATTTCTATGTACAATTGCTGCTGATTAGTAACAAAGAATGGATAAAGTTTGTGATAGTGTGACTGCTTCATGCAAAGCTCAGATTCTAAAAGAAATATATAGTTACTCATGACTTGCTCTGAAACCTGTCAGAAATACAGTCTGTGAAAGACAATTGATCGAGCAAAATTTGAGGTTTTTCGCTGATTATAAGCCGGAGGGACCAGAATTTTGAAGTCATTGCAATGTAACAGAGTCTTGGGAGAACTGTATAGCAGAAAGAACCAAAATCATCCTGTACTCGATAACTGATCAATCAACTTTAGACCCCACAGCAGTCAGAGAGATAATGTATAAGAACCAGCGCTCTTTCCCACCAGGTCACGGGAGCAACGAACAGAATTAAATATTTTTTATTTGTGGGATTATTTTTGTCGAGCCCGCTTGCGGTGAGCGAGACATGGTTGTTACAATTTCAGGTCAGTGTATGTGCGTGCGTTAGTGCGTGCGTGCGTTAGTGAGTGCGTGCGTCCATCCGGATTTGTCCGGGCCATAACTTCTACATTTACAGATGGATTTCAAAATGATTTGGCACAATTGTTCTCCTTCATGAGTAGAAGTGCAATTTTGAAACATTTGTTCAGTTAGGTCCAAGGTCAAGGTCACACTTGAAGGTCAAATGATATAATGGCCATAAATTGAGCTTGTCCGAGCCATAACTTCTACAGTTATAAATGGATTTCATAATAATTCTGTACAATTGTTCTCCTTGATAAGTAGAAGTGCCATGTGGACAACTTGTTCAGGTAGGTCTAAGGTCAAGGTCACACTTGAAGGTCATATGATAAAATGGTCATAAATTGAGCTTGTCCGAGCCATCATTTCTACATGTATGCATGGATTTCAAAATAATTTTGTACAATTGTTCCCCTTGATAAGTAAAAGTGCAATTTGAATAATTTGTTCAGGTAGGTCCAAGGTCAAGGTCAAACTTTAAGGTCAGATGCTAAAATGGTCATAAATTGAGCTTGTCTGAGCCATTTCTTCTACATTTATGCATGGATTTCAAAATAATTTGGCATAATTGTTCTCCTTGATAAGTAAAAGTGCCATTTGATACATTTGTTCAGGTATGTCTAAGGTCAAAGTCACATTTGAAGGTCAAATGATAAAATGTTCATAAATTGAGCTTTTCCGAGCCATTACTTTTACATTTATGCTTGGATTTCAGAATAATGTTGTACAATTGTTCTCCTTGATGAGTAGAAGTGTCTTGTGAAACAGTTATTTAGGAAGGTCAAGGTCATACTTGAAGGTCAAATGATTAAATCGTCATAAGTTGAGCTTGTACCAGCCGTAACGTTTACATTTAAGCATGGATTTTAAATTAATTTGGCACTATTGTTCTTCTCGATGAGTGGAAGTGTCATGTGAAATATATGTTGGAGTTGGTCCAGGGTCAAGGTCACACTTGAAGGTCAGATGATATTATTGTCATAAATTGAGCTTGTCTTGGTCATCACTTCTACTTATTTTCCTTTGTGAAAATTAAAAAAGAAATATGCTGTTGTTGTTTGGCTTCTTTCGAGAATGAAGCAGTAACTTAATCTTGACAGACTTATAGGTCACTATAGCAAACACCGGGCTCGACAAGTTGTCCCTGGACAACCTTCTAGTTTTTATTTCTGAGGTCCATGTAAGTGTTATATTTGTGCGTGCCGATTTTTCTTTAGCAATTTTAACAAAACCAAATGCCTTTGCAAATGTAACGACTTCGTTTTAATAATGACGTTGCCTGGATATTGTTTCGATGTTGTCTGCTCGCTCAGGCTTTTATACTTTATGATATAGAATCTTCTGGTTTTGCTAAGAGAAGTTAAGTAACCTTTGAATATAGCATTTCATCTCAAAACCTCGCGTTATTCCCACAAACTCTCTGTTAGGGTCCACGCAGAAGAATAACAATACCGTGGGAGTGTATCAGCCAGAGTTATCTTCACTAGAAAAAACAAACAAACGAAAACCATGGGAATACAGTTTGAACTTTTGATCAAATGGATTTTGCACTGGAGACCTGCGAACAGGTGACACTTTTATCAGCCTGCGCATCCGTTAATTTAATTGGTTGGCATGAATGATTTATATGCCCTGGAGAAATAAAAAATCAAAGGATACGCGGGCCGATTATACATAAGGTTATTTCACGCAGTGCGGTATATTAAAGTAAATGAGTACACCTTCAGGGAAAGCAACTGCTATTTTCATTTATAAGTCATCTCCCAAGAGGGGTCAATTCATAAGGGACGAAAAAATTGTTCCTGTAAGAGCAAATTCTTTCCTTGAAGAGCAGACCTCATTATGGAAAGAGACAAGAAAACAGGAAGTCAAGAAAGTTATTTCCGTATGCAAAAGTAACATGCAGGTGTACCCACACACATTAAAAGTTCGTTTAATAAAGTAAATATGACCATTGTATTGGGTAAAATTTTCAATCACAGAAATCGTTTCTCCGATTTTGAAAGACGCGATCAAAAACGCTGCTAGAAGATACACGTTAATGATTCTTTCCCTTGCTTCCTGGGAAACATATTTGAAAAGAAAAGTAAGATATTCGAACACGCAGCAAAACCGGGGAAAACTAAGTAATGAGCAGTTTTGTTTAATAGTCCGAATACTTTTAGACTTTATCCTCGCGGCAGAATCAGTTTCGTTTTTTTATATAAATACTGTGATTTTGCCACGCGGAGTTTGGATTTATAAAACAAACTTCTCACCTCTTATTTTCCCATCACTTCGATGCATTTTTAAAGTCCGAACACTTTGATTATTGATCCGCTCGGCAAAATCATATTTCCATATTTCATGAATGAACCGATTAAGAGGATGCAGCTGTGACGTATAACTTTTAGCTGTCAAACCAACAGTTATTTAAGAGAGTAGTTTATGTGGACGTCAATCAACCCTGAGACTACCCATTTGCAACATCTGCTAATCAAGTCAGGCCACTTATTTTTGTCGCGTGCGCGTTTAATGATACAACAAAGGTAAAACTTGACAGGTCTTACATCAGAAAGTTTATGCTCACTTGACCGCGAGCTTATAAAGAATTATGACCCAATGACCCATGCAAATGTTGTGCAGAGTTGGAGTCTAAGACAGATATCCCTGATTAGCCACTAGGATTTTATTTTTTGTATGTAAATCAATGGTACATATGCGCAAATACCATTTGCTTTCTAAAGTATATAGTAAGTTTAAAGATGGAGATGTTTCGGATGTAATTTACATACTTTATTTAGATAGTATACAAAACGGATTCGCTTTTATTTGATTTATTGCGGCACACTTCCTTATATGCAAAATGAACAGTAATGTCAGCAGTTATAAACGAAAATGATACACCACAGTCGAATGCTTCTCCACAGTGTAACTGACTGTTTAAAATGTCATTACCATCTTGTATGTATGACAATTGCATGTTAGAAATTCTTAAAACGTCAACTTCAGACTGATAAAATATTACTGATTTCAGACTGATAAACCATAGGTTGATATGCATATATTGAGTCAAATTACTAACGAATCTAGGAGAAATGTCTTTGAAAATTGACAATCGGGCCACAAAATGCAATTGAATGGGGTTTGTGCTGGAATGTGGCTAAGTCACTTTTTTGCTAAAAAATGAGTTCGTATTAAAATAAGCCCTACAATCTAATAAATATTTCGTGATAGTAACTGCTGTTATTCCTGTCAAAAATTCGCATGTTATTCTTGGTGGTGGTGGTGGTTAGGGTAAGGGTTGGGTGGGGAAGTTGTGTGTGGGTGGAGTGGGGGGGAGGGGGGAGGGCGGGCTAGATCCATTGGAAGATATATGCGTGCGAGGAGGGGGCGTACTCTACATGTTTATGGTAATCGCTGACACTTTTTTCGTGCAAGTGAACTGTTGTGGCCCAGGCCAAAGTTAACATTGTCTACGCCATAAGGCTATTACCTCCAGCTTCATGAAACAAAGTACTTTAGCCCAACCATATTCAATCCTCTTAAGTGTAATGTGGCTATGGACTTAACCACGTCCTAGCATTAACAACTTTCATAAATATTTGAAATTTTAATATATCTTCCGTACCTCTCATTAAAATTTTGTGAAATTTCATATTAAGGCTTTAAACACTCAGACCGATAATTTTGGATTTATTTCTTTTTTCAAAATATCTAAAAATGTTGTACAAAATGTCTGTTTTCATGTTTTTCTCAAAACTTTGCAGACGTGGCTTAGCCACGTTCTTGCACTAACCCCGTCTTTTTTCCTTTCTGGTTCACCGTCGCGCAACGCAATATCAACAGAAGCGGGGCACTGAAATAACATGCCTTTATATTGTTTTTTTACCATTTTATACAAGTTTAAAGTTGGCCATTTTATTTGCCAACTAAACTGATCCAAGTTATTTTCAAAACCTGTTTTATCCCAACTTTAAAGATGTTCAATGTTAAATTTTGCTTATCACGGTCAATTACGATGATGGAACTGTAGTGAAAAGCTTGCAGCGATACTTTACAAAAGCAGATATATATTTATACCATTGATTTAGCAATGGAGACTCGGTAATTTGACAATGCAATTTATTATTTTTTTCTGGATAAAAATGGCAGGATCATCACGGTATGCCGTTTCTTCTTATTTGACTATACCGATACCAACATCCTGGCAGGGAAATGGGGATTAAAGAGTTCATCATATTCTTAGATGACAGCTTGAATCTTTTTGTGAATATTCTCATAGTTATTGTCACCCGACGTAGGCGGAGGGAGACTATAGAAATGACCCTCGTCCGTCCGTGTGTGCGTCCGTCCGTCCGAAAGCTTGTCCCCGCAACTCCTCCTACGTTTTTCATCGGATTGATTTGAAATTTTACAGATTGTATTCTTATGATATGAAGATGTGCATGGGGTTTTTTATTTTTGTTTCGGCCATTTTTGATGGAATTACAGCCCTTGCTGACTCACACCTTCCAATATCTTGTCCCCGCAACTCCTCCTACATCTTTCATCCGATTGATTTGAAATTTTACAGATTATATTCTTATGAAATGAAGATGTGCATGTGATTTTTTATTTTTGTTTCCGCCATTTTTAATGGAGTTGCGGCCCTTGCAGACCTTGTCCCCGCAACTCCTGCCACATCTTATATCAGATTGATCTGCATTTGTGCAGAATGTTTCATCATGATCGGAAGATATGCATGTGATTTCGAATTTCAGTTGTTGTATTTTTTACAAAGTTATGGCCCTTTGTCGTTTTTGGCTTTTTTTCAACTTTTGAACCATTTGACCGAGAGAGCTGAAATTTGGTATGCAATTAGCATTTGGTAAATTGATTATTCTGATTATTGTTAGGATGTGCTAAATTCTAAGTGACAGAGTTATTCCCCTTTCATAGATAATAGACACTCTTAAAGGTAAAGGGATAACTCCAGAACTATTCATATCAATGGGCTGAATTTTCATAAATGCATTGTTCATTTTTCATCAGATTCATATTAGCAGGAGTATGGCCCTTGTTATTTTGTTACTGGGTATACAGTCTTGATAGTTTAGGCATTCTGTAAAGGCCTAAAGTTTCTGTAACCTAATTTTACACATATATGCCCCGTTCTGAACTTAAGTATATTATAAAGAGGGTATATGTCTTTGCTTATGTTGAGTTATCATTTCCTTACCAGGTTCTGTAATACACATACTTTCTGTTTTTGGCCATACAGTTACTCTGAAACAGAATAAAGGGCTGCAGTTTGTGACATATTTCAAACGTCGGGTGACACTTGGCCGATGGCCTTTTATTCGGATATTGGTACTAGATGCTCAATATCCTTTGATAGCATCTCATCTTAAAGGTCTGCGATTTTTTTTCCAAAATCTGCTGCCAAGGTCCACGATTCTCACCGATACATAAATATTGATATGACAAGAAAGCGCGCCATTGTTATTGTCAAGCCAAGAAATATTCTATTTACATTTATCTATTTCAGAGGATTTGTTACAGTCAAACTTTGTGATAATCGCGGTGACTTAGATTTTTAAATTATGATTTTTTTTGAATGGTGACGTTACCCGTTCTACCTTTGACGGGGTTTACGTTTGTAAGGTCCCTAAGTGTCCGACAGCCCTAAATGTCCGACAAAATTTATTTTTTTCTAAAAACGGCAGAATAGTAAAAGAAACAATTATTAAAAGCATAATTAGTAAATATTTCAAAAAAATAATTAGTGAAAAATACTCAAAATCTAACTTAGAAAAAAATTTGTCGGACACTTAGGGACGACACAAAGGTCCCTAAATGTCCGACAACCCTAAGTGTCCGAAAAGTTGAAAATCGACATAAGGTTTCGTTATCAGAGTAAAAACAATAAATATGATCGTAAAAAAGTGAACAAGATACTTTTTGTATATAATAATAACAGTAATAATGATAATAATAAACACAAAATGCCGGGAAAGGTATCAAGTTCGTTACTGACTCCATATAAAAGACAGTAAAAAAAGTAAGTGTCAGGCAAAATTTTAGGGTTTCTAAAACCATTATAAACCATAATAAATGCATATAAAGTAATCATTTCCTACAAATAATTCTTCAAAAATACTCAAAATGTAAGCATGGTGAAAACAAGATTTGTCGGACATTTAGAGTCATGTTTCCCTAAGTGTCCGACAATGTATAAATCTATTTTCAAGTGAAGTAGAAGTTCTAAAACCATTTTCTATAATTCTAGTCTAAAGATACATTGGTAAATTATTAATTACTGTTCTGTATTAGAATATATATCAAGAAGCTTTGGGAAACAAAATGCCGCCAAATGTATTTGGTAAGTACAAAACTATTAAGGTAGAATACAGATTCTTAGTTTGACTAAAACTGTGAGGAAAGTGACAAAACTTATTATAAATGCATATATAGAAATTATTTTGAACAAACGGTTAATCAAAACTACGAGAATATAATAATAAAGTAACAAAAATATTTCAAAAGGAAATTAGAATTTGTCGGACATTTAGGGAATCTGTCCCTAAGTGTCCGACAGGTTATGATTTTATATTAGAGTGAGATGTAACTAAGAACTCACTAAATATGACCTTAACAAGTTGAAATAGACGATACAATTAAGAAACTTTGATAAATTATTGACCACTGGTTTGATAGTTTGTATAAAAATATACAATATATATGATATAGTGAAAAGAAAATTTTGGAAAAACAAACTGGCAGCAATTGTATTTGGTAACTACAGAGAATACTTTGATGTGTCAGACAAAATCTTAGGCTTCTTAAAATTTCTTGAAAGTGAGCAAAACCGTCATAAATGCATAAATACCCGTATTGTGCGTAAGTATTGGGACAAGAAAAAACAATTAATTTTCCAGCTGTCCCAATTCTTATGCCGTCGAAAAATAATTATTTTTTAATGTGTCCCACTACTTAGGTCCATAGAGTCCTGCACATCAAAGAACACACGAAGTTCGCCGCAACTTTCGTTGTATCGAAAAAAATGGCACCTATTGACAAAGAGTTGAAAAAACGAGGAAGGCTTTAGTCCGTGTCGGGGTTACTGTTTATTGGCATTTATTGTTGAATAAAAGATGTCTCCACCTGAAAATCCACTTATAAATCCTTAATTTGAGTTTCAATGTTTAATTATAGTTTGTCACAACAAAACCGGTATTTGACCAATACCGACTCAGTGTCAAAAAGTTAACGACTCTTGCATAACGGGTTTATGACACTCTATAAACAACTCAGTAAAGGTAGGTTCCTGTACTTTGGAATGCATCATATTTTTGATGATCTTTCATCCAAGTTGTTGGAAAGCACTTATAAAAGGGAACGAATAAGTTTCACTAAAAAGTGTAAATCAAAAAAATATTAGAAAAGTTGTTTTGCAAGGGATTTCCTAACTCTGCTTCGCACACCAGTTAGCACTATTTTTAGTTTGCGCCAAAAATAGATAACGCAGCTGAGGTCATGCTGCATTGCATTTTGGGATAGTTTTAACCCATCCACCATGCCAGGACCTCTAGGAGAGCTCACGACAAGGGAAAATTGACCTTTGGAGAATGGCATCGGAAATCGCGCACTTATAGACATAATAAACATAGTTATTTGTAGAAATGGAATTCCAACGAAAGAAAATAAACCAAAAGGGAAAACGACTATTTTCTTCAACATCTGACGAGTTTCTCAGTAGCAACAAATTCAGAAAAATAAGAGAATTCAATACTGCTCAAAAAAAAACGAAATTATTTTGTGGACATAATTGTTATCGCTAGTACAGGAACCTACCTTTAAATGTTTTTTGACAGTTGGATTACTGATTAGAAAAAGAAAACGTGCCGTATGCATCACTTCCAAAGTTGTAAAAAAGTATGAAGAAGATAAAAAAAAAGATTTCTAAAATTAATTCCGTCATATTCAAGATTGGAACGATCAGAACTCTGGTCAGAGATCGCAGATGTTACAGTTACATGATTCTCTTTTTCTTATTTTTGGTCGGAGTATCAAAACATGTTTTCTCGTGACCGAGTGCAGTGAATGATAGAGTTAGAGTTTTTTTAGAGTTTATTTATTTTCAAATTCCTGAAGGCTAAAAAGCCCATGAGGATACAACATATCATACATGATGGCATATGACAGTGTAACATATATAGAAAATGTGCAGTACAATTACTGAGTGCAATAGTAAATCAACTGGCATAATATACTAAATTTTGTCAACCACTGCTTATACAAAGTTAGACCAACATGTACTGAAAATGGTAATCTCATGGAGAAGGTGTTCTTTAAATACATCATATAATTTGCACTCCCATAGTACAAAACAACATAATCATATACAATAACAAAACATATTGATACAGGCAGGATATCAATAGCATATCATTGTAGCAGCATGAAATCCATAATGACACGCAGTGCCTGCGTCTCATCATGAAATTCACACTGGTACACTTGTTATCCAAAAACGAAATAACTACTTTGTTTACTGTCGCATCACATGAAGTAACACATGCATATGCACTCCTATAAGTACATGAAAAATTGCTGGAAACAATTTTTTTTACAGATTTCAGACTTAAATCAACGGCGGCTTGCATACGGGTACATGTGGCGGAGCCAATGTCCAAACAGCATGACCCGCATGCAATGCTACCCCTGAGATAAGCATGGACTATGTAATATAACTAAATGTCATTCATGTACTAACATAAATACATAAATATCAATAAATTATCTAAATACTGAGATACAAAAAGATAGAACATAAGTAACAAAACACCAGTGAAATTTGCCTAACATTGCTTATTCATTGTTAAGTTTCCCAAACCGTTCCAGACCAAAAGTTAGAGTAATATCACAATATTCAATTGAAACTGAAATCGAGATCATGGGGTTGGCTGGCAACTGATTGGGTCGATCCCTACCGAGTTTATAGCCAACTCCATGATATTCAGCAACTACCCCATAAGCACCTTTGCTATATAATAAATGAAATACTCAACTTTACAAAATGATATGACTTTATGAAACAGTGATAATCGATCAAACAACAAGCAAAACCAGTCGAATTTCGTAGCTGCCATTGGATAATATGAGCAGTGCCCGCCGATTTTAGAGTACTCACACAGTAACATAAGATGAAAAAAAAAAAAAAAATAGCGAAAAAATACCAATACGCATTTTACGCCTGTATTGTTTTGTAACCTGTCAAATCTTAAAACCAAAATAATATATGCAAATATGCACGTGACAGGTATTCCCAGACAAATTTTATGTAACAGCGAAACATTCAGACATTATTTCAATTAAGTATACTGGAGGACTTTAAAAACGCCTCACATTAAAGAAAACGACATGCTGCATTTGTTTTATAATCGACTTAAATAAAACTGATGATAAGTAATACGGCATGCATATATCAAATGCATGAGATAGTCATCAGTACAATCTTGGAATTTAAAATGTTTAAATACACGCGACGAAGATAAAAGGGTGTATTAAACTTGGGATTTTCACCAAAACGGCTATAATGCACCGTCCGAATTCTCGTCGAAGTATAGCGTGGTTCCCGTCTTCCGCTATATTTCAACAATTACTGAACTGACGCAAGGTAAGCAAACTGCAATAATGGCATTTTGAACATGGCATCAAACTTCGAAACTGACGACAATAAATTCATTTAAACAGTATTTTACGGCTCACAATGGTCTACTCTAGAACCGCGTATAGTAAAAATGTGAATTTTAGAGTCCGTTAAGGATGGAATCATTGACGTTGACGTCATTTACTACGCTGATAAACAGACGTTTCATGCTGATATCAAAGTATCCATTGATGTTGACAGATCCTTAGGAAGTAAAAGCAGTAAAACGTTTGCATCGATTACTGGTAATGTGAAGTGCAAATAGTCAAATTTCGTTATTTTCCAGAAAATCACTTTTTTGAGATTCCAGTTTGTACTGGAACAGTTTTCGATTTAAGCTTTCTGACAGCACATAAAGTCATGACGTCTTTAATTTTGCGTTTTCGCTGTATGATATCTTTCACGCCATAGCTGAAATCGACGTCAAGAACTGTAACATAAAGAAGTTGTCAATAAAATGTTGGGGCAGTGACGTTGGCCGATTCAATGCAAAGGTTGTCACGCATGACATTACGTTCTTGCAATGTCTTTAGTTTGGTTAGTTTTACGATTTCTAATAAAACCTAGTCACTTGAAATATCAGACTTTCATGATAAATCACATTTCGGGATGAGGCGTTTTTAAAGTTCTCGAGTATATATTCTCTGAGGCAATACGGCATAGAAGACAATAATAACGAGTTTCGTTTCGTTCATGCCGTTTCACCTTTGTTTACAAGCGATCGCGAGCATGGAGATAATGCATGCGGTCAGCGCTTGTAAACAAGCAAAAACAGGCACATTTTAAATCACTTTGGGGCCCGAAAACGCTGTCCCAATTCTTTGGATTACTAACATTACTAATATTTTTGCGTTTTTTAAGTATGGACCAATACTTTGGATCCTTTGAAATAATTGTTTTCACGATTTTGAAGCTTGTCCCACTTCTTTGTGTGTCCCGATTCTTACCCAAATTACGGTAGCAGTCATGTTGTACCAATAACTCTTCAAAAAACTAAAGATGAAAACAGAATCTGCCGGACATTTAGGGACATGTGTTCCGAAGTGTCCGACAACGTATAAATCTATATTCAAGTCGACTAGAAGTTTGAAAAATCATTAAATATGAATATAAAGTTGAAATAGACAATATACTAAATACACTTTGGTAAATTAATGACTAATGTTTTCATAATTTGTATGAGAGTATACATTATAATAAAGAAACTTCGGACAACAAAATGCCAGGAAATGTATTTGGTAAGTACAGAGAATGCTTTTAATGGCCAGACAATGCTTAGCTTAAGTTAGGGTTTGGAGGAAAGTCAATCTAGTAAACATTTTTACGTTAATTAAAGTGGAACTATCATAACGCAAACTGTCTTTTTTACCTAGTTTTACCTTTCGTTCTGGTAACCTAACACCCTTTATCTTTATGGTTATTTCGTCACTATCAAATCCAGTTTTCAGACTGCATACACAATTTCAAATGAGCAAAGTGCGTTTTGTTTTACTTGGGCAAAAAATGCGGTTCTTATTTTTTATAGCATGTATTAAATAGACTGTAATATTTATTATTTCCAGCCAACTTCAAGATTAACTTTATTTCTTTTCTCATGTTTACAAAGTAAACAACATCGGATACAAACGAATTTTACAATAAAATAAGGCGGCACTAGATACTATTTATACATATACTTTTGAACACTTCTGGACGATAATGAAAAACAAAGCTCTCAGGTACAAGAAACCTTGCAGGCATACAAGCGAATGACAAGGAATCTTGTGCTGAAGAGCGAAAGGAGGACAGAAGGTGAGGGACAGAAAAATCTTGACCCGAACAGTTTAATAAGCATGTAAATAAAATCAAAGTACTTATATAAAGCACAAAAAAAAGGTTCATGCAGCAACTAAAAGCAGACACAAAAGTACACAATCATTTAAAGTACATCTGATGTAAATTTTAAGAGCTACTCAAAGTGGGCGTATTACTGTATTCCCGAAAATGCGTGCTCGACCCAATAAATTTGGAATCCTTGAAAAAAACGGACAAGAATAATATTAGCAGGACATGTTTGCAAAGAGTGTTTGCACTTATATGATTCAGAATCTCCGGCTTAGGTGACTAAGATGACACCTGCTGGATAGCTATCCGGGTGCTATATAAGCCCATATAAGATGGTTTGCACTCATCATCACCTTCAATGAACAGATCCTTTCATCAAAGCATTCTATCAAAGAAATCTCTTATCTAAGTGATTATGAGTCAAAAAAATCCTTTCATCGTAACCGCTACTTGTATTATACAGAAGATCTCTTTAGAAACCATGTTGACTCCATATCTCAAGCCTTGAGTATTCCAATAATGTGTCATTAGGATGTTACGTATCCAAAAATGTGTCTTTGACGATGTTAATTCGATAAGTGGCAACAAATATTCTTCGACTCGGGGTATGAGACAGATTTAAATGAGCCGCGACACGACAAAACCAACAATGTGGTTGTGCGCCCAGCGCAGACTCAGATCAGCCTGGGCATTCGCCCAGTCTGATCAGAGTCTTCGCTGTCCGCATGGTGGTAGTATAGACTCTTAGCTGCCCTGATAGTCTGGTAAAACTTGGCGGATGGCCAGGCTGATCTGAGTCTGCACGTGGCGCAGAACCACATTGTTGGTTTTGTCGCGTCGCGGCTCAAATAAGAAATGAATATACACGCAAATTATTCGAACATTACGCCAATTCATGCATTTTGAATACACATATATGCTGCAGATACTCGTGAAATATTTGAACATTACGCCAATTCATGCATTTTCGAAAGCACTTTGCTGCGCTTATATCACGTAAATCTAGCAATATAAAATAGGCAGGATAGTTAGTTATTAAGCTACGATGAAAGCTACAGTGTATACAGTGTATATTTGTCTACATGTTTTTCTTTTTGTGATTTTCGATATAGCAACAAGGATATAATTACATTGCTGTTGCTTTGAAAAATATTTGTTTAACCAGTTTTAGTTCGGTGATTTGTAGGTAGGTCAAAAGCAGGGGGGGCGGGGGGTTCTAATTTCGCGCTATTAAAATGCGATTAATCATATATTGTATCGACAAAAAACTCTTTTAGAGAATCATCAAAGCGAGTATGATAATTTAATTAGTTAGCTATTTAGTTAGTAAGTAAGTTAGTTACTCGTAGTTTAGAAACGTTTAGAGAATTTAGACAATACTTCCTGTATCACAACTGATGACTAAAGCGATTTTGATAGACTAGTCATTCGGTTAATGTGTTAGTTAGTTAATTAGTTATGTGGCTATTACCCACATAACTAATTAATTAACTAACTAATTAACTTGGGTTTAGGCAGACTGACAGATAATGGTGGAAACAGCTGAATCGCCTACTGTCTAAATTCCAGCTTATAACTAACTAAGTTACTAACCAAACAAAATGGCTATATTATTCTCTTTAAAAGTTGTGCGTCATAGAAATTCTATCCTTATCTGTCAGTCTCTCTGAGTGCTGTATTGTACATAACGTTTGGGTGTTTATTGAGTCTCATCTGCCTCTATACACGCACCAGTGATTTATGACCGTTATAAAATTTTAAGCCCCTTTCGAATGATATTTCATGACAAGGGTAGTATGGAATAATCGGTTCATCTGCTTCTTCATCATTTTAAAAAAAAAAGTAGTAAAGCCAAAAAAAAATATTCTGAGCGAGCATGTAACCAATATTTTATATCTGAAAGGAAGAGAGAAAAAAATTACCTCTCTACCCTTCTTTGGGAAGGGTTAATTTCTCGCAATAATTTGCAGTTTCGACAATAGAGAATATTGCATAATCAAGATGGGTATCGTTTGTAGTAGTTCTAAAGTGCGTAAACGCACCACCACTCGTTTTACTTAGGTTTGCAAAAGTACAATGACGTACAAAAGGCGATGCATACATTCGTCATTTATTTTTTCAGAACATAGAATTTACCTATTTACCCAAGGCCTGTAAGAGTATCCATTTTGACCGCGTGTGTCATGTGATCATGTACAGGTATTTTTCTTATTCGTGCACGTGATTGTGACTTATGAATAACTTTTTTTTTACTTTTTGTCCAATAATGCGATTTCGAGCGCGGTCGTTTGAAAATTTATCTTACCTTTTTTAAAGTCACTTTTAGCAAATATTACTACCTGAAATCTATTTCAACTGTATAGCTATATCATGTCGGAGGTACTGCATGAAACATCTTACCAAATCATTTTTGTTGTTATTATTATCATCAAGGGAGTAAATCTTTAATCATATTTCCCATATTATTTATATCCCGCATAACTATCTAAGAGGTCCGTCCTTGTCGTCCACACCTTTAAATCAGAATATCTGGCCAATCTTGATTAAATTTTATGTGTAGCATTCTTGGCCTGGGGGGTTGATTGCATATGGTTTTATGGCGAATCGGACTGGAACTCTGGATTTCATGGCAACATATAGCTGCCATAGACTTAGTATGGGAAAAACTTCAAAATCTTCTTCTCAGAAACCATGGGGCCCAGAGCTTACATATTTAGTATGCACCAATTGTCATTGGTCCTGTACATAAATCCTGCCAATCGCGCACCTGGGGTCCAACCTGGCCACACCCCAGGGAGTCATTTGTTTATATAGAGCTATATAGGTAAAGAACCTTCAAAAATCTTCTCTGAAACCATGAGGTCCTGCGCATACGCATTAAGTATGCAGCCGATAATACATAATGCAAGTTCTGGGTCTTTACACTGAGTGCCAAAGTGATGGAGAATAAAGCACGCACACAGTAGCGTCACCCGTGAGGATTGCTTCCGATAGATAGATAGACCGGCAACCAATAGCCGAACTATAATTTGATGACACATGTATAATACAAGTAGCGAACAGTGCAATGCAAGCTTATTATTACACTCTATCATAGTACTTCGAACCCAACAGGCATACAGTTCCGAATCAACATTGATTCAACTTTGATTCAACGTCATGACGTTGAATCAACGTCGAGTCAATATCTATTCGTCACTATATGGCCGGTGGTAACTAATGCGCAATTTGAAATCAAATAATGCAAAATTATGGACTGGGAATTCTCACAATATAATTTCCATTTGAACATCTGCATCTTTCGACTCTCAAATTCCAAATTTGAACAGAATGAATATTTTATAACTTCGATATTTCTTCGCAAATAAAAGCCTCGAATTATAGGTGGAGAAAGAGTCTCAAACGTTTCGCACTTCAAACAAAACAAAATTAATTTTGTAAATGCCAAACCACAACTCTTGACCACTGTATACAAATATTCACTGGAAATTCATAATATTTAAGTTAAAAATCGTTCACATATTCAGGGTACGTGGGCGCACATTCAGGGAAATAACTTGGAAGGACCACACTATCTAGGGAAGCAAACAGGAAGTCATGAAAAATTGTCTCCCATTGAAAAAATATATTACATTGACGAGAAATTACTCCTGTTTTGCGTATCCGTTGTAAAGAAGATCATATCACGAGCGCGGACTTGAGAATCAACCTTCTTCTACGCATGCGCAAATTAAAGTTATAGTCTGATATATCGAAATAGGAATAACATTAGATAACTCCGGATAGGGTAGACATGAACTAACAAGTCTGCTTATCTTATTATTGGTCAAGCCCATCCACGTTTTCCCCTTTAAAGTGCTTCTGAGCGGATCAAATCAAGCCTTCAGTGTGAGCCCTGGGTCTGATTAAGATACAATGTATATTTAGCCAGTAAGAGTGTCACTAATTTGTATGTATATACGTTTGTATCCTCATGGGCCTATGGCCTACTGGATTTTGAAATAAAGATCTTTCATACATTAAATGACTGGGCTAAAATCTTGGATAAGGGCGGTCATGTTGACACTTTTATCTTGGACTTCGAGAAAGCTTTTGACACTCCCCCTCATGAATTACTTAAATGTAAGCTATACGGCTATGGTATTGGTGGGAAGACTCTGAAATGGATAGATTCTTTTCTCTGTTATAGGCAGCAGCGTGTGGTGGTAAATGGAGTTAAGTCGGATTGGGCCCCGGTTTTGTCAGGTGTCCCCCAGGGCACTGTGCTTGGACCATTGTTGTTCTCGTTATACATTAACGATATAACAGAAAATATTGACTCGGAATTAAGACTTTTTGCTGACGACTGTGTTTGCTATCGTGAAATCAGAGATATTGAAGACACTGTGAAACTTCAGGAGGATATAGATCATTTAGGTTGTTGGGCAAGGAGTTGGGGTATGAGATTTCAACCTGTTAAATGCAATATAATGCAAATTACAAGGAAACGGATCAAGAAGATCAATGCTTCCTATACCTTAGAGGGAACGGTCCTCAGTAATGTAGAAACGATCAAGTATCTCGGCATAACCATTGCCAATGATTTGAAATGGAACACACATGTCAGTAATATTTGCACAAAGGCTAATAGGACCCTCGGCTTCCTCAGGCGTAACTTGGCAGCATGTCCACAAGATGTTAAGGAGTCAGCATACAAGGGACTGGTGCGTCCAGTCCTGGAGTATGGCAGTTCAGTTTGGGACCCTCAAAGTATACTTCTTCAAGATGAACTTGAGAGGGTGCAGAAAAGGGCAGCCAGATTTGTAAGGGGAAATTACACATATGAAACTGGGAGTATGACTGGCATTCTGGAGAAACTTAAGTGGGAATCCCTAAAAAAGAGAAGGAAAGATAGTAGACTTATAATGCTTTACAAAGGTCTGAGGGGCGCAGCCAGTATACCCATAAATGACCTTGTTCCCCCAAATAGGCGTACCAGGAATCATCATTCCCTGACATTTCAAACCCCATTGGCTGGGACCGACATTTACAAGTCCAGTTTCTTCCCCCAGACTATTAGAGATTGGAATTCCCTGGAAGATTCACTTATTTCTGCTGCTGAGTGTGCAGAGGATTCAGTAACTAAGTTTACTTCTCTTATAAGGGCTAGGGACTAGCTTCCCTGATTCACAGGTCCTGGTGAATGATTGTCTTTGGACGTATCACCAGTAAACAATTCTGATTCTGATACATAGAAATAAACTCACATAAACCCGAATACAATATTACTCTCAGTGTATTCTTTATCCATGAGGACAGATTTGTAGAAAGAGTGTCATAAAACCAACCCAACCTACCTGACTGAGCATGCATTTAACCCAAGTATTCAGGGGGGGGGGGGGGGGGGGAGGGGGAGGGGAGGGGAGGGAATGGGCATTAAAATAACCCTTCTTTTATAAAGAGTGACCAAAAAAATATACGGTTTCCAAGAATTTTAATAACATTTTATATCCCAATATTTAGTGTCGATATGGTAAAGGGATTTTAATCAGGTTATTAAAGCCGCCTTTGCACTTAATTAGTAAATCATTCAGTACTCAAATACACCTTCAAGCATTATTACATTATCATGGCATAGATGAGTGAGAAACCATTAAAGCGTATTACGAGTAGTTCACTGAAACTTTCAACAAGGTATATAAAAGATATTTTAAGTTAAATTACTATTATCTAGTTGAAAACATTCCAAAAGGGTTTGTTTAATTATGAAATACTTATTTCAGCGTTTTAGACTCGTTTTGCTGATCAGCAAGTTGCTAATGTGATCCAATCATCTCCGATGCTCTGTGTGCTGTATTGTACATAACGTTTGGGTGTTTATTGGGTCAATATACGCATCAGTGATTTATGATTTCCGACCGATGGTCGTAAATCATAAATCACCGGTGCGTATGTTGAGGCAGATAGGACCCAATAAACACCCAAACCGCCAATTTTCGCTTCCTGCAGAGACTGTCCGTCATATTTGGCTTCCGCTGAGACTGTCCGCGAACTCTTGCTTCCTGCAGAGACTACTGTTCTCGTAAAATGGCTTCCTGTCGAGACTGTCCGCGTGACTCTGCTTCCTGCCGAGAGCCTCGGCAGGAAGCAGAATCACGCGGACAGTCTCTGCAGGAAGCCATTCATCATGTACAGAAGTCTCGGCAGGAAGCAGGAGATCGCGGACAGTCTCGGTGGAAGCCAAATATGATGTACAGTCTCTGCAGGAAGCGAAAATTAGCGGAATCGATTATACCCTGTGCAAACGCTTCCATTCCACCTTTGTCATGAAATATACGAAAGCCGCTTTCGAATTATATTTCATGAAAAAGGTGGTATGGAAGCGTCAGCAAAATAAAACAGGAAATAAAAATCGCTACAGAAGAAGTTTATATGTTTATATAGATACATGTATACAAGAGTCCGGTTTTTACCTCAAAAACACTGCCGCGACAACACTGTCATTTTAGGAACTTCGGCTGCAGAACGAAATATTTTTTGTGCAATAGTAGTAATAACTTTAACGGTCTAGAAGTGCATAAATCTGCTTTCTGTAGTGTTTGGACATCTGGGCTCAGTGTATAAATCTACAATCGTGACAATTCCAGTTTTGTTGCAAGAAAGGAACAAAGATGGATGGATGAACTAGGGTTCTACGCTCTTATCTATTATTATTATTATCTGCAATATCGATGAAATATAAAGCAGCTTACTTTTTAATCTGTTTGATTGGAGTGTTTTATTATTATTATTATTATGAAATCATATTTGCCACTTTTTTTTATCCCGCATAACTATCTTAGAGGTCAGTCTTATTACTAAGCATGACCTTGTGAAATGGGCGTGACTTTTAACATGTGCATCGGTTTGGAGTGGATAATCCCGCCCTGTCACGTTTTTATTGGCTATTTTCTTATCTAAGTGATTATGAGTGTCATAAAATTCCTTCACTGTTGCCTCTACCTGTATGAAATAAAAGGTCTCCTTAGGCCCCCTACTAATTCCGTATTTCATCTCTCCATATTCCAATAAACGGTCATTAGGGTGTTATGCAATCAAAAAATGTCTCTTAATTCCCATCGATAACACGTTTGGTGATTTAAAACCAGGCTTTAACACCTATTTTGAAAACCATATATACCGTGGCACACTTCATAAATCACCAGGGGCCAGTTTCACAAACGATCTAAGCAAGAACTTCTGACTTAAGTCTTTTCTTAAGTCAAAAGTTTATACTTATGTGGTTTCACAAAAAATCTTAGTTGAAACTCTTTTCTTAGATTTTGCTATAAACTTAAGTCAACCAGCGAGGTGACTTTAGTTCTAACTTAAAAGGTGTAGGGTAGATATGCTGATAATAGGCTGTCATAATTCAGGATATACCACAAAATGCGTTAATAAATGAAGACTGTTTTGTTCATTCATTATGCGTCTCGAATTCTAACTTGTATTTTATGTTGTAACCTATAAGCGGTTGAAACAAAAGCAATTTTGATACTGCACGTCCGGTGTGGTTTCTGCTCCGATTTCTCTTTGTTCATTTAGTAGGCACTGTACATGGCAGAGTTTGATTGTGTCCTCCTTCAGTCTTCTACTGTTCGTGCTTCGGGAACCCTATGGTCTGTGATTGCGGCCATTTCTGGGTAAATTCATAGCTCTGCCATTGTTGAACCAAAGCTACTAAAACTGTTTACATGAGTCATATAGACGAGAGAGAAGGTGGCGAGCTGAAGGAAAGTGTGTGTCCGTATGTTTTATTTTTGCTCATGGGAAAACCAGCTGTCGAAATATTATCTCTGTCTTTCTGCGCCTGTCAGCCATGCAATTTGTGTGTGTAAGTGTGCGCATGCGGTCGTGTGTGTGTGTCCGACAAGCGTGTATTTGCATGTATGTGCATGCTTAGGTCACGCCCACACGCAATGTATGTATGTGCTTATTTGTATGTATATGTGTGTGTTCGTTTGAAAATGCATAAATACTAGCTATGGCGAAAGGGAAAATTTTTCCCATAAAAGTTCATGTTTTATATTCATACTTCCAGTCAAAAGTAAGGCTAGTTCAAATTTGTGTGTGTGTCTTTTGTATGTCGGTTCCCCTTTATATCGATACGAGGAAATTATAAACTAAAAATGCACGCAGGACGCCTAACCAGTGACTAGTTGATTGTTTTTACCTTAATGGCCCCATTGAGACAGTATTTTACTCAAATACCGCACCTACTGCAAAATTAGCAGGTCCTTGCTCTAGCTTAGGACGTCCAATTGACAAATGTCGAAAGTTTCGTGGTATCTTTGTCATACTTATGTGCGAGTTTGTGGATGGTCTGCATGATCATTCGGGCGTAAAACAATGTTTGAGTACGTGACGTGCGTGCCCACATAAAGGTGCATATTTCAGATCGAGGAATTCAGCTTCTTCTGTAGCCATGTTTCGGCGGAATACAAGAGTTATTGATTGATTGATTTGGGTTTAACGGCCTTTTGAGACAGTATTTCAGTCTATATCGGGCCGTCTCCCAGAGAGAGAGAGAAGGAACAGAGAATGTCCAAACAACCCCACCCGCACCTACTGCAAGGACAGTAGGCCCTTGTCCTACTATTATCCAAATCAGAACGCCCCGGCACTTGAAGTTACACGCAGCACCATCGCACCACCCGGCCACCCCATACAAGGGTTAAGTTTGGGTGACACGGTGAAGTGAGGAAGTGCCTATTCCGATGTAGGTATATTTCACTTATTTAGGAAGCAAGAGAAGTGCTCCAGATAAGAAGGGGTAACCGCGATAATTCTGAGAAAATTTTCATTATTTCTGAAGGAAAACATATGTTGTGACACTCATAAGAACCTTCTCGGCAACACGGTTCTAATGAGAGGTCAAAACGTATGTTTTTATGGAGAAATATTGAAAAGTGCTCCTATAATATCCGTGCTTCCCCTTCTTATCTGAAGTACTTAAAAAGGGACCCTATTTTTTGGCACTGATCATTGTACACAGTGCAGATAACGGCTAAAGATCTCAGCAGCTCTACATATTTCTTTTCCATTGATCAAGTTTTCGACCGGACAAATCCGCTATCACTTCCGCACTTGCTGTGTCTGCTGCAACTGAACTAGGCATAATAGGCTGGAGATTTAGTTGGTTGGTCGTTTTAGGTTCAGCGGCTCTTTGAGACAGTATTTCAGTCTCTAAGAGAGAGGGAGAAGGAAAAGAGATAGGAGAGAGTACAAATTGTCCAAACAATGTCCGCCCGCACCTACTGCAAACACAGTTGGCCCTTACCCCACTATTATCCATATCAGTAGAACGCCCCAGCACTGATCATGAATGTTACCCAGCATCATCTCACGGCCACGACCATCCCCAAAAGGTTGGGGAAGCTTGAAACATAGTTTTCGATAACGACAAGCGTGTCAGGAAACTTTTATACTCCGTTTAACTTTAGAATGCATAAAATATTAGGGAACACATTCAAAGCTGTACCATATTAAATTTAAAAAGAAAACGTAAATAAATAAAAAAAAGATTAAAACAAACTGAAAAAAATGAAAGGGAATAACGGAGATTTGAACCCGTAACTGTCTGTTCTAGAGCGCAAAACGCTGTCCACTACACCACCGCCCCAGGTACGTAATCATGTTGTTTGGTACATAAATGTGTATTGCAAACTTTTACCACGGATAAAAATAGACTCCTAAAAAATAGACAAGACTTAAGTCAAAACAGATTAAGTTTTTGCTTAGATGAATTTGTGAAACGGCTTAAGTTCGAACTTAAGTCATTCTTACTTTTTTACTTAAGTTATAACTTAAGTTGTAACTTAAGCACAAATCTAAGACATGTTCATGAAACCGGCCCCAGGTCAGTAATCTATACTTATCTAGCGCCACACACTGCGAAAAAAAAATCCGTAAATTTAAAAAAAAAAAAATTACGGTTGAATACCTAGCAACCAAGAGCCGGTGCATTTACCGTTATTTTTACGGGCGTCTGCCTGTAAAACGCTTGTGGAAATCCTGATATGGCAGAGTTGTGTTAACTGATCGCACTCGAAAATACATTTATAGTGTTGAGGAGCTATATAACCAAAACAATCACTGTTTTATTGTACCTTACTATGCTTGGTGATTTCTGCCAATGTTTACAGGCGCTCGTAAAACTAATGGGAATGGACTGGCAGCTGGTTGCCAGGCATTCTACCGTAAAATTTACGGATTTTTTTACAGCGCATGTCTGTGCGAACATGTGACACTCTCGAAAAACTGCACGGCTATTTTAAATTACTTCGAGAGTTCTACACTATTCTTATTATTTGCTTCATCTAGGGTCCCTACCTTCACTTTAGACTTCCCAAGTTTCGAAGAGGGGAAGACTCCAACCAGACTATGCTGACGCCCACGCTGATCCGAGTCCTTACAAATGTGCACATACCATGAGGCACCACATGTGACGTTAATCAGTCATTTTTACTTTCAGCATTCTAACTATGTAGTATAATGATTAGATCAGAATATCCGTATTGTGTAGGTTCATACAAATAGAAGAAAAAAAAAAGAAGTTGTAAGAGAAGAAAAGAGTAAAGAGAGTAAGAGATAAGAAAAATTAAGTCTCACGGCATCAGATAATTTGCGCAGATATCCATATTCTAAAAGTTTCTGTAGCCTCCGAAATAGCAGCCACTTAAGATTCCTATACATGTATTAAATTGTAAAGGTTGTGAACTAGCTTTTTCTCTAAGAGTTTAGAGAAAAGTAAAGAGAAAGGTTCTCTATTTCATTCCTTTCGGTTCCAGTTTTATAAAACTATAAGGAATATTTGAAAAGTTCAGGAAATCAGTAGGTATTCATACAGAGATTCCTGTAGAGCTGCAGGTTACTACCATTGACACATGCCTGTGAGATGGAAGTATTATGCGTCAATAAAATATCCGAAAATCCCAATATATCTAAAGTTTCATGAACTGATTTTATCCAGTCTGATTGAAAAAAAAAAATCATGTAAAAAGTTCATTCATTGGTATAGAGTATAACAAATTGTGTCCTTTTTATCGCTTATTATTCTATAACAATAAATTCAAAACTCAGCGTTTTTTATCTGTATTTACGGTGACAATTGTTCCCTGCACAAACTGCACACTGGGATGGTGACGCCCGCTGGGGGTGGACTTGGCCAAGTCGGAAGCTGGAAAGGTCCACTTGAAAGTATCGCAGATGTCCGAAGATTTAGGACAGAAATGGTACATTGTAGTAAGGGAAACGAATGTAACTAAACTTACCATGTAATACTGTTAAATATCCAAATTGATGTAAATTGGAAGTTCTATTAGAAATTTACTCTATCCTCACAACTGGAATACATTCCATTCACAAAACTTCAAATTTTACAAAACACGCCTTTTCCTTGTTATTCATGAAGTGCACGGACCGAACCAGCCCAAACCAGTTAAGGCGTTTCGGCCCACTGCATTTTGTGAATGACAGCAATGACTGTAAAAACTACAAGTAAAGTAAAGATGTCTTGATTTCATATGACGAATAATTCAAAATCCCTTTCTCTCTCTCCCTCTCTCTCTCTGAATAATCGAGTCTTACTCTCAGCTTCTTTAACCAATTGCTTATGTTAAATTTACGATGTTGCCCTCAAGTATGTGAGTATGAATTTTTGTGTGAGCAAGTGTGCGCCATAGAGTTGTTTTGAACTGCATAGTATATGTTTGAGCCTTATGTTGTTGCATTTTTATGCAAACTAAGTGTAATAAAGAATTGAATTGAATTGAATTGATTTTTTGTTTCAAGACTGTCTATTCGATCCAATCATCTCCGATAATGCTACTGACACTGACGGTCTGACACTGTGTGTGCGCTGAATCATGTATAACGCTTGATTGATTTATTGTTTTGGGGTTAACGGCCCTTTGAGACAGTATTTCAGTCTATATCGGGCCGTCTCCCAGAGAGGGACGAAGATGGGAAATGATAGACGACAGAAAATGTCAAAACAACCCCCACCCGCACCTACTGCAAGCACAGTAGACCCTTGCCCTACAATGTTCCAAATCAGTAGGACGCCCCGGCACTGGAAGTTATACACAGCACCATGGCACCACCCGACCTTGGTCACTATATGTTTGTTTATTCAGAATTTCCCTATTATCTGCGTCTTATCTGTCTCAATATACACACCAGTGATTTATGGCAGCTGTAAAATTTTGAATCTCTGCACAGTTTGTAGCGTCTTGACTTTGAAACATTTATTCATGTATTTTGTTTTCAATTTTCAATCGTTTAAACTAATAATAATAATAATGATAATGATAATTACTTGCATCTTCGTTCTGTATTCGAAATAATTTTTCCTGGCCCGTGAAGTATCGCGTTCTCGGGCAGATGCAAATATTAATTCACATATCTGCATGCACATTCTCTGATGATGCATTACATTTGTTCCAAGATTCGTGAAAATATCTCAAATGGTTTAAGAGTCATGGAGGGGACACAAAATCATGACGGACGGACAGACAGACGGACGAACAGACATACAGACAGACGAACAAGGTGATTACTAAAGAGTTTCTGCAGACTTCGTCTGGCGGGGCCCTCATCAGGGATGTCATGCGTAAGGAAAAATATTTCTATAAATAAACACAAACTTAAATCAGTGCACTCAGAATGTATTATACCGCGATTACCATAATGACCCTAATTATTTGGACAGAAGTGTCTGCGCAAACTGTGTAAACCATGATCAAACTTCGTAAAAATAGCTCGAGTTGACATAGATCTAGTCAAAACAACTTTTGGTTGAAAATTTTCGTGTAAATTTCTGCCAACTCATGGTATAGATGCTTGTATACAATGAATAGAGATACAACGACCGAACAACGGTAATCACAGGGTATAAACCAGTCCGCCAATTTTCGCTTCCTGCAGAGACTGTCCATCATATTTGGCTTCCGCCGAGACTCTCCGCGATCTTTTCTTTCCTGCAGGGACTACTGTCCTCGAAAACTGGCTTCCTGCCGAGACTGTCGGCGTTACTCTGCTTCATGCCGAGAGCCTCGGCAGGAAGCAGAATCACGCGGACAGTCTCTGCAGGAAGCTATTTATCACGTACAGAAATCTCAGCAGTAAGCAAGAGATCGCGGACAGTCTCGGCGGAAGCCAAATATGACGGACAGTCACTGCAGGAAGCGAAAATTGGCGGACTGGTTTATACTCTGTGGTAATAGAGTTGCTGTTAACAAGTAGCTTTTACCCCTTGTAGTCTTTCCTCTTGAAAACAAAATGCCTATGATTTCTCTCTTCGTCGAATTTCCAATCTTTTGGTCACAATATAGAATCCTCGGAAATATCACTATATAGCCAGTTTTCCAAGGGGTAAATCTACATTATGTGTTCTTGGATAGCCGTCCCCTTTCCCTCATATAGTGGATTTTCCCCTGATAATATGGCTTCAAAAGAAAGAAAGAAAAAAAAAAACCACTTCCAGATGGAATTTGGCCCCCATCTTTTATAATAATGCATACAATGACCGAACACCGTTTTTTTTTCTTTTCTTGTCCCAGTAGAATTCGAGCCTCGGCAGGACGCAGAATCACGCGGACAGTCTCTGCAGGAAGCTATTTATCACGTACAAAAATCTCAGCAGTAAGCAAGAGATCGCGGACAGTCTCGGCGGAAGCCAAATATGACGGACAGTCACTGCAGGAAGCGAAAATTGGCGGACTGGTTTATACTCTGTGGTAATAGAGTTGCTGTTAACAAGTAGCTTTTACCCCTTGTAGTCTTTCCTCTTGAAAACAAAATGCCTATGATTTCTCTCTTCGTCGAATTTCCAATATAGAATCCTCGGAAATATCACTATATAGCCAGTTTTCCAAGGGGTAAATCTACATTATGTGTTCTTGGATAGCCGTCCCCTTTCCCTCATATAGTGGATTTTCCCCTGATAATATGGCTTCAAAAAAAGAAAGAAAGAAAAAAAAAAACAATTCCGGATGGAATTTGGCCCCCATCTTTTATAATAATGCATACAATGATTGAACACCGTTTTTTTCTTTTCTTGTCCCAGTAGAATTCGCGGAAATATGACTTTATAGCCAGTTTTACGCGGGGATGTGTTCTTGCATAGCCGTCCCCTAACCCTTTTCCCATATAGCGGATTTTCTCGGCCTGAATAGATCTACACGTATATGGCTTAAAAAACCCACGCTACATGATGGAATTTGCTCACTCACCTCTCGTGATACACATAATAGTAAGGTTTTAATTTGGAAGAAAAATGCAAATGACTGTCCCAAAAATTCTGTCAAATAATAGATGCTAGAACCGCATGCATGAACTAATCAGTCTTTTTAGTTTTTCTTTTTGGGGGTTTGGCGCTGCTAGGAGTCGGGGGGGGGGGGGGGGGGGTGAGGGCGGGGGAGGAGTATTTGTTCAAACAAATACAGCATCCTTTAGTTTTGCATATAGAACTGTTTGAAAAAATCATTAGATCATTTAAGTTGGCTACTTTCGATTTCACAAATTTTAAATAAAATGGTAAAAATACAATGTACAAGCGCGGGGCTCTATTCATTGTCCCGCTTCTGTCTATATTGCATTGCTCAACGGGGAACCAGAAAACATAAATTGTATGTTGTGAAGCGATTTGCCGTTTTATTTATTTATTAAAAAACAAACAAGTTACCCATACTTTTTGCTATATACTGTATATAAATGTATATATGAATATATTCACATCATCCCATATTTTATCACCAAACGTAAGGTTGTAGCGGTTTTCGTAATGATTTGTGTTGAGACGTTCATACCCCTGAAGGGCTGTGAGGAATTTAATTTGATGCTATGATGGCTGAGTGTGGCAGGCCACGACCAGTCTGCACATAGTCTAAGTCACTTGACACAAGGGGCAGTTGGGCTATTATAACCCAGCAGGCACATGACGTCGAAGTAGCTGGACCAGAACTACCTAAATGTGTCTTTTGCAAGCGTTTATCTGTGTTCAGTGAGCGCAACAGAGGGACTGGTCAAGTGGATTGAGTTCGCCTTTCTTGCAGGGAGTTGTGGGTTCGGCACCCACTAGCGACGCCTGTTCCATTAATTTCTTCAGTTCTAGGACTTGTCAAAGCGACATGAATCTTAGCGGAGTTTGGCTTCTGTTCTTTTGGAATATTTTGGCTTTTCATAAGTTCTTGCTGCACCTGTTGCCGTTGTCTGTCTCATCTTACGAGACACAGGGGTCGAGTTGGCTCGGTGAGGTGGTGGGGGCGGGAGGGAGGGGCGGCGCGTGCGCTCGAAAGTTAATACGTAGGCGCATTTTACCTGGTGTTTGCAGCTACTGTGTCTCGCGCAATGCGTCAGTAAGTGTGGCTCGGAGAGGGCTGCTCGTTGCTTGCCGAGACCAGCCCAGTCACCTTCTTTCTTTCTTACTTCTTGGGTTTAGCGACACTGAAATGCGCGTCTGTCGCGCTTCATTCGGTATAGTTACGTTTATATTCAATAAACCTGGAAACCTGCACCAGTGTGTTTTACACTGTAATAAGATAAATTAGGAGGGAGGTTGGTGATGGTGAGATCAGTATAGCTCCCGCCTTATTAGCAATTAGAAACAAATTCCTGCCATTTCTTTCGTTCTGTTCCCCGGCAGGCACATGACGTCGTAATGACGTCGTACCGACATCGAAACGACGTGATATCGTCGCATCGAGGTCGGTACGATGTCATTTTGACGTCATCTGCCCGCTGTGTTTATTTGATATATAAGGAGCGGCTGTAGCGTAGTGGATAACACTCCGGACTACCAATCCAGGGGTCGCAAGTTCGATCCCCCGCTTCTCCGGTCTTTCGGATGAGACTTTAAACCGAGGTCCCGTCTCCATATGACCTCGTTGTTGGTGGGACGTTAAACCCGAGTTCACTCACATTATTTGATATAATATGAAAATAGGCACTGCCTTTAGGCGAGCACATCGCTTTTTACAATGTATGGGTAGTATTTGGCTGTAGACCTGTAGCTTCTGAAGCGTAACGTAACGCCAGAGGATCGGGACTATATTTGGCTGTTACCATGTTAACTCTTAAGTTTCGGACAAAAATGCATAGTCTAAGTGTAGACCCTGATCTGACTACTGACTGTACGATTCTGGATTTAATCTCACAAGTTGTCGTTTGAAATTTGTAATAAAATTATTGCAACTCAACAACTGCGAACTCCGTCTGACAAACGGATGAGAAACTGACCGAGAACAGCTTTCCCCACCTAATCTTTCCCCTCGGAAAACTGGCTATATATTTTTTTCAGTTTCTTCTCTGTGGCGCTTTTTATTTCCTTCAAACTTCACTCGACACTCAGCCTCCTTGCATTTTGTGAATCACCATGTAGTGATCTACGCACAAAAGCGGTAAACGTTGACGCCATCTTGATTTTTTTCGGAACGGAACGTTTGACGTCATTACGTTACGTAGCGACAGAAATACGTCACTTCCGTTTGATGTCGCCACAAAAGAAATTCCATTGAAAGTAATGTATTTTTAAGGAAAAAATATGGTTTACCAATCCTCTACCATAGAGTTCCCGCTCTATAATATGCGCCTGCAAGCGAAAGCTCGCTATTAAAGAATACTTTATTATTATCATTATTTTTATTATTGTAACACCTTTGTTCACTTCTCTTTTATAATTATGACTTTCAGTCTCTGGCATTTGAAATACCGGAGAAAAAAGAGTGAAATACAGGAAAGGAAAAAATACACATCTCATAAAGAAATTCTTCGTAATAACGCCTAGTACACTTTCATAGTAGAGTATGTATTTCACCTTTAGGAGATAATATGAGAAACAGCAGCAGGGGTATACCAATGTGAAATATGCTTCTGTAATACACACGAGAATATGCTGCTTAATATACAGTAGCAATAAACAAATGATTTCTCACAGATAAACAAATACTGCGCCTGCACAGGTGACACACACTTAATGGGTATCATAAGCGGGACAGACTAAAACGCTGAATTTCTTGCTGAATTCAGCTACTTGCTGATCAGCCAAACGTGTCTAAAACGCTGAACTGCTGATATGCTGAATTTACAGAAATATGTCGTGATTTTGCTATCAGAATCCATCTTTTCAGCCGTTATGCTGATTATAGATAAATTATATTATTTTGCTTTTACTATAATAAGAGATGTTTTCAATCGTTATGCTGATTTTATAGAAAAAAAAAAACGGTGATATAATTTTTTATTATAAACGATAGTTTCAGCTGATTTCTTCTGATGTTATAATTTGGTACATATTGCATAGACTGTACATTAGGAAATTTGTTAGCAAGGCAGAATCTGATCAGCCAGTACAACTAAAACTTAAGCCCTTCTAAATTCAAAGTGATTTACAAATAACCTTTTTCTGTTTCTAGCTTTAGTTTTGACTAAATTATAAATTGAAATATATCCAATTTAATGATAGTGATAAATGCTTTTAGCGTTTTAGTCCGACCCATAAGCGGGACAGACTAAAACGCTGAATTTCTTGCTGAATTCAGCTACTTGCTGATCAGCCAAACGTGTCTAAAACGCTGAACTGCTGATATGCTGAATGTAATATGTATTGAACATTGTTTTACTATAGCAATGATACTTTCACTCTCAAAAACTATTTAAAAATGTTACAAGATGATTGTATTTACGTCCATATCTCATGTTATTATATTGTATATATGTTTTTTGAAAGACGATGAGCTGTATAATGCTTAAGTCAAAATAAAATTTCTGTTCTGTTCTGTTCTGTTCTGTTTAACGTTGCAAAATATTGCTGGCTGGATATAAGGCAGAGGAGATTATTGGATTTTGAAATAAAGATTATCATTATGATGAGTTCATGTTTGAGCCTTACAAGAGGATGCATTTGATATTGACGTATGTACCCTTTAGAATGCGCTTTTTCATGCAACTTATAAACCAATGCGTCCAGCGATAGGTAGCAAAATGTGACACGACACGTATGTAAAATTTAAATAAGATACAAGTATTTATCCCAAATATTCAGGGGGCGGGGGTGAGTGGGGAATGAGCATTGAAATAACCTTTCCTTTATAAAGACAGACAAGAAAATATACTGTTTCCAAGAATTTTAATAACATTTTATTTTCCCAATATTTTGTGTCGATACGGTAACAGGAATTTGATCAGGTAATTAATGCCGCTTTTTTGCATATTAATAAGTATAACTCATTCTATACTCAAATACACCTTTTAGCGTTTTTCATTATTATGGCATAACTAAACTGTCAACTGAACTCAAGAGTAAATGAGTAAGAAACCATTAAAGCGTATTACGAGAACTTCACTGAAGCTTTCAACAAGGTACAAAAGATAAAGATCATAGTTTAAGATAAATTACTATTACATGTATATAGTTGCAAAAGAAGACAGGAAAACATTCCAAACGGGTTTCTTTAATTGTGAAATACTTTATCAGCGTATCAGCAGTTCAGCGTTTTAGACTCAATTTGCTGATCAGCAAGTTGCTGAATTCAGCAAGAAATTCAGCGTTTTAGTCCGACCCATGATAAGCATCGTTCATTCATAAATTAGATATATATCTTTTAATGAAAGGATTTTGGTGATGATGACGTCTGCAACCTGTGCATGCTCGGATCAGCAAGCGCATATGAATGTAGGATCAGAACCTGTGCGTAGTTTACGATAACGAGTGTTCGCTTTGGCATAATTCAAAACTGATAACATTTATAATGATAACAATCATAAAATCATTTGTAATAATAATAATAATAATAACAATAATAATGTTTTATAATAATAATGATAGAAATAATAACAATAATGATGATAATAACAGCAAAACATTCCCTGGCATATCAAATAAAAATATAAATGTAACTTGCGTTCTGTTTTATTTTATCATTATTATTATTATAAACAGTTGATGATGCTGTTCGCTTTTGATGTTAAACCAAACATTCTCTGACGTATGAAATTAAAAATAGAGGGAAGAAGATAAAAAAAGATAAAAAAAAATTCTTTGTAATAACCCCTGACGACCAAAGTAAAGATAGTATTTCAACTTTTCGTTTTAATGAGAGTAGATAAAAAAAAAAACCGCAGTTGTATACAATGTGAAATATGCTTCTGTAATACACATACGAATATACATACGAATACGCAGTAGCATAAACAAATGATACCTTACAGGTACACAGATGCCTGCTTTAAAAGGACGGTGTCGTATAATTTATGGGTAAGACAGGTATGTTTTTTTTTTGTTTTTTTTTTTTTAAACAGATTTTGCGATGGTGACGTATGTCACCCTGCATGCTCGGATCGGCATACGCACAAGCAAAGTTGGTTCAGGAGTGTAGTTCATGAAAACGACTGTTTGATCTGGCATATATTAAAACGGCGAACAGCACAAGTTTGCTGATAACAATAAAACTAACAAAAATAATGAAAAAAAAAAAAAAAAAAAAAAAAAAATAGAAAAAAATGTTTAGAAAAAGAAATCTGGCCGTTTCTTTTTTTTTTTTTTTTTTTTTTTTTTTGTTTCTTTTATTTGATATTGTCAGAGAATGCTTAACAGTTATTTTTATTATTGTCAATAGTAGTTTATCATTTTTATTATTTTTCGTTTTATTATAAAACCATTGCTGACGCTTTTTCTTCTTCTTCTTCTTTAAATTGAGCCAAGATAGTCTAAGCATTAAATACAGCCAGAATTGAGAAAAATATCTCAGAAACACTTCGAAAGAACGTCCAAAGTTGAGGTTTGAATTTAACTTCTCCTTTTCTTGACAACATATAGCATACAGTAGCAGTGGAGTAACAAAGCTTCTGTAATACACACACGAATATGCTACTGAATATACAGCAGCAATAAATAAATGACTTCTCGCAGATAACCAGGATGGATTGGCCGGATGCACACACTTTATATGTAAGCTAGGCATCGCCTTGGTATTAGATATTTCCCTCTTTTGGTAACAGTTTTAAATGATAATTAAATAAACATACCTTTAAAAGTCGATATTAATTCAAGTTTAACTTTAATATAATAGCAGATCCTTACCTACAGAGCATAAGTAAAGCTAAACCAACAAATCGTTTGCCATATACAGTTATCCATATTGGTATTAGTTGTGCGATTCTACAGCATGAATTGAAGCGATATTTCAAAGGTGCCAAAGAACTGATAGAAGCCATTTCTGATCGTATATTTACGGGTCTACTTGCATTTACGGGTCGACCCGTAAATATATGGGTCCACCCGTATTTCAAAAATACGGGTCGACCCGTATTATACGGGTCCACCCGTATAATAGGGGTCGACCCCTATTATACGGGTCGACCCGTTTTTCTGAAATACGGGTGGACCAGTATATTTACGGGTCGACCCGTAAATGCAAGTATACCCGTAAATATACGGGTCGACCCGTATCGGTGCTTTTGACCCTCTTGGTACACCATACGTATCGGTGCTCTTGACGCTATTGGCTCACCATTTATTTGTATGAAGTTGATGTACTGGAACCATCATGTAGCTTATCTCGAAGTGAAACTACTTTTTGTTTTACTGAATCATACCTTACATCCCGATAACGAAGAAAAAAATAAGGAGAGCGAAGACAAGGAATTGCGTTTGATATGAATAAAACTGCAGGCTTATTTGAATTTTCACTGATCATGCACCTCTGAAAACAAAATGTCTTACGAAGCTCTTTCAAGATCGCAATACTCACTGCTATGGCCTACGTGATATATGTAAAAAAATTTCAGGTCTGTCTAAAGGATGCTATTATCTCAGATAACGCCACTGTGTACGTGCACTATCGTTTGGGCCATATTATATGCCTCAATAAACACACTGTTGTAACTACTTATGACTGGCCAGAAATGTTTCAGTCCTGGTTCCCCGTTCAGTAATGAAATATACACGCAAGAAAAACAATGAAAGAGGGTCGATGCATAAGCACTTAGTTAAAGATCATGATTACGAATAACAGGATATAAGTAGTTTGCAAAAAGGCTGAGTACAAAAAAAAAATGATTGAATGCCCGAATTTAATACTATCGTTTTGTTCATGAAATACTTTATCGTGAGGGCAAACTTCTCACTACAGTACGTTTTTTCATTGTGTATGACCGTGATTAGTCAGCCTAAAACAAATTAAACATGCTTGCGCTTCACATAAAACGGGTTTGAAGAGTGATAGAGGTACAGTATTTCAGTCTATATTGAGCTGTCTCCCCGACAGCGTGAGAAAGATCGATTGATTGATTTGGGTTTAACGGCCCTTTGAGACAGTATTCCAGTCCATATCGGCCCCCCCTAAAGAGGGAGAAAGAAGAAAAATGATAGACGAGAGAAAAAATGTCCAACAACCCTCATCCGCACCTACTGCAAGTACAGTAGGCCCTTGCCTTACAACAGGACGCCCAGGCACTGGAAGTTACACACATCACCATCGCACCACCCGACCATCCCTAAGAGATATGACAGACGAATGAAAAAATATCTAAACAACCCGCACCAACTGCAAGCAGAGTGAGGCCCGGGATATGCAAACCCGGGACTGAAAGTTACCGCACAGCCAGCGTTGTACAGACTTTTCACAGACATCACTTATGAGTATTTACTCATATGGGAACCATCGAAGACACGACCTCTCTGGCGGGTGGGATGGGGGTGGGGATGTAGCCTCGACTCTACTCGTTTCTACCCGTTAAGGTAGCGCTGAAGATACCCGTGCGTATCACCCGTACAACTAGCAAATGCGGAGGAGACGGAGGGGATGAGTGTTGGTCTGGGGCGAATTTCGCTATCCGTACGACATCTGCTTCTCACCTCTAATATAAGTTCGTAACTGGTCGGACACTTAGGGACAGGTATCCCTGAATGTAAAAAAAATATCTCATTTTCTTTTTGGCGTTATATTTTGAGTATTTATTATTATCATTATTAATTATTATTATTATTATTATTATTATTATTATTGTCCAAAAAGGTTTACTACATTGACTTTGTTAGAATCCCTAAGCATTGTCTGTCCCTAGAACATATTCTCTGTACTTACTAAATAAGTATTCTTAGTTAAGATCCTTAGATTCTTAGGGTTTTTTTTTTATTCTAAAACTGTAAAACTGTCAGGAAAGTGACCAAACCCATTATAAATGCTTACAGAGTAGTTATTAGGAACAAATGGTTAATAAAATACCACTCGAGTATGATAATAAAGTAGCAAAAACACTTCAAAAAGAAATCAGAATTTGTCAGACATTTAGGGAACTCTATCCCTAAGTGTCCGACAGGTTTTGGTTCTTTTAAAGAGTGAGCTGTAACTGTAGAATCATTAAATATGACCATAACAAGTTGAGATAGCCGCTATATTAAATAAATTCTGGTAGATTATTGACAACTGGTCTGACAGTTTGTATTAAAATATACAATATATTAAAAAGAAAATTTTGGAAAAGCAAACTGCAAGCAGTTGTGTGTTAATAGTTTTGTACGTACCAAATACATTTTGCGGCATTTCGTTTCCTTAAGGTTCTTGATATATATTCTAATACAGAAAAGTAGTTAATAATTTACCAATGTATCTTTAGAATATAATAATGAATAGTTTTATCACTTCTACTTCACTTGAAAATAGATTGATACATTGTCGGACACTTAGGGACACATGTCCCTAAATGTCCGACAGATTTTGTTTTCATCTTGCTTACATTATTAGTATTTTTAAAGAATTATTTGTACCAAATGATTACTTTATATGCATTTATAATATTTTATAGTGGCTTTGCTCACTTTCGCGAAGTTTTAGAAACCCTAAGATTTTGCCTGACACTTAAAAATGTTCTACTGCTTTTTATATGTATTCAGTAACGAACTTGATATATTTTCTGGCATTCTGTATTTATTATTATCATTATTAGTGTTATTATTTTATATAAAAGTATGTAGTTCACTTTTTTACGATCATATTTATTGTTTTTACTCTAATAACGAACACTTACATTGATTTTCAACTTGTTGGATATTTAGGGTTGTCGGACATTTAGGGACCTTTGGGTCGTCCCTAAGTGTCCGACAATTTTTTTTCTAAGTTAGATTTTGAGTATTTTTCACTTATTATTTTTTTGAAATATTTACTAATTATGCTTTAAATTATGGTTTCTTTCCCTATTCTGACATTTATAGAAAAAAATAAATTTTGTCGGACACTTAGGGCTGTCGGACACTTAGGGACCCTACATACGTTTCTTAACATATTTAGTTTGCTAGAATGCCTCGTCATGTGACTGACTTCAGTGCCCGTAATTAAACTTTAACTGCTACGGTTCTCCAACAGGGCTATCGGTATCAACGACTTTGACAAGCTTCTTTAAAATTCTATTGCTGACATTATGAATTGGTTCTAAAGTGAAGGTCGGATTAAAAAATCTATTGTAACAGGGCCTATCGGAACCAGAATTTTTGTCTGAATTTCCTAATCGGTCCAGAAAAATGTTCGGTGATTTCCGTCTTTCCGTCTTTCGTCGGGGAATCCCAGGGCGATATTCGGAAAACCTCTTGCTGGTGTGAAGGTTCACCGAAGTAGGCTCACAATACCAGTTTAAACATCCCTCCAGTAATCTTATTCTGACCGTTTCAAGGCGGTACAACAATTTTACAAGTGGTTCCTCAATGTAACACGCTGTTATAAACGCTTGTGAATGGGATCTATCAGTCAGGTCAGAAAAAGAACTGCCCATACTGCATTTTGATTTGTTTTGTTTTGTAATTGGAAATGAAAAATAATTAAACTAGAAAATTGTGTCTGTAAGACACTAATGATGTTCCCGTGCAGGGCCTGTCACAGGATATGTACATCCCTAAAGCACCTTTTAAGCACAAGAAGCACAATCACCATCTACAAAGAATCCACCGAAAACATCATACAAAATTCATACCATCTAGTGGAAAAATGCAGCCTAATAAAATTTAAGTTTGAAAGGCCATAATTCTGTCAAAATTAGTATTTTTTAATCAAAAACGATCATGCACATCTTCAGTATATCCACAACAAAGTATACAATGTCTGAAAAACAGCTACTGAATATTGTGGAAGTTGATTACACAAAGTACTTACCCTACAATGCAAACATATGCCTAAAATGACTAAAAGAATGTAATTCTGTCAAATTAATTCTAGCTCTAACAAAACCCCACATGCACATCTACAATATGTCCACAGCATGTATGCAAGCTTTGGAAAGAAAGCACTGAAAACTGTGAGAGGAGTTGATTACACAAACTCTATACCCTACAATGCAACAATTCAAAAGGCCGTAATTCTGTCAAAATTAATTTTAGCTCCATCAAAAATCCACATGCAAATTTTCTATACGTTCAAATCATGTATGCAAAGTTCGAAAAAGATCCATGAAAACTGTGATAGGAGTTGATTAAACAAACTCCATACCCTACAATGCAACAATTTGCCTAAAATGACTAAATTTAAAAGGCCGTAGCTCTGTCAAAATGAATTTCAGCTCCATCAAAAATCCACATGCACATTTTCAATATGTCCACGATAGGTATGCAAAGTTTGATAAAGAACCATTAAAAACTGTGGGAGAAGTTGATTACACAAACTCTATACCCGAAAGTGTGACGATCGGACGGACAGACGGACCCTATCGTCACGGGGGCATAAAAATAGATGTTGCTGCTGTTTTTAATTAGGGTAGCTGAATGACCACCTGTTTGGGCTAGAGATTCTCATTCCTACTCATGGTTTTATTCCTGATCATCGCCTATCTGTTTACTTGTGTGAAAAAAAAAATAATACTTTGGAGCTGTTGTCTCAGATGATGGTTCAAAGTCTATCTCAAGGAATGTACAAGGCACTGCAACTCTTACAAAGCTGAAGTCAATTTCGAGAGTTAACTACATTTCTCTTGGATCAAAGGTGAAAGCCATGCGCTCATTTGTCATGTTATACTTCTGTATGCCTGGACCTTTAAAGCTGAGTAAGAGAAAATAACACAGATTTGTTAGTTAGGCAATTCAAAGGACTGATACGATTTTATCATCTCGTCAAAGTCAGGAGGTGACTGATAATAAGTCATGTAATAAGGTATTTCTTGAAGCTGTGGTTGGATTTTGATCCTCCTGTAAATAAATCCTGTAATGAGATTTTTTGAAGCTGTGGTTTGATTTTTGTTCTCTTTGCATGGCTATACTGTTAGGACAATCCAAAGAGGTGATTAGGTTTCGATGACATCGCCAGTGTTTCTTACATCAACAAACCAATATAGAAACGGACATTGGAGCAATGCATTCAGTGGGATAATATTAAACTTATTATTATCATTATTATTGTTATTATTAATGACAACAGTCGTTATTCTACTAAAATATATAGTTGTATTTGGTCATAATTTAATCATATAAATAGACTGGGGTAGCCGTCAGTGTTTCTTATATATAAAGTGTAACGGACGTTGACCGGTCTCTTTTAGCAGAGTTTTTACCAGGGTTAAAAATGCAAACTCCACCTTTTAAGACTGCAAGGGGGGGGGTATCAATAAGGTGGGGTTTTTGCATCCTACCAAAGTTTTATTTTTTGAACTGATGGTATACTCCAGTGTGTCTAGTTTATTGAACCATATGTGACTTTGGTCGGAAAGCCCTAGTTACGGAGCTATGGGTCCACAGAAGTGGGTGGAGTAATTCAACATGGTTTCGGTTAATCCTTTTATGGAGCCCTGTCTGTCTGTTGTACTCTCCTACCAAATGAGACCATTTTTAAAAGACCAGGTAAAGCCATGTTGAATTACCCCACCCAGTTCTGTGGATCCATAGCTCAGTAACTAGGGCTTTCCGACCAAAGTCACATATGGTTCAATAAACTAGACACACTGGAGTATACCATCAGTTAAACAAATAAAACTTTGGTAGGATGCAGAAAACCCACCTTATTGATACCCCCCTTTGGCATTATCTCAGGTCGCTTATCTGGCTGATGACCTTTGTTATACTTTGTCGATATCAAGTCCTCATTGATGAACGTGTTTATTGCCTTCAGTGGCCAATCCTTCTAGTATACTGCCATATCCGAACGTTTGCAAATATTTACATTCTTACTGTATAAACTGAAAAACCCTATACACCATTGTAACGTAATGCAGATGACATTCCGACAGTCAAATTGTGCAACTTTAAATGAGGTCAAAATATAACAAGGCTATCTACAATCTGATTGGACGTCGGCGGCGTCACTACGTCATTGACATTGTTCCGCTTTTAGCAGAAAAAAACTGCAAGTAAATGTTCTTCCTCTTCAATTTTAGCGCTCAAATCAGATTTTTCATGAAGGTTTTGATTGAGACGAGCGTAAATATATGCAACGAGCTTATTTTTTTCTGATTTTTATCGAAGATAAACTACATTGGGTCACTAGAAAAGTTCACATGAACCCCTGGGGTTCATATTTTGCACGCGCCCAATGTAGTGTACATTTTGATAAACGTCATAAAAATGAAAGTCATTCCTCAAACAATGCATGCACTTCCGTAATCTATTGTATTCATTTTTAGATTGCCCGATGCTTGAACCGTTTCCAGGAGGACATGTAGATACAACACGCGTTTCCGAAAGGACGGTGGTAACAATTACATGCGATCCTCAACATAGGCTGTCTGGTTCTGCTATCATCGAATGTTTCCCAGGTGGAATCTGGAGCGATATTCCAAGTTGTATGAAAGGTAAATATTTTCTGTTTATGATAATAAAAAAAAATAATAATAATAATAATAATTGCATAAAATTAATCATTATAATTATTATTCACTTTTTTGTTATTAAATATAAGAACTAAGTAAGATGAATTTGCATGGCGTTTAATTGATCAGCATTTAATTTAATAAATGATCGCTCTTATATTGGTGACTAGACTGCAAATCGTAAAACAGTGGACGCGATTTAAAAAAGATGGAAATCTGTACAGACAGACAGTCCAGTGTCAAAATATTTCATATGCTGCTCTGGTTCGCGGGGGCACAGCCTGTGGATTTGAGGAAGTGAATTATCTTGGAGGTTTCAAGTGTAATGATGGAGTCGTTTTTTTCTCCATCCAAACAAAAGTTGTTGTCCCTCAGTAGAGTCGCTTTGACGACACAACCCAGATAAGGAGTCGCAACGCATGAAACTGGGATGTTTAGAATTTTTACATTGAAACAATACGTTTGGGACATTCTAATTATCGAGTGTTAAAAAATGTGACGACTGCAACTTATATAAGAAATAATTGTAACCGAAAAACAAAAATATTTGAGCCGCTTCATATAAAGAGTAAAACGATAGGCAATGATGCTTGCGTTATGCGCGTATAAGGGGATGGCAAGCGGGATCATTTCGGTACATACGCAAAGACAGAAGAAGCGTAATAGCCTTGCTCCTTCATACCTTCCAGACGCTAAAGAAAAATTAAGATGAACTGGCTTTAATAAAATATTCCTGAGTGAACGTCTTTGAACAAGCCACCACCATTAGCACAGCTGGCCATAACAAAGTTACACGGCAAAGTGTAAAACAAATTTTAAAACGTTTTCAACATATTGTGATATTTTACGAAACGAGCAAGGGTTACCTACACAACATCTTTGAATTAACGAAAGCGCCTTCAGGCAGACATGCCAACCAAAGTGGGAGTGGTTGTCTGATTGCTAGTGGAGCCCACGACATCGTTCTTATGTTTTATGCTTCTCTTGTTTCTCAATCTAAAGAAACAAGAATGTTTTCACTTTTTGCAATTTGTCCAAATAATAGGTACCCCCTGCTTCAAAACATTTAGAATTTTACATTTAAAATTCATATAATGGTAAACAGATTGTCAAGAGACACTAAAAACTGAGCAGTTTTCCACATAAAAAGAAATTTTAACTTATTTTTCCATTTATGAACGATTTAAATTGAGATGTCACACACGTGCCGCGTTTCTGAAGTCCGTCAGTTAGCCCAAACGATAAACAAAGGACAATATCAATAACAAATCTTGAGCACTGACTAGTAAAACGTAGCAACATGTTGTAAAACATGGTCAAAACGTACTAAAACGTAGCCGGAACGCATTAAATACGTATATAAACGTAACAAGAATTACCTAGAGGTCCTCTAAGCCTCAGTCTCACTGTTACGTATTGAGGACTCGGTTTTTCTACGTATTCAAAACGTATCAAAACGGGAATACGCGTATTAAGTCGTAGTGAATACGTATTATCTACGGATATATACAGCTAAATACATAGTGTTTGAAATGAAAATTCAACTTAAACGTAGCATTTCGAAATACTAACTGTATGCGTAGTAAAACGTCTTGAGACGTAGTCTACACAAACTAGAGCGTAGATGAAACGTTACAAATACATAAAGTACGTAGCCATACTTGAAGGTCGGCTACGTACTTCTACGCATTATATACGCTTTTCCCACGTCTTAGTACGTTTTGTGACGTTTTATTTTGCGTTTTATCAAGATTTGGTATGTGTTTCGATTCCTACTGAAACGTCACTTTAACTAGGCAGTAATACCGGACACTACCTAGTAGTCCCTTATTAAACGTACGGAATCGTAGTAGGTAAGTAAACTGTTTTCATCCCTTCGGAAAGCGTGGTACTAAGTCGTTTGATAACCGGAAAATACGGTGTAAATCATAGTTAAACGTATTAAAAACGTACTAGACACGTAGTATCACATAGATAACTACAAAACGGGGTACATGTTTTTGCCAAACGTAGGGCGGGAAATGTAGTACAACCCCGCTCTCAAAACGTGACAGTGAGATTGAGCCCTAACCGTAAAAAACATTCTTCTTACTCAATTCATTGACAGAACCGGGCCGGTGCTGGTGCTGAAATTCTACAGCAAATTAAACGTCAAGCATTTTCCATGGTTGTCGCGATTTCAGTCGCTTTTCGCAATATTAAAGCTGACACGAAGAGAATTTTATTCTGAATATTTCCATTCCTTATTCCACAAAGAACCTGGCGAGAAGAGGATCGTTGGGATTTGCCTCGAACCATCAGAGTTCAATTAGCTTTCTCAAATTTGCCACAAACAGAGTACTAGATTCTTCCTCTTTCGGATTCTTATTATGAAAGCGGAAACACTCTGCAATCACTTATGGCTTTTGGAAGAAATGTTCTTTTTACAGAGTCACAACTTGGTCATAACTCCTTGCTGATGGATCATCCGGCATTGTCAAATTGCACCACGGTCCTTCGTGTTTTCCTCCCATGGTTGCTAATAAAGGAGGAACCTTCCGGTCATTAGCCACCTGGTACACAATGTAAAACTGCGCTAGATATTTTGTATATGTCCCATGTCTGCTCATTATATTCACCAACATTGCCGACAGAAAAACTAGCATCTGTAAAGATTCAGAATCTATTCCTTTTTAAAATAAACAAAGAAATCCAATATTGAGTTTGGGCACAAAAAAAAAAAAAAAAAAAAAAAACTCGTCGCCAAACATATATAGTAATAACGTGGGTTCTCGATATGAACTAAGTTATTAACAAGGCGGCAGAATGATACATCACATAGATAGTTCATAAGGGAGGGTTTTGATTTTAGTAATTATGTACTGTATGTATAAGACAAGCGTTTCTATTGCCTCTTATATCTAGCTGGAAGTAAAGAGCACATGTGTGTACTACTAATATTGAAACAAGAATTGTCAGAAGACAATAAAGTGCGACTTACGGAAGCTTGACTTTAACAAGCGCAAGTTAAATGTTGACATTACCAGATATTACCAGCCAAGTGTAAAGAAATCAACTGCAGTGTCAGAATAAACAGTTCTCTTAGGAATAATTCAACGTCTAAAATATTGCCAGACATAAGACAATATCAATGTAATGTAGACCTACTGCTTGTTTAAGGTCAAACATCAGGTCATACCGAGTCATTATTCCAAGCAATCATACTCGTACAGTAAACGGTTTTCAAGATATAAGTCAGAATCCCTGGAGCATAAAATACAGATCACTGCGACCTACTCTTAATTGAAGTCAAACATCAAGTCATACTGAGTCATTATTCGAAGCAATCATTTTTGTGCATCAGAAACCTCCATAATATATGGCAAAATCACTGAACCATGAAATATAGGTCATTATGATCCACTGTTATTTTGAGGTCAAACAGTGTGTCTTACTGAGTCAAAATCCCAAACAATCATGTTCGTACACCAAAAGGTCTTCAAGATGTAAGGTAAAATCACTAGACCATGCAATATAGGTCACTCATACCTACCCATTGATAGAGGTCAAACATCGGGTCATACTTAATAATCATTTCAGGCAATAAAGTTCGTAAATCAGTTAGTCTTCAAGATATAAGACAAATCACTGGTCCATGAAAAAGCACTCATGTCCCAATATGCACCACTGCCACAGAAGATCTTCCATAGACGTATCTATGGGGCAGCTTTGAAGACTCTTTCCCTAGTGCTTTCTTAGAAACTTTGTTTAACGTAACAGATACTTTTTGCAGTGTTCAATCAAGCGTGACATAAAGACCGAGGCAGAATATGCATCACTTTTTTAGAAGATCGTGCCCAAATGTATATTTAGAGCAAGTTTGAAGAATCTAGCCCTTGTGATTACTTAGAAACTAAACTAAACACAACAGGTGAATATTTTTTTCCAAAGTTCTATCGACCTTAAAATGTAAGTCATGACCGAATATGCATTGCTGCTTTCAATAGACCTGTCCAAGACGTATCCATTGAGCAAGTTTGAAACCTGTAGCCCTTGAGATTTCTTAGAAACTTAGCTAAAATGAACAGTTGAATATTTATTCTACGTTCAGTTAAGCGTGAGATATAGGTTGAGGCCCAATATGCATCACTGCCTTCAGGAGATGTTCCACAGACGTATGTTTTTTTCAAAGTTCAGTCAGCCATGAATTATAGGTCATGGCCAGATATGCATCGCTGTTTTCTGTAGCTCTAAGATATAACCTTGAAACAAGTTTAAAGAGTCTAGCCCTTGCAGAAACAGAAGTATACGCATCACGTGAATATTTTTCTATGTTTAATCAACCTTAAAATATAGTGCACCTCTGCTTCTTCAGTAGTTCTGTCCCAGATGTATCGATTGAGCAAATTTGAAGTCGTTAGCCCTTGTGGTTACTTAAAAGCGGGGCTAAGCGCAAGAGGGGAATATTTTTTTCTACATTCAATCGACCATGAAATAGCTCTCATGGCCTAATGCACAGACCTTCCCAAGACGTTTCTATGGAGCAAGTTTGAAACTCTAGCCCTTGTGGTTACTTAGAAATTGAGCTTAACGCAAAAGGTGAATATTCATTTCCGTGTTCAATCAACTGTGAAATATATTAATTTCCCGAAATGCATCACTTCTTTAGTAGATTTTCCCAGACGTGTCGGTGATGGTTGGTTGTTGCGATGGGGATTCGTGAAACTTCCAGGGCCGGGGCGTCTTATTGATTTGGATAATAGTAGGCCAAAGGCCTACTGTACTTGCAGTAGGTGCGGGTGGGGGTTGGGACATTTCTCTCTAGCCTATCATTTCTCTCTTCTTTCTACCTCTCTCTGGGAGACGAACCGATATAGATTGACATACTGTGTCAAAGGACCGTAAAACCCAAAACAATCAATCAATCAAAAGCCCAGATGTATCTGTGGAGCAAGTTTGTAGACTTGCTCCACAGATACATCGGTTTAACACCCCGCCCCCCCCCCCCAGTCGTTATTACTGACCGTCCCAAGGCGGTACTTTCGTTGCGGTTGCATGTTTTTATGTTCTCTGCTGTTTAATTTATTGTGTTCTCATTTTAACCCTTCTATAATAATAATAATAATAAAAATAGAAAATAGGTAGTTGTTAAATGTTTTTCGTATAATTTGCTTAGTCTGTTGTAACCCTTCTGTAGGTCTAAATTATCTAGTTCAGCTGAGTTGCCACTTATTTGGGAAAGAGCTGCTGACACGGTTTATCACTTGTAATTTGTTGTTTGTTGGGATGTCTTTGTCAGTTTTTCCCTTTGATGTTGGGGATAGGGTTTGGGATCTGATTCAGTCAGTTCCTGAAGTGTAGTTACTCTTTAAATTTGCCTTTGTTGTTATCAAGAAACTGAGCTAAACGCATCAGGTGATTATTATTCTTCATGTCCAATCAACAGTGACATAAAGGTCATGCCAGATATGCAGATCTTGAAGACTCAAGCCCTTATGGTTACTTAGAAACTAAGCTAAACACAACAGATGAATAGTTTGGGTGACGTGACGATCACAGTTACTGTCCAAATTAGCCATGAAACATGAACCACCATACAAGAACCAATACAGATATAATAAGGCAGCTCCAAATAGTTCGTGTAAACAGTTTGTTTTGCTGTGTTTATTTCAGCTGGAATTTGGAACTCTAAAGGTTCACGAAATTTCATCAATTTAAAAGGAATTAGCTTTACACGTCTTATGTGACAAAAGAAGGGACAGGCAGGATTTCAATCTACACTTCAACGTTGCAAAACTGTTTTAGACATCTCAGGGAATATTGGTCTGCTCAAAATACAACTAGTCAAATTACAACGAAACAGTAATAGGTAATAAAGATTTAGATACACAGACATGGACAACTTTACTGAGTTGATCTTTAAAAAAGGGCATTGTCTGTATAACTAGAACTATTATTATTATTTGGCATGGGTCTGGGGGGAAAGGTTTTGAACATATATATAACTTGCCACTAACACCAATCCTTAGCTAATTTAAATGGAACTTGAGTTTGGATGTATCTATATCAATCATTATAATGTTTTTAAGAAACTTTACACATCTGCTTTAATTGCTGCACCTTCTGTACCAGCAAGAAATTTTATGTTTCTACATGTGTTTCCGAATATTTTATTCCTTCATTTTTAATATATTTTTAAAACAAACATGTCAGTTGCTCTCGTTTTACTACATTCAAAGCACAACAGGGGTGCAAAGAAATTAATTTTCCAAAACCTCTTTATAAGAATCGGGACTGCTATAAAAGCCTTCCTGTACGGAACCCCGGAAGGAACATTTCCTTTCCGATACTTATCAGAAAAGAAATTGAAACAAGAGAATTAGAACGGAAATAAAAACAACAAATATGTCGTTGAAACGACTTATTATATCGTTTAAACGACATGATATGTCGTTTAAACGATATAAGATAAAAAAAAAAAGGAAACAGAAATGAAATTAAGTCAAGAGAAACAGAAAAGAAATTGAAACGAAAATATGTCGTGTAACGACTTATTATCTACTTTCCGTTCCGATAAATATGGGTATGGGAAAAGAAATCAAAACAAGAATATTAGAACGGAAATCAAGACAGCAAATATCTCGTTTAAACGACTTAATATGTCGTTTAAACGATATAATAAGTCGTTCAAATGAGATATTTGTTGTTTTTATATCTTTCAAACGATATCGTTTCAACGACATATTTGTTGTTTTGATATCCGTTCTAATTTATTTGTTTTAATTTCTATTCTGATAAATAGCGGAAAGGAAATGTATTCTGCTGTTATAACGTAATTTCCATAATTATAGGAGCCTGATAATACAAAAATGAACTTTAAATATAAAGAAGTCCATGTTACTATGCGGGAGTGCACCTAAAATACTGACGGAAAAAGACACAGTCTACGTCCTGATAAGAGTGCTCTTTGCCCAGGCACCTTTATTCTAAATTTAGGGTCATCACGGTAATAGCAGTCATACCAATGCAGTGTCACACTATTTAGAATTTTAAACAATCTTTGAAAAAAAATATTAAGAGCGTAGTTCAAATTATTGTCGGCAGTAACATATTTTCGGCCTATGAATCAGGATGCTATGTTGTTCTTGCTGAACTGGAAAGAAACCGTTAAGTAAATAAATTCACTGACCTGACTAGCAGAGGAATAAGAAAGGGCCTATTGACAGCAATTTTACATATTCTTATGTCCGTTTGTCCGTTATATTCAGACAAGTTGCTAGTCATATCCCTGCAAAGTGATAGCTAAATTCGACTCTGTGCACGTGGTGCAGTTACGAAGCTTGAATGCCAGGTTTAAGGTAGTTGGATACTAAATAAGATTATTGGTGGGGCATTCAAACCACTTTACCAATCTAATAACCCACATGGCTATAAAACATTTGGATAAGGAACAATAGTTTTACCTTTTCGTTTTCAAAAAAAAAAAAAATAAAAAAAAAAATGTGTATTTCTATATACCTTTTTTACACAGTTTCTATTTAAATTCATATTTCTGGCATAGAAATGCACTTTTATTTTTGCGATTCATATAATCTATAATACAGGATATTTAAAACAAACTGGTAAGAAAACCCAATGCACTTATCTTGATAATAAGTTTTTTTTTACATTTTTTTTAAAATGCAAGAAAATCTAATTTCATGAAAAAAAAATTCATGAATATATTGTTTTATCGATGGGGCATATTATTTTAGAAAAACTTACATTGTATGCTACAGAATAAGACAATATTTTCACCGTTTCGTTTCCTAGAAAAACAATGTTAAAGTTCAAAAATACCCCAAAATCTAAGAAACCCAAGTAAACAGACAACACCCATTCCGCACCTGCTGCAACCAAAGCAGGCCCTTGCCCTACTATTTATTTCCCTGTTATTTCGATTCTACCATTACGTAATGCCACCAAACATTTGCAGACGGAATGGCAAATCAGAAAGGTTCCTAAGAAGCTGTCTGACGTCAGTTTCCACTATTTGTACCAACTTATCAGCCAAAAAAATTAGGATCTTTACGGTAGTTAGTGTCATCTGTATAGGTAGCTTACCAATTATTTCACAAAGGCAACAAAAAAACGTTTGAGCTAGTCACTAGAAAACTTGAAATTAATACCGCATTTTGAAGAACGACTCTAGCCGATGGTTTAAAGAAGAAAAAGCACATGTTTCCCTGCTCTGGGGGCCGCTTTTTTAAATAAAACACGTAACCCAGCGCGTCCAATAAATTTGGCGCCTCCTTTAAGTACTGGATCAAGTAATAAAACTATGTTACACTTCAGTGGTTCATAGCAAAAAAAAATCAATGTTGTCATCTAATACTTTCATCTTGGTCTGTTATTTTATATAACGGTTGCTTTGAAAAAGTGGGGGTATATTGGTTTACATCTGTCCGTCCGTCTGTCCATCTGTCTGTCCGTCCCCTTTTAATCAAGTTTTTCGTCAAAGAGATCTCCACAACCGTACAAGTTCGAATTGTCATATTTGGCATGCAGGTTGAAAACGGTTTGTTGTATCTTGGTATTAAGAACCAGCGTTCTCCTACGTTTTGTCCAATTTTCTTTATTTCCCTACTTCGAATAATGAAATGTTTCGTCAAAGATCTCTCCACATCCATTCAAGCTAGAATAGTCATATTTGGCATACAGGTTGATGACGGTGTGTTGTCTCACGGGATTGCTAACCAACCTTCTATTGCTATTTTCCCCTGTATTTGTCCAATTTTCTGTTTTTCCATTTTTCTTACTTTCCATAATTTGAATAATGAAAGTTTTCGTCAAAGATTTCTCCATAACAGTGCAAGTTAGAATAGTCATATTTGGTTTGCAGGCTGGTGACGAAGTATTGTATCGTGGGATTCCAAACCAGCCTTCTCCTGCTTATTCTACCCTGTATTTGTCCATTTTCTTTCTTTCCATACTGTGAATAATAAAATGTTTAGTCAAATATTTCTGTGCAACCATGCAAGCTAGAGTAGTCATAGTTGGTATGCAGGTTAAAACCAACTTATTGTATTATGGGATTGAGAACCAGCTGTCTCCTGCTTATTCTCCCTTGTATTTATCTGATTTTCTTTCTCTCTTTACATTAAATAATGTATTTTTTCGTAACCGATGTCACGGCAACGCTTCAAAGTAGAATGTTCATATTTGATAAACAGATCGATAACGACTTATTGTATCGTGGGATTGTAAACCAGCTGTATTTAGCATACTATTCCCTTTATTTGTCCGATTTTCTTTCTTTCCATACTTCGAAATATGACATTTTGTCAAAGATTTCTACGCAGCAATTGCAAGTTAGAGTAGGGATATTTCTTTTGCAGGTTGATGACAACTGTTGTATTGTGGGATCGAGTACCAGCCTTCTCCTACTTATTCTTCTCTATGTTTTTCCAATTTTTCTTTCTCACCTTACTTTGAATAACGCAATTTTGCGTTACAATTTCACAGCATCCCTTGAAGTCTGATTCTTCATATTTGGTATACAGATTGATAAAGACTTATATCTTACATGTATTTATTAATCTGTGTATCTGTTTATGTGAAATCATTTTATTCTGTATAACATAGAAAGAGATTTATTGATATTTGGTATACACATTGACAATGAGATCTCTCTCTGTATACTTTATGCAACGAAAATAACGCTATTTGATTAAAGTAGTTAAGCGGGGGACATAGTCGGATTCTCCGACTGTTCTAGTTTACATTAGTTACCTCCGGAACCATTTCCATTCGATATTTATCAGAAAAGAAATTGAAACAAGAAAATTAGAACGGAAATCAAAACATCAAATATCTCGTTTAAACGACCTATTATATCATTTAAATGACATAATATGTCGTATAAACGATATAAAATAGAATGGAAATTAAAACAAAACAAAAAAAAAAAAAAAAAAAAAACAGAAACAAAATTAACTCAAGAAAAACAGAAAAGTAATTGAAACAAAAATATGTCGTTTAAATGGCTTATTATTTATTCATCATTCCGATAAATATCAGAAAAGAAATCGAAACAAGAAAATTAGAACGGAAATCAAGACAACGAGTATCTGGTTTAAACGACTTAAAATATAGTTTAAACGACTTAATATGTTGTTTAAACGATAAAATAAGTCGTTCGAACGAGCTATTTGTTTTTTCCGTTCTAATTCTTCATGTTGTTTAAACGATATAATAAGTCGTTTAAACGAGAAACCTGTTGTTTTATTTTCGTTTTAATTTTCTTGTTTCAATTTCTATTCTTATAAATATCGGAAAAGAAAGAAAATAATAAGTCATTTAAACGACATATTTTTTGTTTCAATTTCTTTTCTGTTTTTCTGAATATAATTTCCACTCTGGTTTTCTGGTTGTAAATTCTATTCTATTTTATATCGTTCAAGTGACATAATATGTCGTTTGAACGCTATAACAAGTCCTTTAAACGAGATATTAATTATTTTGATTTCCGTTCAAATTTTTTTGTTTCAATTTCTATTCTGATAACTATCGGAAAAGAAATGTCCCTTCAGGGGCTCAGTAGTTATCTGACTAATGGGGGCCATTCTAACCATTCTCTTATTGACTGAAGCTTCTCCCCCAAAGAGGCGGTTAATGAATGCCTAGTGGTAAGCTACCCAAAGTTGAACGAACAATGACTCTGTTTTGTTTAGACAAATGCAATACAGAGTGATTCAGTATTGGCCTACCTTATACATTAATTATAGCGTTTTTATTTTCATTAATGTATCGTTGTTTTCTAATATTTACGTTATTTTGCTTGATGACATACAGGCATTTTGTTTCTTTGTTTATGGAGTCTTATATTGATGTTTATATGTTTTTCCACCCGAAAATTTTGTCTGCGGTGGGGTATACAGTTTTCACGTTGTCCGCCCGTAATACTTTGGGTTTTTCCTAATATCTTGGAAATGCAGTGATTGGTATTCCACAATTTCTTTAGTCACATTGATATTAATGAGGTGTACCAAATTAAGAAAGGGTAAGGGCAAGGGGCAAATTCTCTTAGAGTTATCGCCCTTTGTAATATTTCTTGAGGCAGTAAAAAGCATGTATGCATACTATTTCTTTAACCAATGGCTGGAATTTTACCAAACTAGCACGGATATTTTATTAGGAGAAGCAAAAATAAACGGATAGACTTTGGTGACCCTGACCTTATTTTAAAGGTCACATCGGCAATGTGAAGCTGATTTTAATAGAAAAAAGCTTATGTGCGTACTATATATTGGACCAAAGGCTTGGATTTTACCAAACCAGCACAGATACATCATTACGACACGGGAACGAAGTGAATAGATTTTGCTGACCTTAACCTTATTTTCAAAGTCACATCGGCACTCTGAAACTCAGATTTTGATAGAAAAGCTTGAGTGCATACTATATCTTGTACCAAAGGATAGAATAATATGAAATAAATAGGCGCTACCTATAAAACGAGCACTGCTGGCAATTTTTTCTCATAACTAACATATAAGCAATTACAGGTATGTCGATTCAGATAGTGCAGAAATGTTAGCGGTCTTGCAATTTTCGCCATTTTGAAACCACCAAACTGAAGAAAAAAATATTTAACATGTAATATTTTCAAATGGGATACACTGTTAGTACAAAATCAAAAGTAATTTCCCTTAGAGCCCATAAGTTTGTACTTCTCGTTCTTTCCTATGAGACATCTTACCATATGGCTAAAGATTGGAACATTTTAAACATATTTCATTCTTATCTTAGAATGCATTCTGTAATTTGGATATTGCTGTCTAGTGTTATATGTGCCAGTACTAACATGCAGTCCTCTAGGACTTGAACCTAGTATCTTAAAAACAGACAGCACCAACTGCAGGACTGTTACATAAGACTGACACAAACTCTAGACAGTGACTGATTGTCTGATTATCAAATTTGAATATCAAATTTAATCAGTGCCTACCTCTCGAAATTTTTTAAGTAAGTGTTAATATCTGCTGTTATAATGAAATTGTATAAAAAAAAATAATGCTGTCTAACCTGTCTCAAGGGTAACTCTGTTAAGGGTCACCTATCTTATGGGGCCTCAGAGGACAATGAACCTCTATTAAGTGTACACCTGTCTGTCATGACTCTGCAGCCAGTTTTTGTGAGGCCCCTTAATGACCCCTTAAGACAGATTTGACTACATGTTGTATGAACACCCAGGGCAACTTAATCAGACTTAAACTGCATTTTTCATTGAGATTGATCGTGAATCATCATGTGGCAACTTTACTGAGCATGAACTGTGCAAAAAATAATAGTATGTATGTTTTTCTGACTTCATATGAAATTAAGGCATTGCCTTCTAAGTGACACCAAATCCTCGAAGTATATGAATGTACTGTTGTAAATGTATACTTGATATCATTTAAAGATGGAAATTGTCTGTTTAGCTTTCTTTTGTCAGAAATTCGACAATCAACTGATAGGCTTGTTTTTCACATGGATTGTACAGCCAGTCAAGATTATTTCAGTCATTTTCAACTAAACCAGTTGTACAAATTTGTTGCCAAAATGTATGATCCCCTAGAAAACTACATGATCATCTGCAAAGAGAGCTTGGCTTCTTGGCTCAAACCTACAGCTGCTTAGAGCACCCATAATACACAATAATGGTGACTATATCATATATCATTGATTTAGGTTGAACTTGTGAAACATCATGGTTTTTAGTCACGAAGTTTTGATTTTCTATTCATCTCTAAAGCCCAGAGTTCAAGATTTGCACACTTTTTCTAAGTGGTCAAAATGAGACTGTGCAATACCAACTAGAGAAAGTGAGCAGGGGCTCACGTATACCCTTGGCTAAAAGATGGTGCCACTTCTACAGCTAGGCTGTAAAAGTTGAAAATATATACCACAGTGATTTTTTTCTCTACATAAGTGATGCCCATAAAAAGCACCAGTCCCAATTCATAATGTATCTTTTTTCCCAACTGCAAGTTGAAAAATTCCCAATTGCAGAAAGAATTTTTCTAGTGACCATCTTACAAGCATACATTTACTTGCTTGCTTAGAGAAATAGCAGATATATAGCAATAATTGACTGTAAATTTACTATATATTCAGTATCATGTCCCCTATCCCACCACTTGAGACTTTATAAAGGGTTTCCATATGGCAAGCCATTTTACTATTTATTATGCATAGTAGATAATCTTATATAGTATATTAGATATCTAATATGCCAATTAAGATATCTAATATGACATATAAGATATCTTATATCCTATATAAGATATCTGATATAGGATATAAGATATCTTACATAGGATATGAGATATCTTATTTAATTTTTCATATAAGATATCTTATATGTTATATTAGATATCTTATATGTTATATTAGATATCTTAATTGGCATATTAGATATCTAATATAATTAGATATCTTATGTGTAAAATTAAATAAGACATCTCATATCCTATATAAGACAGCTTATATGCGACATAAGATATCTGATTTACTAAATAAAATATCTTATATGTCATATAAGATATCTTATATGCTATATCAGATATCTTATATATTGTGTTGTGTCTTATGGAAAAGTCAAATAAGCTATCTAATATGCCTATACTAGATATCTTATATAGTATATAAGATATTGTATTTGACATATGACATATAAGATATCTTCTATAGGAACTAAGATATCTTATATGGGATATGAGATATCTTATTTAATTTTACATATTAAATTTCTTATATAATATATCAGATATCTTATATGTTACATTGGATATCTAATATGCCAATTAAGATATCTAATATAACATATAAGATATCTCATATAACATATAAGATATCTTATATGAAAAATTAAATAAGATATCTCATATCCTATATAAAATATCTTATATCCTATATCAGATATCTTATATAGGATATAAGATATCTGATATGTTATATTAGATATCTTATATGTTATCTAAGATATCTTAAATGGCATATTAGATATCTAATATACTATATAAGATATCTTATATCCTTATATCTTATGTTATATTAGATATCTTAATTGGCATATTAGATATCTTAATTGGCATATTAGATATCTAATATACTATATCAGATATCTTATTTATTAGGGGTGCGTGGTAAAACCGGTATACCGGTGAACCCCGGTATTTAGTCCCGGAGGTACGAACCGCGGTATGTTTGGGCAGTACCGGTACTTCGGCTGACTTCGTGACCAAGATTTACACGGAAATCGCCGAGTTCATCCGTATCCATAATTCGGGCAGAAAAGGATAAATTTTATTTTCAGAACATAAAAACAACGAAAATTATCAGTAAAAGGTTAAATTCTGGTGTTTGTATTAATATTTATGTAAAAATATTTAAAAATTTTCCACCACGTGCTTTTTGCGTCTGCGCACTAAAGCATCTCAAGATGGCGGACAGCAACATTGTTGAGGAAAAATCCGCGAGAAAAGCATGCATTTGGCATCACTTCGAGTTGGAAAAGAACTCCGACAGTAGTATTGACCAGAATGTAGCCATCTGTAGAGCATGTGACTGTGTTGTAAAGCGCGCAGGTGGTGGCACTTCAAATTTAACAATCCACATGACGGGTGTGAAACGAAACCGAAAGTTTCGGGTGTGAAACGAAACCGAAAGTTGAACAACAACAGAATGGCAGTCACGGTATACCGTGGTATGTACCGCGGTTTTTGATGAAAAACCATGGTATACCGCGGTACAAATTTGTTCTGCGGTACCCAGCCCTATTATTTATTATATAAGATATCTTATATATATATAAGATATCTTATATAATAAATAAGATATCTAAGATATCTTATTTATCATATAAGATATCTTATATATATAAGATATCTTATATAATAAATAAGATATCTTATATAATATATTAGATATCTGATATAATAAATGAGATATCTACGTTCCATAATAAATAGTAAAATGGCTTGCCATATTTCCAACCTACCAAATTGTAGGAGAATACGATGCGCTTTTCCCCAATTCTGTGGGAACCGGCACCATTCCCAAAACAGTGAATAAATTACTGTACCAACACACATTTACACTATGTCCTGCACTGTAATGCACCTTAATATCACAGTCCAATAGCTGCAGACTTCATCAATAAGCTGAAGGGATCGGTCTCTATCAATGAAACCCATACTTCTACAATGAAGAACATAATTGGCACTATTCTCATTTTTCGTTGTTATTGGACATCTTTTTTCTTTTTAGTTGGCTGTATTACCTTCTACCGATGCCAAAATATCAAGCATAGCAAATCAATTATATAGCAAATCATTACACTGTTATGCTTACCGCTGGGATTCAGCAATTATTACCAGCATTCTATTTATATTGTCCCGTTCACATCTGTATAGTCAGTAAAAACAAAGAATTCATCCAGAAGTTTCAATAATGCCATCTTGTTGATCTCGAAAGCACTTGAGCACATGAGCGTTTGATTGTATGGTAAGGTATAAGCAATCCCCATCGTAACCGTTGATTAGTCAATCCTCATTGTAACCGCTGATTAGTCAAACATATTTAGTTATTATTGCCTTTCTTCTTTTTTCTATCTTTTTTGATCATACTTTCAATGAAAATTTTCTTGATATTTTTGGACTTTCGCTGTATCTGAACGATACATATTTCTTTAGTTCATGAAATGAAAAAGAGATTTTCTTGAGAAAATTATAAATTCATTTTTCAAAACTGCCGCTCCTTTTAGCGAAGATACGGCGATGTGTCAGCCAATAATAATAATACCTCGACATTGATTTTAAGGGACTTGGGAACCCAAACTTTGCAGGTCGTGAAAACTAGTGACAATGGCAAATTACAATGGCAAATTTCCCTGATTTTCAAGTTTGGGGTTGATTTGTCACAGCGCGCTTGTAGAATAGCTGGGTTTTACCTTTCTTTGTGGCTCTGTGCACTGGAAGGCCAAACATCGAAGGCTGATACGGATAGAAACTATTCTGCAGCAACATTGAACATGTGGTGATGTATTCAGGTCAACGTTTTTCTGTTTCTATTTGCACTGTCATCGTTACAGGACTAGTTGCACCCTCTTTTCAAGGTTCACCGCATATCAGACAACACCAGGTTTATTTTAATTTTACCAGAGACTATTTGCTTGGAACGAGCAGGGGTAGTACCACGTTATGAATGTAATGACAGTGATGCACACTTTGAAACTCAAGCGCCAGTGAGTTGCCACTGCTAATTTTAACAAAACTTTTATTTCTTTTCGAGAGACCAATGCATTGCGCTTCTTTTTTCATCGTCTATTTTGTTGTACCTTGCTCTATAGCCAGGTTGTGACCAATGTGAGACGGAGAGCTGCAATATGGCATGAGCCATGACACGGACCGCTTGTGCGCGAAATCCCATGATGTTGTGAAGCTTTGAGGTTTCCAAACGCTAAATAAACCACTGAACTGGCCTAGTTGTGTCATGATATTGGTCGATTTGGTGGTCGTTTCAAGTCTTGAACGTGGGATATAATATTTACACGTTTATACCTTGATTCCGAGGCGGTTTGTTAGTTGGTTTCAAAATAAAACTTTCTGCCGCCTTGTTTATAATTCACGCCAGCGACTTCTTGAGAGGGCTCTGATTGGCTGTATCAATCATGTGACATTCAGCGGTCGCAAATGACAGACTGCATCGCGAGTTATTGCTAGCTAAAAGCATATCCCAGTTGTTAAAATGTAAACCAGTCGTTGAAAAGACACTGGTTCCCCATTTTTTGCACTAATTTCAATTGCACGACTGCAAAACTCAGAACCCAGCAAGGTGGTCGTCGCAAATTCGATTCCATAGACTTATACTTGATGGAATTTGCGATACCTAGATACGAGCTCTGCTCGATGGCTGCTTCGCAGCCATCTCGCAGTGCTCGTAATTACCAAACTAGCATAGATACATTAATATGAAATAGGTGTTACCTAAATGCGTGCAAAGGCAGATTTTTTCTTTTACAAAGCTGAGGGCATATAATCTGCAGCCATTTTACTTCTAATTAGTTCAGGACCCGGTTGTATCAAAGTTTTCGTGGTTAGCGACTTATCTTTAGTAATTGTGCGGGGTGGGGAGGCGGTTGAAAACACTGAAATGTTAGAGAACAAGAAAACATGCTAAAGTAATAATAACGAAATTAATAATAATCTTTATTTATAGTCGCTTATTTTTTTTATTAACAACTAACATAAGCTCTGTAGAGCTTTTATTGCGACTTATTAAGACTAGATCTATATACATTTATACAAGCTGAGCTGTGGATACGTGACTTGCTCAATGTCACAACGCAAGGGTCCTGGTGAGGATCGAGATCATGAGTCGGGCACACTACCAACCGCGCCACTGCTTTTAGGGAAGAGCAGAAATAAATAAATACAAATTCTTGAAAGCTATTATATTCTGACCTGGAGACCTACGTTTCATTTTTTTTTAAATGGCACTGGTATTCAAACGGCCGATGTTTCTCTTCCAGAGTATCCCTTTTTTTTAGTTCTTTGCTAATAATCCCGATATCTCTGTTTTGCACATTGTCGTTGATTGTTGCAGTAAGTTCGACCTTTTGCTTCAAGCTGGTTTTCATCAAAATATCGGTAAAATGTTAAACAAATAGAGAAATAGTAACTTAATAAATAAATAGAAAACAAATAAAAACTATGACCGAATTTCATCACAACGTTTTCCATTCCTCGAAAAATCAAATCAAATTAGATCCAGTTGCTGGATAAAATAAGTTTGTTGGTTGGTTGTTTTGGGTTTGAGACAGTATTTCAGTCTATATCGAGCAGTTTCCCACAGGGAGAGAGAAAAAGATGATATTAAGCAAGAGGGAAAAAATATCCAAATCCGCACCTACAAAGAGAGTTGGCCCTTGCCCTACTCTTATCCAAATGTGTAGGACGCCCCGGCACTGAAACTCATCGCCCGACCGATGTGTCCGATGTGTAGGCCCCCAGAATGGGGGTGTCATCTTACAAAGAGTACATGTCCTGCAGGAACACAACGGTAATTCAACGTTGTGTACCTGATGTGTAGGCTCCTAGAATGGAAGTGTCATGCATGCAAAGAGATAATTATCCTGTAGGCACATAACGTTGATTCAACGTTGAGTGTCCGATGCATGGGATGTCATCTTTCAAAGGGTACATATCCAGCAGACACACAACGCTGATTCAATGCTGTAGGTCCGATTTGTAGGCTCCCAGAATCGGGACGTCATGTATACAAAGGGGTACCCTGCAGGCACACAAACGTTGAATCAGTGTTTAACGTCGTTCAACGTCGATAGCCCGATGTGTAGGCTCCTGGAAATCCAAGAATGCTTCGTCCAACAGATTGTCAAATCGGGCAACAAGTTTTATGAAAAGTCCTTAGATGATGGTGCGTTGCGCGCGTTGTCTTATGACGTCATCATGTCGTGACATACTTCAAAACAATGGTCAATGCTGTGTTTGTAAACATTCTTCGACGATGCCAACGGGAAAGTGAAACAAGTTTTTAAAGGAAAATGTAGATGTATCGCTACCAAGCTTTGGATAATTTACAACTATAGATACTGGATGACATTTGAATGGCTAAAGGTTCTTGCTCTGCATGGAAGTCATTGCACATCGAGGTATTTGGTTCTATTCACGAATTTCCGTGTCCTTCGTATTCTACATTGACCATGTTGTCTTTAAAATAGTCGCTTTTCCGAAATATCGAGGTCAATTCTAACGATGGCGGCCATCATATCCAATCGAATCCACGCACGAGATTAATGGCATGTGATTTATGACGTAGTGTCCTCTATTGTTTGTTTATTTATCCTTTTGCTGATACACAGCTAAATCAGTTACCGTTTACTTATTTGGACTTCTAAGTTGGATTGACCGCCTTTAAAAATAGAACAAAAAGAAATAAATGTTGAAGAAAACTTTTTTGGTCACTCTCTCAGAAGCGGGACTTCGTCAAGGAAGGGCATGTGATCGAGCATGGTTCTCGGCTCAGTGTTACCTTTCATTACAGAAACGGGACAAATCCAATGTAAACAGTTAAGGGCGCAGCCATATTTGTCCAAAAGTTTTAAGCTGGAAGGTGTTGGATTTGCTCTTTGTGGAAGTAGCTTTTTTTAAGGATGCATGTTATCTATAGGCGTGCAGCAGCACGGACGCGCTTCGCGCGTCCGCGCGCGTGAGCTTCGCTCACGTGCGTTGCTTTTGCACGTATAAGGAAAGGGAAAATAAATGAATGGACTTTGGTGACCTTTAGTTTATTTTCAAAGTCAGACTGGTCATTGAACTTCGGATTTTGATAGAAAAATATTGTGAGCACACTTTATGTTGAACCAATGGCTCCAGTTTTACCAATTTAGCACATATACTTCACTAGGACATGGAATATTGGTGATTGGATTTTGGTGACCTTGACCTCTTTTTCAAGGACACTACCATATAAAAACTCTAGGCAGTAAAAAAGCTTATGCGCACACTATATCTTAAAACAATAACTGGAATTTGACCAAACAAGCACAGTTAAATCATCGGTATAAAAAGTGATAAGATTTTGGCGACCCTGACCTTATTTTTAAGATCACTACATTATTAAGACTCAAAACGTGAGCCTTGTGTGCACTCTATCTCATGTATAAATAGATGGAATTTGTCCAAACTAGCACCAATGCATTATTGGAATTGGGAAAGAAGTAATTGCAATTTGGGGACCTTGACCTCATGTTCAAGTTCACACCGGCACTTTGACACTCAAATTTTGATAAACTAAAAGCTTAATTTATCTTCATCCACTGACTAGAAATTTACAAAACCAGCACTGATACATCATTAGGACATGGAAGAGAAGCAAATAGATTTTGGTCACCTTGACCTTATTTTCAAGTTGCGACTTTACAATCACTCTTAACATGAGCCTTGTATGCACTCTACCTTATGAATCAGTTGATCGAATTAGACCAAACTAGCACAGATATTTGATTGGCATCAGGGAAAAAAGTTACGAGGTTTTAGTGGCCTTGGCCTTATTTTCAAGGTCAGTATATTATTAAGCCTCTATAAGTGAGCCTTATGTGCGGTATATCGCATGAATCAATAAATGGAATTGTACCAAACTAGCACAGATACGTCATTGGGACTGGGGAAAGAAGTGATTACATTTTGTGACCTTGACCTTATTTTGAAGGTCACACCGGCACTTTGGAACTCAAATTTCGATAGGAAACAACTTGTGTGCACACTATATTGAGCCAATTGCTAGAACGTTACCAAACTAGCACAGATACATCATAAGAAATCGGGAGAGAAGTGATTAGATTTGGGTGACATTGGCCTTACTTTGAATACATTATAAAGACTCTAAATATGAGCCTTGTGTTCACTCCTTTTTAAGGTTTTTTTTCCTTATGAACCAGTTGATGGAATCGGACTAAACTAGCACAGATACGTCAATGGGCTCGAGGAAAGAAGTGATTTGGTGTTGTGACATTGATCTTATTTTCAAGGTCACAATGACACTCTGAAACTGAAATTCTTTATAGAACAAACACAAGCTTGTTTGGATTTTTTTTCAGTATCTTGTAAAGGCAGTAATGGAATTTCATGAACTTTGCAGGAAGTTTGACATCAACAAGATAAAAACAATAAAACAAAAATAATGTCTATGGGCCAATTCTATTAGACTTATTCCCCTTTATATGTTATTTTTATGCCACCAACTTCAAAGAAGTTGAGGGGGCATATTGCTTCTGGGTTGGCCATGCGTCCGTACGAACGTCCGTTCGTCACGCATAACATGTCTTAGGAACCGTGCATGCTAGAGTTTTGAAATGTTATATACGGATTCGTCATCAAAAAATTGCTGACCCATATTGTTTTTCTTGTCCGAGTTGTCTCCTTTTTTGGAGTGATGCCCCTTAAGAAAAAATCAGACTGAAACCTTATGAGCAAGATATCACAAGAAGTGTTTCAGCTGGAGCCTTGAAACTTAGCAAGCATATTAGAACTGATTTGTAAATGAACTGATAACCTTTTGAAAAAATTCGTGAATTTTTGACGGAGTTATGCCCCGTTTTCGACTTAGTGCTTTGTAAGCCTATGAAACCTTGTGAGCAAGATATCTCAAAAAGTATTTCAGCTGGAGCCTTGAAATTTTGCCAGCCTATTAGAACTTATAAGATAATGAATTGATCAACTTTTGAAAGAAATTCGTGAATTTTTGACTGAGTGAAGCCCCTTTTTAGCCTTAGTGCATTGTAAGTCTATGGAACCTTGTTAAAAAAGTATCGCAAGAACCCTAACCCTGATCATAATGTTTTGCCGGAAGACATTACCCAAGGTGTAGATGACCTATTTAACATTTGAAAAAAAAATCGTAAATTTTTGGAGGAGTTAAGCCCCTTTTTCAACTTAGTGCATTGGACCATATAGTACAAAGGTACCCTAACATACGGTCAAGAACGGTAAGACCAAAGAACTTGAAACTTTGTACACATGATCAGTATGGAAAATAAGCGAACGCTTGTTTTTTTTCTTTTTTCCGCCTGTCATGTTTTTTTTTCCAGAGTTATGCCACTTTTTCGACTTAGCCTGAACCCCTGATGCTAGGATCATGGATTTTTGCAGGATGATATTGCTCAGGGTGTAGCTGACCTGATTAACTTTTGAAAAAAAAAGTGAATGTGTGACCGAGTTATACCCCTTTTTCAACTTAGTGCATTGTAAGCCTATGGAACCTTGTGAACAAAATATCCCGAGAACTTCTGACACTAGGATCATGCTTTTTGCAGGAAGATATTGCTCAAGGTGTAGATGACCTAATTAACTTTTGATTTTTTTTTTGTAAATTTATGACTGAGTTAAGCCCATTTTTCGACTTAGTGCATTGAACCCTATGGTACAAAGGTACAAACATTATGGGATGAGCCTTCTGTAGAGGCAAGCATATGGTTGTGGCATAGTGTTTCATAAACACATTTTCTAGTTCTTGTCTGGAACAAGCAAGTTTTCTTACTGATCATTACTGTGCGGGGGTTATCTAATAAGCATTGCACATTGACCGTTTTTCATTTCAAAATTTTTTAAGGCATTTGATTTTTCATTAATCATTCCAATTTGCAAAGTATAGCATCCTTATTGTTTAACTCATAGTATATGAGCTCCTTTATAAATTGGTCTGTGTTGCAAATGAGGAACCTCCTTCCACATGGTTTCGTAATTGTATGGGAGAGGGTCAGATGCAACAGGAACTGCATGAAGTATCACGGTAACAAGTGTAGCAGTTCCAGTGCTCTATTCTACTTGAATTACAAGTAGATATTAATAAATAAACACGGTAATTGGACTACGAGGAAATCCAGACTTTATCTCTTTTTAACTAACTTTTTCTAACATATTTAACTACTTTGTAGCTGTTGTCAAGTGGCTTTTGACGGATGTAAAGCGTAAATGTCATAGTGCAGGGTAAATACTCTGATTTTTTTGCGACCACTGAGCTCAGTTAGAGTCATGTCGAAATAGAGTTCTGCTGAAGTCGGAGTAAGAGGGTGTGTCCACGGTTGCACATTTCATAAGTGGTCATAAACAGATTCATTTCTCGTTTCAGTTCTTTTTGTGATTTCCTTGCTTTCAAACGATCTGATTTTTTTTTTAATTCATAATCATGATACAATAATTGACCATGATTTATTCATTGTGTTGTTTACTTTAAGAGGCAAACAAAACTGCTGCATCAAGTATATTCATGTTTCAGACTGTCCCCAATTGGAACAACCTGTAAATGGTTACCTGGATTATCATGGCGACTTTTCCACGGGATCTTTAGTTCATATCAGGTGCTATGACTCATACACCTTAATTGGTCATTCAGAATTACTCTGTCTAGCAGGTGGAATTTGGGACCTCGACAAATTACCGGAATGCAAGAAAGGTATTGTATGAAAATAGATTTTATTAGTATTTCTGTACTGTAACTAATAGAACGGTTGTCATGCAAGAAACCGTCGGCAGGCCGACTAAAACCTATTGCAAGATTGCCGTTAGTAATTAAACAACTTTCAATGAATTCTTTGCTTAACAGCTACAACTGAGTGTGTCAGTTTACGAATCGGCCACTAAGAGCAGTACCTCAGTTCAACTATGGGTACATTATTTTTGTCAAAGTAAGCTTAAACTAGCCGTTTTAGATGTGTTTGTATTTGCAGGTTTGTAGGCTTGCACTACAAACTATTACAACGTGTCTACAAATGAGTTCTTTATTAAAGCGGACAGGTTTCGACCGAATTATGTATTGGAAATTCTTTTCAAGATACGAGGGCTGTTCAGAAAGTTCTGATTCTAGTCGCATAACTTTGTTTAGCGGCATGCTGGGTACAAATGCTATGCTATCGAAAGCACTATATTTGGCCTTTACAGTGACACCTTACACTGTACAAAGGTACATTTTCTTATTAACTAACAACACAGGTTATAAGTCCCCAGTCATTACTTTGGGCTAAATTCACATGTTAATTTACTTTTAGTGTGTCATTCAAGTCAAAAATCATTGTGAATACTAAACAATTTTTGTCAGCTTCTTGTCAATCGTTGCTTTCAACATCCATTGAAAAGTTAGAAGGGGAGCAAACGTTATCGATTTTGTCGATGCAAAGCAATGCGCAGTTCTTATGACGTTATTGAACCGACGTCAACGTCATTTTCGAAATATCGTAGCGGCTTCGTTTGATATATTAAGTTTGATTTTTCGACGGTTTCTAATTGGCCCATGCAAAGGCTTTTTCTGCCAAGATTTTGAATGTTAAGACCCTTGTTGTCGTTAAAAATCATTATAACTGTAGTACAAAGGGTGACTTGCAACTTCATAAAATGCGGATAATCTAATTAACGGGACAGTATGGAACCTGGATTAAATATATTGTCCGCGATATTTTATTTACAGGTCACTGTTGTCTTGGGACTATGTTTAAGTAGGAATGATGAAAATAATTCAAAGACTGCTCATATATGAACTCTGACCTTTAGTAAAAATCTGAAGCGGCTGTAGGGTATACCTCTTTCAAAAACGTTAAAAAATGTGTCCGAACATATCATACCACAATATATTTTCGTTATCAGAAGTTCTGTATTTATGATGGCAACAAAAATGAGATGTCACGAACAGAACTTTCTGAACGTCCCTCGTATATGTATGTCTGTCTCATATAGACCTGTATATCGGATACACTTGCAGAGGGACTGTGTATAGCTGCGCCATTCTCTCGTTCGCAAACATTTTAGTCCATGCATATCGAATATAATTACATAAGGACTGTGTATGACTGCGCCATTCTCTCGTTTGCAAACTTTTAAGTCTATGCGCCAGATAAGGGCATCTAAAACGCTGCTTTTGTAAATTTATGATTGTATCAAATCTAGATTTGCTTTTCCTGTATTGTGTTAAAGTGCAGGATGAGAGATTTGATTGTATGGATTCCTAATCATTGCCTATTTTTGTCACTTCCTTCATTATCTCTTATTTCTTAGATTCTGAACCACCAATATTTTGTTATAATTTGACAATCCCATAAAACACTAATACGAGGGTTGATCCAGAAGTAATGCCACTGCAGCTATAAAATCATGTAGAATAGAGGGAGGCTTATAAAATTTCGTATCCAAGTACCTTAATCTACTTACATTATGGGCTGAAAATGTCATAGAAATACAGTACACAGTAACTGAGATATCGAGATAGACAGAAGGCATGGTAACGAAACGCGCCGCACGTCAATGACGTTGTTGATGCACCAGACGAAATTTCGATATTGTGTCATGTCCAAAGTAGCATATTCGCTGTTCCAGCATAGTACTAATGTCTCTTCACCTATGTTTATCTCATCTTTAATATTACTTGAAGGGCCCTGCACCTCAACTTATAGAATTTTACACAATATTCGAATTTCAGAACATAGATCTTCATATATGGGGTCCAAACAAGAGTGACGTTTTTGTCAAACATTGCACATAAAGGCCTTCCGGTTTTCAGACTATCCTCCAGCGACTCATCTGCACGCGCATCGCGCTGATTGCAGCTTTAAACAAGCCTCATGATAACTATTATTTCACCACATGTCTAATTAAACAGCTCTAGAGTCTCTAACGGTGATATTCCAAATTCGAGTCAAAACCGCACATATCAGCTGACGCGTTTTTGTCAAAAATCAACATTTTTACTCTCGGCAGTAACAAGCATTAGCGCTAGCTAGCAAACTTCAAACTGCAGTGACGATATTAAAATTTCAACAGTGGGCGACAGAAATATATTTCGTCATCGTATCAAATTTTCATCTGATTTGGCGCGTTAGTTTGATTTCGATTTGTGATTGCCTTTGAAAATTATGTTCATGTAATTAACGTTATTCTGACGTGCGGCGCGATGGCGTCGGTGGCATACTTTGAACGTCTATATAATTGGAAAGAAAAAAGATTCCAATTATATATTTATTCTGTAAATCAGAACTGAATTACAGTGCAGCTTGATATGATTTTTATAATAATGCTACGATGAATAAGCGCGCAGTGGACACAGTGACATTACTTCTGGATCAACCCTTGTATAAATGTCATTTTATAATAAGATAGGCAACGATCAGGAACTACAACAATCACATACCTTATCCCGCCCCCAAAAAAACAAAAGAGAAAGAATTACATGTATATACATAAATTTAAAACTGTCCACGAACGATACGCAAAGTAAACCTAATGAACAGCTGTTTCCAAGACAGAGTGTCATTCAACTCTCCTAACTGAAAATAGCAGTTACATCTAGTTTACCCGTTTCTATTTAAAATTGGAAAACAAACCTGAAAATGAAGTTGGCAGCTATTCAGGCGACCATATTGCTAGAAAACACCAAACAAATGGACATGTTAATGAATATGTAACATTGAGGAACCACAACAAAAAAACAGACTTTGATTTTGGTTAGTTGTTTTGAGTTTAACGGCCGTTTGAGATAGTATTTCAGCTTATATCGGGCCGTCTTCCAAAGTTAGAAATCATGATAGACGAGAGAAAAAATATCCAAATAACCCCCACCCGCACTTACTGCAAGCACAGTCGGCCCTTACCCTACTATTATCCAAATCAGTAGGACGCCCCGGCACTGGAAGTTATCCAGCACCAGCGCACCACCCAACCACCCAACAGCCTTGGGCTCAAATTAGTTTTACTCAATCTGAACCTTCGCCCTTAGTGTCTTAAATCGTTTCAAGTATAAAGCTAGCTTTTTGGTCCGCATAAAGGTTTTGTAACCCATCAATAAATCATCACATGAAATACAACAAACGTCAGGCCCCAAACACTTAACTAATTGCTTTATGTCGGGTCCATCGTTGTGTCTGATACCCAACTGAAAGCATGCAATTGAAAAAGAAAACAAATACATTAACCTTGATTGGATAACTACTAAGCATGCAGTCAGTGGCTTTACAATCATGTTATGCCCGGTACGTTTCGTAACGCATAATAATTTTCTGTAATGATCAGAAAAAATATCCCTTCTCACAGTGTCTTCTGAACTTATAGACTTAGTAACCATACTTCTGAGCCCGATAGACCCTACTGTAAAACGATTTTTTTAATCCGACATTTGGGATTAGAAGCAAATTTTCAGTACCGGTAATGAAATGTAAAAAAGAAAAAAAAAATCTTTAAGATTTCCTTCAAAAGCAGTGACACATTCCAAAGAAGAAACGTAGTCATACCTCGAAGTTAGGATACCAATAGCCCTGTTGGGCATGTTAAGCAGTTTAAGTGTTTTCCATGTCAGTCATATTCAATTCAGTCTATACATTTATCTTTGATTAAATCCTGCTGCAAAGTGGATTAGAGGGTAGAAATCAGCTACACAAGGAGCACATTTTTTACCCATCAGGATACCAACAGTTTTTTCTGTATAAGCTAGTGCCAAAAATAGTGTAAGTATTGTCTTAAATTAAGACTTAACACATTTTGGAAACGAGCAAACTTTATATCAATATTTAAAAGTAATTCTTGCGTATTTCAACATAAATACAAATGAATGCAACTGATTCAAAGTATACAAGATAAATAAGATTTGTGCACACGATATTCCTTGAAAAAAGTATGTTTTACGGAGGCAGGGGCAATATATAAGTGCATACTCTTTTTAAATATACACGAATATTGTGTCTTCATGAATTGGTACGAATAAGGTGTCTGATAATTTGTAGCTCACCTGAGCCGAAGTCTCCGGGGAAGCTTATGGGATAGGCATGCTCCGTCGTCCGTCGTCGTCGTCCTCATCCACAATTTCAAATGACTTCTCTTTTGAAACCACTGGGCCAGTTTTAAGGATATTTCATATAGAGCCTCCAGGGGTCTTAGGAACGAAAACATGTTCAAACGGTCCTGGTCACAGGACCAACATGGCCGCCAAGCCCATATATGATAAAAACTTTTAAAAATCTTCTTCTCCAGAACAAATTGACCGATGGCCTTGAAACTTGGTGTGTAGTATTGAGTACTCCAGTACTATCAAGGTCGTTGAAAATCTTCTTCTCGGAAACATGAGTACTACCAGAATACTTCCAGAAATATGACTTTGGGTTGACCTTGACCTTTATAACGATGAGTCAATTTTGCTTTCAATTGCTTTTATATGGCAAAACGCTAGAACATAAGATATCTTGGAAACTGCTTAATATTTAGGGCTAAAAATTGGTATCAGATTCTATACTCGTCTTAATGAGTACATGAAGATTTGTGAGTACAAGAGGTCAATGTCATCTTTTGACCTCTGACGCAGAACTCTCATATTTTGACAATTTCAAACAATCTCCTCAAAAGCCACTGGGCCAATTATAACCAAATTTCATATAGAGGCTCCAGGGGTTGAGAGGATGTAAATTTGTTCAAACGGTCCAGGTCACATGACCAGCATGGCCGCAACGGCCATATATAGTAAACACCTTTACAAATCTTCTCCTCCAGAACCAATGGACCGATGGCTTTGAAATTTGGTATGTAGCTTGGGTACTCGAGTACTATCAACACTATTTAAATTGTGGGTTTATCTTGACCTTTTTACGCCAAGGTCTAATATGGAATAATGATAGAACATAAGATATTATGGAAAGTTTTGAAGATTAAGGCCTAACAATTGGTATATACAGTCATCCTAATTAGTACATAAAATAATTGGAATACAAGAGGACAAGGTCATTCTTAGACCCAGAACTGTCATATTTTGACAATTTCAAACAATCTCCTTACAAACCGCTGGGCCAATTGTAACCAAATGTCATATAGAGCCTCCAGGGGTTAAGAGAAAGAATATTTGTTCAAACGGTCCAGGTCACATGACCAACATGGTTGCCACTTTCATATACGGTAAAAAACTCTTAAAATATTCTACTCCTGAACAAATTGACCGATGGCATCGAACTTTGGTATGTAGCATTGGGTACTCCAGTACTATGAAGACTGTTGAAAATGATGACCTTGGGTTGATCTTGACCATTTTACGACAAGGTCAAATATGGGAAAATGCTAGAACATAAGATTTGATGGAAAATTTTGAAGATTTAGGCCTATTAATTGGTATATACATTCATCATAATGAGAACATGAAAATTTATAATTACAAGAGATACTTTTGGCCCAGAACTGTCATATTTTGACAATATCAAACAATCTCCTCAAACGCCACTGGACCAATTGTAACCAAATTTCACATAGACCCTCAAGGGGTTGAGAGAATGAAATTTGTCCATGTCACATAAACTACATGGCCAACACGCCCATATATGGTAAAAACCTTTAAAAATCTTCTACTCCAGAACCAAATGACCGATCGCTTTGAAACTTTGTATGTAGTCTTGATTACCCCACAACTATCAAGATTTTTGAAAATTATAACCTTGGGTTGATCTTGACCATTTTGTGGCAAGGTCAAATAAGGGATAATGCTAGAACATAAGATTTCATGAAAAGTTTTGAAGAGTAAGACATAAAAACATGGTATATACAGTCATCTTAATGAGTACATGAATATTTGTGAGTACAAGAGGTCAAGGTCATTATTTGTCCTTTGAACAAGAGCTATCATATTTTTACAATATCAAACAATCTTCTCAAAAGCCAATAGGCTTATTGTTACCAAATTTCATGAAGAGCCGCCAGGTGTAAAGGGAATCAAAATTTGTTTAATCGTTCCAGGTTACACGACCAACATGGCCAACACGCCCATATATGATAAAAACCTTTAAAAATCTTATACTCCAGAACCAATTGACCGATGGCCTTGATAGTTGGTATGTAGTATTGAGTACTCCAGTACTATCAAGATCGTTTAAAATGATGACCTTGGGTTGACCTTGACCATTTTACGGCAACGCAAATATGGGAAAATGCTAAAACATAAATTTCATGGAAAGGTTTGGAGGTTTAGGCCTAAGAATTGGTATATACATTCATCTTAATGACTACATGAAGATTTACGAGTACAAGAGGTCAAAGTCATTTTTTGACTTTTAATCAAGAAGTCTCTCATTTTGACAGCATCAAACAATCTCCTCAAAAGCTACTGGGCCAATTGAAACCAAATTTCATATGAAGCCTCCAGGGAATGAATTTTTTTTTCAAACATCCAGGTCACATGACCAGCATGATCTCCATGCCGATAGATGGTAAAAACCTTTAAAAACCTTACTCCGGCACCAATTGACTGATGGCCTTGAAACTTAGTATGTAGCATTGAGTACTCTAGTACTATCAAGATTGTTCAAAGTATGACCTTGGGTTGACCTTAGGTCAAGGTCAAGTATGGATAAAATGGTAGAACGTAAGATTGCATGGGAAGATTTGAGGCTATTGGCCTAAATTGGATATATACAGTCGTTTTAATGAGCCTATGAAGCATTATGAGTACAAAAGGTCAAGGTCATTCTTTGACGTTTGATCCAAGACTCATATTTTTACAATTGGTGAGTGTTTCAGGGCCTCATGGCCCTCTTGTTTAGTAAACGCTGTCAAAATAAGAATTTCATGAGGATTTTGTTTAAAATTTTAGAAACAATGCAAAAAGGGTTGATTCTTCTGATCAATTCATACTATACTTCACAAACGTACTGGCTATAACATGAATGTACTGGAACATATTCAATGATGATCCCTTCTTTAGGCTGTGTGTTTAGTTATTTGGAGCAGCAGCTTTCAAATATGATTGCATAATTGGCCTAGAAACGGGAGATAGAGGCCTACGCAGTGTAACATTTGTCTTTATATATCAAAATGATCGCCTCGGTCTGTAGTTATAAAATTCAGTGTTTGCAACCTTAGCTTATCTTGCATAACTCCCTAATGGCCTTTTTTTACGTTACATCGTTCAAGTTTGAGTATCAAAAATACTTACTGAATTCAATTGGAAGTATGCTTTAACATTTTAAAAGTATCAAATGTCAATATTTTTTGTAAAAATGGTCACTAAATAAACTTTAAAGTAGGCCACTTTGGAAACAATGCAGTTATTTTCGTAATAGCATATTATGTACCCCTTGAAAATTCAAAAGTCTAACTTAAATGTAAGTGGTCAAAGTACCCAAATCATAAGTCAGAACTCATAGGTCATTTAAACATAGACAATTCCGGAATATTTTAGATACAAAGACATGGACCCCAAAACAGAGGTGTGATCAGGTGCCCATGGACAGTAAGCATCACACTATTATAATACACCCGTCATATCTATGTATCTGTGGAAAAGCCAGTGAAAATGAAAGTCCGGTATTTGAAAGGTTAACTAAGCTTCGGCTGAGGCAATCAAATCGGAAATTAGTTTAGAAACGGCCACATTGTATGGATAAACAAGGTCATGGTGTCTCCCATATAACTTTTTAACTGTCGACACAAGCTTTACTTGATGGTAATTTTTAAGAGTAACTACACTTCAGGAACTGACTGAATCAGATCCCAAACCCTATCCCCAACATCAAAGGGAAAGATTGACAAAGACATCCCAACAAACAAATTACAAGTGATAAGCCGAGTCAGCAGCTCTTTCCCAAATAGATGGCAACTCAGCTATCTTTATTGAACTAAATAATTTAGACCAACAGAAGGGTTACAACGGACTAAGCAAATTATATGAAAAACATTTAACAATTATTTTTACCTATTTTCTATTTTTATGATAGAAGGATTAAACTGAGAACACAATAAATTAAACAGCACCGAACATAAAACAAATGCAACCGCAACAAAAGTACCGCCTTGGGACGGTCACTAATAACTACTGGTGGGTTTTAACCGGTTTTACTGGGTCCAAACCTTCACCCTCACCCTCCGCTGCGGTGCACAATAACCCTGCTTCAACAGCTTATGAGTGAGTATCATTGCATTCTACGAAGACTCTATGACGAAATAGCCTTAACTGTTCCATTTTTCTAATTGTCTAATTGGTGGCTTTCAATACGTTTCTAGCAAAACAAATTTGAGACTTTAAGCTTTTTAAACTCTGTCAACTATGCAATGTTGAATATGGTTACGCTATTCCCATTTAGTAGCTGCACAGTCATTTTCACGCAGTTATTCGTATTAAAGCTGTTTAATAAGCCATTTAAACTCATGACTAGGATCTATTGCAATAAGATCATGTTAAACAAGATGCAGATATTTGAAAGATTATTTTTGACTTTCAGTACGAATTTAAATCAGAATACCGTACTTTACGTATAAAGTGTCTGTTATTCCCGCCAGGTAAACACTCTTTTAAAAATATGACTTTTAAACAACGCAATTATACTATATATGTATACTATTCAAAGAAAAAAAATTGCGTGATGTAGTTGGCTACTCGGGCAGCTAAGCTTGACCTTATAGAACATTTTTAATCAGAGTAATGTAATTAGCAGTTTATAATGTTTGCAAATAGTGTCTGTCATTCCCGCCAGGAAAAAAACTCTTGTGAAATTTTGACTTTTAAACAACGCAATCGTGATAAATATGTATACTATTTAAAGTAAAATGAAAATTTTGCACGGTGTAGTTGGCATGAAAAAGTGAGCTTGTCATAAAATTAGAGTAAGCCTTCATGAATTAATGTACATAGAACACTATTATTTTTGTCCATAAATATCCGAATTGCATTTTAAACTAGAAATGTGTCCATTGAACACGGATGCCTTATGCCTGAAGTAAGATGGCACCTTAAGCTAATGGCACTTGTAGGATAACTAGGTTCATAGAGGCAGACTTGTACAATATAAATGGCAAATCAAGAGACACGAAATATCAAAACGACCTATGCAGGACTAAGTTATAGGCCAGACCCAAAAATGTTTTCACTATAGCCTATACATAAAGTTTACATGCGCAATGTGACCTTGACCTTCAAGCTAGGCGTTTGTCATGATGATCATTTATGCAATGTAATTTGAATCCCACCATGCAGGATAAAGTTATGGACAGGACATAAACATGTTTCACTGAAGCCTATGCATAAGTTTTAAGTGCAGACTGTGACCTTGACCTTTAAACTAACGATATGTTTCTTGCATGTCACACATCAACTTGTTATGATAATCATTTATGCCAGATAATTTTGAAATCCCATCATGCAGGACAAAATTTCACTACAACCTATGCACAAAACATAAGTGCTGACAGTTACCTTGACCTTCAAACTAGCAGCGTGGTTTTTGCACACGACACACTGTCTTGTCATGATCATTATTTATGCTGAATAATTTTGTGATCCCACCATGCAGGACAAAGTAATTGACCAGACACAAACATATGTCATTATAGCCTATGCACAATGTTAAAGTGCCGACTGTGACCTTGACCGTTAAGATAGTGACATGGTTTTTGCGCGCGACACATTGTCTTGTCTTAATAATTATTTGTGCCAAATAATTTTGAAATCCCACCATGCAGTCCAAAGTTATGGATCGGACACGAACATATTTCATTATAGCATATTAATAAAGGTTAACTGCGGACTGTGACCTTGACCTCTGAGAAAGCCTCATGGTTCTTGCACGCGACACATGGTCTTGTCATGATTATAATTTGTGCAAAATAATTTTTAAATCCCACCATGCAGTCCAAAGTTATGGGTCGGACACGAACATATTTATTATAGCCTATGTACAAAGTTTAACTGCAGACTGTGACCTTGACCTCTGAGATAGCCACGTGGTTCTTTTACGCGACACACCATCTTGTCATGATAATCATTTGTGCTAAACAATTTTTTTAAATCCCACCATGCAGTCCAAAGTTATGGGTCGGACACGAACATATTTATTATAGCCTATGTACAAAGTTTAACTGCAGACTGTGACCTTGACCTCTGAGATAGCCACGTGGTTCTTTTACGCGACACACCATCTTGTCATGATAATCATTTGTGCTAAACAATTTTTTTAAATCCCACCATGCAGTCCAAAGTTATGGGTCGGACACGAACATATTTCATTATAGCCTAAGTACAAAATTTAAGTGCTGACTGTGACCTTGACCTTTGAGATAGCGACATAGTTCTTGCACGCGACAAACCGTCTTGTTTTAATGATCATTTTCGCCAAATAATTTTTGAATCCCACCATGCAATCCAAAGTTATGGATCGGACACGTTTTCGGTAACACACAATTGAACAAACAAACAAACACACATGCATACGCACACACGGACAGGGTAAAATCTATATGCCCTTCCGCCATTTCATGGCGGGGCCATAAAAATCACTATATCAAATTAGCTAATCATAACTTAAAGTTTTATACCCAGAAAAGTAACGATTGTTACCATTATTTTTTAAAAAATCCTGGGAGTAACTGTTCCTACTGCCAAATATGTTTAAGCATAATATGTTTGAGTTACACTTATCTTTTTTTTTTCAAAATGGCTTTTTAGACTTGCTTAAACCTCCCTATGTAATTTATCAGTGATATTTCCACTGCCATACTGCCATGCATCCGTTGTGGTCTGTCGATGTTATGGTTTGTGTTGTCCACTTATGTTTAGCCTTCGAAAAATTGATTTGTTTTGTATATTTATTCGCCGCCATTCTGGTGTATATAGAAGCAGAAAGAAAATCGGTGAAAATCGACATTTTGTGTTCTTGGGTTTGTTTGATCAAAGCTAGTTTTGTGTTCACCTGCATGGAATGGGCGGCATATATATTTTGCTTGCCCCCTCGCCCCCACTTGTATCGTTTGATTACATATCGTATTGCTTTATATCAGTATTTTCAATTTGGTGTTGTGGGAAGGTTGTGGTACTAATTGAATCAATAATCAGTTCTTTGAACTTTAACACGACTTTATCAGTTTTTCCATGTTGTCCGGATAGCATATATTTAGACCAAAGTAATGCATATACCGGGTTAAAAAGTAAGAGTTATCCTAGTCTACTGCACCTAGTGTAAAGTGCCATGTGGCTACCGCGAAACGCTTTCTTGTGCTTCAAGTTAATTAAAGTACCTTTCTGGTCATTTGGGACCAACTGGACTCATTCCGAGTCTTTTTTGCTAAACCTGTTGCTAGGTAGGTGGCATTGGCAGTGTTGCAACATTACATCACTGGACATATATTGAGTTACATGAGGTTGCTTTTTAATGCATTCCTTGCTTCCAGAGAATGTGCCTTCAGAATTTAAATAAGCTTTTATCAGTCCCAGAATTTCAAGCGACTGGATACATTTGTTTTAGAAATAGTTCTGCAAATTTTAATTTTGCCTTCCTTCTTCATGGGGAAAATCTCTTAAGGAAAAGAATTAGATACTGAAGGAGTAAAACTGTTTCCTTTAACAGTCGATCATTTGATCATTTTTGGAAGGGTTATATCATATACAGAAGTGAATAGGAAGCATCCACGGAAGCCTAGCGAATTGCAGCAGAACGTGGAGGTGGAGTAACTGGTGACAGTAAGTGCACTTAGTTTTGGTTAACCGCTTAGGAGGTCTAAGCCAGCCCAGGAATAGTGTGGTTAGCTTAACTGACCGTCCCGACATGACCATAGCTGTTTACCGTGGACGTTTAACGATAACACAACACAAACATAATCATACTTCACTTTCTTCATGGTTTGGTATGCAAACGTTAACGTATAAAACAATCAAATTTAAACGACCTGTCAGATTAGAAATAGGATCTTTAATGATATCATCTGTTTGATATGATGCAGTAAGATGAAGCATTGAAAGATCCTCAATTCTTGGAACGAATTAATCCTTTTACAGTGAACAAGTGTCATGTGAATAAGAGAGTTATCCGGTACAGAAAATAATCATCTTTAAGTATACCAGCTTAAACAGGCAACCCTTCTGTGATAAAAAATTGAAAATAGGTAAAAATAGTTGTTAAATGTTTTTCGTATAATTTGCTTAGTCTGTTGTAACCCTTCTGTTGGTCTAAATTATTTAGTTTGGTAAAGATAGCTGAGTTGCCACCTATTTGGGAAAGAGCTGCTGACTCGGCTTATCACTTGTAATTTATTGTTTGTTGGGATGTCTTTGTCAATCTTTCCCTTTGATGTTGGGGATAGGGTTTGGGATATGATTCAGTCAGTTCCTGAAGTTTAGTTACTCTTTAAATGAGACGAATACAAACAAGGCATTTATAGAGATTTAATGTGTAATTATCCAATGAAATAAAATTATCAAATATTTAAATCTCTTCAGAGATATAGGGCGATAGTGCTGTTAGGTTGACCTTTGGCACCCTCTTGTTAGTTTTCAACATCTGGGTATTACCTGAGGCGGTTGCTTTCTACACCTTGTTACTCCAGCATTAATATGGAAACATCTTAACACTTAAGGCTAATTTATCATAGGTTGTTTGTACAATGCAACAACTTAAGTTGCGTTTTAAAAATGCTTTTGTTTCAAGTCAAAATAATAAAGCTTACACATATTTGGCAAAAGCAATATCTAATCTCAGGGACTGTTTTGAAATAAAAGTTACTAACGTTACCTTACTCAGTACAAAATTGTAAGATTAATTAACTAGATTGATATGTTTCGTTCTGTGTAAGTTATTTGGATGTACATATTAATTCAAAAAGGCGTAATTTGAACATCGGGGCAATCTCAGGTTTTAAGGTAATATGAATGTCAATGTTTTCTGTCTAAGTAGACAACTAAACTATGCACAATGCCATTTTACGATAAATAACAAACTATTTCATTACAATGTATTGTTTATAATTCATAATTTTAAAAGAGTATATTCCTGGTGGGAATGATTGATGTTTTATTAATTATGTTATGAATGATAGATAATTCACTAAAGGTCATGATCAGGAATTAATATACTTAACGTAAAAAGAACTGCTTGGAGTTTGACCACTTTTACAAAAGTTTACTTTACATCAAAAGAAACGCATACAACGTATACGTGCAATTTATTTGAAGGTATAAGTTTATGCTCCTATTTAGACATTTTAAGTTACTTTGTATATGATATTCCGATAGAATGAGCACCTTAATAAACTTTAGAGACAAGATAACCTTGACCTTTGACCAAGAACTCTCATATTTTGACAATTTTAAAACAATCTCCCCAAAAGCCACTGAGCCAATTGTAACCAAATTTCATATAGAGCCTCCAGGGGCTGAGGGAACGACTATTTATTCATATGGTCCAGGTCACATGACGAACATGGCCGCCACGCCCATATATGGTAAAAACATTTAAATATCTTCTCCTCCAGAACCAACTGACCGATGGTCTTGAAACTTGGTAAGTAGCATTAGGTACTCCAGTACTTCATGTAACCTGTTATGTAGCATTAGGTCAGTTATAAACTTGGTATGTAGCATTAGGTACTCCAGTACTTCATGTAACTTGTTTTGTCGCATTATGTCAAATATAAAAAAGAATGCTATAACATACGATTTCATGGAAAGTTTTGAAGATTAAGGCCTAAAATTTGTAAATACAGTCATCTTAATGAGTACATGAAGATTTATGAGTATAATAAGTGTTACGCAGAAAGTTTTACACACGGTTGACACTGGTGTAGAGCTTGATACGTCGCCAGGACGGCGGAGGGTGACTTCCGGTTAAGGGTTATCGACCAGTGTATTACATTAACATAGAAACTCTAACAACGTTAGAATTTTTTAAGTTTATATATATGGTAATGTAAATTTTATATACAAACAATACACTTTACAACTGTCACAACTACAATAATATACAACACATATCAGTTCACGTCGCTGGCCCAAGTAAGGTGTTTGTTTTAAATCTGTAATCGATCTGCGTTCGATACGCAAATCGATTACCGTCTGACGTCAACACCGTACTCGGCTCAGCGCCATGAACTAAAAGGAGAATACAAAGAACAAAAACGTTAACTGAACTCACAGCAAAAAAAATAAGGCCTTATGCCGGCTGAATTTAACTGGTCGCTCCCTGGATCCTACCATGGCACAGTCCATATATTATGGGAAACACCCACTTATTCCATATCGCGCACGCACTTATATACTGGTCGCTCCCTGGATCGTACCAGGGACCAGTCTATATATTATGGGAAACACCTTAGTGGCCGAACACTACTGGTTCACTACTTCCCAAACTTTAATCGACAGCCAATCACCTCGACAACATCGGCCGACTTCGCCTAGTATACGTGCATCCCGCCTTGGCTAGGACTCCTGAGCACGTGGCGTTGTGATTGTGCCTCTACCAGAGTTAACCGTACCCTGTGCTGTTGGTAATCGCGACCTTAAAAAGTAACAGACACCTTCCTTATCCACGTTATCATCGATTTATGGACTTTCTTCCGTACTCTTATAGAGACCTTCAATTTCATGAGACCTATTTGTCACAGAGGTTATTCTCATGTTATAGTTTTTCTGGTTTTCGTACACGTTTGGCAAGTACTATTTCGGGTTTTAGTGGAACCTATTTTGTAGTTGTGCTATGCCTAACTTTAACTTATTTACATAATTGGATATTCCTTGGCTTGGTATGATTGGCTTGTAATCCAATCAGAAATTGTTTACCCTGTGGCTTCCCCAACTTATTTTTACCTTGTAAGTGTGGAGAAGAATGGTTGGTTGTTTCTCTAACTCACTACGTCATACTTCACTTCGCACGTGCATGTGATGCCTAGCTCGGCGCAGTTTGCCAGTGACTTTCGAAGTGAAAGGACGTTTCGTTTTGAGTCTTACGACTCAAAACGTGGATATTATATTTCGTTTGTAGCTTTCATAGCTACATTTGTTCTTGTTCTTCAACGCCAGGTATGTTCACTTTATATCTGTTTCTGCTCCTTTTCAAATAAATGTAAATTTCGCTGTTTGTTGACGGTGTGCAAATACTTTCGCTATTCGCACCATTAACAAATACACGTTTAAGCCTGCGCTTAGTTTCGGTAAAATTATTTAAATATTAAATGCATTTTGCATAATTTGAAACCATCAGAAACTTTGAACATACGGCGTGAATCCTTTTATTAATGTGGCGTAGTTTGTTAAAATGTATTTTATAGTTAATTCCGCATTGTCATGCATTTTCGTGGCTCAGTCCGAATGCGGAGAATCCATTGCCCGTGTTGTTTCTGTCAATATGTTGTTATAAATAATTATATTCTGCATTCAGCTGTAGAATACTGCATTATTACCATAGTTCATATATCATTTATGTATTCGGTGCCTGTTACTGTATATTTTAAGGTTATGTCGTATTTTATATTTTAGGCACCCTTTTCTGTATCAAATAATATATTTGATACCATCCATCATGATCATCGAATTCAACATTTCACACAACCATCAGTGTAGATAAACTCATTCAACATATTACAGAGTTTATTCTTTTTATGACCCCTGTGTCATTGGAGCCCCCAGAGAGTGTTTTTCAAGGGTGTCTGGCTGTGGAATTGCATAAATATAATATATGTAGATCTACATCAAGTCAACTATCATCATGATCTATCAACATGCCACATAATCATCTAGAGTATTCAACGAGATTTGTGTTCTGTTGATGTGAAATTTCTAAAATGGCCATTTATATTTGTGTTTCAAAGTGTTAATATAGTGATGCATCTCACCATGTTTCGCGTGCGTTTAGTGTATTCATTTTTTTTCAATTATATGGACTGTGATACTGGATCACAGCGCGAGTGCGTTAGCTGTTTAGCATATATATAGACTGTGATCCGATCACAGAGCCGATACCTGGAGGAGTCAACCCCCCATCTAGTTCGTCAACAACATCATAGAGCAACCGGGTATATACACTTTCGTTTATTTTCTATTTTCATCATGTCTTTAATCTTGTGTTTTTAGTTTAGTTTGATCCTGTGTGTGACTTATTTCAGAGTTTATCTGAGTGCATATTGTGGTAATATCAGGGTGAATATTTTTCATATTGACTTTAATATGACGTATTGACTTCAATATGAATTATTGACCTTTATATTAAATTTTGACCTCTTTATGAAATTAGTGACCTCTTTATGAAATTAGTGACCTCTATTTATTAGTGACCTCTATATGAAATTCTTATTTAGTGATACATTAGTTCATTTTGTCGTTGAGAAGTGTTGGCCACAGAGTTTATAACTAATTTTGTCTTTTGTGTGTGTCAACACAGAGGTGCAGAATTGGTTAATTTCATTTACATTTGTGTATTGTATTAATATTTTATTCTCAGTGGTTGACAAATTTCAAGTGACATGTATATCTGTGTGTTTTCATTCAACAGATTGTTTCAATAAGTGAAATTATAGGTGAATTTAGAGGTATTTAGTGTTGTATATAAGTTAAGAAATTAGGTTACGATCTAGATATTTAGAGGCCTCTTTCACATTGCATGTAGCTTGTCTCACTGCACTGCATGCTGCACTCTAAAACATCATCTCAGTCAGGATCAAGAATGATTGCGAAGCGTGTTTGACATTTTACAGGCCCAGATTCGAGTTTTATTTGTCATTCTCATCATTTTCTTGATATTCAATCTATATCACTAATATTTCAGAGTGTTAAAGGTGAGATCATTCTCTTCATAATCCCCTGCAGAAAGTTGTGATAACCAGTATGCAGTCTTTTCAGCTAGTTTAGACTTCATCGCTGAAGAAGATTGGATTTAAGGTAGGAAATTTACTTCATTTCTATAATTCTTAAAAATGCATAAAGTTTTCATACTGGTGAGTTTTTCCTTTTGTGTTTAGTGAACCATCAACAGTGTGTGTATAAAGGGAGACAATTTCAATTTACTGTTAAAATTTTGTGCTGAATTGTTATTTATGAGTCTTCCTAGTTTAGAAAAATATCTTCAAGAAAATCCAGTTAGTTTGCCATCAGGAACACAAGATACAACTGTAATTGTAGTTTCTGATAGTAAAGGTCGTTATCTCCAGCGCCAGGTACAAAATAAAGTCCCAGAGAAAAATATCATTTGGGAATCACAACCAGGCAGATCTAGCCAGCAAGCTGCAGACTTTATTTTGTTCAATATTAATTCCTGGAAAGCAAAATATGGAAAAATATTGATACTGGTCTGGACGGGTACTTGTGATCTGACCCATAAAATAATAGATCCCTCAGATCAGTCATATCGGCCCAGAAAAAAATTGATAGATCTTAGCAGCACTGCCATTGAGGACATTGTTTATCAATATAATAGAATTTTATTATTAAATAGTCCTCAAGTTAAGATTATTATCCTAGAAGTACCTTACTATTCTGTTTCAATTTGGAATTATAGTAGGGGCTGTTTAAATAGTGATCTCTATAGAGACAAAGATAAAATTTTACAGGATCTTTTGGATCAATTAAATGGCAGAATAAAATCCATTAATCAAGTGTATAATTTCCAGGCCCCTAAATTTAGTTTGGATTTAATCAGACACAGAAAATCCCATAAAAAAGTTATTAAAACAGTGTCTTACAGCTTGTTGCTTGCAGATGGTATTCACCCTGGAGAAGTTTTATGCAAGCACTGGATTAGAAGAATCGTTCATTCAGTAATATGCAAATTGTGTTTTCAATGAAGGGAGTGTTCTCTGGAATATAAGTGTCTTGTGCAGAGGAGATTATTATTTTTTGTGTGTTGATATTTAGATAAGGCATTCTGCTTTACAGTTCTGAGTGATTTAATGGTGAATACGGTTTTTGTGACAAAACGTCTTGTGTAGCAAATGAGCTGAACTTGGCAGCACCTAAACCATAAGCACGATTAAATTTTCTTTATATTTTCATTGTACATTGTATAACATTTTGTGTTATAGTATTTTGATCTCTCTGCATAGATACTACTTAGTCCATTTAGTACTTTGGTGCTTTGACGAAGTGCTTGAGTGCTTTATTGTGATTAGTGCTTTTTGACTTTAGTGCTTTGTTGCATTAGTGCTTAGTTGCATTGGTGCTTTGTTACATTCGTGCTTTTGCTACTTCAGTGCTTGAATTTTTTTTATCAGTGCATAGTGCTTTAAGTGCTTTCAGACTTCGAGTCCTTTAGTGCTTTCAGTGCTTCCATTTAGTGCTTTAGTACTTAATTGATTTCAATTCATTTGGTGATTTGAAATAGTGCTTCAAGCACACTTAGTGTTTTGTTTAGTGCTTGAAATTCATAGTGTTTTGATTTAGTACTTAAAGAATTTTGGTGCTTTTCTAATTGAATTTAGTGCTGTTTACGAGTGAATAATATAATAGTTCAGTCAAAAGGGTGAATACCAAACTTGATCAATATATTCATAAATATTTTAAAAGCAATAGGAAAGTGAATACTACCCTCTGACCTTTCATAAATACTTAAACAGTAGTAGCCAATTGAATTAAAGTGACATAGTCACATAACACTGTTTGTTTTAGTTCTTAACTATTAAGTTATATACTTATAGTATATTACTATTTTCATCATGGCTGCTGAAAATACTTTAGCAAAAGTGGTTGAAACCATTACCTGGTGCTTCCCCTATTCCTCGTTTAAACTTCCTGAGTCAGTCTAACCAACAAAATATGAGTGCCTATGCTCCTAGCCCTTACGTGCCAAAGCTACCAATATTTAGTGGTTCTGAAGAACCTCAGAAAGGTGAAACCTCATATGAGGTTTGGAATTTTGAGGTTAAATGCCTCAAAAATAATGCATACTTACCTGATCATCTGCTTCTCCAAGCTATTCGCAATTCCCTAAGGGGAACAGCACGTAATATGCTGGTCCCTCTAGGAGAAGCTGCAACTGCAGATGATATTTTGGAGAAACTGGATGGTTTCTATGGCAATGTTTGCACTAGTGAGACACTAATGCAGTCATTCTATAGTGACTGTCAAAAAGATAATGAAACTATTGTTTCATATGGATCAAGAATAGAGCGTACACTGTCAAGGGCAGTTACTCTTGGTCACTTAGATTCGGTAGCAAAGGATGCTATGCTTCGTAGCAAGTTTTGGACAGGTTTGAAAAGTCAAACCTTAAAAAACTCTACGAGGCACTTATATGATTCTGTCAAAGACTTTCAGTCTTTGCTACGGGAAATTAGGAAGGTTGATATGGAGGAGTCAAGTTCTAACCCTCCTAAAAAGCAGTCTGCACAGCAACTCAGTGGACAAGTGTCCACTGAGGATGCTAGTGCGAAACTATTAAAACAAATGGAAGAGCTAATGGGGCGCATGAAAACCATGGAGGACAGACTAGAACAGCAAAGTAAAGCTATTTCTGATTCAAAGAAAGTTTCTTCGAATCAGGAAAGTTTTACTTCCAATAATTCTTACAATGCCCGAGGCCGTGGTCGAGGGTATGGTAGGGGTTATTATAAAAGTAATTATGGTCGAGGGTACCAAAGTGGTAACCCTCAAGATAGTTTTAATAACTATAATAATAATTCACAGAGAGGTAATAAAGGTGGTGGCTCCAAGGGAGGTAATCGCGGGGGCACCAACGGCCGTGGTGCTCACCGTGGTAATAACTCCAATGGAGCAAACAATTCTTTAAACGGGTAACTTCCTCTGTTGCTGGGCAAACTGGGGAAGTTAGTGCAAACTCTGTGAATGGCCCAAGTGAATCCACTGATACTAAATCAATTTTAGTAGACAGGTTGGTTGGCAGTGCCAACGAAAGTGACATAGTTATATGTGGAGTTAAGACTTCAGCGTTGATTGACACTGGCTCCATGATAACTTCTATTTCTGAATCATTTTATGATTCCATGGAACACAAACCAGTGTTACATGATGTGAATGAGTTGGGTTTGTCTTTGTCTGTCACTGGTGCTAATGGTAGTAAACTACCATATAAGGGCTTCATTGAAGCTGATATATATGTACCTTCTTTAGGTAATAATAGTTTTGCTATACCAGTACTTGTAGTTTCAAATACTGAGTATAACAGTCAAGTGCCCTCTATAATAGGGACAAATGTTATCCGTTTGTTTAAGGAGTCGGGCCCCATTAGCGATATCCCTTCAGAGTGGCAGACAGCTTTTGATTGTATGTGTGACGATACAATACCTGTTAGAACAACTAACAATTATAATATTCGGGTAGCTCCCGGAGAAATAAAAACTCTACATGGTATTGTACGTAACACGAAAGACATGCATACTGCCGTTACAGAGCATACAGATAGTTCCTTATCAGGTGATTTAACTATATGTCCAAGGGTTGTCTCATTAAAAACACCTGGTACGGCTGTTCGTGTTCCTGTTAGAGTCTGTAATTTATCTTCAAGAGTTGTGGAGATCCCTCCAAAATCAATATTGTGTACACTTAGTAGTGTAAATGTGGTAGACTCTTTGATTCCTGATTCTTCACAGAAACAGGAACAAAAGTCTACTACAACATCTTTGGAGGATTTAGGTGTTAAAATTGATAGTGAAAATCTTACAGCAGACCAACTTTTCAGAGCCAAACAAGTTCTTGGTAATTGGTCAGATATTTTTTCTACCAGTCTTACCGACTTGGGTAGAACAGATACTGTCAAGCATAACATTAAATTGACAGATGATGTTCCCTTTAAGGAGCCATATAGAAAAGTTCCCCCTGCTTTGTACGAAGAAGTTAGGCAGCATTTGAAGGAAATGCTTGAAGCTGGTGCTATTCGCCCATCGAAAAGCCCATATTCTTCAAATGTTGTCCTTGTTCGTAAAAAGGATGGGAGTCTTCGTTTCTGTATAGACTTCAGGAAACTGAACAGCCGTACTGTTAAAGACGCATATAATTTACCACGCGTAGATGATACCATCGATACGTTGATAGGTTCGAAGTATTTTTCGAAACTTGATCTGCGCAGCGGCTATTGGCAAGTCGAAGTCGACGAGGCCGATAAGCATAAAACTGCATTCACCGTTGGAAACATGGGGTTCTTTGAGTGTAACCGCATGGCTTTCGGTTTAACTAATGCCCCTGCCACGTTCCAACGGTTAATGGAGCACTGCATGGGTGAATTGAATTTGAAGGAATGTTTGATATTCCTTGATGATATTTTGATATTTTCGGAAACTTTCGAAGAACATATTTCGAGACTTGAAGCTGTCTTCAGTCGTCTGAAACAGCATGGTTTAAAGTTGAAACCATCCAAGTGCGAATTTTTCAAAAGTTCAGTTAGATACCTTGGCCATGTAGTTAGCGAAGAAGGAGTTAAAACAGATCCTGATAAGATAGAGGCTTTAGCCTCATGGCCTGAACCTACCACTGTAAAAGAATTAAGATCATTCTTAGGTTTCACTGGCTATTACAGGCGTTTTATCAAAGACTATGCACGCATTGTGAAACCTTTGAATGATCTACTGATTGGCCATCCTACCAATAAATCTAGTGACCATCAGCAGCAAAAGAAGAAGAAGAAGAAGAAGAAGAATGATATTGCTCCTTGGCAGTGGGGTGAGGCTCAACAGTTGGCATTTGACACACTGAAGGAGAAGTTGTCTTCCCCTCCAGTGTTAGCATATGCAGACTTTAAAAAGCCTTTTATTGTACATACAGATGCTTCACTTGAGGGCTTAGGAGCAATTTTATACCAGGAACATGAAGGTAAGGAACGAGTCATTGCCTATGCCAGTAGGGGACTAAGAAACAGTGAAAAAAATTATCCCGCCCACAAGTTAGAATTTTTATGTCTCAAATGGGCCGTCACAGATAAATTTCATGATTATCTGTACGGAAATACTTTCACTGTTTGTACAGATAACAATCCTTTAACATACGTTTTGTCTTCAGCAAAACTAGACGCTACTGGTCATAGGTGGCTCGCTTCCTTAGGCACTTATAACTTTCAGTTAAAATATAAAAGTGGCAAGGCCAACGGGGATGCAGACGGCCTGTCTAGAAAGCCTCAGCAAACAGTACAGTTATTCCCTGAGGCAGTAAATGCCATCTGTCAGGCTTATACAGTCCGGAGAAATGATTGTCCATATGTTGAAACTTTAATTGTTTCCCAGGATGACCATGTTGCAGAATCAGTTTCATCTGATTCTCAAGATGATCCTCCATTATCTTCTGAGTTTCGGGACATAAACTGGTCAAGGGAGCAATTGGCGGATCCCAGTATTTCTAGAGTGAAAACTTTATTTAAGTCTGGATTTTGTCCAGAATACAGTGATCTCAAGACTGAATCACCTACAGTTTTAAAGTACATTCGTGAGTGGAAGAAATTTTCACTGGTTGACGACATTTTGTTCAGAAATACCACTTTAGATGGACAAAGTGTTCGCCAACTTGTGCTTCCATCTCATTTCAAAGATAAAGTCTTGAAGCACTTACATGATGATGTGGGCCATCAAGGTCGCGATAGAACATTATCATTAATCCGCCAGAGGTTCTATTGGCCAGGTCTTGAGTCCGATGTAGAGCATAAAGTAAAATCTTGTATTCGTTGTATTCAACGAAAGACTGTACCAAAGCCTAGTGCTGAGTTGGTAAATATTACCACTACTCAGCCTATGGAATTGGTTTGCATAGATTTTCTTTCGTTGGAGAGGTCTAAGGGCGGTCATGAAAATATTTTAGTGATAACAGATCACTTCACAAGATACGCACAGGCCTTTCCAACAAGGAATCAGTTAGCTAAGACTACAGCTAAAGTCCTCTTTGAACAGTTTATAGTTCATTATGGCTTCCCTGCTCGCTTACATAGTGATCAGGGAAGAAATTTTGAATCTTCTGTGATAAGAGAACTATGTAGTCTTGCCGGTGTTCAAAAGTCTAGGACCACGCCGTACCACGCTATGGGAAACGGTATGGTTGAAAGGTTCAACCAAACGCTTTTGAACATGCTGGGCACTCTACAGGACTCTCAGAAGCATGACTGGAAGTCGTATGTGGCCCCGTTGGTCCATTCCTATAATGCCACAAAACATGATTCTACAGGCTACTCTCCTTTCTTTTTAATGTTCGGAAGACACCCCCGCCTTGCAGTCGACGCTTGTCTGGGTCTACAAAACCCTACCGAGCCCATTTCTTCAAGAGAGCATTATGCTTCAAAACTGAAGAAAAGGCTCGATTTTGCATATAAAGTCGCTGCAAGGGAAGCACAGAAAAGTGCCGATCGTAATAAGGCAAATTATGATGTAAAGGTCAGAGAAGCCACTCTTGATATTGGAGACCATGTTTTAATTCGTAATGTAGGTCTGCGGGGCAAGAACAAGCTGGCAGACAAGTGGGATAAGGACCTGTACGTTGTCATTGATATGCCAGATAAAAACGTACCTGTGTATAAAGTACAGAGGGAAACAGGTAACCCAGCTGTCAAAACACTGCACAGGAACATGCTGTTACCTTTTTCAGCAATACCTGGCATATCGGAGACACCGTCAGTTAGTCAACCTCCTAAACAAAACAAACCCATAAAAACTACCCCACAACCCCAGTTACCTGTTTCTGAGTCTGATTCGAATTCTGACTCAGATGAGTCAATTTATGTCCCAAGATATATTCCCCCCATAGGAGAAATAAAGTTCATAAAGTTGACAGTGCCCGCAATGACAGTGCTAATAGGTCGTCAATTCTCATCAGTGATTCTACTCACCAAGAATCACCAGTTAATGTAGATAGGACACCTTCAGTAGCTGTAGATCAGGTAGATTTAACAGGTAGTATTCAGACTGATTCTTTAGGTAGTGAAGGCCGCCAAACCTCGGTAGATAGTACCAGGAATCAGTCTGAACAAACGTCAGTAGGTACAAGTCAGGTAGAGCAGGAGGTAGGGCCCCGTAGATCAGGTAGGATACGTCAGCCACCAGATTGGTACGGTCAGTGGGTGACAAACCAACAATCAGCAGAAGAGTGGTTTGTATAGTTTGTTTTTAATTACTATTTTAATTAGTTGATCTGTAGGTACTGCAGGGGAGAATGTCACATACAAGTCCCATACAAGTCTTCTGTACATGCTCTCCTTGCTTTGCTTTGAAATGTTCATGTATATATAAAATAACAACGCTGAGATTCTGATTTCATGTTTCTTATAGTACTATGTGTACTATGATCTAGTTTATTAATATTGTATGTTGATGCTACATTGTAAAATTTTGTTGACTATTTGGAAGGAATTGTCAGCAATAAATATTCATGTCATTGAATTTTCAAACTGTTGCTGATTTTGTGATCAAATCAGTGCCAGTGCATTTACTTATCACGTTCAGTGACAAAATGATAATAAGAAAGCAAGTCTGTGATCTCGTTACTGGATAGTTCAAATGGAAATTTAAATAATGTTTTGTAAATATAAATAACTATCCTGTAGAACTCAGCTGTTGTTTGTTGTTTTCAATATTGAAAATGTCAGGAGACATTTTTTTCAAAGCAGGGGAGAATGTCACAGAGGTTATTCTCATGTTATAGTTTTTCTGGTTTTCGTACACGTTTGGCAAGTACTATTTCGGGTTTTAGTGGAACCTATTTTGTAGTTGTGCTATGCCTAACTTTAACTTATTTACATAATTGGATATTCCTTGGCTTGGTATGATTGGCTTGTAATCCAATCAGAAATTGTTTACCCTGTGGCTTCCCCAACTTATTTTTACCTTGTAAGTGTGGAGAAGAATGGTTGGTTGTTTCTCTAACTCACTACGTCATACTTCACTTCGCACGTGCATGTGATGCCTAGCTCGGCGCAGTTTGCCAGTGACTTTCGAAGTGAAAGGACGTTTCGTTTTGAGTCTTACGACTCAAAACGTGGATATTATATTTCGTTTGTAGCTTTCATAGCTACATTTGTTCTTGTTCTTCAACGCCAGGTATGTTCACTTTATATCTGTTTCTGCTCCTTTTCAAATAAATGTAAATTTCGCTGTTTGTTGACGGTGTGCAAATACTTTCGCTATTCGCACCATTAACAAATACACGTTTAAGCCTGCGCTTAGTTTCGGTAAAATTATTTAAATATTAAATGCATTTTGCATAATTTGAAACCATCAGAAACTTTGAACATACGGCGTGAATCCTTTTATTAATGTGGCGTAGTTTGTTAAAATGTATTTTATAGTTAATTCCGCATTGTCATGCATTTTCGTGGCTCAGTCCGAATGTGGAGAATCCATTGCCCGTGTTGTTTCTGTCAATATGTTGTTATAAATAATTATATTCTGCATTCAGCTGTAGAATACTGCATTATTACCATAGTTCATATATCATTTATGTATTCGGTGCCTGTTACTGTATATTTTAAGGTTATGTCGTATTTTATATTTTAGGCACCCTTTTCTGTATCAAATAATATATTTGATACCATCCATCATGATCATCGAATTCAACATTTCACACAACCATCAGTGTAGATAAACTCATTCAACATATTACAGAGTTTATTCTTTTTATGACCCCTGTGTCATTAAATTGTCACGGACTCTTAAAAAATCTCACGCCCGGGCCGAGGATCGAACCCGGGACCTTTCGATCTAAAGTCTCGCACTCTACCACGTCGCTATAAAAGCCGGCTTGTACCGCAAGGCAGTACAAGTGTATGATATACCTAACCTATACCCTGTGACATTCTCCCCCTCCATATTGAATTCGTCCCCGAATTCTCAGGAGTTACAAGAATCACTTGAAATGAGACTTAAGGAGTTCCAATGCACATGTGGGTCATTTACGTTGGGCGCCAATTGTCACGGACTCTTAAAAAATCTCACGCCCGGGCCGAGGATCGAACCCGGGACCTTTCGATCTAAAGTCTCGCACTCTACCACGTCGCTATAAAAGCCGGCTTGTACCGCAAGGCAGTACAAGTGTATGATATACCTAACCTATACCCTGTGACATATTCATTGTAGTTTTACAAAAGCTCATTTGATGTCCGCCACCCGACCACGTCCGCGGAAATAACCCCGACCACGGCCACGATCTGAATTACTACCATTCGTCTGCACAGTATCGCTCTTACTCTGTGATTTTTGTGTTTCATCTTTCGGTGCATAATTACTCTCCTTATTTCCGCTATATCCGCTTGCACTTGCACCTACCTCCGCACTATATGCTTGCTTCCTATCGGGATTCTTATAACATTTATATGTAAAATGTCCTTACCACAAATACTACATTTTATCTCTGGTTTCGCACTCGGCTTATTATCAGATCTACTCTGAGTTACGCCCTTACTATCACGCTGCCCCTTATTAACACAAGTGTAGACACCGTCACGTGCTTCTGCAAATAAATCTGCTGTCTAGCCATCTCACCTAGATTCGTGAATGTTTTCGGTTTCAAATGAACATATAGTTCTTTACTACAGGATTCTAAAAACTGATCTCTAGCGAAAAAATCGCAAACAGCTTCATAAGACTGGACTACCTTCGCCAATTTTAACCATTTATTAAGATACGACCTAAGTCTACTACTAAACTGAATAAACGTTTCGGACTTTTCAGGCCTATCATAGCGAAATTTCTTCCTAAATCCGCGTTCAGTCATATCGAAATTCTTTAACAACGCATCTTTCAATTTGTCATAATCTACTGCATCATCCATCTATCGTATATATCAAGCGATCGACCTTTAAGTAATGCGCTTAAATATGCAGCCCAAACGTTTTTATCCCATTTATTCGCCGGCGCGTATTTCTCAAACCTTGATAAGTAACTATCCATTTCGTCCTTACTTTCATCAAAATACGGTAATTTCGGATCTCGCACATGCGCTAACTTTTCAGCCTTCTGTTTTTCTAATTCAACTCTTAACGTTACCTTCTGCAACTCTATCTGATTCTTTAACTCGCGTTGCTGCAATTCAAAACTATACTTCAACTTTTCTAACTCAACTTCGCTCGACAACTTCGCTTCCTTATCGCTTTCGACTTGAGACAACCTAACTTCCCTATCTTTCTCGGCTTACCGCTCTATACTTTCAATCCGCGCCATCTCGATTTCCCTATGCGCCGCAATCTTAGCTTCTTCTTTCGCGATCCTAGCCAATCCAATGTCCCTTTCTTTTTCGGCCTGCGCGATCCTCTCTTTCTCCGCCGCGATCCTAGCTAACTCAATTTCCCTGTCTTTATCGGCCTGCGCAATCTTTTCTTTATCAAGTTCCCTTACCGCGTGCCTTTCTACCCTCTCAGTCTCTTGCTGATGCTTCACAAATTCCTGCAAAGACTGCCCCTCATAACCTAACTCCTTTCCCGTCTTAACTAACTGATCCATGACGCTTAACGTAATGCTCACGTTACCTTAACTTAAACCGACGTTAACTTATAGTCACACACGTTAACTAAACCGTTAACAATAATAATAAAGAACTAATCCAACTAAAACGTTGATTAATTACTATTAATAGTATACTCGCGATCTAGACGTATCAATTAAAGTTACGTTCATGACAGGCCGGAAATGACGTCATAAACTGACGTTGACTATGCCAAGAACTACTTTTCACTATCAAATGACGTAATTAGATGACGTAAATAACCCACATTACAATTACGCCCAACTTGATCTAGCGTATCGGATGTACAAACGTCACGTATGTAACGCAACGTATTAACACTGACATGGAAACTGTACGTCCTACATTACATAACCTTATAAGAGACCAACGGTAAATCAAACTTAAGATTCTGCTATTATGTTTAATTCATTGTCACGATATTATACAACGTTACGGAGACCTACGTTACTAATTCAGGACATAAAATGGACCTCAGTAACGGTTACGACACAGCGTACAAACGTTTAAATTAATAAACTAACAGATTGTCATGCAACAGCAGTGCCAAGGTACTCAAACGGACCTTAAAACTAAATATGTATCATCCGTGCCAAGACAATTCAGGTCTATATACCTCAGTTCCCCCACTCAGATATGCAACCTGTTACATTCAATCACAAATTAATGCATGGACTATCACACTTCATAACGCAGGGAATAAGGATAGCTGACCTTAATTGAGTGAAGGTTACATTTACGAAGAATTTAGTGGCATAATTGCTCTCCTAAAATTCAGATTAATGCAAACAGCCTTACATCACCTTAGAAAAGAACAATCAGAAAGTCAATAAAAAATGACTGATAAATAGTGCCTAGATTCTGTATATATTGTCAATGTCTTACACTGGCAGATATCAACCGGAAACCGATCCCGTTACTTATGACACCATTTGACGCAGAAATTTTACACACGGTTGACACGGGTGTAGAGTTTTATGCGTCGCCAGGACGGCGGAGGGTGACTTCCGGTTAAGGGGTTATCGACCAGTGTATTACATTAACAAGGAAACTCTAACAACGTTAGACTTTTTTAAGTTTATATATTTGTAAATTCTATATAAAAACAATACAATTTACAACTGTCACAACTACAATAATATACAACACATATCAGTTCATGTCGCTTGCCCAAGTAAGGTGTTTGTTTCAAATCTGTAATCGATCTGCGTACGATACGCAAAAAGATTACCGTCTGACGTCAACACCGTACTCGGCTCAGCGCCATGAACTAAAAGGAAAATACAAATAACAAAAACGTTGAATAAGCTCACAAAAAAAACTTAGGCCTTATGCCGGCTGAACTTAACTGGTCGCTCCCTGGATCGTACCATGGCCCAGTCCATATATTATGGGAAGCACCCACTTATTCCATATCGCGCACGCACTTATATACTGGTCGCTCCCTGGATCGTACCAGGGACCAGTCTATATATTATGGGAAACACCTTGGTGGCCGAACACTACTGGTTCACTCCGTCCCACACTTTAATCGACAGCCAATCACCTCGACAACATCGGCCGATTCGCCTAGTATACGTGCATCCCGCCTTGGCTAGGACTCCTGGGCACGTGGCGTTGTGATTGTGCCTCTACCCGGGTTAGTATTAACCTGGAGATGTATAGTATCTCCGGATGAGACGTGGCCCTAAGCCCAAGCAGCTGACTGCCGGACTTGAAGTGCCCAAAATAACGAACTTACACTTAATACATTATAACAACAAAACAACAATACGTAAGACCTGGGCCTCTCTTGGAAACACCATACAACGCCCTCGACGAATGCCGAGCATAGCGTGCACACGCCAGCCGTGTCACTAGACACAACTCGCGCTGACGATGTAAAGCCAAAACTGTGCTTATCTTCCGCCAATGAAGAAACGTAGATCCTACCACACATATGCGTTGAAGGATCTGACGTCAAACATTGTCAAGAAGTATACTGACGTCAACAGGTATCACCATGACGTACCCCACATAAAACATGAATGATCTAAACAATGACCCTTTTACATTTAATTGATTTACCAAAAATCTAACTCGCATATGTATTAATTCATTCCTTTAAACTAAGCGTATGACCATTTGCCATAGAATATATCCTTTGAATAACTTAATAAGCGTTTCTAACACATTTGGGACCATAACGTTTGATCTGACATCATGACGCCAATGATGTCATACCTTATGGCGTCATCTAGTGAAGGCAAATCAAACGCATGACGACCAAATGTTACCGTTATAACATATGAAAAAAAACTTAATGCGGTGCATGCTATGACGTCAATTGACGTCGCGAGTATGTAAATTAGTTCCATTACAATTCAATCTACTTCTATAGGCCACTTATACGTGAAACTAATATAAAAAGTGCTGACGTCGCAATAAAATGAATGCAACTGACGTCACATAAATAACATGAATGCAATTGATGTCACTCGACGTCAAATAGACGCACACCATTGCAACCTACATCAGTGTTGTAAACTATTTCCGTTATTTAAAAAAACTTCCTAATATACAAATACCATGCGCAGCATGATCACTATCAACAAAATCAGTCGATACATTTAATCATACCATATCAATCAGAAGTCACATTTTTCATTCTTAGCCAAAACTATTCTGAATAAATATAATAAAATCTTACCCCTCAGGTCTTAACACTGAATCTAGGCACGACAATATAACATCGTACGCCTTTGAATTTCAAAGCCACGTCTAAATTTTCAATAATAATTTACGATTATAAATAGTATGTATCTCACCTTAAAATCATGCAACTCGATTTAACCATGTAGGTATTCACCGACAATTCATGCATGTCAAATAAGCACAATTTCCGTAAATGTTTCACTACCACAGTTACCCTAAAAACTGTAGCCCTACTGATTGAAAGGATTAAAAAAAATTTCAACGATATAGTCGACGATCCGATTCATTTCGTAACAAGAAGTTAAGGTCATTCTTTGACCTTTGACCGAGAACTCTCATATTTTACAGTTTCAAACAATCTCCTCAAAACCCACTGGGCCAATTGTAACCAAATTTCAATTAGAGCCTCCAGGGGTTGAAAGAACAAAAAATTGTTCTAACGGTCCAGGTCACATGACCAACATGGCCACCACGGCCATATATGGTAAAACCTTTAAAATCTTCTACTCCAGAACCAACTGACGGATGGTCTTGAAATTTGGTATGTAGCATTAGGTACTCCAATACTTTCAAGATTGTTCAAAATAACGACATGGAGTTGACCTTAATTATTTTACGGCAAGGTCAAATATAGAAAAAATGCTAGAACATAAGGTTTCATGGAAAGTTTTGAAGATTTAGGCCTACAAATTGGAATATACACTCATCTTAATGAATACAGGAAGATTTATGAGAACAAGAGGTCAAGTTCATTCTTTGACTTTTGACCCAGAACTCTCTCATTTTGACATTATCAAGCAATCTCCTCAACAGCCACTGGGCCAATCAAAACCGAATTTGCTGGTTACATGACCAACATGGTATCCATGCTCATAGATGGTAAAAATTAAAAAAAAAAATCTTCTTCAGAACCAATTGACCGATTGCCTTGAAACTTGGTATGTAGCATTGGGTACTCGAGTACTATCAAGATTGTTCAAATGATGGCTTAGGTAGACCTTGACCTTTGGTACGGCAAGGTCAAGTATGGAAAAATAGTAGAATACAAGATTTAATACAAGATTTCACGGAAGTTGTGAAGATTTTGGCCTAAAAGATGGTATAAACAGTCGTCTTAATGAAGTCATAAAGAATTATGAGTACAAGAAGTCAAGGTCATTCTTTGACCTTTGATCCAGATCTCTCATATTTTGACATTTTCGAATATTTCCTCAAAAGCCAAATGGCCAATTGTAAACTTATTTCATTAAGAGCTCTCAGGGGTTGATTGAACAAAAATTAGTTCAACCAGGCCAGGTCACATGACCAACATGGCCGCCATCCCCAGTTATGGTATAAACCTTTAATATTTTTCTTCTCCAGAACCAAGTCACCTTTACCCTTGAAACTTGGTAAATATCACGGAGTACTAGAGTACTACAAAGAATGATCAAATGTTCAACCTTGGATTTACCTTTTTGCGGCATGGTAGCGTAAGTAGCTGACAATCGCAGTCAACGTGAGGTTTGCTGCCAAAGTTGCAAACGCGGAGTTTGATACCTGTAGACCAAAAAGATCATTTTAATATACAAAAAATGTTATATTCCGTAGACCTGTCCCTTTAAAGATAGCCCATCATATCTGCTCCAGTATGTCTGTTGTTTGGCATTGTCTTTGATTCTTCATAGTTTTTATCAGTGGTTTCTTTTTTTTTTCATTTCCGTGATGATTTATTGATGGATCAAAAAACCTTCCTGTGGACCGAAAAGATAAGTAAATGTTTCAAAACATTGCAAAGGCATGGGTTTTGATCCAATTATACATGCTAGGCAGGCTATATTACTGATTGTTGCAAGGCGGTATTTCGTTCCTTACTGTTGTCTTGATATCTGTATGTCCCTTGTCTACTAGCAATGTGGCTACCTAAAAAGCTGCTCTCTTTGCTTCTTGTTATGTTTTTTTATTTAAATATTGAGAATTGTTAAAAAAGATGTTTCGTGTGTTTCGTGGGGCTTGTTTGTGTTCATTTTTTTAATTAATGCTTTGCTTTCGTTTGTATGTTGTATGGATCACAAGCGTTTTGTTGGGTCGAACCATTGCAGAAGCTACGGTCGAGGGTTTGGTTCCAGTAAAGCATTTTTAAGCCCCTTAATACTATAGTTCTGTCCTTTCTTTTGGTTCGTTATTTTGTCTTGTTTAGTCGGGAGACTAACGGTTTTCCATCTTACAAATTTGTGATGGCTAGTCATAACCATACATATTTTTATTCAACTCTCTAAAATGGCAAAATAACCCACAGGAAATGTTAATTATGACATTTCTACGTTAAAAATCAACACCAGGCCCAACCCATATTTGTTCATGGTATAAACATTCTATATTTTGCTTGTTTTGTACAGACTTACGTGCGAAATAAGGAAACACTTAATGTGTATTTGACTAGATTTAGTACAAGGAAACATACGTGTTTTCATCCTACTTTTGCTAACTATTACGCTCAAAATGGTCTATAATGCCCTCTTTTTGTAGCTGTCTCCAAGTATATGAGATATTCGAGAGCCTCCGGGTTATTGTCTGTCGCTTGGCTCCCCTAGATTCAAATGGTTCTTTCCTCTTGGCCCATTATTCGAATGATGTTGCTTGATATCACAGAAATTTTCAGATAACGAAAGTTGTTTCTGTCATGACCTTATGTTTGCTTCAAAGCTTTTTATCTGTGAGGTATTTATTTCTCATGACGGTGTATTGAAGAGCGTGTGAAAATGCATGCGGATTAGTTACAGAAACCTAGGGTGAGGATTGCGATTCCGTAAAACCATTCTAACCTCCTCCCCTCCCAACCACCAGTAATGAGTTAATGGTCGATCCACGTGGGTACGTCTACTGTGACACTTTGCTGAAACTTGTTCTTTTTGTACATGATGCACAACGCACCAAAAGGGCCTCTAACGTCGCTGACGTTATTTAGAGTAAATGACGTCGGAAGTCAGTGAACCATTTTCGTGCATATTCCTATGTGATTGACAAAAAGAAGCGAAAGTTTCAATGAAGAAAACGATCCATTCCAGCAAAATTGGATCAAATATGGAAGAAGAGAAATAGCTAGAGGTTCACTCTTATTCAACCAGCTTCCGATTAAACAGAAAAAATACTAGGCCGTAATATTTTTTTCGGCAATGCGTCTTTCCGTGACAACACCAGAGTGTGTTAGATAGATCACTCTACTTTGCTATTGTCCAGGGTGCTAAAACTTTGACAAGCTTTTATTGCAGTGACGTCACAACCCAACGTCACAATGACAGTTCGGCACGCGCAGTTTACAGGCAAGACAAGACTAGATCCCGATCGAGCGTAGTTTAATCATTTTTTCCGGAGATTCTCTTTAAAAGTCTGCAAACTATGTAGTCCGACAAGTCAGCACTCAAAACAGTATTTTTTCTGATGGTCTGTTTCAAAGTTAGCAAAAACTGTTTTGAAGCCTAGGCCAATATGCATATAAAGCGCTTAAACTTATTCAATGAATAAGATTTAACATAGGCTATATTCATCCACACAGGATGAAAATGAGCAAAACATGTCATTTCTTTTCTTACTAAAAACAATTAAATCACTGTTTTTAGCTCGAAATTAGATTATTTTTAAAAAAATATTTTTGTTGGACTGCAAACTATGGAACCGCACGTGTGTTAATTATATAACTATAATTCTATAGGCTTCAAGTGTGTTCAAAGAACCGTTTGTGTGTGTGTGTGCGGGAGGAGAGGGAATAAAGGTGCACAGCAGCACAATAGGTTAGCGAAATAATTCATAGGCCTACTAGAGTTGAGAGTTGAATCACGGTAGATCTAGGTCTGCGCAAATAAAATGACATATCTTCTTATAAAGTGTAGATCTAAGGAGTTTACCGTCAGTTTGCGTTGGTGCGCAGGTTGTTTTGAGGTCGCAAAGTGTCTAACATCTGATTAAAAAAATGTTGCTAATGCTTCTATAAATCGTTTGTAATAGCTTAAACCCTTTCCTTTATTTAACTTCCACAGAAGGGTATCTACTCTTAACAATGCCACTTGAACAATTCTACTATCTATTCTATTCTATTCTATTCTATCCCATAACCTTACTAGGTCGTTGGGGCACCACAGCTAACTTCAAAACAATCCCTTTCCACCTTGTCCTGTCTTCAGCTGCCCTAGTTGAGCTGGCAAAATCCATTCCTGTCCACTCCTTGATATTGTCTTCCCACCTCTTCTTCTGTCTACCTCTTCTTCTTTTTCCTTTCACTGTGCCCTGAAGAATTGTCTTTGCTAAACCAGAAGACCTTGAGACGTGGCCAAACCGCCTTAGTTTCCGTTTCTTGACCAGAGTCAGGAGTTCATCATATTCTCCAATGGCTGCTTGGATTTTCCTGCGAACCTCCTCATTGGTTATATGGTCCTTGTACGAAATGTTCAGTAACCTTCGGTAGCATCTCATCTCAAAGGCCTGCGTTCGTTTCTCCAACTCTGCTGTCAAGGTCCATGATTCACAGGCATACAGAAATATGGAAATGACAAGGGAGCGCATAAGTGTCACCTTTGATCCAAGAGATATGTTGTTATCTCTCCAAATTGGTTTCAGCTTGGCAAGAGCTGAAGTGGCTTGTGCTATCCTTGAGAGAACCTCCTGTTTTGAGCCATCATCTGAGACAACTGCTCCAAGGTATTTGAAGCTGCTTACAGTACCCAGCTTCTGCCCCTTTACCTTGATCTCCCTCTGGATGCCATCTGCGCTGTTTGTCATCAGTTTGGTCTTCTCAGCACTGATCTCCATCTTAAACCTTGTGCAGGTCTGGTCGAGACTTTCAACTAGAGCTTCTAGTTCCTGCTCTTCCTCAGCAAGAGCGTCTATGTCATCGGCAAACCGAGGGTTGGTAATATTTCTGCCGCCTATGCTAACCTTTCCGTCATGTTCTTCCAGAGCATCGGACATGATCCGTTCGAGAAAAATGTTGAAGAGGGTGGGTGACAGAAGACATCCTTGTCTTACTCCAACTGTTGTTCTGAACCATTCTCCTGTGCTGCCATTTATCAGGACTGCACTTGTAGCCTTGTCGTATAGCTGCTCAATGGTGCGAACTAGGTTTGCATTGATATTGTACTTACTCATGGTGGCCCATAAGGCTGCATGCCATACCCTGTCAAAGGCTTTTTTGAAATCAATGAAGACATGGTACAGATTCTGCTGATGTTGGAGATACTTTTCACACAGGATTCTAAGGTTAAAGATCTGTTCTGTGGTGCTCCTTCCTGCTCGGAACCCAGCCTGTTCCTCAGCGATTATCTCTTCGGCTTGTGGCTTAAGCCTCTTCAAGATAACTTTCAGCATGACTTTGCTTGAATGACTGATGAGGCCGATGGTTCTGTGGTTCTGGCAGAGCTGTAGGTTGCCCTTTTTAGGGAGAGTTATAATCAGCGACTGAGTCCATGGGGTAGGCCATTCTCCTGTTCTCCAGATCCTGTTACAGATATCTATTAAAACATCAATCATGGTCTCCCCTCCAGCTTGAACAAGTTCTGCTGGTATATTATCAACTCCGACAGATTTTCCCTTCTTCAGTGCTGCTACTGCAATCTCAACTTCCTCACGAAGGATCGGTTGTTGATCTTCATCTGGGGGCTGACTGCAGTCCAGAACCGTATTGTCACCATCAGTCTCATCTAGCCTGGAGAGGGATGGGCTCCGTCAGGCTGAATCCTGCCCTTGAAACACCATGGTTGACAACCTAGATAAGACCTTAATACCGGATCGGTCGCAGCCCGGGTTAACAATGACCGCGCCTACTGTTGGACACCGGGACGTAGGTGACAAGTATGCAACTGGTGTAACACAGATCAAGAAAATCAGAGGTAGGGAGAACATCTCAATTGGCACCTGGAATGTAAGGACTCTGAGGCCAGCTGGGAAGCTTGAAGAGCTGACTCATGCAATGGACAGGTATCACTGGCACATACTGGGGCTCTGTGAGATGCGCTGGAAAAACTTTGGTGAGATATCAACAGATGACACACACAAGGTGTATTTCAGTGGAGAAGAGGACAAACATGAGTATGGGGTAGGATTTCTTGTGCATAAGGACATGGTGAGTGCTGTCTTGGGATGCCGACCAGTCTCCAGCAGACTGATTTCAATTCGCCTGAGAGCAGCTATGCGAACAGTAAAGGCTTCGATCAGTATACGCTGTATTAGCTGTTCACTGCATAGGTTTCGCGGAGACTTAGCTTGCTGGCACAGACAGGGACAACTCCGACTATGCAGATGCAGAATAATCGTCCATGGCATGACCACGATGGCCACCAGCAACTTTTCTTTTAGTACGGCTGATGTTTTGCTATACACATGGATATATCTGCATAAAAGTATTTATCCCAGTCTTAATCGGCTGTCCATACGCTAAACTTAAACCAACTTACAGGCTGGCATAAAATGAAAACGAGGACCAGAATGCAGTCTTACTGAGAGCCTTAGTATGTCGCCAACATGTCTACGCATTTTAGAACAGTGAAGTTCAGGATCAGACTGTACGGATGTGCAAGTGAATCTTTGAAGTAGTGGTGCTAGAAAGGTAAAGGTAAAGGTTCCCCATAGCCTACTAGCCGTAGGGGCAGTGGGGGTTAGATACCCACTGTATCTTGGGCACAGCTGATGAAAGGCGGAGCCCATCTCTCTCCATTCGCTGCCTTATCCTTCCCTAATTCGAAAAGGTACCCAATTACTGCTGGGTTGACAGAGAGAGTTTTCCAGTCGTCGGATGGCGACGGTGAGCCGCGACTCACGACCTTCCGGCGCATTTCTGCACAATAACCGAGCCACTCTCACGGTAGATTGTTGTGCCTATCTGGTGCTGGAAAAGATGTAATCAGTAAGACAAGAAGTTTCAGATTTTTGTCGCACCTGCTTAAGCAAGGTGCGATATAATATTAGGTATCCGGTTTTCCGTCATTCTGTCTGTCCGTCAACAACTTACATCGACCCGAGCATGACCTAGACCCCATTTTTATAATCAGAGAATTAGTTTGCACGTAATGTTGAATATCTCTTGAAGCTATTGGCAGATTTTGACCAAACTTGTTACAGTATGTAATAAGGAAGAGTTACTGTGCTCATTTAAAGGTATGCATGGCAACATACCAAGTTTTCAGAAAATATATGTTGTGAGGAATGCACTATTATTCTTTCCCTCCAATTACACATCAGAAGACACTAATATACAGAAGAAAAATAAAAACTTTACTCTTTTTGTCGTGCGACTGTGTTGCACATGTGGCATATACGAAGCAAGTCATATGCTCATAAATTGACAAACTTGTAGCTTCAGCCTTAGCACCGGTCAAGAGTTTAAATTCTTTGTCTGAAATATTCATATTCTGAAGTGGGGTGGCGCATGTGTCTGAAATTAATATAAGGCAGTTGGGGTAAAAGCCAGTAATTGAAGAAGCTAAAAGAATTACCATAATTGCATCGTGTGGATGCTATACGTCTTTGAACTTTCCTTTTCAAAATGACCTCCCTTGCGATTAAAAAGCGATGGAATTTAAAGATCGTTTATTTGCTCCAATACGGGTCGCGCTTTTGAAATTTCAGTCAATCTGAGAGAGTAGTTCTGCCATCAGAAAACATAATAAACAAGCCAGAAATAAACAAGCGTACAACATAACTGTTTCTGAAATCTTTATGGGAAATGCAGTGTTAAACTGAAAAGTCCATAAAATGGCACCTTAATTCAATTGCAAGTTTTGAAAAATGTTGATAGCTGCAGTCAGAATGGTTTTTTTTTCTATGAAATTCTGATACCTGTCTGTACAAACTTGCGTCTGTACAAACTTGCAGTTGCTGTCCTGAGATAAAGCGATAGGGAAACCCGTGAGCAACAGGCGTACTCTGTTGTGAAATCTGTGACTTTTTTATTTGGACCCCAACTGCATTGAAACCGAAACTTTACGAGATCCACTTTAGACCGATTTCATTTGGAGAGCGTATTTTAAAGAAGGCTGCTTTAACTTCATAAAAATGAACCATTTTGTTGTGTCAAATAGACAGCTGTCCCGTAATATCGTTAAAACCCAAGTGTAAATTTTCTTTTTTGGTTCAGTATATTTGTGCATGGCAGGTGCGAAATAGCCTTCCGCGGAGTTCTTGTTTTCCTTCTTACTTTTACCAATGCTTGAGAATATGTGCCGTTCGGCATGTGTCTGTGTACCGCAGACACTCAAGGTTGGTTGCTTGCTTCAGGTTTAACGGTCCTTTGAGACAGTATTTCAGTCTATATCGAGCCGTCTCCCAGAGAGCGGGAGAGAGAAGAGAACAGATAGATGAGAGAAAAACTGCCAATAACAAAGCCCCTACCGCCCCTTGTGCAAACAGAACAGGCCCTTGCCCTACCTCAAGCCGATATCAGTAGGACGTCCCAATGCCAAAAGACCCTGGCATCTTCGATCCACCCAACCGTCCTGCGAACACTCTTCAAAGTCTTACATTTGCAGATTCATAAAGATTCATACAAAGATAAAGCGAACAAAGAAAACTTTGAGCAGATGGCGCGTATACGCTTTTTGATTTGTGGCTTCATTTGTTCGAATGTATGCCGTCACGAAGGACCAGTCAATTTTAAAACTGACGATATGGTTTTTCGACGCAAACGTCATCAACAATGCAACGATAGGTCAGAGGGTGGAAGTACTAAATTTCATATTGTGACGTCAAACAAATGATTTTGCAAAAAGAAAGGTATCCCTGATCATATAAAATATTGCTATATCAAGAAATGCTAAAAAGTAAAAATGAGAAAATTTGCCCTTAAGGGCCCTTTTGCTGCGTTGCGCATCACATGGTGATACTTCCGTTCATGCATTATGTGAGTGGCACTTTTGTATATTTTAGCTGAGCCATGATTGAAGAAGCTAAGGGTGTAGGTTTGAGTCTTGGACTCCTATAAAACGAATTGAAAACACGACGTAATTTCTTACCTACCGTTCCTAAACGATACTTCTGTTGAGGTTATTCATTGTTACTTGATATTGTTGTCCATATTAATACTTCTTTTACCTATTACAAAAGTGGCACTGTTTTAGTTATTTTGAGGTAGATTGGATAAAGCTGTTTGTTCGGTTTTTCATACGCGCTTTTCGTGAACTGCTATTAATTCATGGTATATGATAAATTCTATTCCGTTCGGTTTTTAGGGCGGAATATGTGACCTGATTGTATCAGTTCCTTATCATTGCGGATCTGTTTACGTTTCTTGCATGCTTTACTTTACATTGATCGTTTACAGAAAAGCTCGGTCAATACAGTTTAAAGCAATTTAGTAATTGTAAGCTCAGCGTTAATTAATATCATTACATTTCTTCTCCAGATTGCGTTCCGCCTGATGATCCGAATAACGGTAGGGTTGAACAAACTGGTCTATCACATGGATCATTTACCTCCTACAGATGCGACATGGGCTATTTGATGACAGGGAAAGCGGTTCAGACATGTTTAGAAGGAGCATGGAGTGACGCGGCGCCAAATTGCAATCCAGTCGGTAAGTGTGCTATTCATTTTACTCTCCTCAAGGAATAATGCTTGAAGCGAGAGGCTACTAAATGTCCGTACCTGACGCATACTATTGCATGTTTTGCTGTCTTAAACGACAGAAAGACGCCGTAATCGAGATAGCGAGTTCAAAGTTGGGTTCGCAAGCCTGCGACTGGAAAACTCGCTCTGCCAGCGCAGCAGTAAATGGATACTTTTTATGCTCCCCGAAGGGTGAGCATATAGTCGCCTATTTGTCCGTCCCGTCTGTCCGTCCGTCCGCCCGGACTTCTGTCCGTCACACTTTGTCCGGAGCATATCTCTGAAAGTGTTAGAGGGAACTCAATAAAACTTCACACACTGAAAGAGGGCAATAGGGGAAAGTGCAGGGCGCAAGAACCATAACTCTACCGCATGTAATTACAAAATTATCTCCCTTCTTGGTTTTTTACAGTATTTTGCTTGTCCGGAGCATATCTTTGAAAGTATGAGGGGGAACTAAAGGAAACTTCACACATTGATATAGGACAATGAGGGAAAGTGCAGTGCACAAGAACCATAACCCTGTCACGAGTATTTACAAAGCAAGCTCTCTTTCCAGTTTTCTTTCAATATTTTGCGTGTCCGGAGAATATCTGTGAAAGTATAAGAAGGAACTGAATGAAACTTTACACATTGATAAAGGACAAAGAGAGAAAGTGTAGCGCACAAGAATCGTAATCCTGTCACAAGTATTTACGAAATTAGCTCCCTTTCCAGTTTTGGCAATATTTTGGTTGTCCGGTGCATATCTTTGAAAGTATAAGAGGGAACTAAATAAAACTTCACACATTGATAGAGGACAATGAGAGGAAATGATGTGCACAAAAATCGTAACCTTGTCACAAGTATTTTCAAAGTATCTCCCTTTCCAGTTTTTGGCCATATGTTCTCTGTATCTTGATTATTTGTAATCTTAGTTGTTTCCAACTATGGTTTGAGGGCTGGATTTGGATTTTGATTGTTTCAGTTCCTGGTCTTTGCATACTTTTTACTTTGTCATTATTTTACTTGTCCAGGCATATCTCTGAAAGTATAAGGGGGACTGAATAAATCTTCACACATTGATAGAGGACAATGAGTGAAAATGTAGTGCCTAAGAACCATAACTCTGTCACAAGTATTTACAAAGTTAGCTCCCTTTTCAATTTTGTAAATACTTTGCTTGTTTAGGACATATCTCTCAAAGTGTAAGAGGCAACTGAATGAAACTTTACACATTGATAGAGGACACTAGGAGGAAGCGCAGTGCACAAGTATTTATTAAGTTAGCTCCCTTTCGAGTTATTTTCAATATTAAGCTTGTCTGGTGCATATCTACAAAAGTATTAAAGGGAACTTAATGAAACTTCATACATTGAAAGAGGACAATAAGAGAAAGTGCAGAGAACAAGAACCATAACCCCGTTATAAATATTGACAAAGTTAGCCCCATTCCTTTTTTCAGTATTTTACTTGTCCGGGGCATATCTCTGAAAGTATTAAAGGGAACTTAATGAAACGTCACACACTGATAGAGGGCAATGATCTAAAGTGCAGAACACAAGAACCATAACCCTGTCATACATAATTGCAGAGCTAGCTCCCTTCTTGGCTCTAAAAGTATTGAAGGGAATTATTTTTTTCATTTTAAAATTGTATTTACACAGAAAAACACTCCTTCACCAGGATACTCATTCATCTATTCCAAGCCTTCGGGGAGCATTAATCGGTTCAACCGATTTTCTTCTTTTCAAAATAGGAAAGGATGAAACAAAGAAAGGAGAGGGATGGGCCCCGTATTTCAAACGGTGCGCTTGAGATATGTTACCACGTACCCCTTACGACCACTAGGCTATAGTAAACCTTTACATTTACCAGTTAAACAGATGTTTAGTCAATCATCTTACAGAAGGTAAAAGTTTGAACCATACTGTCAAATAAACCTCAGTTGTATCACTGAATATGTCTGCTTACAGTTAAGTAATTAATACTTGTTGAACTGTAACGATGCATCTTATTGTATTGTCTTCAGACCTTTCCACAGTGTTCACTTTGCAAGCAGGGCATTTTAATCCGGTTCTTCATTTATTACTCTTAAAACTGCCATCGCCGACATAGAAAAAAATCGATGAAGCAATGTCCAGTCCAATATCACAGTGCTTATTCAGGTACGATAGGTAACAAAATTTATTGCAAATTTTCACTGTCTTCAACAACGTACGGCGTATTATTTTTTATTGAGCATTGCACATTTTATCAAGCAACGAATGCATTTTTTTTTAAAAATATGAGTTGTCCTTATATGAGCCATCTAATTAGCAAGCTAAAACTAGACAACAGCGTTTAATTCCCCGATAGGTATAAACGATCAGTAACGATAAAGATAATGTGCGGTACCTTAGTAAACACTAAGATTTGAAACTGGGTTTCACTTTCTCTCTCTCTCAATCTCTCTTTTTTTTCTAAAGTTTAAAGCATTATTCATTTAATAAATAAAAATTGTTTCACCTGATCTTATAAGTAAGCTAAATGGAAATCATTTCTCTTTAGCATTGAAATGCAACAGCCATATACACTCTATCACCCATTGCAAAGATTTCATAAGAAAACATCTTTTCGACAATCTGTTAGCATGTCAAATAAATTATCATTAAAACTTGACTGTAACCGCAAAAGAAGATAGTGAAAGATTAAAAGGCATTTGGCCTGTCTGTTTCAATTAACGTTTTGTACACATTTTCAGCAAGGATCTTTAGAGCTGTAGATATATAAGTGAGAGATATCTTTCTGATTTCTTCTCAACACATATGTTGCCACCCTTGTGCTGACCTCGATCAGCTTCTGCATAACAGGTCTATACCATTCGCATAAGACAAATGGGTATTTTTCCTTAAAATGAAATAAAATGATAAAAAATAAACTTGACCAGACATCCTTTAATTGACAAATGGATTCATCTATTTTATTAGGACAGTGCATTTCATTGGGCTAAGAAAATTATATTTAAGTTATACTAATAAATGCCCCTTGCATCTTTTCCAAAAATAATGTTATACTGTGTTGAATTGCCAATCTCCATGTTTTCCATCAATTTTACAATGGAGAATTACATGAATTCCTAATAGTTTCTCTAGAGGATGCAGCTCTGCCAAATGGGGTTCACTTTTTCAGGAAAGAATTTGCTCCTAGAAAAGCAAATTCTTTCCTTTTAGAGTTGACCCATAGTGAGAAGGGTCAAAAAAGAAAAATACGAGGGTCATCCAATAAGTCTTGCAAACGATGTCATTACTGCTTTATTAATTGAGGTAGGGAAATCAAATTACGTGGTACACCATTAACAGCTTACGTATATAATATACATATGTGGTAATAATCATACACGGGACAATCCTTTCTCAGATATGGGAGGGTTTTGAATGCAATGGTGTAAGCGATAGCGGCTGTGAAATTGCACAACCATGGCGTCTTTTACAAGAGGTGAGGGGAAGAAAATCCCTGCATATATGTTCATAATTCTTTCAAATTACAATAATTCATGTTCTAAAATAATCGCCTTATATGTAAGAACTCAGGTAAGAGAAAGTTATCTTTTCACATGACCAAACAAATGTGGTTGCTGAGCAACAAGAGAATATTACAGAATTTTAGCAAAATTCTAGTTTTTGATGTTTACCTCTGGTTTCTTAAGGCTGCAAACGATATTAAACAAGTCTCGAAGCCTTTATTTTCTCTAGTATCTACATTTCAGCATCTCAGGACTATTCTTTGATAACGATAACAAATTAATGGCAGTTTAGGAAACACTTCATCTGTTGTGAAGGCCTCTTCTTCATATACTCATTTTATATATTTAAGCTGCCCGAAAAACATGGTGATCTTCCTTTGAACAATAATAATATCTTCACTGACGGCAATTTCTTAACCTTGGTATCGTGTGCATACTTCGGTTTTATTTGCCGTATCTCCCAGCAATCTTCAGATATTTACAAGCGTTCTGAACGAAGCAAGGGGATCTTAAACAGACAACCAGAAGCCAGCGCCGCAACCATAATGGAAGTATTCTTCAGTTGCCTAGCAACGCCGTTTGCAAGATCATGACTTTTCTGAAAATTGTTGACTGGAATGAAGGGAAGATGTAATGTAGGAATGTGGATTGCTTGATTCGTTTTTAAATATCATTTGCCTGAAACTCGGCCGTTTGCAAGACTTATTGGATGACCCTCGTAATAGAACTTCTTTATCTGCATGCATATCCATGCCCATTAATTGTATTTGTTAGATGTATTTGGGCAGAGGCCGTTTACCACTTTTTAGGCTCTAAATACACCCCAGTGCCCTTTCTTAAAATGCAACGCCCCAGGGCGGCCGTTAATAGGATTAATATAGTATACAAAATTATGATTTTATTGCAGAATAATGTCACTATTCTTAGAAATGATATTTATGTTCCAATTTTAGGAGACAAAAATACTTGCTATGCATACCATATGTTTTCCTAATAAACACTCCTCTCTAATAAACACCCCACTCATTTTTTCAGTAAAAAGAATGGCCAAATTCTAACAGAGCTTGCTTTAGACCATTAGACTGGCTTTTTTGGTCCAAACTGTGTCTCCAGAATTCTGTTTATAGGACTTGTAAATTGCAATGCCCAGATATGTTTATTAGAAGAAATATGGTAGATCAGTATTTATAGCCCGGCTTTGAAAAAGTGGGGCTACACTAGATTTGGTCTGTCCGTAATTCCGTACATGTAATTTCGTAATACACAGCTCCGAGACACACCCAGAATGTCACTCAAAATCACGTGATAGTGTATACCTGGCCTATGCAACGACAACTTAGCACGTGACATATTCTCACAAACAAATCGCACGTGGTCAATATTGTATATAAGTCAGTGATTTTACCTTACAGTTAATGGAGGGATGTATACCTGTTTAAAGAAAACAAACTGACACCACTTTCAATAAACTTATCCTGCTTTGCAAGAACAGAATGCATCGGAAGTTCATGATGCGCCAACTTCCATGTGTAGGTCACGAGGAGGCTTATTCTTCGCCATAGATCGCCAACATTGAGCAGACACTTGCATTTGTCATTTGTTTTACTCCCATCTTTGTGCAAAGCTTGTGAGACGTAGTAACAGTAACTAAGTAGGCGGCGCTTAGCAGCTATTCTCGGAACTGTGTATTCTGCAAGACTTTCCACCTTGGTATACATACGAACAATGAGTTGTATCATGGGATTAAGAATTAGACTCGATGCTCTTATTCTTCCCTTCGTTTGTCCATTTTTCTGTCTTTTCAGGGTAAATTTGTGTCACAGTTTTTCTCAGAAACTGTGCAAGCTTTGTAGAATCTTCAAGTTTGATATATATACAGTCAGACATAAGTTTAGCATCATCCCAATTAGTTGAAAGTTAAATTTCATATTCGACAAATCGGCATATTTGATATGAATTAATAAACTTTCAAATATTTCAGTTCTTTGGATAGTGAACAATATTTAGGCAGAAAATTGATGCAAAAAGTAAAGATATTCCTGCGATAACGTTACTTGAAACATACCTCCTTCTATGGCGCAACTTATTCAGGTGATGCTTAACATATGTCTGACTGTATATATGCAGAATGAGTGATTGTGTTGTGGGATTGAGACTCAGGCTCATTGCTATTAATCTTCTAATTTTTATTCATTTTTCTTTCTTTCCCTATGTTGCATGTTAACATTGAAATGCATGTAAACATTGAAAGTTTGTGTGAGAGTTGTTCTCAGAAATTAATAAAACTAGAATCTTGAGCATATTATACATATCGTGGGATTGAAAAGCGGGTTCGTTGCTCTTATTGCTCTTGAAAACCTGCAAAATTTAAAAAAAGGCGTCCAGAAGGGGTTGCAAACACAAATTCTAGGTCCAAAAGGGCTGTGACTCCTTCAAAAAGGATTGAATCAAAAATCCAAAACCACATCCAAAACCACATGCGCATCTTCATACCAGAGCAAGAAACCCTGCAAAGTTTCCAAAAATTGGAAGAGCCGTCGAGAAGGATGCAGACACAAACTTTTTATATGGAAAGTCCAAAAGGGCTTTAACTCTGTCAAAAATGATTGAAAATCCAAAAACCACATGCGCTGCTGCGCATCTTCATACCAGAGTGAGAAACCCTGCAAAATTTCAAGAAATTCGGATGAGGCGTGTAGGAGGAGTTGCAGACACAGGATTTGGGACGGACTGACGCACAGATGCATCGACACACGTACGGATTCACATTTACCAAGGGACGCGCACACGCACGGATAGACATAGGTCATTACTATAGTCCCCCTACACCTAAGTCGGGTGACAAAAATACCTGCCTTTTTATTTTTTTATAAAGAATGAAATGGAATAAAGTGATACTGGGACATCTGGAGAATAACTGATATTAGATAATGATGACAGCTAGCTGAAAACCACAAGATTATTTCAAGGATTTATCGCCTCCCAAACCGGGTGAATTTCTAGCGATAGGTGATAAAGTGTATAAGAATAGGTACAAATTTGTACTCCAGCGCACACATATACTTGCTTTTATAGTTTCCTTATTTTGGAGGGGACATTTAACAAAACACATGTTGTTTTATTACCACCCCTTATTGACCCATCGGGTTGGGAGACTCGATCATCGAGGACCGGGCATGGAGGTAGACTCGTCTTATTTCTTTCCAGCAATTCAAAGACTTACCTACTGCCTATGATATAAACGTCCAGACCCAAAATGCCAAAGTAATCGGGCCTATCCTTTATCTACAAGGACCCGCTTAATCTACGTGTTTTGCCAAGCTGAGCAGGGCTCGCTCGGGTATTACCGGTAAGACTTGACTCAGATTCGAGTTCTGTTCTGGCCGTAGACTTCTTCTATGAAGACTATCACCCAATATAACGTATCCTTTGTGAGGAAGTTGAGATTGCAGCAGCAGCACTGAACAAGGGGAAGTCTGCCGGAGTTGATAATATACCAGCTGAACTTATTTCAGGTGGCAGGGTGACCATGAATTATGTGTTAGCAAATCTCTCATTTCTAACAGGATCTGGAGAGAGTGAGAATAGCTGACCCTATGAACACAGTCACCTATTATTACAGCCCCTAAAAAGAGCAACCTACAGCTCTGCCAGAACTACAGAACCATCAGCCTCATCAGTCAGTCGAACAAATTTATTTTGAAAGTCAGATTGAACACTCTTGAATTCCAAAACGAACAGATATTTGCTGAATTGCTGGATTCGGAGCCGGATGATGCACCACAGAACACATCTTCAGACCTAGAACCCTGTGTTAAAAGTACCCCCAGCATCAGCAAAACTTACACTATGTCTATATTGATTTTTTAAAAAAAAGCCTTGGACATGCGGTATGGGCCACCTTGCGGAAGTACAAAATCAGTCAAAAACTAGATCGAACCATTGAGCAGCTCTATGACAAGGCAATCCAGATAAATGGCAGCACTGGAGAATGGTTCATAACAACATTTGAGTTAGGCAAGGATGTCTCCTGTCACGCATCCTCTTCAGCATAAGGCATAAGATGGAGATAGTGCTAAGAAGACCAAACTAACGACAAACATCGCCAATGGCATCCAAAGGGAGATCAAGTCAAAAAGACAGAAGCTGGGTACCGTTATAAACTTTAACTACCTTAAAGCATTGTTTCAGATGATGGGTTGAAACCAAGGACAGAACAAGCGACTGCGCTTCCTTACCATTTTCATATTTCTGTTTGCATGTGAATCGTGAAAACTGACAGCATAGTTAGAAAGAGAACGCAGGCCTTTGAGATTCGCGGGCAGAAGGCTACAGAACATTTGGTACAAGGACCACATAATCAATGAGGAGGTTGGCAGAAAGATTCAAGCAGCCATTGGAGAATAAGATGGACTCCAGACAAAGGTCAAGAAACGGTAACTAAGGTGGTTTGGCCACGCCTCAAGGTCATCTGGTTTTGCAGAGATGATTCCACAGGACATAGTGAAACGCAAAAAGAAAGGAGGTGGACAGAAGAAGAGGTGGTAAGACAATAATAAAGAGTGGACAGGGATGGACTTTGCCAGGTTAACAGAGCGATTAGAATAGAACAGACTAGTTGTAGTCCACGTATGTATTGGCAGGACGTATGCAAGGTTTTGATACCTAATAACTGTTGGTTGAAAGAAGTGGGTAAAATTGTATAGGTATCACTAAATTGACCATTGGCCAATTATCTCCACTGACTACTAACAATCGCGCACCTGGTATTGAGACCTCTCAGATCCATACCGTTTCTAGGAGCCCGGTAGCTCATTTTGTTCAGGGCTGGCCTTCTGATCTAGCCGTCCCGGGTTTGAGCCCCGCTACTGGGCCGCTAGAGGTAAGACGCTTTCTATCCGTAAACAAGGTTCCATTGCATACAGCATTTCATTATCACCTCCCATCGTACTGTTATGACTGAAATACTGTTTAAAAGGACGTAACAAACACAAGTCATTCACCCATTCTGCTTTAGTAGGTGATTGGTTGTGTATACAGTGAAGGGCTGCCATTGCGGGTTTAAGCATTCGTTTATGACCATTTAGTCCAAACTGACATGCAGCAGATTGACTGCAGTTACATTATATGCAGCAGATGCCATCAACGAGGTCCTGATTGAAAACCGGTTACTAAGCCATATAAAAAAAACTGCAGCAGACCTTTCTAGGACTCTTTTTAAAGTAGCCAACTTCTTTTATTTCAGGTTGCAAAGTAGATCAGAAGGCAATAATCGGAAACCGACACAAACGCTTACGCCATCCTGCCCTAAACACCAAATGGGACAGGGAAAATTAAAGATGGCACACGAAACAAAACAAGACAAGCGAAATGCCTAGAGGTCAGCTGTTTCCAAGCAGATGGTCAAAAGGCGACTCTAAACAGTAGACAAAAAGTAAACAAAAGCTAATACAAATCTGACATAAATGAAAAGAATGACAATAATACTGGAATAGTAAATACCCAATGAAACACCGCTGGTGGGCTGGACGGCCGGAGAAGAAAACGGGCTGTGGGGGTAGATGGGCGGGAAAAAAGAGGGGCATAAATCGAATTCACGTGTACACAGTCCTACGGCTTTCAATCTAGTTTGGATTTCATGTATTATATATTCCCTAGAGTGGAATGGATATTATAAGACTAGCATTAGGAAGTGACACAATCAATTACACATCTTGCCCTTAACACCAAATGGGAAGGGAAAACAACAAAGACGGCAATAAACAAAGCAAGACAACAAACCCTAATTATTCACCTGCATTGTCAAAGAAAAACGTCCAAGAGTCTACGGTACGGCTCTGCATTTGAAGAATTTCAAAGCAAAGAAAGATCTTGCCCTTCTAAAACTTCATTGCTTCCCATTCTTTTATAAAGATCAATATAAGCAACGATATATTGCGGTCTCGGCTGACAGATTCAACAAATCTCTCTCTGTCTGTCTCTCTGTCTCCCTCTCTCTCTAATCTCTTGTTACAACGATTGTCTAATGGCATTTTTCGATTTGTCACATGCTGGAAGTGGCGTTAATTAAATAAGAGTGCTAGATAATTCTAAGGAACTTTTGTAAAAAGTAAATACGCTCGAACTTAAACCATCCAATCCCTTGATTTATTGCGCTTTATACCACAAAACAACTTGACAAATTCAAAATTAAAAGAAATATCAACAACTGTTTTCTTCATGAAATTGGAAATCGCCCGTATAAGATATTGTTCTACATCGTCTAAAACGGAAAATCAACTATCTCAGAACCTAATCTTGGCTGACAAAAATTGTAGACGAAAAGTAGCAATAGATCAATGTAAATTCAAAAAGAGAGTATCTGTGTCAAAAGAATTTGTCTTATGTAGTGGAAGGTCATTAGGATAAATTTTATCATAGTTTAAAAATAGATATTGTTAATATGTAACAAATTTGTTAAATATAAAGAAATCGAGTTGAATGCTTAAAATCGAAAATCTTATTCTGCTCGTCAATATTAAAAGTTTTAAACGCAAGGTGAAGTAAGAAGAATGGCAATGATCAGGAATTAATACAACCAAATCCCACATTCCGCTTTTAAAACCAATAGGGAAAGAGGCACATATACACTGAAAGTGACACAAGTTTACGAAAGACACGCACAGTAAACCAAATGAGCAGCTCTTTCCCAAACAGATGGTCATTCAGCTACCCCAATAACAGCATCGACATTTACTTTTACTTTTATTTATTTTAGTTACAAAACAAAGCAAAACAGAAGGCAGATTGGGCGGCTATACGGGTGAACCAACCGCCAGAGACCATAGACAAGCGGACACAGCTCAATATAACATCAAGGAACCGCAACAGAAGTACCGCCTTGGAACGGTCAGCAAAAGATTACTGGGGGGCTTAAACATGTTTAACTGGGCCCAAATCTCCCCCTTTGCTTCTGCAGTGGTTTGAAACATTAAGTTAGCTGTTTGGTCCGCACGAAGGTTTCCTAACTGATTAATGAATCATCAGCGGAAACAAACAAATCACGGATAAGGCCAATGATGAATCAGAGATGAGAACTCAACGGAAAGAACGTATTGCGACCAGGAGACCCCTGGAAAGTCATACAACGCCACTGAAATACCGGAGCAAAAGATAACTATCAGTTGAGCCCCGAATAACCAAGCAACAAACAAGGCAAACTCCGGCCCTAACCAACTAAATTAAGTAGCTTTATGTCGGGCCCATCATTGAGTCTGATGCCTGACCAACCGGCGTGCAATTTAAGAGGGAAGCAAAGTGTTTAACCATAATTGGGTTAACCACTAAACCTGCAGACTGTAGCATTACATCTACGTTATATCCAATACGTTTATAACGATAATTTTCCTGAACTGATCAGAAAAATAAGTTTGTTTAGTCTTTTTTACTTACGCAAGTATACTTTATATAATAATACTATGGTTTCTCTCAGCTTGTATAGTCAGCATAATACGATACTATTTATAAGTATAGTAATAAAGATAAAAAAATAATCGTGGAAGTGATAACAATCGTTGTAATATAATATAATAATAATAATTACAAAAATATAATGAAGATACCCAGGTAATATTACATTTACAACACCACCAACCCAAGACACCGACAGAAGAAGAGAGAAATGCAAAAGACAAAATTGAAAAGGGAATCCTTGATAACAGACTCACAGAACCAACGTATCAATACACAACAATAGACATAACGGTACAATTTTCCTAGCTGCCTACCACCTTCTCATAACAAACATCAAAAGCCATACTTATAACATTATAGCACAGAGAACATCTGTTTTCAACCATTTGTTCTATTTTAAATCACAAAACGAAATGAGAAGTAAAGTTGTTAGTCGAAAAGATTGTCAGCTATTGAGAATACTTCAGAATCCATTTTATCAGCCTCATACCTAAATTTTTGTCTGTATATTGACACTTGATAGCTTGCTACTGGGCTTAACTACAAGAAAGAATTCTTCAATTTTCCCTTAGTTAACTTTTCATTTTTGAGTATTCGAAGTGAATATTCCTTCGGCACCTGCATACGAAGTTTATATTTCTTAGCTAGTCTGCTCTGCTAGTAGAGCCTATAGAGCTATAGAGCCTGTTTCAACCATCAAAACTTTGTTGACAGAGGAAAGCAACTCACCAGTAAATTGTTGTCACAGGGTTCTCGCAGAGCGAAGCTTGTGTCAACTCGTAAAAGTTCTATGGGAGACACCATGATCTAAAATTTGATCGTTTCGAAACTTATTTCCAACTTCACCAAGGCAGAACTGTCTGTCGGTTAACTTGCACCACCCCGATCCAAGTAAGTTCATTGCTGGCCTTCCAAATGCGGCACTGTTTTTTAGTTCTTCTCTGTTCTTTTATGTGTTGTTTTGCTACGTTTGTTCTTGAGATTGTGTTTGTAGTGCAGTAAGGACGTCACTTAAATGCTGGAGCAAAAGAAGTTTAAGAGTTGAACACGAGGGCCTGACTAATGTCAGAGTATCAAGCAGAAACTCATTTAGTTTCAGCCACCATTAAATACGCAATGGTTTGCAGTGACAGAGACCAAATATGCCTACTGTGATTGGGTTAGCGACTAAGAATGCAATCCGTCGCATTACGTTTAGGTCGGCTCTTTTATACCGAGATATTATTCTACTAAAATCGATAATAGAAAAGTACAAAGTTGCTGCAAAAGGAGTAAAGAAATTGGCGCTGTGCAACTCTATTACGATGTAATCAGCAAATGTTATGTTTCTGAACTCCATCAGTATTTTAAAAATTGCATGATGGAAAATTAAAATAACAACAAAAGTATATTGTTATCTTTCATTTAAAAACAGGAAAGTCGAAATAGAAGTATTCAAGTTGAAACAGTATAAAACATAGAAATACAAGAGCATGTGAGCAGGGAGTACGTATACCCTGGTCAGCACTACCACCTAACAGACAGACAGATGGTCATCTATAACAAACTTAGGTCAAGATCGCATCCGTAGAAGTTTATGTAGATTTGTGTTGATATGTGTGTTAAACTTGTATATTCCTTTGCTCGATGCAAAGTTTTAATTGGTACTTCTTTTTACTCTACTAGTTTGCTGTAGTTTAGTCAACTACTCGACTCAGTACTCCAGATAAGAAGGGGCAACATGGATAATTTAGGGATAATGTTCCTTATTTTTAGTACAACATATGTTGTGACCCCTCATTAGGACCGTCTCGATGAGATGGTTTTAATGAAAATTCACAACATATGTTTTCATTGAGAAATAAGAAAAATCATCTTTGACTTATTCTCAATACCCCATCTAACCTGGAGTTCTACAGTCAAAACCATTTTTTTGCAATTTTTAAAATCCTAGCTGTAGTGGTTCCTCCGAAATCTTTGACAAGAAGAGGCACATAGGCCACAAAGTTCAGCAAGTTTTTAGCTCAAAATTTTCACTCTTACGCATTACATCTAGTCGTATCCAATGTTTGTTCCAAGTTTGAAAATCATGGCTGTAATGGTTCCTGAGAAATTTTTGACAGTAAAAGGTTACAAACACACACAAACATATTAATGGGAAAGACAAAAACTATTTACCTCCTATACTTCCTATACAATGGGTAAAGAAATAATATAGTGAACCCTCTTTTCAAAGATGGCATTTTCCCTCAAATTTTTTTTATGTTCAACTGAATTTGCTGACATGAAAAATACACATAAAATCAAAGCGGTATTATAAAAATACTGCTGTTGTAATGAATGCTCTTATGAAGAGGGTTGACTTTTTCTCTGAAAAAAGAGGCATTCAAATTTGAAAAGTCTGAAATACGATTTAAATGACAGGAAAAGTTTTGAAGGTCTCAAAATACTTACATTTATTAGAACGTTTGATACCTTAAATACTAAGAGTATACCAGAACTACAGATAAGAAGGGGTTAACACAATTAAGACACTATTTTCCTTATTTTTCCACAAAAACGTACATTGTGACCTCTCATTAGAATCGGTCAAGATGATTCTTTTAAAGGGTCACAAAGTATGTTGTCAAAGGGAAATAAGCAAAATTATCTCTAAATTATCACTTTTAGCCTTTACTATCCAAAGCTCTGGTATACCGAAAATCAAGATATCTGGTTAAATCGTTAAAAAATTTGTAGACGTTCAAGAAAGAGAAATAATAGTTATACATTTATGAAATTTGCTAAATTTGTTATTTGATGGCCTCAGTCGAAGCTTAGTTAAGCTTTCAAATACCGGACTTTCATTTTCAGTGACTTTTTTGACAGATACATATATATTGCGGGTGTATTATAACAGGCAGGTGATGCTTACTACCTGCGGGCACCTGATCATACCTCTGTTTTGGGGTCCATTTCTGTGTATTTAAAATATTCCGGAATTGTCTATGTAAATGACCTACGAGTTCGGACATATGATTTGGGTACTTTGATCACTTGAATTTGTAAAAAAGATTTTTACATAATGTACATTTAAGATACTAAGAGTATGCAAACATAAACATCCAAGATGCATTTACTTTCTTCAAAATGGGGCTTAACTCTGACAGTACATATCACAAAGAAGAAACTAGAAAAGTGTGTCTGTATTGATACCTCAGTGCTGCACCTGTACTCCAGTTTCCCTCTTCTCCCCCTACCCCCTTCCTCACTTTTGTACTCCAAAAAGGCATAGACATATGTTTTATATGTTGGTAACATCTGTTAAATGTTTCAGAGATTGTTTAATAGCTATAGTTAATATTGAATTGAATGTACAATCTTGTCATCCTGTATTGTGTAAGCATTGTAAAAGGGTTTCATTATACATTCTTGTTATGCTGTATTAGCCAAAAAAACAAAAACAAAAAAAAAACGAAATTGCTAAGTTTGATATGGCTGTAATCTTGTCAAAAATATCTTTTTTCTCTTGAAAAGGACACATGCATATCTTCATGTTTCTGAAACATCTGTGCTAAATTTGAAACTGATAGCTCACTAACCCTGGGACAGTTTGATAATATAAGCATGCCATTCTGTATTAGCCAGAACCTGCCAAATTTCAAAAGCTAAAAAGGTTATAATTTTGTCAAAACTGATTGGTCTCTCTTCAAAAAAGCATATGCATATCTTCAGTTTGCCTGTAGTATCTATGCAAAGTTTCAAATCAATTAGTAACAAATTGTGGAAGAAGTTAATCATACAATTTTGTCATCCTGTAATAGTCAAAACTAAAAAAAATCTATGTTTAAAAAATCTGTAATCCAAAATTTACCCTGAGTAAAATTTTACTTTTATATTGATTACGAATTTGAATGATAATTTCTTTCTTAATGCACCAGTCCTGAATATGCCGTTGCCTTCTATTAGTTACAGATTGCTGCAGTTACGAATTTACATGAATACGAACTGACCGAACTTGACTTGGTAGTTTTTGTACCACTGTGTTTTGTACAGCCAAACTGTAAGGCAAAGGCTCTATAATGGAAACTTTTATTTCACATTAATAAAAAAAATTGATGATTGATTGATTTATAGTCTTGGGTGGAATGATTAATTTATAGTCTCGGTTTTTTATTACCTACTCGTGGACACGAGGTGATCCTACATCGGCAGAATTTATATACAACAACAACGTACTTAGAAAAGGCGTCCGGATGAGTCTGATTCAAGAAATCCACAGCGTAACCAATTTCAATAGCACTGTGCTGATGCGTAGCGCAATCATTTAGCTTCAATATTGTCTAGATTTTCTCATTTATGTACAATGTTTAAGCAAATGTCAGTTCCATTCACACTTCAAAGAGTGTTCCTTTACCCGCTGTAGCTGTTAAGTCCCATCATATTTTCTGTTTTAGATTGTGGTGAATTGAATATAACGAATGGTCGTGTCAGAGGAAATACACTATATGGAGGATGGGCTGGAGTCACATGTGATCCAGGATATCGCCAAATAGCTGATACTTGGTGTGAGGCGGATGGCTTTTGGGCTGTTTATCATTATTATGAGTATCCTTATTATTCCTCCGATGTCACTTCGTGGACCAACAGATTATGCCAGCCAATAGGTAATAGTTCATTAAAATATTTTATTGTAGCAAGTAAACGGATATCAATCTACTTATGGTAAAAAAGAATGTAAATTATCATGTTGCAGTATGAAAGTATTTCAAACAAAGGCAAACGTATGTCACGATGGTTCCGTCGAAATATATCATTAATATATCATAAAACTTGGGACAATATTTCCAAACCAAATACGAATTTCTGAATAGACTGCGATTTGCAGTCACGAGACAATTAAATTGTTTTTCCGGTGTCGTTGGCGGCGTTTGTGTTTGTGTTAGCCTGGGTACGTAGTTCTAAGATTTGTATGACCCCCACCAAAGGCGAGGAAGATATATTGATTTCAGTGCGGATGACGTGGTCGATGTCGACGTCACAGTTTGTACCCACCATATTTTTTTTTTGATTTGTGGGTGAAAGTCTACTAAACTTGTATAGATACATCATTTGGACAAATAAAAAATAACGGATTAGGTTTTAAGATTTGACCTCATATTGAAGATAACAGGATCCTTTAGAGTGTTAAGTGTACTGCGTCGGCGTCGCCGTGAACATTTCTTCTCTGCACAGTATCTCTTGAACCAATGGACAAAATTGTACCAAGCTTGCATTAATATATTATTGGGACACGCGTAAGTACTGATTAGATTTTAGTAACCGTGACCTGATTTACAAAGTCATAGAAAGACTTAAGGATATATAACAATTTCACTAAAACTGATATTTCTCTTGAACGAATGGCATGATTTTCACCAAACGTGCATAGGCAATTCAAAGAGTTGACCATGTTTTGGTGGTCTTGACCCTATGCTTAAGGTCAAACTATAATCTTGAAGAGTTCTTTCAAGAGCAGAGAATACATTCAAAAGAAGGAGCATCGGCCATACTTCCAAGTTTCGGCTAATTAAGCCCCATCAGTACCAATTACATATTCTGGTGAGGAAGCCAGAGAAAAACATGCTGTAATTTCTAAATTTTAATAAAGCAGTCGATTCAAAGCCTGATTAGTATCAGAAAGGCCAAAACGATTAAAAAGTGATGATCTAGAATAAAAGTCTAAACCAGTCAAACATTTCTGATTTTTCAGAATATATCCTCTTATCTCAAAGGACAAAATATGAAAGAAAACATAATCTGCACTATCATGGATGATGTACGGGATGACGTTTTACGGCCGCCACATTTACAGAAAAGTCAACTTACAGAACTTAATTTTGCCCTAAAAAGTGATATTTCTTGAATATATAGGTGGATCATCATCAGACTTGCGAGGATACATGGGTATCATTGTGACAGTTTTGAGATAGCGTTTTGGTGATCTTGATCTTTTGTTTTCAAGGATATAGCCTCGTATGTGGGATTAACTTTGAACCAGTGGAAAGGTTATCTAAAGACTATGATGTTATATAAAAAAGACAAGCGTAAAAATGCTAATTAGGTTTTTCTGACCTTGATCTTATTGTCAAGGTCACAGATGGACTTAAATATGTTAAACTTTCACTTAAATGGATGTATCTCTCTAAACATTGGCTTGATTTCCACCAAACTTGCACATGTATACCTTTGTGTCAGTTTTAAGAGTCACTTGTGGTTGAGTGACATTGGCGCTATTATGGAGGTCAATAGCTTACTTACAAAATATAAACATTCCCTAAAATGAGATATTTCTTGAACCAATGGCTGGATAATCATTAGACTTGCATGGATATATCAGTGTGACATGCCTTAGAGAGGTTGAGTGTTTGGTGACCTTAACTCCGTTTCAAGGCGAAAGAATTGCATGAGGGGTATTTATGGAAACAGAGGATGGATTTTCTCGCAACTCGTGTGGACATATCTTTGAGACGTGCTTAAGAGCTTTTTGCATTTGGATGACCCCGCCCCTATTTTCCAGGTCAAAAGAGCACCAAGTAATGTTTACTAAAATACATTTTAGTGGAACGTAATCAGACGTTTATGGATATATAATTAAGACTAGCAGAAGAGATAATGAGATTTTTGTACGCATTACTTTATTTTCAAGGTCGAAAAAGGACTTTGACTACTGCCCTCTCTATGATGCAGACTGCCGAGTTTGCCTTCCAGTGAAGCAGTGTACCCCTCCACTGGCCCGTGGCAGTTTGCTTGTCAAGGGTTTCGACCTGCGACAGCAGACCACTGGTCTTTGACGCCTTAGGAAGACAAGACTACGTCTGTTTTGGTTCTGTCTGTATACCGAGCAAGCTTGCTGTGGTTCTTTCTCCGGGTACTCCGGTTCTTCTTCCACATTAAATACAGACCCTGACCGTTACACTGGCACGAAAGTTCGTGACCGACGTGCGGTCCGAAACTTACATTAAACCCCATGAGTTTTTGGGAGTTTTCTGACCGTATACCGGTCTCGGGGTGGCTTGTGTCCAGTCATGGTTATAATTACCTCCTCTTGCCATGTGGCATGTAGGGGGGTGAGTCTCATATAGGCTGGAATACCTGAGATAGAAGATACAAGATACTTTAAACGCTCTTGGATGTGTTGATATCTTTAGTGCAAACTTCATAGAGTATGTCAACATAGGAAATATTTAAGATCATGAAAGAGTGGGTGGGCACACTAGTTGTGGATTAGAAGGGATAGGAATGGGCTTGTGGGGGCATCTTTTTTTCCTCTGAATAAAAACTTTTTTTAGTCTTTTTTTCTGTAGCCGTTTTAAAAGTAAAAAGTATGCAAAGACCAGGAACTGAAACAATCAAAATCCAAATCCAGCCCTCAAACCATAGTTGGAAACAACTAAGATTACAAATAATCAAGATACAGAGAACATATGGTCAACCGAGTGAGCAGCTTGTTCCCAAAAGGTGGCCACTCAGCAACCCAAACCGAACCAAAAATAATAAGAACATACATAAGGTAAAACATCACAGAAACTCTGACACCAAAAACAGGCAACAGAGAACCACAACAGAACTACCGCCTTGGAACGGTCAGTAATGAATTACTGGGGGGCTTAAATCGATTTTACAGGCCCAACCTCACCCTCAGTTACTGAAGTGGTACAAAACATTTAGTTGGTTGTTCGGTTCGCATGATAAGCCGAAGGTTCTTAAGGAGAGATTATAGGAGGGAAGGCTCATCGTCCGTTATCATACATCTACAGTTTTGAATAGATGCATATCTGTCACCTCTTGGGCAATATCAAGCAATATCAAGCAAATTTGATAGGGTGCATGAATTAATTCCATACCCTTCTTTTTGCTGATTGATTCAAAGCGTCCACAGATTTGTAAAGGTTCGACAACACGATGAAGTCTATACCTCTGAATGGATTTTTTTGAAACTAATTAAGATGTCTTATATACGTAAGACAAAATCTCGAAACAAAACATTGATAAGTCGGATCCTTAGCTGCAGAGATATGGCCTCTTGAAACGTTCATAAACTTCTAGTGCGAAGAAGCTCCTCTGCATACCAGAAGCTATCTCAAGTTAGATTTCTCAGTTTTTATGATATGTTTGCGAGAAGTGAATTCGCCGGTTTAAGTATTTTTTTCGCTCATACCATCTTATTTGATCTGCTATCAAACAATAATTTTACTCACCTGATGCTTATTAAATTCTGAATAAAGCTTAACAAAACTAGACAGTTTTCCTTTCCAAAGGCGCATGTTTGTTGTAAACAAATATGGCTACTGGCCACATGATAGCTGTCAGTGACGTGATATACAGGGTCTCTCAAAACAAACGTGGACCTTTTTTGAAATTTCTGTAACTCCTTTATTTATGACGGAAACATTGCAAAATTTTGCATTGATGTAGCCAAATGATACTGAATAGCATTCTTTATCTAAAAATACTCCCACCGAAATTGTTGTCATGATGACGTCATAAAGTATAAATGACATAATTTTTCTCATCTGCATTGTTGGAAACATAGAATGACATTAAGCGAAAAGGGAATGGTTTCAGAGCATTCTCAGGTTTGCATTCTAAGGATATAACGATTAAAAAATCTCAAATAGTGGAATAAAGTCTGAGAAAAATAAAGCGCAGGTGAAATCGGCTGTTATGTTTTAGTTAGAACAGGGTGGTGGAATAGGCTGTTCACGATTAATCCGGAGAGCTTAGCAAGAAAGGGGAAGAGGCAGGCCAATAAAGGGAGTATCATCAAAGATCATTAAGTAACTTAAATGGCAAAGTACTGTTAAGCAGCTTGTTCCTTTTAGTGCCCTACTAATTTACATATAGCTGAACGACTTCAAAGTATCTGCTCTGATCTTTTGGTTGATTTTTTATGATGAATCTGAAGATAATTTTGTGTTAACTTGAAACTTTCATTCAAAACTCTCCTGTTTTCCTACAAATGGCCATTTCATTACAAGTTTCTTTGCATTTTTCAAAATATCCTTTATCTGAAATAATGTAAATCCTTCTGTTCGTAGAATGTAAGCTTGTTTTGCTTGAGACTAGTATTCATTTTCAACAGTGAAGAAAATAGACATGACGTCATAACTGTAAAACAGGTATATTAAAATGTTATCTCCTGTAAGCAGCGCCACCTACTAGTAAAACAGTATAAATGCACAGGTATATAAAATTGCTGCAATCATACAAAATTTTGAAAAGTTGCCTTGATAAATAAAAGAGCAACAGCAATTTCAAAAAAGGTCCACTTTTTTTAGACACCCTGTATTTTCGCCGGCGTCCTCATCAACGGTAATACTGTTTATCAAAATTTATGTTACAGTGGGTTCGTAAATATTATCACACTTAAAGAAATGTTTTTAAGACATTGACATGCGGTGAAAAATGATTAGCAGATATTTGGATATTATAGTGAAACAAAAATCATAACATTAACGTTTAAGATTATTTCACCATAAGAAATAAATCCAGCTTCACTTTCACCAACTGGTGTACCTAAAACCCATGTAGCACCTACATCATCTTAATACACATTAAGTTTTTTTAGATACTTGCAGATGAAGTAATGAAATATTGATGAAACTAGATTGTGCAATAGTGAGTTCCTTAATAAGCACCCCTTCATTTTGTAACATAACTTTTTTTAACAGTTTACCTTTGACGTTATCGAGCGGGATCACGTGCTAACCGTCAATATTTCTTGCAGACGACGAAAACAGATTTAGTTTTAGTCACTGAAAATAGATTTATTTTGAAGCTTATGCTGGTGGATTTTTGGGATTAAGCAATATGTATACAACGTGAGTGCACTTTAATTTTGTTTTATTTTTAATCTTCAGACTAACTTCTATTTTGGTCCAAAATGTTTTTTGTAAGAATGTTTCGTGTTTACAAGCATTTATCGCGTGATGGCCGCGAGAAACGCAGATGAGACAAAACAAAATGTAAGATCAAGTAATATCGATGAAATTTCATCACCGTGGTAATTCTCATCCCATAGCGATAATTTGAATATAGATACGAGTACTCGGACAAGTACAATTATTTGCTCTTTTTGACTATGCTACAGAGCCATGCCCTTAACACTATTGCAAAACTATTGTTCATGCGATAAGAACTACATCTTTAGCGTTCTTTTGCGATTTCAAGCAGAATGTAGAAATCGGTTGTGTCATTTCCTAATCATTGCCTACTCATCTACGTTATTCATAAGAAATGAAATGCATGAAGCCTCAAACAACTTTGAATTTAAGCAAATTGGAAATTCACTTAAGATTTTGTGGCTCATATAATTGCTGTTGAAATATAATGGTTCAAAACCTTGTGCGCATGCTATACTCTGTTTTAAAGGAATCTTGTCCATGCTTATAATATTATTTATATTAACCAAACTCAGGTCATTTTAGCACTAATAAAGTTAAGCACTATGAAAATATTATCAACAGAGTTATGTTATATTGCGAAAAGCTGGTCAACGCAACGGAAGCTATATTTTCAGTAAATCTTTGTAAAGCTTAAGTCTGTGATGTATTGCGACACCCGGGGATCCCTGGTGTGTGAAACAACACAACTGATATACCGGAGCAAATGAAAAGCACCAGTTGAAACCCGAATAACCAAGCAACAGACAAGGCAAGCTCCGACCCCAACCAACTATACGTAATAACTTCATGTTGGGCCCATCACTGAGTCGTATGCATGATCAACCGGTGTGCTATTGAAGAGGGAAGCAAAGCTATTGTCCATGGTTGGCTTAACCACTAAACATGCAGTCTGCAGCATCACGTATATTTTGTATCCAATACGTTTGTAATGTATGATATCATTTTTTGAACTGATTAGAAAAATACGCTTTACATTTTTTTTAATTCATAAACTAATTTACCATAAAAATTCTGGATCCAATATACCTATTGCAAAAAAAAGATTTTTTTAATTCGACTGTTACGATTTCATACCCTAGACCCGTGCTTCGAGTGTTAAATAAGGTACGGTCTTTCTTCAGTCAGTTGACTAAAGGAAGATGGCATCACCGAGTCAGAGACGCAGCCAGGAATGCTGAGGGACCCCGGTATTCTAAGGCCTCTTTAGATTTATCCCCACAATCACAACAAGTAACTAAGCTTTTAATTCACATTTATATGTTTACATAAAAAATATAAACATAAAATACAACTGTTTCTACCATGAGTTATTTTCGCAATCGAGACCATAATCAGAAGAGCTGCCCAATCAGAAGAATCTGAGTGAGTAATACTTCTGAAGCTGGATCGTGATTGCCACTACAAAACATACAGTAGGAACAGAAAAAAATAAACCGTCACTAGTTAAGCACAGTCACGACAACTGTTGGAATCTTCATAGTCACCACCACTGTTGGAATTTCCTCAGTCACCATCACTGCTTGAATCTCCATAGTCACAATCACTTCTTGAATGTACATCAGACTTTCGTAGACACAGGGCTCATGGTAAAAACCAGCTAAAACCGGCAAATAACGGCTTATCTTAGCTTTTATGGTCTCCTGTAAAATCTTATGCAGTTGCTTGCTAAAACCAACCTTCCTTAGAGGATATGATCTCAGTCTGGAGATAGTTAAGCGTTAGGCTTCTGATTTACCCGCCAGTACGGTTCCCTATGTATCTCGGGCGCTTGTTGACTGGGTCAACAATTTACGCCTACACGGGATACCCAAACTCGGAACCTGCCTGAAATCAAGCACAATTGTAACAAATCTCAAACAAGCGATTGACCTCTTAGAACAGTGCAGCTCATATGGAGTACAAACGTCATAACAACGTAACAATTTCGATGTTGTTTCAGCGTTGACCACACAGCACGACAGAAATAAAGTAGGACAAAGCATCAAAACTATAATTCCGTAACGACGGCACTATATTTAATATGTATATATACAACATACATGTTATGACGTCAAACAACGGAAGAGGAACGTTACGTCGATATCTCAAATTGTAGACATCGCACACTGACGATAAGAATTTGACAGGAAAAAATCAGATAATACACCAAACAGCATCAATTATAAATACCCATGGACAAAGTATCGAAGAAACGTTGTATTAACGTCGATACAACGTCAAACTGGGGAGGAGTCATTAGCACCATAGACAATCTACAATACGCTTCACAACCTATATAACAAAAATACTCACTAATCCTTTATGCAAAATAAAGCGTGTAGTCAACGTGCTAACAACGTCAACGATGGCATAAGAGAACTAGAACTGATCTGATAAATGTGTGAAACTACATTGATTTCATGCAAAAATAACATAGATACACCGTTAACTCGAGCTTACGTCTTTATACCGAAGGAAACTGGACAATAAGGCGTGAAAGAATATGAATTGCTGTAAAAAGTGATTGTAAGAAATGCTTTTACGAGTAATGTATGTCTTCATCTTGATCTGAATACGACAACCAAGAGCAGACTGCACGAATGCAAATAAGTGAAAAAATACTTAGATTTTTTAACCACAAAATTACATAACATTCAAAAATAAGGGCATAATCACCGGTTTCCTTTAAGAAACACTAACTTCAAAGACGTCTCATAAATGGCTGAAAGTTGAAAGGCCTTTATGTTAAATTCATAAAATACGGTTACAAGCAGAAATACCTCGATAAATCAGACTACATCACAGGACTTCGTCTCATGACATCACCTGATTTACGTACCAATCCAAAACAGCAGCACCCGTCATGAAGCCTCCTTAATATGCACAAAGTTATGCAATCTAAAGCTCGTCTCAAAAGTAAAGAAGTTACGAATTTTACCATCGCAAACCAATCCAAAATGGACATGTTAAATAAACCAGTCCTAATCTTTAGAGCATACACATTACGCGAACATGCTATGATCAACTGATTTGACAGACAAATAAAATACCACCTTTATACGCTACGTTCAATTAGATAATAAGCTACAATAAAAGACGGTAAATTCCTGAACCCACTTGATTTCGTAAGACCGACCTTGAATTTAGAAACCGATTCATAGTGTCGGTGATAGAATTTCGAAAAAGCTTATCGAAGTTTATGATGCCGATAGCCTTGTTGGAAACATTAAGCAGTTTAAAGTTTAGTACGGGCCTCGAAATCAGTCACATGTCACTCTAGCAGACTGAATAAGTTGAGAAATGTAACCCCGTAAGAGGTAGAACGGAGAACGTCACCATCCAAAAAATAAATAAATAAATAAATAAATAATAAAAAATTACTAGCCCGAAATCAAAGTCATCCTGTTTATCATAAATTTTGGATGAAACAAAACCATTTGAAAACAATGAATGTAAATCCAAAAATGAGGCTTTCGGAACGGATCATTAGCTTTTCTTAATTGCATTCCCGGTGGATAAATTTTATTCATTATGCTTTGAAAATAAGGATTGTCATTATTTAAAAGATCGTCCAGAGTCAAGTGCTTCAATAATGTCAGCTTGTTTATCATTAGAGAGAGAAGCCATGACATCTCTTTCATGGCAAAATATAAACCAAACAGCTATAAGAGGAGCCCAATTGGTACCTACCGGAATACAACAATTTGTCTTTATAACTTATTATCAGATCTACTGTAAATTAAAGGATCAAACTTTTACCCTGCGATTTTTGGAACATGTCAAACAATTGGTTAAATAAGTCATTTCTACCATCCATTTTATTCCTTTTGCAAGTTTTATACACATGAAGCATGAACCTAAAGTCTTTGTCTTGACCAAGTTTAGACTTTAAGTCAGACTACCCCTAAAATGAAAGTGGTTTGAATTTCCATGGAGAATTGACAGTGTGTCAGTTTGGTCGGGCATAACTTCTAAAATTGTTATGAGTTTAAAACTTGATGTTACTGTTTGCTGACCTTAGAAATCATTACATTTGATGACTATCGAGCAATTTTGCCAAGAAAACAAACATGAATTGGCGAAATTAAAAATTTTGGTGACTTTGTTTTTTACGGACTTCTGACCACTTTTATTTGTAGGGTAGTGTGAATTAAAGTCTGGACTTGGTCAAGATAAAGGCTATAGTTTCAAACTTCATGTGTACAAAACATGCCAAATAAATGAAATGTAAGGTAGAAATGATTAATTTTACCAAATGTTTGAAATGTTGCAGAAGTCGCAGGGTAAAACTTTGACCCCTTAATATTTTTGAATATATTAACTAAAATATACATATATTGACATGACAAAAGTTTTTATCGGTTTTTATTTCAGAAGTAAAGAAAGCGTTTCTTTCGCAAGAAAAGGCAAATCTTCCCCATGGAAAGTCAATTCAATTAAACATTTAAGTTTTTCGTTGATCAAAGTATGAGGAGAAATGGTATAGAATGTAGAAAAAACATAAGTTGATAAACTGGTCGCACGGAGTCCTTTCCACTTCATTTTATCAATGAACTCAGCAGACTGTTTAATAGACCAAATGAAATTTTACCAGACCTGTTATAAACTTTCTCATAGTAACTTATGGCATAGTTTTTGACAGCACTTAGGCAAGAAGTTGATAATTTAGAAAGCTCAGTAGTGGTACATGAGATTAACATTTACAGAGAACTACAGGGTTAATGGCTTCAGTGGCCGTTAACTATAGAATTGTCTTCTGCAGATGTCTCCTTGTTGGCCACAAGTACCACCACACGCCTGGTTTAAGTGTTCATGTAGTATAGCCGTCAAACAACAACAACGTTGTTTGCGGCCTTCTCCGCTGGAACCTAATCATACTTTCTTTGGAATTCTTGGATACTCCTCATAAATGTCGAAAAGTACAATATTTAGGTTTGGGAGGGAAAAGGTTAATATTTATTTTGAAAAAGATTTAATACATTTGTCTACTTTTTGAAGATACTTACTATCCATGCCTTGAAGGCATGAGGCTCAACATACGTGTACTCTCGTTTACACCATCGATCAACAAAATCATGTAATGCAGATGCTATTTCTTCCCTACATTCGCATGGATGTCAGATTTGAAACATTTTTGTAGATTATTTCCCTCTTGCCTTAAATCATGAGATCTAGATTAATGTTTCCGAAATTCGAAAGGGAAAGTAAACAAAATCAGGCATTTTTGAAATGTTGCCATCATGGTATATATTATCATTAAATTCCAGTGGTAAGGTTGTTTGTAATATTTTTTTTTAATTCAGTATCATCATGTCGTTTATGATTTTGAACCACGAAGAAAAAAATTGTGATAGTAATTCATTACTGACCGTTCCAAGGCGGTAGTTCTGTTGTGGTTCTCTGTTGCCTGTTTTTGGTGTCAGAGTTTCTGTGATGTTTTACCTTATGTGTGTTCTTATTATTTTTGGTTCGGTTTGGGTTGCTGAGTGGCCACCTTTTGGGAACAAGCTGCTCACTCGGTTGGCCATATGTTCTCTGTATCTTGATTATTTGTAATCTTAGTTGTTTCCAACTATGGTTTGAGGGCTTGATTTGGATTTTGATTATTTCAGTTCCTGGTCTTTGCATACTTTTTACTTTTATTTTTCTGCTGGTTACACTGAAATATCATTTGGAGAATAGTCAGAATTACAATTGTTTGTATTAAGGTCAAAACATTATCAGATCCACGGAATTTCATTCCAACTCCGAATTATTTAAGACTGAACATTTCCTACCAGTCAATGATGAAGTTACCGTACACTTTATACATAGATGCTTACAACAGGCATTGCACTTCGAAATTCTAGAATATTCCAGGTCTTTTGAACGTATTAGAGTACTTTCATAGCGTAGGTGATTTTATGGGTGATAAACTTACCCGCATATTTTTTTGAAAAAATACTAGAATTAGTTATGTCATGAATTGAAAGATGACGCAGTACTTAGATTTAAAGGTTACAATTTCAACGAAGGTATTAAATTACGAAAATTATTAATTGAATGACGAGTCCGCACAGATGACGCGGAATGTAACTAAACAGGGGTTAAAACAATATTAAGGCTGTTTGTGATTATCATAGTTGTAATGATGCTGTCAAGAGAAAGACAACCTGCATATCGGTTAAAGAAATAAGCATAAAGCCTATCGTATATGAAAATTCCTTTTGATAAAAGGACAGGTATAAGAAGATCCCATAAATTGTACCTACTATGTGTTATACAAACATCAACGGAAAATTCTGAGGAATTGACACAATTCAATCCCAGATCCCATCCAAGACACCATGTGGGAAAAAGACAACACATTATTAGTCAGCACTAAGGACATCACCAGCGGTAGCCATGTGAACAGCCATTTCCCATGTAGGTGGTCACGGTGTTTTCCCTAACATCAGAAACAATACATCAATAACAGCCGTAGCAACAAACAACACATAAAACAACCAAGAGGAATAAAAACAGAAGTGTCGCATTGGGACGGCAAGTATTGACCTGGAGCTTAACCGGTTTGCGGTCGCGACCAACCCTCGCCCTTCGTTCTGCTTTGGTTCATCAGAGACACAGTTGTTCGGTTTGCGTAGAAGATTCCTAGGTCGTAAGTGTAATATTTCAGAAACATAGAAATCAACATTAAAACTAAGATAAACAAATATGAGGAGGCACAGAAAACGCAACCAGTCAACAGAATGAAAAGTAGTTTATGTTACCAAACAAATTAGGGTTGACTAATAAAAACTTTGAATACTGTATTGAACTATTAAGGAATCAAGGAACAGGATTACTGAAAGGTGATGGCAAACAGTCCCTGAAAATGGGAGCAATAAGAGCAGTACATTTGTAGACAGTTATAAAAAGAAGACAATTCTCTGAAAATTGATGTGGCTGTTTTTTGTCAAGGTACATAAAGTAACAACAAAGTAGTCAATTTCTGCTGAAATATATACTATGTAAATAAAATAGCATTTGTTTGTAAGTGCCAGATCCACCACTCAAGGCTTTGATTGTCACTTTATTGTATCAAGATACAAGCGCCGATCACCCAGAATGGACTTTCGGGTAAAGAAATCAAGCACTGCAACATTTGTACTGTCGTGACGTCGGTTTTGCAGTTCATTGTATGTAATGGACATTTTTGATCATGGCACAAAGCCAAACAAATAATGATGCTGCTGTTTGGCTGTTAAAGGAAAACACTTTAAACATTTGAATATGTAACTTAGGCACTCGAAATGTCAAAATACGTTTCCGATAGGCCACAGGCAAGTAATACGCAGGTTGCACATGCAGGTTATACATTACTCTCGCGTTTGATGCTCGTTAGTGGCGGGGCGGTCGGGTGGTGCGTTGGTGCTGCGTGTAACTTCCAGTGCCGGGGCGTCCTACTGATTTGAATAGTAGTAGGGCAAGGGTCTACTGTGCTTGGGGTAAGTGAGGATCGGGTGTGCTTGGAAAATTTCTATCACTGTCCCTTTTTTTCTCCCTCTCTCTGGGAGACGGCCCGATATAGATTGCAATACTGCCTCAAAGGGCCGTTAAGACCAAAACAACCAACAAACCAAAATCGTTAGCGGCACGTCACAATCTGGGCCCGCAAACGCCCGGCCCAAGATCGTGAGAAATCGTGACGAGCATGCAGCGTACCTGAAACGTGCTGAATGTATCTGTAATGTATTTCACGCATTTGTAACGTCTCGTATACATGTCTTCTTAATACTGTGTTAAAAAAATCAAACGGACAATGTCGTTTGCGACGGTTTCTAGTCTGCTGGATAACTTGGTGGATTCTTATAAAACTTACAGAAAATGAGCATTTAACCAAGCTCAAGAAATGACTTTGACAATCACTGCCATCCCACCCTCACTCGCTCAAGCGCTTGCTTCCCTTCTCCATCACTTACGCACAAGTGGGTACTTCCCCTTCACTCGCTATCTCAACCCTTACTCCCTCGAAAGTTTGTATGCCTCCCTCCCTCCCTCACTCACTCTCTTGCTCGTTGAGGCGCTTCCTCATTCACGCAGTTACTTAGTCTTGCTCGCTGGCTCTCTTTCCCCCATCTTCACCCACTCGCTCAAACGCTTGCTTCATTCGCAACTCATTCGCTAAATTTCTTGCTACCTTCTCGCCCTTTGACCAACACTCACTCACTCAGTTGCTAACACATTCTTTACTCACTCACTCATGCATCACTCACTTATTCCTCCTTCGCTCATTTACTGATTTGTTTTTCATTTTTCCTCCCTCCCTCTCTCACTCATATCCTCTTTCTTTAATTTTCTCGCTTGCTTTATTTCTCACTCACTCACTCACTCACTCACTCACTCACTTGCTTTCCCTTCCTCACTCATCCATGCGGCCGCTCACTTGCTTTGTCTCTTCTTCAGTTGCTCGTTTGTACTCTTACGCTCTCTCTCAGTCCCTTATTCACCGTTGCTACCTCGCTTGCTTTCTCTATCCATCCTCCCTCCCTCAATCAACCTCCCAAAACACTCGTTTTCTCTCTTACTTTCTCCCTTGCTTTCTTCCACTCTCACTCACTCTTCCACTAGCTTGCTTGCTGATACCCTCCCTCCCTCTTTTACTCACTTTTATACTCATTGTCTCACCCATTTTCACACGCACGCGCTCGCTTCTTTCCTCACTTACTGACTCATCCACTTGATCGTTTTCCTGCTTGTTTTCTCCCTCACTGGCTCGCTTTCTTCTTCACGCATTCGCTCACTTACTATCTAATTGACTGACTGACGCACTGACTAAACGACTGGCTGACTCACCCATCCAGTAACTAACTCACTCACTTCCCCACTAGCCATTTGCTCATGTCAACAACTTGATTTCTCCAGGAATGTTTATTTACTAGGGGACATGATTTGCACTTCAAGGTATCCTGTTGGCACATCTTATAGTGCAGCGCATATTACACACTAGCGTCATCATTTGCGAAGACAAAATCTCCATTAAATCGAATTATTAAAGCACGTTGAGGATATGTAGAGCACGTGATTCATTTAGTTAAGAATTTTTAAATTTTAGGGACTTTGTTTAGACATCAAAAAAGACATTTAGTATTTATATCCAATTTACGTTGTGTAAAGAGGTAAAGGTAAATGCTTTCCGTAACCTTGTAGCCGTAGGGGCATCGGGGTTAGAGTCCCACTGTGTCTTGGGCAGATCATATGAAAGGCGGAGTTCATCCCTCTCCTTTCGCTGCCTTATCCCCAGTGATTCCGAGCAGATACCCATTTACTGCTAGGTTGACAGAGTTTTCCAGTCGTCGAATCGCAAGACCCGGACGTAATCTCATGACTTCCCGGCGACGTTCTGCACCATAATCGAATGTCTCTAGCCTTTTGATCATGGCGCCTCTCTATGTGTTGTACTTGCAGTCAAAATAGCATTTTTTTTAACATGAGTTAGACCATCCGCTTCTAGAATTCTCGTGATTAGGCTGTTGTCTGCTGCAGCATTTATATTCAGATGTGTCAGAGCATGGAGCAGCTGTGCAACATCTGCTTTATTATACGTTCAGATCCCATAGATTTTACGGCGAAGAATCTGGCAAATTAATGTCAAGTCCTATACCGTAAAAACTACGAGATAGTACCGTGTGTTAATATGGAGACCGACTGCATTGTATACAAACATTGCTTTAAATCCTCATTTAATTTCTTCACAATCAGTAATCATGAAAATACCAACTGCTGAATTAAACAAGGTTTTTACGAAATGCAGTCATTTTCCATCATATAAAGTTACGGTACTTTCCAGTACTTTGTCCCGTAAAGGGCATGGCATCTACAGTCAAACCTCGATAATTCGAACTGACAGGGACCTCAGTTTTTCATTCGAATTATCCGTAGTTCGAATTTACGAGTTCGGCCTTTCCCGTTCATTTCCGTACGTTTCCGGAAGTCGTTATTACGGCGATTTTCAGACGGTCCGATATTTTATTTTTCTATGCTTATTGACGTTCCTGGATTTACAAATCGATGAAATCAAAATCAGGACGTAGAATAATTAACATTACACACCGGAACTATCCAAACATCCACAATCATTCAATATCGCGAGACCAGCCACGTACATGTGTATTGCCCGAAAGCAGCAAAGCTGCCGAACATTTTTCCAGCTCTGCAAATTAACTGTTTATGACAATGCAGCACCGGCGAAGAACAAAGCCAGACTGAACGGAAACAGGATAGCTCTGACTTGTTTCTATCTCGGACTTAACTGTACTTTTACTTTCGTTTATGTTTCCGAGAACTGGCTACTTTCGTTTTCAGAAAAAAGAATTTTTAAATTTTAGGGACTTTGTTTAGACATCAAAAAAGACATTTAGTATTTATATCCAATTTACGTTGTGTAAAGAGGTAAAGGTAAATGCTTTCCGTAACCTTGTAGCCGTAGGGGCATCGGGGTTAGAGTCCCACTGTGTCTTGGGCAGATCATATGAAAGGCGGAGTTCATCCCTCTCCTTTCGCTGCCTTATCCCCAGTGATTCCGAGCAGATACCCATTTACTGCTAGGTTGACAGAGTTTTCCAGTCGTCGAATCGCAAGACCCGGACGTAATCTCATGACTTCCCGGCGACGTTCTGCACCATAATCGAATGTCTCTAGCCTTTTGATCATGGCGCCTCTCTATGTGTTGTACTTGCAGTCAAAATAGCATTTTTTTTAACATGAGTTAGACCATCCGCTTCTAGAATTCTCGTGATTAGGCTGTTGTCTGCTGCAGCATTTATATTCAGATGTGTCAGAGCATGGAGCAGCTGTGCAACATCTGCTTTATTATACGTTCAGATCCCATAGATTTTACGGCGAAGAATCTGGCAAATTAATGTCAAGTCCTATACCGTAAAAACTACGAGATAGTACCGTGTGTTAATATGGAGACCGACTGCATTGTATACAAACATTGCTTTAAATCCTCATTTAATTTCTTCACAATCAGTAATCATGAAAATACCAACTGCTGAATTAAACAAGGTTTTTACGAAATGCAGTCATTTTCCATCATATAAAGTTACGGTACTTTCCAGTACTTTGTCCCGTAAAGGGCATGGCATCTACGTGTAGTTGCTGGGTTTTTAGCCGTGAAATCTGAATTATGTTTTTGTACAGTATGTCAACTATGCATAATGTACGTCTTGCTTGCTGTGTATTGCACGTCTGTGATCTACTTTCAAAGGCGCGTTAGCATTTACTCATACATTTGGCTGCTGATAATGTTCTTGCACATTCGCAAAATAAGAGTCACATTAAAGACTACATGTACATATACAAGAAAAGCAGGACGTTGCGTACAGAAAACGATAAAGCTGCACAGCAGCATGTAGTTTCATCCGAATCGGCGATATATCGATTTCCAGTGAAACTGACCTGGTGGCTCTTGTTACCACCATATTACATGTCCTGGTATGTATAATTTGTTATATCCTCTTATGTCAGATGGACCTGAGTGTAATAAATGATATGTGACTGCATATCCGACGTGGCATAGGCATGCGCAAATTCAAACAGTAGTAGAATAAAATACTTTTCTTGATTTTCCATTTCGTCGATAATCTAAAATAAATCATGTTACTGTTTTTGCGGTCTCCTTTTAACACTAAAAAAGCAACACCTTTACCACTACCATTAGTGAAAAGATACGATTTTGATAAACATGCCATGGCCAGCTTGTGCACTTGAACAGCCGTGGTAGTCGCTTTAAACAAGACGGCCCAGAGGGCCTAATTCGCTCACCTGAGTGTCAGTCTTCCATCATCATCAGTTAACTCAACCCCAGAGGGCCTAATTCGCTCACCTGAGTGTCAGTCTTCCATCATCATCAGTTACCTCAACAACTGAATGCAACATACTACATGTATCATCATCCTCTTCACTGGACTTTAGTTCACAATTTGTCCAAACATGAATGTTTTTGGATGGTAGCCTGGAAGTTTAGTAGCTCAATTGTTCAGACCTTGGGGGGGGGGGGGGGGGGTTGCTGATGCTTGGCAAAGATAATGAGGATAATTGCATGTTCGCCTGTAAAGCTTTATAGGCCTTGGGGGATTTGAGAGGAGGAGGAGGGAGAAAAGGGAAATAAAAAGGACACTGGTACTTGACAGCAGCATGGTGGCTTGTAGAGTTGTAGGGTTGGTGGGGTGGTAAGGAGCGGGGATTGGTGCTTGAAAATGGCATGGCATAGTGGCTTGCTGTTGTATGGGCCTTTGGCTTTACGTGGGATGGGGGGACAGGCCTATATAGGATTACATTAAAAATTAGCCCCACCCATGCAGGCCATGTGACACGAGGCTTGGGCCATTTGACCCCTGAGAGGCATAATTTAAATATTCTTGGTAAAGTCCGCCAGATGAAGCTACAAACCAAATTTGGAACTTTTGACCCTTGTAGTTTCTTACAAGAAGTATTTTTGAAGGTTACGCCCCATGTCAGTCTATGTAAAACTTACGACCCGAGAGCGGGGCCATGTTTGACCCCAGGGGCAGAATTTGAACAATCTTGATAGAAGATTACCAGGTGAAGCTACAAAGCAAATCTGGAAAATCTGACTTTTGTAGATCTGGCAAGATGATTTTAAAGGTTTTTACCCTTTATGAGCCTATGTAAAACATGTGACGCCCGGGGTGGGGCCTTTTTTGACCCCAATTGCATAATTTGAACAATCTTGGTATAAGTCTACTACGAAATCTGGAAGATCTGACTCTTGCATTTTTTGACAATTTATTTTTAGATATACACTATATGAGCCTATGTTAAACTTGTGAGCCCCGGGGTGGGGCAATTTTTGCCCCAGGGGCATAATTTGAACAGTCTTTGTAAAGGTCTACTTGATGAGGCTACACACGAATTCAGACAGTCCTGGTCCTTGTAGTTTCTGACAAGAAGACTTTTTTAAGATTTACCCTATATGAGCCTTTGTAAAACATGTGAGCCCCGGGGCAGGGCTGTTTGTTTTTATTACCCCATCGGCATGGTTTGAAAAATCGTTGTAGAGGTCCACTAGATAAAGCTACACACCAAATAAGAAAGATCTGGCTCTTGTAGTCTCTGGCATGAAGATTTTTTAAGATTTTCTTTAAAATTTACTTAAATGTTGCCATGGAAACCAGAGGTATGTTTGGATTTCAAATCTTTCAGCAACTGTCAGCCAGAGCCACCAAGGGATGATTACTGTGAAAATTGGGCCATATCGGCCTTAAGGAGGAGATGTCAAATGTAACAGACAACGGACGACGGACGCCGGATGCTTGCTAATAGGAATAGCTTACCAGTTGGAACGCAGCACCAAGGAGTAGGGATATAATCAAACACATAGCAACGAATTTTTGTTCGAAATTGTCGCCATCAAAATGGCTATCGACGAACCCTATTGTACTTTCACGCCACCATACAGATTAATCAAATCGCCTCACCGCTTGAAATTTTAAGAGAACTTTTCTGACTTCCATTATTGAATATTTCTGTTAAAATAATTCCAAGACATCATTTTCCGCCTGTGTAATTATTGACGAAACAGTGCCCTTTACGTCAGCGTCAGACATGTGAACAAAAATTCGCGATTTACAGCTTATTCGTCTTTCTCCAAAACGCAGACCTGTGCCATGTAAAACACTGATATATACTCTACTATTATGTGAAATTTCAGAAAATTTGGTTTTGGAACATTTTAAAATTGCAAAATAACATACAGCTACTCAGTTTGTAAAAACAAAATGGCGTCGAACTCATGCCAGCTTTATGTGACATCGCACGCTGTGTTCATTGCAAAAACAACAATATCGCAACTCTGCCTGCCGAAGAAACTTTACCACGTAACATAAATTAGTTTCCGACCAAGACAGAATAAAACAGACAAGCAAATATATTTTATTCTTTTATTGAGAAGGAATAATTTCAACTCTCACCTCCATACAGACCCTTGCAATTTGTAAACACGACTAAGTATTGACAAACTTCTGACGTAAATTTGAATCAATAAAGAGTTCAGCATTGAATGTCTATTTAGGTACAGCTCATGCTACCGCTCATGGTTGACCTAATTAGGCCTACCTAAAAATTTGACACTTAAATTTATTCAATTAGCAGATCACGCGCTTGAGTTCAAAACTTAAATTATCGGCTGCATTTCAGTTACTGGGTGGGACAGTTAGACTGGGTGGGGTGCACTCTGCAGGTGGTATGTTTGAAAAAATAACACGCTCCAAACTGAAATTCACACCCTGTCAGGTACGCGATTCAGTATTTTTCTAGAGTAGATGTATTTTCTTTTTTTTTTTTTTGAACGCGAGGGGCGGGGGAAGAAAAAGTGTGTGTGGGAGGGGGGGGGGGTTGGAGGGTGTGCGGTTGTGGAACAAGATGCTATGCACTTCATCTGAAAGGGGATTGGGGTGCAAACTGTATCCTTTAAGAGATGGCCCCCAAACCTACTAAGAAGGGGGGGGAAACTATAATAATAATAGTTACTTCCTCTGAATGTATATCCATTCTGTTTATTAGAGGTATTTCGCTAGTGACTTAGGTCCGACAGTTCACCCGTTTCATAAAATGCTTGGCACTTGGGGCATTTAATAGAATTGTTGTTTTTTACAATTTAGAATCCCAAAATTCGCATGAACCTTGTATACTTATTCAAGCAGTCCATCATTGCCTTCATTTAGCAAAGTGTGCATGAACAAAAAAGCTACCAGCCAAGACTAAGATATCCTGCACTAAAATTGTTATATGATAACATATTGTTAAAAGTTAATATGATGAACAGCTTGCATGTGTGCATTCTTATATGGATCTTGGCTGGTAGCTTTTTTGTTCATGCACATTTTGCTAAATGAAGGCATTGATGGGTTGCTTGAGTAAGTATACAAGGTTCATGCGTATTTCAACAGTTTCTCACACGCCCGCAATTTTCAACTTACAAACAGATTGTTTAAGTATACTGTCAATGGTCTTTACGCTTATAATAAATTCGGGATGTGGAATTTGCCAAAGTGGAGCGATTTGTATAAAGTTTAAGTTCATGTACAGTGCTTTGCTTCCACGTAATAAATGGCGGTTTTTGTGCCACGTGCCAAACGTCGGATGGCACGTAGCAAGCCTCGAAATTTTCCCCACACCTCCCACATCCGCACACCCCGACACATTTTCAGGCTCATAATCGAACACACGAAATGCTCTTCGTATCTCAATTCAAGACGGAAATTGATGCTTGCAAGCCAGTCAGGGTTTTGCTATTCGCTTATATATATATATATACAGCTTTGTATCTTGAAGCAGTCTTGTTAGACTAAGCAGATTTTGCTGTTATCATATCCGACAAGATTCCTCTTTCCCTGTTGCGACTCAACTGTTGGTAAGATTCAAATGATTGTAATAAATCTCAGTGTGTGTAACAACAATGAAGCCAAATCTGGCAGAGAGAGAAAAGTGTGTGTAACAACAACGCAGCCAAATCGGGCAGAGAGAGAGAGAGTACGCTTTCACAGCAACGACTGCTCAAGTCATGTTTGGGACCTATACATCACTCTAGGCATCAGTCAAGACGAATTCGCCCACTTCCTTGGCCCCCACCCACCCCTACCCTCGTCACCAACTACCTCCTTCCATCCCCACCTGGCTTGTTTCTTTCTAAGTAGCTTGAGCCGCGACGCGAGAAAACCAACAATGTGATTGTGCGCCCAGCGCAGACTAAGATAATCCTGGACATCCGCCCAGTCTGATCAGAGTCTTCGCTGTCCGCATGAAGGTAGCTTAGACCCTTAGCTACCCTTAAAGTGCTTAGGGAAGACTGCGCAGACTAGGCGGAAGCCGAGGCTGGTCTGAGTCTGCGCTGGGCGCACAACCCATTTGTTGATTTTCTCGTGTCGCGGCTTATATGTTCTCAGTAATTGTTGAGCAAATTATAAAATCAGATCATAAATTTTTCGAAGACTAAACAAACACAACGACAAGAAAGAAACTCTTTACTTCTTACTGATGCATTTTATGTTCGACTTATAATCCATTTACATGGCATGCGGACTGGCAATCTAGCTCGAGGCAATATACGTCATTTTCTTTTATTACGTCACAACATTGACCTAATAACTTATTTGACAGAAAACAGATGACTGTTTGAAAGATAAATAATACATGTATTAGAAAAGGATATTATTTCCACAAATTTGAGTGGCAGAACGTCAGATTTGTACAATGCCAATCAGTTCAGGAGTTAGGTAAGGTACGTTCTACCAGTTTGTAATCTAGTCTATTTTAACTAAACTCCGTAATTTTTCTCCTCTTCAAGTATTTAGCAATCTGAGCTAATGTTTGACAAGCTGTCGACCTCAATTTTCTGTCTAAATTGTGGCTGTCCGGCAAATATTGCTGGTGCTCATATCACGTGCAAGACCGTTTTCTGAGCGTTAAAACTACAGATGTCATCTTTTATTTTGCAATTTAAAAATGTTCCAAAACGATATTGCTTGAAATTTCACATGCAAAAAGAAGAAATAATAAAGTTTTCGATGGCATGGGTGTGCGCATTGGAGAAAGTCTCAGCTTCCTGTAAATTATGTTTTATGTTGATGCAAGTTTTCGGTAGAATCAAGATAGAGTATTGTACTTTGACGATGAATATTTAGCATTTCGAGCAATTTTGGCCCTGAATTTTGTTGAGAAAGCCTGCTTCATACTGGTTAGCAAAACATTTTTATGTGATGAATCATTTTAATATAATCCATGCCTCTATATACATTTGAGAATAATGGGAAATTTCGTCAAGAACCATGTTCGCCATTTTTAGGCCTATTTTTATGTGGAAGGATGCACCGTTGTAAATACAATCACCGCTTTTCGAGGGTTTGCGTTCCAACTGTACTTGAGCACTACGTGCTCAGATGAGCTAAAATCCGAGTAAGCTTGGAATACCATGACCAGCCGGCTTATCATTGTAGGTTTGTTCGGCACGTGCAATTAGAACCTGCCTTAAAGGACACATAAAATACTGTCCTTTTCCAATGTAAATAAAAGAACAATAGATCATGATATTTGCACTCTAAAACTCAGACTAGAAGTTAAAACACAGAAGTGTAAAATCCAGGTAATTTCCAGTCTGCTGTTCGTGAAAAAAATTTGCAATAATTGATGAGTTAAAGTACTGCAGGAGGTCTGACATCATATCAGCTTTCTCCCCTGGTGTGGATAGCTAGGTCAGACAGACGAATAATATCAACAAACAAAATGGTAGAATAAGAACAAACACTTGTGCCGCCTAAAGTGAATTTTAACTGACAAGATGACAGATTGAGACATATAATAAAAATAATGGTCTCATAACTTGCAGATTAATTGTACCCAATAAAGCATCCAAACCGACTGCTTGATATCCCACCCTGCAAATCAATTTAACTCGTCCATTCCATTTACTAATTTTTTACCCAGCCCTAGGATGCACCGTTCAAGGTGTTAGGGCCACTCAGATATTGTGCAGAAATTTCGCGGGGTTAATAGCGACTGGAAAACTGTCTCTTTCGACCCAACAGTAAATGGGCATCAAAGGATAATGCGGCGAAAGGAGACATTTTTGGCTCCGCCTTTCATATGTTGTGCACAAGATACAGTGGGCTTCTAACCCCCATAACCTTTTTTGAAGGGTTTTTACCATATATGGGCGAGGTGGCCATCTTGGTCATGTGCCCCGGATACCCCAAACAAACTTTAGTTTCCCAAACATAGGTAGGCTCCATATGAAATATGGCTCCAGTCGGCCCAGTGGTTTCAGAGGAGAAGATGTTTGAAAATATTGACGACGGACGGATGGACGATGGATGCCTGGCTATACTATAAACTCACCTATGAGCCTAAAGCTCAGGTTAGATAAAAATGAAAAAACTGTTCGAAGTTTGTGATGCCGATAGCCCTGTTTGGCATTAAAGCCAGTCATATAACTACACACTCTGGCAAACCGAATAATTTGAGAATTGGAAACCCCGTAAGAGGTTGAACGGCGGACGACAAACTAACAAAGAAGAAATATAGAGTTTGAATTCTTTACATTACTTTCAATGAATTATATTTACGTTCAACAAGTACTCCTAACTGCAGATAAATTGTCATATAAAAATCAGTTCATTTCGCTTGCCCGAGGGCAGAGTCCGCCTCGGATGCACTAAATATGCACACACAATGCGACCCAATTGCAGAACAAGGAAAGCGTCGTATACGGCTCAGCAATATGGGCTGAAGAAATCAGACAGAAACAAGGACAGAGCAGTCAGAAGCGTTTTTTTCTTTCCAGATAAATGTAATCCGGTCGTTTAACGTCGTCTGCAAGGGCTAGTCAATTTTCTTTTAACCCTAGACTAGTGGCTAAGTCTGGTAAACAGGTGTAACTAGAAATTACGTTCGCATGACTCTTACAAACAGAGCAACATGCCCCGCCGAATCACAATATCATAAGTATTATCTTGGCTCAGTCTCAATATATGTTGTCCTTGTAATCTGAAACACCCCATCTGATACCCCCGCCTCTGCTGGGATTCTGGTATCGTTAAAGATAGGCAGGAACAACAATGAGTGAGGGGTGGCAGAAGTCATTACATCCACAGTATCCGAACTAACTGTACCATCTCTTCCTGTTTTCATAGCGTTGAATCGAGAATACAAACATTCGCTTATAACCAGTAGTCGGAAATCATTACTTTTTGCGGATTTGTCTCGCATATGCTGCTTCAGTTTTAGTCATCCAGCTTCGAAAACGTAAAGATGTTAGTTTAATATAATTTGTTTTTCGGCGTTTTACTTAATTACTCTGTAGAATGAAAAACTCCTTACCGTCACAGAAATTTTATTCCGAACAGTTTAAAATAAGACGAACCTGAGTCGTACTAACCCCAGCTCTCATCCTTTTATCAGAACTAACAGAAATAACATTGATTGATAAGGCCTTCCGTTCATTTTAATTTTTTTTATAAAACATGTAAGAAAAGGCTGAAAATGGTTTTAGAATCATGCTAAGCGCGATTTGATTACTGAACGCCTTACTACCTACCTAGTGTACGCCTTGCTTGGAGTATATGATGAAGTTACTAACTTCAGACGAGATTTGTCTTCATTGTATAGACTGTAAATTAACATATCAATGAAGGCCCTTATTTTTTTCCTGATTATCTTGTACTTTATATTTTAGACTAAAATATGTTCTACCTTTTAACGTTGGAATCACATTTTGTTTTGTCTTTTTGATTAAATTATTTCCAAAAAATTAATAGATATATGTTAAAATCGTCGAACTGACAGACCTATGTCACTGAATCTTGGTAAATGACATTTGACACTTAGGCTTGTCATCGTTCATTTAAATGAGGATCCTGGATTATCTGTAGATCAATTCTGCACTCATATGATTGCTTTAACTTGAGGTTTTTTAGATTTTTGTAAGTTTCTGCTCTTGCCAAAATGCGTTTTGCAAAATTTGTAAATATTCAAGCAAGGCGTCTTTTCGCGGCGAAAAGATGGAAAGACGAAATGGCACAAACCAGCCACCATATCATTAGGTATTTGAGTCCTATGAAGCTTGTATAAATAATGATCCTGGGTTTTCATTAACGTATTTTAGAGCAAGGTCAGTATTTTCTCCTTCGGGGGAATACAACGCAAAGTTCGTGAGCATTCTTTCTGACGCAGCGACATTGTTTCCAGCTATGGTTATCGTGAACCGTTTGCCGTTACGCTAAAACTTTAACGTCTCTTTCGAAGACAACATGGTGTCGCATCTCGATGGAAGCTGGAAAAAAACATGTGCGAAAAAAAATAGCTGCAATTATTTTGGGTTATAGGATGTATTTTTCATAAATAATCTGTCAGGTAAAAAAGGGTGTAAAGACTGCGTGCAAGTGCGTTTTTAATTTTGTAAATAGATAATGCAATTGTACTGTAATCTGTACGATAAATTATAATGTTAAGCTTAAGAAATGGTGCATTTACAACCTCCTATAAGGAGTTGTATACATGAGGTACCCATTATCTATGCAATTTGATAGTATTTGAAAAAAAGTAAAAAGTATGCAAAGACCAGGAACTGAAACAATCAAAATCCAAATCCAGCCCTCAAACCATAGTTGGAAACAACTAAGATTACAAATAATCAAGATACAGAGAACATATGGCCAACCGAGTGAGCAGCATGTTCCCAAAATATTCAAGCAAAGCGTCTTTTCGCGGCGAAAAGATGGAAAGACGAAATGGCACAAACCAGCCACCATATCATTATCTATGCAATTTGATAGTATTTGAAAAAAAGTAAAAAGTATGCAAAGACCAGGAACTGAAACAATCAAAATCCAGCAACCCAAACCAAACCAATAAGAACATACATAAGGTAAAACATCACAGAAACTATGACACCAAAAACAGGCAACAGAGAACCACAACAGAACTACCGCCTTGGAACGGTCAGTAATGAATTACTGGGGGGCTTAAATCGATTTTACAGGCCCAACCTCACCCTCAGTATCTGAAGTGGTACAAAACATTTAGTTGGTTGTTCGGTTCGCATGATAACCCTCTAACTCGTCAATGAACTATCACGGTAAACACATAAATCAAATTTCAATACCATGAAAAAGCAAAGACGAGGACTCAACAGATACAACGGGCCGTCTGTCAGGTGGAGATCCCTGTCCTGCCAAACAACCCGAAAAAATAATTAAATTCCTTACGCTAAAAGAGAATCTATAACAAGTACCCAGTCTTCATCCGAAAGCAACCTGCATTTTGTTCTATTCTGTAGCCTTACGATGTCCTTGGGGCACCACAGAGGGCTTTGCAACAAGCACCACTGATTGCTTTGCAACAATCTTTTTATACCTTGTCCTGTTTTCCTCTGCCTAGTTGTGCTGGCAACGTCCATCCCTGTCCACTCAGACACTGTCCCAACATTCCCATTTCTGTATACCTCTTCTTTTTTCCCCTTCACTGACTGTCGGGCCTCTGCCCATCAGGTTCCGCGAAAAAGATGAGCTGCCTAGTGCCTCTGCGGCAGAGCTCCCCGTAGCAGCAGGACATGAGTGTCAATTATCTCAGATCGGATAAAAGTCCAACGAATTCGGAGGCAAGGAATTGACATGAATGAAATATTGTTTATTGGTTCGGTAAACTAGATGTTGTTCACTCACTCCTTTCACTCTGCTCTATAGAATTGTCTCTGCTAAACCAGAAGACCCCGAGAAGTGGCCAAAGCACCCCAGTCTCCACTTTCTGAGCATGGTCAGGAGTTCGTCATATTCTCCAATGACTGCTTGGATATTTCGGCACACCTCCTCACTGGTCATGTGGTCCTTGTACGTAATATTCAATAACTTTTGGTAGCAGCTCATCCCAAAGGCCTGTGTTTGTTCTCTAACTCTGCTGTCAAGGTTCACGATTCAGACATAAGAAACATGGAAATGGCAAGGGAGCCCATGAATTCAACTTTTGATCCGAGACATATTTTGTTAACTCCCCGAGTTGGCTTCAGCTTTCTAAGAGATGCAATGGAATGTGCAATGTTCAAGAGACCCCCACCCGGTGTCGAGACATCACCCAAGACAATTGCTCCAAGGTATCTAAGGCTTGAACTTCGCCACAGTATCCAGCTTCCACCATCCGCCCCGCACCTCCTCCCCCGACCCCACTCATAAGCCGCCATTCCGGTCGTCCCCAACAATTCTCCTCACCTCGATATAGTCACGCGCGGTACTGAAAATTCAGTTTTTGGATGTAGGGTAGTATTAAGTTTGTAAAAAATGACCGCACTAATATTTCTTTGATTTTCCTACAAAATATATCAAAAGATGTGTACGATAGTGTAGAATACTAGGATAACACAACATTTTTGACTTAAGATCCGTGCTTTAAGAAAAACGTAGAAAACTGAGTAACTTTTTGCTCATTTTCTCTATTTTCCCTATATACTATTAGGAAATGATGGCCATATCAATCAGAGCAAAAATGACCGCATTAAATGTAAACTTAAAAGTTTGAAAAAAAATATCTATGTGCAGCTAAGAAAGTGCACTATATTGACCTAACACAACATTTTTCATTTTTTATTCAGGGAAGACAAAAAAAGAGAAAAACTGTCAATGTCCTATCTAATTTAATGCTATTTCAAGCTCACGCGATATCGTCGTTTACAGGTAGAATATACGGGGCTGAGGAAAAAAGTTGCCCATGGAAGTTAATCTAATCATGGTGTTGCAAAAGCTAATACATGTGACTTATTAAGTAAAATTAGAAGCTAAATGATAAAAAAAAACTTAATAACATGATATAATAACATAAAAAATCTAATGAAAAAAAAAAAAAAAAAAATAAAAAATAAATAAATAAATAAAAGCGGTGAGATTCGAACTCACGACCCGAAGATCAGTAGTCTAGAGCTGTAACCACTAGACTATGAAATTTACTGAAAAATAAGGTAAAAATTTGAAAGACATGACAAGATTACTGACTCTGCAAATACCACTGGTCTCGGGATAGTTTCGTATTGGCAGTGGTCAGGAAAATGATACTTTTTGGTAGAGGGTTAGAAAAAGCATGGTTGCTCCAATAAATTGAGGTTTTTTAATATTTCTTTAATTTGTAAGGTTGTTGGAAGGGTAGTTATTTCAGCTGGAACTGGTTATGAAAATTTGCTGTTAGCTTTACTAGTCAGGATCAGTCAGGGGAAACCCCTAAGTAACGGCGAATATGTCGAATCACAGCAGACAACTTCGTGGAGAGAAATAGGCCTAAAACAGGGTATAATCGATTCCGCTAATTTTCGCTTCCTGCAGAGACTGTACATCATATTTGGCTTCCGCCGAGACTCCGCGAACTCTTGCTTCCTGCAGGATTACTGTCCTCGAACATTAGCGTGGCGAGACTGTCCGCGTGACTCTGCTTCCTGCCAAGAGCCTCGGCAGGAAGCAGAATCACGCGGACAGTCTCTGCAGGAAGCCATTATCATGTATTCATACTGAAATACTGAAAAAACTTCTAAGGTTATGACCCCATTTAGGATTTTTGTTTGACTGTACATCATATTTGGCTTCCGCCGAGACTGTCCTCGAACTCTTGCTTCCTGCAGGGACTACTGACCTCGAACATTGGCTTCCTGCCGAGACTGTCCGCGTGACTCTGCTTCCTGCCGAGAGCCTCTGCAGGAAGCAGGATCACGCGGACAGTCTCTGCAGGAAGCCATTTATCATGTACAGAAGTCTCGGCAGGAAGCAAGAGAACGCGGACAGTCTCGACGGAAGCCAATATGATGTTCAGTCTCTGCGGGAAGCGAAAATTAGCGCAATTCCATTCCCAAACTGCTAATATTTGATTGTGTATGGTGAAGTTGCTGATTTTATGAATTTGAGCAGGTTTCAAACCTGTCAAAGTGTGTATTTGCATTGGTTTTTAGGCCGTGATTATTTTGTCTTTAGTGTGACACGATTACTAGAAGTGTGTATTGCTGTTTAATAAAAATGTCCGTTTATTAACTAATCCGAAGAAAGCCTCCCCTGAGGCATATGCAATAATGCGCATATATGCACTCTAGTCAGACTGCGCATATGCGGTGCCAATCATCTTTGACGCAGCCTGATTGTATCGGTACGTCGGTACCATGTTGTTTTAACAATTAAAGCCGCCTTTAGAGTCTATGTATCTCTCGAACAAAATTATGCATGCTGATCAAATTGCTTGGTATGGTTGCATGTAGGGAATACCTCTATGGAATCCTGCTTGAGCGTATACGGTAAATACCCAACAAAGACCAGCATGCACATATTAACCTTTTTTCGAGAGTGTACATAGTCTCGAAAAAATGTGCATGCTGATCACAAACTGCGAATAAACGCATTATTGGAAGGTCAAATTCGCATCAAGAAGACAGGTATATTGGTTAATCGTCCCCAACAATTCTCCTCACCTCGATATAGTCACGCGCGGTACTGAAAATTCAGTTTTTGGATGTAGGGTAGTATTAAGTTTGTAGAAAATGACCGCACTAATATTTCTTTGATTTTCCTACAAAATATATCAAAAGATGTGTACGATAGTGTAGAATACTAGGATAACACAACATTTTTGACTTAAGATCCGTGCTTTAAGAAAAACGTAGAAAACTGAGTAACTTTTTGCTCATTTTCTCTATTTTCCCTATATACTATTAGGAAATGATGGCCATATCAATCAGAGCAAAAATGACCGCATTAAATGTAAACTTAAAAGTTTGAAAAAAAATATCTATGTGCAGCTAAGAAAGTGCACTATATTGACCTAACACAACATTTTTCATTTTTTATTCAGGGAAGACAAAAAAAGAGAAAAACTGTCAATGTCCTATCTAATTTAATGCTATTTCAAGCTCACGCGATATCGTCGTTTACAGGTAGAATATGCGGGGCTGAGGAAAAAAGTTGCCCATGACTCTCGCTGATCTCCTTTCCCTACCGTGTGCAGATCCTTTCGAGATTCTCATCCAGCGACTCCAGTTCCTGGTTTTCCCAAGCAAGAGCGTCTCTTTTATGGCTTTCATGGTAAAACCGCAGATTGGTAAAATATATCTGCCATCTACCTGAACATCAGACATAATCCATTCGAGAAGAATGTCAAAGAGTGTGGGCGACAAAGGATATCCCTGCCTGGCTCCAACTGTTACTCCGAACCGTTTTTGCCATGCTGTCATTCATATGCACTACACTTGTAGCCTTCTTGAGCTGCTTAATGGTGCGAACACTGCATCCCTGCATTGCGGCCCACAGGCCATATGCAATACCCTGTCAAAGGATTTTTTTAAATCAAAGAAGACATGACACAGATTTTCTGGTGTTGGAGGTACTTTTCACACAGTATTGTTAGGGTGACGATCGGTTCGCTCCCTTCGGCTCCGACCTCAGCCCGTTGCCCTGCGATTTTCACCCCGGCTTGGGGTCCAAAAGTGTTCAAGACGATCCTCAGCATAACCCCGCCCGAATCACCGACGAAGTTGGTCGTTCTGTAGTTCCGACAGAGCTGTAGGTTGTCATTTAGTAAGTGAAACCATCAGTGACTGAGTACATGGTGTGGGCCACTCCCCCGTTCTCCAGATCTTGTTATAGATCTCTGTTAAAACATCAGTCATGGTATGCATGCCTGTTTGAACAAGCCCTGCTGGCACTTCATGAACTCCGGCAGTCCTCCCGTCTTCTACTGCCTTCACCGCAACCCCTCTCTCGAAGTACCGACTGTAGATCCTCTTCTTGGGGTGAGGGGGGCTGATTGCAGTCCAGAACTGCACTATCACCACAACCCCCATGGCTGCGTAGTTCTGAGCAACACTGCGTCCATCCGTTAGGAATATTTTGTTCTTCTCTAAGACATTTCCCAGACTTATCCTGGACAGTTGCGGATCAACCCTATTTCTCCAAAGCCAGATCCTTCATCAGCTTGCATGCTCTTTTTGTGTTGTTTGTACCGAATACCCATCCAGTCCTCTTCCGGTTTCTTCACCTCCTTCTGAATCCTCTTGTTAGCTCTCCTGTATTCGTTAGCTCCTTCTGCTTCAAACCGCCTCTTCTTCAAATCTCTCCTCTCACCACAGAGTTCCAGAACATCTCTGGTGACTCAGGTTTTTTTATTTTCTTCTCAGGTATCTCATCGGCTTCGTCAGACACTATATCTGTGTAGACCACACAAAAGATTTTTATAGTCAACTTCTCAATGAGCTTCTAAAACTGTAGGAGAAGTTGCGCACGCAAGGTACCTACTCAATTGGCCTTATGCATAAGTAAAATAAGTAAATGAATAAATAGTTAAAAATAATAAAATAATAAAACAATAATAAAAGTGAATAAAAATGATAAAAAATACTTAATAAATAAACAGAATGTAAAATACTAAGTTCATAACCAGAAAAATAATCGATATATTGCTAGAAACAGGCATGGTATTAAAGTTAGAAATGGTTTTAAGGTTTAAAAGTTGATGGCATGAAAAAGTAAGCAAAGTCAACGCAAAAAAGACCTCATCATGCATACATGAAAACTTCGCAAAATAAAAGTGGTTTTCCTCGATAACTGTAATATTTGGATATTTGCCCGGCTACCTACATTTTTATTTGCTTATTTGTACTTGACAAAGCAATTCTTTTATATATCAAATGTATATAAAGAAAAGTCAATTGAGAATTCTTACTATGTTAAATTGAAAGGAAATGACACTTTTTTCCAATAGAGGTTAATTGCGGGAAATGAAGAACTGAAAATAAGGCATATAATAAGATTTAATACAATTGCAATTTTGATATTCAGTCACAGAGAAAATTAAGAGGGGTAAGTTAATCTTTATTTCAAAATGATCGGTCATCTTGCTTCTAGAGTAAAGTAATAGTAACAGACATAGCCATGATTCACACAGGCACATATATGGCGCTGCATAACCATGAAAACATAGTATGGTGACCCCATTTTTTTATTTCAATTTTTTTTACTCAGCATATTACAGTCCACCGCTGTGTGAAGTGTTAACAAAAATAAAAACCGGTCTGCAAATTTCATTATTGGTAATGAAAATACTCAGTGAAACTGATTCTGCTAATTTCATTTCTGTAGTGCACACCTTGCTTCGAAAGGATCTGCCTATTCAGAACTTATTTATAGGGGGTTCTCCCTTCAGCTTATCTATGATGCAGAATGCTTAAAAGCTATACTTAGAAATCATCAAGTTTATGATTTTGAATTAATGACTTATGTTTCCAAATGTGAGAAGAGTCAATGTCAAGGAATCATTTAATCTTTGGACAAGGTCGCTATATGTCAGTCCAATTGCAATGATCAGGTACAATCGAATTTCACATCATGCCTAGAAACCAAACTACTGAGCCTACCTATTGAAATTAAATTACATATGAGTAAATGCCCAGGGCTAATCGAATACGTCCTTGGGCGCACATATGACTTAAAAGTTCGTCATGCGGCAGTATATGTTCCATCAAAACCACATATTGGTAAATGGTATTCTTATTTTTTATATCACAACTATCACAACAAAGATTTTTATGCTTGAAAAAAAAACACCCCCTTATTTTCGATATCATCAACTGAACCTCCTGATGTCAGAAAAGAGGTTTTTTATGATGTCACATTACAGACCTTCTGATATTTGCAAAATAGATTGTCTACCGTCATAAAATAGTTGTTTTTATGTTTTATTTATAAATCACAAAATACATTTTCTATCACAAATTTGATTTTTATAGAACAACGTTCTCGTAATGGAATATTCGCATGATTGTTGAATGGAATTACGATCTGAAAGATCGTGTCATCACAGTAAAGCGTAGACTAACTCAGTAGTAAGGAATACACAAAAACGATAGTAAGGCGTAAGCTACCACTTCAACCCCTCAGACTATCCACCAAGTTCGCAAACTATAACAATAAAAAGTAAATGTTAATGTCAAAAGATGACCTATAGTTACATTAGAACCACAAAAAATGCGATAACACATATTTTCAGACATATACAGGCTGATAATTCGCCCAACTTTGTAATTTACACAATGTCTTAGAAAGTAGTTAAACAATAAAATAATAATGAAATACAACGTCGAAAACAGGTTTCAACAAGACAACATTTAATGATTTACATATATCCATATTTACATTGAAGAAAAGGTATTCTAAACCTAAGACACACACTCATCTTTATTTATTTTCTACAAACACGAGCTTAAGGCCATACTTCATTACTCTACTGATTAGATAAAGCGACAAGCCCACTGTAACTGACACCTTTTGTAGCATTTCGTTAGATCCAACGTCACGGCACTAATTATGTCATGTCGCGTGACATTCTCAGCCGATAACAAAAATCAAACGATTGACGACCACATTATATATTCTAACATGACTCCCAGCATATTCCAACGATGGTATTGTAAAATAAGTAATGCCAAGCGATGTCCACTGTTACGAATACGGTGGGTGTTTAAATTCTTATTGGATTCTTACTGATTCTATCAGCGCTTTTGGATATCTGTCTTCTCATGTAAAAATGTTTTCTCAAACAGTTTCTTGCTTCATGATTTGCAGGTTTCTATATTTTTCATAGGTTAAAAAAAACAAGTTGTTAAAATTGATTTTTGTAACCGTCTAGAAACTTGGTGAGACTTAAGAATAGTTCAGAAATAGAAAGATTGTTTCGTGACATAATATCTTCATTGTCATTGTCAAAGGAAGGCTGTTGAAGGTTCTTGAACTTGAAGAACTTTCAAGATATTTCAAGATCAATCTACAATGACTAATTGTAGTACTGAAGAAATTGTAGAACTTTTTTTGTAAAAATGTAGAATCTTCTAGTCTAAAATTATGTCAGAACAGAGAGCTTTCTGCTTAAATCTATTTCTGGTTAACTAATAAAATATCCTAGATAATATATAAAAAGCACAAATTTTCATTAGGTATTTTTGTCACCTTTTATCAGCCAATAGCTAAAAACGTTTAAACTGGAATTTAAATGTATTGGATCAATTTGTGACTTTCATTTTTGTGCTTAGCAATTGTGCTCATAAAATTGACTTTATCATCTAGGATTAGAAACTGTTAAAAAACTTGTGTTTAAAATATACTGAGGGAATTGAAAATAAAACAATGCAATCTAACTTACATTTTCTCTGATTAATGATGGACTGTTTTATTTTGATTTACATGTATTTGTTTTCAATAAAGAATGAAAACCATGTTTCCATTTCATTTCCCTTCCATGAAATAACCATATGATGTCTGTTATAAAATCTGGCAGTCAAGTGCTCCAGCGCTTCCAGCTCACCACAGGTGGTAGATAATTATGCTAGGTACCAAACTACTTTCTGATAAAACCTATGTTCAATATTATTTTGTGGTGTCTAACATAAATTATTATTCTCGTACTCAGAAAAGCATTTCAGGAGTCAAATCCAATTATCGACACATAGATTAGGAATCAGCTATTGCGTATTTTAGTAGATAACGAAGAGGAGAACCTTAATATTTTTATTGTCTACTAATTTGGATTATGTGGACCCGAGCAACCTTTCATCTTAGGCAGACTGAAGGTTCATTCCAGGTTGAAACAGATAAGACGTGTGTGCGCTATAAATTTAAAATAAGCTTATTGCTGGTTTACTCCTATCTTTTTTGTTACCACTTCCAAATTGTAACGCCACCTATTTAAAAGTAAAACGAAAACTCCCTCGCCTGGAGGTTCCATATGACCGCAAACGACATTCACCAAGCACGATCCAAACTGAAAGATAAAAGATAATAAGATTTTACTGACTATCAAAACTTGCCACTATGTCTGTGAACAAAGGGAAGTTTCATCAAAACTACATTTTATGCCCTCCTTTTTGTGTGGAAGGAATCATCATTGTCTTTACAATCACCACTTTTCGAGGGCTCTTGTTCCATCTGATTGAAAGACATTTTTGCAAAAACAATGAGCAATATTTCAAGTATAACTTTTTTCGCTTTGGTTTATTGGTCAAATTTAAGTATTTGAAATAAGGACTTACGGATGAAAAGAAAAACGCCCATTAGGACTCTGCAATATTTATCATCAAAACCTGATACTTAAATGAAAAAAAACTGAAACGTCTTAGCGATATAGAGATTTGATTACACGTTTTTTTCCTTTTTTTACCGAGTTTTAACTCCGTAATGTTAATACTAATTTTACACGATTTCTTATAATTTCAGACTGTGGAGACCCACCATATCTCCCCAACACATTTATGCAGTATCAGCAGACATTACTTGGAAGTATTGCAACATACTACGTTCAGTTTGGCACAGAGCTTGTCGGTACACTACACTTTACGTGTAGAGAAGATGGACTGTGGTCTGGAGAAAATATCGAATTTTGCTTAAATGGTGAGCAAATAATATCAAAACAATGACCCTTTACGAAGACGCATACACTAAAACAATAAAAGAAGGCGCGAATTATATACTTGCAGGATTCTATTTAGAGTCAATTTTCTCTAAGGCTGCGAAAAGTGGTGATGGCAAGCCTTCGTTTTTCCGTTGAGGAAAATAGGTTAGGTACGACTACATAAGCAACTAAAAAGGATTAGGTTATTTTAATTTTATTTTCTCTGTTATTATTATTCTTAATTTCACTTTTGTACTGTTTTATTTTGGTGTAATTTACTTTTTTTCTATTTTTGTTTGCAAATATTAATGTAGACCTTTGTCATCCGAAGATGTTAGATATTTTCTTTTTATTTATTTTTTTCCTTGTCCCTCTCTGATACTTTTGTACCTGACCCAACATCTTCGACTTTTCAACTCTGCAAGGAACATGTAGCTTTCTTGACCGGCCAATAAATCTCAAAATAATAACACATGTGCTGTAATTACAGCTGACCACTATGCCATAAGTGGCTTATCAAGACCCCATACAAAGCCTTAGTGATTTATTGCTTAGTCTGAGAACCAGAAGTTTTATTACCCTGTTCAAACACAGATATGCTTTTTGATAGAATGAGATTCTCACTCAGATTTGCTTGTTTCCCTTCAATAAATCGGATCGTTAGTTAAAAAAAGGATTATAAGTTTGAGAAGGTTGGAAAAGTATACCTAATAAAGTTTGCACTTTTGCATTCGTTTTAAAAACACTTGGCAAATGGTGGAAACCCTGTTCATACTTCATTCAAAAGGAGCTGTCTGATCTGTGGCTGAACGGATTGTTCTGACAGCCATGTCCACGAATTGTTCTATGGTATTTGTCTATTTTGTGCTAAATGGTGGTTTTTAAAATCTGAGTAGCATGGCGTGCAATAAGACACAACGATGGATGCATTCACGGCCTTTATGCAGACACAGCAGGGCCTTGTTTGTTTGAACAAACAGTCAATGAATCCAGCATAATTGAATAATGAAAAAAAGTTTGCTTGTGCAAAAACAATTTTCTGTAAAGTAAATAAGGTTAGTGGAACCATGCGAAAAGGAACTTTAAGACGTGTATACGCCAGGGTGACTAAATACTCATAATAGCTGAACCTTCTGTGCAAGCCGATCAGAGTAGTCCTTCTTGACTTTTCAGATTCCCATTTATTGGTTATGCGAACGGGAAACTTGATCAGTCCGCGCGGACGAGCAGACTGATCCGTGTGTGCCCTATTTGAACTTATGCCTTAAGGTACATTTTCAAGCTAAAAACCAATAATGTTACTAAAGAGGGCTCAGTATTTAGAGACACATGCTTTTTTTTTCACGATTTACAAATTATCTATTGTACATTAAACACGTCTTCGAATTTGATTATTTTCCACCCTATAACCTACTCCCATGTATGGTTTGCATTACTGGTTGAGATGAAAAGAGCAACGCTTTATGAGAATACTAGAGGCTTAGTTTTTTTAACCCATAATGCATTTAGGTCTAGAAGCTCAGAAAAGTTGGGTAGGGGGTGGTATACAGCGTATAGCAAGAAATGCAGCTACTAATCAGGGCCCACACTGTTTATATATTTAAGTACAGGCATTTAATTAAAACAATAATAATTAAACTTAAATCAGACACCCCATATGTTTGGATTGGACCTACCCTAACTCTAAGGAAGTTGAGGCCACATGGTATGCCCCACATTTTGGTTTTCTTACTATAAGCTTTCAGTTTGATGGTCTTGTTTTATCTAATTCTCCCATTTTAAATTCTTTAGATTTCACCATAACATTCACTTTTTTACTAACAGTAAAGATTTTGGCATATCAATTTTGGCATATATAACCTATCCAACTCTAATTTTGACCATGGTTTACATAGAGACGAATTCTTACTTTAAGTTCAGAAGATTGGCATCGTCTGGGGGAACCCTTTTATAAGGGTCATTAATCTTTCTGTGGCCAGCACTTGAATGCTATTATAAAATTCTTAACCAAGAAACGATTAAGTACTGTTAGTGAAATTATATGGAAGGGCGCCATTCTGTATCAGAGAAACAGATTTGATCAGTCGAAGATGTTGGAGCCAGGAGTATATTTTAGAGAGAAGTAAAATTTGTAAAATATGAATATAGGGTTAACAGAATTTTTAACATCTTCGACTGAAATCAGTCTAATATTAATGTTAAAGGAAACTTTACGATATTACCCCTAGACCCACTTTGATTACACACTGATGTGCCTCATGTTTAACTTCAGGACAGCAGATGATCATTTCTTTTGCTTAACTCTTAAATGTTTAAAGTAAAATAGGCGATGGACTGATCTAGATTTTTAAAGTGGCATTTTTTGAGGACCTGTACATTGACATTGGCAGGTAACGGACATCCTCCTCTGCTCGACAATGCAGTCTGAGAGACAGAGAAGCTAGGAGACAGTGACATTTGAGCTCGAGCCTCAGCCGGTTTTTCTCTGGAATGAATAGAGCCAAATCTTACAGACTGGAAGGACGTATTTGAACTGATCACTAAAATTGTAATCTGCAGCATTATAATTCAGATTCCGACAAAGTATGTCGAAGAAGAGTTTTAAGTCCCACAGGGAACGTTTTCACCCGTGCCTGCCTTTGACAAATTGCCATGAACACCTCATGGTTTTTGAAATGAAATCCACATTGCTACGTGTGATAGAAGTTCAAGGATGTTTTAAAGTCAGGAAGAATGTATTTTCATAATATCTGTCTTTTTCTACTGCAATCAGTTTCAAAGTAATAGAGAATACCATGTTAGTGTCTTTTGATATCCAGTCTATCAGGCGAGACTAGAAATAGTGTAAAATTTCGAGGCTTGCCGAGCCAGTCCGCCGTGTTTCTGATCGAGCCTGATAAACTTGATGTCAAAGGCGCTATCATGATTTTCTATTTATCATTCATTGTAAGAGGATTTTCCGGCGTACAAAGAGTCAAACAAATGAAAAGCGAACGCAGTTTTGTCTGAACTTGTTGACGTTTTGAATGCGTTGTGACGTACGTAAGTCGGTGACGTCATTCAACCAATAGAACGTTGTTATAACGGCCAAAGTCAATATGTAGCCAATCGTCTCCAGAGATCGCTTCTTAAGGCATGGCCTGGTAACATTCGCGTAAAAGCAGTTCTAAAGTGACATGATATCACATCATGTTATCATACCCCTGTTATCAGGTAAATTTTGCGTCAGATGCATGATAACTGTTTTTCCCAAGCAGTAAAACTTTGAAAAAAGACATATGCTGCTGAACCTTGACTCTTTGCTACAGTCAACTACACAAATGTCCCCATTTGTTTCAATTGTCAAGAATTTGTTTTCAAAAATAAAAAATCCTAAGGTAGCCTGTTTTGAAAACAAATAAAAGTTAAATGCCATTTTAGGCAGCCGTAATGCATTTGCAATACTAACTATATGCAACAAATAAAAAAAAAACACAAACATATTTGTGAGCTATGCCCTCATATGGCTCACTATAATATAGCTGATTTCAAGTAGACCAACTCATTGCATAATGTTTGAAAAAAGACACATTTTCGTTATCTTCATCAGATGAAAGAATCTGACATAAATAAATATACCGGAAAGGAAAATGGTATATCTCTTTCCTGATTGCGGTACCTATCCCACCATCCGGAAGCACTGATTGTAATTCATTACTATTTAAAATTTATAACTCTGATTTTTATCACACAATGCTGCCTGTTCTGAGAAGGCTTTACGTTATCCTTGTTGTCGGTTATCGAATATCAGAGAAGGTTAAACAAATAAAATATCATGAATGACGGCTCAAGAGCACAAAGTATAATTCTAGTGCGAGAAGTGAGAGTAAATGTAATCACGCCACTTCGCAGAGAATTAAAATATAGATAATACACTCAGATCCGATATCTTGCCTTAAAACAAAGAAAAAACGACATGACAACAGTTCACAAAAAGCCACGGTAAACCGATTGAACAGTTCAAGGCCGGCGGTTATTTAACCATTCACACTAGAAAAACCACTTACACAACAAGTGAAAGAAAGCACCGATTAAGGTGGTGATTTATGGTAAATGTAAAAATCTACATAAAACCATAAAAAAATAAGGTATCTCCCTGAAAGTTAGCAGACTTCTTATTTTTGTTGTTCTTTACAGTTTAGAATACAAAATAGACGTACATGCTGCCTAAAAAAGTGTTTTTATAAGGAAAGATCAAAGGGTAATTTTCTGCGCAATAATAAAAAAAAATTAACATCGTTATTGAAAATTTACGTAGTACTGAAGGTGCGTTATTGCATAATGAAGAGTAAGCTAGCAATTATTTATCCCAACTCTTTCTCAAATTGTAATGTAGACCAGATGAAAATGGTAGCTTTTTCTCAAATGTTCAACCATGTACAAGGTAATGTACACTGGTTGCATTTATTTAATATAGGGTAGGCAAGCATACCTATGTAACACCTACAGTATAAATAATACATTACTTACATGATCACTGGCGTGTAGATGAAATTGTTCAACCTTGTTAAAATAGTCTCACCTGTCTCACCTGTGTGTTTTGACAAAAAATTTGGACACAGACAGCATCTTTTTTCATCTGCTCAGCCTGATAATATGTGAAAGAGTTTGAAAAAATAATTGCTAGCTCGCTCTCCATTATGCAACAAGGATCTCTCAGCACTAAGTATATTTTCAATAAAAATATTATTTTTTCAGATTATTGCGCACAAAATTACCCTTTGATCTTTCCTTATAAAAACACTTTTTAACATTAACAAATGCTGTTTTGGGTGTCTGAATTGTGAGACACAACATAAAGAAGGCATATGCTAAGTTTAGGAAAGATCAGTGGTATTTTGAGTGTTTTATGCAGATTTTTGTCTTTGCCCAAAATCAATGATTATCACCACCTTAAGACTAAAAACAAGTAATATCAAGGCACCAAAGCAGAGGTATCGCCATGGAACGGTCGGTTACACATTAATGGGGGAAAGGGGAGCTGTTTTGTTTTAGATCCACACCCTGGCCCGTAGCTTCTGCAGTGGTTTAACTAAAAAAATCTTGTGCATAAATAGTTGATTAACTGAAATACTGATATGGACAACAAGAACAGGTTTCACGAAACACATAAAACATGTATTTTACCGAGTTTCTATTTTAAAATAGAACACAAAACAGTAAGCAAAGCAGATATAGAGGATCTTACACGAGTGGTCATTTCTTATAAAATATATGAAACGAGCCTTAAGCAAGTTTCATAAATTTCACATGAACTGACCATGAGTGTAAGATGCTGTTTATCATACGACCCTTTAAAATGGTACCTGATTCAGTCAGTTTCTGAAGTGTAGTTACTTTTTAAATTCAAAATGAACATTATTTCAAAAAGAAATGACATGGCCGGTGTCAATGACGTACACGTTCGCGCGAAGATGTTACTACACGTGCGGTCATACGTTTTTTTATAACACGACGTTAACCAATGATAAACAGCGACGTCATATGATAAATATTAGTAAATCAGAAAGTACAGACCTATTTATGCTGAGTAACTGCTTTTAGGGCGTACATGCGTGTTAGCTAATCTTCTATAAGGCATTTATTGTGATTGTCAGAAAACTAAAGACCGGCGGACAGATAAACAAGTGACTTTAAGGAACCACAACAGAAGTACCGTATTAAAACTGTCAGTAATAAATTACTTTGGACGGTTGGGGGAGGTTGATGGGAATTTCACCCGATCTTTTACCCAAACCTCGCCCTTTGGTTCCGCGAATGTCCCAAACGTTTCGTTAAAAGTTCGTTCCGCGTGAAAAAATATGTCCTCATTTGTGATATCACTCACTTTCTGTTGCTTTATTATACTTGTTTACGCTGTAGCAGTCTATGATTAAATTTTATTTATTGCATACAGCCAAAATAACAATACAGAAAGAGGAAATCATGAAGATTTAAGGGAGTGGGTTTAAAAGCTCACCTGAGCCATTGTGATCACACAGTGTCCGTCGTCCGTCGTGCGTTGTGCGTCGTGCGTCGTCCGTCGTCCGTCATCCGTCTTTAACAATTTGCTTTAAATGGCATCTTCTCTGAAACCGCTAGGCCTAGGAATTTTATATTTGGCAATAAGCTTTTTCTAGTAAACCTCTTCCAAGTTTGTTCAAATGGTGGCCCCAGGGTCCAAAATTACCCTGGGACAGGGACTCTTCGGTTCGAAACTAAAATATACTTAAAAATCTTCTTCTCCAGAACTGCTTGGCTCCGATGCTTGAAATTTGGCATGTTGCATTGCCTAATAGTCCTCTTCTACGTTTGTTCAAATGGTGGCCCCAGAGTCCAAAATGGCCCAAGGGAAGGAAGTCCCATGTTTGAAAGATACCATCGAAAAATATTAAAAATCTTCTTCTTCAGAATTACTGAATTGCCTGGCTTAGGTGCTTCAAATTTGGTATATAGCATTGCCTATTGGTCCTTTACAAAGTTTGTTCAACTGATGGCCCCAGGGTCCAAAATGGCTCCGCCCCAAGGGGAACTAGGTTCGAACCATAGAAATACATAGAAAAATATTAAAAAATCTTCTTCTTCAGAACTGCAAGACTCAGATGCTTGAAATTTGGTTGGTAGCATTGCCTAATAGTCCTTTACCAAGTTTGTTCAGATCGTGGCACCAGGGTTCGAAATGGCCCCTTGGCATGGAGTCTAAGGTTTGAACCATAGAAATGCAAAGGAAAATTTTAAAAAATCTTCTTCTTCAGAATCGCATCGCTTGGATGCTTTAAATTTGGAATGATGCATTGCCTAGTAGTCTTTTACCAAGTTTGTTCAAATGGTAGCCCCAGGGTTCAAAATGGCTATGCTGCAGGGAGTCCTAGGTTTGAATCATAGAAATACATAGAAACATGTTCATTTTTTTTCTTCAGAACCACTTGGCTCAGATGCTTTAAATGCTAAAATGTTCAAAACAATTTCTTCAGAACCGCTTGGCACAGATGCTTGAAATTTGGTGTGTCGCATAGCCCTGTAGTCTTTTATCAAATTTGTTCAAATGATGGTCCTCGGGTCCAAAAAGGCCCTGCTGTATGGATTCCTGAGTTTGAACCATAGAAATACATGGAAGATTATCCAAAAATCTTCTTCTGCAGAGCCACTTGGCTCAGATGCATGAAATTTGGTATGACGCATTGCCTGGTAGACTCCTACAAAGTTTGTGTAAATGGTAGCCCTGGGATCCAAAATGGCCCTGGGGCGGGGAGTCTTGGGTTCAAAAATAAATGTACTTAACAATCTTCTTCTCCAGTTAGTGCAGATGCTTGAAATTTGGTATGATGCATTACGTAGTGGTCCTTTACCAAGTTTGTTCAAATAATGGTGCCAGGATCAAAAATGGCCCAGTCCCAGGGGGTCCTTGGTTTGAACCATAGAAATACATAGAAAATATTGAAAAATCTTCTTCTTCAGAAGGAATTTGCACAGATGCTTGAAATTAAGTATGTAACATTGCGTAGTGGTCCTTTACCAAGATTATTCAAACAATGGCCCCAGGCTCCAAATTGGCCCAGCCCCAGGGGGTTCAGGGTTTGAACTATAGCAACACATAGAAAAATATTCAAAAATCTTCTTCTTCAGAACCATTTGAAATGGTTGCAAACTATCAGGTTTGTTAAAATGGTAACCCTAGTTTGACCTTTAACCTTTTTGGCTCAGGTGAGCGATTCAGGGCCCTTTTGGCCCTCAACTTGGAAATTTCTGACTTAAGTTCATCATTTAAATGGTGGAACATATAATCGGGTGTTTCATGTTTAATATATATGTCTTATATTTTCAACATACATCAGTATATTACATAGTTCTAGCAATAAACTTTCAAAAGATATGTTAGACTTTTATTTGATATAAAATACTTTAAGGTATTACTTTCGGGATAGCTCAGTAATCAGATTTTCATTTTACACCATGTGCTTATTGCAACGTTCATTTTGAGGTTTAACGACGTTATCTCACCGTTTGAAATCTCTCGCCGAATGTCAAGGACACAACACGGTTAAGTTATTGGTGGAAGTAAGTCCCTATGAAGCCTCTTAAACTTCCAAATAGCAAGTATTACTAAATGAAATGCATGTCATTTGCTAGAGTCATGCCCCAGATCAAGGTCACAACCAGGGATCAAAGGTCAGTTTAAGGGGCTTTCTGAGGCATTTTTACACACTGTAACATTTTCAGTCTTATTGGCTAATTGATTTGGATCTGGGGAGTTATGTAAGATAAATTGACAGCTCTGTTTACTAGCAACTAGGTAATGACTGAATTACATATTCCAACCTACCTGTAGTATACTGGACAAAAAAGGTAGGGATCAAATAATTGATTGAAGCTTAAATCATGAATAAATTTTCCAAAAAAAGTTTGCTTCTGTTCCATACAGCTGTCCAAGCGGCACAGGACTGGATGAAAAATATTGGAGTCGAATCACGTGACACACCAGTAGAAACGAATAAACAGATATACCCCTAAAATTGAAGTATCAATTGGCATCACCACAAAATTGAATGTCCATGATTCTAGGCTTTATCCATGCAAAACCATTGCCAGTGCTCACCGATATCTCTGGGGGTCTAAATAACTGCATGGCAGCTACTCAGTATCCTGTTGGTAAATTGCTAGAGGCTCATTTGGGGAATCGTTTGCCATTTTTCATGAAAGGCCTGAGTAAGCTCTTCAGGAGTTTCTTGAAACCTCTGGAGATTAGAATTGGTGTGTTGTAACATCTGTCAGGCATGTTCAATCAGATTTAAAATTTGCGATCAGCTAGACTTGTTCACACGGACGGTGGTCTCTGTCCTAAGCTACTGGTTCAGCACAATAACACTGTGAAGTTGCGCATTTTATCGACCAATTAAAGTGAAATGGTTAGAAACAGACTTTACACAGCTAATTTGCGCACTTGCATCCTAGTGATGACGCCAGGATAGATGCGATTCTATAGAAATGCGAGGTAACACTCGGCAAAAAAGGACACCAATTGTCAGCTGGGTCATTGGACCCATGTTCTTTTCACAGATGAGTCCAGATTTGTATGTAGATATCCACAATGATAGGTGAAGTGTGTGGCGCCTGCCAGGTATATGTCGTGTAGACTTAGAATTAAATCGTGTCGTGGAATATGACATGTCTCGAGGAGGGTGGGTGATGGTATGAACCAGCATTTGGATTGGCAGTTGTGTGGATTTGCACATGGCAGACAGAGACCCTCGGATCTGTGTTTGAGTTAAGAATGACATGTTTTTTGCAATTACGAGACCATTTGCTGAAGTTTTTGGTGATGACATCCTCGAATCACTGGTAAATTTTGTTGTCCAGTAACTAGGCGTCAGAAACAATCACCCACATTCACATGTCAATTTGATCACAAGTTCAAAATCCGATTGAGCATGCTTTGGACATGTTACTCCGCCAACTTTGATCTCGCGAGGCTTCCTGAAAGGCTTCCTTAATCTCAAGGAGAGCTCATTCAGGCCTTTTGTGAAAAATGGCATTCATTCAAGTCCCTAAATGAGCATCTGGGGATTTACCAGAAGCATACTAAGTGCTTGTCATGCAGTTATTCAGGTCTTTAGAGGTCACACCGAGAACTGAAAATGACTTTGCATGGATAAAGCCAAAAACAACGGACATTCAGTTTTGTGCTCCTGTCATTTTTCACTTTGATTTTAGGGGTAGGCCTGTTTATCCATTTCTGCGGGTATGTCATGTGATCAGATTCTAATAAGACTCATGCAGTCTTGTACTGCATTGTTAGATGTATTCAACAGAAGAAAATGATGTTTTTAAAATTATTTTGTTCAATGTAAAAATTTCAGTCTAATGTTTGATCCTTAACGTTTTGGTCCAGTAAAATTTACTCTTGCTTTATCAATTAGTAGAAATGTTAATTCTCAGCGTACAAAAATAATTCAAACACTTAATCCTATAACATTTTCCTGCTTTATAATATTCTCAACTTTAAAATTATATTTGAACGCTTATATTGTTTTCAACTTTTTTAACTTATGGTACTTATTAGGCCACATCCGGTTTCATATTATCTTACGCAAGATTCGATGGCTTTCTCCGAGGTTGTTTCTAGAAATAACAGAGATAATAGATGAAGATGCAATAAACGAACGAACCCGACCTTCCCCACTTAAGGCCTATTAAGTGGTGTTAGTCCGGTACACTTTTCTAAGAGAGTACGTTTAGTATGTTATTGCCGTTTTCACTTGCTCAATACTTTCAGCATCTTAGCAGATCATAAGCGTCCCAGGGTTGCTGTGCCACCTGTGTTCTGCTGAGTCTAAATCTTCAAATCGCTCAAAAGTTCACTGTATTTAGTCTGTATTTAAAGGTTCAGAAGTTTGGTTTTTCTTTTTCATATTTTGGGGAGCTTTTTAGTGGATTACACTGGTAATATAACTTTTCTACTTCATCCTTAAAAACAAGACCTGTCACTGGGACAGGATAGCTCGCCTGACAGCGCCTTACCTATCACATAAAAAACTTTAACGTAAAACTTTAACATTTTGCTAACGCCGCCGCCGCCGCTAACGCCAACGCCGACGCCGGGGGGAGTGCAATAGCTGTTCCTGAACTTCGTTCAGGCGAGCTAATAAGCTGCCGGGAAATGACGCCATTAAAGGAAAACACTCACTTAAATATGAACAGACTTACAATTGTAGGTCTCGATTAGCAATTAAATATGGTGAAAATTTCATGAAAATCGGACTTAAAGTAAGAAAGTTATAAAGATTTAAAAAATTCAAAATGGCGGTCTCGGAAGCCGCCATTTTGGAAGTTCCTGTCACGTGATAAATATTTAATCTTAAATAAGTGCATAACCTGCTTGCATTTACAGTGTTATTTGGCTTTAATTGTTTATTTATTATGCAAAATATAGATTTATGTATTTCATTCACCTGAAATTTGTTTCTAACTAAAGTTATTTCGGATTTTATTTTTGACTATTAGTTTATGACGTCATTTACTCACAGATTTGCTCGTTCCCAGCTCAACAATTTGATATCTTTAAACTGTCATATCTTTCATAATTTAAGTCCGATTTTCATGAAATTTTTAGCTAATTTTATGTATTATAAATATCTTCAATTTGAGCCCAACATGCATTTTAGTGAGTGTTTTCCTTTAATGTCTCCATGATCTCAACTATTTGCCGTAATTTTATATGAATAAAAATGATCAAATTTTTAGTCTATAATTATACCTAGTGTAGCTAGCTATAGCTAAAAAATTGGTTTTGCAATAAACATCTTTTATAAGGATAAGTATTATAAAACACCCTGTTCTTTCAGACGAAGTAATAGTAAACAATTAAATCAAGTAAGTTAAAGTTTGAAATTTATCAAATAAAAAACAATAATTAGAACAAGATGCCCATCTTTGTTTGTAATACAAACCATTTCAAAATGTTCTCAGTTTACTGCGCATTTTGTTACCCTCGAGCTACCATCTGAAAAGCTTGCTAGAGGACAACAAAATTATGGTACATACAAAATACTAAAGATCTTGGCCAAATGGTTCGCAAGAGCCAAATTTAAAACGAATTCATTTCTCAGCTTTAGTATAAAGGAAGGAAAAGTAGGCACCTTTGGTGGTATCATTTTCGATCCAGGGACTACCGTTTAGACAAAATCGGTAAATAACCATCAGTGATTGCTTAATACCAAATATTAAGCCTCTGTTTTACCTGCCCCAGGAAAAGAAGATGCTTGAATATTTTTCAAATGTGTTTTTGTGATAAACACAGGACTCCCTGAAATGCGGGCTTTTTGTACCCTGCGGCTATTGTTTAAACAAAGTTGGTAAACGATCAATGGGGAATGCTAAAAACCAAATATCAAGCATCGGATCCCACTTGTTCCAAGACAGTACTTCACATTCCCCAGCATAAACATAGTAAAACCTTTGACCTGAAATACCAATCATTATATGGGGATTAACAGGCACATATGGTTGTTAACTTCCACGGTTTGGAAGCTGAGCTGGGGAAATTATAGGACTGAAGAAAGAAGATGTTTAATATTTCCTGGTTATCAAAGGAACCTTGAAGTGGGCCTAGTTTATACTCTGGAGCCACCGTTTGAGCAATTTTGGAAGGACTATTAGCAAATGCTACACGTCATACGAGAGATGATTGATAAGTTCTGAGCCTAAGATATTTTTAGTGAATCTGCGCATGCGTGCTTAAGATGAATGTAAAATTTCTGTCAAAAAGTTTAAATGGTTCTTGTTGTGATATATGTAAATATAATGATTTGCCAATGGTTTGATGGAAACACAAAATATTTTGACATATTGCGGCCTTACCGTAAACCCTTCTAAATTTTGCAACCTTGAAATTTAGAGACTGACATCTTACTTTTGTGTTTGCAATGAACATTGTGAGCTGAACCAAACAATTATCACACACAAATTAACATTGGCATCTTACATAAGTTTCGTCAAAAAGACATAAAAGATATTCACTCCATTGCACGCACAGCATGCACCTCCAACTGTACACTATCTGCAGAAACTCTCTAAATAGACACTTCCTAAAAATTAAATATCTGATTTTAATTCTGAAATGGCATAAATTTATTTTCGCTAATATCTTCATTTACAGAGATGCTATATGACATATATTTGCAAAAAACTATTTCAAATTGATTGACCCCGCTAAAGTTATGGTTGGTCAAAGAGTTATACACTGCAATCATGGGGGTAGGTAAAAAGTGACGTGCTACCCGATTGATACAGAAGATAAATCCCCGAAATTAGGTGATTGTTGCTCTGCAGAATGGTCATTTGAAATAAATGATTCATATCCACTCTGAAGGTTTCAGAACATGGTGAGGCTCAGAACATTTCAATCATCCATCGTATATTAAACTCTAAACCCACTGATTCTGACGAACAAAAGTTTTAAAAATTTCCCTATACATTTCTGTGGTGAAATCAGAACCCCTTTGGGCGAGGCCGTTTTAGACCCTGGGTCACCTAAAGAAGAAATTAGGTTAAAGACCATAAGACGAGGTAAAATACCAAAGAGTAAAACTCTTGCCCCATTGGTTCTAAACCCATTGGTTCTAAAGAAGACGATTTTTGAATATTTTTGGGAATTTCTATAGTGAACTCAGGACGCTCTGCGGCGGTCTAACATGTGAACTAGATTGGTAAAAGACCAGTAGGCAATGCTTCATACTAAAAAAGCCTCTGGTCATTCTGGGTGGGTCTGACAAAGAAGAAATCTGAATATTTTCCTGATGGATTTGTAATTTTCTATTGAGGCAGCAGGACCCCTTAGGGAGGAGCCATTTTAGACCCTGGGCCTACCATTTATCTTAACTTGGTAAAGGACTACTTTGCAATTTTAAAAAGCAAAATATCAAGCCTCTGGCCCCACTGGCTCTCAAGGAGATATTTTCTCTACGTATGTTTTCATGGTGAACATACTACTCCATGGGACTGGGTCATTATGGACCCGGGAGTAGCCATTAGAACAGACTTCGTAAAACACATCTCGGCAATTATAAATACCAAATATTACGCATATTGTTCCACAGGTTCTGAAGGAGAAAATGCTTGAATACTTCCATTGTTATTTGACTGTGAACCTTGGGGACCCTGGGAGTGGGACATTTGCGGACTCTGCGGTAACCACTTCAGCGAACGTGCTAAAAGACTATAATGCAATGCTAAACGATAAATATTAAGCCTCTGGACCGACTGGTTCTGTAGACGACGATATTTGAATAGGTTCCCTTTGCATTTCTATGGTGAACATAGGACCTCTTGGTCTGAACCTTTTGAACTGTGTGACACCGTTTAAATTTGGTAAATGATGATAAAGCAATGATACATTCTAAGCTTCTGGTCCAGCTGGCTCTGAAAAAGAAACTTTTTTAAGTATTTTTCTGTGTATTTCTATAGTGAATCCAGGACCCCCTGTGGCAGGGTCATTTCGGTCCTTGAAGCCACAATTTGCTTAACTTGCTAAAGTTACTAGGCTATGCAACATAAAACATTTAAATAATTTGAACTAAGTAGTTCTGAAGACGAATTTTGAATATTTTTCAATTGTATTTATAGAATATTTTCCAATTGAGCCTAGAAACCTCTAAGGCTGGGGCCTGTTTGATTGTGAGGCCACCATTGAACAACTGGTAAATGACCAGTAGGCATTTCAAGCATCTGAGCCTAGTAGTTCTGACGAAGAAGATTTTTTACCATTTGTCTTATGTATTCTATGATTCGAACCCATATCCCCTGGGGAAAGACCATTTTTGACCTTGGGGCCATTATCTGAACAAACTTGATAAAGGACCAATGGGCAATGCTAGATACAAAATTTAGGATCTGAGCCTTGCGTTTCTGAAAAAAGACATTACTTTACATATACTTTAGTATACCAACGAGTTGTCCCCTGAAGGCTCTATATGAAATTTGGTTACAATTGGCCCAGTGGCTTTTGAGGAGATTGTTTGAAATTGTCAAAATATGATAAACGATAACGTGGCAAACGATCGTGGCAAATCTGCACGCGCTACCCAGTGATGTGTAAATTGTGAATTGTAGTAACTGGGTGAAACGTGCGGTAGCGCAGATTAATAGTTGTGGTCAGAAGAGAAAAAAATATATATATTTTGATGAGGGCGTAGATTTTGGAGGCCAGAATTACTCTGCGCCACAGCCTTTTGATCTTTTTCTGATAGCAACATGTGCTTACTACTCTTGCTGATCATTTATATACTTATACATTCAGCCTATCTGCTCCCCATACACTTTTGTGTATTGGCCTTTCTCTCTCACTTTTACCTTCTTTCTCTCTCACACACTCTCTCTCCCTCTCTGTCTTTGCTATTTAGAAGATGATATAGAGTTGCAGGTAACCACCAATTACACAATTGTCATTACCTCATATGTCATTGTATATGACCTGAGACGAATAAACGTTTTGTTCTGTTCTGTTCTGATAGTTTTGGGTCAAAGGTCAAAGAATGAACTTGATCTCTTGTACTCATAAATCTTCATGTACTCATTAAGATGACTGAAGATACCAATTTGTAGCACAAAAACTTCAACAGTTTCCAATATATCTTATGTTCTAGCATTTTGCCATATAAAAGCACAAGGAAACAAATTAGACCTTTCCGTAAGAAAGGTCTAGGTCAACCCAAGATCATTTGTTGAACAGTCTTGGTAGTACTTGGGTATTTGATGCTACATACCAAGTTTCAAGGCCATCAGTCAATTGGTTCTGGAGAAGAGAATTTTTGAAGGATTTTTACCATATATGGGCATGGCGGCCATAGTGGTCATGTGACCAAGACAGTTGGAACAAGTTGTCGTACCTAAGATTCAAGAAGGCTACATATGAAATTTGGTTACAATCGGCCCAGCCGTTTCAATGGAGAGGTCATTTGTTTTTGTGGACGGACGGACGGGCGACGACGACGGACTGGCCTTTCTAAAAGCTCCCCCGGATCCTTCGTCTCAGGTGAGCTAAAATCTGCTACAAGGAGAACACATTCACCTCCCATCGGAATACCTACTATTTGTTGTATAACCGTGTTCTAAATCCTGTGTAAAAATTGTCGAGAAGACACGTTAGAGCCCCGCAAATATGTTGATAAAGGAAACCTTCTCTTTGATTTTTTTCTGTTAATTCAGTGAGTCTTTCTTTGATTAAATTATAAGGTAATGCTGTGTACGTGTACAAAATTGGAAGTTTACAAACTATTTGCACGAAAAGCCGCTTACTTTGGATTCTTTTATTACCACTGGAGTTCTTTGCAGATAACAATTATTTTTACCAGGCATTTCTAACAATAGTTCACAATACTTGATTAAATTAATTAACAGCAGTGTCTCTTGTATTGTGCTATTTAGGAAAACAGTATTACATAGGGAGTGTCTTCCGGTCGATCTGATTTCCTGCAGCAAAAGTGACTGCCCTGCAGCAGTGTTTATAAACTATAGCTTCCTAAGGAAGGAACAAACCACCTCTAGCGGACCCAGTTTTGATTTTGACAGGTGTTAGTTATTAGCTGAAAGATTTAACGAGACTCCTTGCGACAAGAATAGACGTTTTACACTTTAAGAGATCTTTACTGTCTGATCACCAAATTTCTGTTTACCTGTTTTTAAATGTTTTATCATTTTAATATTATTAATTATGGTGAAGAAACTGTAACCATAATCCATATAATCTATCTAAAAATACTGAAGTATATTCACTCTAAATGTTTATGTTGAGGGTGTATTATCCTTGTCTATTCGAGTTTAATCTATCCCGTAGCCTAGAAAGGTCGTTGCGGCGATGCAGATGTTTTTGCATCAACATGTAACTCTTCCCACATTATTTGGTTTACTTCTGTCGTAGTTATGCTGAGCAAATCTTATCCCATTCATTTCATTTTTACCGCCCTCTCTTTCCTTTACCATTCTTCTTTAAGCCCTGTATGAGTGCCTTTGCCCCGTCAGGAGTCCTTGACATGTGACCGAACTACCCTGGTGTCAATGTATTGGTCATTAGTCAGAATTTTAACAAAAGACTACATGGGTCTTTTTGCCAATTTCCTCAGCAGACACATTATCCTTTGACGAGAATTTCAATAACTTTCAATTCATGTCTCAGGCACGGTTTCTACTAGTTCAGTGTTTTACTGGCATGCATTTAGACAAATATTGCAAGGGCACCTGTGAGCCAGGAAATAATTGTGTTTACTTTTACTCCAAACTGGCTTCCAATTTCAAGGGCTTTGGCGGCTTGTGCAATCCTTTAGGAAAACTCAAGCATGAAACCGTCGTTTGAGAGAACTGTTTTAGGGCATTTGAAACTGTTCGCCGATCCAAACGTCTATCCTTTCATCGCAATCTCTTTTTGGTTGCCATTGTTGCTGTTTGCCGTCCGTTTGGCGAGAATTTGTCGAGGATCTCATTTAAGGCTTTCAGAACCTTTTTCTCCTCAGCAGGAGCATCGACGTCGTCAGTAAACGGCATATTCATAATAGTCATGCCGCCTATGTTAATTTTTTAATTATGATAATGTACTTCAAGAGCTTTAGACATGTCCCTTTTGGGAAAATGATTACAAAGGACTGGTGAAAGAGGACATCCGCGTCTTACTAGACCTTGAGCTGACCATAGACCCCCTTCCCCCCCAGGGGGAGTTTTGTACCCTATAATTTTCTAAAACTACATTATATCAGAAATAAAATGACACATGTTAGCCCTCTGTACGTTGGGGCGTTAACGTATGACGTCAACGTCAATTACACTACCCGAATTTACATATTTACATTATAATAGAAGATACGCATTGTTATACACATGTTAGTATTCGCCCTAAATAATGTTGGGTTTTGTCTGCTAGTGCATAAATCGCTGTTTCAGAGTAATTGACATTGTCAAGGATAAGTTGACTAACCAATATAACGTAGTTTACATTGCATTTGACGTTTTTCCCCTTCAATGTCTAAATACATGTAATATAAGGATTAAATTTTTAGAATTTAAGTGTAGAGAAAAGTTACTGTCATATATATGACTGTTACAATAGTCTAGTATAAAAAAGAAACAAACTAAAGTCTTACAAAACTCCTCAGCAGTCACGATAAATATGTAACGTATATAACCACAACAAAAATACAAAAACAAAAAAACAGAATTAGACTAAATTGCTGAATTGGAGGACTGAAGTTTATACGTGCTCCATCAATCTTCTTTGATTCATGCCCAGCTTAGATAAGTTAGGCAGCAGTAAGCAGCGGATACATTAAATGGGGACAGAAACTATTTTATTTTTGAAGAACTTAACCTACAAATTGACGAGAAAAGCTAAGAAAGGCAACAGCAGCTGCATTTTATATTTCAATGTTATCTTTAATTTGTCTTAAGTAGATACTGTTTTATATGTAAATATGAAGAAATGTCAATGTTATGTGTCCTCAAACTATGAAAAAAAAACAAAAAAAAACTAATAGTGTATATTTGAAAAGCAATCTAACAGTAACATTACGTTACATAATTGTAATATGTCGAGGAATAAGATTTGTGAGTCATCTGTTATCAAAATTTTAGTTCCCTGGCGGCATGAATTATTTATTGCTGTAGTATAAGCTTACCACTGGTAGTCAGATGGCAAATTTAGCTCTTTGAAATACACAAGAGTTCAGCAAAACGCACATAGATTGTTACAGCTGAAGCAGTTCGACTTTGCCTTCAATTGAGTCTCACTTAAAAGTGACTTCATAAAAATGATTTTTTTTAATTCTATGCATTGAATGAAGTAAGTATTAGTTGGTATATGCTGCAACTGATTGATATTTAGGTTCTCGTTATGATGGGGATAAAACCAATTTCGCTACCTGTGCTGTTGGCTGAGCCATTCAATTACCCTGCATACAAATATGCAACTGTGACTACCAGCCGAGGCAATCAAAAGCAGAACCAACTATGCCGACATGCATTAACACCATTTTTCTATGCTGTCAGTCCAATCGTCAGCCACGAGCCTCTTTGCACAGTAACTGCTTTACATGGGTTAGCAAATATGTTTGGCTCCCGTGATCATAACTCATATGTTAATTTGTGATCTACGTGATCTGTTTATGCAGTTCCCTGCCATCAAATACATTACAAAATGTTAACAATGTGAACATTTAAGGATTATAGAAAGTGACATACTTTATAACACATACAGCATTCTGTCTTCAGCCTGTTCAGGAGTTCTATTTTTTCATTATGTTGTTACAAATATTTAATTCGTCAGATAAATTTGCAAACCCATGGTTTTTTCCCACTTGTTGTTACTATCAAGGACTAAAGGTGTTACGAAATACAAATTTCAGTCAGACAATTTTCAATAATGTTACAACTAATATAATTATGGGGGCTTTATTCTCTAACAGTATTTAACATATTTGGACAAGGATGATTTGATAAGCAGTAAGATATCATTAATAAGCCGTTTACAACCATATTTATTGCTAAAAAGTAAACAATATGGTAAAACAGGGTCACAGAGATCAACTGCAGTAAGTTATTTAGGTTAGCCCTTCCTTGGCATGTATTGATATGCACTATTTCTATTGTATGATTATTTGCTCTTCAGATATACTGTATTACTAGTTAAGGATATCGGAAATGAAGAATTCATAAACTCTCAATAAATACGTTGTATACGTTACTTGTTTGGTCTTTTTTTTTAAAGGGGGGGGGGGGTATTTCTTTTTTTCTCAATATTATGCTGCAAAGCATATAACTACAGTGTAGGCAAATATATTCTGAAGAAGAAAAACTAAGATTTTCTCATAAATATCTGAACAGCGATGACAAAAATGAATATATTCTGTCATTTTCATTTGCCATTTTATTATGTGTGCAGAGCTACTGGAACACTGTCCCTGGAAAAAAACATTTTTGCCCAACTAAACGTGTCTTTATGTTCTTTAGTGAATAAATTCTTTAAGAGATGATTGAATGTAGTTTGATTCTTTAGGATATGGTTGAATGTAGTTAGACTTTCTTAAAGAGCAAGAAACAAAGCATAGAAATATAGATCTTCATAAACATAGCATTTATAGATTGCTACAGTATACTAGTAAACTGCCAGTGTCTCTTTTCTATATTGAATATTTCTGATACTATTCTTCCAAACTCCTGGTTGACACATAATTGTTAGTTACATAAATGAACTAAGTAAAGCAATGTATTGACACTACCATTAATTATTTTCAAAAGTTTGTTTGTTTCTTAACTGTAACTCAGCAATGTTGTTTCCTCTGGTAACGTAAAATATACGATAGTCTTACAAAAGTAAGTATACGCTGCCAGCAAATGTCTACATTAGCTTTGATGCAGAACTGTATTTGGCTTAAGCCGTCAAACTTCAGGTTTACTGTTCTGCTTTATAGTTTTTTTCAGTGTGCACGTAAAGGCTATAACAAATCCTGTCAATATACAAGGTGGAACTGTATGTTGCATTGTTGATTACTGATTATTTTATAGTTTTAAACTAAACACGTCCAAACCGCTTAGCTTTAAATGGTATCAAACTGATTGCATATCATTTTATTCGAGCCCTATATGCAAAATCAATGCTGGCTTTGAATAGCTGCTGCTTTATCTTTTCTGAGTATTTTTTTTTAATATGATTTTTCAGCTGTATAGAACAAAATTTCAGGTGTGTTACTGTCTTTAGAACTCAAATGTACAATTTGTAAAAGAAACAAACTGGGCAATGCCGTTATGAAATACTTTTATTTTTGATATAATAACAAAGTAAACAGCGAAACACGTTTTACATATACAGAATATGTCAATGCCCTTAACATTACAATTTGAAGTATACTGTGTTTAATTACGTATAAAACACACCTCATGAATCTCTAAAAGTAATAACTGAGAGAAGTGTTGATAGGTCCAAGTACACAATATATCATAAGAACATACAGACATATATGTGTTATTTTTTATGTGACAGTGGAAAAAAACCTGATTAATATATTATAATAAATTATTTTAAATGTTAATGTTATTTACGTTACTACTAGTAATAGCTTATTATAGAAAATAAACCAGAATGCATTTTTCTCTTATATAAGAAGATTCTATTATGATGAAACTGCTTCTAAAGAAAATAGAATGATTGTATCTTCAAATTATATGCTTTTAACAAAAGTAGCCCTAGGTAACGTATATAATCGATCATTATGTCCGACTAAAACGCATTCATAATATTGTTGAACTGTTCCTTGCTGTTTAGATAGGCTGGCATATTCAATATTACTATTTACTGTTGTTTTCAATTCCAACAGTGTAGTTCAAGCACTTGAATTATACGGAAAGTGATAATTGTAATATGGAACATTCATTAGGGGGTACTGTGTTCAACATCCTATTTCTCCCAAAATATACAAGATAGGACAATAATTTTTGCAGATCTGATCAGATCAATTAATTTTCTTTAACTCAGAAACAAACATTTGGTCTAATATTGAAGGAATAACTTACAAAAAGAAAGTATTTTAGATGGAAATTGCAATTTTAATGGAGAGTAAAGAAAAACGTCACGTACATTACACCATGTAAGATAAAGTGACGTTTCAAACATCATAACTTTTAGTTGTTGGATTGTTCTATTAGACTTTATTATAATTTTAAACATAGGAACGTGATTTTCATTTTTTTATAATTTTTCATATTTTTATTTTATGTTAATTATTATTATGGGTAACGTAATGCAACAGGCTGTTACAGCTTAACGCCCCACTCGCCAGAGGGCTAACATGCTGCAAAATACTTCTAAGATGCTGCACTTTAAGAAAAGTATGGTCTACAAAACTCCCCCTGGGGGGGGGGGGGAGGTAAACCATTTCTGGCTCATGGCCTATACTCCCCGTGTTGTCTGCACGATTCTGTCATTCATCTAGATTGCATTCGTGGCAATGTCGTAGAAGTTTTAACTGGCAAGAACAAGAAAATAATTGACATTGTACTTCTGCGTAGTTGACCGCAAGGCTTATCGTCATATCCTGTCGGGGTGTTTTAACCTGAATTTTATGGTGACGTAGTATATAAATGACGCAAAATTGTAGGGATAACAGAATTTCCTGATCAATTTGAGGAAATTATCATGCGATTTAAATGCATTGGCTATAACATAGATGTAATACGACAGTCTGCATGCTTAGTGATTGACCCAATCACGGTTATCAACTTTGCTTTCCTCATTAATTGCACGCCGGTGGTTCGGGGTTCAGACTCTATGACAGCCCCAGCATAAAGTTATATATTAGTTGGTTGGGCCGGATGTTTATCTGTTTCTTGGCCCACCGGGGTTCAACTGGTGGTCTTCTTTTGCTCCAGTATTCCAGTGTTGTTTCTGACGCCCCAGGGATCTCCAGGTGTTTCAACACGTTTTGGCTGTCGAGTCCTCGTCCTTGCTTCATCACAGTCTTTTCTAGATTTTAATTATTGCCCGTGATGACTCGCTGATGAGTTAGGGGACCTCCATACGAACCGAACTACCAACTAATTGTGTGCACCGCGGCGGAGAGTGAGGGTGAAGATTTGGGCCCAGTAAAACCGGTTTAAACCCCCAGTAGTTATTACTGACCGTCCCAAGGCGGTACTTTCGTTGCGGTTGCATTTTTTTTAAGTTCGGTTCTGTTTAACTTACTGTATTTTCATTTTCATCCTTCTATAATAAAAAAAGTAGAAAATAGGTAAAAATAGTTGTTAAATGTTTTTCGTATAATTGTTTAGTCTGTTGTGTGGTACATGTGTGCGGCCCGGCGGAGGTCGAGGGTGAAGGCTTGGGCCCAGTAATACCGGTTTAAAACCCCCAGTAGTTATTACTGACCGTCCCAGGGCGGTACTTTCTTTGCGGTTGCATTTGTTTTATGTTCGGTGCTGTTTAACTTATTGTGTTTTCATTTTAACCATTCTCGTTGGTCTAAATTATTTAGTTCAGTAAAGATAACTGAGTTGCCACCTATTTTGGAAAGAGCTGCTGACTCGGCTTATCACTTGTAATTTATTGTTTGTTGGGATGTCTTTGTCAATTTTTCCCTTTGATGTTGGGGACAGGGTTTGGGATCTGATTCTGTCAGTTCCTGAAGTGTTTTTACTCTTTAAATTTTCATGTGTCGAAAGTACTTCTGACAATAGGGATTATGAGGGTGAAGCTCTGCTGATTTTGTGTTCTTCGTTTGATGCATGTTATACAACTCTAATCTATTCAGCTCGAGGTTTAATCATATTAAAATTACTTCCGGCATGACTTTGTTTGATAGCTGATTAAGTTCTGGCTGAACACTAGGCTACCCTTTTAAGGGTATGTAATAATCAATGTATGAGACTAAGGGATAGACCAGGTTCTCGTTGTCCTAATCTGATTATACTTTTTAGCTTATCTGGGCCAGCGGCTCCGTGGGGAGCTTATAGGTTAAGCTCTTTTCGGTCATTTTTGCAACCGCAACGAAAGTACCGCTCCATTGTGCGTCCGTCCGTCAACAGTTTCAAACAAGTATATCTCGAAAGCTGCTAAGCTAATCTTGATTAAATTTCATGTGTAGCTTTATTGGGCGGAAGGTAGGGCTGCATTAGGTTTTGGGGCATGTCTGGCTGAAACTGTGGTTACCATGGCAATCAATATCTACCATTGACTTATAGTGGAACAACTTGTGTCTCTAGGTTATTTCCGCTATTTTTAATCGAATGTTTTTCAGATTTGCAATGAACGAGGACGGGCATAAAAACTCGGACAGGTTCGAAATTCGGCCATCCAGGAGTAAATTGCCTTAGAGTGTTCCTATAGACTTTGTAAAGGGGTTGATCGTGTCTCAAGATTTTTTGCTCATTTTTTTTCGGATGCAGGAAACAATGAAAGGCAAGAAGTCTCGGATGAGTTCGAATATCAGTCAGATTGGACATATCATAACAGAGTTACTTGTCCTTGAGCGTCAAAGACAATAGTGCCTTCAGCTCTTTTCGGTCATTTTGATCGGATCTTTTCAGTCTTGCAGGGAACGAGGATAGGCATAACAAACCGGACAAGTTCGAAATTCTGCAAGATCGGATTTTCCATGTTGAAGTTAGTTGCCCTTGAGCGTTCCTATAGACTGTGGTAAATCTTGTCTACACATTTTTTGCTCATTTTTAATCAGATGTTTTTTTTTTTACATTTGCTGGAAACAATGATAGCCAAGAAGTCTCGGAGGAGTTCGAACAACTGTCAGGTGTACTTGCCATTGAGCGTCAAAGTGTCTTAGGCTTTTTTCGATCTTTTTGATCAGATATTTTTCAGACTTACAGGAAATGAAAACAGGCACAAGCGATCAGATGAGTTTGAAATTCGAAGGTTGATTGGTTGGTTGTTCAGGGTTTAAAGACTCTTTGATATGGTATTCCAGTCGATATCAGGCCGTCTTCTAGAGAGAAGAGAAAAGAGATGAGGAATGATAGTCGAAGAAAGAGAAAAAATAAAATAAAATTAAAAAAAAACAATGATCAAACCGTCCCTACCCGCATCTGCTGCAAGCACAGCAGACCCCTGCTACACTACTGTTCAAATTAATAGGAGGCCGCTACACTGAAAGTTACCCTGCACATTGTCAAAACAGTCCTTACCCGCACCTGCTGCAAGCAAAGCAGGCCCCTGCTGCACTACTATTCAAATTAATGGGAGGCCCCGGCACTGAGAGTTACCCAGCACCACAGTCGAATCGCCAACCTCACAATTCGAAGTCAAGTGAAGAAATTATAGCATGCAGGCAATTATATGAAAAAAACTGAACGGATGTCCGAGATGAATTTACAACTGTACTAGAAAAGCATACAAACAAATGGAAAAAAATATCACCGATATAAACGTAATCATACCAAATGTAGTGCGACAGACGCGCGTTTCTGTACTTAACTTCTTCAGTGTCGCTAAACCACTAAAGTTCGAAATAAAAGAGATGATGGGCAGGCCGTGGATCCTTCTCCGAGCAACTTATTGTCACATTTCGCGGGACACATTAAATGCAGACATCAGGTAAGCGCAGGCGCCCCCCATCAAGCCACCTCAACCCCTGAGTCTCGGAAAAGGCGACGGACAAAGGCATCAGGAAAGAGAAGTCCGATGCAGCAAGAATCCACAATAAGCCAACACAACTCAAAAGAATGGAAGCTAAAACCCCGCTAAGAGTCAAATCGCTATGACAAGTCAGTTTTAGAATAATTTAGAAATTTAACCAGATATACATCTATTTTAAATCAGTATTTAAGTATTGAACCCAATGCCTGAGAATCATAATCACACGGAAACACCGGCTAACTGGGTTGATGATATCCTCGGCGACAGTTGTCCAACAGCAGCGATATCGGCCAAATGGTTCTAATATAAACGTATTCATATCATATTAAATTTAGTGCGACAGACGGGCGTTTCTGTATTTATCTTCTTCAGTGTCGCTAAGACCCAGAAGTTTGAAAGAAAAGAGATGATGGGCAGGTCTCGGCAGGCAATGTATTCATGTAAAACAAATTTCAAACCCTTTAGTATGTCAGCTACTTAACTACATGGCATGAATAAACGTTGGCAAGGTTTTAACGTCAGTTTAATGATGTTACGTCTGAAATAAATTTACGTCTTTTAAGAATGCTGTGTAGGCAGGTGGTTGTGATACATTTTTTTTATGTTGTCTCCACTCTATGCTTTTTGTGTTGAATTAAGCTCTTGTTTGAACTTGTTAGTAAGTTATTACTTTTTTCATTTCTATCTAAAATACTGTATTAAAAAAGAAAACAAAAAAACATTGGGATCTTTGACAGAGCAAGTGGAAATATGGACACTTACAAGGATCATTCGGAGGTTTTCGTGTCTAATGTGCTGGGTATGCAGTGTCGTTCGGTTTCTCAAGTTATTCGTTGCCCTATATAATACTCTGTCTATATATAGATACTATATAACGTTCTTTACTGTGTAAGACATGTCTGTATTTACGGTAAAATTTCCACTCTTACAGCTAAATATGGACCCTTCTTTAATATGTTTGCATAGCCCTCATCTTGACTCTTTACATTTTGTTACTTTAAATCTATTTACAGTTTATTGGATTTGTTTTGCTTCAGTAAATAATTTCTTTAGGTTTGTAGTTTGTCGTTTACTTTTTAAAAAGAGTTTCTGTTTACAAATGTCCTTCATTCTGTCGTCTCTTAAGACGATAGATTTGTATTGTCGATATTTTGGGGTATATTTCTGGGTTATTCGGGTTAAATGTTGTGACGTATGGAATTAAATCGGGTATATCTAAAACTCTGAGTTTTGCTATACAGTGAGCCTCTTTAGTTATGCACCACTTTTTCAATGCCCATATTTTTAGTTTTATAACTGCTTACAATAAAATTTCTAGCAGAATACTATCCTTGATGACTTGTCTAGCTAATGACAGTCAATTTTTTGCAAAATCGTTGGAGTGTATCCGCATAGTTTGCTTCATGCCCATTTTGGTAATAATGCATGTGCAGCATAAGCGACCGTTCTTTTCGTCTGGAATTAGCATTGAACTTCATGTTTGGGATAGTTAATTGTGAAAAAAAACCTTAGGTTTCGTGATTTCAGGTGGTAAGCTAATCTTATCATTGTGGAGTTACAACACACGTTTTAAAAATGATTTTACTTTTGCTGTCATTTTAACGTCAGTTTCAATCTCCGATGAAATAACGTAGCACGAGTTGTGATGGCCATAATACCGTTGACAACATCAAAGTGAATAAAAACGACACACAACGGAAGATTGACTCGTTTCTGAACCTTTAGGGTACCAATGTCAAGACTAACGTCAGAATCTAAATGTAGAATTCTCAACAATGTTTGGATGGAAATAAACGAAAAACGTGCGATGGTTGTTTACAAAACAACATCAACACTGTCACAGTTGCTTTTAAAAATAAGAAAAATAAATGTGCTTTTTCAACGTATCGCCACAGAGTAAGCAGCGGATATTGGTAATGAAAAGTACGCCAGTATTGACAGCAATATGGCGGACCTTCATGCCACAGAAAGTAAAAATGTTCCAACAGAATACTGTATGAAAAATCAGTGTTGTTAATATCCTCTCGCGGTGCGAATTCAGGTTAAGTTGGTTGCGTTGCGAATTCTAATTTGGTTCGTACCGATCTTTTGATTTCGACCATGCCTTTGTTTGGGGTCCGACAGGCACCATTATTACAGGATTCATGCACAAATAAGGGCTTCCTCAGCTTGTAGTTTTAAATCTAAAAAAATATATTGTTGATTCGCAATTCAGGGTTTCATATGTGGTGTGTAACTAAAGTGGCTCAGTGTACTGTCATCAATAAGAGATGAGGGACATTTTTGCTTCGAAAGGAAGTTTTTTTAGCTCTTCAAGCCTTACAACTAGTGTGTTGTCTTTTGAAATTGTAACGTGTCACGGACGTACTACCTGTCAGACAGTGCTTGTCTAACAATAAAAATGCAATAGCTTGAAAACTCTTCAAGACCTATTTATAAAATTTTCCTTGGGACTACCTTGTCCGATGATTCGAAAAACAAATGATCAAATGATTTGAAAATGATTAGATGAACAACAATAATCACGGAGAATTACCAAATAGATACTATGAGAATCAGCAATTTTCACTTAGCTCAGCCTATACCCAAGCTTCACCAGCATACAGCATAAACTAATTCAAGTCACGTCTGAATGCCTGTTATTATTACTGTTTAAGACCAGCAATACAGAGAGCTACTAGGATGAATTAGATTCACTGTTCACTTCTCTGTGCCAATCTCTACTAAGATAATAATCTACAGCGCACACAGTGCAAGGGCTTTTATTTAATTAATTTAATATGCCTGCTTGTGCATGTAGATCTTGCTTCTCCGAAAGCAAACCGCAATCTGACAAAACCCGCTGTTGAAGCGGTATTTATACCACTCGGGGCTGGTACCCCGCATGGGCTGGTGTCCGACCACCATTGAACATATCTCTTGAATCTTGTATATTGGTAAAACCCATCACTCGATTCCGGTGTTTCGCTAGACTACCGCGATAGGAGATAATGCGCTTTTCTTTTCGCCGAATCAGTGTTTATCAACTAGTTTTCCTAAACTAGTTATGATTAAAATATATTAATTTATAATAAAAATGTAGATTTAAAAGCATTTCTCAGCCTAGAAAACGGAAAACATTCTACCTATTCAAAATTGGCGTACTTCGCAACAGGCCGCTTAGGTCATAGACAAACTAAAAAGCTTATGTGTTTGCTAATATAAATGAGTCATAGTTTTAACCTAAAGCATTGGCGTCACAAAATTATCAGTTTTTATCCTTTTGCTGAATTATGTGGAAATGCTGTTTCCTGTATGTTTCGGGTGGCTTGATGTCTATAGAAGGTACGGTTTTGATTCGTTTTATTTATAACAAATGTCTGTTTGAAGTTTTCCATATTTATTACTGAGTAATGTATCTAAAAAGGGAAGATGAGTCCTGCTTTTCTCTAATGTAAATTTTATGCCGGGATAAAGACTATTGAGCAAATTGTAGAACTCCATTAGATGTTCTTCCTTTCCTGTGAAAATGGGAAAGCAATCATATAGAAAGCTTTTGAAATGGTCTCTCTGTATTTCCTGAAAACTTAAGTAAAAATCCTTATCAGTCTGTTCGTACGTGTTCTCTTCTAGGTAAGATAAAACAAGAGACAGATATATATATATCGAAGGAATCATTTCGCTTTTACAAGCAAACTAGCAGTTTAAAGTTCAATCCGATTTCTGTACTCATACATTTGACTCGAGTCTCTTGCAAAAGGCATAAACTTCGAAATAGATAAACCTTAATACCATGCGATGTTGCACACGGAACATCGCCATTGAAAACAAAACTTGTTATTTCAAATCGAAATCAGTCCCATGGCATGACAAACATTAAGAACAATAAAACAGGAAGAGGTTCCTATTGATAGTTTACTGTATGTTTAATACGAAATCAAATCTCGACTTTTTAGTTTCAAGCCTGGTCATTTGCCGTAAGTTTAAAAATAATCCGTTACATCACCTAACATAGCCTGTAACGGTTATATACATCTTTCAGTAGACGTGGGGATAGATTTTGTTGGTTTTCTCTTGTCGCGGCTCATATCTTTTTTATGTCAGGTTTACGAAAAGGTATCAATATCATACTTTACCAATAGGTATATGTTTTAAGTTGAATATTTCCTATGGTACTGATTTGGTAGGATAAAGAAATAAAGAATTTGTGTAATTACTATTTACTCAACTCAGCCAACCTACAGCTCGTTTCCTTTTCATTTCAGAACACTGTGAATGGCTAAATGATCCCTCAAATGGTTACGTTGAAATAACTGGTGTTGAATGTGGTGCCATAGCCGTTTATAGATGTCAGGAGGGTTATAAGATGGCGGGAATGCCTATACGACACTGTATAAATGGGATTTGGAATGGGTCAGAGCCCGTCTGCAGTAAAATTGGTACGTGCAAAAATAATTTATGATATAGTTGTTCCCAAATGAAGATCGGTTATTGTTTATTTTCAAGAAACGAAGAAACTAGCATCACAGGTTTGAATGTCCAAATGATTTTTATATACATATGTAACAGGTGTAAAATTTCAACTATTGACTGCTTTTGTACACTTTTTCCATTACAGTAATGCAGACTTAAAACAGCGTTACTGAAGGGCGTCAACGCTGTGTGAAACAGTTACACTATAACAGGTAGAAATATAAAAATCAATTATGAGTGTCCATTTAGACTTTCTCCCCAGAAGTCAACAGTAGTTTAGATAGCCAGCTAAACCTGAAACTTCTGATTAACAAAACTAAACATGACATACCATTTTTAACTCACCTGAGCAGAAGGCTCAGAGGTGAGCTTATAGGACGGGAGTCGAGCCGTCGTCCGTCCGTGGGTGCGTGGGTGCGTGGGTGGGTGCGTCAACACTTTCAAACATAAATATCTCAGAGACCAGTGGGCCAATCGCAATCAAATTTTATCTGAAGCATTATTTGGGTGGGGGAAAGGCTGCATTAGGTTTTGGTACCGATCAGCTGAGAACTCTGGTTTCCATGGCAACAGATGGCCCCCATATGGTTATAATGGGGAAAATGGCGTCATCACGTTTTCTCGACTGTTTTTGATTAGATCCTTATCATACTTGCAGGTAATGATAACATACACAAGAGCTTGGATGAGTTCGAGATTTGGCCGGATTCGAGCACAAACTACGGAGTTAGCCGCCCTTGAGAGTTTGAAAAACATCCCATAGGGTTATAATGGGGAAAATGGCGTCATCACGTTTTCTCAACTGTTTTTGCTTAGATTCTTATCATACTTGCAGGTAATGATGACATACATAAGAGCTTGGATGACTTCGAAATTTGGCCGGATTTGAGCACAGACTGCAACTTCTTGCCTCACTGCTGTGAAATCTCGTGTCATTTGGTATTATGAGACAGTGTATGAGAGGTCAGGGAAAAATATGTTTTGGTCTATAAAAAATTCTGGTGAGGTACTTAGTAAACTGAAGTCAAGAGGGTTCCGTGCGACTAGTTTGTCCACTTATGATTTTTCTACTCTTTATACCACATTACCCCATAATTTAATAAAGGAAAAACTTGTTGATTTGATTGAGAGGGCCTTCAAAAAGTTCTCCAAAAATGAAGATACCCTTTATATTGCCTGTAACGATAAGAAAGCGTTTTTCACTTCTACTGACCGTAAAATATATAGAGGATATAGTCTTTGGTCATGTCAGAATGTATGTGACGCCTTATCATATCTCTTAGATAATATTTACATTAGATTTGGTAATAAGTTATACAGACAAATTGTTGGTATTCCGATGGGTACAAATTGTGCTCCTCTTGTGGCCGATTTGTTTTTATTTTGTTATGAAAGAGATTTCATGACTTCTCTTTCTGTTGATAATCAAGCTGATATCATTGAGGCATTTAACTCAACCTCTAAATATTTAGACGATCTTCTGAACATTGATAATCCTTATTTTGAAAGCATGGTAAACCAAATTTACCCACCTGAACTTAAATTGAATAAAGCTAATACTTCAGATACCGAGGCCCCCTTTTTGGATTTACATCTATCTATTTCTAACGGTTTTGTATCTTCTAAAATTTATGATAAACGTGATGACTTTGACTTTGATATAGTTAATTTTCCAGTTTTGGATGGTGACGTTCCACGTCGTCCCTCTTATGGAGTGTATATTTCTCAACTTATAAGATTTGCTAGAGTATGTAGTCATGTAGATGACTTTAATGCTCGTAATAAATGTTTAACTGCTAAACTTCTTCAACAGGGCTATCGGTATCATAAGCTTAGAAAGGCTTTTTCTAAATTCTATCGCAGACACCATGAATTGGTTTCAAAATTTGATTAAAATTTCTTTTACACCAAGGCCTATCGGAACCAGAATTTTATGGTGACTTAGTATACAAATTCAAAAAGATTAAGGGTAGGACTGATTTTTCTGATCAATTCCGAAAAATAATAATACGTCACAAACGTATTGGCTATAATTTAAATGTTATGCGACAGTCTGCATGCTTAGTGATTAACCCAATCACGGTTGATAACTTTGCTGCACTCTTTAATTGCACACCGGGGGATCGGTCGTCAGACTCTATGATGGCCCCGACCTAAAGCTATATATTTTAGTTGGTTGGGACCGGAGCCTTTTTGTCTGTTGCTTGGTCCACCGGGGCTCAACTGGTGACCTTCTTTTGCTTCAGATTTCCAGTGGGGTTGTTTGGCAGGACAGGGATCTCCACCTGTCAGACGGCCCGTTGTATCTGTTGAGTCCTCGTCTTTGCTTCTTCATGGTGTTGAAATTTGATTTATGTGTTTACCGTGATGATTCATTGACGAGTTAGAGGGTTATCATGCGAACCGAACAACCAACTAAATGTTTTGTACCACTTCAGTAACTGAGGGTGAGGTTGGGCCTGTAAAATCGATTTAAGCCCCCCAGTAATTCATTACTGACCGTTCCAAGGCGGTAGTTCTGTTGTGGTTCTCTGTTGCCTGTTTTTGGTGTCAGAGTTTCTGTGATGTTTTACCTTATGTATGTTCTTATTATTTTTGGTTCGGTTTGGGTTGCTGAGTGGCCACCTTTTGGGAACAAGCTGCTCACTCGGTTGACCATATGTTCTCTGTATCTTGATTATTTGTAATCTTAGTTGTTTCAAACTATGGTTTGAGGGCTGGATTTGGATTTTGATTGTTTCAGCTCCTGGTCTTTGCATACTTTTTACTTTTAGCTGCCCTTGAGCGTTTGAAAAAAAATCCCATAGTGTTATAATGGAGAAAACAACGTCATCACATATATTTAGAAAAACTTTGTCATCGCTCTATTGCCTATATTTCTCAACGGATTTTAAAATAATTTCACACAAATGTAGGGCATGACAATATCTCGAGCAAGTTCGACTCTCAGGATGCTGCGCCCAAGGTCAAGGTCACTGTGGCTATTTTTAGAAAAACTTTGTCAGCGCTCTAGCACCTACATTTCTCAGCAGATTCTAAAATAACTTCACACAAATGTAGGGCATGACAATATCTCGAGCAAGTTTGACTTTCAGGGTGCTGCACCCAAGGTCAAGGTCACTGTGGCTATTTTTAGAAAAACTTGGTCATCGCTCTAGCGCCTACATTTCTCAACGGATTTTAAATCAACTTCACACAAATGTAGGGCATGACAATATCTCTAACAAGTAGGACTTCCAGGGTGCTGCGCTTAAGGTCAATGTCACTGTGGCTATTTTTAGAAAAACTTTGTCAGCGCTCTAGCACCTACATTTCTCAATGGATTTTTAAATAAATTCACACAAATGTAGGGCATGACAATATCTCGAGCAAGTTCGACTTTCAGGGTACTGTGCCAAAGTCAAGGTCACTGCGGCTATTTTTAGAAAAACTATGTCATCGCCCTAGCACCTTCATTTCTCCATGGATTTTGAAATAACTTGACACAAATGTAGGGTATGACAATATCTCAAGCAATTTCGACGTTCAGGATGCTGTGCCCAAGGTCAAGGTCACTGTGGCTATTTTTAGAAAAACTTTGTCATCGCTCTAGCACCTACATTTCTCAACGGATTTTAAAATAAATTCACACAAATGTAGGGCATGACAATATCTCGAGCAAGTTTGACTTTCAGGGTGCTGCAATCAAGGTTTTTTAGCTCACCTGAGCCAGAGGCTCCGGGGGAGCTTATAGGATGGTAAGGCTCCGGCGCCCGTCGTCCGTCCGTCGTCCGTCGTCCGTCCGTCCGTCCGTCCACAATTTCAAACGACATCTCCTCTGAAACCGCTAGGCCGATTGTAACCAAATTTTATATAGAGCCTCCTGGGACCTTAGGAACGAAAAGTTGTTCAAACGGTCCTGGTCACATAACCAACATGGCCGCCATGCCCATATATGGTAAAAACCTGAAAAAATCTTCTTCTCCAGAACCAATAGGTCGATGGTCTTGAAACTTGGTATGTAGCATCGGGTACACAAGTACTACAAGATTGTTCAAATTATGACCTTCGGTTGACCTTGACCTTTTTTACGGTAAGGTCAAATTTGCTTACTCATGCTTTTATATGGCAAAATGCTGCAACATAAGATATCTTGGAAACTGTTGAAGATGTTGGCCTAGAAATTGGTACATACAGTCATCTTAATGACTACATGAAGATTTATGAGTACAAGAGGTCAAGGTCATTCTTTGACCTTTGACCCAGAACTCTCATATTTTGACAATATCAAACAATCTCCTCAAAAACCACAAGGCCAATTGTAACCAAATTTCATATAGATCCTCCAGGGGTTGAGGGAATGAAAATTTGTGCATACGGTCCAGGTCACATGACCAACATGGCCACCACGCCCATATATGGTAAAAACCTTTAAAAAATTTTCTCCAGAACCAGTAGACCGATGGCCTTGAAACTCGGTATGTAGCATTTGGTACTCAAGTACTATCAAGATTGTTCAAATTATGACCCTGGGTTGACCTTGACCTTTTTTACGGCAAGGTCAAACATGGGAAAATGCTAGAACATGAGATTTCATGGAAAGTATTGAAGATTTTGGCCTAAAAATTGGTACATAGAATCATCTTAATGAGTACATGAAGATTTTTGAGTACAAGAGGTCAAGGTCATTCTTTGACCTTTGACCCAGAAATCTCAAATTTTGACAATTTCAAACAATCTGCTCTAAAACCACTGTGCCAATTGAAACCAAATTTCATATAGAGCCTCGAGGGGTTGATGGAATGAAAATATTTTCTAACGGTCCTGGACACATGACCAACATGGCCACCATGCCCATATATGGTAAATACCTTTAAAAATCTTCTTCTCCAGAACCAACTGACCGATGGCCTTGAGACTTTGTAAGTAGCATTGGGTACTTTAGTACTATCAAGATTGTTCAAATTATGACCTTGTGTTGACCTTGACCTTTTGCAACAAGGTCAAATATTGGAAAATGGTAGAACATAATATTTCATGAAAAGTTTGGAAGATTTTGACCTAAAAATTGGTATATACAGTTGTCTTAATGAGTTCATGAAGAATTATGAGTACAAGACTTAGAGGTCAAGGTCATTTTTTTACCTTTGATCCAGATTGCTCATATTTTGACATTTTCAACCATTTCCTCAAAAGCCAAAGGGCCAATTGTGAACACATTTCATATAGAGCCTCCAGGGGTTGATTGAATGAAAATTTGTTCAAACGGTCCAGGTCACATGACCAACTTTGCCGCCATTACCGCTTACGGGATAAATCTTTAATATTTTTCTTCCCCAGAACCAATACAACTATGGCCCTGACACTTGGTAAGTAGCATGAAGTACTAGAGTACCACCAAGACTGTTCAAATGGTGATATTGGGTTTACCTTGACCTTTTTTTGCGGCATGGTCAAATATGGGAAAATGCTAGAACATAAGATTTCATGGAAAGTTTTGGAGATTTTGGCCTAAAAATGGTATATATGGTTGTCTAATGAGTACATGAAGGTTTATGAGTACAAGTGGTCATGGTAATTCTTTGACTTTTGACCCAAAACTCATATTTTGACAATTTCAGACATGATAAGTATAAGCCACCTTGCCAATTGTTCAGGTGAGCGATTCAGGGCCTCATGGCCCTCTTGTGATTAGATCCTTATCATACTTGCAGGTAATGATGACATACATAAGAGCTTGGATGAGTTCGAAATTTGGCCGGATTTGAGCACAGACTACGGAGTTAGCTGCCCTTGAGCGTTTGAAAAAAATCCCATAGTCTTATAATGGAGAAAACAACGTCATCACATTGTCATTTTTCATCGGATCCTCTTCATACTTGCAGGTAATGAGGATATGCATAAAATCTTGGATTAGTTAGCATTTCGGCTAGATCCCACCACTGACTATTGAGTAACTGCCCTGAGCATCCAAAAAATCAATGTCGCCACTTTTTCTTGGTTTCTACTGATAGATCCTTTTCAAACTTGCACGTAATGAGGAAATGCTAAATATCTTAAACAAGTTCAAATTTTGGCCAGATCAGGCCAACCACTACGAAGTTAGCTGCCCTTAACAGGTCTGTCTGTTGTGCTCTTGATCGGAAACTTGCATATATTAAATGAGGGCATACATAATGTTTTGGATGAGTTTAATTTTCAGCCTGATTGGACCACTGACTGTGGAGTTAGCTGCCCTTGAGCATCTTAAATATCCCTATAGGTTTACAATGTCTCTCAGGTGAGCAATTGTTGCCCTTTGGGCTACTTGTTTACTTTTTAGTACCTTATTTGTCTCTCCTTTCTGAGTGGACCAACAATAAATCCCTGCTGATTCTGAAGGGGTCTAAATCGTTTCTCCATTCCGAATGAATGTATTACAGCCAAAACTAATATACTTGAAGAAAAAGAAACCCAGCTTGCTATACCCCGACATATGAAATATGCTAACGGGATATATATAGCCCTTGTCATTCCGTTCGTCCGTTTGTTCGACCGTTTTCTCTTTGAACGTTTGTCCGTCCAGTAGTCAATCTCTGTGAACCTATGTCTTATTATTTTTAGTACAAAGTATATATATATAGCATTTATTTTGATATGGAATATTTAAATGTTAGGGTTAGGCTCCTGGTCAGGCCAGGGTTAACAAGTAGGACCAAGAAATTTTCATTTCGCCAAAGTTTTGCATTTTACCATTCTGATTGCTCATTACTATGTAACCCAATTTCAGATAAATGTCAGGTAAAATTCATATTTAGTTGAGGAAATCTATATAGCATTACTGTAAATACAGAATATCTGAGCCTCTTGGTAAGATACCTGCGTGGGACTAGGCGTCAGTAATAAGGACTTAGCCATTTCGATATATTTTGTTTGTAGTTCTCATACAGCCGAATGGAACTTTATGATTTAGCATTTAAGAATTCATTCATACAGTTTAATCATGTAAAATCCTTACATAAAACCTTACGTCTGTGTTCCGCTTTGCGATTCGGTAAATCGGAAAATAAGATCGTTTTTTTCCCATCGGTTCTCCGATTACGCCTTTCTGTCAGAAAGGCATGAGGATTATCACTCGGAGAGATTTGGTCGAGGCAACAGAGTAATTTTATTCGCAAGCAAGTTCTTTGAATTTCTGTTAACTGATGAGAATGGATAGTTAAACTGAGGATATAAATATTTACTAAATCACACCTGCAATTTCTGCTAGCCGAAATTGGCAATGCACGTTTGATACATGTTCTACAAGAAATGAAATTCATATACAAACTTGTACAGGTAATTTATATAGATCTATAACAGACACGTTGATACGATTGTGCTTATGTCGAAATTAGAATAAATTCTTTATTCTAATGATAGGCATTTGACATTCCAAGATATTTGCCTACTAAAAATGTTTTGACATTGAGCACAGTCTGGTCAGGGTAGAACATTTGAATATGTGTAAGGAAACTACAGATATTTTTTTTTTGTTGCCTCTGCCCCCTCAATTGCAGGAAAGAATGAACGATAAGGCTCGAAAGGAAGGAACATCACTTCTTGTTTACGCTAAAGTGGCTGTGTCCATATATAGAAAAACCCTTTAAAAACGAATGGCCTATTTCCATAAAACTTTGTATGTATCATTGAGGTTTCATGCCTTCCAAAATTTATTCATATGATGACTGTGCGTAAACCTAACTGTTTTTAAATGGAAAAATGCTTAAACAGTGGATTTTTTTAGAAAATGTTTTAGTCTATGACATAATACTTAGTTGCATGTTCAATGAAATAAGCTGTCCTCTAAAATCGTTTGGCAATCTAAAGCAGTATTTCGTACGTAAACTGCATTTGACATGAAAATAAAAATTATTCATTTATGTTGACGATGAGAGGACCAAGACTTTTAAATCGTATCTATTATAAGATAGAATTTTTAATGTATTTTTCTCGAGAACTAAATGGCTAATTACATTGAACCTTGGACTCTGGCTTTACCAGCTATCTTTAACTAATAGCCATATGTTGATAATGCCCTAATATAAAACATTGTCAGCTCTGGTCCTTATGTTCAATTGGGGTTAAATGCAAAAGTAAAAACAAGAGAGGACAGAACTACGTAGTGAGAAAGATATGAAATCACAATATGAAAAAAGAAAAGGTTCACAAAGCTCATAATTCTGTTAAAACTTCAGGCAGAGTCTCTGCACATTGTATGATAGTGCCTTATGTTTGTACAAAAATTCCAATCAAACGCAAATCTCATATATTATGAAAGTTATTGAGCAGACATGATATCACTGCAAGAAATATACAAGTTGGCTTCTTAAAAAAAACAAAAAGGTCTGCTGCAGTGTCTTTTCAGTCTTGTAGCCGATTTTCAATCAGGACCTAGTCAGTGGCATCTGCTGCATAAGCAAAATGCATCTACTGCACTGACTAAAATCTTAAAAAGTTCCTTCAAGAGCAGAGAATACATACAGAAGTAGGAACATGGGCCAGACTACGTAGTTTCGGCTAATAAAGCCTCGTCAGTGACCCTGACAATATCTGGTGACGAAACCAGAAAAAAAAACATACTGTAATTTCTTAATTTTAATTGGGCAGTCGATTCAAAGACTGATTAGTTTCAAAAGGATCAAATAATATAAAAGGCGATGATCTAGAATAATATTCTTCATCGATCTCAAATTTTAGATTTCTCAGAATCTATCCTCTGATCTCAAAGAATGTAAATAAAATATAATCTGCACTATGGATGATGTACGGGGAGACTTTTTACGGCCTCCACACGGCACAACACCAGCTGCAATGAAGTAAAATTAAAATCTTAAAAAGTTGTCATAAACGAATGCTTAAAACTGCAATGGGAGCCATTTACATTACCCTTATCACTGCATACACAACAACCAATCACTTGCTAAAGCAGAAAGTATGACATGTGTTTTTAAGTCCTTTTTAAAAGTATTTTAGTCATATCAGTACGATGGGAGGTGATAATGAAATGCCGTGTGCAATGGAACCCCGCTTACGGATAGAAAGATTCTCACTTCTAGCGGCCCTGTAGCAGGGCTCGGACCCGGGACGGCTAGATCAGTAGGTCAGCCCTAAACCTACAGAGCTACCGGGGCTCCTAGAATGGAATGGATCGGAAAGGTTTCAGTACCAAGTGCGCGATTGTTAGCAGTCAATGGAGATAATAGTCCAATGGTCAATCTAGTGTTTTCCCACTTCTTTTAACCAACAGCGTTTAGGTTTCAAAAACGTGGTTCAAATTAGCGGTTTCATACCGCTAATACATACGTGGACAACATCTATTCTGTTCTATTCTATTTTATCCATCAAGCTTGCAAGGTCGTTGAGGCACCATGGATGACTTTGCAACAATCCCATTTTGCCTGGTCATGTTTTCAGACAGCCGTATTTAAGCCGCTCTTGTTGAACTTGGAAGTCCATACCTGTCTACCCTTTAATATTGTCTTACCACCACTTGTTCTGTCTACCTCCCTTTCTTTTTCCTTTCACTGTGTCCTGTAGAATCGCCTTTGCTAAACTAGATGGCCTTGAGACGTGGCCAAACCAATCTAGTTTCCGTTTCTTTACCATGGTTGGGAGTTCCTCTTTACCATGGTCGGGAGTTCATCTTACTCTCCAATGGCTGCTTTGATCTTTCTGCGAACCTCGTGATTAATTATATTGTCCTTGTACGAAATGTCCAGTTACCTGCGGTAATATCTCATCTCAAAGGTCTGCGTTCTTTTTTTCTAACTCTGCTGCCAAGGTCCATGATTCACAGGCATACTGCAGAAATACGGAAATGACAAGGGAGCGCATCATTTCTACCTTACTTCATGAGATGGTTATCTCTTCAAACTGGCATTGATTTTGTTAAACCTGCAATGGCTTGGTCAATCCTTGAGAGAACCTTCGGTTTCAAACTATCATCTGAAGCAACCTTTGGTTTCAAACTATCATCTGAAGCAATGCTTCAAGCTTATTTGAAGCTTACGGTACCCTGATTCTGTCTTTTGACTTGATCTCCGTCCGAATGCCATTGGCGATGTTTGTCATTGTTTTGGTCTTCTTAGAACTATCTCCATTTTATACCTTATGCTGAAGAGAGTAGGTGACAGGAGACATCATTGCCTAACTCAAACTGTTTTTATGAACCATTCTCCCGTGATGTCATTCATATGGACTGCACTTGTAGCCTTGTCGTAGAGCTGCTCAATGGTTCGAACTAGATTTGCACTGATATTGTACTTCTGCAAGGTGGCACATACCGCATGTCCAAGTTTTTTTTTATAAAAAAAATCAATGAAGACAAGGTATAGGTTTTGCTGATGCTGGAGGTACCTTTTACACAGAAATCTGAGTTTGAAGGTTTGTTCTGTGGTGTTTCTTCCGGGTCCGAATCCAGCCTGTTCTTCGGCAATTTTCTGTTCGTCTTTAGGTTCAAGCCTGTTAAAGATGAATTTCAAAATAATTTTGTTCGACTGACTGATGAAGGTGATGGTACTGTAGTTCTGGCAGAGCTGTAGGATGTCCCTTTTTAGGGGCTGTAATATGAACTGGAGAAAACTTATGAGAGGCGCCGTAGTCGAGTGGTTAGAGTGGCTCGGCTATTGTGCAAAAAGTCACCGGAAGGTCGTGAGTTCGCGGCTCACCGTCGCCATCCGATGACTGGAAAACTCTCTCTGTCGACCCAGCAGTAAATGGGTACCTTTTTCGAATCAGGGAAGGATAAGGCAGCAAAAGGAGAGGGATGGGCTCCGCCTTTCATCAGCTGTGTCCAAGATACAGTGGGTCTGTAACTCTCACTGCCCCTACGGCTATAAGGCTATGGGAAACCTTTTACCTTTACCTTTAGTATGAACTGAGTTCATAGGGTAAGTCTTCTCCCGTTCTCCAGATCTTGTTAGAAATGAGAAATTTGTTAAAACATCATTCATGGTCTCCCCGCCAGCTGGAACAAGTTCTGCTGGTATATTATCAACTCCGGCAGACTTTTCCGTGTTCAGTGCTGCTACTGCAATCTCAACTTCCTCACAAAGGGTCCGTTATAGATTAAACAAACCAATGAAAACAGCATCATTGGGTGAAAGTCTTCATAGAAGAAGCCTACGGCCAGGATAGAACTGAGGATAGAATCTGAGTTAAGTCTGACCGAAAATATCCGAGCAAGCCCTGCTCAGCTTGGTAAAATACGTAGATTAAGGGGGTCCTTGAAAATTAGGGATAGGCCCAATTACTTTGGCTCTTTTGGTCTGCACGCTTATATCATAGGTAGTGGGCAAATCATTGAATTGCTGGAAGGAAATAAGACGCGCTTCTACCTCCATGCCGGGGCCTCGATGATCAAGTTCACCAACCCGATGAGTCAATAAGGAATGGTAATAAAACAACATATGTTTTGTTACATGTCCCCTCCAAAAGAAGGAAATTATAAAAGCAAGTACATATGTGCGCTGGGGTACAAATGTTTACATATTTTATATGGTTGTCGCATTTCAATGGCTAAAGAATGATTTCCATTTACCTTGCTTATAAGATAATGTGATACAATTCTTAATTACAAAATGATTAATGCATAAAACTTGACGGAAGAAGAGACAGAGAGAGAGAGAGAGAGAGAGAGAGAGAGAGAGAGAGAGAGAGAGAAAGACCCAGTTTCCTATCTTAGTGTTTACTAAGGTCGAAGGTACAGCACATCATCTTTACCGTTACTGATTGTTAATACCTATTGGGGAATGGAACACTGTTGTCTAGTTTTAGCTTGCTAATAAGATGGCATATAAGGACAACTCATATTTCCAAAACAGTGCGTTCATTGCTTGATAAAACGTGCAATGCTCAACAAAAAACAATACGCTGTTCAAGACAGTGCAAATTTGCAATAAATTTTGTTACCTATCGTACCTTAATAAGCACTGTGATTTCGGACTGGACATCGCTTTTATCGATTTTTTTCTACGTCGGCGATGACAGTTTTAGGAGTGATAAATGCAGAACCAGATTAAAATGCCCTGCTTGTAAAGGGTCTGAAGACCTTTCCAACAAAGGGGAATGCTCTCATCGAAACTGAAAGTAAGATAATGACGCGTTATCTTTGCAAATGTACTGGTAATGCTTTATATTTCTACATACTTTTATATAGAAATCTTCAACAGGCAATATTATGAAGAGGACACTAAGCTTTAATTAAGTTAATATCTAAAAATACTAAGAGGTGCAAGTCCATGAAAACGGAATATAGGGTTACAGCTCGTTTTTCTTGCACATTGTCTGAAGGTGCTTTATATTGTACAAATTTACATGAAGACATATTAAACGGTGTTTGAGATATGAAGTGGAAACGAAATTTTACCGTTTGAACTTCGACCTCTTAGTGTGGCTTTTACCTTTGACAGGCATTGTTAAAAACATAATATAAAAAAAACATCATAAATTCTGGACATTAACTTTATAAAGCAAATGTTTGATCCAAGTTTCAAATAAATGATTGATGGCGTTAAATAGAGATGGAACGAACACAAAGCTCATACTACAGGGCCGTTGAACCTCTGGTTTCCGTTTTCTTCCCGGACTTGAATATTAATGTATTTTCTAAGTATCTTCATTTACATTCTTAGATCAGGTGTGCGGCATCTAAATTGAAATCTTAAAGAGTTTCGTCAATAGCGAGAAAACATTCGAGAGAAGGAACATGTGGCATACTTAGAAGATGTGGCTACATGATTTGGTGACGAAAGCCAGAGGAAACGTGCTACGTCCTTTTTTTAAATTATTTTGTAAGGCAGTCGATTCTAAGACTGTTTAGTATCAAAAAGGACCCAACTGAATAAAAGGCGAGGATCTAGAATAAGAATCTAAACCATTAAATAATCTGATGTCTCAGAATAATAACCTCCGATCTCAAAGGACAAAATAACCTATCATCTGCACTAAAGATGATGTAAGAAGAGACGATTTACGGCCGTCACTAAGCACAACACCAGCTGCAGTGAAGTCTTCAAAAAAAATCTTTTTAAAGCAAAGATCACACACAAAAGAAGGAAATGAACCATAATAAAGGAAAATGAACCATACTTCGAAGTTTCTCCAACTCAAGCCTCATTACTGACCCTAACAGGAACTAGTGACGAAAGCCAAAAGAAACATGCTGCAGTTCTTAACTTTGAAAACTTATCTGCGATTCAATTACTAAGTTGCTCTAGAATAAAAGTCAAAACCGATCGAAAAATTCTGATTTTTCAGAATATCATCCTCTTATCTCAAAGCAAGAAAAAATAGTAATAAAATCTGCACTATGGATAATGTGCGGGAAGTCCTTTTTTCGGCTTCTACACTGAACAACATCAGCGGTAGTGAATGCAAATTAAAATTTTAAAGAGATCCGTCATGGTCAGAGAAAACATTCAAAAGACGTTACCTGGGCTATATTTAGAGGTATCATCTACTCAATTCCATTACTGATCCTGACATGATTTGTAACACATGCTATGTTGTAACACAGTCTGATTCAACTCAAGTGTAAAAAAGGCTATTTTTGAGATGCAGTTCTTAACTTTGAAAACTTATCTGCGATTCATACACTAAGTATCAAAAAGGGGCCCTAATGAATAAACAGAGATGATCTAGAATAAAAGTCAAAACCGATAGAAAAAATCTGATTTTTCAGAATATTATCCTCTTATCTCAAAGCAAGAATTAATAATAATAAAATCTGCACTATGGATAATGTGCGGGAAGACCTTTTTACGGCTTCAACACTGAACAACATCAGCAGTAGTGAATGCAAATTAGAATTTTAAAGAGATCCGTCAAGCTCAGAGAAAACATTCAAAAGACGTTACCTGGGCTATATTTAGAGGTATCATCTACTCAACCCCATTACTGATCCCGACATGATTTGTAACAAAAGCCAGGGAAAACCTGCTATGTTGTAACACAGTCTGATTCAACTCAAGTATAAAAAAGGCTATTTTTGAGATTTTTATATTATTAAAGAACCGGAAAACATAAGCTATACTATAGCGGAATGCAGACTTTTGATATCGGTTTAAAGCACATAGCACCAGGTATAGTATATAGGGGCGAATGACATGCGGTTTTATTTCTCTTTCATCGCTATTTCAGCCATATTGGAGCGATGAGAGGTTGGCAATGCAAGGCATTGTAAAATGGGACCCCGTTTACGGGGAAACGATGTCCGTCACACAGAGGTTCGAACCAAGGGCAGCTAGGTCAGGAGACCAGCGCTTATATTATCCCACTGAGCTACCAGCTGTTGTTAAAAATCTACAGTCCTAAAAGGAAATGTTTTGAAAGCAATATTTCCTCGAAAAGTAATGAATTGTGCATGGTTCTGATCTGTCGAAGTTTTACAAAACGACCATTTATTTAAACCTTCGATCATACATAATCTGTTTCTAAATATCAACATTGTATTTCAGATTGTGGAAACATCCAAATTGAAAATGGGGTCTTTGAAGGAAGTACATACTACGGTGATTACGTAAATCTTGTTTGTGACAATGGATACGAAGGCTATGCGGAATTTTGGTGTAGAGAGGATGGCTTTTGGGAGGATATCCATTACTGGTGGATGGGTTCGGCACTGTGTAGTCCTATATGTAAATAATTTATAATGCTTATTATGCTTATTATTCTAACTGCCTTAGAACGGTCAGAAGAAAACTTCTGGGGTGTGTTTGGGGCGTAAACTTGATCCAAACCTCTCCTTTTACTTTTGCAATGGCTCAACCCAGCCAAACTATTTACCACCCAACACACAACAGACCAGAACAGTATCGATTTGGACAATGAAAACAAACTATATTAAAGCATTAAACGTTTATTTTAGTCATTTTTTATGTTTTATTACAAAACTCAACAGAAAAGCATAGCACGCAAAAGATATTTTGATGAAAATTGGTTCCAATATAAAACATTATCAAGCAGTGTGCAAAGAACAAGAACCGTGACCAACAGTTTGAGGGTATAATGCCCCTTTGTAAATTTCGGCATGGAAGTCGTGACCACTCTTTAACTGAAATCCTGAGATATTTTCGCGAAACTTGGTACAAAATATAAAGCATCATCACATAATACGCAAAAAAAAAACAGGAACCATAAATCCACCTATATTATCTACAGAAATTTGCTGTTTGTAGCATCTACTTTGGTTATCATGCCCGCTTTGTAGATCTAGTACGTGACAGTTGTTTTTACTAAATTTGCTATATATACTTGACAATAGATACGAGGGGCATTTCAAAAATAGTGTAAAAAGGTCTGCCATTCCTAGGAATGTTGACCGAGATTTAAAGTTTACCTCTTACTTTTTAGCTTAATATATCACCCAATGACCTTCTCTAAAATAGTTTGGGTCAGTGGTATTTTCTTCAAAATATGAATTGGCAATGACTGTTGGGGTAAGGACACTGAATAGAAACGGACGAAATATTTATGTGAAGACAAATTCATATTTCTTTGGCTCTGGATACAAGCAGCTCTGGATTGAAGCCTATATTGTATGTTATATTGAAAATATTCCAGTAAGAAAAGTATTATATCAGCTTTGCTAAAAGATAAGATTTAGTTTGCAAGATTGGCCAATCATGGAACAATGCGCATTTCTGATGACGTCACTTCCTGTGCTAAACAAAAATGTATAGAAGGCTGTTTAAGCTTTGGTTTTGAGATCAGTTTAGGTGAAAGTGAATGTTTAATGACAGAGATGAAACAAAATATAAATAAACTTGAATTCGTTATGTATGTTTTTGGTGGTAGATAATCTTTTACGGCACCTTATGCTCTTTTGTCAGTGGCCTACCTGATTTTTTACGATTAGTTTCCCCACCCACCCACTTAGTTCAATGTCAGTATGTCATATAAAAAAACAAGTCTTTCAAGTCATTTTGTATCAATTTTGCTTTTAATATGTCCTTCTAATATTTGACATTAAACAAATTTAAATATATTTAGCCTGCGTCTTTTTATTAGAAAATAATTTCATTTTATTGTTTTGTATTTTACATGAATTGTTGCGACTTTGCAACTTCCGGCGTGGAGTTTGCACACGTAACATCCAGTTTCATCAGTGATATGATGCCAGCCTTTACAAAATGTAGTGACCTTATCATTTCAGTGATAAAATGTATGTCATTTGTTGAAATTGGATGTGAATAAGTAAAAAAATCACAATTTATTGATATTATGCATTACTATAACTTGCATTTATAACCACATAGCAGAGAAAAAATTTCGTATATTATGTTACTTGAGTAGAATCTGGAAACGATTTCTGTATGGCTTTCTTACTTACATTTAAAGGACAATATTACGTGTTTCTTCATTAAAATATATATGATTTTCTCATTGAGCAAATAGCAATAGAACACAAAAGACTTTTAGTGAAAATGTAAAGTTTCCAGTGTCCACAGCCTTTTGACGTATAAGCACGTGCTGTCTTGCACGAGTGACTTAGAAATTCTTTTACTGCATACCATTCTAAAGAACTTGAATTTACCTTTCCCATGATATATAAAAACATTACTAAATATCAGCCAAAAGGCTACCCTGAGATAATTTACATTATTTCTGAAATGGCCCTTGTATTAAGGTTGCGGTCAACCAATTCTCGCCCTTTCAAGCAACAATAGGTGGGAAATTTGCACCACTCATTGGTCTCATTGGACATAGAAACCATGATTACCGCCTACAATACAGTAGTGAGATACTTGGGAAGGAACGTCGCAGGAAACGGCCCTGGGTCACCAGAGATGTTCTCGACCTCTGTGATGAGAGGTTAAATTTGAAGAAGAAGCGGTATGAAGCATGAGGAGCGAAAAGAATACGGGAAACAAACAAGAGGATTCAGAAGGCAGTGATGAAAGCGAAAGAGGACTGGATAGCTAGTCAGTGCGAGGAAACTGAAACTTTCCTGAACAAAATCAACAGCAAGAGGCATTCCAGTTGGTGAAGGATCTAACTTCAGAGATATAGGGTAGATCCACAACTATCCAAGACAAGTCTGGGAAATGCCTTACAGAGGAACAAGAGATTCTCAGCAGATGGACAGAATATTGCTCAGAACTATACAACCATGAGACTTACGGTGACAATGCGATTTCGGACTGCAATCAGGCCCCAGAAGAAGATCAACAACCGATCCTTCGTTCAGTAGCAGCACTAGAAGGGAAAGTCTGCCGGGGTTGATAACATACCAGCAGAACTTGTTCAAGCTGGCGGGGAGATCATGATTGATGTTTTAACAGATATCTGGCAAACAGGAGAATGGCCTACCCCATGGACTCAGTCGCTGATTATTACCTCCCTAAAAAGGGGTACCTACAGCTCTGCCAGAACTGCAGAATCATCAGCCTCATCAGTCATTCAAGCAAAGTCATGCTGAAAGTCATCTTGAGCAGGCTTAAACCACAAGCCGAAGAGATAATCGCTGATGAAGAGGCTGGGTTCCGAGCAGGAAGGAGCACCACTGAACATATCTTTAACCTTAGAATCCTGTGTGAAAAGTATCTTCAACATCAGCAGAATCTGTACCATGTCTTCACTGATTTCAAAAAGGCCTTTCACAGGGTATGCCATGCAGTCTTACGGACCACCATGTGGAAGTACAGTATCAGTGCAAATCATGTCCGCACCACTGAGCAGCTATACGACAAGGCTAAAAATGAGTCCTGCTAAATGACAGCAGAGGAGAATGGTTCAAAATAACAGTTGACGTAAGACAAGGATGTCTTCTCTCTCCCACCCTCTTCAACATTATTCTTGAATGGATCATGTCTGTTGCTCTGGAAACCATGACGGAAATGTTAGCATAGGCCATATGAAACCAAACCAAACTGCGGTTTGCAGACGACATAGACGCTTTAGCTGGGAAAGAGCAGGAACTAGCAGCTGTAGTTGAAGTCTCGACCAAGCCTGTACAAGGTATAAGATGGAGACCAGTGCTGAGAAGACCAAACTGATGAAAAACAGTGCAGATGGCATCCAGAGGAAAGTCAAGGTAAACGGGCAGAGGCTGGATACCGTAACAAGCTTGAAATACCTAGGAGCAGTTGACTCACATGATGGCTCAAAATAGAAGGTTCTCTCAAGGTTTGCACAAGCCACTTCAGCTCTTACCAAGCTGAAACCAATTTGGAAAGATAACAACATATCGCTTGGATCAAAGTTGAAACATATGCGTTTTCTTGTCACTTCCATATTTCTGTATGCCTGTGAATCGTAGACCTTGACAGCAGTGTTGGAGAAAAACACGCAGGCCTCTATTTTAGCTGCTACCGAAGGTCACTGAAGGTCACTGAACATTTTGTACAAGGACAATATAACCAATGAGGAGGTTCGCAGAAAGCAGCCATTGGAGAATATGATGAACTCCTGGCGCTGATAGGAAAACGGAAACTAAGGTGGTTTGGCAACGTCTCAGCGTCTTCTAGTTTAGCAAAGACGATCCTACATGGCACAGTGAAAGGAAAAAAGAAGAAGAGGTAGACAGAAGAAGAGGTGGGAAGACAATATTAAAGAGTGGACAAGGATGGATTTTGCCAGCTCAACTCGGGCAGCTGAAAACAGGTCAAGGTAGAAAGGGATTGTTTCGAAGTCACCTGTGGTGCCGGCCAACGACCTAGTAAGTTTATGGGATAGAATAGAATAGGTAGAATTAAGAACACTTTGGTGAGAAGTAACTTTATTCCAAGAAATAAAATATATTTTGTAAAATCGCGGTCCGCTTTCGAAATCGCTTCACTGGACATAATTCATTTGCTCTGACGTCACTAGTGCGTGCACGAATAAGAAAAATACCTAGGTATCGTCATATGACCGTAAGGCGTGGTATCAACTCTCTTATTGGCTGACGATTGTGCTCATTTACATTTTCAGTCTCGGTACTTTATTTTTATTGAAAACTATATTAAACTGAATCACTTTTTCTGAACCTTTACAATGGATTCTATATAATCTAACGACATTTAGTTATATTCATTATGTTAAGGTGGTGAAAAAATGAGGGAATACACTTTCCACAATCTAATTTGGTTACAGACACACAATCCCCTATATGACGCCATATTTTTGACATGGAAAATGTATTAATCAAAGAATTTTCTGAGTAACAAGCAAAAGATGTCAAAGTTTCAAAATCATAGGTTCGAACTCATAAACTATTACAAACATTGACAAATCCGAAATATGTAGACACACAAACATGCCCCGTCCCACCCCGAATCGCGAGTAGTAAGCATCATCTGCCCATTATAATATATCCGCAATGTCTAAGTACCTTATTTACTTGTGAGTGAAAATGAAAGTCCTGTAACTACAAGCCATACTGTGTTTCAACCTTGGCTATCACGTCTGAAGTAAGTTAAGAAACGTCACATTGTGGAGAACAACTAGTTTACTGTCTCTCCAATAGAATTTTTTTAAGACGTTGCTATTATTAGCTTCGCTCTGTGGTAACTGTAATAACTATTCCCTGATGAGTAGCTTCCATCTATCAACAAAGTCTTGAGAACAGCCTTTAGCCTAGCGGACTATCTGAGATAAAGTCCATATGCAGGCGCCGAGGAAATATTGCTACTCAAAATTGGTAAGTTAAAATTAAAGTTGTCACTCATGTCGTAAAGTAACGAGCGTGCCGTTAGCCGTTAGCAAGTAAAGGCCGCAGTTAGTAACTATCTGTTGAAAAACCTGTCCACTGTGCTCCACGTAAATATTATCGATATGAAATTCCACCATTTTAATGACGTCGACTTCAGAATATTAGGTTTAAACATCAAGGTAGCCCTTTACGAAGATGCCCTAAAACAATGTTTCTATACAGGCGGTTTCAATTTTTTGTGGAAGTGAAACAGTTGTTTATAATTTCATTTAATTTTGATTCCACTTTGTCGTGTGACATTATAGTATAAGGCGTATAGAAATCGAAGGTTTTGATGTTGTCTACTTAAAAAAGTCAAATACTTGCTTCTGAATTTGTTTAAGGTTTTATTTTTTTACAATCCAGTATTGCAAGTTCTAAAGACTGATGATCTTAACAAAATAAGCCAGCAAATGAATTGTCATGGCAATCGCTCGAGGCTTTCACGTGACAGATTATTGACGTGTATTTAGGCACTTGGCAATATGAAGTTGTTGAAATAATAAGTTTTGTGTACTGCTGCAAAGCGTAATATATATGTGACTCTTAAAGGACTGCGCAATTTTTCTATTCTATTGTATCCTATAACCTAACAAAGTCGTTGAGGCAGCAGAGATGACTTCGAAACAGTTCCTTTCCACCTTATTAGCTCACCTGTCAAGGTGAGCTTATAGTATAGCCTTGGTCCGTCGTCCGTCGTCGGCGTCCAAACTTTTAAACATCTTCTTCTCAGAAACCACTGGGCGGATTGAAGCCAAATTTCATATGTAGCCTTAACAGGATAGGGGAACGAAAGTTTATATATTTGGCCCAGGTCACATTACCAAGATGGCCGCCATGTCCATATATGGTAAAAACCTTTCAAAATCTTCTTCTCCAGAACCACTAGGCCGATTGCCTTGAAACTTGCTATGTAGCATCTTGGATTCTAGTACCACAAAATTTATATAAATCATGACCTTGGGTTTACCTTGACCTATTTTATGGCAAAGTCAAATTTGGTCCCTTAGGCTTTTGAATGGGAAATTCTGAAAAAGTGCATTTTTCTGTTGTTTTTGTGCGTTGTGATATGGAAATGTAGTCAATTTAAACACATATGGGTATTAGAGGTCAAGGTCATTCAGTGACCTTGACCATAGGTCATTTGTCCATTGGGTGTCAACATGTTCAAACATCTTCTCCTCAGAAACCATTGGGCGGATTGAAGCCAAATTGTTTATAGAGTCTTAACTGAATGAGGGAACGATAATTTATATATTTGGCCCAGGTCACATGACCAAGATGGCTGCCATGCCCATATATGGCTAAAACCTTAAAAAAAATATTCCTCTCCAGAACCACTGGCCCGATTGCCTTGAAACTTGGCATGTAGCATCTTGGACTCCAGTACTACAAAATTTAAATAAATCATGACCTTGAACTGACCTTGACCTATTTTATGGCAAGGTCAAATTTTGTCCATTAGGCTTTTGAATGGGAAAATCTGAAAAAGTGCATTTTTTTGTTTCTTTTGTGCTCTGTGATATGGAAATGTAGTCAATTGCTACACCTATGGATATGAGAGATCAGGGTTATTTAGTAACCTTGATCAAAGGTCATTTGGCCATTGGGTGTCATCATTTTCAAACATCTTCTCCTCAGAAACCATTCGGCCGATTGAAGCCAAATTTCATATAAAGACGTAACAGGATGTGCGAACGGTAGTTTGTATATTTGGCCTAGGTCACATGACCAAGATGGCCACCATGCTCATATATGGTCAAAAACCTTAAAAAATCTTCTACTCCAGAACCACTGGCCCGATTGCCTTGAAACTTGGTGTGTAGCATCTTGGACTCCAGTTCTACAAAGTTTATATAAGTGATGACCTTAGGTTGACCTTGACTTGTTTTATGGCAAGGTCAAATTTGGTCCCTTAGGTTTTTGAATGGGAAAAGCTGAAAAAGTGCATTTTTCTGTTGCTATTGTCTCTGTGATGTGGAAATTCAGTCATCGTCAACCCCTACGAACACTAGAGGTCAAGGTCATTGTCTCAAGGCCGTCGTCAACATTTTCAAAGGACTTCTCCTCAGAAATCACTGTGCTGATTAAAGCCAAATTTCTTATAGAGCCTTAACAGTATAAAGAAACATGACCCAGATCACATGACCAAGATGGCCACCCTGCCCATATATGGTAAAACCTTAAAAATTCTTCTTCTCAAGAACCACTGGGCCGATTGCCTTGAAACTTGATATGTAGCATCATGGACTCTAGTACTACAAAATTTATATAAATGATGACCTTAGGTTGACCTTGACCTATTTAATGGCAAGGTCAAATTTGGTCCTATAGGCTTTTGAATGGGAAAAGATGAGAAATTTCATTTTTCTGTTGCTATTGAGCTCTGTGATATGGAAATGCAGTCAACTTCAACCTCTATAAACACTAGAGGTCACGGTCATTTAGTGATTTCATAGAAGTGGCCATGGTGGAACAGTTTACACACTCACTATCCAATCCTATAGAATTGCAGCCTGTTTATTAGCCTGCCTAAGCCAAAAACTTGCATTTTTGCCACTTGACCTGAGCATATACTGGCAGGTGAGCAATCGTTGCCCTTGGGCGACTTGTCTTTTTCTCTGCTGGCCTAGTTAAGCTAGCAATTTCTATTCCTGTCCACTCTTTAATATCATTTTTACACTTCTTCTTCTGTCTGCCTTTTCTTTTGTTCCCTTTCCTTTTGCTCTGTAGAATAGTCTTAGCTAAGTCAGAAGACATTGAGACATGGCCATTCCAACATTAGTTCTCGTTCCGTAATCATGTTAGGCGTTCATAATATTCTCCTATGGCTGCTGTAATCTTTCCGCAAACCTCTTCGTTGGTTATATGGTCCTTGTACGAAATGTTCAGTAACCTTCGATAGCAATCGGTAGGGCGTCGGACTTATAGGCCAGAAGTCCTGGGTTCGATACCCGGTCCGGCCATTTACTTTCAGTTCTCCTTCCGCTGATTAAATAAGGGCAGTATTCAGTTACTGGTGAAAGTAAGTGCGCTTAGCTTGGTGCAGGTCAACCGCTTAGGAGGTCTAAGCCTGCCCAGGAGTAGTGTGGTTAGATTAACTGACCGTTTCGACATGACCATAGCTGTAAACCGTGGACGTTAAACAATAGCACAACACAACACAACACAAAACCTTCGATAGCAACGCATCTGGCAGGCCTGCTTTCTTTCTACAACCATCAAGCTATGGGGACAATGCGGTTCTGGAATGCAGTCGCAGATGACGATCTACAACCGATCCTTCGAGAGGAAGTTGATATTACAGGAGCAGCATTGCAGAAGGGGATGTCTGCCGGAGCTCCAGCAAAACATGTTCAACCTGGCTGATGATTGATGTTTTTTATAGAGATCTGTAACAGGATCTGGAGAACAAGAGAATGATCTACACCATGAACATGTCGCTGATGATTAGAAAACCTAAAAAGGGGAACTTACAGCTCTGCCAGAACTACAGAACCGTCAGTATCAAAGTCAGGCTAAAGATCGTCTTGAAAGAGGCTGAAGTCCCAAGCCGAATAGATAATCGGTGAAGAACAGGTTCGGAGCAGATTTTCACATTTTTCAGATTTTCAATTTTAGGCGACAAATTTTTCTGCCATTTGCTAGGTTGTCTGCATTTAGCACAATGGCCTCTAACCGAACTGACAATTTGAGTCGTATGATTATTTCATCCTCGATAGGTTTCTTTTAAGCTACTATTTAACCGTAAGTTATATTCATGTTTTGTTAACTTTGCTTTTCCTCATTTCACATATCAAATGTCTTAGGTGCGCAATGTTACCGGACAGGATCGTATATAAAATACGCATCCGAAATATTTCTGTATAAAATGTAAATGACGATACATACAAAAAGCCATTTTTAAAAGAAGCTTTCTGCCACATACGATCTTTTAAATCACCTTAGACGATAAAACAATTACTTCTTTCTATGAAAATTATGTATTACTAACACATCATATTGATGTTTTGATAAACATAGGATAACAAGGTAAAGCTCGATAAATTAATTGTGTAAAGAAAACAATACATGAATTGGTCGAAACAACGAAATCATTTTCATCCTCAGTTGTATCGTCACTGCTTGTCGAGCTATCACTAGAACTGGCAAAATGGTCTTATTCAAGGTCACAGTCTTTTCTTGAATTTAATTGTTGCCCGTGATGACTCACTGAAGAGTTATGAGACCTCCATACGAGCCGAACTACCAACTAATTGTGTGCACCGCGGCGAAGGGTGAGGGTGAAGGTTTGGGCCCAGTTAAACCGGTTTAAACCCCCAGTAGTTATTATTGACCGTCCCAAGGCGGTACTACCTTTGCGGTTGCATTTGTTTTATGTTCGGTGCTGTTTAACTTATTGTATTTTAATTTTGACCCTTCTGTTGATCTAAATTATTTAGTTCAGTAAAAATAGCTGAGTTGCCACCTATTCGGGAAAGAGCTGCTGACTCGGCTTATCACTTGTAATTTATTGTTTGTTGGGATTTCTTTGTCAAATTTCCCTTTGATGTTGGGGATAGGGTTTGGGATCTGATTCAGTCAGTTCCTGAAGTATATGTACTCTTTCAGGTCACTACTGACACCTAACAATCATTTTTTTCCAAACAATAGATTCTTTTCATATTTTGCATAGCATTTTTTATATTATATTATTGGTGAAATAAAAAAGAATAAGATTGCCATGTTACCGTCTCGTTTAGGAGTTATGCCAATTTCAAAATTCGCCCGTGTCAACTTTTTGAGCCAATTTTCTCAAATTCTATGAACTTAGCAAAAACTACTATAACTTTATCGTTAATGTTTATTAAATGTTTTCATATGTCACCAGAACACTGCCAGGGACTAACCAAAAGAACAAAAAAAAAAAACAAAAAAAAAACGCTCTCCTGAAGAAAGCCACATTATTTTTCGATATCTCATTTTTAAACTGCAAATATTCACAAAATTACGCAAGTTTTCTACAAGCATAAACTGATTAGTCAAGTACTTAACACATTTCCCAACGATAGATTTTTCTGAATATTTTTCAACAAAGACATCGATATGTAAGTTGTATTGTTACAGGATATGAAGACAATTCACCGTTTAGTATGAGAGATACAATCCAATGATTACCCTATCCCCCATACATAGCTTAACTATGAAATCTACAATATCTGATCTTTGGAAGGATATTAAATTTATACCAATTCTCAAATTTTGTCAGGAATGCATTTAATTGAATTTTTTTAAGATATACACTATCCAAGTACACAACCAGGCACAAAGGACTAGAATTTTTGAAAATTCAGTATGATGTTACCCCACCCATCCAACCTATTATTGCATCTTTAGAAGTATGCAAGTTCAAGAGATAAGAAAACTTTTCTAACAGACCGAGGAAGCATACTATTAAATGATAACAAGTAAATTCACAGCAACTTGCTCAATCTTGGATAAATAGGAGATAATCAGGCAAATACTGTTGCCATAGCGACAAGATTTTGGGAGGTGAAATGTTGCTATTTCCATGGTTTTCAGAAAGGAACTAGAAATGTTTAGAAGCTTATATATCAGTTATGATTCTGATATTGTTGTGCATACATCTACATATCTGCAATTACACGGATACAAGTTTTGCACCTGAAACAGCTTTGCAGTGTATCCATGGCAACTGGGTTCTTTTTGTGTCAGGTAATTTCTATTTCTTTTGATATTGCACATTTTCAACTCAAGGGTGATTTCAAGGCCAAAACGCTTTGGAATAAACTGATAAAAAATGATATTAATTACTGAAAAAGCATTTTCAATAATGAAGCACCTGCGTGGCTCAGTTGTAAGCACTCGGGGAACTGACTCCAGATCCTTGGCTACGGGTTTGCGACCTGCTTTAGGCAAAACTCTGTCCGAATCTTAGCGGTTCTTGGTGGCCTTAGAGCCTTTAAATGACCCTCACTACGTCTGAAAATGACCCTCACTACGTCTGATATCACTAAAATACTGTTGAAAAGGAAGTACAATCGCCAGGTGTACCTTCAATAATGAGTGTATTTGGATACTTGTAGTCTTCTGCCAACATAAGAACCGCAGCAGTGTACCTGTCATGGAACTCATGACTTTTTTCAGTGCTGTCCTAGAATATGCGAAGTTGTTGAATACACTTACTCAGCTGCATAAATATGAAAAAAAAAATCGAAAAACATTTCTTGGTATGTAATAATCTTGACAAGCTTCATGTAACACAAATTTTGGTGACGTCAGCGAAAATATATCACGTCACTGAGAGCGAACATGTGACCAGTAGCCATTGTTGTTGCCAATCAACACACGTGTTTGTAAAGTACATGTTATAAAATGTATTATAAGGACTCGGTTTGGAATAAGAGGAAAAAATGTGAGGTTAATTTATTGTTTGATTATAAATCTAATACAATAGCATGCGAGGGCGTGGGAATGTTCGAAATTATGCTAGTCCATGGCCTTATCGATGTTTTGACTCACTGGCATAATATTTGGCATAATATGTTTATGTATTTCATCTGTAATGACATATAGTTCAACTCCAGGAACCTTGTTATTTTGCACAATGCACGAATCACTTTATTCTTGTTGGTGATGATTTAGTTCTCGGAACGATGTGTTACGCAGAGGGTTTTACACACGGGTTTAGAGCCTTATGCGTCGCAAGGACGGCGGAGGGTGACTTCCGATAAAGGGTGTTATCGACCAGTGTACTACATCAACAAGGAAACTCTAACAACGTTAGAATTTTTTAAATTTATTTATATGATAATGTAAGTTCTATATACACACAATACAATTTACAACTGTCACAACTACAATAATATACAACACATATCAGTTCATGTCGCTGGCCCAAGTAAGGTGTTTGTTCCAAATCTGTAATCGATCTGCGTATGTTGCGCAAATCGATTACCGTCTGACGTCAACACCGTCCTCGGCTCAACGCCATGAACTAAAAAACAATATGCAAAGAACAAAGGCGTAAACTGAGCTCAAAAACGAAAAAAATAAGGCCTTTATACCGTTGCCGGCTATCTAAGACTGGTCACTACCTGGATAGCAGGGACCAGTCTACATATTATAGGATATTACCTACTTATTCTATATCGCGCACTTATGGATACTTTTTAGCAAGTGCTGTTGACTCGCTAATACACTAATGAACGAACACTACTGGTTCATAATGTCCCACTTGTTATTCAGCAACTAATCACTTCAACGACAGTGGTAGACAACGCTTAATTCTCACGCATCCCGCCTTGGCTAAGGATTACTGCGCAAGTGGCGTCGTACTTGTGCTTCTACCCGGGTTGGTATTAACCTTGAGATGTAATATTGTATCTCCAGGTGAGAAGTGGCTTTCAGCCCAAACAGTTTACTGCCGGACTTGAAGTGCCTAAAAATAACGAACTTACACTTAATACATTATAACAACATGATAATAATACGTAAGATCTGGGCCTAACGTTCTAAATTGAGTATAAAGAAGGAGTCTAACGGTAGCAGGAGCTGCCAACAATCTTTTCAGAATCCATACAAAATTGTTTTGCTCGACAAAGCTTTTAGATTAATATATCACATGAAAAGATAAACACTAACGAGCTCACGACAGTACTGTTGATATATATGTCATAGTACTTCTTAATGTCTATTGTTTCGGGCCGCTTAGCGCGTGTGTTCCGGCCGTCACAATCATATTGGAAAAAAAACAGTCGCACGGGAATCGACGAGACTTTCATTTCTCCCTTAAAAGTTCGCCTGTTGCAACTAGGCTCCTTCTGTGATACCCTTGTTACAGCAATTTCCCCGAACCGGCTATATTTGTTGAAGACGTATTGATGCTAGTCGTACTCGTGCTAGCAATGAATCTAACTTACCTGATAGTTTTATACTTATCTACAGTCACTCCATTAAGTATATCACTTACAATCAGCGACAGGCAAAAGTGAGATTGGACGTTGGATTTACTCTCTCTCTCTTTCTCTCCCTCTCTCTTTCTCTCTCTCTCTCTCTCTCTCTCTCTCTCTCTCTCTCTCTTTGTTAAACTTCTATAAAGCAACAAACCTTTCGAACAAAAATTAGTTTGGGCGTTAAATATACACTCTGTGTGTGCGTTAGTGTGTGTGGTGCTTAGAGTTTATTAAGAACCAGACACTGATTGAAAACCGAACAATTTATTGTATCTGTCTTGGGTAATTAAGATCATTTCTGTACGTGTATAATTCCTTCAATTATCTTGATATTTCAAAATAAGTTCTGTTTCAGCCTGCGGTACTCCAAGAGATCCCAGCAATGGTATAGCAGTTTATCAAGGAACAAGATATGGTGATGTTGCTGACTTTGTTTGCGTATTTGGATACATGCTAACTGGACCACAGCAACAGGTTTGCGAAGAAGACGGAATTTGGTCAGCTGAAAATACGGCATGTGAATTTATTGGTAAGACATAACTAAAATTTTAGAAAACGATCTTAAGAAAACAAAATAACAAAATAACAAAAGTGACTCAACACATGATTTTCCCTACTCTTGCACTCATTTTCCAGGATAGACTACTTGAGATTGTGTCCAGTCGGCTTAGTAGCTTAAGAGAAATTTTCGAAAATGCTGACGGACGGGGACTGACGGACGGACGATATTGGTTTGGCTACATTAGAAGCTCATCTGATAGCTAAGCGTAACCTCATGTACAAATATGTATAGTTAGACTAAACGTAATAAGTACGAGGGATGTTCAGAAAGCTCTGATCGTGACGTCTTATTTTGGTAACCATCATAAAAACAGAACTTTTGATAGCGAAAATATATAAAGGTATGATATGAGCGGACAACTCTGCAAACGTGGTGTATATTTTCTAAAGGACATATTTTTTAACGTTTTTGAAAGAGGTTACCCTACAGCCACTGCAAATTTTCACTTAAGAAGGCCAATAGACTGCTCATATATGAGCAGTCTATGAATTGTTTTCATCATTGCTACTGAAACTAATTCCCCAGGCAACTGTGACCTGTAAATATTGCGGAAAATATATTTAATCTAGGTTCCATACTGTCCCTTAAGATAATAAATATTTTATTTTATGTAGTAGCAAATTCTCCCGTTGTAATAAAGTTATAATGATTTTGTATAACAACAAGGGTTTCAACATTCAAAATCTTGTTAGGCAGACCCTTTGCACGGGCCAATTCGAAACCGTCGAAAAATTAAAATTGATATAAACAACGAAGCCGCTACGAGCTTTCGAAAATGACGTTGACGTTGTTTTCACTAACGTCATAAGAACTGCGCATTGCTTTGCAAGGACTAAATCGATAACGTTTACTACCCTTCTAACTTTTGAATGGATATTAAAAGCAACGAATGACAAGAATCTGACAAAAATTCATTTTGTATTTACAATGATTTTTCACTTGAATGACACGCTGAAAATAAATTTACATATGAAATTAGCCCAGTGGTATGACTGGGGCAAAATAACATGCGTTGTAACTCAATAAGAATAATACATCTTTGGATAGTGTTAGGTATCATTATAAAGACGAAATGTAGTGCTTTCAATTCATGCTTAGCATTTGTCCCCAGCATGCCGCTAAACAAAGGTATGCGGCTAGAATCAGAACTTTCTGAACAACCCTCGTATTTATTCAAATGCTTGTTTTGACGACTGATTCAATAACATCTGCTATTTGTCAGTTTGTAGACCATGGCAGGAGTGATAATATTCCGAAACTTATATATTTCGTTTTGCATATAATTTATGATATACAGGAAGATTCTGCATAAAAAGATGTTTCCTTTATAAGATATTGAAAAGGTAAAGGATAGGCCATGATCAGGAATTAATATAATCAACTCCCACATTCCGCTCTTAAAACCAATAGGGAAAGAAGCACACACACACACACACACACACACACACACACACACAGAGTGTCTGGCGGAAAAATTAACACAAGTTCACGAAAGACACGCACGGTAAACCAAATGAACAGCTCTTTTCCAAACGGGTGGTCATTCAGCTACCCTAATAACAAACAGCATTAACATTTTCTTTATCTATTTTATTTTTAACTTACAAAACAAAACTGACGGCAGATTGGGCAGCAAAACAGGTGATTAAACCGCAAGAGAACATAGTAAAGCGGACATAGCACATTGTAACATCAATGCACCACGACTGGAGTGCCGCCTTGGAACGGTCAGCAAAATACAACTGGGGGCTTAAACATGTTTTACTGGTGCCAAACCTCGTCCTCTGCTTCTGCAGTGGTTCGAAACATTTAGATAGCTGTTTGGCCCGCATGAAGGTTTCCTAACCATCGGAAACAAACAAATCACGTATAAGACCTATGATGAATCAAAGATGACGACCCGACGGAAATAACGTATTGCAACACCAGGAGACAGCTAGGAAGTCAAACAACACCACTGATATATCGGAGCAAAAGAAAACCATCAGTTAGTTCCCGAATAACCAAGTTCAAACTTACTCTGAATTCAGTCAGTTGTTTGGATCTAGCATATCGGTTTTGAGACTGCCTAGTATCAAGTTTTTGTATTTTTCTTGCTGATTTGTATATTTACTTCATCGTTATCATTTAACTAAAAGGCGCAAAAGGTGGTGCGAATAAAATTAAAATTGATCAAGGATTGGAAAACAATTCAAAACTTCAAATAATAGCCTTGTCTTACAGAAATGTATAGTATAAATGACCATGATGATGATACAGCTTAGTACCATGATGTGATAAAATTGAGTTTTGTTACTGTTTGCATTTATCCTCTGTAGTATAAAAGTTATCACTTTTTATATGTTCCTTTTATTATTCAAAATACGAGGTGCATAACGTTTCTGCTTAATAATTAAATCTTGAACGTTTCGATATTTTCCAATCTTTATAAAGATATACTTTCCATGTATTTTATGTTTGGAATTTTTTTTTTCTTAAATTAATTTTATCTCTTGGTACTTTTTTTAAGAATGTCCACCACTGCAGGCTCCAGAAAATGGGTTCTTGTCAAGTTTAAATCATAACGTCGGAGCCTACATCACAGTTTCCTGCAATGAAACGTACATGTACCTTGGTGATGCCGTACTAGTGTGCTTACTTGGAGGAACTTGGACTGGATCAGTGGGCCGTTGCGCAGGTATATTTTTTTCTAATTGAAATAGTGTCTCAAGTAATAGAACTAATGCATTTGCGCTATTTTTTATCATTTAATTTTCTTAAGTTAAATTTGCTGGCGTCTACACCTCGATAAAACCCCGACTAAAGGAAATTCATTCTTTATATAAGTACGAAAGTATTTTATTAATTAGTGGCTTATTAGCGCAGTTAGTTAAAACACGTGATGCAGATGACATACATACAAGAAGGAGTTTTTGTCCACACTATTGTTTTGATACGGAAAGTATTTATATCCATATATCGTGTTATGATCTCTACACGCTGTAAGCTCAATTACCATGATTCATAGCTAAAAAAGAATTGCATACAATTTCGCTACATTCAATGGATCAAATACTTATATTTAAAGAGATCTTATATTAATATATAGTACATGTAGCGAAAATATTTACGAAAAAAAAACTACAGGGTAAATTTGTGGATATTTGCTTTCTGCAGTTGAAGATACATTTAATTATAATAATAATTAATAAGATTATACGACAGCAAGTATGGCTCGGAGAGGGATGCTCGTTGCTTCCCGAGACCTGTCTACATCTTTTCTTTCAATCTTTTGGGGTTTAGCGACACTGAATAAGTGAAATACAGAAACGAGCGTCTGTCGCAATAAATTTTGTATAGATACGTCTATTTTATACATTTGTTTAATTAAAAAATATAAATATATAATATACAGTCAAACCTGCTTATGTGGTCACCTCTATCAAGGAATCACCTGTCTTAAGCAACCAGCTTTTCTGGGTCCCTTGAACCAAAGTAAAGTGCAAATAAACCTGTATTAAGGGGTCAGCTGCCTTAAGCAGCCACTTTTTGTCTTTCTCTTGGCTGATCCCTTAAGACAGGTTTGACTGTAATAGAAAAAAAATGACAGCATAAAATCTATCTTGATTGATCTAAATAAATATTTGGCAGCATATAGAAAGAATTATAGACATTGTAAAGGCCTAAAGGCCTCCATCTTTCATTTCAAAATACTTCCGGTCGTTCCGAAATTAGAATATTTAATATATTTATGGAAGATATGACCGATTTTGTGAAAGCATCTTTTTTGAATGACGTTTATAGTTGTGTAAAAAAGTATGCAGGGAATTTCTCAGAAATAGACACAATTCAATATCAGACCCCACCCAAGACACCATGTGGAGAAAAAGACTACACAAAATAAGTCACCAACAAACACCTCACCAACGGCAGCCATGTGAATAGCCATTTCCATCTAGGTGGTCACTGGCCTAGCCTTAATATCACAAGGAATATATCAATAACAGACATAACAAAAACAGCACACAAAAACAACCAAGAAAAACTAAAATAGTACTGCAGCCTCAGAATGGAAAACATATCCTAGAAAAAGTTACAAAATTACATTTTACGGCACAATACAAAAAATCAAATTGTTTAAGGCCCAATACCCAAAACTCCAAACAACTTGTATCAAAGACTAAAATTGTTACACATAAAATGGAAATTGGTCCCGATGAAGCGTATGCTATAACCCTTTCAGAATTATTTAAGCTTTAAATATTTCTTATATATATATATTAAGGTAGTCGTATAAGGAACGATTCTGTTCTTATTTTTCTTGAACAAAAGAGAGTTATTGTTCATGATGAAATGTGGAGTATATACAGTTATATCACTCACTAACAATGTGTACCGTAGAGATCCTAAGTTTTCGGGCTCATATGTCTGTACAAACAGTGGAAATCGAGATCAGACTGTCCCTTGGGAACCAAAATGACCAAGGTATTCACAGTTGCCATCCCATCTGCGCATTTCTGCCGGTATAACTCTATGGTAGAACCAAATAACAGGAAAATAAAAAATAGGGCGAGGATCGGCTGTTCTTGCAGCAGGTGCAGAATTTTGGCAGTCTGTTTTAGGGATATGTTTGAACTTTAACATTGTTTTTTCAGGCAACGAAACGGTGAGATGTTTATTTTTTTGTTTTATTCTGTAACACACAATGTAAGTGTTACTAAAATAATATGCATAAGCATGCCCCATAGATTTAATATATTTTTCATGATGTTTTTCATGAAATTCAATTTTCTTGCATTTTTAAAGGATGTAAAAATATACTTATTAACAAGAGAACTGCATTCTTTTTGTTTCCAGTTTGTTTTCAATTTCTTGTGTTATAGATTATATGATTTGCTGAGATGAAAGTACAATTATGTGCTGGAGATACGAAATTTAATGAAAAATGTGTCAAAAACAGTATGTAGAAATAAAAATATTTTTTTTTTCATTTTATAGGAAAACAAAACTTGAAAAATCTTCTTTCCTTATCAAAATGTTTTATAGCTCTTTGGGTTATTTAGATGGTATAATGTTTGAATGCCCCGCCAATATTTCTATTCAGTATCCAACTACCTTTAAGTACAGCATATTACTTTGGTTGGAAGTTCCCCTACGGAGTGTTTAAGAAAAAGGAAGATGACTTTGAGTATGAAATAACCTGTAAAATGACTTAAAGAATTTTTTATTGTATATCGTTATTTCATAGACGAAGGGAAAATCTGTTATTGTAATTGAAACTGATTATGCTGAAAATTGATAGAAAAACATATCAAAGTATGTATGTTGCGTTGTAGACCTCACTATTAATCCAGGATTAATAAATATTGTATTGAGGGAATGCGATACGTAAAAAGTCTGTTTTCCAAAAAGAAAAAGAAAAAAAAAGTAAAACAAATATCTGTTCACAGGTGCATTGCATTAATTTTATACCTTGGCAATTTTTATAAGTCTTAGCATATCCCAAAATGTATTCTAGCTTCGGGTGAAAGTATATTTTATCAAAAATCTTGCACTTACCATGGGAATAAATAAAGAGACGCTACTTAAGATTCCAGAAAAGATTGCTGTATAGAATACTGCGGAATAAAATGACTTTTGGAACCTATCAAAGCTATTTATCCCCTCACACCACGAAGTGGTGAGGGGATATAGGTTTTGTCCCGTACGTAAGTACGTACGTACGTAAGTACGTACGTACGTACGTACGTATGTTCACCTTTTGTCAGCACTCAAGCACCTTCATTTCTCAACGGATTTTGAAATAACTTCACACAAGTGTAGGGCATGACAATATCTCGAGCAAGTTCGACTTTCAGGGTGCTGCGCCCAAGGTCAAGGTCACTGTGGCTATTTTTAGAAAAACTTTGTCAGCGCTCTAGCGCCTTCATTTTTCAATGGATTTTGAAAGAACTTCACACAAGTGTAGGGCATGACAATATCTCGAGCAAGTTCGACTTTCAGGGTGCTGCGCCCAAGGTCAAGGTCACTGTGGCTATTTTTAGAAAAACTTTGTCAGCGCTCTAGCACCTTCATTTCTCAATGGATTTTGAAATAACTTCACACAAGTGTAGGGCATGACAATATCTCGAGCAAGTTTGACTTTCAGGGTGCTGCGCCCAAGGTTAAGGTCACTGTGGCTATTTTTAGAAAAACTTTGTCAGCGCTCTAGCGCCTTCATTTCTCAATGGATTTTGAAATAACTTCACACAAGTGTAGGGCATGACAATATCTCGAGCAAGTTCGACTTTCAGGGTGCTGCGCCCAAGGTCAAGGTCACTGTGGCTATTTTTAGAAAAACTTTGTCAGCGCTCTAGTGCCAATATTTCTCAATGGATTTTAAAATAACTTCACACAAATGTAGGGCATTACAATATCTCGAGCATGTCCGACTTTCAGGGTGCTGCGCCCAAGGTCAAGGTCACTGTGGCTATTTTTAGAAAAACTTTGTCAGCGCTCTAGCGCCTACATTTCTGAACAGATTTTGAAATAACTTCACACAAATGTAGGGCATGACAATATCTCAAGCGTGTATGACTTTCAGGGTGCTGCGCCCAAGGTCAAGGTCACTGTAGCTATTTTTAGAAAAACTTTGTCAGCCCTCTAGCGCCTACATTTCTCAACGGATTTTGAAATTACTTCACACAAGTGTAGGGCATGACAATATCTTGAGCAAGTTCGACTTTCAGGGTGCTGCGCCCAAGGTCAAGGTAGCTATTTTTAGAAAAACTTTGTCAGCCCTCTAGCGCCTACATTTCTCAAAGGATTTTGAAATTACTTCACACAAGTGTAGGGCATGACAATATCTCGAGCAAGTTCGACTTTCAGGGTGCTGCGCCCAAGGTCAAGGTTACTGTGGCTATTTTAAGAAAAACTTTGTCAGGGCTCTAGTGCCTATATTTCTCTACGGATTTTGAAATAACTTCACACATATGTAGGGCATGACAATATCTTGAGCAAGTTCGACTTTCAAGGTGCTGTGCCCAAGGTCAAGGTCACTGTGGCTATTTTTAGAAATACTTTGTCATCGCTCTAGGGCCTACATTTCTCAGCGGATTTTGACATAACTTCACACAAATGTAGGGTATGACAATATCTCGAGCAATTAGTCTTGTGTGAGGGGATTTGTATCGCCTGCGATGCCTTGTTAAACTATATTGACATGTGCTGAAAAACTTCCAAGTTTGTCTTTTTTGCTGTGTACAGAAATAAGGTAATGAAAAAACCGAGATTGACATTTCAACAACAGATTTAAAAAAATGTTATATTTGATGAAACTCCGCATAAATTTCTTTTCCGCAAGAACAGAATTATCCTTAAAAAGAGCAAGGCGGGGCCGTCTTTGAGAACATTAGCGAAGGTCCTGTGCTAGAAACAGTCAAGCTTGCTTAGAGATATAATAAATAGAATACCTCCAATATCCCATCTGCGAGCTTTTTCGCTAAAATACTTTAAATGCCATTTTGCTTGCGGTAGGGCACTGATAATTGAAAAACTGACATAACAGAAAATAGGGATGGGTAATTTACCTTTGCTAAAGCAAGTTTAGATTTTGATTTATTAGCTTTTGTAAACTCCTGTCTTAATTATTTAACAACACCGAGTAGGTATTTCATTCATCTGTTTTGTTATAGCGTAAAGGTGTGAACAATGCATGCTAGTAGGTACACTGCTTGGATAAAAAGTAGGAAAAAAAAACAATCGCTTCATATATTTAAATGCAATGGTGCTGCATTTCTAAAGACTCATATCTGTGCTTTGCAAAAGTATCAACAGGGACAAAAAATGACAAATATAAGAAACAATAAGAACCAGCACCTCAGACACAAAGTAAAAAGATAGGCAATGATCAGGAATTAATACAACTAAATCCCACATCCCGCTCTCAAAACCAAAAAGAAAGAAGCACACACAAACGGAAATTGACACAAGTTATCGAAAGACACGCACGGTAAACCGAATGAGCAGCTCTTTTCAAAACAAATGGTAATTCAGCTACCCTAATCAAAAACAAAATCAACATCTATTTATAGCCTGTAATAGACAAGTCCGGGATAGGAGGTATACGTTATGCGTTATAGAATTCGTTAACGACAAAAGCAATATTTCAATGTAGTGCAGCTTGTACAAAGAAAATGAGAATGTAGAGCATACAAAAGCTTGAGCATTGTATGTTCGACTATTGACACCCTGAACCAACTAAACACTGATTCTTTTGCTCGAACGGATAATGTCTGATGCTCCCGAAGAACATGACGGAAAGGTTAGCATAGGCGGCAGAAACATTACCAATCTGCGGTTTTCCGATGACATAGACGCTCTAGCTGAGGTAGAGCAGGAACTAGAGGCCCTAGTTGAAAGTCTCGGCAAAATCTGCGCAAAGTATAAGATGGAGATCAGTGCTGAGAAGACCAAACTGATAACAAACAGCACAGATGGCATGCAGAGGGCGATCAAGGTAAAGGGCAGAAGCTTGGTACTGTAACAAGCTTTAAATACCTTAGAGCAGTTGTCTCAGATGATGCTCAAAACAGGAGTTGTCTTAAGGATTACACAAACCACTTCAGCTCTTACCAAGCTGAAACCAAGGTTGAGAAATAATAACATATTTTTTGGATCAAAGGTGAAACTTATGCGCTCCCTTGTTATTCCCATATATCCGTATGCCTGTGAATCGTGGACCTTGACAGCAGAGTTAGAGAAAAGAACGCAGCCTCTGAGATGAGACGCAGCCCAAGGTTACTGAACATTACGAACAAGGACCATATAACCGATGAGGATGTTCACGGAAATATCCAAGCAGCCATTGGAGAATATGATGACCTGATGCTGGTCAAGAAACGGAAACTAAATAGTTTGGCCACGTCTCAAGTTTTTCTGGTTTAGAAAAGACGATTTTAAAGGGCTCAGGGAAAGGAAAAAGAAGAAGAACTAGACAAAAGAAGAGGTGGGAAGACAATATTAAAGAGTGCTCAAGGATGGATTTTGCCAGCTCAACTAGGGCAGCTGAAAACAGGACAAGGTGGAAAGGATTGTTTCCAAGCCATCTGTGGTGCCCTAACGAGAAGGTTATGGGATAGATAGAATAGAATAGAATCGGCAATGAATGCTTAATGTCTTTTTTGAAGTCTAAACAAAGTCCATAAGGTTTTAAAATTCTTAAATAAATGAATCACATACATCACATGCTTTACATTGTTCGATTTGATGGCGACTTTGTCATTGGAAATGATGACGTTGGCGTGTATATTAATCTGCGCAGCGCTATAAGCGGTGACAATAGGATACCTTGTAGTGTAAATCATGTCTCGTAGTAGATAAACATTCATGTAGAAATCAAGTTGTTGGCCTGAGCAAATAGCTAGCGTATTACTGATGGAGTGAGTGAGTCAGTGATTGAGTGGGTGAGCAAGCAAGTCAGTCAGTCAGTGAGAGAGTCTGTAAGAGTCAGTGAGCGAATGAATGAAGAAGCAAGCGAGCGAGTGAGGGAAGGAATACGAAAGCAAGCAAGCAAGTGAATTAGTAAGTGAGTTAGGAAAGAAGGGAGCGCCTGAGTGTGAAATTGAGTGAGAGAAGGAGAGTGAAAGTGAGTAAGAGAGGGAGGGTGTTTGCAAGCAAGCCAGCAAGTGAGTGGAAGAGTGAATGAGATTGGAAGAAACCGAAGGAGAGAGTCAGGGAGAAAGCGAGTATTCGAGTGAGATTGATTGAGTGAGAGAGAAAGGAAGGACAGAGGAAGCAAGCGCGGTAGCAACTGAGTGAATTGGGGACTGAGGGAGAGCGCAAGAGTACGATGAATGAGGAAGGGAAAGAGAAAGCAAGTGCATGTGTGAAGAGTGAGTGTAAAACAAAGCAAGCGAGAAAGTTAAAGAAAGAGTGCGTGTGTGAGATAGGGAGGGAGCGAGGGAAAGGAAAACCAAAGAGTGTATGACGGATGAATGAGTGAATGATGAGTGAGTGAGTAAAGAATGAGTGAGTGAGTGTGTGAGTGTGTGAGTGAGTGAGGAAGTGAGTGTGGGTCAGAGGGAGGGAGGGAGCAAGAAACTGAGCGAGTAAGTGACGGATGAAGCAAATGATTTCGAAAGTGAGTGAATATGGGGGAAAGAAAGCCAGCGAGCAAGACTAAGGAATTGAGTGAGGGAGGAAGCACGTCAAAGTGCTAGTGAGTGAATGAGGGAGGTAGGGAGGGAGCAAGCGTAAGGGGGTAAAAAGTGAAAGGGGAAGCATACGCTTGAATGAGTAGTGATGGAGAAAGGGAGCAAGCGCTTGAGTGAATGAGGGTTGGAGAGCAAGTAATTGTCAATAGTCAGTTCTTGAGCGTGTCTAAATGCAATTGTTTGTAAGTTTTACAAGAATCCACCATGTTATCGTGCAGACAAGAAACCGTCGCAAATGACAATGTGTGTCTGCTTTTATACATAGTAAACTAAAGCAGACATTTATACAGAGCAGACGCTTGCAGGCACATAGCGCCTGCTATTCACAGCTTCGACGGAGCTTTGAAAGAGCAGGAGCTCTTTAGTAGAGCATTGGTAAGGCATAATTTTACCTGTAAGATACATTACTTTCAATGGAATTTCTGCCGGAACGACACCAAAACGGAAGTTATAATTAGACTGGTTCGAATAGAAATCAACGAAAAAATAATACAGGGCGTACTGTCTTTCTGTAGCTTAGTTACGTAATGACGTCAAACGTTCTGATGAGAAAAACGCAAAAGCGTCAACGTTAACCGCTTCTGTGATCACACAAAGTGCAAGGAGGCTGAGCGTGGGGTAAAATTTAAAGGAAATAAAGCGCCGTAGAGAAGGAACTGAAAAACTATAGCCCGTTTATCCGAGGGGATAGATAACAATGGAGAAATCTGTTCTGACAGTTTCTCATCAGTTTGTAGACAAAAGACAAAGTTCGCTGCTGTGGAGTTGCAATGCTTTTATTACAAATTCCACACGACAAGACAAAAAAAAGACATTGTGAAATTGAATCCAGAATCTTACAATGAATAGTCAGATCAGAGTATACACTTCGATCACCCATTATTATTATTGCTCGAAATGTTAGAGTTACCATGATAATTTAAAGAGTAACTACACTTCATGAACTGACTGAATCAGATCCCAAACCCTATCCCCAACATCAAAGGGAAAGATTGACAAAGACATCCCAACAAACAATAAATTACAAGTGATAAGCCGAGTCAGCAGCTCTTTCCCAAATAGATGGCAACTCAGCTATCTTTATTGAACTAAATAATTTAGACCAACAGACGGGTTACAACGGACTAAGCAAATTATATGAAAAACATTTAACAATTAACAATTATTTTTACCTATTTTCTATTTTTATGATAGAAAAATTAAACTGAGAACACAATAAATTAAAGAGCACCGAACATAAAACAAATGCAGCCTTAGAGAGGGTTTATCATACCAAAGCGATAGTCTCGCCTATAGGCAGTGCCTATTTTACATATTACGAGACGTGACAAACGCATCAAATACGTTACGAACGCGTTCAGCGCGTTTAAGGCACGCAGTGTACGCTGCATGCTCGTCACGATTTCTCACGACCTTGGATCGGGCGTTTGCGGGACCCGCTTGTGACGTGCACTAACGCGTATCAAACGCGAGAGTAACGTATAACCTGCATGTGAAGCCTGTGTATCACTTGCCTTTGGCGTATCGGAAACGTATAATAGCTCTGCAGGTAGAATGTCTGGAGTATGGCTTGGCTGCTATTTTAGAGACTTCTTTGCATCAGACCGACTGCTTAAAATTGACTGATTATCCACAAGACTGACAGGGCGACTTGGACGATTGACTTTGGGTATTGCTGATCACCATACTCCTGAGATGGTTCTTGGAAGGCCTCTGCATCTGAGTCTAATGATGATGAGCAGGAAACTTGCTGAGTGACTGCAGCACTCAACCTCTGGGAATCGGGCTTCCTTCCTGTTCTCAGGCTACGGGTACACTTGGCATGGCCTTTCCTCTTCGGTGGCATTCACTAATAAATGCACGATCTAGAACAGATCGCATACACAGCTTCGATAGATGACAAAACACAAATGGTGAGCGGCGTGCCCTTTTTACCCGCAGGTGGTGCCAGCAACCGCGACCCGAAACATGTCCCAAACACGTTTCGAAAACGCCCAAAGCTCTCCACAAGCAAGCAAATACTCGTGGCTAGCGCTAGAGACATGTCCCAGACATATTGTAGAAACGTTTCGACATTTAGATATGCGATAGTGTGCATCTCAGTCTTAGTCTACGCTACCCGTACCCCCAACACGCGCCCACTAATCGTTTCGAACACGTTCAACGTAAGTCTGACAAGACAGGACAAGCTTTGAGCGCCCAATATAAGAACAGTGTGACGATATGCAATTTCGGGTTTCAAACGCAAGTTGGTTGGTTGGTTGTTTTGGGTTTAACGGCTCTTTGGGACTGAATTTCAGTCTATATTGAGCCGTCTCCCAGAGAGAGGCTAAGGAGAAAGAAATAAGACGTGATAGGAGTGAGAAAAACGTCCAAAACAATCCCCACCCGCACCTACTGCAAGCAAAGTAGGCCCTTGCCCAGTTATTTTCCAAATAAGTAGGACGCCCCGACACTGAAACTTACCAAGCACTATCGTCCGACAACAACCTCCCCCCTTTAAAATGCAAGTGAGAATACCTACAGTAAATGACCGGACTAGCCTGACCAAATTTGTATGCAGGCCTGGTTTGTGCACCTCCCGACGAACGTCAGATAACTATACTGGTCATGTAATACATGTCATATGTACAATGTGCACTGTAGTGAAATAATTTACCGTATCGACCTTCAATATTGGACAAAATATAAATGCTTGGGAAAACACTGTAGACCCAAATCAGAGTTGGCACTCTTTGCCACCCTACCCGCAAGATTGTAGCCAAAACGATTTTACGGTATTATGCATAGTCGGACGTGTTGTTCTGATATTAAGGATAATTACGGTAGCTATTCAATAACGATTTCATAAACGTTTTCAAAACCTCTTATCCCGGATTCGTCTATTACAACATAGAGGGACTGAGTAAGATTTATGGAACACTTGCACCGGTATACTGTATCTACCCCTCTCTTCTGTCCTATATTCCAGTTGTCAGTGTGAAAAATACCATAAAAAGTATTCTTTAAATAGCTCATACATGGGATAAAACAGGCGATCTAATAATTAAATGTTTAAAGCAAGCCTAAAGGTTCTATCAACAGTACCTACGCTAATAGGTACTGAATAGTAAAAATTTGCTTCCAAGAAGGTCCCGTCTGGCATTTTGTAAGGATAAACATTTTCTTGAACAAAGAAAATTATCCGGGGTTTCATTGAAGATTTGTTTACGTATGTGTAATTGAAATGTTGATCCCGGTTTTTCGTTTCCATATTTCTGTACATAGCGAAAAGACTTAAACTACTAGGAATCGTTTCAGCATTGGTCAATATGGTTAAGATATCTTTGATAGGTTGCAAAATCGCTTCTCCGCAATATTCTATACAGCAAAATTTTCTGGAATCCTAAGCAGTACCCCTTTATTTATCCCCATGGTAAGTGTAAGATTTTTGAAAACAAAGAATTTCAGTCGAAGCTAGAATGCATTTTTGGAAATGCTAAGACATATGAAAAATTTACATTGGTATAAAATTAATGCTACATACCTGTATTAATAATTGTATGTTTCTATATCTATGTTCTTTCTTTTTATTCATTATTTTAGTCAAAAATGTATAGCCCGTTTGTGTCCAAGTGCAAACGGGATTTTTCTCAGTTTTTTTTAAATGATGAACTTCCCATTGAATGTTTTGATAACCCGATGATTCCTGTAACTTGACATAACAGAATACAAAAAATCCAAATTTTTGCTTGCTTTCGTAAAATATTTTCAATTAACATTAATGCAGAATGTGAGCAGTTTCACTGAAGGGCGTCTAATGCTTGTAAGAACAGCCAAACTATTGTTGATAGGCACTAGCGTAAACTCATTGTTAAATACAGGTGTGGGCGTATATCCTTTCGACGGCTGTCGCGTATTTATACGTAATTGCTGACAATGACATTTTGAACGACCCTTACAACCCCATGTATGCATGCATCTTATCAACTTTGATTTTTCTGTATATGCCAGGTTCATGGCCTTGCACGCTCTTAGTATCAGTTCTAAAATGCATACTGGGAGGACACTAGACGCTTTCAAATGCCGAAAATAAAACTTTGAAAAAATCACTTTTGAAATTCGGCTTTTACCATGACTTTTTGTAACCGCTCTACTAATCTTACCAAACAAGCTGGGCAAAAAAAACCAATATGGGATAGACGCGCAATACAAAAGAAAATAAGAAGAGAGAGAAAAAAGAAGAAAAGAGGAAAAAATCGAAAAAAAAAAGTCCGTGCGCAATTTTCTCTGGGCCGTGACCTCTGACGTCATGAGAAGAATAAGTGTCATTTATTGTAAAGCTAAATATGTCTACTATCGATTGTAGTTTCGATTTTACTCATCAAGTAAGCAAGTCAAAATTAAGGGTAAACTATCCTACCATATCCCCTTTTTCACCGACTTTCTTGAAACCTCTGGTCGTGGAAGGGATATGAATGAAATAGAAAAAAATTTTCACCTGTCCGCATTCGTATGCATGGTGTCACTGGTCAGGTGATACTATGTTGTAAATAAACTTTAAACTATTACATAGTTTTGCGAGTAAAAAGTATATGTTTTAAAATTTGATAATATAAGATGAAACAAATTAAATAGGAAAAAATGGAGTCAGAATAAAATTCTGATTAATTAACCAAATTTTGTTACAGAGATAGCATACATTGGCCGCATGCTCTGGTACGTAAAACTAATCGGGAACTTTAACAGCCAACTTTTACTCTCTTGTAATTTAGAGGTGAAAATGACATATTTTAGGTACTTTTTTGTTTAGAAACTTTTTTATGCAAAGCCTCACATTTCTACAAAATTATGATTTTTTATGTATAAGATGAAAATTAAGAATAAGCAATGAAAAATCTTCTGCTTATAATGAATTTGGAGAAAATAATGAGGATGCCGTTTGCGTTTGGGACCAAACGGTCTGTATATCTAATGTTTTTGTCGATCCCACTTCTGCTTTCAATGGACCCATTGAAATTAGATATTTTGTGTGCACAACTCCTCTTTAGTTTCTCAAAATCATTCCTAAGCTTTCCTTCTTGAGGTCTTTAAATAAGCATCGACTTCGAGTATATGGTCGGACAATTTAAATGACATTTTTTTACAAAAAAAAGAAAGAAAGAGAAAAAGACTTTGTTTTCGATGCTGCATCTTACCTATTGAGTTGGTACCTCGTGTGCGCGGCGCTCCTACACCTCCACTCCCCCCCCCCCCGCCCCTCCCCCAAAACTTACGCTTTAATAAGAATTAATGAGTCGCACAGAGGACAATGCAACGGCATTTTTTTTTGCTACTAGCAGTAGTATTTACGGGATAAAACGGAATTACAAAGGTACTTGCTTCTTTCTTATCCTCTCTTTACCTGACAGATAAAGTCTGTAAATTTACATCCTATTCCATAAAAATAATTGCCACTTTCTCTCCGTATATGTTCTTCAGTTCTTTTTCGTCTGTGTTGTCCTATTTAGAGAGGCGCCGTAGTCGAGCGGTTAGACTGACTCAGTGATGGTGCAGAAAGTCGCCGCAAGGTTTTGAGATCGCGCCCAGGTTTCGCCATCCGACGGCTGGAAAACCCTCTCTGTCAACCCAGCAGTAAATGGGTACCTTTTTCGAATCAGGGAAGGATAAGGCAGCGAAAGAAGAGGGATGGGCTCCACCTTTCATCTGCTGTGCCCAAGATACAGTGTGCCTCTAAACCTCACTGCCTGTACGGCTATTAGGCTATGGGAAACGTTTACGTTTACCTTTTACCATTTTCTCTTTTACAAAAGCTTCTATGTTTCTCTATAGTGCTTAATTATTAGGCGCGCGCCATGTTGTCTTCGAAAATAACATAAATGTTTTAGAGTAACGTCAATCGACGTCTTGGTTACCGCTGCGTCAATTGTATACGCACGAGCATTGAGGTAATTTCCCTTTAAAGCACCTAAATAAACCTTGATGTCAACATACTCAATTGAACTTATCTACAAATTACAGTTTAGTTTAAGGAATATTTTATTGCTCAAATGGGATCGGGTTACACGTTCTCATAACATTAGTAACAGCCGCCTCCCTACAATATTTAATACACCAGAAACATGACTACATTCAGTCATCGTCATTATACCAAACATTGAGACACTTTTACAGTTGAACAATACATAATCATTGATAATGAAGCTTCTCCGTGGTAAATTAAAGCACATGCAGTGAATGAAAATCAATATTTGACTATATACTCAGAGGCAGAAGGAAGTATACAGGTAACGCAGTCTCGATGTTTCTACATGTGCCTGCATATCTGCATTAAACTTTGGCACTGTAGATAAATACAATCATTTTTGCATAATTTGCGACAACTTTCAGTACAATCGGTCAAAGCATAAGGAAATGACATGGTTTTAAACAAACCAGGGGTCTGAGTCAACATTTGCAATTTTCTTTCAAATAAGCACGACTATGAAGTTTCTTTCAAGTGTGCACATGGGCAAGAAGCCAACAACAATTTTCCGAAAATTTCAAGTGAAAGTTTCTAACACCAGGTAAGATAGAGAAACAGTTGTTTCCCTATGATTTTAATTCAAAGTGAGATAATTTGAGACATGTAACATTTCTAACTATGGTTGCAGATGTTTGGTGGAAGTTTCAGATTAAATGACGATGTGGTTTTACTCACAGACATTAGCTCTAGATATTCGTGAAATGCAAAATACCATTTGCCATGTGCAAAGCGAGTTTTGATCGGAACTACTGATTTTGAATTAAGGGCCATAACTTCATTATTAATGACTGCAAAACAATTTGTGTTTGTGTTTTACAGAGCTAGGCGTTTGCCAAAATGACATCATTAATATGTCTACGCAGCCATTTACACGAGGCCTAGTTTTAAAAAATAAAAAACTGTATACTTTTAATTGCCTTTGAGTATATATTACTCTAGGAGCCAAGTCAGCTAAAATTTGAAAGAGGTGGCACCCTCTGCTTTCCGTGGTTTGACTACGTTTTCTATTAGCCATAACCTTCTGAAAGGAGGTTTGATTGTTCTGCTCTCAAAATTTAATGTCATGACGCTTTAATTCACATGTGTTCCTTGGTACCCTATGGCTGAAATCAACACCATTAAGGCATCTATTATTACATTGATGCACTTACGCGGAAGTCATGTTTTGCAGCAATGCCATTCTTTTCCTGTTCTAGAGATATCGTTTCAATACAGGTGTTACTTATTAGAGCCATAATACATCAAAACGACTTTCCGCTTTATTTTTGAGCATTTTTTTCTATATGAATTTACCCCACCCACTTGAGAAACAGGTATGCTAAATTGTTCAATGAGATAACCCTCAATAATTTCGTCCATTAAATGGCATAGTGGTAGATTTAAATGTTCAAGAAACTAACAAAATATGTTCCGCACTCAAAAGTGATTGGCATGGTACTGTGTACATATGCCATGATTCATGCTAACCAATGCAGAAAAAAGGTCCAAAAAAGAAATATAATATTTAAATGATACATGTAAACAAACACCATTTTAGGTCAAACGCATACACTTTGTCCTAATAATACTTACATGTAATTGTGGTCTGCAGGTATTCAGTTATAATAAATCAACACAGACTTTGGGCTGTAAGTTTATTTTACTACCCCATAGTATTATTTTACTACTTGACTTATAACTTTACCTTTACAGTGCTATTTCTAGTTTGGTATCGTAGGTTGGTTGTTGCACACAGAAAGAAACAATTCCTAAACGTTGCCTTTTATACTGTTTTATCTGTTCTGACCCTTTCCTATAAAAACTTTATATAAAATCAAAGATAAATAAAAATAGTTTGCCTTATCGCATTTATTTTCACCGAAGTAACGTATATAACAGGTTCAAAAGTAAGAGTTATTCTACTCTACTGCCACGAGTGTAAAGTGACGTGTGGTTAGATCGAAAAGCTCTCTCTCTCTCTCTCTTACTTCATCATGATGAAAATCCTGTTTAAGATCATTTTGGCTTATTCTGAATAATTTTGAAAAAAAAAAAAATTAGCTTGAGCTGTTGCTAGGGGCAGTGTAGCAACATTACATTAACGAACACACACTCAGCTAAACCGAGATTAATGTTGTGTTTTCTCTGGTGCATAACTTGCATTTAGAGAACCTTCCTTTTTGCAATTACGTTACACTTTTTTCTTTCCACCAGACTTTCAGGACATGCTTGAAGATAATCTGAAAGCAAAGACCACCTGTGATAAAGAACAAAGCAGATTTGGTTTCATTCATTGTGTTCTTGAAAGTACAGATGATATTGCTCAGCCATGGGTAATATGGTTATGACAAATTGTCATTACTTTCAGTTCATTATGAAAAGGGCTTTTGAATCAAGTCAATGAAAAATCACTTATTTAAACTCCTGGTTTGGTATTCAAAAATGGTAACGTATACAACATTCAACATTAAAAGAGATATCAGATTACCCTTTTACTGTTCAGAAGTTTTCATATTTATGCTTGAGTAACCTGTAGCAGAAAGTAACACGTCCTGAAGTAATCCTCAAATGTTGAAAACAAGACATAAGGCATCTGAATGTTAACATTGCAGAAGTATTACTATAAGTCTCTGAAGAGATTTGAATATTTGATGTGCCCATTTCATTTCTTCAAATTGCAATTGTGACAAACAAAACGTGTAACAGTAGCATGAGTGCCTAATTTGCATAGGTAGTATGCCTGTTTAAGATGTTTTGCTTAAAACCGGTTATTTTCTGCACATGGAAACCCGATAATTAATATGAGAAGTAAATGATAGGCAATGATCAGGAAGAGATACAATCAGATCCCACAAATTGACAAAAAGTTTAAGAAAGACATACACGGTAAACTGAATGAACAGCTTTTTCTCAAACAGGTGGTCATACAGCAACCCCAACTGAAAACAGCCAGAACATATATTTTACCTATTTAATATCTTATATTACAAAACAAAACAGAAAGCAAAAGCGGGCAGCTATCCAGGTGACCATATTCCCAGATGAAGGTAAACTAGCCGATTTCTTAACAATAAGAGGGTTCGTTCCGAGAATAGAGGCATCTACAAAGCTTCATCTTATTGAATTTGCAAACAGAATATACCGGTATCATAAAACACCATAATATCTAATCTGACAACTCGTTTGCATTTAAATGTTGTATTCATTACCTTTTTATTATCATACAAATGAAAAAGTAAGTGAATAATCATTGACTCGATTAACCATAAGATCATTTTGATAATGTCATAATCATATCATCCGTGCCCAGACAACATCGTGTGCACTTGACAAGAATCTGCCATGTGCTTTCTCACGTGCGTTCCTTATTTCTAAATAATCTCCAAACATGTCAAGGAAATAATACTGTATTAATGTTAATGGACACACCTCAATGTTTCACTGCAGTTTGTTAGAACGTAAACAATATTTTCGACCGCCTATTTGCTTCTGTGGCTTATTAAACCTTCTTAAAATAAGGTTCACTTTTAACAGAAACAATTTTCTCCTAAAGAAGCAAATTCTTTCTTTTCACAGTTTACCCCCATTAAGAAGGTAAGATAAGGTAAACGTGAAAGTTATTTCAGCGAAAAATTGTATCCAGTCACCTAAAATTCTTGAAACGATAGTCACTTAACTAAATTTTGAATGAGGATTCTCTAGGAGCAAGGCATGCATCACAGGAAACAAAGACATCAACCTCGTTGTCTTGGAATAAAATGTTATAACGCTGCCAATGCTCCCTAGCACCAGGTTCGACTGAATTCTTTTTTTTTTCTTTTAAAACTGTCTCTGAATGAGCCCAAATGATTCCTTACGACCAAAACCACATATTTTTACAATTAAAGTACAGGGAAGCATTTTGCCGTAGACACATGGCACTTTACACTAGCTGCAGTGGAGTAAAAATAACACTTTTTTACCTGTTACATACGTTACTTTGGTTTAAATATATGCTAAACGGCCAAAATATTTTTAACCATGGTTTTAACATTGCTTTTAAAAGAAAAGGTCAAAACAGATAAATTAGTGAAAACGGGCAGCAATCAGGAATGGCTTCCATTGGTGTCACAACCCTTCCATGACACCAAACTAGGAATAGTAATATAAAGTAAAAAGACAAGTACTCAAATAATACTAGAAGTGGCAAAATAAACATTCAGTCCACTCCATGCACATAACCTCCAAGCTAGCCTTACACAAACATAACCAGATAAAGATATCAATGAATATAAATAGATTTAGTACTTTTCCATGTACAGATTAATTCTTCTTCTTTTTTTTTGTGGGGGGGGGGGGACAGTTTTGATTTTTTCTTATCATGTAAACAATACTGTTTGCTGTCTGAGTAGGCGATTAAACAATACAAAAATTAAATATTTTGATAACTTATGAATAAATTTATTACAACTGTGTTCTTTAACAGGTAAAGTTTCAAAAGAGTTTATTCCTGGGTGAATGATAGACTTTTTACGCAAACATGTTAATCTGATAATTGCGTTACTTTGCTGAAGATATGTGTTGTAAGGTCGAAACTGATTTAAACTGTTGTATTGTATCATGTTTGGTATGATCTTAAAGAAATGGGTCAATTTTTTTCAGTTTTAAATAGCTTATTAGCTATGTATTGTCAAACAATTGCGTGGAAAATAACTTTTGAATCCACTAACAATGAATACGTGTGCCTTTTTTCAACAGTACTCGGTCGACCAAGTAAATAAACTACCGATCTCAAATCTATTTGTTAGAAAGGTATTGAAAAGGGCCAGTCAGACAAATTGAAAATTCATTATTGAGGTCATTTTATCACAGTGTTTGTAAAAAATAAAAAAATAAATAAAAAAACACTTAAATTATGTTTGAAATTTTCAAGGGGTACATGAATTGCTATAACGAAAATAACAGACCGGAGGTTCTTAATTGTTTTCTGTGTTGCTTAATTTATGTTATATTAGCTATTCTTACAGTTAATATTGACATTTGATACAGTTGAATCGTTACGGCATATTTCTCCGCGATTCTTATTTTATATACTTATAATTTAATATGGTAACGTATATTACTGCCCATTACAGATTAATGCAAGGTTTGCCAAGGTGGCAAACGCTGAATCTGATCTTTACAGATCAAGACAATCATTTTGATACATAACAACTAATGTTACACCACCAGGACCACTATCTCTCTTTTCTATGCCACTTATGGAATCATGTTTGCACCACTATAGGTAATCATATCCATCGCTTAATTTCACTATTTTGACAATAAAAGTTGGCGAGCAGAACAATCAAACCTAGTTTCGTTTCTGATGGTTTAGACTATTAAAAATACATTCAAACTAAGTATAGCAGAGGGTGCCACCTCCGACGCTTATTTTGGCAAGATAGGCGATTTTGGCTCCTAGAGTATATATCTTTATAAAACAAGACGGAAAAGAAATTGGTGCCTTCTCTTACACAAGTGGAAAGGATATAACTAATGAGCATGATATAGCCAAATATATAATTGATACTGATATCGAACCTGTCATTAGAGAAAGCCAAGAGCTTATCAGACAGAGCCTCCAAGTACTTCTATAAGCTTTGAATTTCTGGTCTTTAGGCGAAATTTTATTTCATTGGTCAAAGACATCAAAGGTTACTGTAAGCCAGCAATTTCTCTTCGCCCATTAGCTCCCACTTTTACATCAAGATGCTGACCCTGCTAAGAGTTTTCTTGATTCCTGCCACAACATGAATTATTATCATTTTGTGTATTACCAGAAACCGTATTTTTCTTGCAAAAGCAAGTTTAAGCATTATAAAATATACACATTTTTCAATAAAAGGATTAAAAATGAAAAGAACATCGAAAATGTAATAATGAGTCGTAAATGATAGTAACTGTCGCAGAGAGTTTTCAACCTGTATATTTCACTTCAATTCTGAGGATACTACATGATGTTATAATCATGTATGCACTGGTAATGAACTATCTCGAGAAAACCTGTTTATGGCAAAGTCAACAGTCTGGTCAGCATCATTGTTATATTCGCTGCCTATAAAGCATAGTATATTTACTTGCTATGTGCATATCCTGAATACGTACCGCAAAACTGCTCTCTAAACACTTCTGCATACGATGTACTGGTTACCTAAACTTCATAAACGACAATATAAAGCCAGGTTTATTGCTAATTCTAGTGTTTGTACCACTACTGAACTTTCCAAATTATTAACTTCTTGCCTTACCGCTATCAAAATTCATGTAATTAGGTAAAGTGAAAAAGTTTACGAACGGTCAGGAAAAAAAATGTTTTTGTCAATTAAAAATTCTACCGAGGTTCTTGATAAACTGAAAGTAAAAAGTATGCAAAGACCAGGAACTGAAACAATCAAAATCCAAATCCAGCCCTCAAACCATAGTTGGAAACAACTAAGATTACAAATAATCAAGATACAGAGAACATATGGCCAACCGAGTGAGCAGCTTGTTCCCAACAGGTGGCCACTCAGCAACCCAAACCGAACCAAAAATAATAAGAACATACATAAGGTAAAACATCACAGAAACTCTGACACCAAAAACAGGCAACAGAGAACCACAACAGAACTACCGCCTTGGAACGGTCAGTAATGAATTACTGGGGGGCTAGAGGATATCGCGCGTCTAGTTTGTCTTCATACGATTTTTCTACACTCTATAAAAATTTGCCCTATAATTTAATAAAAAAGAACTTAATAAATTTAATTGAGACTACTTTTCAGAGAGAGGGTGCTCTTTATCTTGCTTGCAATGATAAACTTGCTTTTTTTTTACTTCCGATGACCAAAAAAGGTTTAAAATGTGGTCTTGCCAAAATGTTTGTGATGCTTTAGTATATCTTCTAGATAACATTTTCATCAGATTCGGTACTAAGTTACACAGACAAATTATAGGAATTCCGATGGGTACTAACTGCGCTCCTCTTGTAGCAGATTTGTTTCTATTTTGCTATGAAAGAGACTTTATGATGTCTCTTTCTGATGATACTCAAGCTCATGTCATTGAAGCATTCAACTCAACGTCTAGATCTTTGGACGACCTTTTAAATATTGACAATCCTTATTTTGAAGGAATGGTTAGTCAGATTTATCCTGCTGAATTGCAGTTAAATAAAGCAAATACTTCTGATACCGAGGACCCATTTTTGGATTTACATTTATCAATTTTAGATTGATTTGTTTCATCTAAAATTTATGACAAACGCGATGATTTTGATTTCGACATTGTTAATTTTCCATTTTTGGATGGTGATGTTCCCCGCACCACTTCTTATGATGTTTACAATTCTCAGCTTATTCGCTTCGCTAGGGTGTCTAGTCATTTGGCTGATTTCAATGCTCGTAATAAAAGTTTGACTGCCAAGCTTTTACAGCAGGGGTATCGGTATCATAAACTTCGGAAAGCTTTTTCTAAATTTTATCGTAGACACTTTGAATTGGTTTCTAAATATAATACGTGTTAAGGTCACTTTTGCAACAAGGCCTATCGGAACCTGACTTTTATGGTGACTTAGTATATAAATTACGCAGAATTGTAGGGAAAACAGAATTTCCTGATCAATTTAAGAAAATTATCATATGATTTAAACGCATTGGGTATAACATAGATGTAATGCGCCAGTCTGCATGCTTAGTGGTTAACCCAATCACGGTTGAGAGCTTTGCTGTCCTCTTGAATTGCACGCCGGTGGGTCGGGGTTCAGACTCTATTATAGCCCCTACATAAAGCTATATATTAGTTGGTTGGGGCCGGATGTTTGTCTGTTTCTTGGCCCACCGGGGTTCAACTGGTGGTCTTCTTTTACTCCAGTGGTAATGCTGACGCCAAAAGGATCTCTGGGTTTCTCAGCGCGTTGTGGCTGTCGAGTCCTCTTCCTTGCTTCATCACGGTCTTTTCTTGACTTTAATTGTTTACTGTGATGACTCTCTGATGAGTTAGGGGACCTCCATACGAACCGAACTACCAACTAATTGTGTGCGCCGCGGCGGGGGTGGGTTGGGGGTTGGGCTCAGTGAGGCCGGTTTAGGCCCCCCAGTGGTTGTTGCTGGCCGTCCCGGGGCGGTGCTGTCGTAGCGGTTGCGTTTGTTTGGTGTTCGGTGCTGTTTGGTTTATTGTGTTCTCGCTTTGGCCCGTCTATAATAAAAATAGAAAATAAGTAAAAATGGTTGTTAAATGTTTTTCGTGTGGTTTGCTTGGTCTGTTGTGGCCCTTCTGTTGGTCTGGGTAGTTTGGTTCAGTGGGGATGGCTGGGTTGCCGCCTGTTTAGGAAAGAGCTGCTGGCTCGGCTTGTCGCTTGTGATTTGTTGTTTGTTGGGGTGTCTTTATCGGTCTTTCCCTTTGGTGTTGGGGATGGGGTTTGGGATCTGGTTCGGTCGATTCCTGAGGTGTGGTTGGGCCTCTCATTAACAACAGTCTCTTTCAGAATATTTTCTCTTTATCTAGAATTTTCATTTGTTTTTTGTTTTGAGAACATTTTCAGACACCGTATATCCCATGAAGCACTGATTTGAAATGTTAGGAGGTCTTTGGTAATTACTTCTAAAAGATGCTATAAAGCAGTTAGCTTATCGCATCTAATGACTTACCACATTCCTGACTGACCGCTAAGCTTTGATATAATTTGATAAGGTTGTAAAAGAGTCTGAAGAAACTGACCAGTCAGCTAACTTTTAGCCTAAAGACCTGAAATTATACCTCAAAACTCTGTGTGATGTGCTACTTGATTAAGCAAATGGATATCAAAAGACAGTGGATGGATTATTTAGTCTGTTGAAAAGCATGAACTATTCGTCATCAGATATATGCCACTAAGAAGCACTTCATACCTACCACAGCCGTCAAAAATGGTGATATATAAGGGTTGATCTATCTCAATAATTTAAAAAATAAAGAATGTTTATATGGTGTCATTTGCCATATCTTTTTCTGTTAAAATACACACTGGATTTAAAATATAAAGGGCATATTGATAAAGTAAACTGCAATAGAATAGCATTTCCAGTTAACTGAAAGAAATGCAAAAGATTCATGAGATGAATGATATAGGATTTAACGTATTTAAAGCAACAGCAGGAAAGCCTGGTATTTTCCAACTCTACATTTCTAAGAAGATTTATGATAGTCTTGTGATCTGCTCTTGATTGAAGAAAATAATAACAGTCATTATTTGTACAAATGATTTCAACGCATTAATGAATACTAAAACTGAAATACGAATAACAATTTTTTTTATTAGTATTGTTTACAGCATTTTACATCAGAAGGGATTCTGAGAGAACATAAAGGAGTTTGCCGTACGATTAATGGAATGCAAAGAGTGAAAATGCCAAAAATAAAAATATAACTCCTTCTTATTGTCATAGGCCGTTAATAGTTAATGGCAAGATTCGTGATTGTTTCCAATTCTGAGTGTCTTACAGATCCAATAAGTGAGAAGCATGGAAATAATACTGAAGCATATCAAGAGCATAAGGTGTGCGAATTTGGATATACCTTAATTTGCATATATGATGACAAATATGGTGGACCTTATTAAGATTACAGAGGATTTGATGCTGGATATAAATTTTGTGAAAATATCTTGGTAGAAGAAAAAGAGATAAGAGAAATATTTGATAAAGAAATGAAAGTGGTCAAAGTACCCAATTCATAAATCCGAACTCGTAAGTCCTTTTAACATTGACAATTCCGGAATATTTGAGCTACACAGATGGACCCCGAAATTGAGGTGTGATCAGGTGCTCGCGAGTAGTAAGCATCTCCTGGCTATTATAATACACCCGCCATATCTATGGATCAGTAGGAAAAGTCAGTGAAAGAGAAAGTCCGGTATATGAAAGCTGAACTAAGCTTCGGCTGAGGCCATCAAATCGGAAATTAGTTTAGAAACGGCCACATTGTAGGGAACAACGAGTCATGGTGTCTCCCATAAAACTTTTTAACTGTCGACACAAGCTTTACTTTCTGATAACTTTACTTGCTGATAAGAAAGAGTAAGAAGACAGGATAGTGCAAGTGAGTGATCTGCTAATAATGCAATTAATGGATCATTTAGATAAACAACTATAACGCCCGTTGTATTTCATAATTTGAGAAAAAAATGATAGCCACCATATCATACAAGAGACAGAAAAATTTACCAGGCATATTAATGTCATTCCTAATAAAATCGAAAAAATACATGGCAATCATGGTCGGTGATCTTGTTTTAATATACTCCTTCCAAGATTTTGCGCCCCTTTGTGGAGCAAAGGAGATTTTATGCTATACCACCGGCATAGTAGCCTGAGTACGCGTCATCGTTCGAGTTTGTGTTTGAGTCCTCGTTCGCATCCTCGTTCGCGTTCCATTCCGTGTCTGTGAGCTGTTTAACCAATGTTAATCATTTGCGTTTAAGTCTTTGAGTCTTAGTACACATTTACATCGACACATGATCGTTTAAATGCCTGCACTATTTATTACCTTGACCTACTTGCCATGGTCATCTGAATTTGAGTATTGTTATTATGTTATTGTTTTACGTCCCTGGTAAACAGCTATGGTCATGTCGGGACGGTCAGTTAACCTAACCGCATTTTTCCTGTGCAGGCATAGTCATGTCTAGTCATGTGACTGACTTCAATGACCGTAATAAAATGTCAACTGCGAAGCTTCTCCAACAGGGCTATAGATGTCATTGACTTCGAAAATGCATCGTCAAAAAGCTTTCGCCGACACTATGAATTGGTTTCTAAATTCACGTTGGATTTAACAGTTGTTTTATTTAACAGGCCCTATAGGAAACAGAATTTTATGTTGACTAAGTCTATAATTTCAAAAAAAATGTAGGTTAGTTGATTCTTCTGATCAGTTTAAGAAAATTATCGTTCGTTACAAACGTATTGGATATAATATAAAAGTAATGCTACAGTCTGCATGTTCAGTGGTTAACCCAATTATGGTTAAAAACCTTGCTTCCCTCTTTAATTGCACGCCGGTTGGTCAGGCATCAGCCTCCATGATGAGCCCGACATAAAGCTACTTAATTTAGTTGGTTTGGGCCGGAGTTTGCCTCGTCTTTAGCTTGGTTATTTGGGGTTGAACTGATTGTTTTCTTTTGCACCGGTATTTCAGTGGTGTTGGCTGACTTCCCAGGGGTCACCTGGTGTCGTAATGCGTTCTTTCCGTCCTCATCATTGAATCACCATTGGCTTAATCCGTGATTTTTTTGTTTCCGACGATGTTTCATTGATGAGTTAGGAAACCTTTATGCGGACCAAACCGCTAACTTAATATTTCAAACTAAGGCAAAAGCAGAGGGCGTGGTTTGGGCCCAGTAAAACATGTTTAAGCCCCCCCAATAATCTTTTGCTTACCGTTCCAAGGCGGTACTTCTGTTGAGGTTCCTTGATGTTATATTGTGCTGTGTCGCTGTGTCTACTTGGCTATGGTCTCTTGTGGTTTGGTCACCCGTATTGCTGCCCAATCTGCCTTCTGTTTTGTTTTGTTTTATAACTAAAATAAAAAAATAAGTAAAAATAGAAGTTGATGCTGTTATTGGGGTAACTGAATGACATCTGTTTGGGAAAGAGCTGCTCATTCGGTTTGCTCTGCGTGTCTTTCGTAAACTTGTGTCACTTTATGTGTATATGTGTTTCTTTCCCTATTGGCTTTGAGAGCAGAATGTGGGGTTTGATTGTATTAATTCCTAATCATTGCCCATGCTTCACTGTATTATCTATATTCAAGTCTCGGTCTGTATGCATGAGAGCCATGATACTTGGCACACACCTTAAAATTGGCAGGACTACTTTAACACCATCATCTATGTATAGCTTTGACCTGTATTTTTACTTCATAGACTTTATGACACGCTTCACTGGCTTTATGATATTTAAGTTCCTATACAGGGGTTAAAGATATGATACTTGACACACACTCAAATATGGACAAGAACACTTTAACATCTCCATTCATATATTGATTTCACCTATATTTTATGCTTCACTGACTTGATAATATTTCTATGCCCCTATACGTACATATGGACATCAGTCATTATATATTTTTACTTGGTGCTCACATACATCTTGACAAGAGCCTTTCAACAACATGATTGCTGTGAGTATCGAGCATCTATAGGCGCGCTTCGTTGTCTTTTGACAACCCTTGTTGAGCCGTAGTTTATCTTATATGCCAGTATTTTACCAAAAAATAGCTTCCATTATGCAAAGAATGAGTGTTGTTTACCGATGCCCTTAAGTCAATAACGAAACAAGAAGCCCCTATGTTAATATAAGAAAACAGAATATATCCCTATGATTGCATGGATAATTTTGGTCGATTCTGAGAAAAGAAGTTGCCACCAAAACGTAAATTCTATTCTAAATTATCTGATGAAGATATTAGTGGCTCTGACTATAAACATGCTTAGACTGAATGGAACATTTTAAAATGTAAGACAATGGAAGATACCACGATCTTTATTTGAAGACTGATGTTTTGCTAGTTGCTGATGATTTTGAAACATTTAGAAAATATGCATGCAATATTATGGTTTAGGTCCAGCACATTATTTAAGAACCTCTAGATTCTCTTTGGATGCTATGTAAATGATGACCGGCCTTTGATTGGAATTGATAACTGATGTCGATATGTACCTAACGGTTGAAAACGGTCTTCGTGGAGAATTAATCGATATTGCTTATAAATTATTCTAAACCTAATAATAAGTATCTGAGTGATTATGATAAAGAAAAGACAGTTTCAATTTAATAAAGTAAATGGGGAAATTCTCAGGAACTGGCAAAATTCAATCCCGTATCCCACCCAAGACACAATGTGGGAAAAAGGTAACGCAACAACAGTCATCACCAAACAAATCACCAGCGGTAGCATTTCCCATGTAGGTATCAATGACGGACGTAGCAACAAACACACACAACAAACAACTTAGAAGAACTAAAACGGAATTGCCGCCTTGGACCGTAGAGTAACGAAATTACTGGGGGTGTGGACGAGGAGGGGTGGGGGGGCTTAAACGGTTTGGGATCGCCCAACCCTTGTCCTTGTTTCTGCCTTAGATCATCAGACACTTAGTTGTTCAACACAACCAAAACAACTACCACCCACACAACATACAAACGAAAGCATCATTTTTGACAATAAGAACAAGTTATTCGAAAAACAATTAACAACTTGTTTTACCTATTTTCTGTTTCTGATTTTTAGCATAGGTCTAGCCTTAACATGACAAAAATATACCAAGAGACAAGCAACAAACAAAACCTAAAACAAACTGGAATAACCAATACAGAAGTGTACCTTGTTACAACCAGCCATGAAATTGCTGGAGGGGGAGTGGGAGGGGGCTCAACCGTGTTACGGTAGTTTTTCCCGATGCCACTAGTCTCTATGGATAGGCAATGAGTCCGCTTCAACCATCTGGTAAATTTCAATTGCTGAAAAGTGATAAATTATGCAATATATTTAAAAAGAAAAAAGGAATTAGGCATTTCCTTGAATGTGATTAACTTTACATGACTGGCATAATGATTATCCTTTTGTCCCAGAAAAAGTACTTGTACAACAGAAATTGATATCACCTTAATGTGCAAATATAAACAAAAAATTTACCTATCAAGTGACAAAGCAATTAAAGTGATTCCAAGTCTATTTAAAATAGAAGTATGTACTGCATATTAGGAATCTTGTATTGTACAAGAGACTTGGCATAAAACTTGTTAAAATTCATTAAGTGCCTAAATTAAATGAATCTCCTTGATTAACAGAATATATTCTAATACGGCGATGAGATAAAAAAAACTTAAATGATTTCGAAAAGGCTTTCAAAGTTGTTTAAATACGCTGTCTTTTGCGAAACTAAGGGAGATTTGAGAAAAAATACATATTAAGCTCACTAGCTGTATTTAAAGTCAACTATAAAATCATTAAAAAAGTTCCTTCAAAAGCAGAAAATGTATATATCTAGCTGTATGTATGTAACTGTACAATGAAAAACGTAATTGCAATCAATCGAATTAAAGAACAATTGCTCATAAATAGATCTATTTATGTTGGGATGACCGTACTCAAATTGTCTAATTTATTAATAGCTGATTTTCTTTATATTTGCATGTTAAATAAGCACAATAAAAATATACGATTATTGATTACCGACTTCCAGTGGGGTTGTTTGGCAGGACAGAGATCTCCACCTGTCAGACGGCCCGTTGTATCTGTTGAGTCCTCGTCTTTGCTTCTTCATGGTGTTGAAATTTGATTTATGTGTTTACCGTGATGATTCATTGACGAGTTAGAGGGTTATCATGCGAACCGAACAACCAACTAAATGTTTTGTACCACTTCAGAAACTGAGGGTGAGGTTGGGCCTGTAAAATCGATTTAAGCCCCCCAGTAATTCATTACTGACCGTTCCAAGGCGGTAGTTCTGTTGTGGTTCTCTGTTGCCTGTTTTTGGTGTCAGAGTTTCTGTGATGTTTTACCTTATGTATGTTCTTATTATTTTTGGTTCGGTTTGGGTTGCTGAGTGGCCACCTTTTGGGTACAAGCTGCTCACTCGGTTGGCCATATGTTCTCTGTATCTTGATTATTTGTAATCTTAGTTGTTTCCAACTATGGTTTGAGGGCTGGATTTGGATTTTGATTGTTTCAGTTCCTGATCTTTGCATACTTTTTACTCTGATAACTCGTTTTAAGTAATAGAAATTGAAAATGTTTACGAAGATTTCTATGAGAACAATAGAAGATCAAAATATTATGATAGTTGCGATTATCCAAAAAAGGTAAATGCTTTTATGAAGAATACAAAACGATTATTGGGAACATACAAAATGAGGCTGCCGGGGTACTGATCAAAGAGTTTGTTGTTGGTCTGAGACGTTATGTGTTTTTATACTGCCTTGATGATAAATGCATTAAAATGTAAAGGTGTTGAAAAAGGATTTGCTAAAATAAAAAAAAATATTAAAAAAAAAAAAAAAATAATAATAATAATGATAATATAAAATAAAAATATTTGATTCTTACCGTGATACTTTGTTTAACTCTACGCAAGTAATACATTCTATGAAAACAATTAGATCAGATAATCATAATATCAAAAGTTTTGAGATAAAAAAGAGCCTTACTTGTTATGACAAAAAATATATATGTTGGATGCTGTTAAGCGTTATCAGCATGTGGGTATAAAGCAGATGAATAAGACTATCATTCCATACCACCCTTGATGTCTCAAAAATATAATTTAGGCCTACATTGTCACCTGAACCTTTTAATCCTGTGGGTTATGCATTTGGACGAGGCCCCTTAATACTCATTGGGTACAACCCTAAATTCAGACCTCAAAATTTTGGCGGGCTGTAACAAACAATTTCTATCCTACTATTGTTTTTCCGCGTCGCAGATGCGTATAAGTTCAATATTGTTCCACATTTCACAAGATTTCATAGGTCAAATAACGCGTTTGTCAAAATTTGCTAATACTATCAAAGGTCAGTGAATATTGACTCTTCGATTTTTCCCGTCGCATGCTCTGTGAATGCTAGCACTCTGTCATATATAAATTCAAAATGTTTCTCTTACTTAAGCTTTCAAATACCTGACGTTCTTATTCACTGACTTTTCCTACTGATACGTAGATATGGCGGGTGTATTATAATAGGCAGGTGATGTTTACTACTCGCGAGCACCTGATCACACCTCAATTTCGGGGTCCATAACTGTGTATCCCAAATATTCCGGAAGTGTCAATGTGACTTACGAGTTCAGACTTATGATTTGGGTACTTTGACCACTTTCATTTATTTGTAATTATCGAAAACAAACACAGATATTCAAAACTTTTTTTCGACGAAGATCTACTTTTGATTTCTCATTTCGGTTTGATACGCACTTTAAAATCGGGTAGGTTGTTAGCATCGGTGGTTCAGTGATAGAATGCTCGCTTGCCATGCACGCGACCCGGGTTCGAGTCCCGGCCGCTGCATTTTTTTTTCTTTAAACGTTCCCTGTTTTATTTTTTATCTAATCTTTTTCGAATTTCAAATTGGGCAACCCAATTCTGAGATAGGTCAATGTCGCTACCCATTCTCAAAATTACGGATGTGGATGCCTACCTACATGAGTCATATTCAGGAATGTTATCGTCAACTCTTCAACTAGAGACATATTACAAAACACACTTCCATTTAATCTGCGACGATTATCTTTTTTTAAAGATTTTCTTGTTAATTTGTTTGCTTGTATACAGTTTATGCATGCATGATAGCAGCCATGGTAATGCGAATAATACAGACTGTACATATCATTCGGGTGTTTACCATTTAGAAAATTTTTATTTGTAATTGTTATTTCAGAGAGATGCGAAGCGGGAACTTTTATAACAGAGATAAACAGTGTCAAAACATGTCTGAAGTGCCCTAGAGGAGAGTATCAGCCTCAAATAAATCAGAATAAGTGTTTAAAATGTGATGATAATTCTACAACCGTGAAAATTGGAAGTACCAGTGAAAATCTTTGCTTTCGTAAGTATTAGCACAATCATAGTCAACTTTTGGTCATGTGATTTCGCTAAGCACTGCTTTTTAAGTACGACTGTAAAGTGACTTCCGCTGTGATTACAAACCAAGGAACTGTTATAGTCAGACAATTGAGGGCTGGTGATAGCTCAATGTGTTCCTTATTGTGACGTTTACATGTCTGAGTCCTTTTGGAATTAAATGCAGTTAAATTAAAATCTTGAAGAGCTCCCTTAAGAGCATAGAAAATATTCAGAAGAAGGAGAATGGGCCAGACTACATAGTTTCTACTAATAACGCCTCATCAGTGACCTTGACAATATCTGGTAGCAGAGAAATGCATACTGTAATTTTTAAATTCAATGGGGCAGACAGTTCAAAAGTAAAAAGTATGCAAAGAACAGCAACTGAAACAATCAGAATCCAAATCCAGCCCTCAAACCATAGTTTGAAACAACTAAGATTACAAATAATCAAGATACAGAGAACATATGGCCAACCGAGTAGGCAGCTTGTAAAGACTGCATGGTATCAAAAAGGGTCCAAATAATAAAAAAAATATAATCTAGAATAAGAGCCTAAAATTTTCTCTCTAAAATTTTAGATTTCTCAGAATATGTCCTTTGATCTCAAAGGACGAAAATAAAATATAATCTGCACTATGGATAATATATGGGGAGACGTATAACGGCCGCCACACGGCACAACTCCAGCTGCAGCGAAGTATAATTAAAATCTTAAAGAGTTTCCTCAAGAGCAGAGAAAATATTCAGAAAAAGGAAAATGGGCCAGACTACGTAGTTTCGGTTAATAAAGCCTCACAAGTGACCCTGACAATATATGATAAAGTAAGTTTGTTTTAAAACGAGACCTGTCACAGGGACAGGATAGCTCGCCTGACAGCGCCTTGCCCATCACATAACGTAAAACTTTAACATTTTGCTAACGCCAACGCGCCGCCCACAATAACGCCATCGCCGACGCTAATGGTGGCGTCATACTGTCCCGAAATTGACACCCGATGACCATACGAATATAAAATTTTGAATTTCTCGCGAAGTTGGCCCGGAACTTGAGCAACAGCCAATCAACAACCGAAGAAAGTACGATGCCTACAGAAGGTCCTGCGATGGCCCTCGAACCACACATGAGAGCTATGCGAAGGCTATACGAAGATTTTTACCTGAAGTACACACGACGGTCACATAATGGTAACACGACGTCGGATTAAGAGTACGATGCATACGAACTAGGGTACGAAAGCGTCACGTGACCACCCGATGGTATAGCAAAGACATATGGCAAGCCCTTTTACTATTTATTCTGTTATATATGTATCTAATATACTATATAAGATAGCTTATTTCCTAAATTAGATATTTTATAAACTATATCAACTATCTAATGTAACATTTAATATATCTAATATAGTATATAAGATATCTTTATATTGAACATCAGATATCTAATTTATTATACAGGTCATCTTATTTAATTGTGTTTAAACATATTTTATTTCAATCTATTCGATACATATAAACATTAACAAAACACAAATAATAGGATCGGAACGGAAGCACTAGTACTTATAAAGTTCCTCTCCTAGGTCATATCTAACAAATGAACATCATGGCAATAGTTTGACAAAATTATGTTAACAGAATTTTCATATCGATACATTTTAATATTTTTTCGAAAAACAATGATAGAAAGTGAAGCTGACAAATCTAGACAAAAAAGGAAAAATGAAGAGGCCAAAGAGAGAGAAAGCGAGAGAGAGAGAGAGAGTTATACAAAAAAGCAACTGAAGATGAGAGGGGGGTGCAGATTCACAGCAACAGCCGCATTCATCACAACAATAACCATTGCTAACAAAACTAGCAAGAATACAAGCCGCTTGCCATTTGCTAAGAGGATATGCTAGTCAAAAACGCTTTGAATCTATAATAAATTTATGTTCTAGATACTACTGATTTGATATATTAAATATCTTAACTGTTAAATTAGATATCTAATATATCATATTAGATATCTAATCTGTAACATAAAATATCTTATGTGTCAAAAAAGATATCTGATAAACTATTTAAGGTATCGTTTTATTTTTTAAAGTATATGAGATATCTTATTAACTTATATACTAAATATGATCTCTGAAATGTTAAATAATATTACCTTTTACAATATATTAGATATATTATATAGAATATCAGATATCTTATAAAGTATTACAGATATCTACATTAAATAAGACATCTTATATATTGTAATGGGTGTCTTATTTAATAAATATAGATACGATATCTTTATTCGAATGTAAAATAAGATATCTTATATATTATAACCTATATCAAATATCCCATATGAGATACTTTGTATATGATATCAAATATCTTATTTCTCAAAAATTTCTGCTATATTAGATTTCTAATTATGTCCCCCCACCAAAGATGAGGGGGGACATATTGTTTTCAGTGCAGTTCCCGGTGCGTCGGCGTCGGCGTCGGCGTCCCACTCTTGTATGTGCGATATCTCTTGAACCAATTGATGGAATATCACCAAACTTGCATGGATATATCATTGGGACGAGGTTAAGAGCTGATTAGATTTTGGTGACCTTGACCTCATTTTAAAGGTCACAGAAGAACTTAAATGGCGTGAAAATTTCTTGTATGCACAATATCCCCTGAATCAATGGATGGAATTTCACCAAACTTGCGTGGATATATCATTGGGACAAGCTTAAGAGCTGATTAGATTTTGGTGACCTTGACCTCATTTTAAAGGTCACAAGAGGACTTAAATAGCGTGAAACTTTCTTGTATGCACAATATCTCCTGAACCGATGGTCACTGGAGGACTTAGCTGACAATTTCTTGTACCCACGATATCTCTTGAACCAATGGATAGAATTTCACCAAACGTGCATGGATACATCATTGGGACAGGTTTAAGAGCTGAGAAGATTTTGGTGACCTTAACCTCATTTTCAAGGTCACTGAAGGACTAAGATAACAATTTCTTGTAACCACTATATCTCCTGAACCAATGGATGGAATTTCACCAAACTTGCATAGATACATTATTGGGACAAGCTTAAGAGCTGATTAGATTTTGGTGACCTTGACCTCATTTTTAAGGTCACTGGAGGACGTAGATGACAGTTTCTTGTACCCATGATATCTGTTGAACCAATGGATAGAATTTCACCAAACTTGCATGGATACTATAATTGGGACAGATTTAAGAGCCTATTAGATTTTGGCGACCTTGACCTCATTTGCAATGTCACTGGAGGGCTTAGATGACAGTTTCTTGTACCCACTATATCTTTTAAACCAATGGATGGAATTTCACCAAACTTGCATGGATACTATAATTGGGACAGGTTTAAGAGCCTATTAGATTTGGGCGACCTTGACCTCATTTGCAATGTCACTGGAGGGCTTAGATGACAGTTTCTTGTACCCACTATATCTTTTAAACCAATGGATGGAATTTCACCAAACTTGCATGGATACATCATTGGGACAAGTTTAAGTGCTGATTAAATTTTGGTGACTTGACCTCATTTTCAAGGTCACTGGCGGACTTAGATGACAATTTTGTACTCACTATATCTCCTGAACCAGTGGATGGAATTTCACTAAACTTGTATGGATACATCATTGGATCAACTTTCAGAGCTGATTAGATTTTGGTGACCTTGACTTTATTTGCAAGGACATAGTCATCTATGAAGGATATCTTTAGAACCAGTGGACGGATTTTCTCCAAACTTGCCTAGTATTTTAATTACACAGGTTTTTAGCTCACCTGAGCCGAAGGCTCAGAGGTGAGCTTATAGGATGGGAGTCTAGCTGTCGTCCGTCCGTGGGTGCGTGGGTGCGTCAACAATTTCAAACATAAATATCCCAAAGACCAGTGGGCCGATCGCAATCAAATTTTATCTGAAGCATCATTTGGGTGGGGGAAAGGCTGCGTTAGGTTTTGGTGCCGATCAGCTCAGAACTCTGGTTTCCATGGCAACAGATAGCCCCCCTAGGGTTATTTTGGGGAAAATGGCGTCATCACGTTTTCTCGACTGTTTTTGATTAGATCCTTATCATACTTGCAGGTAATGATAACATACACAAGGGCTTGGATGAATTCGAAATTTGGCCGGATTCGAGTACAGACTACGGAGTTAGCTGCCCCTGAGCGTTTGAAAAAAAATCCCATAGGGTTATAATGGGGAAAATGTCGTCATCACGTTTTCTCAACTGTTTTTGCTTAGATTCTTATCATACTTGCAGGTAATGATGACATACATAAGAGCTTGGATGAGTTCGAAATTTGGCCAGATTCGAGCACAGACTACGGAGTTAGCTGCCCTTGAGCGTTTGAAAAAAATCCCATAGTGTTATAATGGAGAAAACAACGTCATCACATATTTTTAGAAAAAACTTTGTCATCGCTCTATTAACACAACGTCATCACATATTTTTAGAAAAACTTTGTCATCGCTCTATTGCCTACATTTCTCAACGGATTTTAAAATAACTTCACACAAATGTAGGGCATGACAATATCTCGAGCAAGTTTGACTTTCAGGATGCTGCGCCAAAGGTAAAGGTCACTGTGGCTATTTTTAGAAAAAATTATCAGCGCTCTAGCACCTACATTTCTCAGGATGTGTATTGGGCCATAGTCTATATTTCACGGTTGATTGAACATAGAAAAAAGTATTCACCTGTTGCGTTTAGCTCAGTTTCTAAGTACAACGTAACCGCAAATGCTAGAGCTTTCAAATTTGCTCCATGGATACGTCTGGAACAGATCATATGAAAACAAGCATGTATATTGGGTCTTGATCTATATTTCACGGTTGATTAAACAAAGAAACAATATTCACCTGTTGCGTTTATCTCAGTTTCTAGGTAACCGCAAAGGCTAGAGTCTTCAAACTTCATCCAATGATACGGCTGGGGAAAATCTACTTAAATCGGCGATGCATATAGGCAGTAATCTGGTCTTAATGTTCTATCGATTTTGTCTTTTGCCTTGTTCATTCTTCAGTTATTTTGTCTTATATCTTCAAGACCATTTCCTGTACGAAATAATGACTCAGTATGACCGGATATTTGACCTCAAATTAAAAGTAGGTCACAGTGACCTATTTTTCATGGTCTAGTGATTTTGTCTTGATGCCTGAAGACTTTTTGTTTGATGCACGAGCATGATTGCTATTGATAATGACTCAGTAGAACAAGATGCTTGACCTCAAACGAATAGTTGGTCACGGTTTTCTTTATTTCATGCCCAGTGGTTTTACCCATTGTTTTTTTAATTTAAAGAGTAGATACACTTCACTGAAGACCACTTGATGTACGAACATGATTTCTTGAAATAATGACTCAGTATGACAGGAAGTTTGGCCTCAATCTTAAAGTAGATCACAGTGACCTCTATTTCATGGACTAGCGACTTTGTCTTGATACTTGAAGACTCATATTTGATGCATGAACACCATTGCTTCTGATAATGACGCAGTAGAATCAGGCGTTTGACCTTAGACTTACAGTCGGTTACAGTGACATATATTTCATGGTCCAGTAATTTTACCAAATATCTTTAAGACTGTTTGATGTATAAACATAGTAGCTCGGGATAATGACTGTGTACGACCCAAAGTTTTACTTCAAACTAATATTAGGACACATTGACCTTTAGTTCAGGGTCCAGTCGGTTTATCTTATATCTTGAAGACTTTTTAACTAACATGATGTTTGGGATAATGATTCAGTATGATCCAAACTATGAGCTCAATGTAAAAGTAAGTTATATTGACCCTTATTCATTGTACAGTGATTTTGCCTAATATCTTGAAAAAATATTGATTTACAAACATAATTCCTTCTGATATAACTCCTTATGGCCTAAGGTTTAACCTAAAACAAACAGTAGGTCACAGTGGCCTTTATTTATGGTCCAGTGAGTTTGCCTTATTCTGGAACTCTGCTAGTATACGAACATGCAATGACCGGATGTTTGGTCTCAAACAATCAGTATGGCATAGTGACCTAAAACGCCATGGTCCAGTGATTTTGCCTCACATTTCTATCACGTTTTTAATATATTTGCATTATACTTAGGCTCATGGTTTGGGCTGACTCTGTGAATAGCACTCTCTTATTTGTAGGCTAGTGTGACTTATATTACATGGCTCAGTAATTTTGCATTACATTTCTAACACTTTTACTTGGATTTATATTGGTGTGGGCTGACTCAGTGAATAACCTCATAATAATTGTTAGTTAGCGTGGCCTATATTTCATGGTCCAGTGTTTAAGCCAGTAACTCTAAAACTATTGACTGACTGCCATAAGACCTGGTGTACCGTTCGTTAGATCTCTGGCAATACTTTAGAGGTTTGAATTATTCTTAGGAGAATTATTTATTCTGATACTGCAGTTGACCTCATTTCACATGGACGGTATTGTCAATATTAAACTTCGGCTTGTTGAAATCAAGCTCCCGCAAAGTCGCGCTTTATTGTCATCTGACATTTTTGTTAATTAAAAAATAAAAACAAAACAGAAACAAAATGGGTACATATTCCGGTGACCAGAATACTGAGCCGTAAATAAGCGGACATAACACCTTGTAATATTGAGGAACCACAACAGAAGTACCGCCTTGTAACGGTGGGCAAAAGATAACAGGGGGCTTTAAGTAATTTTACTGGGTCCATACCTCGCCTTCTGCCTCTGCTGTGGTTCGAAACAGTTAGTCTGGTAACTAAAAGGCTGACTGTGTTTCGGTTTGGCCATCAAATCAGAAGTAAGTTTTGAAATGGCAAATTATAGGGATCAACGAAATTATGTCCCTTTTAGAAAATGTAAAGTGTTGACACAAGTTTTGCTCTGCGATAACCCTGTGACGACAAATGGACAAAATCAGCATGTATTTGTTAAAGCTATTTTGTTTCTTTCACTCGTTCTATCTGTTTTGCATTTTTATGCCCCCGCAACGAAGTGGGGAGGGGCATATAGATTCGCCCTTGTCCGTCCGTACATACGTCCATCCGTACATACGTCCGTCACACTTTGTAATACTGTTCTTATCTCCGCAACTCCTCCTACAGTATCTGATGCAGGGAGTTGAAACTTGCAACACAGTTCAGACTTGCATTGTACAGGTGCATAAAGGAAACAGAACTTTGATTTAGGTCTTTATTGCAGAAATATGTCCCCTTGAATAACATACATCTTTTGACCATATTTCACACTTGTAGTACTGTTCTTGTCTCCGCAACTCCTCCTACAGTATTTGATGCAGGGAGTTGAAACTTGCAACACAGTTCAGACATGCATTGAACATGTGCATTTTGGAAACAAAACTTTGATTTAGGTCTTTATAGCAGAATTATGTCCCCTTGAATGACACATATTTTGACAATATTTCAGTGGCTTATATACAAGCTCACCTTTCCTTGTTGCTCTAGCGGCCTCATTTATGAACTGATTTTGATATTACATCACAGCTGTATTGGGTATAACAATACCTCGAACAATTGTGCGTTTCAGATTGGTAGAATCAAGGTCAAGGTCACAGTTGCTATTTTATAAAAGCTTTTGCATCCCTCTAGCGCTTTAATTTATGGTTCGATTGTGATATAACTTCACATATTATGCCCCAGCCACGAAGTGGGGAGGGGCATATAGTTTTGCCCTTGTACGTCCGTACACACGTCCGTACATACGTCCGTCACACTTTGTAGTACTGTTCTTGTCTCCGCAACTCCTCCTACAGTATTTGATGCAGGGAGTTGAAACTTGCAACACAGTTCAGACATGCATCGAACATGTGCATAAAGGAAACAGAACTTTGATTTAGATCTTTATTGCAGAAAAATGTCCCCTTGAATAACATACATATTTTGACCATATTTCACACTTGTGGTACTGTTTGTGTCTCCGCAACTCCTCCTACAGTATTTGATGCAGGGAGTTGAAACTGGCAACACAGTTCAGACATGCCTTGAACGATTGCAAAAAGGAAACATAACTTTGATTTAGGTCTTTATTACAGAATTATGTCCCCTTGAATAACATACATATTTTGACCATGTTTCACACTTGTAGTACTGGTCTTGTCTCCGCAATTCCTCCTACAGTATTTGATGCAGGGAGTTGAAACTTGCAACACAGTTCAGACATGCATTAAACGTGTGCATAAAGGAAACAAAAAATTTGATTCAGTTCTTTATTGCAGAACTATGTCCCCTTTTGTGGCACATATTTTGACAATATTTCAGTTGCTTATATACAAGCTCACCTTTCCTTGTTGCTTAGCGGCCTCATTTATGAACTGATTGTGATATTTATTTCATCACAGCTGTATTGGGTATGACAATACCACGTACAGTTTTGCGTTTCAGGTTGGTAGAATCAAGGTCAAGGTCACAGTTGCTATTTTTAGAAAAACTTTTGCATCCCTCTAGCGCTTTTATTTATAGATCGATTTGTTATAACTTCACATAAATGTTAAGTATGACAAAATCTTGAATGAAATACCATTTCAGCACTGCAGGTTCAAGGTAAAGGTCACAGTTGCTATTTTTAGAAATTTTTTGTCATCTCTCTAGCCTCTTTATTCATTGGCAGATTTTGATGTAACGTCACCCAAATGTTTAGTGTGACACAAATATTTAGCATGGCAATATCTGGAACAAATTTACATTTCAGTATTGTCGGTCCAAGGTCACGGTCACAGATGCTATTATAGGTACATGTAAAACTTTGTCAAGGTTCTAGTGCCTTTATTTGTGAACTGATTTTGATATTAAGTATGACAATATCTTAGGCAAGTTCACCTTTCAGGGTTGTAGATCCAAGGTTAAGGTCAAAGTTGCTTGTTTTAGAAAAAAAATTGTCATCCCTCGAGCACCTTTATTTATTGACAGATTTCGATACAATTTCACACAAATACCTTTTAATACATTACTCATCTAGTGAGGCATATGGCGGGGGCATTTATCACCTTTAGTGATTGTCTAGTCTTAGCTGGTGTTATGTGTTGTGTTACAGTCATAAATTTGCGCTCTTGGGTGCAATATACGAGGGGTGATCATTAAATAATAGGAATTAGTATTTATTTAATTAGCTACATGTCAAAACAGTATTTAAGATATATAATACCTAGGAAGCAAACATATGACTAAAAATTAAGGCCTAAATACTGTTTAGGAATATTCTTGCCATGACAACGATGCCTTAAACTAATAAAGGGTTTAGTCTCTAAATTTGTGCATATTTTCACGTATATTTGCTGCTGATTAGTAACAAAGAATGGATAAAAGTTTGTGATGCTATGATGGCTTGATGCAAGTTTCAGATACCTAAAGAAATATAGACTTCTTCATGACTTGCTCTCAAACCTGACAGAAATACACACCGCGAAAGACTTTAGATCGAGCAAAATTTGACGTTTTTTGCTACTTTTAAGCCGGGGGACCAGAATTGTGAACGTCATTGCACTTTAACATGCAGAGTCTTGAGAGAATTGTATAGCAGAAAGAGCCAAAATTATCCTGTACTTGATAACCGATCAATTATATATAGGATAATATTGGCAATTGCGCAATAAAATGTCAAACTCCCTAAAAATCAATAATTTTAACCCCTACTTTAGCTTTAATTCATGCCAGATTTCAGAACGTTTTCATTTACGATCATCATGTGTGTTTAAGAAGCCAAAACCTAACTCAAATGGAAGGTGTTCCTAAATTTTCAATTTCTCTATACATATCGCACATGATTCGCATAACACAAGCACCTCGATACCAAAATGACGTCGAAAAAATCGCACGCGGTACCCGGCAAGATTGTTCCGCCATATATTGCTATGGTAACACGTTAAAATTTCAATTTCAAACTTGGGTTCGAAAGCTGAAAAGACACATTTTGGTGTTACATGAAGGATTCTTACTTCTGTATATAATCAAATACTCTACAAGGGTGATTCCATTATTTAATGATCACCCCACGTAGTATAATAAAATTTCATTTTTCCTAAGGATCAATGAGCTTGTTAAAAACGTTTTGAGAAGACCGTGCTGCATAAGCCGATGAAATAGACAAAAAACATAATGTTTCACTTCTCATTATTGTTGATCAACCACGATAAAATCGAGTACTTCTCTTCATCTTTTTTCTTCATTTTTTTTTTTGATAATGGAATACTTACAAACAACGGTCCATTATTTCATAAAATAAGTGTCGTATCGGTCGTATTTCTCAGTCGTATTTAACATAACTAGCACTTTGGTACAACCCCAAGCAACTAGCATGTATCTTCATTTTTTTTGTTTTCGATAATGGAATACTTTCAAAAAAAAAACGGTCCATCATGCCGTGTACATGCTCTTAGAGAATTGACCCCGACCGACCCGACTTACTGCTATATAAACTCGGGTTAATCGGGGTATCGATTTCACATATGTTTCTAATGAAACTGGTCGTATTATCCTCCGGTATACCAATAAATGATACAGAATTATGCAACTTCGCAGCAGTGCCCCAGGTGGTGAAGATAACGCTGTTAACCGATTTTCTCTAGTTAAAAGTAAAACATAAATATCACGCATCCTAATCTTGATAGAAACAAGAAAATCGAAATCCTCGTTAAAAGTTATGTTGTTTAGGCGTTTTGAACGGATTTTTACGTTAAAATTTAAGCGTTTTGTAATATAACAATTTTGTAATGGCACGGGAACCAGCGCAACAGTATTCCCTCTTTCACAGCCTTTATAAAAAAATAGTTCCAGTTGTATTGCAAACTTATTTTCGTGTGATACTTCAAAAATATGTCTTCAAACACACTGACTGTATTTAGAATAAAAGTAGACAAAACTTTATCATTGGATATGCGATTTTCTAGAGTATTTTATGAGAGCGTTCTTTAATCGGCGCACTAATACCGTGAATCAGGTTTCAGTAGCACCGCTTATAAAAATACCATATGTTTGAATTACTGTACTATAAATCGGGAACCAGAGCTAATGGCAAAAGTAGTTCACAGAGCATGTTTGGCTGATACCTGCAGTGTCCAGGAAATTAGGGGATGGTGAAATCATCTGGTCTGATTATCAGTTAGGCATAAATTTTAGGTTGTTTTTCTCTAAGAGGATGTACACATCATGTATTTCATAAAATACGTATCGTATCGGTCGTATTTCTCAGTCGTATTTAACATAACTAGCACTTTGGTACAATCCCAAGCAACTAGCATGTATTTAGTGATCGCTGGGCCGATCTATTTTAAAGAGTAGTCATTTGCCGTTAAAGCATGACTACTAAAAGTTAATGAAGTATCAAGCTGGTGTCACACTGGCAGTTTGGAGTCAGAGCCAAATATGTGGGAGATATGGCTGGCCCGCGAAATCATCCTCATTCGCACGCAAAAGAGATGCAAGATAAAGCGATCATTTAGTATGAGGACCGGCTGCTGTTTGCTCATCTAGAGCCAAAACCTCACAAGGTGAGTAAATAGCATAGCCATGGTCCGTCGTCCGTCTGTCGTCCGTCTGTTCACACCTTCAAACAAGAATATCTCTAAGGCCAGTAGTATAATTTGTGGTGAAGGGAATTGATTTTGTCTTGATTTTGGTGTAGATTGATTTAAAACTGTGTGGCTATTGTAATATTTATAGACTTATTATGGGGAAAATTTTGTCCCAGGATAGCACCTGCATTTTGACAAAATCTGGTGACGAAAGCAAGAGAAAAGCATACTGTAGGTTCTTAATTTTAATACGGCAGCCAGTTCAGTGACTGATTAGTATCGAAAATCGTCGAAATGATTAAAAAGTGATGATCTGCAATAAGAATCCAAATTAACCTAAAACTTTTGATTTCTCATCAAAAGTCTACATAAAAAACAGAACTGAAAGGGAGTTGGACAAAAATATAACTAAAGGTCAAAGAAATTTTGTTTTCGAGTGATGGTTGAAATTTTTCATGCGGAAGTTGTCTGTCCCTGTTCCGTACCTATATGCATGTATTAAGTCAGGTAAAATATTGATTGTTTTCAGTGGTAGTGTATTACGCAGTCGTTTACAATGCTGTTTTATTGGAATTATATCAAAAGTAAAAAGTATGCAAAGACCAGGAACTGAAACAGTCAAAATCCAAATCCAGCCCTCAAACCATAGTTGGAAACAACTAAGATTACAAATAATCAAAATACAGAGAACATATGGCTAACCGAGTGATCAGCTTGTTTCCAAAAGGTGGCCACTCAGCAACCCAAACCGAACCAAAAATGATAAGAACATACATAAGGTAAAACATCACAGAAACTGAGACATCAAACAGGCAACAGAGAACCACAACAGAACTACCGCCTTGGAACGGTCAGTAATGAATTACTGGGGGGCTTAAATCGATTTTACAGGCCCAACCTCACCCTCAGTTTCTGAAGTGGTACAAAACATTTAGTTGGTTGTTCAGTTCGCATGATCAAACTTGCAGATAACCACGGCAAGAGTAAACCCTTGGAAAGGCCATTTCGCCTAAGAGCTACTTGCCGTTAAGCGCTTAAATAATCCATTATTGACTTAATCCATGCTAAGCGACTTTTTAATCGAAACTACACCAAACTCGCCAATAAGCGAAACAAGCATAAGGTCTTAGACTAGTTTAAAAAATGGCAATGTGATATATCTTGCCTTAGATTTACTTGAGTGTTACAGCCCATAATTTTAGTTGGCTTGGGCATACTCCTGTTATCTTCCATATGGATCTGTATGAAACTTGCAGACAACTAAGACAGGAATAAGATCTCGGAAAAGTTAAAATTGAGGCCAGATAGAATTTACTTCAGAGTTACTTGCTCTTAAAAACCAAAAGATGTTGCCAAAAACTTACCATGAGGAACGTGTTGTCCTGGGCATAACAGCTATATTTTTATACAGTAGGTCAAGCTGGCTGATAACCAGGACAGGCGAAAACTCTTGGATGAGTTTTAAAAATTCGGCCATCTCGCCTGAGAGCAACTTGCCTTTGAAAGCATATATAGCACATATTATACCCCTGCTTTGAAAAAAGGGGGTATACTGGTTTACGTATGTCCGTTCGTCCGGCCTTCTGACAGTCCGTCGGTCCTTCTGTCCGTCCGATTCCCTTTTAATCAAAATTTTCGTCAAAGAATTCTCCACAACCGTACAAGCTAGAAAAGTCATACTTATGGTAGTGTGTTTTATCGTGAGATTGCGAACAAGCATTGTCCTGCTTAGTTTTTCTTTTATTTGCCCGAGTTTCTTTCTTTCCATACCTAAACTAATGAAATGTTTGGTCTGGTCAAAGATTTCTCCACAACCATGCAAGCTAGATTAGTCGTATTTGGTATGTAGATTGATGACAACATGTTGTATCGTGGGATTGAGAACCAGCTTTCTTCTGCTTATTCTTCCCTGTATTCGTCCGATTTTCTTTCTTTCCATACTTTAAATAAGGAAAGTTTTCGTCGAAGATTTCTCCACAACCGTACAAGCTTGAGTAGTACTATTTAGTATGCTGAATAAAGACAACTTATTGTATCTTGGGATTGAGAGCCAGCGTTCTTCTGCTTATTCTATCCTGTATTTGTCTGATTTTCTTTCTTTCCATACTTTGAATAATGACATATGTCGTCAAAGATTTCTCCACAACCATGCAAGCTAGGGTAGTTATATTTTGTATGCAGATTAAAGACAACTTATTGTATCTTGGGATTCAGAAGCAGCGTTCTTCTGCTTATTCTTCCCTGTGATTGTCCGATTTTCTTTCTTCCTTTACTTTGAAAAATGAACATTTTTGTAACAAATTTTACAGCAACGGTTCAAGGTAAAATGTTCATATTTGGTATACAGAATAATAACGACTGATTGTATTGTGAAATTGCAATTCAGCCATATCTGGTGTATTTTTCACTGTATTTTTCTGATTTTCTTACTCGCTAATTTTTGAATGATAATATCTTTTGTCAAAGATTTCTGCGCAGCCATTGCAAGTTAGAGTAGCGATATAGTGTATGCAGGTTAATATTGTGGGATCGAGAACCAGCCCTTTCTTGCTTATTCTTCCCTACAGATATCACAGCAACCCTTCAACTTTGAATGTTCTTACTTGCTGTACAGATTGATAAGGACTTCTGTCTTTATATGTACTTATTGATTTTTCTTCTGCTTATGCGGAAGCATTTTATTATGTTTTACATAAAAAGGGATTTAATGATATTTAGTTTACATGTTGACAATGAGTGTTCTCTATACGTGCCTAATGTAAAGAAAATAATACATTTGGTTAAAGCAGTTAAGCGGGGTATAGTCGGATTCTTCGACAGCTCTAGTTAACATTGTCTTGGACATACCCATCTATTTTTGACTGAATCTTTTGGAAACTTGCAGATAACTAGAATAGGTATAAAATCTTGGACGAATTAAGATCTTACAAAAATTCCGTTAAGAGCAACTAACATATTCAAAAGAAGTAATATAGGCCTTACTTTTTAGTTTCGGCTACTCAAGCTTCATCAGTGACCTTGACAACATCTGGTGACTAAAGCCTTAGAAAAGCATAAGTAGTTTCCTAATTTTGATACGGCAATCGATTCAAAATCAAGCCTCATCATCAAGCTCGAGTTTTTTTTTATTTAAAAAAAAAATATATAGAGTGAGATAAGTAACAGTGCTTCTTATAGAGATGACATTGATATAAAAGTTATTAATTTATCTAAAAGGGGACTCAATCAAACAGAAATTAAGCTATTAGGAAAAGGCCTAAAATTCACACCCATCCCCGTTAAAACAGATAATCAAGAAATAACTGAAGATTTAGCAGAATTCACCCGTAAAATTCGTCTTGCGGAGTACTTTCATAATTGTGGAAATGATGACATGTCTTTGGTAAAAAATAAGAGTAATTTTGTACCGCCAAAGAACAGAAATCAAGCTCTTGATGAGTTCGTAAAATCAGTCGAGAGTATTCCTTTAACTGATAATGAAAGAACAGTAAAAGATAATCTGACGAGGCATGAAAGGAATTCAATTAGGTCATTATCTACAGACAAAAATATTATTATAAAGGAAGCTGATAAGGGTGGGTCGGTTATCATAATGGATACTGAACATTATAAGAACATGGTTAATAACATTTTGATGGATGAATCTTATTATGAACGATTAAAAGATGATCCCAAAAAAGAAACACGTATAAAATATGATAGACTTATCAAAAAATACAGCACGTGTCTCACAAATAAAGAAGTAGACTACCTTACGCGTTTCAAAAAGAAAGAAAGTCAATTTTACGGACTACCGAAAGTCCACAAAAGTAAACAAATTTTTGAAAAGTGTGAAACTGCAGAGTCATCCTATGTTGAAATTAAAGATGTAAATGATTTAAAGCTAAGGCCGATAGTCGCGGGTCCAGCGTGTCAGACGCACAGAATTAGCAACCTTTTAGACATATTGCTTAAAGCATTTATTAAACATGTACCGAGTTTTCTGAGAGATACAACAGATTTTTTGAATAGCTTACCAAACAGAATACCCAAAGAAACAATTCTAGCAACATTTGACGTTGAATCGTTATACTCTAATATACCCCATAGTCTGGGAATAGAAGCTCTTAACGTTTGGATAGAGCAGTTTTCTGAAGAGCTACCTGAAAGGTTTTCAAAAAATTTGTTATTGAATCATTACGTTTTATCCTAGAAAATAATACATTTCAATTTAACGATGAATTTTTCAGACAAAAGAAAGGTACAGCGATGGGCACGAAGGTTGCACCCACTTACGCTACCTTAACAATTGGTTACCTTGAACAAAAACTTTATAATCAGATAGCTTCAGATTTCGGACCGACATTTAGGGAAGAATTTGAAAATACATGGAAAAGATTTTTAGATGATTGCTTTATTCTATGGTCTAAGACTAAAGACGACCTCGAAAAGTTTCATTCAATATTAAATAATTTACATGAAGATATTAACTTTACAATGGAAACCAGTGAAAAAGAATTGCCATTCTTGGATGTGAAGATAAAAAACATAGACGGACTAGTTGAAACGGACATATTTTATAAACCTACCAACAGCAAGTTATATCTTTTATTTCACTCTTGCCATCCTAAACATATCAAAACAAGCATACCTTTCTCTTTAGCAAGACGTTTACGTTGTATTGTTTCCAACGAAAATGTTTTAAATGATCGCTTCATTGAACTAAAATGTTTTTTTGACTAGACAAAAGTACCCAGAACAGTTAATTACAGCTGGCATTGAAAAAGCAAAAGCCTTAGATTTAAAAACTGTTCGAACAGTTAAAAGTAAAAACGAGCAAGACCTAATTACTTACGTCAGCACACACAATCCCAAACATACAGAGATTTTTGGCGATATTCGTAACGATTTACAGGTTCTAACGAGAGATGAACATATGAAAAAAGTTTTGGAACCATATAAAATCATAAAAAGCAAACGTCAACCAAAGAACTTCAAAAAGTTACTGACAAGAGCTAAATTTACAGAAATTCAGGACAGTCCAAAAGTATCACGTTGCAATAGATCGAATTGCAAACTTTGTCTTCATTTAATTGAGGGTGAGGAATTCAAATTTAAATGCGGTAGAATTATGAAAGTAGTAACTAATATTTCATGCGATGTAAAAAATGTTATTTACGTGATTGTCTGTGCGGGGTGTGGTAAAGAATATATAGGCGAAACCGGGGACCTGCGAAAACGTGTAACAGTCCATAATCAACAAATTAGAGACATTTCCACAAGGATGCTACAAGTAAGCACACATATAGATAATTGTGCCCAGGCAAAGACTCCAAAATATCATATATTCCCTTTCTTTAAAATGCAAACAGATAGTGTTGTAAGTAGAAAACAACAGGAGTCGTTTTACATAAGAACACTGAAGCCGGAACTTAACGCCGAACGTACCGGAAACTAATTCTTGTTATGACGTTACGTTATTACCCTTGACAACGTCGCCATATTGTTTCTAAACCTCTTGATAATGTTTCACTACTGAAAGCGCTTGAGGAATAAAACAAAATGTGACTTGTTGTGGTGTTTCCGATTTTTTCTTTATATTTCCACCTGTATTGTGGAGCCTTCCCTTTGGATCTCCAGCTATATATACATATATATATATAATTCTACCAATATGCATGCTGTAAGCGATAGTTACCTATTGGTCAACTTGTTTTCTTTTTCTTTGTCCGGTTCATATAACCATATTCGCTAGGAGACTAAAGGAAACAGAATCAAGTCTCAAGTTCCTTGAGGGGACTGTAATATTTGTTCCTGAAGGCCATGCAATTTAAGAGGCAAGCAAAGTTGACATTTTTGCGTGGGTTAACCATAATATGAGCCACAACACGAGAAAACCAACAATGTGGTTGTGCGCCCAGCGCAGACTCAGATCAGCCTGGGCATCCGCCCAGTCTGATCAGAGTATTCGCTCTGCGCTTAAATGATAGTTGTGGGTCTAAGCTACCTTCATGCGGACAGCGAAGACTCTGATCAGACTGGGCGGAGGCCCAGGCTGGTCTGCGCTGGGCGCAAAACCATATTTTTGGTTTTCTCGTGTCGCGGCTCAATATGCAGTTTGTCTGAAATGTTGAGAATCAATGTAAAAATGAAAATCTTTTTTGAAAATAACAATGTAACCAAAAATGATAGGCCGTATATTTGGTTATACATGTTTCGACAACATTTGAAAATTGTTTTATTCTCTACGCTTTGAATGTTTTCGGGTAATTTATCTATGGTGCTTAATTATGTGGTGATAGACAGAGTATATAACGTTAGGCGCATTGGTTTGTCTATGTACCTCATGTCAAACTATGAATTTCCATTGCATGCGTATGACAGACATGTCAGTAAATATATAACGTCTAATTTTTTTTCTGATTATGTTTTCAGCGGAATGTGATGTTGGTCATGGTCTTGTTTATGGAGCTACGAAAACATGCCAGCCATGCGCAGTAGGGCAGTACAATAAAAAATCTGGTGATAATCCAAACATATGTAAGCAGTGCCCAGATGGACTGACAACCGATTCTATAGGACAAGATATCTGCACGGTTCCGAGTGAGTGAACAATAATATATCTGTAAAGCGATGAAGCCTTAGATGTGATTTCACGCATACTCAATTGGCATATTGGTGTTGTTTGCTGCAAAGTATTCAATTTATTCACCAACGTATGAATTCTGTCAAGCAAAAGTTATATACTGAATCCATGATTCAGCCGTAATACATTTTTAGAAAGGCATGTACCATTTTTAAGTATTCATATCTTTTTACAAGGCGCGGGTTTAATTGTAAATGTTTCAGATCATCTGCATATGAAGGCTAAATGTTCAAATGTATGAAAGCATTTTTGTACAAACAAACTTTTATGTATTTTCTTAGTTCATAGAAAACTGACTAATCAGGAAGTATCAAAATAGAAAAAAAACAAGTTTGGTATATCAAGTGTTTGGCTAATATGAGCCAGTGGCTCCGCTGGAGCTTATACGATAGGCAGGCTCCGTCGTCTATCCGTCCATCAACATTTTAAAACAAGCTACTAAGCCAAACATTTCTTGAGTAACATTATTGGGCTGGGGGAAAGGCTACATTAGGTTTTGGGGCATGTCTCGCCTAATCTGTGATTACTATTGCAACCAAAAGCTCCCATTGGCTTAAAGAGAAAAGTAGGGTCTCCAGGTTTTCTCCGCTACTTTTGATCGGATCTTTTTCAGACCTGTAGGGAACGAGGACAGGCACAAGATTTCGGACATCTTCAAAAATCAGCCGGATGCGATTTTTCATCCTGGAGTTAGTTGTCATTGAGCGTTCCTATAGATTTCCTTGAGAAAATCGTGTCTCCACATTTTGTTGCTCATTTTTATCGGATGTTTTTTCATATTTGCAAATAAAAAATAAGAAACAAAGAGTTCGAATATCAGCCAGATTCGACGAATCATAACAGAGTTACTTTCCCTGGAGCGTAAAAGAATATAGTGGTTCCAACTTTTTTTCAGTCATTTTTGATCGGATCTCTTTTTAGACTTGCAGGGAACAAGGACAGGCACAAGAGCTCAGACAAATTCGAAATTATGCGAGATCGGATTTTCCTTAGAGGAGTTAGTTGCCCTTGAGCGTTCTTATAGCCTTTATTTGGGGAAGATTTTGTCTCCGCATTTTTTGCTCATTTCTAATCGGGTGTTATTATACTTGCAGGAAACAATGACAGGCAAAATGTTTCGGATGAGTTCGAATATCGGTCAAATTGGACCTATCATAACAGAGTTACTTGCTCTTCAACGTCAAAGAATATTCAGATTTTTTTATATTGTTATGATCGGACATTTTTCAGAATTGCAGGAAATGGCACAAGATCTCAGATGAGTTCAAAATACAGCCAGGTTCAATTGTTCCTGCGATTAGTTGCCCTTGAGCATTTCTATAGTCTCTCTATGAGAAAAATCATGTATTTCATTTTTCGCTAAGTCTTAATCGGATGGTTTTAGCTCCCTTCAGCCGAAGGCTGACTTTGTGCAGACAGCCTTAGGGGAAGCCTGCCCACTCAAGTTAGTTAAAATCAGGAACGCTTTCTTTCGTTTGCCCCCGAGGCAGGTTCGTGAACTATGTAAAAATCAAGACAGAAAATATAATAAACATACATCGGAAAATTTGTTAAGTTTCAAATGATATTTTATCTAAAGCAATTGGCGGATCAAATTGAAATTTATGTTGAGACTTCTGGTATAGGGGACAATCATCTATATCTTTGGTCATTATCGGTCATGTACGCTCGAAACTAGTGCAGATAACTCTGTTTAAGCAATAAAATCTTCTTTTCCGAAACCAGAAATGTACACGGGCTGAAATTTTGCTGGCAGTATTTGGGAAGCCTGCCCGCTGAATTGAGAAACTGCTTACATTGTACAGTGTATTTTTTTCTAAAACCATTGACATCTATGATGATGGTCTCAGATGAGCGATATAGGACTACTGGTCTTGTTTTTTTAAGCTTAATCTAATGCACTTTGTATCTTTAAATGTGTATGTTTGCTAGTTTTTCTTAGTTTACAAAATACAAATAAATTATTAAAAGGTGTTTTTGATATTTGATTTTTTTTCAGTGCCTATTTTTGAGCCATATGAAATAGATGTCTACATATCGCTGTTAGGTGAGGTTGTGACAGACTGTTCAGATGTGTCCTTGGGTGAAATTCGTAAGATACTAGAAGATGAAGTAAGAGAAATTCTTGTGATAAATGCTAAGCAATACAAAGGATTGTGTGGTTCTGAAGAGACAACTTGCAATAACGTGAAGGTTTCACTGGGAAACTGCACACGCGTTAGAAAGAGAGAAACGACAAGCCCGCTCCAGGTTGATGTCAGTGTACCAGAAATACCGTAAGTATAATGCTTTTTGGCACTGAGGTAATGTTTTATCTAGCCAGTCGCAGAAAAAAAAATAATTTATTGTAAACTTATCACACTAGCATCCAGTAATAATAAAACAGCAGTTAAATTTGAAGTAAATATTAAAGAACCCAGAAGCATCGGCAAGATATGAAATAATTGGAGGATATTTGACTTTTTCAGTGTAAGATTGATTTTTGTTTCACAGATGAAAACAAAAAAAAACAGTATTTTCACGAGTGGCGAAGCCTCGAGTGAAAATACCACTTTTGGTGTTCATGAGTGAAATAAAAATTAATCTTACACTGAAAAAGTCAAATTTTCTATTTCTTTTATGCATTAAAATCGCAATTATTCTGTCTATTCAAGAGCGTCAGCCATCACGACAAAAACACAACTTTTTCTAGCCGTTTGCGTCCAATTTGATGCTTGGGTATATTATTGGTTCTAAACAGAGTTTGCAACTGAAAAATAGCTTCAGATATCATTTTGATAAACAGATCTTAAGAAATATGCCTAGAAAGAATTCCTACAGGAGACTTAGGCGGCCTGACGGCGCGTGCAGTAACAATGTTACGTTTGCGCTTTAATTGACGTCATTAACGTAGTTATGACGTGCAAACATAATTGAGGTAATTTTTGTCAAGTCAGATAAGATTTTGACAACAAAAAACTTGAGGCTATTTCACAAAAATCCTATTTCTGAAAACAGTGAAATCGAAAGTGATAATTTCACTGTTCGATTTCACCGAGAAATCTCTATAATTCATTGAAAAGTATAAAAGAAAGTTTTTTTCTTACTAGATATAATTTATATCCTGAAAACTGTAAGTGATCCGCTACAAAGCAGTTGTGCGCCCAGCGCATACTCAGATCAGCCTGGGCATCCGCCCAGGATAGTTAAGAGTCAAAGCTACCTCTGTACTGTCCGGACAGCGAAGACTCTGATCAGACTGGGAGAATGCACAGACTGATCTGAGTTTTCGCTGGTCGCACAACCACTTTGTTGGTTTTAACGTGTCGCGGCTCAATGGGTTTAATTTGATATTTTATTAAGCCGCGTTCAAACCCGTCTACTCTAAACAACAAATGGGGTTCTCAATAATTTGTATTAAAATTTGTGAAGAAAACAAAACAAAGAGATACCTGAATCTCTGATAGGTTATTCTCACTTTTATCCTAATTACTCCAAAATTATATTTCCAATTTGTCAAAAATGTAAGACTTTGCACATTTGTTTTTTAAATTGACTTTCGCTTCTTAATTATTATTTCCTTACCCATGAATTATTGCTGATTGCCACATGTTGGAGAGCAGGTTTCGAAATATCAATTCACGATGGCGCAGAATTAATATTCGTATTTGACCAGCACCTCATGTGTTGATCAGCGATAATTTACCAGTAAAGGAAACGTATTTCCATTCTAAAACTACATAGACTGAATTTTAAAGGGTTTTGCGACGGTTTTCTTATAACTATTTGTGGCGGACGTCGGTAGAAGTAAATTAAAGTAGTCAAGTACCCAAATCATAGGTCCGAGCTCATAAGTTGTTTGAACATTGACAGTTCCGGAATATTCGAGATACACAGACATGGACCCCAAATCATAGGTGTGATCAGGTGCTCGCGAGCTGTCAGCATCGCCTACGTTATATAATTAACCAGTCATAGCTTTTATCAGTGGAAAAAGTCAGTGAACATGAAAGTCCGGTACTTGAGAGTCTAACTTAGCTGCGTCGGCTGAGGCCATCAGATCTGAAATTTGTTTAGAAACGGTCAAATTGCACATTTTAGGGATCAGCGAGGTTATGGTGTATCCCATTAAACTTTGTATCTGTCGACACAAGCTTCATTATTTAAATCCGACCGATTGCAAATGGCATCAAGGCGCATAATTTGTACACTGCCACATTAGCAGCTTGACGTATAACAAACTTTCACACGACGTCTCTTCCTATTTACTAAATGGACAAAACGTTAACGTAATGTAAGAATATAGTGTTAAGCCTTATTTTCGAAACTCATTCTCACCTTCTACTTAATATAACATATGACCACTATATACCACGTTCGGAACCTAATTTGCGTAATTATTGAAATTGTATTACAAACCTTATCTGTGTTTCTCTTCATTTCATTATTAAATTGTAGAAAATTACTGAATATGCTCTTTGCTCATAAAGCTTCAATAGTTTGGTGTTTATTAACAACATTATGTAATTTTACCCACGGTAAGTTTTTCTTCCTTTTTTCTTTCTTTTCTGCTTCGATGGTGACATTTCCAGTATAGCTCTTTCAGGATTAACATTTCTCAACTGTTTTCAGTTTCATAGAGAGTATCGTCAAGTGACCGACTTAAATGACCATAACTGCTAAATGCCATAAACTTTAAAAGTGTTTTTTTTCTTCAAACATCCATCGCCTATATTATCAGCTGGTATCCCTATTCAATATCAGATTAAAAGCGGCTTCGCAGCATAAACTTTAGGAACCAAAATATCATGTTGACTTTGTCGATAAATTAAATAAAAAAAGATGTAAGAAGAGCTGAACTGTCTGATAAATACAGAAACAATTACCAAACTTTACAAACGTAATAGCTAAAACATAATCCTACTTCGGCATGTCTTATTGGTTAACCCAATCATAATTAATCATGTCGGTATGTCGGAAATCAATCTAAATGGTGAAACCGACAGAAAGGCATTTATGTTAGTAAGGCGGGGTCGAAGCTCTTTTTTGTCAGTTGGTTTGCAATTCGGGGTTCAACTGGTGTGTGTATGTTTGTTTGTTTGTGTGTGTGTGTGTCTGTGTTCCCCGAGGGTTACCATTAATTCGACAGTTTGTCCGTCTGTCCCGTCTGTCCGTCCATCATACTTTTTCCGAGCATACATGTACATGTATCTCTAAAATATTGAAGGGAACGTATCCTCAAATGTATTGCCGGAACATATTGATAGAGGGCAAGCACAGGGAGAGTAGAGCGCAATAACCATAACTCTAGTTCAAATTATGTTGGAGCTTGTTCTATTTTTCTCTCACTTTTCTGGAACATATCTCTTAATTATATGGTAGTAAAGAGAATTAAATGAATGAGGTTCAGTCCTAGTCTCAAAATTACAATCATATAAGGATCACCGCTTTCTCGTATTCTCCACCGCTGGCGCAGCATTCTTGTTTTTCAAACGTAAGAATAGGCGTCGTCACCTGTGTCTCAAAAAGAATTAGCATGAAGACCCCCTACGTTTATTTTATTTTTCCATTTGTCTATTGACAGATAAGGAAATGCTTCAAATAAAACATACCTTTACCGCGCTGTTTTTGAGTAATCTTGCCATTGTAGATAGTGTTTGGGCTTAGAATGTGCTTTTGGGCTTTAAACTGTCCTTTGACATGTGCTGCAGGGGGTATGTGATTTGTGTTCTACACAAACACTAGTTAACCACAATATTATCAATGCATTTGATACTCCCTGGCTTCATTTGTTTCAACTTTCTTAACTTTAGAAACACAGTTGAAGACACCAATGACTTGAACAACGGACTTTCTACAGAGAACGTCATTGCTGAAATATTCGAAACCAGTTTTGATGGCGTTCAAACCCAGGTTAGTTAAGTGCAAATTAATAATTTAAGTTGATATATAAAACTGTCTTTTTAATTTACATACTTTTTCACATCCGTCTCAAAAATGACTTTGAAATAAACGGGGACATCTATTGTAAAGTAGCAGATGCAGGCACGATTCTTGTTACTCAAAATTTCAACGGCTTCTTTGGTTCATCGATATTATTTAACTTATTATTAAAGTCTACTAAACCATACTTATATACATACAACATGGATATATATACATAAAAATGACCCAAATTATACGGCACAGTTAACTCAAGCCACCAGAATATCAAGTAATGGTAATTGAACCACTGCTTTGGTTGATCAGTGAAAAGACTACCAGGTATTAAAATATTTTTATGAATACATCCTAAAACTCTGTTTAGACTTAGGTTTTTGTGCGTCCAATGTGTATTTTCGACAATATATACTACCTTGCTTTACAACCTTACTAAGGATAAATCAGTAAATTTAGGGCGAGGGCCGTCCCAAGGCGGCAGTCCTGTTTTGGTTCTGCTTGGTTGATTTATGTGTTGTTATTTGCTCTGTCTGTTATCGATATGTGGTTTGTGATGTTCAGACTAGCCCGTTGACCACCTACATGACTGCCGCTGGTGTTGTCTTTGGGGATTTATCGTTTTGGTGTTGTGTTTTCCCCACATGGTGTCTTGGGTTGGATCTGGAATTGAATTATGTCATTTTCTGAGAATTTTCAACCTTACCTTATTTAACTGAAAAAGATTTCCAAAAGGAAGGCCTTCTATTGCATATAAATGTAGGCGTATATTCTAAATCTCTGAAGTGGTCAGAAATTGTAATTTCTGATCTTGCAAGAACTTATGTGAAGCTTTTACCTCTCTCTTGATACTGCTTATATTAGATTTTGCTTTAAATTATACCGACAAATTCTAGGTATTTCTATGGACACTAATTGTGCCCGTCTTGTAGCTAACCTATTTCTGTTCCGTTATGGGAGAGCTTTCATGCTGCCTTTGTCAGAGAATACCAATATTTGAAGCTTTCAGTTCCACTTCTAGATATCTGGATGTCCTCATACATATTCACAATAACTTGTTTGATAGCGTGGTCAGTAAAATTTACCCTTTTAAACTTCAGTTAAATAAGTTAAATAAGACCAGCGTCACAGATACCGAGGCCTTTATTTTGGATTTACATTTATCTATGTTAGACGGTTTTGTTACCACTAAAATTAAAGATAGTTTTGATGCTTTAGTTTTTAGCATACATGATTTATAGGCTCAAGATGAGCTATTGCAAAACAGTCAGTGTCCGTCGTCCGTCGTGCGTCGTGCGTCATGCAACGTCCGTCGTCAACAGTTAGCTTTAAATGACATCTTTCCTAAAACCACTAGGCCTATGGCTTTAATTTTTGGTATGAAGCATTGTCTAGTAGACCTCTACCAACTTTGTTGAATAGTGGTCCTAAGGTCAAAATGGCCTGTGGCAGGGGGTCTTATGTTCAAAAGTAAAATATACTTAAAATCTTCTTCTCTAGAACTACTCGGCTCAGATGATTGAAATTCGGTATGTATCATTGCGTTGTGGTTATTTACCAAGTTTGTTCAAATGATGGCCTCAGGGTCTAAATGGCCCTCCTCAGGAGGGTCCTGGGATTGAACCATAGAGGTACATTGGAAAATATTCAAGTCTTCTTCTACAGTACAACTTGGCTCAGGTGGTTGAAAGTTGTTATGTAGTATTGCCTAGTAGTCCTTTACCAAGATTGTTCAAATGGTGGCCTCAGCTTTCAAAATGGTCTTACGGTAGGAAGACCTTGGTTTGAACCATAGAAATAAATAGAAAAATCTTCTTCTCACAAAACCATTTGGCTCAGATGCTTGAAGTTTGTTATATAGCTTTGTCAAGTATTCCTTTACCATGTTTTTTTCAGATAATGGTCATAGTATCCCAAATAGACCTACACTGGTGAGGCCTTGAGTTTGAACCATAGAAAAACATAGCAATACTTCACAAATCTTCTTCTTTAGAACCACATGACTCAGATGCTTTAAATTTTGTATGAAGCATTTTCCGATGGACTTCTTCGAAGTGTATTCAAATGGTGGTCTCAGGCTTTAAAATGGACCTGTCCCAGAGGTTCCTTGATTTGAGCTACGGAAATACTAAGAAACGTATACAAAAATCCGTTAAGAACCACATGGTCTAGATGCTTGAAATAAGGTATTTAACAATGCCTTGTGGTCCTTTACTTGAAAAGCTTGAAATTTGATGTGAAGCATTGTTTTGTAGCCCTTTACCAAGTTTGTTCAAATGGTGGCCCCAGGGTCCAAAATGGCCCAACGGCAGGAGGTTTTGAGTTCAAAAACGGCATGTTCTTAAAAATCTTCTACGCTAGAACCGCTGGGCGCATATGCTTTAAATTTGGTGTGTGGCACTGACTAATGGTAATTTACCAAGTTTTTTCTAATGATGGTCCCACCCCAGGGTATCCTGGGTTCGAACCTTAAAATACATAGAAAAATATTCAAAACATTTCTTCTTCAGAACTACTTGGCTTAAATGTTTGAAATTTGGTATGAAACATTGTCTAAAGGAGCCGTACCAAGTTTGTTCAAATGGTGGCCCTAGAATTCAAACTGGACCTGAGGCAGGGTCTTCGTGTTCAAAAATAAAATCGACTTGAAAATCTACTTCTCTTGAACTGCTAGGCTCAGTTGCTTGAAATTTCGTTTGTAGCATTGCCTTATGATTATTTAATTAGTTTATCCGAAGCGTGACCAAAGGAAAACGTAGGAAACAATAATAAGGAAATCTTCTTCTTCAGAACCACTTAGCTTTTTGAAGGCACTAACCTACAACTAACATAATATATAGACAAAAGGTCGGCGCCTGACACCTGTTCCGGGATGTCTTTGGTCGGGTTCGCCGTGCTTATACTGGTAGATATGTTTTGAATACTTAGATCCCAAGGAAGCTAGTAAACATCACAGAAATGAAAAAAATCAAAGTCTTTTAAACTGAGTCGGTGCATGACTAGTTATGAAATGTGCAACACTGGCCGCGTCCCCTAGCACCAGCGTAAGTAGAATTCCATTTTCAAAATACCTCAAAATGAACTCAATGATCCCAAAGGGCTAGAAAATCTTATCTGCCCTATGATTATATACAAGGCGACGTTTAACGGCCACCACACGGCACAACACTAGCTGCAGTGAAGATAAGATGTCCCGGAAGCACGATTTTGTCTGCTACGGAATTTCAGTGCTGCTAGAAATCTTCCACCCAAACCGAACAACTAAGTCTTTAATGAATAAAAGCAGAACCAAGAGTGAGGGTAGAATTAAAATCTTAAATAGTTCCTTCAAGAGCAGAGACTACATACAGAAGTAGGAACATGGGCCAGACTACGTAGTTTCGGCTAATAAAGCCTCGTCAGTGGCCCTGACAATATCTGGTGACGAAACCAGAAAAAGTATACTGTAATTTCTTAATTTTAATTGGGCAGTCAATTCAAATACTGATTAGTTTTGAAAGGATCCAAATAATATAAAAAACGATGATCTAGAATAATAGTCTAATAGTGGAGCGGGATATAGTGAAAATGCTTCAGTTGATGATACAAGCAAGAAATTTACAGGATAGCAGGTACATGGCATGCACTTTAACATAAGATCGTGGGCCACTTGAAATTATGTCATTTTCAAGATGGCCGCTGCAAAAACAAAATGTCCGCCATTTTTATGTACTTTTCAACACATTGTTTAAGGTAATAGTCCAGGGGGCCGTTGGCATCGATGTTTATTTTATGCCCTGATTATAGTCACCTAAGCCAGTCACTTAGGAGTTGCAAAATGGTTGTTGCCAGTTTTTCTTTCAACACTTTACCGAAAAAAATGGCCAAAGTGGTGGGTGGGGTAACACTGGTCCATTACAGCACCTAAAAGCAATAAACGCAATGTAGAAAATACTTTGTGTCATAAATATCCCTTTTTAAATGCTCGAATACATAAAAAGCAAACTGAAGTCTGGAAATGATGATCAAAAAGCATGATATATTTGTAACGTATATAACTGTAACTAAAATACAAATGATCAATGAAAAACAGACCAACCGGTGGAATGAAATTTTTACATGTGGTCCTAAATGAGCATAATCTATTGCTCTTATTTGACTCATGTTCATTTCAACTTTGACAGAATTCCTTGATATATTTTGAATCAGTTAGGTTGCAGTTAGTTGTGGCAGTATCAGTTAAAGACAGAATGTAAATTATTTCTTATGAATTCTCGAAACACTGGTGAGAAAGTATAACTAGCTGTAGTTTGTATTATGTCTTAAATTGAAAAAGTGTACAAGTACGCATGTAAAATGCCATTCTTATATTCATAAGACTGTTATAACTTTGGGTTTATCTGAAAGGCACCCAAACGGTAACATTACGTAACAGAATCGAAATCCGTCCATGGAAGAATAATCAAGGGTCATATGTAATAAAATGGGGTCCTCGTTTAGACATGAACTTCAATTTAATGTGTTATCATAATAATTAAAGCAGTCTTTCAGCACCTCAAAAATTATTGTTGCTATATCATTTTATATGTTTTACCTAGAAACTGACCAAAGTAACGGGTGGGATAACAGCGTGTTACAGCAGCAAACTGTTACAAATGAAATGTAGGGAACAATTAAGGTTATAAATGTAAAGAGCAACAAAAATTATGATGATTTTCTTATATTTAAATAAATAGAAATATTGACATATTTAGAAAAAGATAGTCATCAGTCAAATAAGACCAGTAACGTACATAACCGAGACTAAATCACAATCGCTGGAATGAATTTTATATGAGTAGTCCTTAATCAACATACTCTGTCACTTCTCTTTAAACCATGTTAAAAGAACTGCTTGCATATTTTGAATTAGTTAGGTAGCAGTTAGCTGTGGCATTGCCAGCTGAAGAGAAAAGTTAACTTTTCTTTAGAACTTTCCCCGATATTGACGAAAATATCTAACTGTAGATGATATAGCCTTTCAGTGTAACTGTTTTGGTCTTAAGTTTACACGTGTGAAGCAGCCATAAAGAAACACCACTGTTTATACCTCCAAGTCTGATAATATGAGGTTGTCCTGTATTTGAAAGGCATTGTAACAGTGACATTATGGTACATATCTGTAATGTATTAGGAATAAGTTTTTTTTATTTGAGTAAGTTGTTTTCAAAGGCTCAAATCTTGGATGCCAGAAAGCATTTAACTTACCATTGGTATTAGGACAGCAAATATTTACTTTTTTACACTCACAAGAACTCAACATGAACATCTGAAGCATTTAGAATTTTCTTAACATTTCACGTAACTTACAGCAACATCACAAAACGCATCATTTAAAATCTTGAGGGACAAGTATAATATGTTTAAGTTGATCTAACTGAACCATGTCTAGGTTTAGAATTATCATACGAGAGATAACTGTTTCCCTACCTGTGCTGTCTACCGAGACAATCAGGTAACCTACATGCAAAAATGGCTGTCACTGAGGCAACTGATAAAGTATCGACTCACTTGATAGTTATTAACATCGTGCTTGATTGTAATCAACGTTACCTTTTTGTGTCGCTCCCATTAGATAGTTACACTGCACCTTATAATCACTACGTCAATTAAGCAATGGAAAATGATATACTTTAGGAGACACATATAAAGCGTCTTTTCATGAGTCTGTTCATGACGTGTATCTCTCATTGTAACATTACCAAGATTTATTTGGTCAGATAATTCTGTACAGCCCCTGTTTGTGTTCTGATACATTATTACCAATACATTTAAAAGTGTAACGAAAGACAAATTTAGTTTTGATCATTCGACTTTTTATATGTTTGCGTCTTCTATCATTGTATTGATATAAATGGTATCAGAAAGCTGCATTTTCTTACTGTACATGAAGTATCCGGTCAAGACTCATTCAGTAAGACTTCATTAATAAGCAGTTAACCCCTGTAATTATTGCTAAACAATGATTAATAATAATAATAATTATAGCTATAGCTTTAAAGTCAAGGAGGTCATCTGAAAATAGATATATCAAGATTTCTCCTTGACATCAGTAGTATGCATTACCTTATCATTTACTAATTTTTAATTCAGAACTAAATGTATTACTGTTTAAGCATATGAGATATGAGGAATATATAAATAACCCAGTAATTGGTTGTATACGTTATTCGATCTGTTATCCTTCTCTTTGTTTTGATACCGTACCGCAAAGTGAAACTACAGGTCATTTCATTCTTTAGCGCAACTGGTATTTGCCCAGAAATATCCCGCATCAAATATGCTGTCGTTTTGATTTGCCACTTCATTTTATGGCTTAGAATTCTGTAGAACTCGGTCCCTTAAAACGTAAAATACTTGTCAAATTAAAAGTCCTGAAGCTGGTTCCATGCTAAATCGACTCATTATTCAACCGACTATATATTGCTTTATTTGAAGCATGTATACAAATTATTTGCTGGCTTATAATTGCAGCATTTTTTCTCAAATGAAATATATCTGTTATGCAGTTTTTGATTATACAACAAAATGTCACGTATATTACTGTCTTAAGAATCGTAAGACTGAGTAGCTGGGCATAATCATTAAAGGTGCAGATATGTGCTATTAGAAATAAACATGCAGCAAAACCTGCTGTGCATGTATGGAATTTGCTAAGTCTCCATTTATTAGCATTTGCAATATTCTGAGTTTCGTCACATATAAAACGTACCTCAGGAAGTCTCTAAATTAGTCATAAGCTGATTGTTTCAAGAAAACAGTGTTTTTTAAGAAGTGCCAGGATATTAAATTCATAATTGTTCTCTGCGAGACAATGAAGAAATTCCGTAAGCCGTATTATAATGGACTAACTTATGAATTAAAGTTATTTACGTTACTACAAGTAGTAATAAATGAAAAAAAAACATACTAAAATGTATTTGCTAATACTTAACGATGATTCTATAGAGAAACTGCATTTGGAAATAAAAAAAGTAGTGTACCTTAAAATTATATGATTCTAAATTAAATACACATAGGTAACGTATATGATCGATGCTTATGGCTAAAGAGTCGTTAGAAAAATTGACAACATGCGCTTTTCCATTGTGAACACTCTATTGTTGACGTTTTTGCATGTATATATTGCCACAAATATAACATACATGCCCACGGGCACTACATATGCCTGCGGACAATAAGCATGTTATATATTAAAACGATAGCATTTTGAAACTTGGCGGCCATCTTGAAAATGGATGATTTTTAAGTGGCTCACGATCATTTTTGAATCTGGGCCATGTAAGGAACATTTAGTGAAAATTTCATGCTTGTATCATCAAGTGAAGTATTTCCTTAAATTTTCACTCTAAGCCGCTCCACTAAAATCGATCTCAAATTCTAGACTTCTCAGAATCTAGCCTCTGATTTAAAAGGACGTAAATAAAATATAATCTGCACTATGGATGTACGGGGAGACGATTTACGGCCGGCACACGGCACAACACCAGCTGCAGTGAGGTAAAATTAAAATCTTAAATAGTTCCTTCAAGAGCAGAGAATACATACAGAAGTAGGAACTAAGGCCAGACTAGTCAGACTACCAGAGAAGTCTCCCCATACATTCATTTTATGCTGTTCCTCAGGGATTGTTTACGCAATTATTTCCTGCGATTTTATTCCTTACTTTTGGTCATCCCAAACTGGTTAAGCCCTCAGTAATTTCATTGCTTACCGTCATAACGCGCTCTTCTGATTTGGTTCATCTTGATTGTTTTATGCTTTGTTTGTTGATATGTCTGTTATTGATATATTGCTTGTAATGTCAAGGCTAGCCTGGTGACGAGTGCATGGGAAATGGCTGTTCACCTGGCTGCCGCTGATGCTGTATCTAGGGGTGACATATTTTGTAGTGTATTTTCCCACATGGTGGCTTGGGTGGAAGCTGGGATTGAAATTTGTCAGTCAAGTGATTTTGCGAAGACTTTTTGATGTATGAACATGATTAATTGAGATAATGACTCAGTATGACACAAAGTCAAACGGAAACTGACTGAAGGTTAATAGCTGTGAGCTATATATCATAGTTCAATAATTTTGCCTTTAATCTTGAAGACATTTTGATGTACAAACATAATTGCTTGAGATAATGTCTCCATATGACCCGGTTTTGACCTGAAACAAACAGTAAATCAAAATTTCTTATATTTCATGGTCCATTTTGCCTGATACATTTGAGATTATTGGATGTTCGAACATTAATGCTTTCAAACATAACGCAGTATGACCCAAAGTTTGACCTTAAACTAACAGTAGTCACTGTGACCAATATTTCATGGTCTTTTAACTTTGTCTTATATCTCGAAGACTATTTGATGCACGAATATGCTTGTTTTGAATAATGACTGAGTTTGACATGATGTTTGACCTCCATCTAAGAGTAGGTTACAGTGTTCAATATTTCATGGTCCAGTTATTTTACTTTGTATCTTAACGACTGTTTGATGTATGACCATAAGTTTGACCTCAAACTAAAAGTAGGATATATTGACCATTATTTTAAGGCCCAGTATTTTTTTATTATATCACTGACACGATTGCTCGGGATGAATCAGTATGACCAAACGTTTGACTTCAAATTAACAGTAAGTCATTGGCCCATATGTCATGGTCCAGTGATTTTGTCCTATATCTTGAAGACGTTTTCATTAACGAACAGGATTTCTTCTGATAATGACTCAGTATGACCCAAAGTTTGACCTCAATCTAACAGTAGGCCACAGTGACCTAGATTTCATTGTCAAGAGGTTTTGACTTATTTCTTGAAAACTACTAGATGTACGAATATTATTTATTGCGATTTTGATTCAGTACGACCGGAAACTTGATCTCGAATTAACAGTAGGCAACAGTGACCTACATTTCATGGTCCATTGATTTTGCCTCATATTTCTGACAATTTTTCATGGATTTGACTTATATGTCGGTTAATGGTTTGGGCTACTTGATTGTAGTGCAGAGTAATCCCTGTTTCATGGTCCAGTGATCCTGTCTTATGTTTCTATCACTTTTTTATGGATTTGCATCATATATGATATAAATGATTTGGGATTGATATCATCTTCGTTGAAGGTCAGTATGACCTTAATTTCATGGTCAGGTGCTTTAAGGTCAGTGTGACCTACATTTCATGATGCAATGCTATAGACTCATATTGTTTTACACTATCTCATGGATTTGAATAATACTTTGGTTCATGGTATTGGTTGACACTGTGAGTGACCTAAGACTAATTTCTAGAATGACCTTTAGCTTCATGTTTCAGTGATTTTGCAATATATTTCTTGCACGTTGACACGCATTTGCATTAAACTTGGATTATGGGTGTCGGATGTCATTTTGAGTGTCATGAAACTAAGTGCAGAGTGACCTATATTTAATGGGTCAGTGCTTTAAGACAATACCTCCAAAATACTTCATTGACGTCTTTCATACTTGGTGTGATGGTACATTCACACATACAGTGATTGAACTCACGTTTCTTCTTGGGCATCGTGACCTTTATTTCCTTGTTTTCATATTTCTGGCAATATTTCAGAGGCTTGAATTATTTTTGGGAGAGTTTTTCTCTGCCACTAAATGTATTCTCTGCTCTTAAAGGAACTATTTCAGATTTGAATTTTACCTCACTGCAGCTGGTGTTGTGCCGTGTGGCGGCCGTAAAACGTCTCCCCGTACATCATCCATAGTGCAGATTATATTTTATTTTCGTCGTTTGAGATCAGAGAATATATTCTGAGAAATCTAAAATTTGAGATTGATTTAGACTCTTATTCTAGATCATCGTCTTTTGTATTATTTGGATCCTTTTTGACACTAATCAGTCTTTGAATCGACTGCCCAATTAAAATTAAGAAATGACAGTATGCGTTCTCTGGTTTCGTCACCAGATATTGTCAGGGTCACTGACGAGGCTTTATTAGCCGAAACTACGTAGTCTGGCCCATGTTCCTTCTTCTGAATGTATTCTCTGCTCTTAAAGGAACTATTTCTGATTTGAATTTATGCCCCCGCCATGAAATGGCGGAAGGGCATATAGATTTTACCCTGTCCGTGTGTGCTATGTATGTATGTATGTGTGTATGTATGTATGTGTGTTTGTGTGTTACCAAAATCATGTCCGATCAATAACTTTGGATTGCATGGTGAGATTCAAAAAATGTTAGGCTAAAATGATCATTATAACAAGACGGTGTGTCGCGTGCAAGAACCATATCGCTATCTCAAAGGTCAAGGTCACAGTCCGCACTTAGGCTTTGCCCTCACTGCAGCTGGTGTTGTGCCGTGTGGCGGCCGTAAAACGTCTCCCCGTACATCATCCATAGTGCAGGTTATATTTTATTTACATCCTTTGGGATCAGAGGATAGATTCTGAGAAATCTAAAATTTGAGATCGATTTAGACTTTTATTCTAGATCATTGTCTTTTATATTATTTGGATCCTTTTGAAACGAATCAGTCTTTGAATCGACTGCCCCATTAAAGATTTAGAAATTACTGTATGCTTTTTTCTGGTTTCGTCAGAAGATATTGTCAGGGTCACTGACGAGGCTTTATTAGCCGAAACTACGTAGTCTGGCCCATGTTCCTACTTCTGTTTGTATTCTCTGCTCTTGAAGGAACTTTTTAAGATTTTATTTGTACATAGGCTATAATGAAATATGTTCATGTCCGACCCATGACTTTAGACTGCATGGTGAGATTTAAAAATTATGGGCATATAGATTTTACCCTGTCTGTGTGTGTTATGTATGTATATATGATGTATAATCATCATGACAAGATGGTGTATCCCGTGCAAGAACCATGTCGTTATCTCAAAGGTCAAGGTCACAGTCCGCACTTAAGCTTTGTACATAGGCTTTAATGAAATATGTTCATGTCAGACCCATAACTTGCGACTGGATTGTGGGATCTAAAATTTATCTGGGACAAATAATTATCATGACAATACAATGTGTCACGTGCAAGAACCATGTCACTATCTTAAAGGTCAAGGCCACAGTCCGCACACTAACTTTGTGCATAGGCTATAAAGAAATAGGTTCGTGTCAGACCCATAACCTTGGACTGCATAGTGGGACTTAAAAATTATTTGGCGCAAACGATTATCATGACAAGACAATATGTGGCGTGCAAGAACCCTGTCACAATCATAAAGGTCAAGGTCACTGTCCGCACTTTAACTTTGTGCATAGGCTATAATGAAATATGTTTGTGTCTGGTCCATAACTTTGTCCTTGATAGTGGGATCACAAAATTATTTGGCATAAATAATTGTCATGACAAGACGGTGTGTCATGTGCAAAAACCACGCTGCTAGGTTGAAGGTCAAGGTCACAGTCAGCACTTAAGCTTTATGCATAGGCTGTAGTGAATTTTGTCTTGCATGATGGGATTTCAAAGTTATCTGGCATAAATAATTATCATGACAAGTTGATGTGTCAGATGCAAGAACGATATCGTTAGCTCAAAGGTCAAGGTCACAGTCTGCACTTAAACTTTATGTATAGGTTTCAGTGAAACAGGTTTATTTCCTGTCCATAACTGCATCCTGCACGGTGGGATTCAAAACTATATTGCATAAATGATCATCATGACAAACCCCTAGCTTGAAGGTCAATGTCACACTGCGCATGTAAACTTTAAATATAGGTTATAGTGAAAACATTTTTGTGTCCGCATTATAACTTAGTCCTGCATAGGCTGTTTTGATATTTCGTGTCTTAATTTGCCATTATATTGTACAAGTCTGCCTCTATGAACCTAGTTATCCTACAAGTGCCAGTAACTTAATAAAGGTGCCATCTTACTCTAGGCACTAGGCGGGGCATCCGTGTCCTATGTAAACATTTCTATTTTTTTCTGACACACTGCAGCAAATGTCATTTCACTTGGCCGGTATTGTCCATATTAAACTTGCGTTTGTTAAGATCAAGCCCTCGCAAAGTTGCGCTTTATTGTCTTCTGACAACTCTTGTTATACCTTAATGTTATTAGTATATATTAATGAAAAGTTGTTAATAATACTCAGGCCCTGAACCTAATTTTAAGATATCTATGTATGTTATTTTTTCATTTTAAAATGCAGCGGAATGTTGTTTGAGGTGGTGATTTATGGTAAATGTAAAAATCTGCATAAAACCATAAAAAAGTAACGTATCTCCCTGAAAGTTAGCAGACTTCTTATTTTTGTTGTTCTTTACAGTTTAGAATAAAAAAAAGACGTACATGCTGCTTAAAAAGTGTTTTTTTTATAAGGAAAGATCAAATGTTAATTTTCTGCGAATAAATCTGAAAACATAATATCGTTATTGAAAATTTACATAGTGCTGAAGGTGCATTATTGCATAATGACGAGCGTCCTAGCAATTATTTATTCCAACACTTTCTCAAAATGTAATGTAGACCAGATGAAAACGGTAGCTTTTTCTCAAATGTTCAACCATGTACAAAGTAAATGTACACTGGACGCATTTATTAAATATAGTGTAGGCAAGTATACCTATGTTAACACCTACAATATAAATAATACATTACTGACATGATCAGTGGTGTGTAGATGAAATTGTTCAACCTTGTTAAAATAGTATCACCTGTCTCACCTGTGTGTTTTGACAAAAATTTGGACACAGACTGCATCTTTTTTCATCTGCTCAGCCTGATAATGTGTGAAAGAGTTTGAAAATATAACTGCTGAGGCGCTCTCCATTATGCAACAAGGTACTCTAAGCACTAAGTATATTTTCAATAATGATATTTTTTTTTCAGATTTATTCGCAGAAAATTACCCTTTGATGTTCTCTTATAAAAACACTTTTTAACATTAACAAATGCTGCATTTTGGGACTCTAAATTATGAGAAACAACATAAAGAAGGCATCTGCTAAGTTTTGGAAAGATCAGTGTTATTTTGAGTATTTTATGCAGATTTTTGTCTTTGTCTCAAATCAGTGATTATCACCACCTTAAGCGACATTACATCACATCACAATAGTTTTTTTTTGTTCTATACAGCGTTTTCGCAAAGACTTGTACTCGTTCAGAAGACTGTATTACTTTTTGAGGCTTATAGCTTAAATTTACTTAAATGATTCATAATTAGATATGGCTTGAAATATTTCTACATTCTTTACAGCTTGGTGAACTGAATAATCTCCAACTTATTTCAACACCTTCCGTTGTTCCCACATGTAACCCAGGATTTGTAGTCCAAGCTTTTAAATGCGGTGAGTCTTTACAGGTCATATTAACTTCTTTTTATATAGCGTATCATCAGAGGAAGTATTATATTGCCATAATGCGAGGTTTATAAATCTAAGGATATTACAAATAGAGTGGGGATACATATTGAATAGTGAACTCAATTACATCAATTTAATTTTCTCAAATGCCATGTGCTCTTAAAAAGAAGAGGCAATATCGAAGTTCACGTTTGTCTGGTTTTAGATAATCAACACTGAAGACTGAAACTACCAGAGCCGGCAGTATCGGGCCTCAAACTAAAGCATAGCACTGTTATATCTATTAATAAAAATATCTTTTCGGAAGTTTGGCACACGAATACCAGAATTGTTGCGGTCTGGCGGTTGCCTTTTGCTACGCGTTGCACATTGTATTCGCTGACAGAGACTTACTTTTAATCAAAAAGTTCAATTTTTATTCAAATTGCGCACTATTGAATACCAAGATTCTTAAGATTCTGAATAGGGTACTGAAGTGTGCTAGTGTAGTAACGGGAGTCAAACTAATCGTCTGAGCTTTAACTATATATTTGCAAGCTATAATGAAGTTACCTATTGTATGAAAGCGATAGTAGTTGCAACCGATGACACTCGAAGAAAACCAAGAGATCCATCAGGTCCTGATCCCTCTCCCGAGCCTTATATGAACTATTTGGACATTAGTTTTCGATACAAACTGACTTTGCTTTTGCGTGCATAAGGTAAAAGTGTCAAAATGGTGAAACAAGGCCAAGTAGTTTCAGAGAAAGGACCTTAAAATATTCAACCCAAGTAACCTTTGGTCAAGGTTATTTAACACTCTTGACCTCTAGAATTCAAAGGGGTTGAAATCGACTGAGCTATTCACAGAGTACAACTGCGACAGAAAAAGGCACAATGTCAGCTTTTCCCATTCAAAAGCCAAAGGGACCATATTCAACATTGCCATAAAAAGACGTCAAGGTCACCCCAAGGTAGCATTTACAAAGCATTTGTAGTACTAAAGTCCCAAGTGCAACCTACCAAGGTTCAAAGCAATCCGTCCATTGGTGCTGGAGAAAGAGATTTAATTTTTTTTGTATACATGGCCACGTCAGCTATCTTGATCATGTGGCATGGACCATGTGACTATAAGATATTTTTTGTCTCATCTAGCACAGGATTCATATGAAATATAATTTTCATTAGCCTATAAATTTCTGGGAGAAAGTACTTAAAAATATTCAACTAAGGTCACTAAATAACTTTGAAGTCATACGGGTTGAAGTCGACTGCCTTTCCATATCAAACAGTCTAATAGGAACTGAAAAAATGCAGTTTGTCAGCTTTACCAGTTCAAAGAAATCAAGTTTGACCTTGTTGTATAAAAGATCAAGGTTGATTTAGAATCATCAGTTCACTTTAGCTCTGGACTTCTAAATGCTTTTGTACAAAGTTTCGAGGTAAGTAACCTCATGGCTTTGGAGAAGAAGCTTTTTAAGGTTTCTACCATATATGGGCATGGCGGCAATCTTAGTCATGTTACCTGGACCAATATATTACTTTCTTTCTCTGTTTGCCTGAAGGCTGCATATTAAGGTAGATGGATACTGAATAAAAATATTGGCGGGGCATTTAAATCATTATACCAGCTAAATAACCCAAAGGGCATTTGGATAAGAAAATAATGTTTTGTATTTCTACATATTTCTTTACATGTTTTCCTTTAAAATTCATTTCTCCAACACATGCATGCACTTTCATTTCTGCAATACATATACTTTTTAGTATTGGTTATTTGAACCAAAATGGTGAAGAAAACCATAATTTATCTTGATAATAAATATTTTTTTGTTTCATTTAAAAAAAAATGCAAGGAAAAAGAATTTTATGAAAAAAAATCATGAAAAATTAATTTAATCGATGGGGCAAGCGTATGCCTATTATTTCAGTCACGGTTACATTGTATGTTTCAGAATAAGACAAAGAAACAAAATTTTCACCGTTTCGTTTCCTGGCAAAACAACGTTCAAGTTCAAAAATATCCCACGATCTGAGAAACTGCCAGAAGTAATGCAGTTAATTCCTTTGAATATCTGATTGTTTGGTTGTTTTTGATTTTACGGTTCTATAACCATTTCAAACTATATCGAGCCGTCACCAAGACAGAGGGCGTAGAAAAGAAAAAACAAAAGTGATAGATCGAGGATAGAAGACACCAAAAAATCTTCCCCAAAACAGACGACCACCATATAACCCTGCTGCAAGCACAGCCGTTCCTTGCCCAACTATTTATTCCCCTGTATTCCGGTTTAACCACAGAGTAATGCCAACAAAATGCAAAGATGGAATAGCAACTGTGTAGTTCCTGATCAGACGTGTTCCTAAAGAGCAGTCCGATCTCGGTTTTCACTGTTTTTACAGACGTATCTCCCCGAAAATTCAGGATCTTTACGGTAGACATTGTTACACACCTGTGAAACTCTAGAGCTAACCGATTTCGTGATGACAAATAACTCTGTTTTGCTTTAACAGCTTAAACACAACGTTATTTAGTATCCATCTACCTTTATTTAAATTGAAATTTGTCTTAGCAGTTTCACAGAGGAAGTCCTTTCAAATAGTTCAAACAACGGACGAGTAAATTTTGACATAGGGGTTGAACTTGTACGCATTTTCTTATCGCCGCACAAAGTCAATAACAACAAAAAAAATGCTTTTTGTCTTCATTGTCTCACATTCAAAAGTTTTAGGGATCAATTTGACCTGGCCATAAGATAGTTCAAGGTCAACCCAGGATCATCAATGAACTATAATTTAGAGTACTATTGTACCCGATCATATAATTCGCGGACGAGGTATTGACGAAATAACGTCGTCACTATGTCGATGCTAGATAAACTGGGAAGTCACTGGAAATTACGATATGTATCAAAAACTATTATGTCATAACACCAAGCAATACGTCTTTATGAAATCAGTTCGACGTCGATGCCACGTTGGCATAACATAACAAAAACTGATCTAAAATATAAGTGAAACTACGTTGAAATCGCGCTTTAATAACGTAGATATACCATTACCCTCTAGACAATGCTACGGCCTATTGACTTAGACTAAACATCTAACCTTGAAACTATAAATTACTGTACAGTGCGTGCAATGCATGCTTGTAAAAGTAGTATGTGTCTGAACACCTTAAACTAAACGCTCTTGTTTATATTTCATATACTTATAAAGTAACACTTAAACTAAACACGATATGTGTTGTGTACATGCACCTTATACATGCACGTTAAGAAAAAGACTTTAAGACTTGTCTGCACAAAAATACAAAATTACTTGAAAAAGTTAAAATACCCATAATTTCACTTCAAATCACATGAGCTCTTAAATAAAATGTACTTACAGGTTTTTCTCCTTAACTATCATATTAAATGACAGCTTGTAAAATGTCATGGCGAGCGGGCGCCTTATATAGAGTTTCAAGGCATTTTGTTTACGAATAGAAAACCCGTGTAAATCAAGATAAATCATTTTACTTACAATCAAGCCATGCGCCTGCTGCTGAACCAACAGAAAACCAAGGTCCGAAATTCAAAGCCTCCTTAACATGCTCCGAGAATTTGTAAGACTTCACACGCAGTCTCATGTACGTCTCCATAGCAGACACAGATCAGAAAAAGCCAGAATTCTACCAACCGAAATGAATGACAAATTGGCAAGCAGACTGCCCAAATCTTTTACACATAAATGACACTTTACCGCGGCTGTGCCACATGGTCTGTTCTAAACAAACATATTGCCGTATACATGTGATTCATAACAAATAGAACTAAATTGCTTGAAAGACGGAGCAAATTAATTTACTACCCAACAAAAGGACGAGTGACAAAATTCCTGCGTCCACTTGAACTTGTAACACCATAAAAATGCCAAGATTAACCCAGGATCATCATTTACTCGCATAAAAAGTTTGGTGTACTAGATTCCCAAATACAACATACCACGTTTCAAGACAATCCGCTTTGTTGCTCTGGAGAAGGAGAATTGTTAATGTTTCAGGTTTTTACGACATATAGGTATATGGTTTTCCCATATTAGGACAAGGCAGCCACTTAGGTCATGTGACCTGGACCAAATATATAAACTTTCTTTCATACCCAAGACACCACATTTCACATGAAAATTTATCTGAAGTTGCTAGTTTCAGGGGAAAAGTCCTTTGAAACTGATGCCGACAAACACAGAGTGACCTTTGACCATGGTCCCTAAATAATATTGAAATAAGCAGTATAAAGTTCTTTTGATTTTTCTAGTCCTTATATTTGGTTTATCTTAGTTTAGTTTTAAGTTTGATTTCTATGTTTCTGAGAAATTACACTATTGAATTTAGAATCGTCTACGAAACACAAACTGATAACCCAAGCCAAAACAAAGTTTGAGGGTTGGTCGCAGCCGCAAACCGGTACAATCTCCCCCCCTTTGCCCGTTCCCCCTCACCCCCCCCCCCCTCCCCCCCCAGAAACTATATTTTTGCCGCCCCAAGGCGGCACTTCTGCTTTGGTTCTTCTCGTTCTTTATGTGTTGTTTGTTGTTATTCTGTTATTGATATATTGTTTGTGATGTTAAGGCTTACCCGGTGACCACCTACATCGGAAATGTCTGTTCACATGCCTGTCGCTGATGATATCTTTAGTGGTGACTGATTTAGTGCTGTCATTTTCCAACATTGTGTCTTGGGTAGGAGCTGGGATTGAATTTTGTCAGTTCCTGAGAATGTTCCTATTTACTTTTGACCATAAAATTTATAGGGGTTCAAGTGGTTTTCATATCACAGAGCACAATAGCATCAGAAATACACTTTTTTTAGTTTTTCCTTTTTCCTGGGAATCAAATAATAACTTGCCATTCAATATGTCATTGTGAACCCAGGATGATCATTAATACAAGTCTTGTAGACCGAGAGACTCAGACGCAAGATACAAATTTCAAAGCAAGCGGCCCAGTGATTATGGAGACGAAGTGTTTTCTTACATTTTTTACCTTATTCTCATCTCTCATGTGGCCTAGACCACATATACAAACTTTGTCCTTTGCTCCCACAGAATTTTTATTCGAAACTTACTTTTTTCTTGCACACCGGATAAAGATATCCACGTGCTTCCCCTTTATTTACAAATCTTATCTCACCTTTGCTATCTCACCCAGGACAGTTAAAAATCACGACCCTTAAAAGCATTGGTTATACTGGAGGTCACGTATCTGCGTCGTCAAGTGACGTTGGCGTTTTAGATGATGACGTCTTTGAGACGGCAAAAAAGACGTCAGTTTATTCACGCGAGACATTGGCGTAAAGAACCAAATGGCAATCACTGAAAGTGGCACCTTCTTTCAAAATCAAATAGAAATCTCTTAAGCACAAACCAGTGGCCCAGTGATTCTGGAGACGAAGTGTTTTCATACCTTTTTTACCTTATTCTCAACTCTCATGTGGCCTAGACCACATCTACAAACTTTGTCCTTTGCTCCCACAGAATTTTCATTCGAAACTTACTTTTTCTTGCACACCGGGTAAAAATACCTATAGTGGAGTTGCTTATGTCACAAAAATATGCTCCCGTGTCCACTTTTTGTTAATCAGGGTTTATACACATCAAAATGTTTGTCAATCTAAGTAGAGTCAGAAAATGGTTCCTGCGAATTTTTTCATGACCTTTATAAGGTCAAGGTCAAGGTCAAATGCACGGCACTATAATTTTTCACCTTTATTTCATTTCTCTCCATTTTAAGACATTAATGTCGTGTTTCAAAGGCGTAAATGAATTGAGTTTAATGAAAATTGTCATTTGATGGACGAAATCAGGAAAACGATGAGAAAAAATGATTTTGGAGAGCTTTAGCGAGCATTTTACGGGCATTTGCGGTACTTTTTCCACATACATACAATAAAAATAGAGCTTTATATAGACTGGGTTGACAAAATATTCAGTTACAGACTTCGCATGGTATTATATAGCAATCCCTTAAATTATGAAAAATAGGGTTGGGCCCTAACGAACACAGTTGTTGCCATGGCAACCACTATTTTCGGCCAGCAAACCTTATGTCGTATCGGATTTCTATATCCGCAATGCGCTAGCTGATTCATTTTATGGTCAACCGTTCGAGATGGAAAAATAATATGCAGAAGGCCCATAGACTGGTAACACTAAACACCTTATTTTTGTAGGTAAGTGGAAATACCGTAAGTCGAATGGTCACACTAAACACCGTATAAACTGATATCGTAGGTGTGAGATTTCGGAGAAAGTCTAGGGTACATAAAAGTTTGCTGTACATTTCTGTTTTCTGTTTTAAAGCAATACTAGAGTAAGTGTAGTGTAAGAGATTTACAAGCAGGTATAAGAAACGAGGTTAGAGCTTGCACAGAAATCATCTTGCCAACTAGGAAACAGCTTTTATAGCTCAAGGCGAGAATACCAAGTTATCAAATATGACTAAGATATCTCGCCATGCTATTATATTAAGTAGCCTAAAATGTTAAAGGAAATAATATCAAAAGTACAAAAAGAATCGGGTCTCTGTATCGTGCCATGCGCACTACTGCAGGGAATGGTGGTTTGTGTTCATTATAAATATGAGTCAAGAAACAAATGAGAGACATAATTTTACATGAAAATTTTGTTTTGCTTGTAAAACCTGTCATTACTATACCAGTGTTCTAGGGGACCTGTGCCGCATTGCCGAATATTTCCGTACCTAATCAAAAGATTATGTGTTCTAACAAACGAACGCGAACATGTTTCTGACTGAATAGAATAATGTATACATTATATACCTAATCCTCTATTCTACCAGCAGACTGTTTCAGTTTTAGGGTTTATTTCTTCAATCTGTAATAGCTGTATTGTCAAAGTTCAGATCCCCGACATGTTGGTATAAAAATATAGTAGATAAAGACCTATTATCCTGCCAGTAATTGTTTCCAAATTATTAGCAAGGTGCACTAATTTCTTTTCTCTACCGAGATATTATATCTATATTTCTGCAATTTCAATTTCTAAAAGACGACGTTTTGAATATATACTAATGTCTACGCGTCGTACATAATGAGTCGTAAACTTACAAGCATCGAAGTCGCGAAATTAAAAATAGGGAGTATGATGACATGGAGGATTCTAGAATTACGTGTACTGCTCCTACATAATTACCTGCCTTGATATCAGACATATCGGTATGGTGTAATGTGATATGTTGCAAGGTATAGGAAAGCCTCGAAAACTTGTGCCAGATCACACGATAAATCCATATGGAAGCTATGATATAGGCTGTTTATCTCTATATAAGAAAGACTCAAGAAGCGAACAAAAAGAGAGAAAAAAAATCTGATCTGGAATGCTCATGTTGACAAAAGAGTTAAACATGCATTACGCTCTATGCAGTTCAGGATCACATTCATTATCCAGATAAATGTGTCGAACCCCCACCAGCTGTCCCAGAAAAATATATATACTTCCGCACAGGTCGTTGATAAAAAGCTGTGAAAATCATGTAATTTTTTCATGGTACAATAGAAAGATAACAGTTCGATACATTCCCTTTTACAGACGGGGTAATATACCACCCCGGCAGAATGGGAATGGGGTGGGAGGAGGTAAGGCAGTTGATGGACCACCACATGTCATCTGGTTCATATCATGTTCGTGATTGATTAACTTTTTTCTTAAGAAATGAATGTATGTTATAGCGATAATTTTTTTTTGCGATACGACAAAACCAACAAAGTGGCATTTGCGCCCAGCTCGACTCTGATCCTCCTGGGAATCCGCTCAGTCTGATCAGAGACTTCGCTGTCGGCATGGAACTAGCCTAAACCCTGAGCTACCCTCCAAGCGTACAGCAAAGGCTCTGGTCAGACTGGGCAGATGCCCAAGTTGATCTGAGTCTTTATTGGGTGCACATGCCACTTTGTTGGTTTTGTCGTGTCGCGGCTCACATATGCTAAAAGTGAAATCGTTACTTGCGAGTACAGTTGTGTTACTAGTTTGTTGAGCATAAAGATCTATTGTTTAGTATTCATTCATAAGCTTCAAGTCAGTTAAGAGTTGGTTGCTGAGGATTCAAACTGGTTGCTCAAGTCTAATACAAAACACGTTTTTTTTCTGCAAGAGAATTAAAAGTCACACAGCTGTGCTTCAAACATTGCAATCTAGTTCATTGCACATATAGAATGTTCTGTTTAAAATTCAGTTAAGGTTTGAGCGCTGTTTAAATTTAGTCGCTTAAGGCACATATTGGAAGCTGTGGGCAGATACATAGAGGTTTTCAAGGTATTTTTTTTAACTCTATCGACTTTATTTTGTCTACATAATTTGTAGGGCATAAAAGATAATCTTAGTGTAATATGGTCAAAAATTCCAAATCTCATAAGAGATTGTTGCTAGGGGCTTCAACCGGTTGCTAAGGACACATTTATCAACAGATTGTAGAAGTCCGACAGTTTCTTACAACACTGTCTTCATATTTTGTTTCAGGTAGAATATATTCCGGATGGATTTCAGTAAACAGTCTCGAATTCGCTAAGAGTTAGTTGCTAAGACTGGTTGCTAAGGATGCTAAGGATAAATGTATAAATAATTGTTCTAGAAAAAGTGTATACCAAATAGTTTTTTTATCAACATATTGTTTAAGTCCAATACCTACGCTTCAAAAGTATATACAACAGCTAATATAATACATTGTAAATAGAAGATGATTTGTTTGGAATTCTTTCAATAGCTCTAAATCTGTTGGAAGATGGTTGCCAAGTGCTTAAATCGGTTGCTAAGGACAAATATATACCCATATTGTTTCAATGAGTTTTCAAAGTCAGCCGACAATGCTTCAAATTGTCTTCAAAGTTTGTTGCACATAAAAGATATCCCTTATGAAGTTCAGTACAATGTCTAAAGTTTGTTAAGAAAACGTTGCAAAGTGCTAAGGGTCGTTGCTATGGACAAAATATACGCCTCTTTTTCAACAATTTGTTATAGTCTGTAACTGGTTTGATAAACATAACTTACAGTTATCTATATAAACATTGATTATAGAAGATATTTCATTTGGAATAAGCTAAAAATATCCAATTTGTTACAAGGTGGTTGCTATGAGCTCAAACTGGTTGCTAAGGACATAAAGATACCAAATAAGTAAGTAAGGACATAAAGATACGAAATAAGTAAAAATAATCCAAATTTATTAAACGGTGGTTGCTATGGGCTCAAACTGGTTACTAAGGACACATAGATACCTATATGTTTCAACAAGTTTTCAAAGTCAGACAGCTGTGCTTTAAATATTACTTCCAATTGTCTTCGTAGTTTGTTGCTCATAACAGATATCCAGAATGAAAGTAAATCAAAAGTCTATAATCTGTTGATAGGAAGTTGCTAAGGACTAAAATTGGTTGCTAAGGACAAATGTATAGACTGGTTTGTCAACAGTTTGTTAAAATCCATTACTTGTTTGTTAAATATAACTAATAATTGTCTGCATAATACATTGGTAATAAAAGATATATCGTTTGGAAATAAGTAAAAATAATCCAAATTTATTAAACGATGGTTGCTATGGGCTCAAACTGGCTACTAAGGACACATAGATACCTATATGTTTTAACAGATTTTCAAAGTCAGACAGCTGTGCTTTGAATATTACTTTCAATTGTCTTTATAGTTTGTTGCTCATAACAGATATCCAGAATGAAAGTAAATCTAAAGTCTAGAATCTGTTGATTGAAAGTTGCTAAGGACTGAAACTGGTTGCTAAGGACAAACGTATACGCAGGTTTTTCAACACATTGTTAATTTTCATAACTTGTTTGTTAAATATGGCTTACACTTGTCTGCATAACACATTGCAAATAGAAGATATCTCATTTGGAGTTCAATCAAAAGTTCCAAATTTGTTACAAAAGATGGTTGCTATGGGCTGAAACTGGTTGCTATGACAAATATAAATGCATCTTTTCAACCAATTGAAATCTGTCAGCTGTCCTTTAAATATTTACAACAGTTTTTATCATGATTTATTACACATAATAGCTATTCTTCGTGGAATGAAGTAAAAGGTTTCAAATTTGCTAAAGGTTGGTTGCTAAGGGCTGAAACTGGTTGCTAAGAATAAAGATATACACATTTCCTTCTTAAAAAATTACAGGAGTCCAACATCTATGCGCAAAACAAACCGTTTCGCATATAACAATCAAGATTTACTGTCTCAAAACCCACCAGGTTTGCACAACAAATCCAATGCTTATCTTTAAAATGCCCAGTTTTTAGAAATATGCTTGCATAAATCTGATGCCATGGCAACGGATTTGATAAATAAGATATAATCTTAAATACAATGGCCTGCTTAACTATTTTAACCGTAAGAATGATCTGAGAAATGCCATATCCAATGCGCGTTTAACGAAAAATTAATCATAGTGTTTATATCTATATATTTTATTTCGACCTTTAATGAAATGACCTTGACCTTGCCATACTAGTGGTCAAAGTCAATTGTAAAATGAATTTTTAATTACAAACATTTATTTTCTTTCGATAATACTAAATTTTAGTCCCATATCTTACACTGTGCCCCCCATAAATCACGACTTTTAAAGTTTTCCTTTCTATTTTGTAGTGTTGACCTTTGACCTTTGACCTTGACCTTGAAAAGTCATAGAAAAAATTCGCAGGAACCATTTTTGAAAACTACTTGTCAAAGCAAACATTGTGGTATATAACATTCCTGATTAACAAAAAGAGGACACGGGATTACATAAGCAACTCCACTACTACGTGCTTCCCCTGTATCTACAAATCTTAGCTCACCTATGTTATCTCACACAGGACTGGATAAAAATCACGACCCTTCAATGCATTGGTTATAGTGGAGGTCACGTATCTGCGTCGTCAATTGACGTTCGCGTTTTAGATGATGACGTCTTTGAGACGGCAAAAAAGACGTCAATTTATGCACGCGAGACATTGGCGTACAGAACCAAATGGCAATCACTGAAAGCGGCACCTTCTTTCAAAATCAAATAGAAATCTCTTAAGCACAAACAATTACTGTAAAGCAACGCTCGGCAAGCCTCGTGATGCCAAACAGTTGCCCTCTTGACAGATTTTTGTCTATCCAGACCTCACACCCATTGAAGATACTTATAATTTTCACTGCAGCTGCTTTTATGCTTTGTGGTGGACCAAAAGGGTCTCCCTGTATACCATCATAGTGTAGAGTATATATTTTCTGGTCCTTTATGATCATTGGAATCATTCTGAGTCAGTTTTAAAAAGGAAGCCTGTGATAGGGAGCGTGTGTAGTGTTACAGCCTTACATTACTGAACATGAACAGACTCAGTTAAACCGAGTCTGTTATTTTTAATGTTAATTAATGAGTTCCTAGCTACCAGAGGATCTTTATTGAGAACTCGTTTTTTCTTTCTCCCTTCGCCTGGAGCCTGCATATATAATTTCATTGGAACTGGCTTAGTAGTTTCGGAGGAAAGTCCTATGAAGATGTTAAAATAACGAACGACAGACGGGGACATCGGAGGGTACCAGCCATAAGCTCCTCGGGAGACATTACCTCAGGAATCTAATAAATGCAAAATAACGAAATGTTCTATATTTTGAAAATTGACTCACTGGCATTTTCCTTAATTTTGAGTTAAAAAAAAAAAGAAAGGGATTCAAAGGGAACATAGCGTACTGCAAACCCCGTTAAACTGTTTCATATTAAAATCTTTCATGGTAACGGTAACAAGTAATTCAATGCGTTTCCTTATTTTATCACTTTGTTACAAGCGTACTGTTCAAATATATTCTTGTTGAATTTATGGAGACTCAACTTTCGAAAACTGTCTTGTATGTTTATTTAATTATGACTTTGTGTTAAGTACCACCTGGCAGCCATAAAAGCCTCCCCGTACCTTATGATAGGTCTGATAATGTATTTTTGGTCATTCGGGATCATCTGATTGTTCTGAGTCAGTTTGAAAATAACAGTCCAATGCTGATGTAGTAACGTTTTACAATTATGTCATTTTAAGCAGGCCTATATTTACTTTTTCGTTGAACCCATTAACTTTTGTTTTGCTGGTGTTAGTTCTTTATGGTAAGATTCCGTTTGAATTATTTTCTTTTTTTCATGCTGATAGTGATAGCTCATAGTTATGTCAAGTAAATTGCCGAGTCCGATTGTTTCTAAAATGAGTATTGTACTAACGTGCACTTCTAAATGGTACTATTTTCAGGGCCATGCGTGCCTGGGACATATTGGGTCAACAATAGTGACACTTGTACTGACTGTCCCGAAGACACATATCAAGAGAAATTCGCACAAACGCAGTGTACGGATTGTCCTGAATTAAAATACATCGATGCTGTGAGATCAGATAATGCAACGGCATGCATGTGTAAGTATAAAGCCACAGTCTCACTGTAACGTATTGAGGACTAGGTTTTACTACGGTTTGCAGATATAGCTAAACACTCGGCCTAGTTACGTTTCATTATGAATGTTTAACTCGAACATGACATTTTGATATAAGTAGCGTGTTCTTTGCAAAACGTAGCAACACGGCGTAAAACGTGGTCTTATCGTACTAAATCATGTCGAAACGCATTAAATGCATACAGAAACGTAACAAGAATAACCAAGAGGTCCTCTAAGCCTAAATTTCAATGTCTTCGTATTCAAAAAGTACCAAAACGGGAATATGTTTATTAAAACGTAGTTAATACGTATTATGTACGGATATGTACAGCTACATACGTGGCCTAGCTACGATTGAATTGAAAATTCAATTTAAACGTAGCATTTCAAAATACTTACTGTATGCGTAGTAAAAACGTACTGAAGCGTAGTCTAAAGGTAGTAGAACATAGATGAAACATTTTTAAATACGAAGCCATACTTGAAGGTCCTCTACGTATTTCTACGTATCATATACGCTTTCCCACGTCTTAATACGTTTTGTGACATTTTCTGCATTTTATAACGATTTGGTTTGTTTTGCGATACCTACTCAAGCATCGTTTTGACATGGTAGTTAACCCGGACACTACCTAGTAGCCCGTTGTAAAACGAACGGAATCGTAAAAGGTAGGTAAACTGTTTTTATCCCTTCTGAAAGCGTGACACAAACCCGTAGTAACACCTAAATAACTACGAAACCGGGTAAACATTTGCCAAAAGTAGGGCGGGAAACATGGTACAAACTTGCCCTCAAAACGTGACAATGAGACTGGGCACTAAAAGATAGAAGAACGTTACCTATCTTTTTTTTAAAATATCAATCGAATTCGTACGGAAATATGAAAAAAATTCGTGTAAGCCGTTTAAACGAATAAATAAAACATTGCCATGATGAACGTTTTCTGTGGCGCGGTACAGTCATTCGCTCACTTTATCTAACTTCTGAGCATAAAAAGAAATGCCAGAGATGAAATTTAATATTTAAGGCGGTATCGCATGCTATTAACAGTCATGTTTTAACGACTGAAAAAATTGTTTTTGCAAATCAGTTGTTATGCTGTTAGAGAAGTGACAGCAATTTGGCCTATAAAATAAACATTCAGGATGGTACTGGAACCGTCAAAATATCTACTGTCATTATCAGAAAGTACTCAGAAAAAACGTTATCTCTAGACGTCCAAAGTGCTGTTAACGTTTGCTTGAAATCATTTCTTCCATAACGTACATCGATACCGTGACGCTCCGCAACAAAATTATTATAGAGCAGCAGTCTTGGAAGCCTCTATCTTTGATGTAAGTCAGTATGCTTTCCAAAACAAAATGTGTTATACAGTAACAGCGATCGACCATGATTTTCTACCGCATGATCCATTTATGGTCAATACTTACACTTGACCATGATTTTTTCCGAACAATGGATTTTCTTCATATTTTGCATGACTATTCTGTATTAATTTTCACGTGAAATGAATAAAATATAATGGTCATGTTACCATCTAGTTTAGGAGTTACGCTATTTTGAAAATTGTCATGTACTTTCATTTTGGAGCAATTTCTCTAAAATTGTATTTATTTAGCAAAAGCTACTATAACTTCGTCTGTTATGTAAAGAAACGTTGGTATATGTAAGCAAAAAGCTGCCAGGTACTAATAAAAAGAAGCAAATCACAATCCTGAAGAATTCCAAAATTTAATTTCCGATATTTCAATTATTCACAAAATTGCCTCACTTCTCAACAAGCATAAACCGATAATTCAAGTATTAAGCAAGCTTTCCAACAATATTTTGTTCTTAATATCTATAAAAAAAGTAACCTTTATGAAGGTTATCAGTTAACTGAATATGAAGACAATCCACCGTTTAGTATTAGATATATTATCCAATCCCAAACAAGACTTAATAATAAAATCAACAATATCTGATCCTTGCTAATATATAAAACTTACACCATCGTCGATTATTGTCAGAAATGTGTTCAGTTGCTGTTTTTAATGTAGGGTTCACAAGTACATAGTCAGGAACAGGGAATTAGTGTTTTCGAAAGTCCAGTTAAGGCTACCCCGCCCATCTACCTATTGTGGCATCTTTAGAAATATGCACGTAGTTAACTCACTAAATAACCTGTTTTTTGTAACAGACCGAGGAGGTATATCATTACAAGTAAATTTACAGCAACGTGCTAAGTATTTTGTGTGATAGAAGATAATTAAGCACACACTGTTGCCATGGCAACAGGATTTTGGGAGCTGTAATTGTGCAATTTTCATCGTATTCAGAAGGGAAATGCAACTTTTTAGACACTTATATCGTTTATGATTCTAATACCGTGTTTCATATATGTACATATCTTCAGTTCCAAGGATACATAATTTGCACCTGCATCCGCTTTCTGTTGTATCCATACCAACTGGGTTCTGGCTGTATCTGCTTATTTCTCTTTCTCTTTATACCGCGCATATCCAAATCAAGATTATTTTCAAGGCCATCAGCACTGGAATAAACAGGTCATATGGCAATAATTACTGACATAATACTTTCAGTAATGAAGCCCTTGTGTGGCCCAGTGGTAAGCGTTCTCGACTTCAGCTCGTTGGGTTACATGTTAACGTCCTGCTGGTGGCAAAATTCTGACAAAAACTAAACGGCACAGAGCCCTTCAAAATCACCATGGCTTCGTCTGATACATGTTGAAATTCTGTTGAAAAGGTTATAAGACCAACGACGCATCCATAATAATCATACCTTCAGTTATGAGTATATTTTGATGTAGTCTTCTTCAAACGTAAGAACCCCAGCAATGTACCTCTCATGCAATTTATGCTTTTTTCTTCTCAATACCAACCCATAATCTGCTAATTGCTGCTAAACTTAGTTAAATATACTCATTCAGCTGCATCAACATGATTTAAAACATTTTTTTTTCTGTGTAATAATCTTTACAACCGTCATGTAACATATTTTTGTGATAAGTATAGCTTCGAAAAGACATTGCGAATGCGAACTGGCTTGGGCCCAAGCGCCTGTCCATCTATCTGTATGTCCGTCCGAATTGTGTTTTGGACAGTTATGAAACTCAATAACGGTTTGTGCAAGAATGTTCAAATTTTATTTTATAATATTTACATTCTTGGTGTATTTACTGAAAATCCCTGTAGTAATCCATTAGAACGTCATGTAGTTTACATTCCAATAATTACATTGAGACACGCGACGTCAATGACGTCAAAATAAACAATGGCTCTCTGCAACCTGATTGGGCGTCAGCAACGTCATGACGTCATGCATGCCGTTCTGCTGTTAGCAGAAAAAACTGCGTGTACATGTTTTTTGCGCTTTTATAAGATTTTTCATGAAAGATTTGATTGAAACGAATGTAAATATATGCAATGAATTTAATTTTTCTGAGGTTTATCGAAGTGTGAACTACATTGGGTCACTAGCAAAGTTTACATGAACCCCTTCGGGGTTCATTCACTTTGCACGTGACCCAATGTAGTTTAGGTTTATCGAAGTGTGAACTACATTGGGTCACTAGCAAAGTTTACATGAACCCCTTCGGGGTTCATTCACTTTGCACGTGACCCAAGGTAGTTTACACTTCGATAAACCTCAGAAAAATGAAACTCATTCCTTAAATGAACAGGAAATTAACAGAACCCGTTTTTTGCGTGCTCCAACTTTGTTACTGTGGAGAAATAGCCCTTCCCTTGGTCATTTTGTATTGCATCAATATACAAATTCAAATGTGGATAACCAGTTAAATGTTTGGGTGTATCTGTATCTATTTTCACTGATCTATGCCCTTTTCCCGACCTAAGAATAATATTGTGCAGAAACTACGAAGCTGTTTTATTTTTTCTACTTTGAACACTCACTCTTTTTATTTACTTAGTATAACATTTTTGATACTACCATTATCAAATGTTGATATTTCTTTGACTACACATTTGAGTATTAACACAACTCTCTTATTAGTTTAGGCAAAAGTCATCGTTATCAATGTCAAACTTTACACAAAATCAAATTTCTTTAAGATACAGCAATATTGAGGTTCATTCAAATGTCTCAACGGTATTTTGTAGTTTTCTGTGGACAAAACCAAATCTATATTTTTTAAAATCCGCTAAAATGAAAGACTTTTGTTTAGCAATGCTTCTCCGTTATTTGATTCAGTCTGTTTCGACCCATTTTCTAAACATCATGCTAAAGTACGGTGGATTAAATCCATAAGGACCAGAAGGAAATCTGCAAAATCATGTATGTATAAAGTAACAAGTCCAAGTTGAATAGACTTTCTATTGCACATTGAAATCATTATGACAGTTTCTGAAATGGCTTTCAAACAAATAATAATGAAAATCTTGCAAGTTTGAGGCACCGCAGATTGCATTGCGGTTTACCCCTTCGGTCTTGAAATGTTTACTGCTGTCCTAGTTTTGCTGGTTAAGTCCATACCTGTCCCCCTTTTATGCCCCCGCCACGAACTGGGGAGGGGCATATAGTTTTGCCTTTTTGGCTTTTATGTACGTCCGTCTCTCACACTTTGTAGTACTGTTCTTGTCTCCGCAACTCCTTCTACAGTATTTAATGCAGGGACTTGAAAATTTCAACATAGTTCAGACATGCATTGTGCATAAAGGAAACAGAATTTTGATTTAGATCTTTATTGCAGAACTATTTCCCCTTGAATGACATACATATTTTGACTATATTTCATACTTTGTAGTACAGCTTGTGTCTCCGCAACCCCTTCTGCAGTATTAAATGCTGGGAGTTGAAACTTGCAACACCATTCAGGCATGCATTGAACATGTGCATAAAGGAAACAGAACTTTGATCCAGGTTATTTTGACAGAATTATATCCCCTTGAATGACATACATATTTTGACCATATTTCTAAGTTGTAGTACTGTTTGTCTCTGCAACTCCTTCTACAGTATTTAATGCTCGGAGTTGAAACTTGCAACACAGTTCAGGCATGCATAGAACATGTGCGTAAAGAAAACAGAACTTTGATCTAGGTCATTATGCCAGAATTATATCCCCTTGAACGACATACATATTTTGACCATATTCAATAGTAGTACTGTTCTTGTCTCTGCAACTCCTCCAACAGTATTTAATGCACGGATTTAAAACTTACAGTTCAGATATGCATTGAACACGTGGATCAGGGAAACATAACTTTGATTTAGGTCTTAATAGCAGAGTTATATTCCTTTCAATGACATATATATTTTGACCAATTTTGACCAAATTCCCATGGCTTATTTTACAAGCTCACCTTTTGTCATCGATCTAGCGGCCTCATTTATTAACTGATTTTGATATTACATCACAGCATATTTGGTATGATTATACCTCCAACAAGTTTGCACTTTAGGTTGGTAGGATTACGGTCAAGGTCACAGTTGCTATTTTCAGAAAAACTTGGGCATCGCTTTTATTTGTGGACCGATTTTGTTATAACTTCACATATCTATTAAGTCTGATAATATATTGTATTAGTTACCGTTTCAGCACCGCAGGTCTAAGGTCAAGGTCACAGTTGCTATTTTTAGAAAAACTTTATTAGCCCTCTAGCTCTTTTATTCATTGACAGGTTTTGATGTAACTTCACCCAAACGTTTAGTGTGACAATAACTTGGACAAGTTTGCAATTCAGAATCTTAGGGTCAAGGTCAAGGAGACAATAGTTATTTTTAGAAAATACTTCGTTATCCCTCTAGAATGATTTTACATAACTTGACACAAATATTAAGCATGACAATATCTGGTTCAGGATTGTAGGTCAAAGGTCAAGGTCACAGATGCTTCTATAGGCACCTGTAAAAATTTGTCATGGTTCTAGCGCCTTCATTTTTTAAATGATTTTGATAAAATTTCACACAAATATTAAGAATGACAATATCTAGGTCAATTTTCAGGGTTGTACATCCAAGGTTAAGGTCACACAGTTGCTTTTTTTAGAAAAAAAACTTTGTCATCCCTCTAGCACATTTATTTATTGACAGATTTTTATATAACTTCACACAAATATGTCTTCACACATTACTACATGTAATCTAGTGAGGCATATGGCGTGGGCATTCATCACCTTCACCGCTTCTTCTGTCTACCAATTCGTCTTTCCCTTTTGTATGCCATGTAAAATCGTTTCGCTAGGCCAGAAGGCGTCAAGATATTGCAGAGCCACCTTAGTTTCCGTTTCCTGATTATAGTCAAGAAGTTGTTACATTCTAAATGGCTGCTTTGGTATTTTTGCAAACTTCGTCATTACGAGATATTTCAAGAGATATTCAATAATTTTCGGAACTTCTCATCTTAAAGGCTTTTGAACTGTTATCTAATTTCTGTCGAGGTATGTATATTGAAACAATGTTTTCATGTCTCCGAACTTAGCTACAGTGGTTTAAAAACATCAGTCTTGCTATTACAATTGCTCCAAAGAATTTTAAACTTGTGCAGAATATATTTAAGTGCAGATTAAATTTTATTTTTGACCTTTGAGATCAAAACATATACGTGTATCCTGAGAAATTTGAAATTTTGTTTGGTTTCGACTCACATTCACCATACCTTATTATATCAGGGTCTTTGATGAGGCTTGAGTAGCTTAAAGGTCTACAATTGGCGCATCTTCCTTCGCTCGAATGTGTTTTCTGCTCTTGAAAGAACACTTTAAGGTCTACTTTTTATCGTTTTTATCATCTGTAAATGCGATAAGAGCTGTGTGTCATCAGTCTGGAATTTGCAATATTATTTTACGAGGGAATTCAATATATAATGCAACTGGCTTGATTACTTGGTCAGCATGCACAAGAACATTCCATGAAAGAACAGTAAAAGACATTTAGAATGATGCATCATTCATTGTATAAATGTGCTTTGAATAGAATAACATCTTTCAAGAACTATCCACTCTTAAACCACTGGCTTTTATTTTTCTTCCTAGTTAATTTAATTCTTTTCTTAACATCAAAATGTAGCGCTCTTCTTTGATATAGACGAGTAAATATAAAGTATCTGTTTTATAAATGGCATAACTATATAAAGTCTTTTTGTGCAAATATTTAAATTGAAGACGCTTGATTGCTGCTGGTCAGTATGGTGAATGATTATGAGGCCGCAATACAATAAGAAGGTATCATTTCTATTACGTGATGAAATGTGATGTTTTAATGTTTCAGCTAATAAATTCTGTCGTTTAAATAAGAAATAGACTACATTAAATGATACCGAAATTTTAAAGAGTGTTATTCAAGCATAGCCGGAAAAACCTATCCTTGAATGACCTTAAGGGCATTTCCATGGATGGTATCCAAATTTCGATTTTTTTCTTTTGTGTGTGTGTGTATTTCAACAGATTTTGTAACACTTTTACTGTCTTTTAAGCTATTAGTTATCAATTTGATCATATGACGTAATATGGTAGTTCTTTGTTTTATTTGATATTTATTATGTAAAATCGGCAACATAGTCCAAAAAGATTTTCTTCTAAATTATTTACTGAATTAGTTGCAATTTTTAGTTCTGTTTAAAGTCAATCCACATTTCCGGCTCAAATTACAGATAGAGAGATAGAGAGAATCGGATGGACCGATATATACATACATGCGGACAGAAAGTAAACGTAAAATCTGTTTAGTTTTCGACGGTGCTTTTTTCTATAATAACAGTAGTAAGTTTCTATCCATGCGTAAATTTAACTTGGATTAGTTTTTGCTTATCAGGATTTTATTGACTTGTTTGTTGCCATACAAACAGAATTTACTGCCTGACTGAGATATAAAATATAAACGCAGTCAGTTGTTGTTTATATTTCCAATTCCTTCTGATATGTGATTATGCTTTTAATACTGTTTTCACAAATTTTACAAATAAAGTTTATGATGGTTGCATCTGTATGTAGCTAAGCCGTGATACGCTCCGTATTTCAATTTTGTATCATAAAAAAATACCTTTAACGTTTACAAAGCAACATTTTATTTGCAGACTTTTGTGAGGTAAATCCGATGTATTGCAATTACCATGGAAAATGTATAGACACTGGCAGAAGGAAGGCGGAATGCGTTTGTTATGAAGGATATAATGGCACATGGTGTGAACAAGGTACTTCTAATGTTTTATATGTGTGTTTTGTATATGACATCAGCATTGTTTCCTTTATGTTGATCTGTAATGCGTTGTGTTAATAGATGAAAAAGTCGATAACGCAGGCAAACAAAAACGCCATTATTTATTGATTTTATTTTTCCGACGATCTTAGAATAGTAGATATAAACATACTGTCCTAGATTCTTAAGTAAATCTATTTTGACGGTGGTAAATTTAATTGCAGATTTTCAGTTCACTGGTGTTGTTCAAATAAACACAACACGTATTCTATACAGAATGAACAGGCTAGCTCAGCATAAAAGTACCCATGCAAAAACATAGTCTAACAGATTAGCATGTCTGCATTTTACTTTTTCGCCAAAATGTTTAAAGTTCGGCACAGGATAATCTCTCCTCACCCCTTCCCGAGCACATTAACGGAGAGGTCCTCACTTGAACCAACTAAACTCAGCTCATAAGACCCGAAAAGGACGCCGGCCACGGACATTAAGTAATACATAACAGATGGTGCTTGAAATACTTTAAGCTAGATAATCCAGAAACTTGAAAATTCCGCTAGGATTTACTTCTCGACTGACAAGATCGTCCTAGTTACAGAATATCTTTAGATAATGTTGCTTGAATAAAAGTGGTCAAAGTACCCAAATCATAAGTCTGAACTCGTAAGTCCTTTAAACATTGGCAATTCCGGAATATTTGGGATACACAGATATGGAGCCCGAAATTGAGGTGTAATCAGGTGCTAAACTGGTTCCGCAGTTGTCCACAGTGTGGGTGCCAACTGGTAAGGACTACTGTTGCGACGGGTTTCATTGGATAATGCATTAGCCAATCAGCTAGTCCGCAACAAATGAAATTACCCTTAGTAATACTATCGACACCTACTTACAAGATTATTGGGGTATTTCACTAACTTACTTTCACATTGCTCCTTCTTTAAAATAAGCTACCAAACAAATCTTTGTTGGTTGAGGTAGATTTAAAAAAAATCACGTATGAACTCTCGCTAGATCTCACGGGCAGATTTCTGACCGTTTGGATTAGTCATTACCTGTCCCTATATGCGGTAGCTATAAAGGGAGAGAACCAGTCTAATCAGGTGTTCGGGAGTAGTAAGCATCATCTGCCTATTATAATACACCCGCCTTATCTATGTATCTATAGGAAAGGTCAGTGAAAAAGAAAGTCCGGTATTTGAAAGCTGAACTAAGCTTCGACTGAGGACTTCAAATCGGAAATTAGTTTAGAAACGGCCACATTGAAGGGTAACGAGGTCATGGTGCTTCCCATAAGACATTTGAATGTCGACACACGTTTTACTTTCTGGTAACCCCGTGTCAACAGTTTATGAGTGAGCAGCCTCCCTCTTTCAACAAATTGATGATATTTGAAACAGGCTCTAGCATAGCGGACTAGCTGAGAAACATACATTCCGTATGCAGGTGCCGAAGGGATGTTACAGCTCAAAAATGGAAAGTTAACTATGGGTAAATTGAAGTCATTCCTCTTGTCATAAAGCCTAGTAACAAGCTTTCCATTGTCAATATAGAGATAACAATTTAAGTATGAGGCAGATGAACTGGACTTCGTGATGTCTTTTATTTCAAGTTCACATGGATAGATGAGGTCAATAAACTTCGAAATATTTGGATTATTCAGAAACAGAATATAATCTATGTACTTGTAGGTGAAGTTGAATTTCTGTGCAAGGTGTTTATTACCCTCTTTTAAGAGCCCTTGTATAAACTCCGCCTCATATCCATAAGAAACAAGTCGGCAAGTAAGGGGCGCAGTAAATGCGCATTGGAATGCCAACTGTCTGCTTTTGGAATGATTTTGGTTCACTGGTCACCTTTTCTTATCCAGGTCGTTTTAGAGCCGTGCAAAAATTCTGATAAAAATGCACCAAATTTAAATACCGATTACTTATTTAATCGTTCAGTTGGCCTACCAGCTGTGACTTCATCCTTGGTGCAATTACAAAAATAAAAGACTTTAAAGCAGAAAACACATTCGAAAGAAGGAATTTGGACCAAACTGTTAAGTTTCTGCTATTCAAACCTCATCAGTGACCCGAAAATATCTGGTAACAAAAGCCAGAGAACACATACTGTATTTCTAGATTTTAAAAGTAGTCGATTCAAAAAGGGTATCAGATGAATACAAGAAGGAACATGGGTCGAACTTCGAAAGTAAATAAAAACATTCTCAGGCACTGAGTCAGGAACTGACATAATTCAATCCAGATTCGACCCATGACACCATGCGGGAAGACAACAAAACATTAGAATTAGACACCACCAAAGACATCATCAGTAACAGCCAGGTGAACATTCATTTCCCATTTAGGTGGTCACAAACACTATATCATTAACTGACATAGCAGCCTACAAATAAGAAACAATCAAGAAGATCCAAAACAGACGTGCAGCCCCGAGGCGGCCAGCAATGAAGTTATTGGGGGCTTTAAGCGGGTTGCAGTTGACTAACACTCAGCTTTGGTTCTGGTTTGGTTCATCAACCACTTAGTTATTGGGTTTGCTTGAAAGATTTATAATCCATACTGTAATATCTCTGACACCTAGAAATCAGAATTAAAAATGAGATATAACATATATCATTGGGACTTGGTTGGGTCCATCATAGCTTTAACAAATGATCAGCAGGCATTGACCTTGACTCATTTTATGGCAAGGTCAGCTTTTGTAACGTATGCTTTTATCTTGTAAAATGCTTAAACAGTTGGTATGGTTTAAACTTCATTTTGTATTTGTATAAACATAAATACATTCATTTACACACACTTCAAAATATAGTATTCTATACAAATGGAATTCAAAAGAAAGTCAGCTGACTTTTTTGTACAGCTGTATCCCGATATTGCAATTGCAATAAACATATATAGCAAGTGATTTGAAATTACAATACAAAAAGTTGATAAAAGTATGAAGAATCTAGTGGTTTAACTATTATGTAATATGCATTTCAATAGAAACATTTCCTTTTCGCAACCATTTTCGGCTCCGCTTGAATAGGAGAAAATATTACAATAATTTCCTTTGTCATCCGCACACTCAGAACATTAAGTTTGAAAAATACAAGTCGTCAAGGTAAGATAAGTAAGAAAACCATAAAAGTTAGCAAAATGTTGAATCCGTGAAAATTAAAGAACGTCTAAAATATGTTAGCAAACATGTTGCCATTTAGGTGTGATAATAGAAGGCATGTAGCTTTATAAATGAAGCAGCTTTATAATTATTCTTGTTTGCAGAAGTTTCTTAGTTTGTACTCAGTTTTAAAAAGGAAATATCAAGATTGATAGAAAACTCGTATGAAACAGGTCAATGACTGATTTATTCCTAATTTAAGAAAAAACACAATAAACAATAGATTTCACAGAAACTATTAAGGTCTTAGGAATATATGGTATATGTGATAAACTTAAAAAGCAAATGAATATTATGTGCTGAAGGTCAAAGTTATTCTTATTCTATATTCAAGGTCCTTGAGATGCTGTCGCCCGTAAACATTTTCTAACTTTTTTCTCTCTGAGGCCCCTAAGCCGATTAAAGTCATTTTATTATGTAGCTTTGTTGGGTCAGGGATTGATTCTGTCTTAGCGACATACCAAGATGGCCGCTATGCCCGTATATGGTAAAAATCATTAAAATCCTCTTATTCAGAACCAAACGTCCAATTACCTTGTGGTTTGGTATGTATCATTGGCAACTCGGGCACATAATAGTCTATGCAAATCATATCCAAGAATCGATTTTGATATTATTTATGGTAAGGTCAACGTTTGTACCTTATGCTTTTATTTGGGAAATACTTGAACAGTGGATTTCCCAAAAACTATTTAAATCTAAGATGTAATATTTGGTATATTTGATGAACTAAATAAGCAGACGAAAACATTATGTTGCTGAAGGTCAAGGTCACTAATATGCCTTTATTGAAAATCCCAGAGACCGTTGAGACTGTCAACATTTTTAGCCAGCTTATCCTCCTATCCACTCCCACAATACAACTTCAATGTCATTGTCAACCTGTATACCAAATATGAACTTTCTACCAGGAACAGTTGCTTAGAAATGTATTACTAAAATTTTCATTAAAAATACATGGAGAGAAAGAAAAGCAACTAAGTTCCAGAAAGAATAAGCAAGAGAGGACCCATTTTCAATCCAACGATACAAGAAGTAGTTGTCAACTAGAATTACAAATATAAACCGGCTACCTGGCAAAAATGTTGGGAAATCTGTTACGAAAAATTTCAGTGAAAAAATATACAAGTACTATAAAATGATAAGAGCACAAGGCTAGTTCTCAATCCCACGATACAATACTTAGTTGTCAACCTGTACACCTAATATGAACATTCTACCTTGAGCAGTTGCTGTGAAATCTGTGACAAAAAAAGCCATCATTCAGAATATGGAGAGAAAGAAAAACTAAATAAATATCAGCAAGAACAAATACGATAAGGCTGGTTCTCAATCCCATACTACAACAAGTCATCACCAAGCTATATACCGATTATGACTAATTTAGCTTAGATGGTTGTGAAAATATATTTGACAAAGTATCGTATTTAAAAGGGTTACGGAATAACGAAAATCGGAGGGACGGAAGGATTGACCGACGGATGGTCGGAAGGACGGACGGACGAACAGATGTAAATCAGTATAACCTACTTTTCAAAAGCAGGGTTATAAAAAACTACATCTTTCACAGCTTCAACTTTATTACACTTTTATCACAGTGCTCCGCAATTGACTACGTGACCCCGCATACCGCTAAAAGCAAGCGACGTCACATTCCATATTTCATTTAATATTCACACACATTCTCATTAACCCAAAAGAAAACGAAGACAAGAAAAATATATTTTAAACGCTATCTTACTTGAATTTGAAAGCGCCAACAATTTCGCATTCAGATAACAGGTTTCAAGCAAACAGTGCAGTTTATACACTGTAGTCACCGAAAGAAGCGTGTATTCAGAATGGCCTTATTTCTCCTTGTGTATGAAGTAGCGGAAAAATGATGGGGAACGAACAGCCAACACAGACGCGTAGTCCGATAAGAGAACTGATTATGCAAGCAAAGCTGATTCATACCACCTTCTCCTTCCCCATAACTGCAAATAAGTACACAGACTTACCTTGTGATACGGCTCATATAAAACGCTAAAAGGTTTAAATTATAGTCACTGTATTGAGGTATTTAGAAACTATTAATTCATCTGATAAAAACCCGATTGGAAGCCATGAACTGCAAGTTATAACATCAATGACAACCCAAGTTTGCAGGGGCACATACCATATGGCCCTACAGATTACTGATGTCATAGTTTTAAAACCATTGTAGTCACAGGGGCCAAAAATACCATGCAGCTGTCTGTAATAGATAACTGATAGCTTAAACTAGTATGAATAGTATGGAAGGGGCGTTAATAAAATAAATGCTACAACGGCACGTGTCCGTACGTCTGCATGATACTAAATGTGTATGAAAATAAACAATTGATCGTATAATGGATTCGCCTTTAAGTGTGTATGTCACATAACTAAACCTATAGCTTGACAGACAGACACCATAACATATGCCTCCTAGAGTGCGTACGGTAATACCTTTACCCCTGGGTGTATACCGATGGCACTCCCGTGAGTCGTATAGTGGTAGGTTCGATAACTGGATATAAGTCTGTATCTGCACAGTGAAACTAAAGAATAATTTGGTTTTTCAAATATTATATTCTGCTAATTTATTTACAAAGTAATTTCAGTATGAATAATGGCAAAAATAAACAGTGTTGTATTGAGAAAATTACAGTTTCATCCTAAATGAGAGTCAAAGAATATTAAAGTAACATCAGCTGGATGATAATGATAATAGGAGATGAACCCAAAGTGTCTCCTTTTCCGAAGGGTCAGTCTTGAACAATAAAGAAAAACAGCGTAAAAGGGGAAATTGCATTTCAGTACCTGAGTACCGACCACTACAGTACCAAAGTATTGACCATTATGGGGGATAATCGCAGTTTCCTGCGAATTACTTAATGTAGGCCCTCATTGCAAACCTCGAGGAAACTGTTAATACAGTGTTATGAGACAGCTTGTGTGTCAAAAGAATTTTAAAACAAAGTGTGAGATCTATCTGATAACTTAAGCTACTTATCTAACTAAATCAAAGTTTATCATTAGCTGTCATGTATAAATCCAGTTTCAAATAAAAGAAAATATCAATGAAGTTAATTTTCATTTCATTATTCATCTAATTACTTCCAGTATTCAACTTACTGATTTAACTTGAATTAAACATAAAGGTTATACAAATAGTTACTTCCCTTGCGTACATAAAGATAACTTATTAACAAGTAGTGGCTTTAGTCAAAAGCTCATCCTACTACATTCGTCCATTCTTCTGATAAAAATATGTTAACATTTTTTAAGGAAAAATAAACTTGAAAATACCAGCTGATTTACAAAATATGATAGAATTCAAAGTTTCAAAATCAGATATTTCGAATTTCTTCTTCCTTTTTGGTCTTCACCCATCATCCATCACATCTGGCTGGACAGTCTTCAGTGGCATTAGTTAACATCTCTGGCAGATAGTTGATACCATAGTTAAATCATTTTCTGATCAATACCATTTAACATTTTTTGTTAAGCAACTGCTTCTTTAGCATAATGGTAGGTTGAGCATAGTTACCATCAAAGTAATGTACAGTGTCATGTTGTACCATTTGCAAAAGCAAATCTGAACGTAATGTAGCTCACTGCAACATGAGCTTATTACAATTCAATGCTCTCAACATTCTAGCATTCTCCAGCTAATATTTGTGCTGACTGTAGTGTCACAGACTATGTTCAAGCAAACATACATTTTTATTCTTCAATTTAAATTGATGACGGTTATTACTTAGTTATTATTCTTTTATCCAGAAACATTAAGTCTGTTAGTTTATTGTATATACATCAGCACTAATTAATGCTGGCATTAACTCATAAAACTAGTCAGGTTTGTAATCACACAGAGAGTTGCCACATAATCTAATCTTTTTCACTGTCCCAAACAAACAACAAACAATAATATGGTGGGTGCTATGACTTCACTTCTTTTCACTCAGTTTCTCACTGCTATCTGTTGTTTTGTCCACTGTGACAATCTAAGTGTACAGTCTGTGTTTATCATTGCTGTCTGTTATACTGAGCAAGAATCTAGACGAATAAAAGATAATGTGACAATTTGCTCTTCAAATTTTTCATCTGATATGTTATCTGTGCATATGAGGTTATTTGTATCACTGTATGGACTTTCTGAATTTTCGAAGCATTGGGCTTACTTTTCGGCCGCAAAACCAGCCCTTTTGCTTTTACTAGGTCAGTCGACACTGTTTCTTTCAACTCAGTGCTAAGCCTAACTGAATTTTCGTTTTGACATAAATCTATGTCATCTAGCTCAGTGCTATGCCAAAGTGAGTTTCTATTTTCCTATAAATCAATTTCATTTTGGTCAATTTTTAGGCAAATTATAATTGCTTTCTCTGGTGAACCATTTACTTTTGGTACATTTATATGAAAAGTCCTATGTAACTATAGTCCTTAATGTTTGAAGGCTTTAAACTGTGCCTTAGTTTCGTGACCCCGGTTTTATTTATGGAGGCTTTGGTTTAAACATATTTCATTTCGAGAAATCTATGTACAACATATATTGTGACAATATCTATATAAGAATACGAACGGAAGCAAAATGCTTATATAGTTCTTCTCCTTAAGGAGGCTTTGCCCTTACTGTAAGGACAATATCTGTTATGACTGGGTAGTGTCTGTATGATTGTTTCGTGCTGTCCTTGTAAAACATTGCACAATTTCTGTCAGTGTTTAAGACTAGACTCTGTATATACTGATTGTGCAGTGCCATTGTGTGGCTTTATATCTGTTTCATTTTCATTTTCAAGCATTTTCATAACAGTGTAGTCTTCTGCTAAACAAACTGCCTCTTCGACTGATCTGGGTGCCCAATGTCGCAAGTAGTGTTTTATTTCAGGATCCAGCAACCCTATAATGAACTGGTCCAACACTAAACTATTTATTTCAGAAATAGGGCTAAGTATGAATGCTTCTCTTGCAAGTGCCTGCAACTCATTTGCATAGCTGCTAAATGTTTGTGAGTGCAGTTGTTTACAGCTGTGAAACCTGGAGATCAACTGATCTCTCAGCTGTGTGTCATTGAAGTGAAAAGCTTCTCATATGCTCTTTTTCAAAGTACTGTAACTTGTGAACCGATGGTATGTCAGAGTGTTTAATACTTTTTGTGCTTTCCCTCTGAGTTTACTTGCAAGTACCTTTGACATCTAAGGTTCTGACCATTGGTTCATTTCAGAAATGGTTTCAAAGTATTTCAGGTAGCCAAGCCATTCTAACTGTGAACTGCCATTGAATAAGTCTGGTTCACTTATTCTGTGTGCTTCTGTAAGCATGTAAATGGAGTTGTGTGTTTTGCATCAAATGCAATTATTTGTTGTTCTGTTCATGTATATGCCCCATATGTTGATGCGTATAACTGTGGTTGACATTATGTCCATGAACAGGTATGTGGCATTGTGATTCATATTGACTTGACTGTAATATTGCGTGCATTGTATTTGCACTAGTCTTATGGTAATGTGAGCTATTTATCTCTTGAGTCTGTTTTTTGTGCATGTTCTGAATGCTTGAGTACCCCTCAGGGTACTCATGCTATGAATCTGTTTTGTAGCCCACATAGTTGTATGAGATAGCATGTATGTAGTCTTGACCCCTGATATAAGTAGGTGGGGTATTGTAGTCATAATGAGAATTGTTGTTACCATTAGCTCTGCATTGGGATTCATATATGTAGTCTCCACCCCTTGTGTAGGTAGGTGGGATATGGTATGATTATAAACCAGGGCTATTTACTCTGCCCATGGCATATTGATAACTAATGCCACTGTATGTAGTTGCGTATTCCTACAATATTAATTTATTTCTCTTTATTTAAGGCATGTACTTACTATATCACAGTGTAAAATGCAGCTTGAAGCTGCATATCATTTCATTACATTGTAACCCCAAACATTCAGTTAATTCTGATTATTCAATTCTACTTCAGAAATTCTGAAGTTTTGTCTTATCATTCTGCGTTCTGATTTATCCCTGAATATTATAAATCAGTCCCATTTCTTTAATCAAGTGTAACTGCTTAAAGTATTCATTCTATTGAATTTTAATCCAATATTTACATGTCACTTCGTTTGACATAAACTCACTTTGTTACAAGTGAAAAATCACACAATACTAGAACTACTTTTATTCAAGTTTGACTATCCATATTTGCTTCAACTAAATTTAAATAACTGTCTATCTTTTCAAATGTTTCAATATAAATTCCGCTGCACAGACACAAGAACTTATATCCTGGCACTAGGTACAAATGTGGTAGGGGCGATAGTAAAGTGAATGCTACGACGGCATGTATCCGTACGTCTGTACAATATTAACTGTATGAAAATGAACAACAGATCGTATAGTGGATTCGCATTTAACCGTTCTGTTGGTCTAAAATATTTAGTTCAGTAAAGATATCTGAGTTTCCACCTGTTTGGGAGGGGGCTGCTGGCTCGGCTTGTCACTGTGGTTTATTGTTTGTTGGGGTGTCTTTGTCGGTATTTCCCTTTGATGTTGGGGTGGGGTTTTGGATCTGGTTCGGTCAGTTTCTGAAGTGTAGTTACTCTTTAAATTTAAGTGTGTATTGTAGGTTAGATCACTGGATATAAGTCCATATCTGAACAGTGAAACTATAGAATAATTTGTTGTTTTTTGTTTGTTTTTCTTTCAAATGTAATATTCTGTGAATTTCTTTACATAGTAATTTCAGTATGAATAATGGCAAATATGAACAGTGTTGTATTGAGAAAATTACAGTTTCATCCTAAATGAAAGTTATCCTAAGTCAAAGAAATGAAAATACGAGATGAACCAAACGTGTCTTCTTTTCCGAAGGGTCAATTTTGAACAAGAGCTGTCGCCTGACAGCATAGCTCACCTGAATAGGTGCTTGCTCATCACACAGTTGCTATGGTGGTGTGGACTACTTAGCATAAAACTTCAGACAAGCATGTCCATAGTGACAACACGTTTATAAACAAAAGTTATCTCAGAAATAAGTCTTAAAATAAAATTAAAATAAAAAAAATCCACATGAAATGTCAAAGTCCATGAGCTTGAGGTCAAAGAACTAAGGGGTGGGGGTGGGGGCTGCAGGGGCTAGGATGTATGAAAACCTTGAACCATTATCTAACATCAGTCCAAGTAATCGTATCAACTAAGTCCATCGTGGCACTGTGAAATTATGTCCTCATAAATATAAAACTTTACCAAATCTTTACGACAAAATTCAAAGTTGATGACCTTGACTTCAAGGTCATCCAGTGGGGTAAGTATATGGTGTTTTTTTAAAATCTCAAAACAGTGTCTAACATCAGTTCAAGAGTAAATTAAATTAAATCTCTGCCCAGCATTATGAATCAGTACACAATTAGAAAACTTTAATAAAGACCAAATTTCCTAAGTCCCTGACCTTGACATCAAGGTCATTGAGCGGGGGTCGGGGAAGTACTATGTAAAACTTTGGACTAATATCGAACTACAGTGCAAATATTAAAATTTAAAAAATAACTACACTTCAGGAACTGACTGAATCAGATCCCAAACCCTATCCCCAACATCAAAGGGAAAGATTGACAAAGACATCCCAACAAACAACAAATTACAAGTGATAAGCCGAGTCAGCAGCTCTTTCCCAAATAGATGGCAACTCAGCTATCTTTATTGAACTAAATAATTTAGACCAACAGACGGGTTACAACGGATTAAGCAAATTATATGACAAACATTTAACAATTATTTTTACCTATTTTCTATTTTTATGATAGAAGGATTAAACTGAAAACACAATGAATTAAACAGCACCGAACATAAAACAAATGCAACCGCAACAAAAGTAAGGCCTTGGGAATTCATCTGTGAATTCAGGAGATATTGTCTTTAAAAAAACTTTAACCAAAACATCCAATCAATAAAAAGACAATTTTCTAAGTTCATGACCTTGACATTAAGGTCACTGAGGGGGTGGGGGTAGCACCTAGGAAAAAATTTGGACCAATAGCTAACTACAGTGCAAGTATCAAAGAAATCCATCCATGGGTTAGGGAGATATTGGGCTTTATAAAACTTTAACCAAAACATCCAGTCCAAACAAACTCCCAATTTTCTAAGTCCATGACCTTGACATCAAGGTCACGGAGTGGAGTAGGGGTGGTACCCTGTTAAACTTTGGACCAATATCTAACTACAGAGTAAGTATCAAAAGAATCCATCCATGGGTTAAGGAGATACAGGTCTTTAAAAAAACTTTAACCAAAACATCCAATCCGGACGCATACGCTGACGCGGACGCGGACGCCGGCGCCAAGGTGACAACAATAGCTCTTCCTGAACTTTTGTTCAGGCGAGCTAAAAATAAAGAAAAAGCCTAAAAGGGGAAATTGCATTTCAATACCTGAGTACCGACCATTACAGTACCTAAGTACCGACCATTATGGGGGATAATTGCAGTTTCCTGCGAATTACTAAACCTAGGTCCTCATTGCAAACCTCGAGGAGACTGTAAATACAGTGTTATGAGACAGCTTATGTGTCAACAGAATTTTTAAACAAAGTGTAAGATCTATCTGATAACTTAAGCTACTTATCTAACTAAATCAAAGCTTATCATTAGCTGTCATGTATAAATCCAATTTCAAATTAAAGAAAATATCAATGAAGTTAATTTTCATTTCATTATTTATCAAATTACTTCCAGTATTCAGCTTACTGATGTAACTTGAATTGGACATAAAGGTTATACAAATCGTTACTTGTTGTTGTCTTTGTCAGATTAATTACTGGGTGGTGAGTTATGTAATGCTTTACCACATTGTTTGAATCAAAGTCGACCTTTTCAATTATACCCGTCTTGAGCTGTTCTTATATGATTTCATTGTATTGTTTGATCATATTAGGATTGTTTTTCATTCGATTTATAAGTGACTTAAGCCTTTCAAGAGCCAATGTACGATAGTCTGGTAAGTCTGATTTCTCACTTTTCCATGGCCATGTGACCTTGTACCTTCTGCTTTTTATATTGTAACGTATCTTTGAAAGTATGAAAGACCTCCTTATCACAAGATTCTTCTGAGTGATCTTGTATGCATATAGATTCACATATCAAGAAGTCTTCCATATTTGGTTTCAAGGCAAAAATCCTACTTAGAAACTGAGCTAAATGTAATGGGTGAATATTTTTTCAGAGGCGCACCTAGCCCGCGCACGCACACGAAGTGTATTGCAATAGCAAAGTCGCGCTAAAAACAGCTGTGTATTTCAAAACCACTTGTCTAACTGGAATGTTGTCGTTATAGAAACAAGCTGGCTTCTTAAAAAATCTATAGCAAAGATGTGCAGTGCAATGTAACGAATAGGTGATGTCACAGAAAGTGGTCTGACTTATCATTTAAGTCGCTCTATCAGCATTACCATTTGACAAAAAAGACTTTCACAAAAACCTTGGGATACTTTAAGAAACCAGTTATAGTTGATGCCTATTAAAACTCCATCAAACCCACAAATATCTAGAATAAAAATTTTGTTTATATCTCAGAAGTCGACACGAAAGTCTCCAGTGGTAAACTTTAACAACAGGCGCGGATGCGGGTGTCGGGTAACCAACTTACCCACGCTTGTAATAGTGTTGAATCCTTGAAAGATTGACTACATTCAGCAGACTACACTCATTAGATCAAACTTTATTTTGATTTTGTTTTTAAATGTCACTATGATAAAACATTTAATTAACAACTTTCTTCTTCAAATTGATCAGGACACGGACATACTTGGTGCGAAGAAGTGATAGTTATGGACTTGTTTCTCCTGAGGTCATCGTTATGACAATTGGCTAAAACAATGCAATGAACGCGCTCCTCTAGAGCAGTTTATTTTAAAGGCTACTGCGCTACAGTCCTCTATCGATATGTATGTTCGTGGTTGTCCACTGGGTCGCGCTGGTTTCAAAGAGCACTTATCAGCAAAAGAGACATTGGTATTTCAATCATGAAAAGGCCTTTATCGCTGGTGCACTGGGAATATGCGTCACAACAATGTACAGCTACTGAGTAGACTTTCTAGTGAAGCAGCGCTGTCGTCTTTAGATTTGTCTTCCTTCTGAATAGTGGTCATTTCTCAAGAAAAAGAATTTGCTTCTTGAGCAGCAAATTCTTTGCTAAGGGAATAGATACCATTTTGGAAGGGTTATGTCGTCCAAGAAAAGCCAACAAGAAGTCACAAATACAGTGCCTTTTGCAAACAAATGGTGGCAATTCAAGGAGGTGTACCTATGCTCATTAAGGCAACGGGAAGGATACGAAAACTAAGTTCCGGCGGATAGGCAGTGTTGTTATTGATTAGTTCTTGGTACGACTAGTCTAACAGAATGACAAAATGGTCATCAGTATCTAAAAGGTGTCTGAAGTTAAATCTGATCGTTTGCAGATGGCTGTAGTGAATATTTCAGCTGCCACATGACAAAACCAACAAAGTGTCATGTGCACCCAGGGAAGACTCAGATCAGCCTGGGCATCCATCTAGTCTGATCAGAAGCGTCGTTGTCGACATACAGGTAGCTACGCTTTAAGCACAGAGCGAAGACTTTGATCAGAGTGGACGAATGTCCAGGCTTATCTGAGTCTTTGCTTGGCGCATAAGCCATTATGTTGGTCTTGTCGTGTCGCGGCTCAATTTTATTCTTTTGCAAAGTGACTGCGATCAGCGTTTAACCAGCTTAAACATACTACGGTCACCCTTTTATCATAAGGAGTCAGTACAGAGTCTTTCATAGTCTTCCAGAATTGGTGCTTATGCCCGTCTGTCTTCTTAAATGCGTCACTCCAAATGCAGTAAAATGCATTTTCTTATGGTATTCCCCGGTTAATTTGAAACAAATGTAGAAAATACATGAACATGCAATCAAGTCAACCTACGCTTTCACACTTAATGTCGAAAAAACATAAAGTAGTTCTGTACTACTGTTTACCTATACAGTGGCACCTCAGAGAACAAGGCACAATGGCCCAGCCTAAATGATCCGTCACCATAAAAACAAGAATCAGACTCCAATATAACTCAATCTGCTAAATGGCAACAGTTTTTATATAACCAGTTATCCTTTATTTCTTTCTAATGCTTAGCTTTCGGTATGTGGACTACCGGCCCAGGGGGCACATGACGTCGAAATGGCGTTGGACTGACATAGATGCGACGCCATTACATAGCATCGACGTCATTCTCGGGCCTTGATATTTATGACCTGGGTAGACCATAAAAATTAGCAGACCCGTATTATTTTCTTTTCCGTCTGCCATATACTTTCAGAAGTATGCCCCTTTTTTTAAAAAAATTACATGAAAGTTAGTTTCCAAAATTCTGAAAATACCGTTAAAGCTAGGAAGCTCATATTTGGCATACTGCTAGGAGCTATAGTGTAAATCACCTGATTAATTTTTGGGTAAATTCTGTCACAAAACGAGCAAATCATGCTAGACGTCTTAAGTTTGATATCTTTAGTGGCAAGCATATGGCTGGGTGCATAGTGTTTCACAAACCCGCTTTCTAGTTTCATTTCCTTCACATATTCTGTCGAAATTATGGGGGCAGATTTTGTTTCCAGTGCCATCGCCCCACAATTTTTACACCCATTCATATTACATACAATTATCAATGGATCTTAACCAGATGTGTCTATAATCAGGTCTGAAGACTCTATCCCTTGTGGCTACCCAGAAACTTAGCAGAACTGGAGAACAGTTTGCTCACGCGCACAAAAGTAAACGCGCACAAACATGCACAAGCGCACGCGTACTCGCACACGCGAACGCGCTTCCAAAAGTCTCTCTTGAAACGCATTTTATTTTTATCGTTATCTTACTTTAGATATAGATGAATGTCTAACAGATAACGGAGGTTGCCAGAATGAATGCACAAATTTTGATGGGGGATATTCCTGCTCTTGCCTAGAAGGTTATTACCCGGACTCACGAGACCCAACGAAATGCAGAGGTTAGTATAAATACTGATAAACCACCTTACGCACGTATGTTTGAACCAAAGAAAATAAGAACATTTTGTCGTGCACGTAGTTTTAGAACATTTAAACATTTTGTTCTCTTAAACATTGGTGAATATCCGAAATTATCAAGACCAATGAAATGCTGATCTTAATAGTTGGTTTTGTACTGCTGAGTTACTTGGGGATCGTCGTTACGAGAATTCAAACAGAAACAATACTTGAAAATAAGTAACTTTCAGTTTTTCACTCAATATGTTATTCATGTCTCAATTTATTGTTATGCTTTATTTTTATTGATTTACTTATTTACTTATTCATTCCTTCATTATTTATTTATTTATTTATTTATGAAACACGATTCAAACTCTTTAGTTTGATCATCCGAATTATCTCTCATAAGTTGACTATGCCTGTATCGAAAATATGCAAATATTTATATCATTTTTTTTTTTCGTTTCTGTTCACCTCTCTCTCTGTGTCTCTCTCTCCTTCTCTCTCTCTCTCTCTCTCTCTCTCTCTCTCTCTCTCTTCCGTCTCCTTCGTCTTGGATAGGTTCAATATTATAATCGTTGTTTCACTCGATATCGCCATTTTATGCCCCCGAAGGAACTTTGAGTGGCATATTAAAATCGCTCTGTCCGTCAGTCTGCCCGTCCGTTACAAAGCGTGTCTCAGCAAAAACTTTAAAACTGATGAAGCAAATTTGAGTAAACTTCACAGAAAGATTGAGCATAACTCACAAGTGTGTCGCGCACATGACTTCGGTTCCTAACTCTAAGGTCAAGGTCACAGTAGGGTCAGATGTCAAATTATGTCTCAAAATCGTGTCTCTGTGACAACTTACAGACTAACGACGCAAATTTTATGAAACTTCACAGAAATATAAAGCATAAGGAGAAGGTGTGTCGCGCAGAGGAATTAGGTTTTGACATCTAGGTCAAGGCCACTGTCCAGGGTCAGAGGTCAAATCCTGTCTCTGCAATTGCTTAAAATTTGCTTAAGGGAATTTCTAATAAAGATATACCATAATACAAGGTATGCAACACACAATATTAGAGTTCCAAAGTTCATAGTCTAGATCATAATCTGGGGTCAGATGTCAAACTATGTCTTGGCAATTACTCAGAAAAGAGCCAGAGCAAATTTCGATGAAATTCACATATAGATAACGTGTGATGAGAAGGTATGCCAAGAGCAAGACATAGGTTTTCAGACCCAAGGTCAAGGTCACAGTGAAAGGTTAAGTCGCCTTTCCTGAATAACTAAAAGTAAAACCGAAACAAACATGGTTAAACTTCAATAAAAATGTACGCATAGTGATAATGTCAGGTGCAAGATATATTTTTCTACATCCAGTGTCAAGGACACAACAAAGATTGGGTGGTGGATGAATTATGTTTCCGTATACGCTCAACGTCTGACTTATGTTTGAATTTCATAGAAAAGTAAAGCAAAATTAGAACTTATGATGTGTGCAAGATCAGGTTACATGCATATTGTCAAGGTCACATCCACAGGTTTAAGGCTAGCCTAATGGGCCTTTGGGGGTATTTGTTTCATACTGTGACATTTCTTGTTTCTGTAAAATTTAATGTTTATCTATACACCCCAGAGAGGGATTGGCTTCGTCAGGCTGAATTTTACTCAAGAAACGCCATGAACAGTCTCCAACAGATTGATCTAAGTCTTCTTGAGAGCAGCTCTTTTCAATATCAACATCATATAGGTTTATGGACCGATATCTTTGACTACTTCTTAAAGCAACTTCAGAAGTTCATAGACATAACGCCTAATGACAAACTGATTGTACAAAGGAAGTTAAAAAAGGATGCACAGACATACCTGGGAGACATGTGTGGACTCTATTGCAATGACGAGACGAATGATAGAGGTATCAGACCTCTAGAGTTTGCAACTATTGACAACCTCGTACTTACAAAGACCCATCCAGAAATTAGACGTGGCACAGATGGGAAAGGAAGCATCACAAGCAGATTGACTACATCTTGGAGAGGAAGCGCTTCCGTTCAGAAGTAAATATCCATAGAGCAATGAGCTGGGCTAGGGAAGACATAGGATTCGGCCATGAACTGGTGATGACGACTCTCAATCACGTCTAAGAAGGCAAGAAAGCCAATGCAGACAAGGATGAAGTTTCGAGAAAGTAAGAGACTCATAGTTGGAATGCACTCTTCATGCAACGCTTATTTGGAAATTCACAACACATATGTCATAATGACCATCTGCAATACAGCAATGACTGCCGCAACAAGTGAGATAATTGGGACGAAACGTTGAGGGAAAGGCCCTGGGTCAGCAGAAATGTCCTCAACCTCTGTGCTGAGAGGAGAGATTTAAAGAAAATGCGGTAGGAGGCAGAAATATTAAAACAATACAGGGAAGCAAACAAGAGGAAGCAAAAGGAGGACTAGATAGGCATTCGTTGTTAGGACATCTAATTTTGTCAGAACAAATACAACAGCGGAGCACACCAGCTGGTGAAGGATTTAACTCCTTATTATATAGATATTGTCACAATGTATGTTGTACATAGAATTTGTTCTCGAAATAGATATGTTAAACCAAGCTATGCGAAAATCACCAAAAAAGGCGGTATTCAGAGTCGGAAGGAACACATCAATAAGAATAGATCTTGAAATTAAGAAGATAATGTTTGTCAAACTGTCGCCCTCAACTGAGACTGTTTTGAACTTATTGCTAAACTATCAAACTGTATACTTGTATAATTCCAACTCATTGCCTATCTTTTTACTTTGCTTAAGGTTTATACCTGTTTGTTCCGAGATGATCTTTGGCAAACTGTCGACCCTAATTTTCAGTCGAAATTGAGTCTGTTGACACTTATTGCTGGTTCCCATACAATGTGAAATTAAAACTTAAAGAGTTCCTTCGAGACCGTGTCGGGGCGATTTAAACCACAAATGTAAGCTTTCTAAATGTCATAGTAATACGTTCCAGAACGATATAACTTGAACGTTCACGTGCAAAAAGAAGAAATAATAAGTCTTCGATGACATTGGTATGCAAATTAGAGAAAGTTCAAACTGTTTATAAATATATATGTATCAGATTGATACCTGTAAGGGATAGAATCAAGTTTTAAGGTGTACGTTGACAATGAATAATTTATTATTTGAGAATTTTTTGCACGGAGTTTAGCTCAGCTATCTTAATACTTCTTTAATAAAGAACCATTAGGAGTGGAGTCATTAGAAACATGTTATTATATCTGCTTAGAAAGCAAAATTTTACTAAGAAGCATGTGTGTCATTTTAGGGCCACTTTTTGTGTAAGATTTACAATTGTAAACTCAAGCACCGGTTTACTAGTGTTTGCATTCCAACCGGTCAGGTCGTTCTAGATCATTATACCGGTAAACGATATTTTGTATGATTTAACCTCTTTCATATTTCCTTCTAGTTCACCTTTTCAAGTTTGGCGAGGAAGCAGGTGATCAGATGGTTCAAGATGCTAACTTTGGTTGCAGCGAGCCTATAACACCATCTATCAAAATACCTGTTTATGGAACCAAGCATGACACTTTTTATGTAAGCTGTTATCTATTATCCATTACCAGAAAAATAACTTACTTGCTAGTTTGAAGCAAATGCTGCATAACGAAAAGTTGTCTTTTCATAGTTTCTATAAACTTTGATCTTGCAGACACGGCTGTTTGAACAATATTCGAGCAACGACACGAGACGACCAACAAAGAGACATATGCTCACAGCGAAGACTCAGATTACCGTGGGCATCCGCCCAGCCTGATCAGAGTGTTCCTTATGGGCTTTAAAGGTACCTAAGGGGCTAATGTAGCTCCATGCGGACAGCGAAGACTTTGATCAGACTGGGCCGAATCCCAGGTCGGAGTAGGCTTCGATGGGCGCACATGCCAGATTGTTGGTTTTGTCGTGTCGAGGCTCAATTACCATGACAACACCTTTGCAGTTTTGTTTTGCAGTACAGCAAACATACTATATTTACACAGCATGATCAGTAGCACAATAATAAATTTATATATTACCAAACCGTTAAAATTATTTTGTCCTGGATACCAAATGCAAACGGTAGACTTCAAATAATGATCATTTATTCAATAAGACGTGTCCTTGTGTTATAAGAAATCATTCAAATTGAACTTAGATTTTTACACTTTAATTTATATAAGATTCAAGACAACAACGAGTTGTCTGTCAGATGCTCCGCAAGATAATGCCGCTTTTAGATAACTTGTTGGTGACATTGGTCAAACCTTTCTTTCTACAGGGATCTAAATTGATAAAAAAATTATAGTAATAATAATAATAATAATAAATCGATTTGGAAATTTACCTTTAGTAGCTGTGCTGAAAATACCGACAGGATTTATATTTTTTACTTCCTATTGCTGGTTGGTTGTCCTTCAAGTTGTGATACTTGTAATCAACTACTCAGCTAAACGCAGTTTACTGGCATTATTGTTGTGATAAAACATATTAACGTTACAAGAGAACAATTTGAAAGGAAAACGGTGATGCCATTTTTCCGAAATTGCCATTGCAATAGCCAACGGAATCGTGCTCTGTGCTTTCTTAGACTTTTTTATCAAGGTCTAAACATTGATAGATCTTCCATGTTAGCCTGAGAGTATCAGTGCAGTCGCCGCTACCGTGGACATTTTTTTTTTATATTTTTAGGATGACATTTGGTGATGCTTTCAAATCAATTTTAATTACAGTCCGAAAAATCCTAAAAACTAATTGCCTTTCTGCATTATTTTGGACCATACAGAAAAATGCTTCACTGCAATTCTAACCAAACAAGTTTATTTTGAACGCAGAACTATTCACCAAACAGAAAATTTAAATAAAAGCCGTGATCACCGAGCTTATTTCCTTTTTTACATGACAAAACTCTACCCCAACCCCAACATAAATCACATGGAAAAAATACATAAAACTATATGAAAAAATACATGTAATGTAATGCATTCAGATAATTTTTTTTGTGCTTGCACACAATAAGCTGTCACAATATGAATAAAATAAATCATTCTAGAATGTTATAATCCACCAGGGTTAATAAAAAAACTCTAATTTATTATTTTCTTTAAGTTCAAGGTTAATCTTAACACAAATAATGCTAAAAAGACCCCGAACTATTATTTAGACATCAATATAGCCATTTCTTTATCCATTTATAATAAAATATTCATTTTTCGACGATAACATAAAAATGGCGACTTCCTAGCAAATGCCTTTAAGGGGCTGGATATATTCTGTGACATGAAACGTCTGATCTTACAAAAAACACTTATTTTCTTCTTTTCTACTGATTTCGCTGCTGCCAATACAGCTCATTAGAAACAATACAGTATGGCCCATGCTTCTTTATTTTAATGTGTTCTCTACTCATGAAGAAACTCTTTCAGATTTTAATTTGCATATATGCAACGTTTTAATGACGTTACATTTGGATGCGTACGCTATCATGTAATATTAATGTAATATGAACTCTTTATTGCCCTAGTGCGTACAATACAGTATATCACATTTTTATTATACAGGAGTAGTTATGCCAATTCTTGCTGAGTTGGAATAAGTGTTTGATCGCAGAGTACCCTAATGGCACGTATTAAGCAACCTTATGTAACGTGCGATTTTAAAGTTTCATGAAGACATTTTCTTTTGCCCGCCTTAATGAAACACCATTAAACATTAAAAAAAAACAAATACCAGATCCAGTCTCTTACCTTACAGAAATGTGGATTTTCATAGATAAGCGATTTCTGTCCAGGAACATGACTCATCTCTGGATAACGCATAACGGTTCGATGCTGAACCTGGTGGGTTGATCGTTGCCCCAGTTTAGTTTATCACACTATACTGATATATACCTCCAGCGATCCCTGTTTACTCTATAACCTGCCGCCGCAGACAAAAGAAGACTTTCCTGACCTTGTAAAAATTTGTTTTACGGCCTTTTGACAGGCTTGCTAGCCCTTGTTAAAGTCAGTAACTACTACATATTAGTTGCAGTAATATTTATTGATTACAGTGGAAGCAATACACTTACGTAACATCATGATGTTGTACCAAAGACGTTATTGACGTTATAGGTTAACGTCCCTTGTCAATCTTAAATTATCCTCATGGCTTATTTGCAAACAGTATATAGTTGACACCAACATTTGTTGTCACGAATTTCGGCTTTTGGAAAATATCAACAATTTCTGCATATGCCTTCGGAAAAATTCGACTTACTTATGTTTTGGCTTGTTTCTAAATTTTCTACCCGCGTTCTACGCATACGTTACTTATGAGTGATTTCCCATTTCTAAATTATAATGAGATATAATGATACTTTAAGTAGCAAGCATATGGTCGCAGGAATAAAGATTCATAAACACAGTTTTTAATTTACTTTTTTATTTATCTATTTATTCTTTTCGTTTCCGTAGCAAAGGCCGTAAATTATATCATAGAATTTTATGATATACATGTTCTATGTTTTTATTCTTCACAGGTATGTTCAAATGGGCTTGTCAGTTTCGATGATGAATACTGGAACAGCTGGCCTCCCGGTGATATAGAAGAATTGTCTGATCGCACAATTCTTGCGCCATTTTTTACTGAAATGGAATTTAGTGGAATCGGAGGAGCAATATATTATCATGAATATGACAACACCAGTTCATTTGAGTCAAACTACAACGTACAACAAGCAAAGTTGTACATCAGCGATATATTCGGAAAAAATATTAAAATTAAGTATCTTTTTGTGGCTACATGGTTTCAAGCCAGACGGAATCACTGGTCATCGACCTATTATACTTGGTTCAATGAAGATAATGGATGGTGGGAGTACGATTATATACCAGAGAATGCAGAGAAGGTACGAACCGCAACTCAGATAACACATTAAAGTTTTCCGGCCACTTACCGTAAAACTGTTTGAACAATTTCCATCAAAACTAATCTATCGTGTAGGCATGTATTGTCCGATACTTAAACATATGTCTGCTAAAGAAAAAATAAACTTGTGGGTAACTATTAGTCATACTTGGGAGCTCTCGAAAGGTGAGCTATGGAAATTATTTGTATCTCGGGAAAAACATTTACTAAAAGCACATGCATACACAATTCGAATTTGTTTGAATGAAACAATATAGAGATGTTTTTCTAAAAGAACGGATACTCTATGTTTTTGTATGTTCAAAAATATAAGATTGCCAAAATTAAACTTATTTAGAATTTCGGTATGGTAAAAAGTAAGTATAAACATTTTCAGGATCTAGACAAATTAATCCCAGATCTCACTTGAAACACTTTGTGGGGAAAAAGTCAAGGAAATTAGTCACTACATAGGACATCATCAGCAGCAGCTATATGCCGAAACTACGTAGTCTGGCCCATGTTCCTACTTCTGTATGTATTCTCTGCTCTTGAAGGAACATTTTTAGATTTTAATTGTACCTCACTGCAGCTGGTGTTGTGCCGTGTGGCGGCCGTAAAAAGTCTCCCCGTACATCATCCATAGTGCAGATTATATTTTATTTACATCCTTTGAGATCAGAGGATAGATTCTGAGAAATCTAAAATTTGAGATCGATGTAGACTATTATTCTAGATCATCGTCTTTTATACTATTTGGATCCTTTTGAATTAATCAGTCTTTGAATCGACTGCCCAATTAAAATTAAAAAATTACAGTATGCTTTTTTCTGGTTTCGTCACCAGATATTGTCAGGGTCACTGACGAGGCTTTATTAGCCGAAACTACGTAGTCTGGCCCATGTTTCTTCTTCTGTATGTATTCTCTGCTCTTGAAAGAACATTTTTAGATTTTAATTATATGAACAGTCATTTCCGAATTTTCTATGTTGGTGGTCACCGGGCTAGCCTTAACTTAACAAACAATATATCAATAACTGACATAGAACAAACGACGGATAAACAAAGCAAAACGAACCAAAACAGTAGTGCTACATTGGGCGGCAAGTAATGGGTAGGGGTGGGGGATGCTTAGCTGCTTTGTAGTCAACTAACCCTTGCCCGTGGCTCTGCTCAGGTTCATTAGGCACTTAGTTGTTCGGTTTGCGTGGAAGATTCCTTTCTTATAAGTGTAATATCTAAAAAACATAGAACTCAAAATTAAACTTAAAACACACTTTTTAATTGCATAACATCCTTATGACCGTTTATTGGAATATGGAGATATGAGATCAGAAATCAGCAGTGGTCCTAAAGATACGTTTTATTTCCTACAGTTAGATTTGATTGATTGATTGATTTGATGCTTAACGTCCACGTTAGATAGTTAGGGTCATGTCGGGACGGTCAGTTAACCTAACCACACTATTCCTGGGCGGGCTTACACCACCTAAGCGGTTAACCCGTACTATGTGCACATACTTTTGCCAGTAACTAACAACTGCCCTTCTTGAATCAGCGGAAGGAGAAACGAAAGTATGTGGCCAGACCGGGTTTCGAACCCAGGACCTAGGCTACAGCGAAGGGATTTTATGACACTCATAATCACTTAGATAAGAAAATCCTTTGATGTTAGGAACTGGGAATGATACGTTTATAGGAGGCGATTATGAGTACACCACTCTCATATAGGCTGAAAATTTGTCTTTAAGATTAAACAAACATTATAAATCCTTTATTTTGCCCCCAGAAAAATCAGTAGGCAGAAGTTATTGTATGATAAGGTAAAGGCTTCTCATAGCCTTGAGGTGGTAGGGGCAGTTCAGAGAGGCCTACTGTATCTTGGACACAGCAAATGAAAGGCGGAACCCATCTATCTCCTCCTTTCGCTTTCTTATCCTTCTCTGATTCAAAAAGGTACCCATTTGCTTGGTTGACAAAGAGAGAGAGAGAGAGAGAGAGAGAGAGAGAGAGAGATTTTTTGTCGTCAGTTGACTCAAACTGACATTTGAACCTGCAACTTTCTTTACCGTAACAGAGTCGCCCTAGCTACTCTACAACGGCCCTATTTTATGAGCAATAAAGTTAAGTCAGCTTAAAAGAGAAAGAACCTACGAAAACATGTTTGAAGAGTACAAATTAAGTTGAGGATGACAACAAACAGCAATATTGATGCACCACAAAAGAAAGCAGCGGCTTTGATCGGGCAGCAACAAATTATTCTTACATCAATTCTAATTGGGCCCTTATATTGGCCTTAACTTCCATCGTAATTCATGTTACAAAACACACACACGCACACATTTGACTAGAAATCAGAGTGAGCAGTTATACAGCTCCATAGTTGACAAAACATATGTCACAAATATAGTTATAGTAAACTTTATTATTTGAAGCATAGGATATACTGCTTTGGTTGTTTAACGTTACTTATATTGCACATGTAACTAATACATAGTGGTTCAATATATGCTCTTTCATTCTGAACTATTGGCTTTCCATGGTGGCATACCAACATGTGTATTTTGCATAAATATCATGCGATAGATAGAGGGCTACTCTAGAAACATTCTGTAAAAGTTTTGTCAAAATACCTGCAGTGCCATAGCATAAATGCAAAATTTCGAATTTCCCATTCAAGTGAATGGAAAGGTTAAACATAGCAACCAAAGCTCAAAAGCGATTTGGAAATCAAATAAGTTCCCCAGGCCTATGGATATCATATATAACATCTGGTAACAATGGGCCCTGCAGTTTTATAGATGTCGTATTAAAATGTTGACGGACGACGAATCGGATGCCTGCCTATACCATAAGCTCGTCTGTTAGCCTTCGGCTCAGGTAAGCTAAAAACTGGAAATATAAACACAGCCAAAATATTCGACTTGTTGAATAATTATACCACTAAAATAACATGTGGCAATATAAATTTTAGAACAAATATTCTGATACTGAATTAAAATTATGTCAGAATGAAAATGAACATCTCCTAAGAGCTTTGCTTGCTGAAACGCGAGAATGTTTTTACTATTGCAGAACGTAACTGTTCAGCTTGTGTTGGCAAGTGATCGCAAAACAACATATGCCATGTATCTTTACGGAGATCAACAAATGAACTGGGTTAAAACATCATCGCTTGAGAAACCTAACGTGTTTATCGGATATTCTGTTAAAGGTGGAATATACTCCAGTGCCAGCTCATACTCATATACAAACCTTGCTCTGGAAATGGACCAGTATGCGGAAACAGCAGGTAAATACGGTTATGTATTGTTTTCGGCGTTTGCAGCCCACTTAATTGGTTTAAGTCGCACGTGTGATTTGTAGTCTGTATAATATTATAGCTACCAAAAGTGCCATTACGTGCTAAGTGGCAGCTATAGAGTTTTCAACAAAGTGTATGCAGCTTCAATATTTTCTGGTCCTGAGGGGTCACACTGAACTCATTCTGAGTCGGTTTGATCCAGAGGTCCGCCGAAGTTAGTGATAGGGGGCGTGGGCAGTGGTTGAACTTAACATTGATGTATACGAACAGACTCGAATCGATCAAGTTTCTTGTTTTCTTTTCTCTGATATGTTATTTGCTTCTTGAGGATTTGATTTAAGAATTGAAATTTGATCTTTCAGCGTTTATCGTGTGATGAATACAGTGGAAAGAGCTAAAATTCCATGAAGCGCGAAGCAGTTCTTGTAGAATACTAGCGACGACCACTGGCTCCAAATCAAATTTTAATTTTAATATCTACATTTTTTTGCTTAACCCTTCCTGTGCTGTTTCCGTGGTAATTTAACATAGAAGATGCAAAATAGGCGTCGAAGAAAAGATAAAGTAAAGCCAGAGAAAAACCTGACATACAGTGCAACTAATGTGCACTAGCCGAGAGAGAGAGAGATGTGCACCTGCATTTGAGTGAGCTAAGAGACACAGGTGCATCTTTGATGAGTTAGGGGACCTCCATACTAACCGAACTGCCAACTTATTGTGTGCAAGGCGGCGGAGGGTGAGGGTGAAGGTTTGGGCCCAGTAAAACCGGTTTAACTTCCCCCCCCCCCCCGGTACTTTCGTTGCGGTTGCATTTGTTTTATGTTTGGTTCTGTTTAATTTATTGTGTTCTCATTTTATAAAAATCTATAATAAAAATAGAAAATAGGTAAAAATAGTAGTTAAATGTTTTTCGTATACTTTGCTTAGTCTGTTCTAAACCTTCTGTTGGTCTAAATTATTTAGTTCAATAAAGCTAGCTGAGTTGCCACCTATTTCGGAAAGAACTGCTGACTCGGCTTATCACTTGTAATTTATTGTTTGTTTGGATGTCTTTGTCAATCTTTCCCTTTGATGTTGGGGATAGGGTTTGTGATCTGATTCAGACAGTTCCTGAAGTGTAGTTACTCTTTAAATTTTATTATACATTTTGTAGAAAATTAGAGTTGTACATATGTGTACATATATGTTGCAAGGCATTGTATATTCCGACGGTCACACATTCTTAAATTTGCAATTAATCAGCGTTGATTCAATGTTATGACGTTTAATCAGTGCTGATTCGGAGTTGATACGGTACTGTGTGCCTAATCGATATACAACAGTAATTGTTCATGATCTGCTCAATGCATACTTATTTAGAAATGTTAAAAAAGTTTTATTCACAAGTTGTCTCGCTTAGGCACTTTGCGGTGAGCATATATATTAACTGACCCCTTCTCCGCTCAATCTAGATCTTAAAAGTTTATATGATTTATGTTGTCATGTATTGTACACTTTGGTATTTAGAGTCTCATTATTATTAATGCACTATCCAATATGACATTATATGTATAATGTATGTTTCCCCTTTGGCTTTACAGCCTTCTGGACTTGTTAAATAAATCTATCTTATCTTGTTAAATAAAGCTATCTTATCTTTTCTTATTTATTTATCAATTCATTTATTTATATAATGTTACACGATAACATGTTTGGCTATTTATCTCTATAACTATTTCAGCAGTAATTACATAATTATAGAAGTATGTTGACGTTTACATATAATATTAAATTGTTACAACTCTATAACCACTGGTTATCTATCTGATAAAACCATGAAATGGTCTGTCCGTCAAGTGAAGATGCATATCAGCCTGGGAATCCGTCCAGTCTGATCAGTCTCATGCAAACAATGGAAATTCGGATCAGCCTCGGTGGGTGCCTAGGCTGATCTGAGTCTTTGCTGAGTCATTTCGTTCGTTCTGTCACTCAGCGGCTCGAATGAGATATGTTTGAATAAGGCGCCTGTCAATGCATGTATCCTTGGACAAAAAGATTTCTAATTGTATTTGTTTAGGTGTTGTTAAAAATTTGAGTAATGAATTATAAAGGCCTGGATATCGTTTATCAAACTGACTTCACGTCCAAAAATGTAATCCTCTCCAATAAACAGTTAATAAGAATATCGACGGCATGTCCTAATCACCTTATAATTAGGGTCATAGAATATTAAAGTGCTGAGACCGCTGCGACCTTCAAGGGTCCCAGTGGTGTATATTCATGAATCATTCAAGTAAAACATTTAAACTGTAAGGGATCAGAACAATGTATTTTATAATATTCTGATAAGCAATCTAAGAATAAAAAAATAAAATTAACAAGATCTGTCAGTGGGACAGGATTACTCGCCTGACAGCGCATTGCCCATCACCGTAAAACCTGAACGTAGAACTTCAACAGTTTGCTAACGCCGACGCCGCCCCCGACGCCAACGCCGACGCCGGGGGTAGTACAATAGCTCTGCCTGTACTTCGTTCAGGCGAGCTAAAAAGAAGAAAATCAAAAAAAAAAGAAATAAAAAAATGAAAATTGATAAAAAAAAATAGAATAAAATTGAACGAGAAAAAGGAAAAACAGAAGAAGGAAGACATTTTGATTTCTCACATTTTTTTAAATATTTTCTTCTATTATCACTTTCAACTGGTACTTGCTTCATTTTCTAACCGTTTTACATATTTGTCATTTTATAATTTTCAATTTTGGTATTATTAACGTATTAAATACTTATTTTATCTATTTTTTTTATTTTATTTGTTTATTTATCTTATATATTTTTATCTTATATATTCATTTATTTATTGGTTACGTAGCTGAAATACTTGTAATTGAATTAATTCAGAATTTGAAAATAAATTCAAGAAAACAGTGCACGTTTTAAAAATAAAATTTAATTTTAAGTTTCCCTGCATAGAACTCAAAGACTTCAAGTAGATTGTGAAACCTTAGTTTGAAAATCATCGATAACCAGTTTGATGAAATAAGGTTTTCATCCCTCTTGAAAACATTGAAGTTGTGATAGTAGACATGTTTTTACACACAATGACACTTTTAGATTGCTAAATTAATTTTACCAATATCTGTTTCCACTGAAAAAATCATTTTGTTTTGGTTTTATTAATAATAAATTCGGATTGCAAAAAGGAATAAAGACGATTCTAAGATTTGTGTAGATATATTCAGAATATATGTATATATCTAATTTTTGTTTTTGGATCAAAGTTTGAGGATTAAGTGATTTAATTAATGTATCTGTTATTGATTTCCCCTATTTCCAGCCCCCTTAGAGGCTGATAGGAGATAGGTCTAGTGTAGACAGGGTAGTCGGAGAAAACTGTTTATTGGATTAGATAAGGATAACATAACTTATTAATGACAAAATCCAGGTCCTTTAAGCAAAAAGGTAATTGCACGGCATTAAGCCACACCACGATAAATTTTTTGTCTGTGCACTCTGTAGTGTTTAATTTGATTCTGCATGGTTTGCATTACAACTGTTTTCTACATAAAACACCTCTGAAATAGTACATGGACTGGTCAAGTTGACAAGATTGGACTAGTCTACTTAAAGACGTAAGGTACAAATGAACAAGAAAAATCTTTAAAAAAATCTAATCGGCGCAGATTAAATGGAAGTGTGTTTTGTTATATGTCTCTAGCTGAAGATTAGACAATATTGAGTGAGTGAGTGAGTGAGTGATCTCGGGTTTAACGTCCCACCAACAACGATGTCAAACTGAGACAGGACCTCGGTTTAAAGTCTCATCCGAAAGACCAGAGAAGCGGGAAATCGATCTTGCGACCCCTGTAGTGTATTGGTAGTCCGGAGTGTTATCCACTACACCACAGCCGCTCCTAATTTGACAATAAATTTTACGAATAAGTAAGCTATGTCGGTAGGCACCCACAAGCGTAATTGTGACACTGGGAAGCGACCTCAAAATTGAGCTGTCCAATTTGGAATTCCAAAATGGACCGCGATCAATCTTGAAATGGACCTGATTTCAAAATAGTTATCAAAATGTTGCACTTTTTGTTTGTTTGTGTGTATTAAACCGAACGTAAAGCCTGAAAGTAGATGTACGACGAAACAATGAAGTTTTGAATATCTGCGTCTGTTTTCGATAACATTTCTACTGTAAAATGACAAACAAGAGAAACATTTTGAATTAATATGAGACAGAGTGCTAGTAGTCACAACGCAGTACGACGGGAATAAAATAAAGATTAAATATTGAATTTATTGGCTAAATTTTGACATACGCTTATTTGACCAATGACATCTTGTGAAATGTGGATCAACATCGAAATTATACGAGGCTGCACCTCGAAAAAAAATGTCCAAAGACATTTCAATTCTTTATATCAGATGTAGTCGCCGAGGAAAGAAACTATTCCTGTTGCATGATATGTTCTCCAAATGCAGCAGTGTCTCCACTTACCTTATAAATGTTCCAAAAATATGAATTTCCTTCACAATTATTCTCAACAAAAAATAATACGCAAAGTAACCCTTCATTCCCTGGCTGCATCTGAACTGGATATGCACTGTTTGCATAATACCCCAAAATGGATATCCGGTCTATAAAACGGGTTAAAGACCGCTTATGCAAATAATAGGATTTCAGCACAGTAAAGAAAGAGAGAGAGAAAAAAAATAATAATATGACTTCGGGGTAAAATATTAAAAAAAACAGATGTCATTCTCTTTTGGTTTTGCTGTCAGACGTGAGTAATTACTCATAAGAGCATATGATAGTCACATTTTGATGATAAAATTGATAATCTACCATATTTTTCCTAAACATTTTGACACCATGTTCCATTATGACGTATCACAAAATGTCGTAATGGGTTGGGAATTGTGTGCTGCTCACAGGCACTCTGATCTTATCTACTCTGTTCACTTAGACAAACTGTCTCAGTGTTCAGGGTAAAATTGGTAGATAATGATGTTTAGACCTTGAGCTGACAATAGACCCCCCTCCCCCCCAGGGGGAGTTTTGTACACTATAATTTTCTGAAACTACATTATATAAGAAACAAAAGGACACATGTTAGCCCTCTGTACGTTGGGGCGTTAACGTATAACGTCAACGTCAATTACACTACCCAAATTTACATATTCACGTTATAATAGAAAATACGCATTGTTATACACATCTTGGTATTGGCCCTAAACAATGTCGAGTTTTGTCTGCTAGTACGTAAATCGCTGTTTCAAGGTAATTGACAGTGTCAAGGATAAGTTGACTAATCCGTATAACGTAGTTTACCTTATATTTGACGTTTTCCCCCTTCAGTGTGTATATACACGTAATATAAGGAGCAAATTGTAAGAATTGAAGTGTAGAGAAAAGTTAATGTCATATATATGACTATCTTAATATTCTAGTACATTAAAAGCAATCAGAAGGCTTACAAAACTCATCAGCAGTCACGATTAATATGTAACGTATATAACCACACACACACACACAAAAAAAAAAAAAAAAAAAAAAAAACAGAATCAGACTAAATCGCTGAATTGGTGGACTGAAGTTTATACGTGCTCCATCAGTCTTCTTCGATTAATGTCCAGCTTACATAAGTAGCAGTTAGCAGTGGACATATTAAATGGGGACAGAAAATATCTTCTTTTTTGTAGATATAACCTACAAAATAACGAGAAAAGCTAATAAAGCCAACATCAGCTGCATTATATCTTTCAATAGTTTCTGTATTTTGTCCTAAGTAGACACTGCTGTATATGTTAATATGATGAAAATGCCAAAGTTATGTGTCTTCAAACTGAAAAAGAACATCGGATAGTGTATATTTGAAAAGCAAACTAACAGTAACGTTACGTTACATAATTGTAATATGTCTGGGGATAAGTTTTGTAAGTCATCTGTTCTCAAAATTTTTGTTCCCGGGCGGTTTGAATTATTCATTGATGTTGTTTTAGCTTACCACTGGTAGTGTGATGGCAAATTTAGCTCTTTAAAATACACAAGAACTCAGCAAGATGCAGATAGATTGTTACAGCTGAAGCAGTTCGACCTTGCCTTTAATTCAGTCTCTTAAAAGAGACTTCATAAAAATGATTTTTTTCTATTCTGAATTTTATGCATGGAATGAAGTAAGTATAAGTTGATATATGCTGCAACTGATTAATATTTAGGTTTGGTCATGATGGGGATAAAACCAATTTCGCTACCTGTGCTGTTGGCTGAGCAATTCAATTACCCTACATACAAATACAAATATAAAACTGTGACTTCTAGCCGAGGCAATCAATAGAAGTATCAACTCGGCTGATAGGCTTTAACACCATTTTTACTATGCTGTCTGTCGAATTGTCAGCCAAGAGCTTTTTTGCACAGTAACTGCTTTACATAGGTTAGCAAATATGTGTGGATCCCGTGATGATAACTTATATGTTAATTTGTAAACTACGTGAGCAGCTCCCATCAAATACATCACAAAATATTAATATTGTGAAAATGTAAGGATTAAAGAAAGTGAGATACTTAATAACGCATACAGCATTTTGTCATCAGCCTGTTCAGGAGTTCTATTTTTCATTCTGTTGTTACAAATAATTAACTGGTCAGGTAATTTTGCAAACCCCATGGTTTTATTCCCACTTGTTGTTACTATCAAGGACTATAGGTGCTACGAAAGATAAATTTTGGTCAGACAATTTCAATATGTAAGCAACTAAAAATGGTGTTTGGATATTGCCAAAATGCTGTATTCTCTAACAGTAATCAAAACATTTGGACAAGGAAGATTTGATAAGCAGTAAGATATCATAAATAAGCAGATTACAAGCATATTTAATGCTAAATAATATGGTACATGTAATACAAGGTCACGGAGATCAGATGCAGAAAGGTATTTAGGTTAGCCCTTCCTTGGCATGTACAGGTATGCACTATTTCTATTACTTGATTATTTGCTCTTCAGAAGTACTGTATTGCTGGTTAAGGATAATGGAAATGAAGAATTTATAAACTCTCAATGAACTAGTTGGTTATAGAGGAAGAATGACAAAGTTTGTCTTGCAAAATATGCGACTTACTATGAATGGTCAGACAAACCTGCTGATCTGCTGATCTGTGCACGCTTGTTAACCCTAAGTTAACCCCAAATAAATTTAAAAACTGTTTTGTTCAAGCTGTGTCATATTGAGAATCCAAATACTAGAAAGCACACCGCGTATTATGAGCTCATTATGAGACACACAAAATCTGGATCATTATGACCTCATTTTGAGCCACCAAATTGGATCATTACGAGCTCATTATGAGCCACCAAATCTTGATCATTATGAGCTCATTATGAGCCACCAAATCTGGATCATTATGAGCTCATTATGAGCCACCAAATCTCGATCATTATGAGCTCATTATGAGCCACCAAATCTGAATCACTATGAGCTCATTATGAGCCACCAAATCTGGATCTACGCTACTATTTTTCTGGTGCTGTATTACTTTAAGTGCCAGTGATGAAAATAGCAGAAATGTCAAACAGCGGAGATCCTGATAAAATGGCTCATAAAAAGCCGCCTTATCTAGATCTACACTTTTTTCCCTCTTGTCCATGAATTCTCACTATGATATAGCTTGGACACACCATTTTTTGAAATGTTGCAGACGTAAATTTTGTCGTCTTATTTTTTGTTGCTTAAATGGTTACTAAACTAAAGGAGGATCTTGTCCACTTAAGATGACCGGATACAGTTTTAGGGGAAGCAAGTCTTCTCCTTCTTGGTTTTGTCCCCTCAATAGGGTTCAATCCAAGAAAGGATTGAAATAATCCCCCTTGATCAAATTCTTTCCTTTATGACTTGATTTTGAAGAGGGAAGCAGAAAAGAATGTCTCATAAGTTGTTCCCTATGACAAAAATGCAAAGAACATGATAAAGAATTGCAAAAAAAACAGGATAACTAGTGAACTGCTTTTTCTCATGCAGACTAGGCATTTTATATCTTGTAATATGTCTTGAACATCTTTTAACATCTAGCGCTAGAAATCGAAAAACGCTAAATTTGCAAATAGCGTAGATCCAGATGATGCGGCTCATAATGAGCAGCCTCATCTAGCCCTCTTGTCTTTCAATTTTTATCCATTTCTTTAACATCTATAGCGCTAAAACAAAAAAAATTGATTTGCTAATAGCGTAGATTCAGAGGATGCGGCTCATATTGGGCCACCTCATTTGGATCTACACTGTTTGCCCTCTAGTCTTTGAAATCTCAGTATGATATAGCTTGGTTTGTTTTTGACATTTTGATAAATTCGAGTAAAACCAAAGCCGTCACAGCCGCTCCGGCCAAGGCCGAACCAATTTTTTTTTGCCAAGCATTACATTGATCTTACTTCTTCTCCTCTTCTGTTTCCTTTTTTATTCTCTCGCCCTCATTTGATTCAATCTAAACTAATACAAACCCGTTATCATACAAATCGATGACATGCGGGTGTGAAACAGTGTCACTAATTGATAAGGCGAAGTGTCGGCACACTTGTTGTACAAACATTGTAAAACAGATACCTGTTTGACTGAATTAGCTAACTAAAGAATTGATAAAACACTTTAAAGTGCAGGAGTATAGATAGTTGTTTTGCAGTGTTTCAGATGAGTAATTCAGGGATAATTTTACATATTTCTCCATAGAAACATAAGTTCCTAACCCTCATTAGAACCGTCTCACCGAGACGGTTCTGTTGAGGGGTCGCAGCATTTGTTTTGAGGATTAAGAAAAAATATCACAAAAATATCCTCAAAACACATCCTTATCTAGAGCTCTGTATTTGTACTGCTATTTTGACTGTCTGAAACAAACAGGTATAAAGCTTATGAAACTATCAGCATGAATACATTTTCAAAAAAAATTAAATACTTAGGTCTAGAAAATATATGCTTATTCAAGAGAAAATGAGTAAATTTTCTAGTAGGAAATACACTCAGAATGCAGTCAAAAGGCATCTATAGCAAGTCTTAGTATCAAAATTTTCTCGAGGGACATTCCCTCGAACTCCTCCCCCCCCCCGCCTTACGAGAGGGGGGAATTCCCTCTAGTGCTCTTCCCCTTCTCGTGCCTTCGGCACTGGCATCACATAAGGCCGGACCACATTTTTATTGGCGGCGACGGCCCTTAAAACTCGTGTTACGGTACTTTCAGCATATATGAACATTAAGCATTATGTAATGTACACTTCGATCTCTCTTTATATCTCTTTCTCCAGATATTACTCTCTCTCTCTCTCTCTCTCTCTCTCTCTCTCTCTCTCTCTCTCTCTTTTCAGGTAGTGGGATGATACCTATTAAATTAAAAATTATATGGCTGTCAAACTACTTAATGAAGCCATTAGGAAAAAACATTCATTCCTGAATTTGAGTACTTAAGCCAGCGCAGAAGTGTGAATACCTGTATCTACTCAGCTTAAGCTTTTGTTTTTAAAACAACAGTACAATAACCTGAGATTCAAAAAGTGAATGGGTACATTGTTCATAGATTGAAGAATAGACAAACATTTTTGTCACCCGAAGTAAGCGGAGGGGGACTATAGAAATGACCCTCATCCGTCCGTGTGTGCGTCCGGCCGTCCGGCCGTCCTTCCATCCATCCATCCGTCCGTCCGTCCGTCCGTCCGTCGGAAATCTTGTCCCCGCAACTCCTCCTACGTCTTTCATCGGATTGATTTGAAATTTTACAGATTGTATTCTTATGATATGAAGATGTGCATGTGGTTTTTGATGTTTGTTTCGGCCATTTTTGATGGTGTAACAGCCCTTGCTAACTCAGACCTTGTCCCCGCAACTCCTACCACACCTTGTATCAGACTGACTTGAAATTGTACATCATGTTTTATCATGACCAGAAGATGTGCATGTAAATCTGGAATTTAAATTGTCCAATTTTTTACAAAGTTATTGCCCTTTGTCGTTTTTTGCATTTTTCCAACTTTTGAACCGTTTTACCGAGAGAGCTGATATTCGGTTTGCTATTAGTATTCGGTGAATTGCTTATTCTGATATGTTGGGATGTGATAAATTCATTATTGACAGAGTTATTCCCCTTTCATAGATAATAGACATTCACTTGAAGGTAAAATGATAACTCCAAAACTATTCATATCAATGGACTGAATTTTTATAAATGCATTGTTCATTTTTCATCAAGATTCATATTAGCAGGATTATGGCCCTTGTTATTTTGATATTGGGTATACAATCTTGATGTTTTGGGCATTCTGTAAGGGCCTAAGGTTTCAATCACCTACTTTTACTTATATATGCTCCTTTTAAGTAACCCAGTAATTGGGTATATGTCTTTGCTTATGCTTCAGTTATTATTTGCTTACCAGGTTCGGTAATACACATATTTTCTGTTTTTAGCCATATAGAAACTCTGAAACTTAATAAAGGGCTGCAGTTATGTCTCATTTCAAACGTCGGGTGACACTTGGCCGATGGCCTTTTATTACCTCTGAATTTGCTTGATCCACAACTCATTGTGTTAGTTTTGTGGAGATTCAAGATCAAATAAAAAAAATAGATAAACTTGACAGTTTAATAGCTAACAATGCATGTCTTCCCTGATACTTTAGATATGTAGTTGAAATATTTATAATTGTTTTCTATGATATTTAGAATAAATTAATATATATGCATCAGTTTAAGTGTCTTCTCATATACTCACAGAAAGAATTAAAGACAGAAAAAATAAAAACAAATACACAGACTAAGATTTCCAATTTTTTCAATAATTTTCACTTTTGCAAATAGAAAAAAAATGAAAGGCATCAAAAAATAAAACTAATACAAATTAAAATTTCTTATATTTTCTTTACTCTTGCAATAAAGATTTAATAAAAGATGATCTGGTTAGTGCACAAACTGTCTTTCTCCATTCCATGACTGGCTGAAAATACACGTAGGTGTAAAGGTTCACTCTGAACTCTGAACTTCAGGTGCACTAGGGCTTGAGAATTGGGTGCAACTCAATGCTCAAAGCTAGCTCAGGTGTAGTGCAACTCATGTGCAAGTGGGTACACAAGTGTGTCAGCTCGTTGCTCGCTTTACTGACGCCGCATTCGGTCATTACGTCAAACAGCCGTCGCCATAACGTGGTGTCAATCAAAAGTTACGTGGACTAATCAAGACGTTCGTTTACCTTAAACGTCGCTTGACGACAACGTCCCATGATCAACTGTCGTTCATCGTTGTATGTAGTCAGTTGCTCTAAAAGATTTACCTATGGGAAGTCAGTGGCAATTGTAAATATTTGAGAATAATCAGCCGCGAAAGTAAATGAAGAAGAAAGCCAGTTCATTTTTGTTAGAAAAAATTACTCCTTCACCGTACGTTTTCGGCACTTGTACCACGATTTAAATAACCTCCTGGAAAGTAGAAAGATAAGCAATGATTAGAAATCAACACAATCAGATTCCACATCCGCCCTTAGAACCGAAAGGAAAAGAAGTATAAACAAAAACTGACAAAAGTTCACGACCAAAACACTACGTAAACCGAAGGAAGAGCTCTTTTCAAACTACTATTCACGGATTAGAGCTATGATGAATCAGAGATAAGGACTCGATAGACAGAATCAACGTATTGCGACTCCTGGAAATCCGAAGCTTGTCGGATAGCACCAAGGACAGTATTCTAGTTCCAGCCTATAAATACGCTTACAACATTATGGTCGTCCGTCGGTTGCATTACAGGACGTGCAAAATGCTTCTTTGCATATTGTAGTTCGTATACAAGGACTGATTCAGAGTTACCTCAGTAAATGCATTGTCTCAAACCTGGCTATTTTAAGAGTGAATACACTTCAGGAAGTGCCTGAATCAGATCCGAAACCCTATCCCCAACATCAAAGGTAAAGACTGACAAAGACATCCCAACAAACAATAAATTACAAGTGATAAGCCGAGTCAGCAGCTCTTTCCCAAAGAGGTGGCAACTCAGCTATCTTTACTGAACTAAATAATTAAGACCAACAGAAGGGTTAAAATATACTCGGTCAAAAAAGTAACGATACCAATTATCGGCCGTATTTTCAAGGAACAAAGTCCATATTTGAATTAATTACGGCTCATGTATGTTTGGGGAAACGCCAAAGAACAAAATGCTCAGAAAATTGTCAACCCATACTTTTCCACATAAGAGTTATCTGGCATTATTCGAAAGGAGTCAATCTGAATGCATCTCATTTCTGCGCATGCGCAGGAATAAATTTTGTATTGCGCAGATAAGTCCATAATGCAGGAAGTTCGAAAAACACTTAAAATGCTTAATGTCTTGTACTCAGGCTTAACAGGCGAGGTTTAAATTCTTCAAATTCTCAGATTATCTCCCTTTTAATTAAAAATATAGCGATTTTCAAGGCGTCATTATTACTTACCTGTCGGTCTTTTTTCAAAGTTTCTTCATAAACATTTTTGTTATGTCATTGTTTTCATGGAATAATGACAAAATTGGAAAAAATTGTTACACGCCCGCTAGCCAGTACGATTTCGATTTCCTATGGAAATCCCACTGAAAGTGGCATTTAAACAGTCTTCAAGGAATAACAGTACCCTGACTTGTGGTTCAAATTCTCGTATCAGAAGCGGTCTAAGTTTGATTTCTTTGGCAAGTAACCTTACATAAGGCCTTGCTCTTGTGTATGGAGCGCAGAATCTTGGAAATCATTATTCACAAACCAATTTTAAAAACTGTGAACTCGAGCAGTTTAAATGATGTTACTCTGTGAAAATGAAAAATTACCCCTTGCATATTCAAGCGACCCTTGTAGCATGTGTAGTCTTAGAGAACCAAAACAAATAAGTTTGTTCAATAAGCAAATGAATACTCTTTTGAAATTAGTAAACTATATATGTTCTTAATTTCTGCAATTGCCATAGCAACAGAAGAAATTTCATGTATAGAAACTTTTTTGACCTAGTATATAAACACAATAAGTTAAACAGCACCGAACATAAAACAAATGCAACCGCAACGAAAATACCGCCCTGGGACGGTCAGTAATAACTACTGGGGGGTTAAAACCGGTTTTACTGGGCCCAAACCTTCACCCTCACCCTCCGCCGCGGTGCACGCAATTAGTTGGTAGTTCGGCTCGTATGGAGGTCCCATTACTCATCAGTGAGTCATCACGGGCAACAATTAAAATCAAGAAAAGACTGTGATGAAGCAAGGATGAGGACTCGACAGCCAAAACGTGTTGAGACACCTGGAGATCCCTGGGGCGTCAGCAACACCACTGGAACACTGGAGCAAAAGAAGACCACCAGTTGAACCCCGATGGGCCAAGAAACAGATAAACATCCGGCCCCAACCAACTAATATATAGCTTTATGTTGGGGCTATCATAGACTCGGAACCCTGACCCACCGGCGTGTAATTAAAGAGGACAGCAAAGTTGTAAACCGTGATTGGGTTAACCACTAAGCATGCAGACTGTCGCATTACTTTTATTTTATAGCCAATCTAAGTCTCCATAAAATTCAGGTTCTGATAGGCCTTGTTGCAAAAGTGACCTTAACCCTGTATTATATTTAGAAACCAATTCAAAGTGTCTACGATAAAATCAAGAAAAAGCTTTCCGAAGTTTATGATACCGATACCCCTGCTGTAAAAGCTTGGCAGTCAAACTTTTATTACGAGGATTGAAATCCGCCAAATGACTAGACACCCAAGCGAAGCGAATAAGTTGAGAAATGTAAACACCATAAGAAGTGGTGCGGCGAACATCTTCATCCAAAAACGGAAAATTAACAATGTCGAAATCAAAATCATCGCGTTTGTCATAAGTTTTAGATGAAACGAATCCGTATAAAATTGATAAATGTAAATCCAAAAATGGGACCTCGGTATCATAGTATTTGCTTTATTTAACTGCAATTCGGCAGGATAAATTTGACTAAACATTCCTTCAAAATAAGGATTGTCAATATTTAAAAGGTCGTCCAAGTATCTAGACGTTGAGTTAAATGCTTCAATGACATGAGCTTGAGTATCATCAGAAAGAGACATCATAAAGTCTATGTCTACCTCTGGTTTCAGTTAAACACGTATTGTTATTATGTTAAACGCGTTGATGCTGATGGATCGCCGGGAACAATGGAACTTTCTCCTTGGAAATGGCTCCTTAATTCCAAGTTCGCATGAGTGGACGGTTTGAATAAACTCCGTAAGGTGTGAGTTATTCCGATATAGAACATCATTTTAATACATGTAGGTGAAGAATACTTGTTGTGCAAGGCATTTTTCAAAAGAACATTGCAAATGCATTTTCAGTTCTGTGGCATGCTTCAGTGAAGTATCCGTGTAATAATCCCGTGTTGATAATAAGAGTGGCATTCTGGATGTGGCTCGGAACTGTATATTATAACATAAGTCTTTAGGTTAAGATCGGCAATCTCTTTTTACTGTTTGACTTATTTCATTCATAATATTTATTATCTTGTGCCTAATTCCATCAAATGAATCAACATAGTTAGTTTGGGAAACGTTTTATTCTAAAATCTCTTCTAAACTTGAGAAAAAATAATAATAACCTAAATCTAACACGATAACAAGATTCCACAATTCATATTAATCTTATACAAAGCTACAGAAAAAAAGTAAGTATCAAATACACATCGATGTACGAATATCGGTTGATTAATAACCTTCAATACAGTATCGAAAAGGTTTTAAGGGACAGGAATACTGAAAAGCGATTACAAACAATCCCTGAGGATTGAAGTAATAAGAGCTTTAAATGAATGAGCAGAGATGTAGTCCATTGATCTTCATCAGTCAGTATGCTTTTGCAAATCCATACGGATGCATAGTCTCCTCCACATAGGTCAATTTTATAATGTCATTCTGAAAAAAAAATATATATAGTACCAGTTGCGCTTAATATCTTGACACGTTTAGTTATCAGTATCGTTATATTTTTCAGATATAAAAGGAATTCTGATGTATAACTTGAAAAAACCTGGCTTTTCGCCCCCTGATCTGGAGGCGTTGTGTCTGGATTGGTATGACGACATGCAGACCCAAGACGAACATCCAGAAATTGCTTTATCGTGTCCATGTAATGTAGATTTGATGTTTTGGGATCCATGGTTTATGATTTTTGACGATTATTATGATTTACCTGACTCTGGCTATGATGATATAGAATGCTATGACTCTTGGGAGTCATGGAGACGTTCTCCAAACGCTATGGTATGAATGCTATGCTTCAGTTTGACTAATCATATCCCCGCTTTGATAGAGTGCAGGTGGTGGATTTTTACTGTCCGTTTTCCCGTCAGTCCGTCTTTTCCGTCACCCTGGTTCTTTTAGTATTTGCTGTTTGATCTATTTAAGGGTAAGAACAGGGACCGAAAACCGTGTATGTTTAAGAACCACAACAAAATCCATGGCCAACGTTGTTCACACGTAAGATCGATGTAGGCCCAAGTAATTACTGACGCTCCAAGGCGGTGCCTAAGTGGTGATTTACCAATATTGTAACTGTCTGACTGTTGACTAATATTGTAATTGTTTGTCTGCTCTTTTGTTTATCCCGACTTTTTCTATGTTAGTAAGAGTAGCCTCGGTGCCAGATGCTAGAAAAAGAAGAGTTGTTGGCTTTGTATTTATTTCATTTGTACCCTGCACTGTGAAGAAAAGTGAGAGTAAATAGTTTTCGGCTTCCCGTGGTTCCGTGGTCTCGGGTATCTAACCCTCCTTGACTATAGAACTCTTGTGTGAGCATCTTCTCATACAATTTAACATGAATCATTCTAAAATTTTCAGGCGTCTCTTCCATGGATTGTAGATAGTTTGTGACCTTTTTTTCCGACATGATTTTAGCTCACCTGAACCTTTAGGCTCATAGGTAAGCTAAAAGTATAAGCAAGCTCTGTCGTCTGTCCGTCTGTCGTTCGTCAACACTTTCAGTTATCTTCTCCTATAAAAGCACTGGGCTGATTGAAACAAAGATTTCATATGGAGTTTCAGTGGAATATGAGAATGCAAGTTTGTGTGCCGGGTTTGGGCCACATGGCCAAGATGGTCGCCAAGCCAAAATATGCTAGAAACCCTTCAAAAATCTTCTTCTCCAGAACCAAGGCCCAATGACCTTATTGCTTGGTATGTAACACAGGAAACGTAGGCCATAATGTATGCAGTTAATGATTCTTTGTTGACCTTGACCTAATTAATGGCAAGGTCATCTTATGTCTGTTAATTATGTTTTTATATGGGAAAATGCTTAAACAACGGATTTCTAGGAAACTAGTTAAGCCTACGGTTAAATATTTGGTAATACTATGTAGAATTAACTGAATAAGCAGGGAAGACATTTAACTGCTACAGGTCCATTTCATTCTTTCACCTTTGTTCAATGCCACTGAGATTCTGTCATCCGTCAACATTTTCAAACAACTTCTTCTCCAAACCCTGTGGGCCAATCAAGGCAAAATAAAGAGCCTAAGTGAGAAAGGGCAACGAAATTTGTAAGCGGTGTCAGGGTCACATGACGAGGATTGCCGCTACGCCCTTATAGTGTAAACACCCTTCAAACTCTTCTTCTTCTGAACAAAAGTCCCGGTGTCATAGTGTGTACAAATGATTAGCCTGTAATGACCTTGACCTAATTTATGTCAGGTTCAACTTTTATGTAAGTACGTTATGCTTTTATATTGGAAATGCGTAAACAGTGCAGTTGTCATAAACTACTTCAGTCTAAGGCTTAATTTTGGTATATATGATAAACTAAATCCGAAGCTATTATATTGCTAAAGGTAAAGGTCATTATTTGACCTTTTTTTCCAATGTCAATGAGAATCCGTCCGTCCATATTTTCAAGCGTCTTCTCAAAAACCCTTGGCCAATCAAAGCCAAATTTTATGTGGATCCTCAGTGGGATAAAGGGACGAAAGTTTATTCGCCGGGTCTGGGTCACTTGACCAAGATGGTCGCCACGTCCACATATGGTATAAACTGTTAACAAGTATTATTCAATAAATCCGAAAGGCCTATGACCTTGTGACTTGGTATATAGCATTGAGGACCCATCATAGTTTGAACAAATGATGACCCAGCCTTGACTTAGATCTAAATGATTTCATGGTTAACTTTAGTGCGTTACACGTTTCTATAAGACAGTGCTTAAACAGTGGATTTCTAAGAAACTATTTTTGGATAAAGTACAGTATTTGGTATATATGCTTATCTACAAGAGCAGATGAAGACATTATGTTGCTAAGGGTCAAAGGTTATTTTTTGGCGTTAGTTCTTGGTCACTGGGATTCTGTCTGTCGCCCATCAACATTTTCACCCTGTCCAACCCTGAAGCCGGCGAAACGGTCGAAACGCCGGTTAAACGTGTTTGTAACGCCGGTAAAGGGCCGATTCGCTCCAAATCTGCAATGGCGGCGCCAATACACGGTAAGAATTTTTTTGTTTCTTTGGTGTTATATAAATGATTGCAATAAAGGAGATGGTGCCTTCGGTGGAAAATAAACTTCTTTGACCAGATCTGTTTGAATGAAAAGCAATTTCTGTCTAATTTCTCCATACATTATAGCCGAAATTGGTAAACAAGGTTCGGCCATAGGCTGTTCATCAGAAGTGTCCCCAAACGGTTCGTACTTTTGAAAATACGCAGAAAATATGAACATACGAGCTGCTTGCAATGAATTTTAGAGGACACTTTTGAACACTTTTATCGATTATTATAAAAAATAAATTAAGATTGCGCGATTAAAATTCTCTGGCAAAATTATCAAGTCACGCCGGTTAACACGTGTTCAAAATTAGCTGAAATTAAGTTTCATTTTTATTTCAGCTTAATAAGATACGGGTTAGGTTGCTTATTTCTTTCCTACTTTAGTTCTTTTTTTAACACTATTATAGTTTGATATAAAAATGAATTAAAAACAATTGATGATCACTTTCTGACCAAAACATTTCGTTCGACACGACAGGCTTTTTATTTATCAGAAAAGTGGAATTTATCAGTTCTGTTCTGTTTCAGTTTTCGTAACGAAGTGGCTCAGGGGTACGTAACCATAGTTGCATATACCTGGCACAGAATGTCCGTCCGTTGGCATTTATCATATTACGGCTTGTAAATATAATTGCAAGTGTATCAAATTCTTTTTCATAGTTGCGATTTCAAGACGCCCTCTCAGGTAGCATCTCTTAGTCTGTTCGAATAAGGACATATTAAACGAACACTAAACAATATGTTTTAGTTCTTATTATCTGTAAGAAGAAACTATCCCGCTTTTAGCCCTTTTTGCTAATGTATTATTTTACTACACTAAACGTTTAGTTATTTAACTAATGCGGCTTGGGAAAAAACTATAATTTTCCTTTCCAGCCACTGCCTGAACGCTGACAGCGCTGAGCACTGTCTCTAGTATACGTGGCAAAAGAGTTAGGGGTTTTTGGTTATCTTATTTCTACATGTATAAACCCGTCTGAATTGAAAATATAAAACTATTACATGAGGAAAGCCCAATCCAAATGCAATGAAAAGAGGAGATTCTTTATGTGTAGTGTTTCATATGCTTGAGTTCATCTCTATCAAACAAGGTAGGGGTCACCCGAAAAGCTCCACAACTTCGTATAAAATGAAAAATGTCAACTTTGAGTGATAACTCTATGTGTAACTGACTGCATAAGTGATAATGAAAATTTATGTTCAAGAGACGATTTTAGCAACGTCTTCAAACGGTAAAAATGCAGAAAGCACAGAAAAAGTTAGTTCAATGTCTACACAAAGTACAAGGCACCGTTCATTGATACTGTAAAATGTTTAGAAGTGGAATTTGTATCTGTGTTACTTAAGACGGGCCTAAAACGAACAAAGTTGTGGTCAAATTGGTTACAGAACTTTACAAATCCACACTTAAAGTACATCTTCCAAGAATATTTTGCTTTTGGAATCCGTCACGCCTAGCTTGTTTTGACAAAAGCCGTAATACGTCACATTATGGTGGTTTTTAATCCTTTGTGTTTCTACACTTTTCATTGAAAAACCGGTGGCAGGGCTTTGGAGGTCACAAGCTTCTGCAGTGGTGGATGTGTAAAGTTTTGTATTCGTTTTAACCAAAGATTTGCCCTTTTGAGGCTTGTAAAAAGAATACGGATGCGTATTTGACGTCTTAACCCTTTTTCAGTGGGTTGTGCTGTCTACTTGCAACGAAGTGTGTCTCTTGGTTACGTTCCTTATAAAATAAAGTTCATTTAACTCCATTCACTCTTGCATTTACGACTTCGCAAACATTTATGCAGTTGGGTTAACACAAAGAATTCACTCCAATGGCCATTTGTCAGTGTGCAAACATTTGTAAAGTTTTTCGAGAGACTCCTACCCTGTTTGACTGTTTATTTTATTTTATTTTATTTTGAAATTTTATTTTTTTTTTTGCAAACAAAACATCTTGCTTCTCTTAGTGGCTACATTTATTGTAGTTTAAATGTAATTTCCTCGAATGATTATTTTACATGATACGTTTGAGCTATGCAGTAAAGAAAATACTTTTTTAAGTATATGGCCTCAGAGCCAGTGGTAGGTTGAATCATCACACCCTTCTATTAATCTATATAATTGTATTTTTTCTTGCAAAATAAAATAAGAGTGTGAAAAACATTAGGAAGAAATCGGGATTATCCCTTCACCTGTCAAAACCATTAAAAAGGAAAAAGAAATTCCCTTATCTATCGTCACTCACTCCTAAAAGAATAAATATCCCTCTCTCGACGAAGAAGAGAGTTGTTACCCCTTCAGAGAAATCTGTAGGAACTCATAATAAACCAATAAGCCATTTCTCGGCGAAAGAAATAGCATTACTCCATGCAAAAAGTCGATAGGCTCACTGAAAAAATAAATAGCCCTTTCGCAATCAAAAAAAAAAGGACCAGTGACTGAAAATTTTTTCGTGTAAGTCCGATCCTTACCGTTTTTCGATACCTGTCCATATAAAATCCTACTATCTTCCTTACTCCGTAGCTATCATACGCTATTCCTCTCTTTCCTACAATTTGCCTTTGGGGATGAAGCTTCATGTTCCCCCTACCCTATCCCTTTCTTCCGTACATGTTGATCGTGGGGATGGAGGTACCTGGCCATGGAACTGACGCATAAAAGCGGGGGACTCTCTAAACTGCACATCACTGGGGTAAGGGTGGGGTTTTTGAAACTAAAATGCTATTTTAATGCCAAAATAATGCATCTTTGAAAAGTATGTTTGGCTTTTGGAGCTTATTCCTATGGTAAGCAAGATTCTAATTATCCTGCCCTTTTAGTTTAATAGACTCTCATTAGGATACCTGGTATTTTAGGCCAAGTAATTGATCTGCTGAAACCTACATGTAAGAGGCAGCAAAAGTAGAAATAGGCAAGAAATAAGCAACCTAACCCGTATCTCCTTAAACTGAAATAAAAATGAAACTTAATTTCAGCTAATTCTGAACACGTTTTAACCGGCGTTACTTGATAATTTCGCCAGAGAATTTTTATCGCGCAATCTTAATTTATTTTTTTATAATAATCAATAAAAGTGCTCAAAAATGTTCTCTAAAAGTCATTGCAAGCAGCTCGTATGTTCATATTATCTGCGTATTTTCAAAAGTACGAACCGTTTGGGGACACATATGATGAACAGCCTTTGGCCGAACCTTGTTTACCAATTTCGGATTTAATGTTTGGAGAAATCAGACAGAAATTGCTTTTCATTCAAAAAGATCTGGTAAAATAAGCTTATTTTCCACCGAAGGCACCATCTCCTTTATTGCAAACATTTATATAACACCAAAGAAACAAATAATAACTTATCGGGTATGGGCGCCGCCACTGTGTATTTGTAGCGAATCGGCCCTTTACCGGCGTTACAAACACGTCTAACTGGCCTTTCGACCGTTTCGCCTGCTTCAGGGTTGGACAGGGTGATTTTTAAACATCTTCTTCACCAAAATCCCAGGGCAAAACTAAACTAAATTTCATATGAAGTGTCAAGTGGATAGGGGAATGAAAGTTTGGTCGCGGGGTCTTGATCACATGATCAAAATGACCTCAACGCCCAAACATGGTTATAAACCCTTTACAAATTTCCAGATCCGATAAAAACAATAATCTTTTGTCCTGATTTGTAGCATTGAAGTCTCAGACCCACCACAATTTGAACAAATGGTGAACCAGCTTTGACCTGACCTAAATTATAGCAAGGTCAACTTTGCTGTATGGAGGCCGTAAAACGTTTCCCCGTACATCATCCATAGTGCAGATTATATTTGATTTTTGTCCCTTGAAATCAGAGTATATATTCTGAGAATTATCAGAAATTCTTGATTGGTTTAGACTTTTTTTAAATCATCACTTTAAAACCATTTGGAACCTTTTGATACTAATCAGTCTTTAAATTGACTGCCTAAGAAATTATGGTATTGTTTTCTTTGGCTTTCCGAGCCAGATATTGTCAGGGTCTCTGATGAGGCTTGAATAGCCAAAACTTCGAAGTATGACCCATTTTCCTTCTTCTAAATGTCTGTTCTGCTCTTAAAGGAACTCTTTAAGATTATATTTGGTGCGTTGTATGATAATATATATGGCAAAATGCTTCATCAGAGAATCTGTCAAAACTGGTTAAGTCTAAGGTATACTATATGGTATATATGGTTACTTAAAAGAGTACATAAAGTCATTTAAGTTTGTGAAAAGGCAAAGATCGTCTTTTGACCTTTATCGCATGTCACGGAAATTCTCTCGCCTGTCAATGTTTTCCATCATCTTTTCCTTCCTCGTTGTGGTAACGAGGGTAGGACGAAGTGAAATTTGGATGCATAGTGGACGTTGGTAGTTCAAATTTTCATAGGTTCAATGTTAAATGTTTCAGACAGTACATATTTACAACCACAAAATTTTCCTAGAATGAATTAAAGTATGAGAAACTGAAATCGGATAGAATAAACTAGAAACATATACTGTAGCTAATGTTACTTCATGTTTTTGTGGATATCGGTTTACCTTCGTAAAAAGGCCTTTCCAGTGGGCACATTGCAATAGTAAGCAGTGGCTCGTTCTTCACGGGTAAACGTGTAAACTGAAATGTAGTATATTTGATAAATTTAACATTTAACTGCTTTTGCTGCAGATTGAAATATAATTTTTTGTTTCGAAAAACCGTAACCAATATGCATGTTCTAACGATTATTATTTTTTTTATGTCAAACTAACGGATATTCGACAATTGTAACCTAAACCAAAACATGCTGTCTGTCTATACCGTCAAACAAGCATAAAATTAATATTTTTCTTTTTCTATTTGTATCATTGTTTGTCGGTTGCAAAGGGCGGCGAGGGTTTGACGACCTCAAATCGGTCAAGCCCCCCCCCCAGTAATTTCATTACTGGCCGTCCTGAGGCGGCATTTCTGTTTTGGTTATTCTTGGTTGTTTTATCTGCTGTTAGTTGCTATGTATGTTATTATGTTCCCCCCACCAAAGGTGAGGGGGGACATATTGGTTTCAATGCGGATCACGTCGGCGTCGGCGTGACAGTTTCTTGTATGCGCGATATCTCTTGAACCAATGGATGGAATTTCACCAAACTGGCATGGATATATTATTTGGACCAACTTAACAGCTGATTAGATTTCGGTGACATTGACATCATTGGAGGACTTAGATTACAATTTCTTATATGTGAGATATCTCTTGATCCAATGGATGGAATTTCACTAAACTTGCATGGATACATTATTGGGACAAGTTTAAGAGCTGATAAGATTTTTGTGACCTCGACCTGATTTTCAAGGTCACTGGAGGACTAAGATGACAATTTCTTGTATGCGCGATATCCCTTGAACCAGTGGATCGATTTTCAAGAGCTGATTAGATTTTGGGTGACCTTGGCCTCATTAGGACACTGGAGGACTTAGATGACAATTTCTTAGATGAATATCTCTTAAACCAATGGATGGAATTCAACCAAACTTGCATGGATACACCACTGGGACTAGTTTAAGCGCTAATTAGAGTTTGGTGCCCTTGACATCATTTTCAAGGTCACTGGAGGACTAAGATGGCAATTTCTTGTACCCATAATTTCTCATGAACCAATGGATGGAATTTCACCAAACATGCATAGATACATCACTTGGACTAGTTTAAGAGCTGATCAGATTTTGGTGAACTTGACCTCATTTCCAAGGTCACATGAGGACTTAGATATGTGAAAATTTCACTGAAGTTGATATATCTAATTAGCCTTTGGCTTGATTTCCACTTTACTTTCATAGATATACCTTTGGGACAATCTCAAGAGTTTGCTGTGTTTTGATTACCTTGACCCCATTTTCAAGATCAAAAGCTAACTTAAAAATGCTTATTTTTTCTCTTAAAAATTAGTTATATCTCGGTCCAGTTGACAGATATTCATCAGACTTGCATGAATATATCGTTGTGACACATTTAAGGCAAGTTTAGTATTTGGTGACCTTGACCCATTTTTAAAGGACATAGTCATTTATGTAGGATATCTTCAGAACCAGTGGATGGATTTTCTCCAAACTTGCCTAGATATTTTACTTTGACAGGCTTTTTATTCATTAAAGGGGATGGGAAATGGGTTGGTTGGGGACATCAGTTTTTCTCTGAAAAACACTTCTAGTTGACATATTGCCTCGTGATGTTCAGGCTAGCACGTTGACCACCTACATGGGAAATGACCGTTCTCATGGCTGCCGCTAGTGTTGTCTTTGATGGTGACTGATTTTGTATTGCCTCTTTCCCACATTTGTGTTTTAGGTTAGGGCTGAGATCGAATTGAATTCTGTTAGTTTCTGAGAATTTCCCTCCTTACATTTCTATAAGTCTAAGTCTTTAACTGTTTGTATCTTTTATTTATAACAACCTTGTGACCTTCTGCCGGGAAAGAGCTGACCTCTTGGCTCTATACTTGTCTTGTTAAGCCCCCAACTTCGAAGAAGTTGAGGGGCATATTGGTTTGGGCCTGACCGTCCGTCCGTCCGTACGCTCGTAACGCCTCATTTTCTCAAGAACCGTAACTGCTGGGGCCTTGATATTTCATAGGTGGGTAGACTATCAAAAACTAGAGGACACGTATTTTTTTTCTTGTCCATCAGCCTTGTACTTGCAGAGTTATGCCCCTTTTTTCAAAATATAAAACATAATTATGGGTGGTCTATTTCTCAAGAATAATAACTGCTGGGGCTTTGATATTTATAAAATGGATAGACCATAAAAAAAAATGAGCAGACCCATATTTTTTTCTTTTCCGTCTGCCATGTACTGACAGAATTATGCCCCTTTTTCAAAAAAATACATGAAAGTTTGTTCCCAAAATCCTGAGAATACCGTTTGAGCTAGGATGCTCATATTTGGCTTACTGCTAGGGGCTAAGGTGTAGATCACCTGATTAACTTTTGGGCAAATTCCGTGAAAAATGACTAAATTAAGCCCCTTTATTGAATTTGGCATTTTTCCAACTTTTGAACCGTTTGACCTAGAACCCTAATTTTTGGTATACTATAAGTATTTATGGTGCTGATCATTCTGATGCTGGATGCGTTATGACGCATTCATTATGGACAGAGTCATTTCCCTTTTCTCGTCTGTATAAAACATAATTATGGGTGGTCTATTTCTCAAGAACAATAACTGCTGAGGCCTTGATATTTATAATATGGATAGACCATAAAAAATGAGCAGACTGGTATTTTTTTTTCTATTCCGTCTGCCATGTACTTACAGAATTATGCCCCTTTTTCAAAAAAATGACATGAAATTTTGTTCCCAAAATCCTGAGAATACCGTTTGAGTTAGGATGCTAATATTTGGCACACTGTTAGGGGCTAAAGTGTAGATCACCTGATTAACTTTTGGGCAAATTCCGGGAAAAAATGACTGAATAATGCCCCTTTATTGAATTTGGCATTTTTCTAACTTTTGAACCCTTTGACCTAGAACCCTAATTTTTGGTATACCATTAGTATTTGAGGTGCTAATCATTCTGATCCTAATTGCGTTATGATGCATTCATTATGAACAGAGTTATTCCCCTTTTCTCATCTGTATAAAACATTATTATGGGTGATCTATTTCTCAAGAACAATAACTGCTGAGGCCTTGATATTTATAAATTGGATAGACCACAAAAATGTAAAAAAAAAGAGCAGACTGGTATTTTTTTCTTTTCCGTCTGACATGTACTTACAGAATTATGCCCCTTTTTCAAAAAAATACATGAAAGTTATTTCTTAAAATCCTGAGAATACCGTTTGAGCTAGAATGCTCATATTTGGCATACTGCTAGGGGCTAAGGTTGATTAACTTTTGGGCAAATTCCGTGAAAAAATGACTGAATTATGCCCCTTTATTGAATTTGAGTTTTACATAGCACCCTAATTTTTGGGATACTATTAGTATTTGAGGTGCTAATCATTCTGATGCAGATTGCGTTATGACGCATTCATTATGGACAGAGTTATTCCCCTTGTCTCATCTGTATAAAACATAATTATGGGTGGTCTATTTCTCAAGAACAATAACTGCTGAGGCCTTGATATTTATAAAATGGATAGACCATAAAAAATGATCAGACCCATATTTTTTTTTTCTTTCCGTCTGCCATGTACTGACAGAATTATGCCCCTTTTTCAAAAAATTACATGAAATATTTTTCCCAAAATCCTGAGAATACCGTTTGAGTTAGGATGCTCATATTTGGCATACTGCTAGGGGCTAAGGTGTAGATTACCTGATTAACTTTTGGGCAAATTCCGTGAAAAAATGACTGAATTATGCCCCTTTATTGAATTTGGCATTTTTCCAACTCTTGAACCGTTAGACCTAGAGCCCTAATTTTCGGTATACTATTAGTTTTATATGGTGCTGATCATTCTGATGCTGGTTGCGTTATGACGCATGCATTATGGACAGTTTTTCCCCTTTTCTCATCTCTATAAAACATAATTATGGGTGGTCTATTTCTCAAGAACAATAACTGCTGAGGCCTTGATATTTATAAAATGGATAGACCATAAAAATGAGCAGACCTATATTTTTTTCTTTTCCGTCTGCCATGAACTTACAGAATAATGCCCCTTTTTCAAAAAAAAAAATGAAACATGGTTCCCAAAATCCTGGAAATACCCTTTGAGCTAGGATGCTCATATTTAGTATACTGCTAGGGGCTAAAGTGTAGATCACCTGATTAATTTTTGGGAAAATCTCGTGAAAAAATGACTGAATAATGCTCCTATATTGGATTTGGCATTTTTCCAACTTTTGAACCGTTTGACCTAGAACCCTAATTTTTGGTATACTATTAGTATTTATGGTGCTGATTATTCTGATGCTGATTGCGTTATGATGCATTCATTATGGACAGAGTTATTCCCTTTTTCTCATCTGTATAAAACATAAATATGGGTTGTCCATTTCTCAAGAACAATAACTGTTGGGGCCTTGATATTTATAGAATGGGTAGACCATAAAAAAATGAGCTGACCCGTATGTTTCATCTTTTCTGTCTGCCATGTATTTACAGAATTATGCCCCTTTGTCAAAAAATACATGAAAGTTTGTTCCCAAAATCCTGGGAATACCGTTTGAGCTAGGATGCTCATATTTGGCATACTCCCAGGGGCTAAGGCGTAGATCACCTGATTAACTTTTGGGCAAATTCTGTGATAAAATCAGCAAGTTATGCTAGACATCTAAAGTTTGACACCTTCAGTGGCAAGCATATGGTTGGGGGCATGGTGTTTCACAAACACACTTTCTAGTTTAACTTTGTTTTCCTTCTTTATTTTTTATCTTTTTCATTTGGTGTTTAGGGCTAGTGCGCTAACCATTGTGTAGGTTCCTGGTCATAGATTGTTTATCTCCTTTCCCATTGCCCATAGCAAACCATTCTTATTTCATAAATCGTGTGAATTCAATTCTTCATAACTGAACTGAACAGTATTTTTATTCACATAGTATTGACATTTTTATAAAAACAGAATAGAATATTACAGGATCTGACAGTAGGCATTGCCTAATAGACGATTTATTTCCTGAAAATGCTTGTCACAGCACCTTAATCTACATCTGCAGATGTACGTTATCTGCATAAAGTTCCTGGTCATAGATTGTTTATCTCCTTTCCCATTGCCCATAGCAAACCATTCTTATTTCATAAATCGTGTGAATTCACTTCTCCATTACTGAACTGAACAGTATATTTATTCACATAATATTGACATTTTATAAAAACAGAATAGAATATTACAGGATCTGACAGTAGGCATTGCCTAATAGACGATTTATTTCCTGAAAATGCTTGTCACAGCACCTTAATCTACATCTGCAGATGTACGTTATCTGCATAAAGTTACGTAGATAGCATAACGTATAAGATGCAGTCTGCTCTCGATTAATGGTATCATGAGTTATAAGTTTATAAGTAATTTTTTTTCTGTTTCTGCAAATCGGGCAAAGAGTACATATAGTAACAGTTCGTTGTTTAAATCATGTTAACTACATGTTTAACGTAATGCATTATCGTTAACGTCTCATTTCAGAGATGCTGCTATGATAAAGTATCTGGCGGATGGATTTCAGACGAACGAACGGGAGGAGGGCTAATATTTTACCATCCGCGGTCAAACCCCACATTTCATCAATTATACGATGTTGAAATGAAAGAACACTGCTGTGTTTCATCTGATAATTGTGGCAAATTTAGGCAACTTAGACCAGTTGGATCTTGCTATGACGAATTTCCATGGGAGTTAGGTAATAATACATGCCCACTAGAATAATACCGATAATGAGTTCTTTCGATTATCATTGTAAAATCCCTGGATAAACACTAATGTATGAAATGCATTTTTGTTTCACTTCTTTCAAATCACTGTAAAAAAATTTAATACTTTCCTTTTATGGCACAAGGCAGTTTAAACAGTTTTGACTGCATCTGATATAAAGTCTCTTGGTAATATGCTTATCAGTGGAACAGCACTACTTACCAAATCTGTACAATGCCAGGAATGTCTAGGTAACCCATCAACTCAAATTTGCAGGTGTAGGGGCGTTCCACAAGAAATTTTGACGAAACAAAACAAAGTAAATACCAAATGATTTAGTTTTACTTAACGAAGAAAAAATACCCATAAAATAGATATAGTTTGTCTATGATCGAAGATTGGGGTCATTTTGAGGTAGGTAAAAAAGAAAAGGTTTCTCACAGCCTAGCAGCCTTAGGTGCAGTAAGGGTTAAAGGCCCACTTTATCTTGGGCTCAAAATACGAAAGGCGGAGCCTATTTCTCACCTTTTGCTGCCTTATACTTCCCTGATTCAAAGCAGGTACCCATTTACTGGTGGGTTGACAGAAAGATTTTTAGGTCATCGGATAGTGAAACCCGGGCGCGATCGCACAACCTTTCTGCGACTTTCTTCACCATAACCAAGCGTCTCTAACCACAGTTGATAAAAGTTAAAACCATCGTTAGCATTCACAGAGGATTCACAGAGGAGGAAAACAGCCTACAGTTTTGAAAACACATGGATATCGGGCCAAATACTTTTGAAATGCTATCAAACTACTTCAAATTGGTATTAGCTAACAACTCATGTGAAACAAATAAACGTATTTTACCTAGTCTGTCTTATAAAAGATTTAATGATACCTGTTTCGCCACTTCTATTTATTCTCTGTTGGGGATAGCTATTTTTGCTGCTGAGAATAATAAAATTAAGTTCTGCAATGATAACTTTTTTATGCCACCTGTACAAAATGGCTGATTGGCATATTTAGTTTAGCCTGTCCCTGTGTGCGTGCATGTGTGTTCCCAGCATTGTGTCCACTTCATAGCTTGGTCCCGCATGGTTTGATAAAGAACCTTTTTGGCAAAATTGATTTTCATGACAATACAATGTTTTGCGAGCAAGAACTATATCACTAGCTTAAAGATGAAGACACGTACACTTTGTGCATAAGCAATCGTGAAAGCCTGCTCATGTCCGACCTATAACTTTGTCCTGCATGATGAACTTTCAAACTATTTGGCATTTACAATTTTCGACATAAAGATCTTAAGTATTGGCATTTGTGCCAAGCTATCATAAAATCTGTCAACAAATAAGAGATTTGTTACAGATCGGATACAATTATCTGTATGCCATAAGCATCATAAACAAATTATTTAAAGACACTATAAAGAGTCGTTATATTATGAGCGGGTCATAAAATTATGACCGGGGGATCACTATTCTTTAAAGAATAAGGGCATGTTCTATTCTCTAGCCCGGCCTGGTCTGGCCTGACCCGATTATGCAAAATGAAATAAGAGCTTATCTGATGACGTAATACATAGGCTCAGGCCAAGCCAGGCAAAAGTATTATTTGAAGAATTATACTTTATGCATTATTCAATCAGAGGAGCCACTGTTGCAAATGCTGATAAACAAACAAATTAATCAAGTATAGACTGAGGCTATTGAAATTACCATTGCTGTTTGATAAAGCTCCTTTGAGAGAAGATGATACAGTCTCTTGAAACAAAATTGAAGTTCTGAGTGATCTGGCCCAAAGCGTTATATCATCAAATAAGCTCTAATGAAATTTTGTATAATCGGGCCAGGCCAGGTCGGGGTAGAGAATAGAACATGCCAGTAAGAAGGACCGGGTGTAAATTTAGCATAGACATTATCAAGGGAATCAATATTGTATAACGGGTTTCAATACTCTATAGAAAAGTGATCACTTTTTCTAGAGAATAATGACAGACGGGGGGGGGGGGTCGTTATTCTACTGGGGTTAGTTTACTTCGTTACGCCGGCTGTAAAATAAATAGACAGTGCTGATATTAAAAATACATATGTCATATGGATAAAAATCGTCAGAGGGGACATTAAGGCCAGCCGTGACTATAAACGGCAATTAAGTCTCATTTCTCCTCGATATGATTTTATGATTACAGGTCAGGTCAGGTCAGGCATCACCTGCTACTGGTACCATGTAAACCAGTACTACCTGTTGCATGTGGGCAGATGGGGCTCATCAACCTGGGAAGGTGTCCTGTCTCTAAATAGTCTCTAAATAAAACTAGAAGGGGTAGGTGGAGCTCTTAGCCTTGGCAGGCAGTCCACCTGGGAGTTCATTGCTAGGTCTCTAGACAAAACCTATGAACAAAACCTGTAAACACAGCACCTAGAAGAAGTCAACGGCCAGAGTGGAACTCTAATCTAAATCAAGTGTTAGCAGCCAGACCCGAGCGAGCCCTACTCAGCTTGGTGGAACAGCTAGATTAAGGGGGTCACTGATAGGTAGGGACAGACCCGATCACTTTGACTCGTTGAATCTAGTTGTCTATATTATAGGCAGTGGACAAGTCAGTGACTTGATGGGAGGAAATAAGACGCTCCCGCCTCCATGAGTCTCCCAGCCCTATGGGTCAACAAGGGGTGGTGTTAACACAGCATCACTGGGCGGAAGTCTTCCTAAAAGAGGTCAACAGCCAGGGCGGAAGAACTCTTTGAGTCAACGGCCATGTGTTCATGACCATACGAGCCATACAATAATCGTGGATTTCGGCTGTGGTCAAAATATATAGCCTGGAGAGGGATGGGCTACGTCAGGCTGAATCCTGCCCTTGAAACACCATGGTTGACAACCTTGATATACAAGGGGATTGGAATGCTAAGGTTGGAAAGAATGCACAGGCAGACTGGGAAAACGTTTCTGCACCCTACTGCAATGACGAGACAAATGAGAGAGGTCTCAGACTTCAAGAGTTTGCAACCTGTAACAGCCTAGTACTGACAAACACCCTTGGCCCTCACAAACCATCAAGAAGATGGACATGGCACAGCCCAGATGGGAAAAACCACAATCAGATTGATTACATCTTGGTGAGGAAGCGCTTCCGATCAGGAGTCAACATGCATAGAACAAGGAGTTTTCCTGGAGCAGACATAGGAAGTGACCATGATCTGGTCATGATGACCTTCCGAGTTCGTTTGAAGAAGGCTGGAAAGCCAACCTAGCCAAGACTGAAGTTTGATCTTGAGAAGCTAAGGGACCCAGAGGTGGCATGGCTTTTTCAAGCAACAATAGGTGGAAAATTTGCACCACTCATTGGTCTGACGGATTATGACATGGACATAGATACCATGATTACCACCTACAATACAGTAGTAACTGATGCAGCCAGTGAGATACTTGGGAAGGAACGTCGCAGGAAAAAGCCATAGGTCACTAGAGATGTTCTCGACCTCATTGAGGAGAAGAGAAATTTAAAGAAGAAGAGGTATGAAGCAGGAGGAGCAGAAGAATACAGGAAAGCAAACAAGAGGATTCGGAAGGCAGTGAAGAAAGCGAAGGAGGACTGGATAGCTAGTCAGTGCGAGGAGATCGAAACTTGCCTGAACAAAAACAACAGCAAGAAAGCATACCAGCTGGTGAAGGATCTAACTTCAGAGAAACAGGGTAGATCCACAACTATCCAGGACAAGTCTGGGAAATGCCTTACAGAAGAACAAGAGATTCTCAGCAGATGGACAGAATATTGCTCAGAATTATACAACCATGAGAATTATGGTGACAATACGGATCTGGACTGCAGTCAGCCCCCAGAAGAAGATCAACAACCGATCCTTCGTGAGGAAGTTGAGATTGCAGTAGCAGCACTGAAGAAGGGAAAATCTGCCGGACTTGATAATATACCAGCAGAACTTGTTCAAGCTGGTGGGGAGACCATGATTGATGTTTTAACAGATATCTGTAACAGGATCTGGAGAACAGGAGAATAGCCTACCCCATGGACTCAGTCGCTGATTATTACTCTCCCTAAAAGGGGCAACCTACAGCTCTGCTAGAACTACAGAACCATCAGCCTCATCAGTCATTCAAGCAAAGTCATGCTGAAAGTTATCTTGAACAGGCTTAAGCCACAAGCTGAAGAGATAATCGCTGAGGAACAGGCTGGGTTCCGAGCAGGAAGGAGCACCACAGAACAGATCTTCAACCTTAGAATCCTGTGTGAAAAGTATCTCCAACATCAGCAGAATCTGTACCATGTCTTCATTGATTTCAAAAAAGCCTTTGACAGGGTATGGCATGCAGCCTTATGGGCCACCATGAGGAAGTACAATATCAATGCAAACCTAGTTCGCACCATTGAGCAGCTATACGACAAGGCTACAAGTGCAGTCCTGATAAGTGGCAGCACAGGAGAATGGTTCAGAACAACAATTGGAGTAAGACAAGGATGTCTTCTGTCACCCACCCTCTTCAACATTTTTCTCGAACGGATCATGTCTGATGCTCTGGAAGAACATGACGGAAAGGTTAGTATAGGCGGCAGAAATATTACCAACCTGCGGTTTGCCGATGACATAGACGCTCTTGCTGAGGAAGAGCAGGAACTAGAAGCTCTAGTTGAAAGTCTCGACCAGACCTGCACAAGGTATAAGGTGGAGATCAGTGCTGAGAAGACCAAACTGATGACAAACAACGCAGATGGCATCCAGAGGGAGATCAAGGTAAAGGGACAGAAGCTGGGTACTTTAAGCAGCTTCAAATACCTTGAAGCAGTAGTCTCAGATGATGGCTCAAAACAGGAGGTTCTCTCAAGGATAGCACAAGCCACTTCAGCTCTTGCCAAGCGGAAACCAATTTGGAGAGATAACAACATATCTCTTGGATCAAAGGTGACACTTATGCGCTCCCTTGTCATTTCCATATTTCTGTATGCCTGTGAATCATGGACCTTGACAGCAGAGTTAGAGAAAAGAACGCAGGCCTTTGAGATGAGATGCTACCGAAGGTTACTGAACATTTCGTACAAGGACCATATACTGTAAAACACTTATATTTGGCGACAGCAAAATTTGGCGGTTTTTAAATATGGACCTTTTGGCGGATTTTTATTTTGGCGGTTTTGTGATTTCTCTAGAACAAAATATTTCTTCTGACGTCGTATTTGGCTCTTTAGCAGTAGTAGAGCTCTATATTGTCATGTTGATTAAAATAATATCAATTATTATCATGTTACAGTTTGGGTATTTGATTGATTAAAGTAAACAGATTTTGTGTTACTTCTGATTTAATCAACTTGATTGAAATACTAATTAGTATGGTGAGAAAATTTTCATACTCCGTTTCCTTCCATTTGTTGCTTGCGTGGAATCTTCTTTTGCGCTAATATATGTTATATGTATTACAATGTAGCTTCAATATTTTGGTAGAGGATTACATGTATATGCTTCATAATATTTTTTCTTCTTTCAGTATCATGAGAGTTTATATTGGCGGCATTTTAATTTGGCGATTTTCTTTTTTTCCGCCAATACCGCCAAAATAAAGTGACCGCCAAATATAAGTGTTTTACAGTAACCAATGAGGAGGTTCGCAGGAATATCCAAGCAGCCATTGGAGAATATGATGAACTCCTGACGCTGGTCAAGAAACGGAAACTAAGGTGGTTTGGCCACGTCTCAAGGACTTCTGGTTTAGCAAAGACAATTCTTCAGGGCACAGTGAAAGGAAAAAGAAGAAGAGGTAGACAGAAGAGGAGGTGGGAAGACAATATCAAGGAGTGGACTGGAATGGATTTTGCCAGCTCAACTAGGGCAGCTGAAGACAGGACAAGGTGGAAAGGGATTGTTTTGAAGTCAGCTGTGGTGCCCCAACGACCTAGTAAGGTTATGGGATAGAATAGAATAGAATAGATTTTAGAGTTCAAAATGTCATGAACTTAGCCAAGCGTTTTGATTGACTACTGATTATTGGTTGAAGGTTTCCTGTAAATATAAACAATAAAACTATGTTTAATGCAGACGTCATTTAAAAATCAAGATGACAACCGAAATAGGCAAATTCAGCTTGATATCTACCCTGAGAATTCATATATTGGTCCAATCTAAGTATGTACGAGGTTTCATGCTTTTATCAAAAAGTGCACAGTTCGGCAAAGTTTGTTACATATCTGCTCTGCTTATGGTCAGTGGATTTTGATATGGCTGAAATACTGCTGAAAGATCTGTAAATCTACCAAAACTTCAGCCATCAATATCTAAAATATAAGAGAGAGAAGATTACAACAGTATCATCTCATGACATTCATTTACCACTCACTGTCGGGCGTAAATCAAAAGCAAATCACACCGTGCCCTTGATTGAAAACCGCAAAAAAAACATGGTATCAATTGCGCGGAAGCCTTTATGTCGTTTAACCGATGATTACCCGGATAATTGCTCAAGTTACCTGTATTATTTCTTGGCCAGATTAAAAGCCGTTATTTTGGTCAAATTGAAACATATAGACGGACCAACGGCACCCCCTTACTGCGGCTTTAGATACGTTCCGCTGAGGTTCAAGGGGTAACGTCGTTACGAGAACTGAAAAACACATACCATGTCGGATTTTAGCTGTTTAAGACGTATTAAAAGTATTTTATATAGCAACTTTTAAGCATGGATTTAAGATGTCTGACACAAACACAGAAAAGTATATTTATGTATGTCTACTGTCTAGAATAGCAGAGCGCAACGAAAGTCTCTGATGAAGCCGTGTAGTCGAATACTGTTATCTGTTACAATAGTGCCAGATAACGAGAAACGACTGCAAAGTAAACTAACATTTAAATATAACAAGGCTAGTACATCATTACTTATAAAAACACTTAATAGTTAAAGATAGATGATTTAAAATCCGTACATTTGAAACGCGCTTTAAAAAGTAATTTTCCGCCGTTTCATAAAACTAAGGTTATCTGCGCTTTTGATATATTGACCCGAGCTTTGGTAAAACGCCGTCACTGTCAACCTTGATTTATTTACTAAGTTGTACTTCCTTGAATTTTAAGGAATTGTTTTGCTTTAAATAGTTTCTCAGATTTCTCTTTATAACTATTACTGAATTCCCACTAAAGTATTTTACCGGGATAGTTAATTTAGTATAATTAACTCTGATTAAATGCAAGTGAGAGCGCAAAAATCGACAAACTAAACTGGTAACCATCTCGCTTTAATAGTTGGTTTCGATCCGGATATAGAATTTTGGTTTTGATTTTTTTGTCTAGTTAGAACGCAAAACGGGTATAAAATTTTACCTTTTTAAAATTCAACTGACGTCATTTTTGCGTCGTTACAGAACTAAAACTGTCGAATTTGGAAAAAAAAAACTGAGATTCTATGAGTGAGTGTGAACGTTACATTGATCTGAGATATTTATCTCTGGGTTACTATACCGGTTTAGAAGTTTTAGTGGGAACACGGTAGTTGATACCATGGTGATATGGACTCATATAATTAAGATTACTCATTCATTTAACGTACATGTTCATTAAGCTACATATGAACGGCCTCCTTGCAATAGTTCTTCTGACTGACAAAGAATATGCAAATTTAATATTGATGGCGAATTTGCTAGTCGTTAACTTACACGTATTAGCTAAAACTTTTAACCTTGCTAGTTGGTTGCTTTTAGGAAAGTAAAAATGTTTGCTAAAAGGTAAAACATAATTTTGTATTGCGAGGCCTGGAAGTAAGGTAAGAAGAGGAATGTTTGATACAAAGAGTAAATCATCGAGTTCGAACTAAAACTGGTTTTCAAATACGCATCCCATGCGCATGATATACATGACCATTAATGCTTAAATATGGTCAAACTGAAGTCATCAGGCGTATTAGTGTGATGCAGAGTTTTCCTTACTTGTTTGTTTAACTTGACCTTTCTAAACTTTTTTGACACATCTCAGGACATTGCATTTTGCTTATTTCAGAGCCTCTGATTTTTAATGTAGTTTCAGATCCAGTTAAGGCGAATGGGTAAACTTAAGGAGAACCACTCTGTCATTTTCAGCAAATTCTTCGTTTTCAAATAAACACTGTTTAGAAAGGGCTACTTCGTTCAGGGCAGCAAACTGTTACGCAGAAAACTTTACACTCGTGTGTTTAGCTTTGTGCGTCGCCAAGACTGCGGAGGGTAATTTACGGTTAATGGCGCTATCAATCAATGTACAGCATCAACAATGACACTAACAACGTTAGTATTTTGGAAAATATTTGATTATGTGAGTTCTATATACAAACAATACAAATTACAACTGACGCATATACAATGATAGAACACATGTCAGTTCATGTCGCTGGCCCAAGTAAGATGTTTGTCTCATATCTGTAGTTAATCTGCGTATGTTACGCAAATCAATTACAGACTGACGCTAACACCGTATTCGGCTCAGTGCCATGAACTGAAAATACACGAGAGAACAAAAGACGTCGACTGAAACCTACACTATGATAAAAAATAAGGCCTTTCAAATGTTGCCGGCACCTTGAGAATGGTCACTCCTAGTACTTCATCAGGCACCTGTCTCTGTATGGTAGGTATAAACACCTAACTATTCCTCAACGCGTACTAATGGAACTATTCAAGTGGATACTATTAATTCACAATATCGATAATATTATAATCGATTATAATCGCGAAAGCGATTGTATACACAGAACCACAATGTATCCCGCCTCTGCTTGGGACTGTGACATTGGCTGTGTCGTATTTGTTCTACTACCCGGGTTGGTAACAACCTGGAGATATGTACTTCAAAGTGAAGTATAACCTGTAACAGTGTTTCTCCAGGTGAGGAATGGCTTTCAGTCATAACAATTGACTGCCGGACTTGAAGTGCCTACAAATAACGAACTTACACTTACTACATTATAATAACATAATAACAATACATTAGACCTGGGCTTATCTTGGAAATACCATACAAAGACCTCGGCAAATACCAAGCTTAACGCACACACGTCAGCCGTGTCACTAGACACAACTCGCGCACACGATGGAAAGCTAAAATCATGCTTACAAATTCCATCAATGAAGAAACGCAGATCCGACCACGCATGTGCGTCGAAGGATCTGACGTCAAAACATTGTCAAGAAGTATAATTGACGTACTACCATGACATACCCCATATAAAACATGAATGATCAAAACAATGACTTTTAACATTTATTACAATTACCAAAAATCTAACTTGCACGCCTATTAATTCAACTTCTTTAAACTAAGCGTATGATCGCCGCCTGCCATACAATAGATCCTTTAAGAGAAGCTGGGTGTAAGCATCGAGCATCGTATGGAAACTCAAAATTTTGTATTTTGCTCAAAATTTCGTGATTTAAAGCTCTCGACGAAAGATGGAGATCGGTGAAAAAATTAGTGAAATATGTCAAACGGTTCTCGAGATATCTGAGCAAATACTGTTGCCATGGCAACCATTTATAGGCTGGTCAAATTTTGCATATTTTCATGAATTTCAAAAGGAAAATGTATCTCTCCTGATGCAAGTATCAAATACTTGACTAGTATGGTGCTTAGGATTAATGTAATTATTATTCTCTGCGCCTTCAAAGCATCGGCCACTGCACGTTGTTTAAACCATGGCAACTGAAAGTACATATGGTCGGAGAAAAAATAAAATTTAAGAAAATAGCACTTTTTAAATCAAGATTATTGAAAGTGGCAGCCTGACCTGAATATACCGTTTACATGTTTTCAAACATCAACATAAGTACAGTTCATAACAAAAACAAGTAGGTGTAAACTTTCACTAACTAAAGAATAAATGCACGTACAAATTGCTTCCCTCTTGCAATTCCATTTTACAGAAAACAACAGTTTTCTAGTTGTTGTTTTTTGCCTTAATTACCAGTCTGCCAGATTGATTTTGCTACAAAAAACAATAATGAGTCTTGTTATATCTCATCTTTGCAAATAACGGTGTACAAACGTATTTGTAGATGTTGTTTCTATGGTTACAATGCATAAAATGTGTTAAATCAGTTCAAAACAACCTTAAAACCATGTAACTGATATACATCTCCTAATTTGCATTAGAATCTATATGGTTCAAAAGTAGTTCAGTACTAGGTTTCTGTATCTTTTATGGTTTTAATTTTTTTCTAATAAACATATTTAAAGTGCTGCTGAGATACCCCATCCACTAATTTATTATGCATTAGCGATATCACCATTTTGGGAAGAGAAAGAGTCTACAAATGTGAAAAATGTGTGATTTAGTACTAGTTAAGATATATATCTTTCTTTACCAGTGAGTAATCGCTGGTTGATACATGCTGTTGAGGGTCAAATCACTAAATATTAATTCTCAACGGCGAAGCCGGAGTGAGTTAAGAAAAGCTGACTGTAAGCATTGAGCATCATTTTGCCCAATTTTTCATGGTTCGAAAAACCACATGCAAAACCAATAGTAATTTCATCAAAAAAGGGCATAAATATTTATATGGCACCAAAAATTAAAATTTAGGTGGCAGACTGTAAAACGAAGAGGGGTTAATGGCATGTTTGTAGTTTCATGGCCCTTTAAACGGTACTTTAGTAATGCGGCAAGGCATTGATGATTTTGAAAAACTCTGTGCAATGGCACCACGTTTATGAAAAAAAAATTCTGCCTTCAGAAATTGAGATTCGAACAAGGACTGCTAGCTTAGCAGGCCCGCGCTTCACTCGTTAAGCTACAGAAAAGTGGATGAAATTAGGGAAGTGGATGGGATGAATAAATAAATCGTGTATACGTATACATTAGATGGCACCCTATCAGGATTACCTAGATTACAAGACTTTCTTGGCTGCTCTAGGAGCCCCGGTAGCGCAGCAGTAGGTTAAGCCCTGGCCTGCTGGTCTAGTAATTCCGGGCTCGAGACACACTGGAGGCGTAATTTTTTCCAACCGCTAATGGGTCTCCATAGCCCCCCGGTCCCCCCCCCCCCCCCCCCCACACACACACACCCACTTTTTCCTCAAGTCGCCAAGACATGACTGAACTTCTGTTAAAAGGATGTAAAACTGTAAGTCGTTCAGGCATCAATTCTTGGCTGATGTATATAGTATCACGATCATAGGTCACAGACCATTGCTAAAAATTTCAGCCTGTCCTCCGGTGAATAGACACCTTACTCGAGTAGGCCTACACCACTTTCTGTCCTGAAATGCCTCTTTTTGTGTTTTACCTACTTCAAGGAAGTAACTTATTAAAGAAAAACTAGTAACTTTATTAATTTCAACATAAAATTAAGAAAAAGCAAACATATTGCTGCACATTAAATGGTTTTACTCCGTTCTTCTATTCCGTGATTTCTGCAGACGTTTTGCTCGGGAGAATTCTTGTCGTCAAATATATCTGCAACTGCAGTCTTGGTGAATGGACTTCATAGATCTAAAAAGGTCATGTTGAGCATTGTTGACAGTTATCTAATTCTTTTAAAGATACTATCTTCTATTATGAAAGATCATGGATACTACCTGTAGTGTTCGCACATTTGTAATCGTCAAGGGAGGTAAGATAATCCCAGATTGGCTTAACTCCCTTGCTACTATTTTACAACACTGACACATTTCAAAGATGAATAAAATTTGAAACTTTGCGAGTTTACACCTAATTTTTTGACATTCTTAAACTTTGAACCTTGCTCTATCATGTAAATATGACCTTAGTTTCAAACGTGACTGCCATTTTTAGATATCAGGCGAATAAAATACCTAATTTTCACTCAAAATTGGGTCTATTTTTTCCAGTAAAAGCTCTTCCGTTGATAGTATGGGACAGAAAACATTAATACTATGTAATCTTATTACACAGCTATGTATTGTCAAACTACACAAACAAAAAAGAATAGGATAATATTTGCTATTCAGTTTTTAGGGAGGGAATATTACATTCAGGTATTAATATTTACATTTTCAAAATGGACTCCTGGTTACTATGGAAACGGCCGAAGGCTGTCCGCTTAAACTTTTTGAAACACAAACAAGCATGGAACATATCAATTTCCCAAAATATGAGCTAAATCCGTAATTTTCGACTTTCCACGTTATTTTCGGCTAATGCTCGATGCTTACAGTCAGCTTCTCTTAATTAGCTTAACAGATATTTCTAATACGTTTGGTGGTCGTTTCGTTTGATCTGACATCATTATGTCATACTATGTGACGTCGTCTAGTGAAAAAATCAAACGTATGACGACCAAATTTTACCATTAATTACATACAATAAGCCCTAGAGCGGTGCATGCGTATGACGTCAATTGACGTCGAGTCTGTAAATTAGTTTCAGTACGAATCAATCCAATTCTATATGCCACGTATACAAGAAACTAATGTGAAATGTACTGACGCCGCAAAAACACGAATGCAACTGACGTCACTCGACATCAAATAGACGTACACTAGTGCAACACCCATCAGTGTTACAAACTATTTCATTAAATTACAAAAAACCATAAAGTACAAATACCATGCGCAGCATGGTCATTAATCGTATCGATTCACATTAATCATACAGTATCAATAAAACTCAAAAATGAATATGTTTTTACAGGCTAGAAGTCACAATTTTCATTCTAAAATATTTAGCCAAACATATTCTAAATAAATACATAATAAATACCTGTAAGAGTTGATCTTCTAAAACTAGGCACTACGATATTCCGTCGTTCTTAAATTTGGAACCACTCCTAAAGAAGATCGGAATCTTAAATATATATACCAAACATTGGCCTAGATATCTCACGTCAAATGCAAGAAAAACATTATTGCAATCAGAACGAGCTCAAGTATAGTATCTGCCTAAAATATATATACCGAATACTGGTAAATTCACAATTCTTGAAACGGGTGAAAAATGAAAACTTTGTCAAATATTGTCGATCACTCACAAGACCTATATTGGACAATTTAGGAACAAAAACTGAGTCTAAATGAATGTTAGAATGCGTAATAAGACATTCCTAAAACAAAATGTTTCACCCACAAGTATCAAAAGCCAGAACTCAGCTTATGTGCACATACTGTATTAACAAAAGTACCTCTAAACCAACTTCTGATCTCACGGCTCGTCCGAGCGTTACTAATAAGTCACCTTTTCCGTAAGTGTTTCATTACCACAGTTACCCAAAATACTGTAGTACTACTGACTAAAAAGAATTATAAAGACTTTGGACTTGACAACGCCTGCGATCCGATCCATTTCGTAACACAAACACAACATAAATAAAATTGATCCTCTATGTCATAAAATGGCAGAGTGGCAGACAAAGTTAGAGTATTAGTGACTGTCATGCAATCTACATTGGCAGGCAGTCTTGATTTGATGCCGGCTTTGTTTTATATTTATTTCTCTATCCAATGTTTGCGGTATTATTTTCATTGTAGCATCTATGTTTGGAGACCCGCACATTTCTACTCTGGATGGAAAGAGCTATACGTTTAATGGCTGGGGAGAATACGAACTACTAAAGATAAAAACAGACGAAACTGATTTTTCATTACAATGTCGAACCGAACGAGCTCTAACTGAGGATGGTAAATTGACAGACGCAACGGTTTTCACTGCGTTTGCAAGTGTGGACTCCTCAAATGCAAGCCTTCACGTGGAGCTCACTGATAATAAAGCAGGTAAACCAAACTACTTTTGAGCCCGTTTTTGCGTAAAATAAATGTAAAGAGATTATTCCTACAGGAACCCAGTTATGTATTCTTTTTTTTTATTTTTATATACTTCAGGCATTGTTCTAACACAGTTTTCATATCATTCCACAGCAGCAAATTATTTAAGCTCTATAAATAATTGCATAAACCGGATGTGAATCATAAGGGAACAATTATAAGGTCCAAGCAATTAACAGTATAATATTAACGGTATCTAGTGGTTAAGTCTTGAAGGGAAAAAAAGTAGCAAAAATAAACTAAATATCATAAATAGCTTTCTAATTCCTAAGTTTCTTTTCGTAACGCTACTGATGTATTGTGTTGTTTAATATGGTTGTCCATACTATAAGTATTTTATTGCGTTTTTTCGTTTTACGTAGTGGTTTCTAAGATAGTTTACGCGTGACAAACATATTTTAATCAAAGATGTTGCATCTGCGAAATAATAATATAAAGCTGCAGTATGTGCCAGATTAACTAACCAATGAATTAGCGTGATTTGTCCTCAACCGCTTTAAAAGCCGGCCGGGGGAATAGGTAATAGTGGCTTTCGTTCTTCACTCATTTTGTCATTGTTAAAGATATTGCCAGTGATAACTATTAAACCCTTTAAGACAAAGTCATGAGACGTCATAGAAGCATTTATTTAAAGTACAAGACGAGACACATACAAACAAAACTACGCTTGTATTTCTGGATCATTAGATATCTTTCTTGTTTAAATTTCGTGTCCGAGTAAGTTGTATTTTTATCATATGTCGGCAGAATTTTTTGAACCCTCGAGGGAACGTTTGTCGAACACAAAAAATATGTCGCGCATAATGATGATGCTTTAAAGCATAGCATTTACATGAATTATATGTTCTTCATCGATTTTGGTCGGTTTCAACATGATTGTAATTTCTTGTCTGAGCTATCACTTTTTATTCCTTTGGCATAGTTTCATTAAACACATCTTCCGACACGCGATGATCACCATGTAAACATGTTTTGACCGAGACAGACAAGTTTTGGGATCTTTGGTTTTATCTTACCTGCATTTGATAAAAGCTCTTGCCCGAGCCTTAGCTCCTAAGCCTTTGAAACATTTTCATGGTTTGACATATAAATATTTCCCTGTGAAAACTGCTTAAGTCTGTGTGCCATGATAAGTAGAAAAATATGCAACAATCAGGAATCAAAACCCAAAAAGGAAAGAAGTATATACATACATTGAAAAGTCTTAAAAGATACACCCGGTTAACCGAACAAACAAATTGTTTTCAGATAGGTGTTTCATTCAGCTATAAATATGGAATACAATAGTAACTCTGCTTTTACTTATGTTATGTGTTGAATTCTATTCTATTGTATCCCAAAAACATAATAAGGTCGTTGGGGCACCACAGATGACTTTGAAACAATCTCTTTCCACCTTTTGTGTGTTTTCAGCTGCCCTAGTTGAGCTATCTCCCTCTGGATTCCATCCCTGTCCATTCTTAAATATTGTCTTCCCACCTCTTCTTCTGTCTACCTCTTCTTCTTTATCCTTTCACTGTGCCCTCTAAAATCGTCTTTGCTAAACCAAAAGACATTGAGATATGGTCAAACATCCTTAGTTTCCGTTTCTTGACTAGCGTTTGGAGTTCATCATATTCTCCAATGGCTGTTTGGATCTTTCTGCGAGCCTCCTCATTGGTTATATGGTCCTTGTACGTAATGTTCAGTAACCTTTGGTATCATCTAATCTCAAAGGCCTGCGTTCTTTTCTCTAACTCAGCCCTCAAGGTCCACGATGGATTCCATCTGTCATGTAGTGAGCTGTTTGTCATCAGTTTCTTCTCAGCACTGATCTCCATCTTATACCTTGTGCAGGTGTTATCGAGACTTTCAACTAGGCCTTCTAGTTCCTGCTCTTCCTCGACTAGACTGTCTATGTCATCGGCAAACCGCAGATTGGTAATGTTTCTGCCGCCTATGCTTACCTTTCCGTCATGTACTTCCAGAGCATCAGACATGATCCGTTACAACGAGAAAAATGTTGAAGAGGGTAGGTGACAGAAGACATCCTTGTCTTATTCCTACTGTTTTCCTGAACCATTCTTCTGTGCCGCCAATCATTAGGACTACACTTTTGACCACTTATGGCCATTTGGCCTTACTTTTCTCCCCAATATTGTTTATCTTATTACAGAGGCAGCAGTCATCTGAAAGACAGGAGTGACACTATATAAGGAGGATTATCTTCCATATGTCATTCTTTCTCTTGATCACATAGTGTCAACACCTCTAGTCGGCCAATAAAGTTATGATGTTTGGTAATATTATTCACTGATTGGTTTAAAAGATGTTCACACCTTTACCTATACATGTAAGATGGCTTTGTGCTGGGAACCATGACCCCCCCCCCCCCCCCTGGGCAGAGAAGTCCTGTCTTTAACAGGAAATCTCTACCAATCATAACCCTTCCTCTGATGGAAACTATCTCTCAGCTTGCTAGTGTCAGTTCATTAGCTACCTGGTTGCAAAAAAAAACAAAAAAAACAATTGCATTGTGACTTTAGATAGGTTTATTCTGTAGTGGAAAAATTGATATCTTAAAAAAATGTATTAATTTTCTTGCGAACGGAACACGGCAATCCAAAACTTTAGCGCGACAAAATGCTTTCATTCATTATTTTCTGCAAATAAAGCAAAATTGTATTTTATTGGAGTCGTTCAAGTATCGTAAGCCCCCCCCCCCCCCAACCCTCCAACACACAGATGCCTGACGAGTTTCTCAAACTTAGACAGGCTATGCAAAACAATCACATGTATATAGTGCAGTGCTACCCCGTCTCAAAAACGTAACTGCCTATACGCAAATACCCAGGTGCGTATTGAAATTTTGTCAGATTGACAAAATTTCAACACGTATCGCCATATTTGATGATGCTGTATTTGTAAGTTGAAAAAGACTTCAATAGTAGCTACAAGCAGACACGACTACATAAAATATCTTTGGGGCCTACCTCTTATTCGTGCTCTCAAAGGGTATAAACATAATTGCGCGTAATGTAATAACCCCTAGTTACGCTCCTGCTTCTAACCACCCCATGGGCTGATAACGTCATAATGTTGTCAATAATTGTCGTGTTTACAAATTGCTGCAGTGTAGATCTAGAGGTCAGAGCTGACATTATTCTATCTCACAATAATATATGTATAACATATATTTACTTGACTGTTTTATTCTGTCTTGGTCGAAAATTAAACAGTGAGAGGTGTTAACGTTTCTACAGACAGGCAGAATTGTGAGTTTGTTATTTTGGCAATGAACACTTCGCGGGTAAGGCTGGCATAATTTCGACGCCATTTTGTTTGTTACAAACCGGGTAGCCATATGTTGTTTTGCAATATTGAAATGTTGCAAAACCAAATTTTTTGAAATTTTACATAATAGTAGAATATATTTCAGTGTTTTTATGGCATAGGTCTGGGAATATGAGAAAGTCAAAGAAGCTGTAGATCGTAACTTTTTGTTCTCATATTTGACGTTAGTGTAACGGGCACTGTTTCGTTGATAATAACACAGCCGGAAAAGAATGTTTTGGAATCATTTTAAATACAGAGGGGCTCGTCGATAGCCATTTGATGGCGACAGTTTTGAACAAAAAATTGTTGCTATGGGCATGATTATATCCCTACTCTTTGGAGCTGCGTTCAAACTATTTAGCTCAGGCTTTATGTAACCAATAGGATTAGAGCTTGAGGGAAAGCATACTACAAATAGCGATGCGTATCGCGCCATGGGCCAAATTTCACGGTTGATTGAGCATAGAAACAAATATTCTCGTTGCGTTTATCTCAGTTTCTAAGTAAACACAAGCACTAGAGTTTTCAAATTTGGTTTAAACATAGTTTATTTGTAAATACTATCACATAACACAAATACAATCATAAAGTACACAAATAGGATTCAGAAAGAAGCCACAGGCTTATATAATCTGTCTCTTGTAAAGTTTACAAATTTGCTCCATAGATACATCTTGGAAAGATATACTGAAAGCAGCGATACATATCAAACCATGACCTATATTTCAAGGCTGAATGAAAATAGAAAAATATTTACCTGTTGCGTTAAGTTCAGTTTCTAGTGACTACAAGGACAAGAGTCTTCAAACTTCTTTGGAAAACCTACTGGAGGCAGTGATGCATATCGGGCCATGATCTATATTTCACAGTTGACTGAACATAGAAAAAACTATTCATCTGTTGCGTTTATCTAAGTTTCAAAGTAACCAAAAGGGCTAGAGTCTTCAATGTCGCTCAAAGATACATCTGGGTAAGATCTACTGAAAGCAGCGATGCACATTGGATCATGACCTATATTTCACGGTAGATTGAACACAGAACAAATGTTCTCATGTTGCGTCAAAGTCAAATTGAACGTAATCATAAGGGCTAGAGTCTTCAAACTTGTTCCATAGATGCATCTGGGGAAGATCTACTGACGGCAGTGATGCATATTAGGCAGTGAGCTGTATTTCATGGTCCATTGACTTTACATTACGTCTCGAAGACTATTTGATATATGAACATACGATATTGACTCAGTATGAACGGATGTTTGACCTCAGACTAACAGTAGGTCACAGTAACCTATGTTTTATGGTCCAGTGATTTTGCCTCGTATGTCTAACACCAATCCATGGGTAAAATCTTATTTGATGGTTTATACAGTAGGCAAACGGTAAACACTATTAGTGACCTGACCTCATGCTGATTGTAGGTCAGTGTGATCCTTATTTCGGAGTCCACCTATTTTGCCACATATTTCATCCCTATTTCATTGATTTCACTAATATTTGGGTTAATGGTATGGATGACACTATGAGTGACATCATCGGAGATGAAGGTCAGTGTGACGTATATTTCATGGTCCAGTGTTTTTACCTCATATTTCTAACACCATTTCATGGATTTGCGTTATACTTGGGTTATTTGTTTAAGCTGACACTTATGTGACCTCGTATTTATTGTAGGTCAATGTCGCCTATATTTCATGTGCCTGTGAGGTTGCATCATCTTTCTAATTTTTGAACATAGGATAAGCATTTTAATTGGGTTATGTGTGTGGGCTGATACTGTCATTGACGTCATACTTATTGTAGGTCTGTGTGACCCATATTTCATGGTCCACTGATTTTATTCAATATCTCTGATACATTTTCATGGATTTGCACCATACTGGGGTTATTGCATTGAGCTGACACTAGTACTTCATACTAATTGTAGGTTAGTGTGACCTATACTTCATGGTCAAGTGATTTAAGCCAATATCTCTGACAAAATTTTATTGGCTGGCATTGTACTTGGTATAATGGTACAATCAGATACAGTGATTGACCACATGCCACTTTTTGCGGTTTGAATTATTCCTAGGACAACTGCAGTTGATCTTATTTCACTTGGCCGGTATTGTCCATATTAAACTTCCGCTTGTTAAAGTCAAGCTCCCGTAAGTTGTGCTTTATTGTCTTCTGACACGTCTTGTTTCCAGATTAATTTTTGTGCGTGCTAATGCAAATAGCGACTTTATGACACTATTATATTCTATTTTCAGGGATGGTTATATTTGGAAACGGCGTAGACTTAACGTTGCAGTTCCAAAATAAGACATTACCATTTGCATTCCGACAATCCAATCTGATTCTTACTCGACAGAACGAGAGTTTGAATGTATTTTTCGTAGCAACAGGTATAATAGTAGAAGTAGAATTAATTGTTTTCTAAGTGAGGCAAGGAAGTAACATGTAATTTGAAAACTTGATAAAAATTGGATAATTATGTTTGCTTACTTGGCAAAAGCTTAGACTTTGTTTTAGACGCTTTGGAAGCGTGATTGAGTTGTCGATAACAAAACAAGTTCATTGCTGGCCGTGCCAAGACAGCACTTCTGTTTTGGTTATTCTTAATTGTTTTTTGTGTTGTTTATTGCTGTATCTGTTTTTGATATATTGTTTGTGATGTTAAGGTTAGTCCGGTGACCACGTACAAGGGATATGGCTGTTCACCTGGCTGACGCTGATGATGTCTATGGCGGTGACTAATTTTTGTTGTCTTTCCCCACATGGTGTCTTGGATGGGATCTGAAATTAAAGTTTGTCAGTTCCTGAGAAATTTCCTACTGCTGTGCAAGCGGTACCAGATCAAAACAAGCCGACAGCGGAAATCTTGAGTTCTAAATCATCTCGAAGTGTCTGAAATACTACTTAAACTTCCTTTAACACTATTTCTGATTCAAAATAAACATAGCTTTACCAAAATAATTGCGACAGACACATGTGTCTGTATTTCATTCTCCAGAATTAAAAAGTCTGAAAACAAAAACATGATCGGTAGGTCACGGCAGGCAACGAGCAATCCTCTGTAAGCCACACTTACTGACACAGCAGCAGCAGATATCAGGTAAAGAAACGCTTAAACATTAACTGGTAAGTGCAGGCGTCCCCTACTGAAACCACCTCAACAAATGCTTCAAAATGACAGCGACAGGCAAGGGCATAAGGATGGATATGTCCGATGCAGCGTAAACCTGAAACAAATTAGAAAAGTCCAAAAGAATCGAAGATAAGCTTCGCTACGATTTTAATCGCTATGAAAAGTCAGTTGTTACTAAACACGAAAGTGCACTATAATACTGATAAGAGAAAACAAAATATATGAATAAAAATAAATTAAACAAATAGACTAAGATAATAAATAAACCAATACATTAAATAAGAGATATGACTATAATACTGTGGAAATTAACGTGAAGTTAATGATAGGCAATGATCAGCCCTCAAAACAAAAGGGGAAACAAAACCACTTTCACAAATAAAACCGAATAAACAACTCTTTCACAAACAAGTGGTCATTCAGCTATTTTCTTACCTATTTTCAAATTTAGATTACATAACAAAACAAAACAGAAAGCAGAATTGGCAGCTATTCAGGCGACCATAATGCTCGAGACTATAGGCAAGCGGGCATAGCAACATGTAATATTATGGGACCAAAACAGAAGTACCGCCTTTTAGCGGTCAAAATATATTTAACTAGTTTTACTGTATTCAAACCCTCGCCTACCGCCACTGTTTCTGCAGTGCTATGAAACATTAAGTTAGATTTTTGGTCCTCGTAAAGGTTTCCTGACCTATCAATGACTCATCATAGGAAACAAACAAATCACTGATCAGACTTACGACGAATCAGAGATAGAACTCGATAGTAACAACGTATTGTGATACCTGGAGAGCCATTGGGTGTCAAACAACCCCACTGAAATACCGGAGCAAAAGAATGAACAGCAGTTCAACACCGCAAAACCGCCATTGAAAGAGACAACTTAACAAACAAGAGGGCCATGAGGCCCTGAGTCGCTCACCTGAGTAAAAAGGTAAAAGGTAAAATGAGGATCATCAACTGAACAAACCTGATAGTTTGAAACTGTCAAATATGTCCACAACATGCATGCAAAGTTAGAAAAAGATCCATTGAAAACTGTAGAAGTTGATAACACAAACTCTATACAACAAAGTGTGACGAACGGACGGACAGATGGACAGACGGCAGACAGTGACAAATCTTAATGCCCCCTGACTATCGTCATAGGGGCATAAACAAAAATCTGTCCATAAATGAAGGCGCTTGAGCGATGACAAAGTTTTTCTAAAATTAGCCACTATGACCTTGAACTTAACCCCAGAATGCTGAAACGCAAACTTGTCCAAGATATTGCCATACTTATCACTTGTGTGAAGTTAAATCGAAAATGGTCCATATATGAAAGCGCTAGAGCGATGACGAAGATTTTCTGAAATTGCCACTGTGTCCTTCACCTTGACCCCAGAACAGTAAGTTTTTCTATAAATAGCTACTGTGACCTTGACATTGATCTTAGGACGCTGAAATGCGAGCTTGTTCAAGATATTGTCATACTAAACATTTGTGTGAAGTTTTAATCAATCGGTCCATAAATGAAGGAGCTAGAGGGATGAAAGAGTTTTTCTAAAAATAGCCACTGTGACCTTGACCTTGACCTCAGAATGCTGAAATGCAAATTTGTCCAAGATATTGTAATACCAATCACTTGTGTGAAATTAAATCAAATTTGGTCCTTAAATGAAGACGCTAAAGCGATGACGAAGTTTTTCTGAAATTGCCACTGTGTCCTTCACATTGACCCTAGAACGCTAAAACACGTTCTTGTCCAAGATATTATCATACTTATCACTTTTGTGAAGTACAATTGAAATCATGTCATAAATGAAGCACTAGAATGATGACAAATTCTTTCTAGAAATAGCCACTGTGACCTTGACATTGACCTTAGGATGCTGAAACGCAAATTTATTCAAGATATTGTCATACTAAACATTTTTGTGAAGTTTTAATCAAAATCGGCCCATAAATGAAGGCGCTAGAGCGATGACAAAGTTTTTCTTAAAATAGCCACTGTGACCTTGACCTTGACCTCAGAACGCTGAAAAGCAAACTTGTCCAAGATATTGTAATACCAATTACTTGAGTGAAATTAAATGGGATTTGGTCCATAAATGAAGGCGCTAATGCAATGACAATAGCCACTGTGACCTTGACCTTGACCCCAGAATGCTGAAACGCAAACTTGTCTAAGTTATTGCCATACTTATCACTCGTGTGAAGTTAAATCGAAATCGGTTCACAAATGAAGGTGCTAGAGTGATAACATAGTTTTCTAAAAATAGCCACTGAGACCTTGACCTAGACCCCATCATGCTGAAATGCAAACTCATTAGAGGTAATGTCATATCTAAAATTTATGTGAACTTATATCAAAATTATATAATAAATGAGGTAGCTATAGCCTTGACAAAAGGTGAACATACGTGCATAAATACATACGGGACAGACCCTAAACCCCCTCCACAGCTTCGTTGTGCGAGGGGATAATAATCCAACCTGGCCTACATTCGAAAAGGTCCGAGATGTTTTGGCGATCCTGGATACCTGCAATTTTCGAGGAGCTGCGATCAAAAATAAAGGACCTATGGCCCAGGCAATATTTTCCCCATTATAAGTCTATGGGAAAATATTTTATAGTTCAAGGGCAAGTAACTCTAAAAAGAATAATCCACAGCAAGTAACAAGAAAAGTAAAAAGTATGCAAAGACCAGGAACTGAAACAATCAAAATCCAAATCCAGCCCTCAAACCATAAAAAGAAGTTGCGATCAAAAATGAAGAAGTTAGGGCCCGGACAACATTTTCTCCATTATAAGTCTATGGGAAAATATTCCATCACTCAAGGACCAGTAACTCTAAAACGAATCATCCAACCGGGCCCAAATTCAAATGGTTCGAGATGTTTTGACTGTCCTGAATACGTACATTTAACAAGAAGTTGCGATCAAAAATGATGAAGCTAGGGCCCGGACAACATTTTCCCCATTATAAGTATATGGGCAAATATTTTATCGCTCAAGGGCAAGTAACTCTAAAACGAATCATCCAACCTGGCACAAATTCGAACTAGTTCGAGATGTTTTGACTGTCCTGGATACCTGCAAGTTACAAGTAGTTGCGATCAAAAATGAAGAAGCTAGGGCCCGGACAACATTTTCTCCATTATAAGTCTATGGGACCTTTTTGTTGCCATGGTAACCACAGTTGTAAACCAATCTATCCCAAAATTATACGCAATCAATCCCCCACCCTAACAATGCTACACATAAAATTTGATCTACATTGGCTACCTACTTTAGCAGATATTAATGTTTAAAAGTGTGGACGAACGACGTACGACGGACGACGGACCAAGCCTATACTATAAGCTCACCTTGTGAGCCTTCGGCTCAGGTGAGCTAAAAATGAAGAAGCTAGGGCCCAGACAACATTTTCCCCATTATAAGTCTATGGGAAAATATTTCATCGATCAAGGGGAAATAACTCTGAAAAAAATGATCCAACGTGGTCCAAATTCGAACTGGTCCAAGATGTTTTGGCTCTCCTGGATATCTGCAATTTGCAAGAAGTTGCGATCAAAAATGATGAAGCTAGGACTCGGACAACATTTTCCTCATTATAAGTCTATGGGAAAATATTTTATCGCTCAAGGGCAAGTAACTCTGAAAAGAATGATCCACCTGGACCATATTCGAACTGGTCCGAGATGTTTTGGCTGTCCTGGATACCTGCAAGTTAAAAAGAAGTTGCAATCAAAAATGATGAAGCTAGGGCCCGGACAACATTTTCCCCATTATAAGTCTATGGGAAAATATTTCATCGCTCAAGGGCTAGATACTCTGAAAAGAATGATCCAACCTAGCCCAAATTCGAACTGGTCCGAGATGTTTTGGCTGTCCTGGATACCTGCAAGTTAAAAGAAGTTGCGATCACAATTGAAGAAGCTAGGGCCCGGACAACATTTTCTCCATTATAAGTCTGTAGGACCTTTTTGTTGCCATGGTAACCACAGTTTTTAACCAATCTGTCCCAAAACTATCTGCATTCAATCCCCCAACCCAACTATGCTTCACATACAATTTGATAAAGATTGGCGAGCTACTTTAGCAGATATTAATGTTTAAAAATGTGGACGTACGACGTACGACGTACGACGCCGGACGGACGACGGATGACGGACCAAGCCTATACTATAAGCTCACCTTGTGAGCCTTCGGCTCAGGTGAGCTAATAAAAGTGTTCGGAGGTGTTAAAATATCGCATGCATGTTTTGCCTGGTATCCGTGGCCGCATTGTCTCGCGGTGTAGCTCGGAGAAAGATGTGGGTTTCCTGCCGATACCTTTCCATGAACTTAAATTTCCAACTTTTGCGGTTAAGTGTCACTCCAAAAGTTAAATAAAGAATTCGCCTCTGCCTCAATAAAATTGGCAATGCGAATTCAACGTATCAGAAGTAAGCTTTTCATGGAATAGACATTAGTGCATTACTGGGACAAGGATTGGCGAAAAGGGAGTTCGTCATTCCAGATCAGTAGTGAAATGTTGGAGCGGTGAGTATTTCAAGTTTAAGAAGAATGCCTTATTTGATTCCAACAGGATCATTGCATGAAGCTGTAACATATGCTGTTTTGTACTATAGTGCACAGTAGGTATTCACATAGCTGCCATTTCAATGTATTTATTATAAAAATGGTGTTAGTTCATTTCCAAAACAGCTTTATACGCTCCATGCCAGTCCAAACCTTCAACTAGAATGTTATGAAATAAACTTATTGATCATTTTTCGTGACTAGTGATGGTTGCTTTTGTGTACGTTGAATTCATAGTAGGGTTTGCCCAAGTTTTGTATATCATATATATTTTATGTAGGACCTTGTGCATGTGAACAGACCAAATCCTCACTAGGAATGATTTAATCAATAACAGTCTGTTTTAAGAACAATATTATATTTCCTCTTTACAAGCCCCATGTTTTCAGTCCATTGTTCGGGTTGACGTAAGATTATAAAATCTGTTCTGAAAATAGGAAGGCACAAATTGTATAACCACTGGCATTGACGAGTCGTTTATATTCAAATATAAATAGTGTGATTGATTTTGGTTTTAATAGTGAAATTAAGTGCTATTTTCTATACCACTGTCAATACATATCGGTTAATCTATTGTTTATATTTTACCAAGCAATAAAGTGATATACTGGCATTATTGAATTTGAGTAGCTGAGATTAAGGTCAAATAACTTTTACATAGCTTCGAAGAAATGTTGGTGCAGTGGTCTGTTGCTGAAATAAATTTCTAGTTTATATTCAACTTTCTTAAATTATTGCGTTCAACTAAATGAGATTCAGATCACTTACTATTATCTGTCCCCGAGTTTAAGTATACCAAAGACGCCTTCTCTAAAAGCCGCAGAAAACACACAGGATAATATAAACGTGATTATATATATTGATTTGATATTGTTCTTTTTTTATCCAGTCGTGGTTGCTTAGCGATGCAACAGTCTCGGGATATGATATCATTACAAGCGCATTACCTTGTATGTTGTGTTTGCTCACGCACGCACTATTGTGCCGGTTTTATAAGGCGGGATGCGATCGCCGACGTTAAGCAATACCGGAATCTAAAGCATGAACGCATTAAACTAGATCGCAGACTTTGAAATGAGTGTTACAAAGTGTACGAAGCAATTGTGAAGTGTTTTATATTGATTTTGTTGCGTCTTCGGTTGCCATGGCAGCCATTCGTGAAACGGTTCAAATTGCTCTCGTTAGAAAGTACCAAGTCAATCTCATTTACATTTAATATTTAGCAATTTCATAACAGCAGACCGGAAAATAGCTGAAATGGTTGCAGTCCGAAGTTCAAGATAACCTTCATGTCCGTATATGGTATCACGCATATATAAAATACTTAGAATCGTTCCAGATAATTTATAATCAGTCTAAAAGTGGAAGAGAGTATGAACATTTTTCAAAAAATATGAAGTTTTAGAAACTTGATAGCATTGATCTCAGGCTGCTAATTTTTTACATGAGCATTGAAAACTATGTTTTATAATAGCATATTTGGGTATTTTATGACATTGGTGGCCTTGGCAACAGTTTGTAGGAATTTTCAAGTGCAAAAATCTTTGTTTGCTTTTTTTTATCTGTCGGACATTTTCTGAAAATTTTAAAACATATTTTTGCTGATTTTAATGGCGAGTTCGTTTGATGAAAGCAACAGGAGCAGAGCAAAGCAAACCAAGATCAGCTCATTATCTAGGGCAAATATGAAGCCGGCTAGATGCTTTAAAGAGACATTTACATTCACATTTAAGAATAATATACTTTCTACAGGCAGCTTCTCTGAAAGTAAAGACCTAACTTTAGCTCCATAACTGCACAGGGTTTGGCCCATAACATCTAATCTTTACTTTGTCTAATGGTTACTTTACTGTCTTAAGATGTGCAGATGAAAATATCTTTGGGAACTGAAATGCTAACACAAGAAGTGACAGTGCCAAAGAAATTCCAAGGTCTTACTGAAGGTCTTCTGGGAAATTTCGACGGCAACGCATCGAATGACTTCACTTTCAAAGATGGTCATAACATCGACGGTAACTCTTCCGAGAGAGAAGTGTTTCCCTTCGGACAGTCTTGTAAGTATCCATTCTGCAGCTGACATATATAATTTTTAAATTGCTGAATATTCGAGCTAGGGATAATAGACTACTGTAGAAAGATTCAATGTTAAAATGCAAAAGTCCATGTTCATACTATAAATGATTTTTTTCTAAAACCTTGAATACGTTTGTGTGCGAAGCGGACATCTTTTGATACCTTTGTTATATCGCACCGTTGACAAAATGGGGGAATACTGGGGTATACTGGGCTTACCTTATCCGTCATTTTGAATTTATGAAGCGTGATTCCGACTGTCAGTTATTTCTTTCAATGCAAACTGTTTGACACTTTTCTTACTGACTATACATGTGACTTTCTATAAACGTAGTTCACACGTGGACCCTCGCTTATTGCGGAGTTACATTGCGCCTGAAGTTTTGTATTAAGCTGTTCATGGTTCATTTCCTTCATTTTTCCCATCTTAAAAATTTGCTTAACAAAACTTTGCTACCCTCACTCATTGCACGTCGCCAGGTGAGTTTCAATGGCGGCTCTGACCGAAGAGCTTTCAGCGGTTGGGGAATTGCGAAATTAAAGGCACTGGAAACTATTTTTCTGCAAATCAGCTGGAAATGACGTCACTTTAATTTCTTACTGCATTGCCAGCCAGCAATATCTTTTTAAGACAGTATTGCATTTTCAAATAATTTTTTTTAAAATTTCAGGGATGACATCAGCTGATGAATCTGTCTTTGTATATAAAAAAGGACTCAACCATGCAAACTTTACACATCCTGAGTTTACACCAAAGTTTCTAGACGAAGCTGATCCTAAACTTGTAAAAAACGCAACTGTCACATGTGGTGAAAAAAATTTAGAATGCATATTTGACTTAGTTTTTACAAGAAATGATAAACTGGCAAAGGAGACCCAGTATACTTCTATACAGCATGCTGAAACATTGATCGTTACTCGTAAGTACATTACACTTTCAGTTGTTTTCTTTTCATAAAGTATTTGAAGGTTATAGAAAAAGAAAGATGATGGTATTGTAATCAAAACACAAATTTTACCTAACGTTCCATACAATTGAGATAGGCAAACATTGCAGACCCAGAGCAGACTGCAGCGGCTGATCAGGATCGTCACTGTTTGCGTAAAATGTACAGCAATTGTAGGACAACAATATTAATTAATATACACCAGACAAATAAAATGATGAATGGACCCGTCCAAAAGTTAAGCATTGAATGGACAAACATGGAAGTGTACCTTTTTGATCACTCGATTCAAGTTTACGAAGATCCTGATCAAAATATATGAGTTTAAAATTTGCAATCACGCCCGCGCGCGCGCGTGCGTGCGTGTTAAATCGATTGATAGATAGATCATGTGTTTGTTTGAAATGTTCTGATCTGCATACCTAATATATTTGTCTTTCAAGATGTTTTCCATTCAAGATGCTGGCCATATACACCTTTCATATCTGTACCTCGTCTTGTTAGCTATATCTTAGCTTTTTATCTGACTACTTTAGATAACAAGATTCCGTCTGTGAACGGAACAAAGAGAATAGAAATTACCTCTGGAGAGGCTATCTATATACCTATATATGCTTTTGATGAAGAAGACGTGACGTTTACCCTCAGTGAAGGATTTGATGCTACGCTGATGAATGTCACAGGAGAATCTGCTTATATCTACTTTAGAGCCTCTGAGTTACTAGGTGAACAACTAAGGTAGATAGTTTAATGTGTTTCTGGTCTAATGTCAATTGTTTGGCAGGCATTTTGACATCATTAGATAAATGAGTAAACCCAACATATCCATATTTACAAAGTAAACCCATCAGAGACACCGGATGATGAAAACGTGAAAAACACAAAAGAAATATTTTATTCACAGCCACAAATTAAAATTTGATTTTAATCATTTCATAACGATAGTTTTTACAAATCAGCAAAAACATTAGTTATTCTAGCCTTGTAGTGAGGATAATTTTCCTTACTTTTCCAGATCAGAAGCTTTATTTAGTATTTTATGCGTCGGTAGAAGCGAAACTCGTTCTCGCAGATACACATATCAAACCATATAATTCATATCGGTACATGTTTGAAGTAACTGTGTGACTTTTTCAACTGTTTTGCAATTATACGCTTTCTATGATGGCTTTCTTTAACACGCGTATTCATCATCATAATGCATGTTCGTGCTAGTAAGCTTTTATAAATATAGTTTGGAACCCAATGGAGGAGAACATCACAGATATTAATTACTTTTAAATTAAAAACAAGTACGAAACATTATATGTTAATTATTTAATTTATTTCATCAGTGTAATGGCAACAGATGTCCTGGGAAAGAATTCGGCGCCGTTTGTAATTGAAGTGGTAATTTGCTCTGGTTGTAGTGGGCATGGTCTTTGTAATTTTAAAGACTACAGAAACATTACGAATCCTGTCAAATATGCAAAATGCATTTGTGATGGAGGCTCATTGCCTTACTGGACAGGTATTCTATCAAGTTATTTATGACGCAGTAACGAGCATACATAATTCTGGATATTGTTCGCAATAAGGTATTCTGTCTGCTTGTATATTAAACGACTTTTGAACTAATGAGAAACATTCTACGGTCACTGAGTATTAACAAATTGTATAGTTTACCTTCTAGGCTATCATAATTTTATTTTTAAAAAATGAACATTCCTTAGCCAGTACTCCTGATGTGTTTTTTTACTAATTGTATCATTGTATGTCAGCTGTTTTCTGCTTTGACTTTTATCCATATTATGTAAAATAGCCTCGTGCTCGTGGCCATCTCCAGGAAAAGAGCTGACATCTGCCCCGTTTTGCTCGGCTTGTTCTGTTTTGTATGCCGCCTGTTGTTTTTTCTATGTGATTTTTAGGAGGGATGTGCTAGACAGTTTTGTCGGTTGCTGATCATTGCCTTTTGTTTTACTTTATCTATTTTACAAACCATTCCGGGTAATGATCTCTGATTTGTACAGAAGACTACATTGGGCCTTGTCATTGGTGTTACCGATTTAAATGGATGTTGACGAAAGTTGGAGAAAAGTAGGACAAGGACCATTGGGCAACCGTGTCTCAGTAAAAAAAAACAATTTAGTTCACACCTTGACTTTAGTGATAAGGAAATAACATCTTAATATTATAATTTTCCCATTTTGTAAAACAATGGTAGAAAGGGCTATAAGGGAAAAATAAAGAACACGATGTTATTAATTCTTTCGAATCCCTGATAAATTGCGAATACGTTCTGCCATGTCCTGATACCAAATTGCTTCTTTTTAGATAATCATGCGTATTTGTATGTTAGAGTAACGTCAAGCCCTGTTCTCACTCTCAATTTATGACCGCTGCCCTTGCTTCTACAGTTTACGTGACATGACGGTTTCAACCGCCATTTTAGATATTGTATTCCTTGCACAGTGAAATTTTCGTTTTACTATGATAACTTAATAGGTGAATATATCTGCAAAATGACGCTACTGTTAACTGCATGTGTCTGAGAGAATTGTATTTACTGTCGTTATAGATTGATTCGCTTCGGATAAAAGAACTGGTTCTAAAAGACATAAAATTTCTTTCAATAAATTTTCTATCTCATTCTTGGTTATCAATGACGTGCAGTGTACAGTTTACAGTCTGTTTACAGGTGAGAATTGTGAGAATGATTTTGATGGTTGCTCATACCAGCCTTGTTCAGTTGGTCAAGACTGCATAGACTACAATGCTACGTACCACCAGTTGCAAGCAAAAGCTTACGAATGTTCAGCTTGTCCAGACGGATATGATCAAAACAATGATAGGTGTCAAGGTATGAGTAACCCAGCGTTAACTTTCATTCGTTCGATTACTTTAGGGTATCCCTTATTGTAAATTCGTGTAAGAATTATATTGGTAATATCAATTGGTGTTTCATGTCCCTTTGCGATAGACTGAAGACACTGTGTTTACCCTCATTTGTCTATCAGTCCGGGTGATGCGTCTAAAAGAATGTCTAGTCAACTCCTCCTACTGTTTGCCCTACAGCTACGGGCATATCAAAGATGTATACGCGAAGTTTAGAAGAAACAAAATATTTCATTTGAAAAATGAAGAAAAACTAAGCCGAAGGCTCCGAGGGAGCGTATAGGATAGACAGGATCCGTCGTTCGTCGTCGTGGTTGTGGTGGTCGTCGTCCGTCCGTCAAAAATTTCAAATGACTTCTCTGAAACGGCTGGGCCGATTGCAACAAATTTCACATGTAGCCTCCTGGGGTCTTAGGAACAAAATTTTATTCAAACGGTCCGGGCCACATGACCAACATGGCCGCCATGCCCATATAGGGTAAAAACATTAAAAAATCTACTTCTCCAGAACCAATAGGCCGATGGATTTGGAATTTGTAATGTAGTATCTGGACGCAGGTACTACCAAGATTGTTCAAATAATGGCCTTGGGTTGACCTTAACTTTTTTTTTACAGTAAGGTCAAATTTACTTCTCTGTGCTTCTATATGGCAAAACGCTAGAACATAAGATATCTTGGAAACTGTTGAAGATTTTGGACAAAAATTGGTATCTACAGTCATCTTAATGAGTACATGAAGATTTATGAGTACAACAGGTCAAGGTCATTCTTTGTCCTTTGACCAAGAATTCTCATATTTTGACAATTTCAACCAATCTCCCCAATTGAAACCAAATTTCATATAGAGCCTCCAGGGGTTCAGGGAACAAAAATTTATTCATATGGTCCAGGTCATTTGACTAACATGACCGCCACGCCCATATATAATAAAAGCTTTAAAAATCTTCTTCTCCAGAAACAATCGACCGATGACCTTGAAACTTGGTATGTAGCATTGGATACTGAAGTACTATCAATATTGATCAAATTATGACCTTGGGTCGACCTTGACTTTTTTATTGCAAGGTCAAATATGGGAAAATTCTAGAACATGAGATTTCTTGGAAAGTTTTGAAAGTTAAATTGATATATGCAGTAATCTTAATGAGAACATGAAAATTTGTGAGTACAGGAGGTCAAGGTCAATATTTGCCCTTTGACCCAGAACTGTCATATTTTGACAATTTCAAACAATCTTCTCAAAAACCACTCGGCCAATTGTAACCAAATTTCATATAGAGCTACCAGGAGATGAGCGAATAGGAATTTGTTCAAACGGCCCTTGTCACATGACCAACATGGCCACCAACCCCATATATGGTAAAATCCTTTAAAAATAGTTTCTCCAGAACCGATTGACCAATGGCCTTGAAAGTTCGTATGTAGCTTTGGGCACTCCATTACTATCAAGATTGTTCGAAAGGATGACCCAGGGTTGACCTTGACTATTTTACGGCAAGGTCAAATATGGGAAAATGCTAGAACATATGATTTCATTAAAAGTTATGAAGAGTGAGGCCTACAAATTAATATATACATCCATCTTAATAAGTACATGTACATGAAGATTTAGGGGTAGAAGAGGGCAAGGTAATTCTTTGACTTTGACCCAGAAATCTCTCAAATTGACAATATCAAACAATCTCATCAAAAGCCACTAGTTCAATTAGAACAAATTTCACATAGAACCTCAAGGAGTTGAGGGAATGAAAATTTGTTCAAACCTCCAGGTCACATGAACAAAATGGCATGCATGCCCATATATGAATAAAATATATAAAAACCTTTTTCTCTAGAACCAATCGACCGACGGCCTTGAAACTTGGTATGTAGCATTGGATATTCGAGTACTATCATGATTGTTAACATTATAGCCTTAGGTTTACCTTGACCTTTTTAACAGCAAGGTCAAATATGGGAAAATGCTAGAATATAAGATTTAATGGGAAGTTTGAAGAAATTTGATCTGAAAATTGGTATATACAGTTGTCTTAATGAGGTCATGAAGAATTATGAGTACAAGAGGTCAAGGTCACTCTTTGACCTTTGACACAGATCTCTGATATTTTGACAATTCAAACATTTCCTCAAACGCCAAAGGGCCAATTGTAAACAAATTTCATATAGCGCCTCCAGGGGTTGATTGAACAAATATTTATTCAAACGGTCCAGGTCACGTGACCAACATGGCCACCATACCCATTTATGGTATAAACCTTTAATATTTTTCTCATCTACAACCTAAACACCTATGGCCTTGTACTTGTTGAGTAGCATGGAGTACTAGAGTACTACCAAGACTGCTAAAATGATGACCTTGGGTTTATCTTGACCTTTTTAGCGGCATGGTCAAATACGGGAAAATGCTAGAACATCAGATCCATGGAAAGTTTTGAAGATTTAGGCTTAAAAATGGTAGATGTGGTTGTCTTAATGAGTACATGAAAATTTATGAGTACAAGAGGTCATGGTCATTCTTACACTTTTGACCCAATACTCACAGTTTGACTATTTCAGACATAAGAAAAAGCCACTTTGCCAATTGCTCAGGTGAGCGATTCAGGGCCTCATGGCCCTCTTGTCTAAACAAGGTAAAATGTTTGTGTCATCATATTGTGATACACTTTTCGAAAAGCCTGTAAGAAAATAAGATTTAGCACATATATCCATGTGTGTCGGATTATCTGAAGCTTAGTAAAATAATATTTTTACTAAATAATAGCTGTTTCGACTTAAAATTTTCCTACTTACTCTCAGGCATTTCGGCAATTTGCTCGCGAAAACAGTCTGTCTAATTTTTTACAGTTTTGAAAAAAAGTAAGGAGAGAAGTTCTCAGGAACTGACACAAATCGATCCCAGATCCAACCCAAGACACCATGTGGGAAAGAGACAGCACAAAAATAGTCACAACCGAAACCAACACCAGCGGCAGCCATGTTAACAGCCATTTCCCATGTAGGTGGGCAACGGGCTAGCCTGAACATCACAAACAATATATTAATAACAGACATAGCAACTAACAACAAATAAAACAACCAAGAAGAAACAAAACAGAAATGCCGTCTTGGGACTGCCATTGATGAAATCATTGGAGGGCTTAGCCGGTTTGTGGTCTACCAACCCTCGCCTTTTGTTCTGCTTTGGTTCATCAGACACCCAGACGCTCAACGTAAGAAAAACATCCACCGCCCACACAACAGCCACACAAAAAGCACCAACCCTAACAATAACAACAAACTACACGCAAAGCAACAAGCATCTATATTTATCTATTTCCAATCCCTCAACGCCAGGGTAGCCAGAATATAACAAACCATACATCAAAACAGTCAAAGCGACAAACAACACATGAAGAACTAAGAAGCACCAATACAGAAGTGCCGCCTGGGGACGTCCAGCAATGAAATTACTAGGGGGGGGGGGGGCTTAACCGGCCCAAGGTCGAACCCTCTGTCCCGCTTTGGTTAATCAGACACTTAGTTGTTCAGTTTGCGTGGAAAACTCCTAACTCATAAGGGTAATATCTCAGGAACATATATAGAAATCAAATTTAAAACTAAAATACAACAAACATGAGGACTCACAAAAACATCAACACTGAAATTCTGGAACAGAAGAAACCCACCAGTTAAACCACTATGGGCCCGACGGAACAGGTGTCCGGCGCCAGCCGTCTGTGTTACTATTAAGTAAGGTTTAGGTTGGCGCCTTCATAAAGTCTGAGGCACGGCCGACCGTTGGGCAATTGAAGAGGCATTCAAAGTTTTTTTCCTTAATTGGGTTAATCACCAAGTATGCAGTTTGTCGCAAAACATCCGTATTATAACCCATCTGCAGCCAATTAAGATCTTTGAACATATTTTAAAGATATATGGAAAATGTGTATCTAAACTATTGACGATCAAAAAAACTGTAGTAGTACGGCCAATATGATGCGTCAATATTAATATAGGTATAACCAGTCTAAATGGTCCTGACCATTGAGTCTACTGGCGGTGTGCTCGCTTTATAATCGACGGGTTGTGCTTTCGATTCCCGGTCGGAGCGCTTGACAAAATCTTCTTTCTTCTACTACCGTGGTGTCTGGAGCCAGGATAATTACATTCGGAGCTCAAGGGCGAAGCAATGGCTGCGGAGTAAAAAAGAACCTAGATTATAATTAGTTCATTTCCTTTTCATTGAGTGTATAACTGGCCAGTCTAACTGGTCCGGACGTTTAAGCCTAGTGGTTTTGTGCTCGCTTAATGACCTTGTGGCCAGTTGGGGCGCTCGACGAAATTTTCTTTACAGATTTGTCTCCTACTACTAATATACATTTTACAAAATTTCGTTTATTTTTACAATAGTAGTTGTAGCAGTTTTACACTTATACAGGGAGCCCCGTTTAAAACCCGTTTGGATGACTCGTTAAATTGACTACACACGCAGGTCTCAAACATCGTGATTAAATGTTGTTCAGATGTTACGATCATATCTGAATTGTGGGTCTGAAGTATAGAAGATAGAATTAATTTTGACAAAATGGCAGTTTTTTAGCATATTTAGCGGTCGTTAATTTATATACAGAGACAAGCAGGTGTACTCAACTGATCTCACAATTTTCATGGAATGAACATATTAAGATGTATAGCTGCAACAGCCAAATTGCAAATGTGCAAGTAAAGTGGTTTAAATGAACATTAACGTTTGAAACTTACGACATAGTTGGTTAACAAGACGTTTAAATTTTCAAAGTTTTGTACGCAAAAAAAAAAACACTGCGATTTTTGCCAAAAAAATTTGAGTAGCTTTTGCAGTGCAAAATCTCCTTACATTTTTGCAGCGAAAAGTATCACCGCAGTTGATTTTTTTTGAGTACAGAATCCTCTACTAACGACATCTTTAAGCTAACCATGCTTTGACCAACTCGGCCCAGGTTATTATAGGGGCGGGATTATCACCTTACCAACACGATTACTAGCTCAGTGCTTTTGTACTTCGATAAGCGGCATTGAGCTTTTCATTACTGGTCATATAAAGACTCAGTGAAATTGAGTGTCCATTTTAAGTTCTTTCGGTATATATAGATGACTCAGAGGAAATATAAAATTCAGATCATTCAGTGGATACAGATACAAATTAATCTGATCTTTGACGATGTGCATATCTGCACTACGTTCTTCTTTGATCATCCTTATTACATACAATCAAACAAGTGCACTTTTGCTAGTATATAAGGTACCCACTCTTATCTGCCTTTGGCCGACGTCCATATCAATAAAGGCAAGTTCAGTCCACGAACATTGGTTTTTCACCGTCTGAAGTTTGCATTTTCCAAAACGTTTAAGGTAATTCTACGTGCAAAAATGACTTGATGGCTAAAATATATTAGTGCTATGAGTTTTGAGGTGTATCAAGAACAACAGTCATTTTTGTTCTGACTTACTGAAATAATCATAAAATATGCATATTATAGTATTTATTTTGTTGTTGAATGAAAAATAAATATCTATTAAATTAGTCAAATATTACTTTGAACTTGTCCAAATTTGGAAATCTAGAACTGCATTTTCCTTCACTAGAAATATAGAATTTTGGCACCAACATATAGTCTAATCCGTAATCTTATACAGCCTAAATGTAAATGTTCTAAAATTTATTTTAGAAGCTCACTATTTCTACTTATTTGATTGCACCCGACACTCAGATTAGCCACTGACAAGTTAATACATTGGGATTATAGTAGATACCTTGTATACACCTGACTGCCATCGTGTGTTATATAAACAGGTTGGGTGGGGCTCTTCGAACCACGAAAGCTAGTTTGTAATGACCTTTTGTTGAAAAAGATACATTTTGACTGCATGAGGCCATGGATTATGGTACATATTGGTGCAAAAATCTATATTTCTGATGAGGAAAAATGGAATTCTACGTTTCCTAAATTTGGCCAAGTTCAAGGTATCTAATTCAATAAATGTCAACTTTTTTTCAAGAACAAAAATATAAACTATAATATGCATATGTTATGTTTATTTTGAGTTTGCCCAAATTTTGAAATCTAGATTTCACGTAGTTCAACCAAAATCTTGGATTACAGAGATGTGCTGCGGTGCCTAAACACCGAGGACGTTGTCGGTGATCCTCCTGTTTGCACCTGTACCTCCTCTAAGTACCGTTACCAACCAGCAGGTCCCATTATAACTGGTGATCTTGGCATTGTTAAAACATAACAACTCAGAGGAGTACTCTCCAAAGGCCCTAAATATAGGGAGCCTGAGTCTTTTAGTTGGAAACAGAATTCAAGATTAATTATGGATTCTGTTGAAGACTATGCCAGACGCTGGACTAAGAAGTTGACACACTGTCTGAGTGGGTCAAATCGAAAGCGTATTTGGTTAACCGACGCACTTCTATTTTAAGCGCGACCATGTCTACCCGATGTAAGTCGGTCTTAGACATTCCTGATGTCGCCGCTGAGCTAGCTGATCTCCATGATAAATATGTCGTAGTTCCAGCAGACAAAGCATCTAACAATATTGTGTTTGTTTGCAAGCCACACTACATCAACTGCTTGAGAGAGGAGCTTAGTTTGAGCTGTTCAGAAGGAAACCCTACCTATACATGCACTTCGTTGTCTAAGGAGGAAATTCTAAGAAACCACAAGTCCGTTTTACTTTCCATATCATAGGAAGATCTTGATCTTCCAAAACTGTATTGGATTCATAAGTTACATACAGATCCATATACGCAACGATATATTGCGGGTTCGGCTAAGTACTCAACCAAGTCTCTCTCTCTCAGCTTCTTACAAGAATCCTTACGGCAGTTAAGGAGGTCTTCAGAAATATTGTGATCTATCTTACGCGAGAAGTGCCGTAAATCAGATGTGGGTCCTAAAAAAATTCTAAAGAACTTTTGAAAAGTCTAAAAGCCCAAGCACTTTTGGAAGTAAATAACATAAAAACCGTCGATTTCTCTACACTTTAAACGACAATGCCACATGACAAATTAAAATCTAAATTAAAAGCAATTGTAAACAATTGCTTCTTTCACAAAAACGGAAATCGTCGGTACAAATACGTTGTTCTTGGGTATCTGGACACATGTTTTGTTAAGGACCACTAGGATGTTCATACAAACTTTTCTGAGGATGACGTTATTAAAATGCTGGAATTTCTTATTGACAATATTTACGTGGAGTTTAGCGGACATATTTTTTAACTGACAGTTGGCATTCCAACGGACACTAACTGCGCCCCTTACCTGCCGACTTGTTTCTTTACGGGTATGAGGCGGGGTATGTACAACGGCTCTTAAAAGAGGGTAATCAACACCTGGCACAGAAATTCAACTTCACCTACAGGTACATAGACAATGTCTCTGTATAATCCAAAGATTTCGGAGTTTATTGACCTCATCTATCCATGTAAACTTGAAATTAAAGACACCACAGAGTGAAGTTCATCTGCCTCATACTTAGACTGTTATTTCTATATTGACAATAGAAAGCTTGTTACTAGGCTTTATGACAAGACGGACGACTTCAATTTTCCCATAGTAAAATTTCCATTTTTGAGTAGTAATATCCCTTCGGCACCTGCATACGGTGTTTATGTTTCTCAGCTTGTCCGCTTTGCTTAAACCTGTTTCAATATCAAGACTTTGTTAATAGGGGGAAGTTGCTCACCCGTAAACTGTTGACACAGGGTTATCAGAAAGTAAAGCTCATGTCGAGAGTTAACAAGTTTTATGGGAGTCACCATGACCTGGTTGATCCCTACAATGTGGCCGTTTCTAAACTAATTACCCATTTGATGGCCTCAGCTGAAGCTTAGTTAGGCTTTCAAATACTGGACTTTCCTTTTCATTGACTTTTTCTACTGATACATAGGTATGGCGGGTGTATTATAATAGGCAGGTGATGGTAACTACTGGCGAGCACCTGATCACACCTCTATTTTGGGGTCCATATCTGTGTATCTAAGATATTCCGGAATTGTCAATGTTAAAAAAGATTTATGAGTTCGGACTTATGATTCGGGTACATGGACGACTTTCACTTCTGTAATTCAGAACAAGAGTGCACATTGTTCTTTTTACACCTAAAACTACAAAGCACTCGTATATTTTAGCCACCAAGTCATACTGGCATTTAGAAGTACCTTAATAATATACTATTAGCAGGTTCATTGAACCGTCGCTTTTCAGCATTAATAGTTGCAGGTTATAATAATTAACGCAGTCTGTTACAAGAAATACTAATTATGGCAGAATACCTATCCTGGTTTGTTCTGTTTATGTAATATTGAATTGAACTATTTTACAGACCGGAACGAGTGTCTTGACAGTAATGGTGGATGCCAGCAAGCATGCATAAACACAGAGGGAAGTTTTCAGTGCTTGTGTAATTCAGGTTACAGACCAAGTATTCAAAATTCTAATCTTTGCGAAGGTATTGCCTTCTTTTTCTGTTTGTGTATTTTGTGCCCGAGAAGATTGGTGTATAACAATCGCACCGTCTGTCCAAGGTTTTATCTGTGTTTTAGTATACGTTGTGCTTTCGAGGGTTAAAAAACACTTCAAGGCAATTATGATCAATCTTTAAACAAGCATATAGCATAACAAGCAGGTAGGTTGATCTAAAGATTTAGGTTCCGTCGTCGAGGGTCAGTTATGAGTGATATGTCAAAGCCTGCTAACGAGATAACTAAAACAGGTGAAGGGAAATTGCTCCAACGTCACAAGACAGGCTTATAAGAAAGTGTGTCAGACATTATAATTAAGTTGCCGAGCCCAAGTTTGTTGTCTAAATAAGAAGTTTATGGTAAACTCGGGCGCTTACATTTTTCTGAAAAAACACTGTTTTGATAAGAAATGAAACGGTGAAATGTTTGGTTTTTCATCTTATTCTGTAGCATACAATGTAAGTTTTACTGGGATTATATGAGTATCGTTCTAGCTTAAATTTATAACACCTGGGATCATGACAACAATCGGGGAACGTTTAAATCATGTTTCTAATTCCTAAGAGACTGCTGAATGTCATTCAAATAACCTTATCTTTAATTCCTATTAGATCCCTGAACACATATGCAGTTTATGACTACTAATGAAACAGTAGGCATAGGATTGTATAAAGGTGCATATGTAGACAAAAAAAAAAAACGTTTTTCGTTCCCGGAGACGTTAAAGACGCAATCCTTGGCTGGCATGGTATTTTTGGACGCCAGTCGAGTAAATGTGACAAAGGGGATAAACTTTCTGGCGAGTATTAAAAGACTTACTTGACCAACTGAGAGTCTAAGTCCGTTAGGGCCCAGTCTCACGGTCACGTTTTGAGAACTAGGTTGTAGTACGTTTCCCGCCCTACGTTTGGCAAAAGAAGTTCCCCGTTTTGTAAGTATTTAGGTGTTACTACGTTTCAAGTACGTTTCCAATACGTTTAACTACGATGTTCTTCGTATTACCCGGTTATCAAACGGCTTAGTGCCACGCTTTCAGAAAGGATAAGAACAGTTTACTTACCTACTACGATTCCGTACGTTTTACTAGGGACTACTAGGTAGTGTCCGGGATTACTACCTGGTCAAAGTGACGTTTGAGTAGGTATCGCAAAACTGCCGAACCATAATATAACGCGGAATAAAACGTCACAAAACAGACTAAGACATGTGAAAGCGTATATAATGCGTAGTAGTATGTACAGGACCTTCACGTACGACTATGTATTTGACACGTTTCGCCTACGTTTTAGTTCGTTTAGACTACGTTTAATATGTTTTTACTACGCTTTAGTACGCTTTTACAACGCATACAGTAACTATTTTGAAATGCTACGTTTAAGCTGAATTTTCAATTCAAACGTAGGTAGGCCACGTATGTAGCCGTATATATCCGTATAGAATACGTATTCACTACGTATCAATACGCATATTCCCGTTGCGGTACGTTTTAAATACGTAGGAAAACCTAGCCCTTAATACGTGACAGTGAGACTGTGGCTTAAACAACGACCTACTAAAGTTTCTATAGAGGGAACAAGAGAATGCAAGGGGAATCACAGGCCGCGAAGAACGAAACGGGTAAATGATACGTTTCCCGCTAATTTCCTAAATTTGACACCTGTGATTACTTTTTGTTGTCGACCTTAGAAAAAGATATCCCTGGACGCCGTTTCTGGTGTGAAGGCAAGCGGCTGAGGATTTGATTATTGTGTTAGTCCTGTGTTTGGCAAATGAACACCGTTCGGCTGAGTGTATCATGTTAGAAAGATACTGAATAGATAAGAAGATGTCGATCTCAACAGGAAGTAAGGTGGACCGTTAACTTGCTGTCTCGCCCACATTTTTACAACAACCAAAAACAGCTTGATAATAATGTCTATTTACAAAGGCCCTTTTGGACTGTTGTGCTAATATCCTTGCTGAAAAACTTTTCCACTCCACATGTCTAAGCTGTAATAGTTACTATGTTCATATTTAGTCTTTCTATCAAGTCGGTTGCGACAAATTAATGAGTAGAAGTTTGAATCTAAATTTCTGTAGTATTGATTTAAAATTGAAACCATACTTTATTTGAAAATATTCAGATATACACGAGTGTGATGAAGCTTTACACTCCTGTCAGCATTCCTGCATCAATACTGTCGGCTCATACAACTGTAGCTGTTATCAGGGATTCAGACTTGCAACTGATGGTTTAACATGCATACGCGAAGAAGGTAAGGCTGTGCTTAAATAACTGACTTTATAACATTCCACATTTTCTCCTTGTTCACGTATCTAATAGACTTGTATTTGACAGACATAGGCAACTGTTTGTAGAGAAGCTGGCAGCTTTTCGACAATACAAATGTAGCCACTGTTTTACAATGGACAGTAATAAAAATGTGGAAGCTTGAATTAACAGGGGTGCATTGTTGAAATAAGACATGATCAGAATTTACTTCCCGTGTAATCTATCTGCATGCTAGCTGGGGTTATATATATGAATGGAATGATGAAACAAATAATATTAAATCAGACCTTTAGAGGCCTTTTTATGACAAAATGATTACAGCACCTGATCACCCTTCCTTTTTGGCGTTTCAGGTCTGAGTATCAAAATACATCGGATTTGTCAATGTTTCAGAGGCTTATGAGTTCGGACTTTTGACACTGTTACGTTAACGGTTCCGACGTCCATTTTTCTATTCTGCATCTTCCTATGGTTCGGGCCTGCATTCTATGTATTCTATTCCACCCTATATCCTTACTAGGTCGTTAGGGCAGCACTGAAGACTTCAAAACGATCCCTTTCCACCTTGTCCTATTTTCAGTTGACCTATTTGAGCTGGCAAAATCCATCACTGTCCACTCTTTAATATTGTCTTCCCACCTCTTCCTTTGCCTACCTCTTTCCTTTCACCGTGCCCCGTAGATCATCTTTGCTAAACCAGAAGACCCTGAGGCGTGGTCAAATCACTTTTGTTTCCATTTCTTGACCAGCGTCAGGATTTCATCATATTCTCCAATGGCTGCTTGCATCTTTCTGCGAACCCCCTCATTGGTGGAATCTCATCTCAAAGACTTACGTTTTTTCTCTAAATCTGCTGTCAAGATCCACGATTCACAGGCATACAAAAATATGGAAATGACAAGGGAACGCATAAGTTTCACCTTTGATCCAAGAGATATATTGTTATCTCTTCAAATTTGTTTCAGCTTGGTAAGAGCTGAAGTGGCTTGTGCAATCCGTGTGAGAACCTCTTCTTTTAAGCCGTGATCTGAGACAACTGCTCCAAGGTATTTGAAGCTTGTTACGGTACCCAGCTTCTGCCCTTTTACCTTGCTCTCCCTCTGGATGCGCTGTTTGTCATCGCGACTGCATACATACGTGAAATATGTATAAGATAAGAACTGAAGAAGAGGTTGATTTTACTAAAATTTTGCAGTATTGATTAACTTTGGATCTCCAGGGATATGTCAATCCCTTCCCCGAAGCCATGTAAGTGCAGAAAAGCATAGAAAACTGCGAAGGCATCATATACCTATACAAAAGATTTTCTGGAACTTGCAGTTAAGCGAGAAGGCCTTTCTGAGTGTTAGTGTTCAACACAATTGTGTCCTTGATATGGTATGTTACTTGTCTCGGACTGTATATGGGCATAAATGATAAACATAATTGTAAAACATGTGAAAAAAGTGTTTTGAAACTTAGTTGACAGATGAAAGAAAAGCTTTTAAATGTGAACACATTATTGTCCCTGTATACTTTCTATCCCCGCCTTACGAATATATCCATGCATAGATCAGAAACAAATCTAAAACAAGAAATATATGAGATCCTGGTCAATTACCTAGGATGCTACTTAACAATGGATAGGGAACAAGCTGCTCACTCGGTTGGCCATATGTTCTCTGTATCTTGATTATTTGTAATCTTAGTTGTTTCAAACTATGGTTTGAGGGCTGGATTTGGATTTTGATTGTTTCAGTTCCTGGTCTTTGCATACTTTTTACTTCTAGTACTTGGTAAAACGGATTAACAACAAAAAGCTATAGGAAAGTCATTTGTAGTAATTAGAAAGTGGATACTTTTTTTTCAAAATACATGTATCAGAAGACACTGTTTTAGAAATTAGGTGCAATGCCAATTCGCTCTCGGCATACGGTTTCTTTATGGTAAGCCACGTTTTGAAAGTGGTCAACAATTTTACATCTGGTACATGCGCAATTTTATTTTCATTTAGAAATTCAAATTCAATTAAGTGAAAAAGTTTGCCAAGCAATGACGATGACGTTTGACTATATATATAAATCATACAAGTACTAAGTTTAGCTGTGTGATAGATAAGCTTGTTGAGTTATCACAGAACTCCTGAAATAGGCCAAACCAAAATTTAAGTTCGACCGATTTCTGGAGTTTTATCCTATTCCGCAAGTGCTTTACTAAATAGTAACTATGATTCATAAGTATGCTTTTTTGTTCATATGAGTCAATAGTATTGTAATGTTTTGGTTAGCTATGTGTTAAGGTTTGTTTTTGTAAAGTTTTGTAATGGAATTGGAATTCACTGTTTTTCAGGCGTGAAATATGTCCATTCGCAAGACTACATTAGCCCCTAGCACCGTAAAAAAAAACTCGAGTTTCAAAGTTACGACTATAGCCGAAATGAATATAGAAAGAAAAGTAACTACAATCTGCGCTGATGTACGGATAGAAAATATACAGATGTTACACGGCTGCAGCGAAGTCATATTATAAATATATGAAGATTGCACGAAGTAACGAACAACATATACCAGAAAGAAAACCGAGGTCTCGATTTTATGGGGACTCTCTGCATATTAGTACTGTCATTGGGCTCATCCATATGTTTTGAAATGCTATTACTTATAGATAAAAAAGCGGTGTGAAATATATATTAGTTTACTAATTTTATATATTCACAAGTGACATTTGACACAGTATGTAGCTTTGTTTACAAACTGTAATTTTGTTTTGTCACGTTTTCGCCTATCTAAAATCTGTATCAACATAACATTATTTGAATTCTTTTCATACTTCCTATAGACGTATGTGCGGATACAAAGATCGACTGCTCTGCAACGGCCGGCTGTAAGAAGGACACGGGCGAAGCACAGTGCTTCTGTAATACTGGTTTTGAACTATCAGAATCTGGATTCGAATGTGTCAGTAAGTAAATGCCTGTTCTAATTCTCTGTTATGCCGTTATTGTCCTTGCCAATTTGTGCAGCGATCATTTCATAACTCGCTCTGTAATTCTTAATATGAAAAATGACATAAGTGAAGATTAAGTATGTTATAAGTAAAGACTGAATATGGCCATTGCAAAACTTTATTTTATTTCATTTTACTTAATTTTTTCGAGAAGATTGGGACTCAATGGGCTTCAGAATCTGTCTTTCAGTGTTTCTGCATTCCTTCTGTTACATGTTTTAACCGTCAAGACAATTCTGAAGAATACGTTTAAACTTCAGTATTGGTGGAGCACATTTACCTACACGTCTTCTGCATTCGAAATGTTAATGGCTAAAGATTTAACGTTTGTCACCGATATCTCTTTTCAAAGCAGTCAAGACTAGTAATAAAAAGTGATGATATGCAGAAGCATCGACTGAGGCAAATGATTCCTCAGCTAACGCATCTGTGATTATCTGTAGGATTTGTCTGTTAATTGTAAACTGGAATTAAGATTTTTTCAATAGAAACCCTAGATTGATTCGACTTGATACTGGGTAGTAACAGCAATTCCAACATTATCGAGATTTAAATACGCATAACAAAAAACAGATTCATATCTGAAAAGAATTAATGTTTTGAGGTACTGGTATGTAAATAATTAACCTGTTTCTGATTAGACGGTCATGAGACTGACTTGTCACAACAATATGACTTTTAGCGGAGTTTGATTTCTTTTGGTATAGAAATTGCGGAAGTGTAAATGAAGTTGATCACCGGCAGGTTGTAATATTGCTTCGAACATGCTATTAAAATTGAACCAAGAAATGTAGTATGGTAGTAAAATCTAACAGAAAGAAAACCAAAAAAAAAATATATAAATCACTATTTCCAAAATACGTATCCGTAAACTGTTTTGTTAAGCATACAAGGCTGATACTCGGACATGTAAAGTGTTAATTCGCGCAACACACGAAGCATTTCGTGAGGTATACAGGTTTCGTCTTTTTGTCAGCTTTCACATTTGTCTACTAGTTACACTATCGTACTGTTTTACGCAGTTGTTTGCAAACGGTTTAATTCGTTTGTCTGTTTTAACAATTTACTAAACGACAGGTTTTGAAATCGGTAAGTTTCCGAATTACATCCGTTTTTGTCGCACCTGCTTTAGCAAGGTGCGATATAGGAGTTCACTTTTCCGTCCGTCCGTCAGTCCATCCGTCCGTCCGTCCGTCAGTCCATCCGTCCGTCCGTCCACAATTACGTCGACCCTAGCATTCGGGTCCATTATTCTCAATCTATGACACCTACATTCATCGAACCTGGTATAAAGTTTCTACTTAGAATGGTCTCGAGGAACCTTGAACTTATTAGACCTTTGACCTATTTTTTATGCTCTAAGGACTTCGTAAAATTCTGTGCCGACCGTTCATCCACAATTACGTCGACCCTAGCGTTCGGGTCCATTATTCTCAATCTATGATACCTACGTTCATCAAACCTGGTATAAAGTTTCTTCTTAGAATGGTCTCAAGGAAGCTTGCACTTATTTTGACCTTTGACCTATTTTTCATGCTCTGATGACTTCATAAAATTCTATGCCAAAAATTAAGTCAACCCTAGTGTTTAAGTCCATTTCTCTCCATCTATGATACCTGCAATCTTCAAACCTGGTATTAAGTTACTTCTTAGGATGGTCTAGAGGAGTGTTGCCTTTATTTTGACCTTTGAATTATATTTTATGCTCTGCTGACTTAGTACAAATTACGTCAACCCTAGCATACTGGTCCATTTATCTCAATCTTTGATAACTATGGTCATCAAACCTGGTATAAAGTTTCTATTTAGGTTGATCTAGAGGATTGTTGCACTTACTTTGACCCATATTTCATGCTCTGCTGACTTCGTAAAATTTTACTTACAAAATTAAATTGACCCTATCATTGAAGTCCATTTCTCTCTGACAATCTATGAGAGCTAGAATCATCAAACCTGGTATAAAGGTTCATCTTAGAACGAACTCGAGGATTAATGCACTTGTTTCAGCCCTTGATGTATATTTCACATGCTCCTGATTTTGTAAAATTTCACATCCAAAATTGTGTCGACCTTAGGGTTTGAGTCCATCTCTCTTTAAATACAATGGGTGTAATCATCAAACCTGGCTTGAAGATTGTCCTGGGATGCTGCTATTATTTGTACCCTTGACCTTTATATCATGCTCTATTGACCTTATAAATTTTATGTCAACCTGGCATCCATGATTTTATGAACAAGAGCATTTAAGTCTGTTTCTCACTAACTATACCACCTACGTATACAATCATCAGACATGGCTTAAAATGTTTTCTTAAGCTGGTGTTCCCTATTGATTGACTGCTTTATACCTTTAACCTATATTTTTAACTCTGTTGACTGTATACCTTTATGTATAGAACTGCATCTTTTCTAGTTTGTAAGACCAATTTGCACAAACTTTTACATAAATTCATCAGACCTAGTGTACACTTTCCTCTAACCATGGTATGTACTACTGAGAAAGCATAAGGCAAGTGCGACATAGCATTCCGCGGAATTCTTGTTATTATACAAAAAGTATTTTTTGAAGTTCGAAAGTCACAATTTGTGGCTTTACGCCGCAGTTTCTTTTGCAAATGATTTTTCGGTTGCAATTTTATTCATTTATTATGACTGATACACAATTTTTTATTTTGTTTCAACAAGTCAGATTGAGAAAGTTCTGTAGAAAATCATATGTAAAAATGAAAGGCCTGTTTAAAGGCCTGTTTAATTTATTGTGTTCCCAGTTTAATCCTTCTATCATAAAAATAGAAAATAGGTAAAAATAATTGTTCAATGTTTTTCATATAATTTGCTTAGTCCGTTGTAACCCGTCTGTTGGTCTAAATTATCTAGTTCAATAAAGATAGCTGAGTTGCCATCTATTTGGGTAAGAGCTGCTGACTCGGCTTATCACTTGTAATTTATTGTTTGTTGGGATGTCTTTGTCAATCTTTCCCTTTGATGTTGGGGATAGGGTTTGGGATCTGATTCAGTCAGTTCCTGAAGTGTAGTTACTCTTTAAATTTACACTTTTTTTATACCAAACAATGGTTGTATTAATTTTCAAAAATGACAGTTTAAGAACAAAACCAGTTGTGGTATATTCCTCTTGAGAAAGGAACACCCAATCGCAGGTAAATTAAGATCTGCAATGGTTTTGCATTTGAGATTGACCGACTTAAGCATTTTATGTCTTTTGTAACCATTTTTACCGGCATACGAAAGTTATTTGTTCTCACAGTAACAGTTTCAGAGATATTGAGTATTTTAAACAATCTTTATCTCAAAAACTAATAGGCAGGTCAAACTAACAGGAGAAAAAAATACTGGCAGTTTTCTGCTTTGACAATGTGTATTCGTTGTGTACGTTTCTGTTGGCGTTCAATATAGCTCATATGCGCATAGTATGAGTAAGCTGCACCTGACCCACGGTCATACCTTTTTTATGTTTATTTGTTATCTAATGTTTTTAAAATTTCTGAACGAAACATTTCGATATGTCCATTGATTTGCTTTTTATTTTAATCGATTTTGTTAAACATTTTTTGAATACTGCTACAAACCGTAAGTTAACGTCATCGACCTTGCGTTTTTGTTGCAAATTCTTTGAATGAAAACTTGATATGCTATGGTGTCTATCATGGCGCTTAATATTGACATTTGCTTTATTGTATGATGTTACGTATGTTTTCAGCAAATTCATAGCCTGTATAGAGTAAATATGTATTTTAGATGTCAACGAATGCTTGGAAAATGTGTGTTCACAGACATGTACGGACACTGAAGGGAGTTTCAAATGTGGTTGTCAGCCTGGCTTCAGTCTACAAAATGACGGAATAACTTGTGCCGGTACATATATTTTCGTAGTAGTAAACATGTGTTTATATGTGTAGCTGTAATTATGTGCAATAGTCAGCAACTAAATCAACATTTCAGTAGTAAGTGCATCGTTTAAGACCGTTCAACAAACACTAGACTCAATTCACCATACTTGTTTGAGTCGAGTACTTTTTTATATCCCTGATTTATCCGTTGTACCATAAATGTGGTTGTGTACATTATACAGTCGAACCTGTCTTAAGGGGTCACTGTATTAAGGGGTCACCTGTCTTTAGCAGCCACTTTTTGGGGGTCCCTTAGACCAAAATACAGTGCAAATGAACCTGTATTAAGGGGTCACCTGTCTTAAGCAGCCAATTTTTGTGGGTCCCATGGGGTGACCCCTTAAGACAGATTTGACTGTAGATATGTTTTGTTATTACATTATTCTTCCTTGTTTTTTTCTGTCATGCATGGAATATATACCTGAAAGAAGCTTATTTGTCCCAATCTTTATTGTGGAACACAATTAGTGTGAAGCATTTCATGAATTACATGGAATAAATATCTGAAGTACACTTATTTTATTTGATTTGAGTTCTTTGACCACTTTGAGTCATGTCCTGAAGTGTAGTTACTCTATAAATTTTCATCGATTTGCAGCAATCGTTGTTGTAGCTCGAAATTAGTTTTAAGCGTTTCATTCATTTTATATCAGTTTGGTACAATTCTGACTCCATCTCAAGAACCAGAGCTGTTGGCCCGATAAACTATTTTTATTTTCAATATTTTCAACTCAATATACTAATGGAAAAAGGCTATTTTCACACAGTGGTCGGCCTTACGTTTATAAATGAAATGAGTGAAATAAGTTACTGTACACTTTACTTCAGCTGTTCGGCGGGGATATAGTCAGATCCTCCGAACGTGTTAGTTTATATAAACTTGTAACCTTTTATATCAGCCACGCATACGATCACACTCTGTAGTAAGTAAAATATGTCGTCGTTTTACAAAACAAACATACTGTATGGGTTAACTTTGGAAAATTCAAGTAAACTAGTTGTTTCTAGAAACGAAACTAATGTTTTACTTTAGCACCTGAATATATATGGTTGGCAGCTTTCCTTTCAGGTAAATAGTGTAATCAAAACAGCTCAGGGAACAGTTTATATGACAATGAGCAGTTTCCAACATCAGACTATTTCAAATGTTGATTATGTTTAGTGTTTTGTTTCGTACACTAAACCTATCAAGATTAGACAGCTTATAAACAGAAGTCAGGTTTATATACATGGTAAGATTTAGGGAATGTACATCTGACAAACACAATATTTCGGTAACCTTGATCCACTCGGGATGCTAGCATGATTTGAACTTGGCTGTAAATTGAGATATAATCACTAACTGTGCATAATTTGCCGATATTTTGCCTAAGCGCTTTTGCATTTTAGCTTCATCAGAGGTTTTAAACAATAGAAAACTAGAAACATTAAGCAATATATTTTTCATTTCGAGAAAAAGTCCGAACATAAAAAAGAAGCTTCTAAAAATGAACAAAATAATTCACTTACCGGGAACCATACAGGCCAAATTATAAAACTAAAATGCCCTGCCCGGATTTTGTTTTTGTTTGTTTTACAAAAACAAACATATTTTCTGGCTTCTAGTTTATTTTTGCAGAAAAAACAGTATAATCATTCTGTTTTTTTTACCTATTTTCTATTTTTGAATCATCAAATAAAAGAGAAAACAAAGAGTGCAGTAAAAGGTATTATATTGATAGAAGGCCACAGACAATCGAACATAAGACCATGTACCATTTAGGAACCACAACAGAAGTACCGCTTTAGAACGGTTAATCAAAGATTACTGGGGACGTAAACTAGCTTTTTCCGGATGCACACCCTCAACCTCATTCAGTTGTTCTCGATTATAGTACATCTCCTGTTTATTGCATTTCTAGAATCACTCGCATAGCTGTTCACCCATGTTTTCTAATTCCTTTCCAAATAATATTTTATCAGTATCTATATGAAATATCATCGAAGAATAAACATGAATTAGTTTGCGATCAGACAGCAGGCTGGAGCTAACAGGTGCATTCTCCTGTTTGTTGCAATTGTTTCGGTGGTTTGAAACAAAAAAGTTAAAATAGATGTTTTATATGACTTTTGATATGGTTGTTTTTATCCGCAGTTCCTTTGCGTTTTACTGGATATAAAAATAAAAGCAATTATCAATAATTGAAACAATTAAATCTCACAAATTGATAAAAGTTCACGAAAGACATGCACGGTAAACCGATTGAGTGTGTTTGTTATCGAAGGTGTTTCTCACCAGGCTCGTTCCGTTTTGTCATTTGCCATTTCTTTCTTTTCTTTGGTTTATTCAGTGATTGTGCTTTGTGATTATGGCTATCGTGGGTAACTTTATTTCTATTGTTGGATACACCAAAATGTGTTAAGCAATCACTTTTTAGCTCACCTGAGCCTTTAGGCTCATAGGTGAGCTGATAGTATAGCCAGGCATCCGTCGTCCGTCCGTCCGTCCGTCCGTCCGGACGTCCGTCCGTCAGTCGTCCGTCCGTCGTCCGTCCGTCGTCAACATTTTCAAACATCTTCTCCTCTGAAACCACTGGGCCGATTGAAGCCAAATTTCATATGTAGCCTACCTAGGTCGGGGGAACGAAAGGTTGTTCCGGGTACCTGGGTCACATGACAAAGATAGCCGCCAGGCCCATATATGGTAAAACCCTTCAAAAATATTCTTCTCCAGAACCAAAAGGCATATGACCTTGAAACTTGGTATGTAGCATCGGACATGCGGGCCCTTCATAGTTTATACAAATGATGACCTTGCGATGACCTTGACCTAATTAATGACACGGTCAACTTTGGAACGTTAGGCTTTTATATGGAAAAACGCTTCAGCAGTGGATTTCTCAGAAACTATTTAAGTCTAAGGTACAATATTTGGTATACATGGTCAACTGTATGAGCAAATGAAGATATTATGTCACTAAAGGTCAAGGTCATTCCGTCGGTCCATCTGTCGTCAAGATTTTCAAACATCTTCTTCTCAGAAACCACTGGGCTGATTGAAGCCAAATTTCATATGGAGTCTCAGTGGGGTAGGGGAACGAAAGTTTATACCCCGGGTCTGGGTCACATGACCAAGATGGCCGCCACGCCCATATATGATAAAAACCCTTCAAAAATCTTCTTCTCCAGAATCTGAAGGCCTATGACCTTGAAACTTGGTATGTAGCATTGGACATGCAGGCCCATCATAGTTTATACAAATGATGACCTTGCGAAGACCTTGACCTAATTAATGACACGGTCAACTTTGGAACGTTAGGTTTTGTATGGGAAAATGCTAAAACAGTGGAATTCTCAAAAACTATTTAAGTCTAAGGTACAATATTGGTATACATGGTCAACTGTATGAGCAAATGAAGATATTATGTCACTAAAGGTCAAGGTCATTCCGTCGGTCCATCCGTCGTCAAGATTTTCAAACATCTTCTTCTCTGAAACCACTGGGTTGATTGAAGCCAAATTTCATATGGAGTCTCAGTGGGGTTGGAGAACGAAAATTTATACCCCAGTTCTGGGTCACCTGACCAAGATGGCCGCCACGCCCATATATGGTAAAAACCCTTCAAAAATCTTCTTCTCCAGAACCAAAAGGCCTATGACTCTGAAACTTGGTATGTAGCATCGGGCATTCAGGCCAATCATATTTTATACAAATGATGACCGTGCGGTGACCTTGACTTAATTTATGACAAGGTCAACTTCGGTACCTTAGGTTTTTATATGGGAATGCACCTAAACAGTGGATTTCTCAGAACCTTTTTTTATAAGTCTAAGATACAATATTTGGTATACATGGTCAACTAAATGAACAGCTGAAGATATTATGTCACTAAAGGTCAAGGTCATTCCGTTGGTCCATCCGTCGTCAAGATTTTCAAACATCTTCTTCTCTGAAACCACTGGGCTGATTGAAGCCAAATTTCATATGGAGTCTCAGTGGGGTTGGAGAACGAAAATTTATACCCCGGTTCTGGGTCACCTGACCAAGATGGCCGCCACGCTCATATATGGTAAAAACCCTTCAAAAATCTTCTTCTCCAGAACCAAAAGGCCTATGACCTTGAAACTTGGTATGTAGCATCGGGCATTCAGGCTTATCATATTTTATGCAAATGATGACCGTGCGGTGACCTTGACTTAATTTATGACAAGGTCAACTTCGGTACCTTAGGCATTTATATGGGAATGCACCTAAACAGTGGATTTCTCAGAACCTTTTTTTATAAGTCTAAGGTACAATATTTGGTATATATGGTCAACTAAATGAACAGCTGAATATATTATGTCACTTAAGGTCAAGGTCATTCTGTCAGCCTGTCCGTCATCAAGATTTTCAAGCATCTTCTTCTCTAAAACCACTGGGCCGATTGAAGCCAAATTTCATATGGAGTCTCAGTGGGGTAGGGGAACGAAAGTTTATACCCCGGGTCTGGGTCACATGACAAAGATGGCCGCCAGGCCCATATATGGTAAAAACCCTTCAAAAATCTTCTTCTCCAGAACCAACAGGCCTATGACCTTGAAATTTGGTATGTAGCATTGGGTATTAAGGCCAATCATATTTTGTACAAATGATGACCGAGTGGTGACCTTGACCTAATTTATGATACTGTCAACTTTGGTATGTTAGGCTTTTATATGGGCAAATGCTTAAACAGTGAATTTTTTCAGAAACTATTCAAGTCTAAGGTACAATATTTGGAATATATGGTTAACTGAATGACCAGATGAAGTTGTTGTCATTACAGGTCAAGGTATTCTGTCAGCCCGTCCATCTGTTGTTCAGATTTTCAAACACCTTCACCTCTGAAACCACTTCCCTGATTGAAGCCAAATTTCATATGGAGTCTTAGTAGGATGGGGGACGAAAGTAGGTTCCCAGGATCTGGGTGACATGACCAAGATGGCTCCCTTGTCCATGTATGGTAAAACCCCTTTAAAAATCTTCTTCTCCAGAACTAAAAGGCCTATGACCTTGAAACTTGGTTTGTAGCATTTGGAAGTTGGGTCCATCATAATTTATACAAATCAGGACTGTGCGTTGATTGTGACCTAATTTATGGCAAGGTCAATTATGATGCATTGGAAAATGCTTAAGCAGTGGATTTCTCAAAATCCATTCAAGTCTACAACATGCCTATATATGGTCGAACTCCTTCAAAAATCTACTTCTCCAGAACCAAAAGCACAATGACCTTGTGGCATGGTATGTAGCATTGAGGACTCGGCCCATCATAATTTGTACAAATCATGATGGCACATTGACCTTGACCGAATTTATGGCACGGTCAACTTTGGTATGTTATGCTTTTATGTGGGAAAATGCTTAAACAGTTGATGTTACGGAATGTTTTTAAGCCTAGATATAATAATTGGAAAATATGGTTATTTAAATGAATACATGAAGACAAGGTCATCAAAGGTCAAGGTCATATTTTGAACTTTGCTCAAGGTCACTGAGACTTTAAAATTAAAATATGCACAACTTTGAAGATACTGGTTTCAAATTTGTAACAAATGAGCAAAATGACAAATTGTGTCTGTTGACAGAAGGTGTCAGGTGAGCTACAGGACCATTGGTCCTCTGGTTTACTGTTAGTAAAACAAATGAAAACACTTTCTGTTGGTATTAAATGATACACCTTTTTATTGTTTGTATTACTTAATTTTACCTCTCTTTGAAGACTTTCAGCTAATGTTTTCAGAATGTGATGAGAGTCATTGGGGTTTAAACTGTGCTAACATTTGCAAATGTGATCAAGGAGCATTGAGGTGTGACAGAAGTAGAGGCTGTCTTTGCAAAAACGGTTGGTCGGAACCTTCTTGCAATGCGGATATTGATGAATGTGGTCAAACACCAAGCGTGTGCAATGATGTTAACAAAAAGTGTACAAATACGATTGGTTCATACGAGTGCTCATGTCGGGAAGGATTTCAGCTTAATCAGAGTGAAATGTGCGAAGGTAATGAAAACGTTATACATGAAGGTAATCAGTATGCAGTCAGAAAATACATTTTGCTTAGACGGTCTAATGTTAATGATTCTTTATGTGTAACCAGTATATAGGCAAGGCGGTGACTGAGAGCAAGAAGCCAGTAGAATTATTTTAAAATTTTACATTAAGTTCATTACGTCTGAAAATAATCACAATTGCAGAATTCATCACCTGTAAAGTGTACATTTATATCACTCTGAACAAGCGGTGCTTGGAAACTGAGAGTCTCAAAGAACTTTACAAATACATAGGGATGCTTTTAGGTGGTCTTTGGCCATGCAAGTTTTTACATTGATAAACATTCCTCGCTTTTCCGTTTGTTCTCCATCGCATTTTTTCTGTCTTTCAAAATACTAAAATGTGTGAGGAAGTTAAATCGACATCGGAATCTGTTTTACCACTGAAGTGCTTTTTAATGCCTCTGTGTCTATGCTTTAAGGCAAAAAAAAAAATAAGTAAAAACAGGCTCCTGCTTTTATAACCTGACCACCCAAACTATAAAACGGCCTGCTTGTAATATGGTCAGAATGTCTAGGGCAGTTGGCGTACAATACTTTTACCAAAATTGAAAGTATGATAGAGCCATTGTAGCACTGAAGTCAGCTATGACAGTCGACAAGCTGTGCAGAATTAGAATGTTACTGTAGAAGCACTTAATGGGTTTTACAAAGTATGTCCAAATAATAGCGCCTAAATATGACGGCCGAATACGGTATCGTAAGTTTCATAACTTGGTAATGTTTACCTAGTTCGACATATACTCATTCTCAAAACCTTAGAAAAGTGATAAAATTATCAAGCTAAAATCTTCTGCAATACGCTGTTAATGCATGTATCAGTAAAACGTTACATGCAAAAAGAAAAAAAAACGTTTCGCTTATACAAGAAGGTTCATAGAATATAAGGTTATTTTATGCAGTGATATTTACCAAATGTTAAAACAGTTTGAGGTTTCTAATCTGATTAAATTCGGACATCTGCTTTAAAATGAATAAAAGATTGGATAAGAATATGGATACATTTTCCTTTCAGTATATTTTTACACATCTAGCACATACTTGTGTACTTTCTTATACTGCATCTTAAGCAAAATATCATTATAAATAGCGTCCTTGTCTGTTAAATTAAACTCATGTTTTGATATACAGTTGTAGTAGTTTGTGTAAGGAATAAGTATATTCCAAACACAGAACCCTTGGAAGAAACTAACTTGCGTGTTAAACTGACATATCTTTACGACAGTATAATGTTCTGTGTCTGTCTGTTTTAGATATAAACGAGTGCAACAGCCTTGCCCTTAACGAGTGTCAACAAGTCTGTTATAATGTATTGGGCAGCTTTACTTGTAGCTGCAATTCAGGATACATTTCAGATCCAAATGATCCGTTTAAATGTACAGGTAAGCGATAGTGGAATTTAACCAAAGCAACCCTAGGGTATTCCGAAATCACTTAGCATGTCTTCCTCAATGCACTTGAAAAAAATGTTTTAGAGAGTATGGTATACCGTTGAAGGGGATGAAGGCAAAAAGAAGGGTGCGATCAAACCACTTCTACGAAAATCCGAAATAAAATGGACAAACACACCAATGAAATTATACCCTTAGCTATTGAACTCTGCAACAGTGCAGTGAGAAAATTTTGTGCTAGTTTGGGTAGACTGTTTTCAGAAAGAATGTAAATGGATAATTTGTTCTTGAGAGATCATAAAGTACAACCGACTGTCAATGAATATCTTTAGGATCAAGAACATAAAAGCATTTTTAAAGTAAAAAGATGGGCAATGATCAGGAATTAATACAATAAATCCCACATTCCGCTCTCAAAACCAATAGGGAAAGAAGCAATACGGGTGACGAAAACCGCCAGAGACCATAGACAAGCGGACACATCACAATATGACATCAAGGAACCGCAACAGAAGTACCGCCTTGGCATGAAGCATGAAACGTCTTTAGGAAACGAATCTATAACACAAAATATTTAAGTTATTTACATTGAGATCATTTGCGATATGGGCAAGAGAGTCTTTGAATCGACTGCCCAAATAAAATTAAGAAATTACAGTATGTGTTTTTCTGGTTTCATCACCAGATATTGTCAGGGTCACTAACGATGCTTTATTAGCCGAAACTACGTAGTCTGGCCCATATTCCTACTTCTGTATGTATTCTCTGCTCTTGAAGGATTTTTTTTTTTAATTTTTTTTTAGATTTTTATTAGTATTTTGTTGTTTCGTACGTATACATAATTCACGATTTGTTTATTACCTTTTCGTCTTGATGCGTTTTTTCGATTGTTTTGAATGCGAGTTAATCCACGCATATGCTGTAATATAAAACAAACAATTCCGTATTAAACGCATAATGCATTTTAAAGAAACATAACAATATATACACTGCTCAAATTATTTAAAGGAGCACCTAATACTTTTGAATAGATAACAGTGCAATGCATATTCACTTGAGATCATTTACTTTCGATCACCAAAGACACGGAATTTCCATTTATTTTGCCAACTTTCAAAGAGGGTCGATGTTACTGATAGCACAAGATTTGATTCAATATTTGTCCTGCCCATGTCCATGGAGAGATTTTTGTAAAATTGGAATTTGGGTAAAAAATTGTAAATGTTTAGAACAGGTAAAAATTCTGAACATTTCAACCAAAATCAAAACGTTCATTTTATCTATGAAACTAGATGTCTTAAAAGGTGGCCCGTTCGAAAGGATCACTTTGAAATGAAGCTCATGGGAATTTATAGACTTCGAGCAAAATGTCTCAATTTCAGAAATTTCGAAAATTGCGAAATTTGTTCCATGGAAATGAGCAGGACATCATTTGTATTGAAAGCATTGTTGTCTTAAATTTCGATCCTTCTTCAAAATGCTGCAACAGGATAGGAATTCTTGGTCACTTGCGGTCAGATTTATGGGCAGTTAAACTAGGTATATGTTGGAAGCTATGTCACTGGGAAAATAGCTTCTGCTCCTTTAAATATTTTGAGCAGTGTAGAATAAAAGGCAAACCTCTGAAACTGGATTCAGGGCAGCTTATTAAACAGACTAATTTAATTGTTTTAATTCGTTTTCTTTCTTTTTATTACAGATCTTGACGAATGTGAGACCGGAAATGCTGACTGTGAACAACTTTGTGCAAATGTCGCTGGCGGATTCAATTGTGATTGTTACTTTGGATATCGTCTTAACGATGACAGGAAAACATGTCAGAAAGGTTGACTTATAGACCTTTATCACATTGTTACCTCCATAAGTCCCGCGGCCCGTTACCTGGCGTGATATCGCATTATTACTCACACATGGGGCAACGTATATACACTAATATATATTATAAGCTTTTGGATAATAATCTAATCAGATATTCGTAATCATATACTGATTTAATACTATTGTCTAATTTAATCTTATCACTTAATGAGGATAATGAGTTTTCAAGACAATCAACCAAATATTGAAGACAGACTTAAAAAGACGAACGGGTATAGAAGCTATGACAACTCATCTTTCTCTATCTTTATTTTTCTTTATTTTTTTCAAAGGGAGATAATAAGAAAGTTTTGAATCTTTAAACATTATTTTTGGAAAGAAATTCCAAAGGATTGAATTCCACAATACATGTAGAAATAGAATAAAGAAATTGGAACGCCAAAAACAATCACATTTTTATTTTGCTTCAAGCTCGTTCAGTAAAACATTTTCAAGAGGTACAAAAAGGCGGAGTTGCTATAGGTCATTAAGTAACGTCGGCATGACGTTACGTCACTGTATGTTCTAAATTGAGTTCCGCTTGCAGTTTATTGTAATTGTACCGTGTTACAATTATCTCTATTTGTATTGTTGGCGTTTAATAAAATCCATACCTTTTTCAAGCAGAAACAAGCTGCCAACGCCAAACCAATGCCTTTACGCTTAGATGCAGGTTGTTTAAAGAAACGTATGTTCACATTGTAGAAAACATGGTGCCTTACATCAACAGTTTTCGTGTAAAGATATCTATAAGATTTGGTTGCAAAAACAGAAAAATCTGTTTTTACATGTGTCAAGAAGACTTATACCTGGTTTTAACATGTGCAACGTACCATTTTTTTTGTTCATAGTTGAAGATGTCTGTGCTGTTTATGGAAATTTGAACTGTAGCCACTTTTGTATTGTTGACGCTATGGAAACCCTGTGTAAATGTCCCTCAGGATATGAAATTGGATCGGATAACCAGACTTGTATAGGTAATTTTATTCTCTCTCGATTTTGTTTTGTGTGTGTCATTTAGTTTTCAAGTACAACCCTTATAGACTTTTTTATCTAATTTTATACTGAGAGTTTAATGTCATATGCAAAATCTTCATTACTAGTGATTCGCATAGATGCACTTATTTTAATTTTTATCATAAGTAGTAGTGGTAGTAGAGAAAAAGTAGTAGAAGTAGAGCTAAATAGAGACACTAAATATACTTTAAAGCCAAAACGTTGTTTTATATAAGGACATCGGTCTATAGAATTTTATTTGATATCATTTGTGATTTTCTTAATGCCTTCGTATATTTCTTTAAATAGTTTCCCTTCGTTCGCAGTCCCCATTTTCAGTTGGAATGCAGCGTGTCGGTAAAAGTATGTTTTAATCTCATAGTCTAGGGGCCGGTGACGTGAAATGCAATTCTTTTTCAACCCATAAGGTAGAAAATTTTTGTTGGTACCAGGGCTTAGTATTACCAAAAAGAGTCAAAATAAGGGTGGATGCCGGAACCAAAAGTGGTGCAGATGTTTTGATGACTTTTCCTTATCCCACCCACTGATATTCAATGGAATGTGATAAAAGTGCATAATACTCATGCTTTGGAGCACAGAATGTACATCCTTAGTAAATATTTTGTTAAAAGAATATTTAATATCATTAGAGGTGATTTCACAACTAATTTAGATACCTAGTATATGGGACTGAGATACACATTCTTCAGTTTGACTACGCAACTGCATCCTTTGTTCACATATTATTTATAACTAAATTCTCTTAACCAAAAGTACATTCGAACAGAAAGAAATGTTGTTATTGTAGGAATTGTGCTTTGTTATCCTCGAAGTAATCTTATCGATCCTCCGTGGAGCCAGTAACATTTATGTTGCTTACGTTACCAAGTCTTTACCAAGTCTTTTATAGAACATACCGGTAATGCGAATCATACTTAATTATGATTTAAGTGTGCGTTTGCTTATACTAATTAATAAAACTATTGTAACTATGGTAAATGACTAAAATCTAAAATACTTGTTTAATTTTATATACACAATATTCAGTGAGGCTACTGATAGACAACAGTGGAGTCTAGAATATAAACTACAAAACTGCATGGCAAACATAGTTGCAGCTGAAGCCACTACTAATTTTCTACATTTAAAATATTGTTCACTCACAGACAGATAAAACTGCTTATAACATATTTATACTTTATTTGTATTCTTTGACATTTTCTGGTAACACATACTCGGTAACGTACATAACAGTGTCATATTCAGAAACAATTGATTGGTTGGTTGGTTGATTTGATGCTTAACGTCCACGGTAAACAACTAAGGTCATGTCGGGACGGTCAGTTAACCTAACCACACTATTCCTGGGCAGGCTTAGACCTCCAAAGCGGTTAACCAGTACTAAGTGCACATACTTTTGCCAGTTACTGGCGAGTTTCTGTGATGTTTTACCTTATGTATGTTCTTATTATTTTTGGTTCGGTTAGGGTTGCTGAGCGGCCACCTTTTGGGAACAAGCTGCTCGCTCGGTTGGCCATATGTTCTCTGTATCTTGATTATTTGTAATCTTAGTTGTTTCCAACTATGGTTTAAGGGCTGGATTTGGATTTTGATTGTTTCAGTTCCTGGTCTTTGCATACTTTTTACTTTCACAGATGTTTCATATTCTTTTCTGTGGTTAGCAGAAGCCTTGGCTGGCATTACACTCTCCCAGACATTCTACTCACCTTAGCTGGCATCTTACTGTTTTAAGCGTTTTTGTACTGCGAACATATCTTGAGATGATACCAAAGTGACCCTGTAAGTCTGACAGTAACCTCCATCGCTAACAAATGTGCACATAAATCGTTCAAGCATTGTAGCTTGGAATGGTATCGCAGTTCTTTTCGATATCTAGTAGTATAATGTGCTGGCACCACAGTTTTTGGAACCTTCTAGAAGTAGCCAGAGTTAGCAATGTAGTGTCCTCAGAGGACATGAGGTAAACTGGGCCGTACAACAATCTGTTTATATGCACTGCATTAGCAGGCATAGTATTAGCTCTCTTCCTTGCAATATTATAAACCCGTACCATTGTGGCCATTGGTATCTGTAAAAAGCCTTAGCTGCCTACACGTGGTTCAGAGGTCTCCTTGGAGATTTAAATGTTGCCCTTTTGTCCACAAAAGCATTGTAATAGAAATAGCCGCGCTGTTACATACGTTACCGCGTATGTGTTACCGTAATAATTGGTATAAACATAAGTATTTGTGCCATAAAATGCATATAGGCTGGTATCACAATGGTCTTGAAGCAGCCTGAAGCTATGTTATTAATAGTCTAGCTATTCTTAGCTTGTCCTAGTTGTCACTCCTGCCTGAGGTCTTATGGTGATCTGATGCGATATCAGTGTCCTCACAGAGTCCCACAGCAAGTCGTGGTGGCATCATAGAGTTGACAGAGGCCTTGTAATAATTAAAATGTGTTTAATTCTCTCTAATATGGCCCTGCGTTAGCCTTGGAGGGACTTTGCTTTCCACAGGGACAGGGTGTCTTGAATTAGCCTAAGCTGCCACAGTAGTGACTAAACATGCGACCATTTAGAAAGATAAACTGGCACTACAGTTATCTTTGCGGCATTCACTAGCACTATGTTCTATAGCACAGCCTCGAACGTGGTGCTGTAGTACATTAACCTGGTATCAGTACGGGCTGTATGATATATAGGGCTTGTACGACAAAGTGCGTTAGGTCTTTAGGGCCTTTAGCTTTTTCCACTAGTTCTTAGAAAGCTTGAAGCAATCTCCAGAGACGATCCACAACTGTGTAAGATATAACCACCGCAAAAAGTATAATTTTGTATAATTCATTTCATATGCCTTTAAAATATTTGCTTGTAGCATACTTATATTTCGTTGTATGCACTCTTTCAAAACGTTGTCAACACTGCATAAAATAGCATCAAATTTCAGGTACCAAATGTAGATAACCTCTGTAACGTAAAAACACAGCTAATGATGCAAATGTGTATTCGTTGTAAATACTAATTTAAAAGCCTGATAATTCAGTTCGGGGAGAAAAATGATCAGCTTAAAATGAGCTTCAATAATCAGTGTAATCAGAAGACTCTTCGGGAGTAATGAGAGCATACCAACGTTTGCTAAAAGCAGACTCGATTTATGTGTTTGTTCGAGAGATGCAGAATTGTTCCATGGCCTTCACGCAACCAGGAGCACTTTAAGTTTTCTGTTTCCAGATCAGGTGCTCGAGATCAACAGTTCCAAAGGAAAACTACAGCGGTACTCGGGCAACATTTAACAGCCACCCTACAAACGCTGATAATAACGATAGAACACTTGTGATATCGTTCTTATTTCTCTGGAAACCCATGGGTTGTGGGGTAGCCATTAGAAACATATCTGCGAAGCTATACCAGTCAGTACCTAAACACGTTTTGAATGAACTAATAGACATTTTGTTAGAATGATAATTTGCTGCTGCCCCTTAACAGAGACGACTTATTACATTTACACTGTAGGTCTGAAACGTTACTAAATATGACATGTAAACGTGTATGAACTCCATATCTGTTTGATATGAAAAAAAAACAACATATTATTAAAAAATCTGTCAAACAAATTCTAATTTTATATCTTTGTGATTGTGGCCTCATTGATATTTTAACTTATAAATATACTTCTGTGTACACGATGCGTAATCCACAACTTACTCGTGATAAAAACAGTTAATTTCTAGAAACTACATCCTATTTCATAAAAAAAGTGCTGCCAGCAAACCATTTAATATTTTCATCAAATTTTTTCCAACTTGTAAATATTAAGGAAAACAATTTACAAATGTATTTATGCACATGGTTTATCATGCGAACCGAACAACCATCTAAATGTTTTGTACCACTTCAGAAACAGAGGGTGAGGTTGGGCCTGTAAAATCGATTTAAGCCCCCCAGTAATTCATTACTGACCGTTCCAAGGCGGTAGTTCTGTTGTGGTTTTCTGTTGCCTGTTTTTGGTGCCAGAGTTTCTGTGATGTTTTACCTTATGTATGTTAATATTATTTTTGGTTCAGTTTGGGTTGCTGAGTGGCCACCTTTTGGGAACAAGCTGCTCACTCGGTTGGCCATATGTTCTCTGTATCTTGATTATTTGTAATCTTAGTTGTTTCCAACTATGGTTTGAGGGCTGGATTTGGATTTTGATTGTTTCAGTTCCTGGTCTTTGCATACTTTTTACTTTCACTTACTCTTATTTGTGCTCTGTTTGAACAATCAAGGAACATTTAAGTCAACAGCTACATGAAACATCTTAATTGGTAACGTAAACTACATAAGTTGATTCATATGCAGTCCAGTGTATACGTTTCGTTGCTCATGCATTTGTACCTCTTGCATATCCACCTTTAAATGCCATTACAAGAAATTATTATGACGATTAAATAGCATTAGATTGCTGGTAACAACTGTTAACGATTTCTATATCGTAAGCTACTCAATCTAATGAGGCTGACTGATTAATTGTAAATGTTTGGTTAAAGATACATGGAAACGTCATCGCCACAGTGTTAAACTGGTAGATTTTAAGTGAATCATTCAGAGATTTATTTGGTTTAGCCTTTGAGTTTATGGTCACGTCACATAAATAAGAAAGTAACGTATATTCTGCTAATTTTGGCCAGCTTCAAGTAAAAAAAATATCATTTTTGGAGACAAACAGTGTTTCTACTAGACACATCTCCTTAGGATGCTACCAACCAAGTTTGGAGCTTGTATCACCACCTGAAGCTAGTCGCCATGGCCTGCGACTCTAAAAATAAGCAAAAAAATGTTAACAACGGTAGGGTTGGTTTGTCCTTGTCAAAAAAATCTGCACCACTTTCAGAGCTGGCATCCACCATAACTCAGCGCTGGGAAGCATATACAAGTTGAAAACACCATTTAAAATTTTCGACCAGATGGGTTGAAGAAAAATCTATTTTAGAGCCCTTTTCTGAGTTGGCCCCTAGACTATCATATACTGCTACGCCCCCATACTGAACATTGTAACTCCTTTGTCGACTATCAAAATAAATTCTGTCTTAAATACACACTTGAACAGATGCCTTTCATATATAAGAATTTTTTCTTACCGCCATAGTGATAACATACAATCATCTGGAAACTTATGCGTGAAAATTTCATTAATGCCTTGAGCCAGAGAATCAGTATCCGGACAGAGTAGTTGCAATTATTAATTTTGCGAAAGCTCAGCTCTTCATATTTTTACGCAATCAGTTGATTAAAGCCACACTTTCCACTAACGTTTCCCACCTGTTTGCAGTCAGCTATTTTATTTATTGTTAAACGTGAACGATTTTAAAATGAATCTGAAATCAAAATTTAGTAATTACAACACAATCCTGCAGATCTTTCGAGATGAACGACAATTGTTTATTACATACAATTTTGCTATCACCGCCATCCTAGAAGTGGAATCACACATAATAACGTGCACGTACATAAACTTTGAACATTTATAAACATCTTTAATTATTCATTTAATGTGTCCCGCGAAATACAACATAAGTTTTGCTCAGAGAGGGATGCTCGTCGCCTGCAGAGACCTGCCCATCATCTCTTTTCTTTCGAACTTTTGGGGTTTAGCGACACCGACAAAGTTAAATATAGAAAGGTGCCTGTCTGTTGCACTAAATTTTGTATTGATGCATTTACATTAGAACCACTGGGCCGATATCACTGCTGGTAGGATATAATCAACCCAGTTAGTCAGTGTTTCAGTGTTGATTTTGGTTCTCTAATACTGGGTTCATTACGTAAATACTGATTTAAAGTAACCTTATTCTATTTGGTGTATACCTGGTACAATTTCTAAATTATTCTAACACTAATGCCCCAGTCACACACACATTCTGCGGATGCTACGGATTGCCTGTCCGTGTCTATTCGTATCTATCCATTTAATCCGTAATGGATCCGTATCACATCCTCAGAGTCCGTTACTGTCCGTATCATATCCGCAGGGTCCTTAGGATCCGCGTCGAAATTTTGAAAAGGTTCAAAATTCGGGCGCGGATGAGTAAACCGTAAAGGTCCGTATCTGAACGCATTTATCTGCATCTATCCGTATTTAATCCGTGTCTCATCCGTATCTATTCCGTAACTTAACCCATCATTCCGCAGTCCCAAATTGAAGACTGATACGGTTTCATACGGATCTTTACCTTTAGTTATGGAAGTTATGGGTCATGTCAGGGTCATTGATGAGGCTATGGTAATCGTAACCTCAAAGTATGGCCCATGCTCCTTCTCTCGAATGTGTTTAGTGTTCTGTGCTCATGAAGATTAGATTTTTATTTAAATTTGTAAACCTGGATCCAAACTATAAACTGGGTAAATGTAAAGGTTTCCTATACCTAATGACCGTAGGGGCGTTGGCTTTGGGGAGGAGGAGGATGGGGGTCGGTGGTTAGGGTCAATGTATCTCGGGCACAGCATATGAAAGGCGAAGCCCATCCCTCTCCTGTCACTGCCTTGTCCTTCCCTGATTTGAAAAAAAAGTACCCATTTACTGCTCGGTTGACATAGATATTCAGTCGGCAGTTGATAAAGTAGATACTATTCTAATCCTTCGAGAACACTGCACACATTCGACGGAAGGTACATCGACCATACGAGGGCCGTTCGAAAAATAATGCAAATGGCCTCATAACTTTGTTTAGGGGAATACTGGGTACAAATGCTATGCATGTGCTGAAAACACTACATTTTGTCTTTACAATGATACCAAACGCTGTTCAAAGACACCTTTCCATGTCGACTAACAACGCATTAAATTAGGCCCCAATCATACCACTGAGCTAATTTCATATGTAAAATCTTTTCAGTGTTGGGCATTCAAGTCAAATATCGCTGCAAATACAAAATTAATCTTTGTCAGTTGCTTGTCAATTGTTGCCTACAGTATTGTTACAAAAGTTAGAAGGGTGGCACTGTTATCGATTTATTCCTTGCAAAGCAATGCGCAATTCTTATGACGTTATTGAAATATACGTTAACGTCATTTTTGAAAGCTTTTAGAGGCTTTGTTTTTGGCATTAATTTGAATTTATTGACAGGTTTTTATTGACCCATGTAAATGCTCTTGCTGACAAGATTTTGAATGCTAATACGCTTGTTTTCATTACAAAATCATTTAATTTTAGTAGAAATGGGAAAACTGCTGATATGTAAATTACGGCCTACTGAACTAAAATTCTTCAGTGTCTTTAGGGTATGCCTCTTTCAAAGAAGTTAAAAATGCGCCCTTTTTAAAAAAAAATACACCGTGTTTGCAGACTTTCCTACGCATATCATAACTTTATGTGTTTTTGCAATTAGAAGTTCTGTTTCTATGTTGGTTTCCGAGAAATTACGTCATTTGCATTACTTTTCGAACGCCCCTCGTAGAATTCGGCTACTCAAACCGCACCAGGGACCCTGATATGATTTGGTTACGAAAACCAGAGAAAGCATAATGTAATTCTTAATTTTGATAAGGCAGTAAATTCAAAGACTGATTAGTACCATAAAAGATCTAAAAGAAAAGAAAAGCAATAATCTAGACTATAAATCTAAACCAATCAAAAATTTCTGATTTCTCAGAATAGTTTCTTTACCTCAAAGGAAAAATTATATATAATCTGCACTACAGATGACGTACGGTCGCCGCACGGCACGACACCAGTGGCACTGAAGTAAAATAGAAATCTAAAAGAGTTCATTCAAGAGCACAGAACACATTCGAAAGAAGGAACATGGGCCATCTTCGAAGTTTCGGCTACGCGAGCCTGCCCAGTAGATATTTATTGCTTCATTTCACCATTAAACTTTGTCCTATATTGGACAACTAATTGGAATTAATAAAAGAATTACTTTGTCCTATATTGGACAACTAATTTGAATTGATAAAAGTCAAATAAGTTTATGGAATGATGGCCCTACTTTTGTCATTGGCAAGTTCATGAAAAGATGACCCCACTGTTACAAGTAAGAAACATAACATCGCAACATAACTGCACCATACGTCACTGCCATTGCACCGACCCGACCTCTCTGTTGTAGTAGTCCTTGGGATACAGTCTCTGTCTCTTCGCCCCCCCCCCTTCCCCCCCCCCACCCACTACTGGCGTTGTTGCCGTCTCGTACAGCCGCCTCTCCAAACAATCCTGTAAGTATCTGTGAGTACTAGTATTGGAACGCAACATTTTTGTATTGAAACGTTACTGTAGAAAACAGTCCGTTACAGTATGCCGAACGAGACCCGTAACTAAAGGTAATGATCCGTTTGAAACCGTATCGGTCCTCAATTTGGAGTGGGCTTGCGGAATGATACGTTCAATAACGGATAACTTCGGAATAGATACGTATGCGACACGGATTAGATACGGATAGATGCGAATATGTGCGTTTAGTAACGCATCATTACGGTTTACTCATCCGCGCCCGAATTTTGAAACTTTTCAAAATTTCGACGCGGATCCTGCGGACTCTGAGGATATGATACGGACATTTACGGAATTTGCGGATCTGATACGGATCCATTACGGATAAAACGGATAGATACGGACGGGCCATCCGTAGTATCCGCACAGTCCGTATGTGTGTGTGTGACTGGAGCATACAAGGAGTAGACACAGATGCGGACGTCGCAGTTAGTCTTTTCTATTCGTCTATCCGCTAGGCATGCGCAACAGTCCGCATCTGAAGGTATTTATCCGCATCTAAAGGTTACAGAAGGTATCAGGACGTTAGTAGTTCGTAACTATCCGTATCCATACGCATCTATTGGTAACTATATCCGTAAATTCATTAAATAAAAATAGGCCACGCCCACAATTTCTGCGGATAAACTGAGGATTTTATCCACAACTATCTGCCCTATCCGTAATGTGTGTGTGTGACTGGGGCTTAAGACTGGCTTTTCATGGTGACACGAATCATTGCGGAGATTGGTTGCCATTCTTTCGAGTTGATTTAGCTTTTTGTGGATTTTCGCTGCATCGGACATCTATTTCCTGACCTCCTTGTCAGTCGTCTTTTTCAGGACGCAGGGATTGAGATGGCTCGATGGACAACGCCTGCTCTCGCGAGTTAGCGTAGACGCCTATTTTCTGACGTTTGCAGCTAATATGTCCCGCGGAATATGACAGTAAGTGTGGCTCGGAGAGGAATGTTCGTTACCTGCCGAGATCTGCCCATCATCCCTTTTCTTTCGGACTTTTGGAGTTTAGTTACACCGACTAACGTAAATACAGAAACGCGTGTCTGTCGCACTAAGATTGGTGTGGATACGTTTATATTAATAGTTCAATTCTCCTTGTTATATTTGTTAGACCTGTCATAATATATTTTTGCAGATATCAAGGAATGTGATGATCCAGTCTTAAATGGATGCTCTCAGCCTGAGACATGCCAAGATGTGGAGGGGGGATTTAAATGCTCCTGTAAAATTGGGTTCAAGCTTGAAAATGATGGGCGAACCTGTCGTCGTAAGTCAGTTTATAATTTAAACTTAAAGACCATGTAGCTCTTTCAGTGGCATTAATTTGTGTATATTTATATGGGCTTTCTCTGTAAGTTTTTACCTACTCTTCTATGATCATAGTTAAGCGTAAGTGACTAGTTTTAGCTATAGAAAGCACCTATAAGAGTATTAAACTTATTTGGGCTTTAACCAAAACAATATACTAACTGTGCAGTAGAATATGTACCTCTGAAGTTTATGTTTGAATAGACCCTCCTCAGAGCATTTTGCTCAGTATGTTAAGCGCTGGCATGCTAATTTAGAGGTCCTGGGTTCGAGATCCGCTGGAGGCGGAAATCTTTCCAACCGTTTACAAGGTTTCATTGCAAGTCTTTCAGCATTACCCCTAAGTCGTCTTTATATGACTGAAATACTGTTGAAAAGGACGTTACATCGAAAGTCATCCATCTGTCTAAATCTCACCTCCCTTAGTAAAGCGGTAAAGGTGTATGAAAGTGCAGTATTTTAATATTTCAATTCGGGTTACGATTGCTTTGGATACACGGAGGATTTATTCAAACATAGTGTGATATGTTTACTTACTTCAATATTGATTCTATAGCCAATGTTCAGTCCCATATCATACTCTAGGAACTGGTATTATAAGTTAACTTTTTATTTCGTTCTGCTAATCAGCCGGTCGGTAAACATCTATTAACTCAAATTGCAATTATTCAGAGGATTGAAAGAAAATACAACAAAACAATGGGAGGGATTAAAAATATGATGTTTTCAAATTTAAATGGTGAAAATAACAGAACCATATGACTTTACTGGTAACTGATAGAAACATTGAAAATTCTTGAATATGTAGGTGCACAGACATGCCCCCTCTATGAAATTTTGTTAAGGTGTTTAAGAATAGTAAACATGCATGTCCTGCCAATGTTTATGTAGCTAAGGGACTTGCAAGAAACGGTGCATTTACGTGGGTATGACGTCCCTGATAGAATTTATAATGTGTTGATATCGGTCTGCTCTGCGATAACACTGTAACAATAATTTTTTAGGTGCGTAGTCAACAAAGCAGTATCAACAAAGCAGTACAACTGACTTATTGAGAGATGTAAATAGCGTATGCAGGTGCCAAAACATTATTTCATCCTAAAAGCTGAAAATAAAGTATGACAAACTGATGCATACATTGCTGGAATATTTTGTGCAACATGAATATTAAGATGGAATGAATCATTTGGACACTTACCGTTTTGTTAGAAGCCACGTTATTAAGTAAAGTAGCGTGTGATTTACTAAAGGCGTCATCAAAGCGTTTGTATTCTTAAATACCAGTAAACAGAGCAGCGAACATTGTTTTACTTTCTAGCATGTGATGACTTTCACTATGGAATAAAGTGTGAGAATACATGTGACTGTGAAGCAGGAGTAGATTATTGTAATCCAGTCTCAGGATGCATTTGTCTGCCTGGTTGGAATGGCACACATTGTGAGAAAGACATTGATGAATGTAGCGCAGAACATAGCCCTTGTGCAGGTACGAGTATATGAGTAAGAACTCAATTTGTAGAGGTTATGGTAACACCCAAAGAATTTACAGCAGCTGCTATATAAAGAGAGTTATTCTATTATTATCTTTAATCTGTCTGTAAAAATATAAATGAAGATACCTTAAAAACAACCAGTTGGTGGTCAGGCGCCAGTTTGACAAATCAGATTATTCTGCAGTTGCTGTTAATCTGAGGCCCGGCTCTCCCTTGTACAATTAAAGAGGGAAACAAAGGGTCAACCGTGACTGGAATAACAACTATACATTCAGTGTGTCGCATAACAACAATGTTGTTAGATTTGCAACGAGTTATAACCATTTATAATTGTTCCGAAAAATCATGTTTGGGGTCATACTGAGTATGTTGGAAAATGTTGTTCTACTTTCTCTCTACTCCACTGGGGAGTTGGTTGGAACTTGATGATTTGGTCGGGACATCGGTGTTTAACTGTTTAACTTCTTTTTCTCCTGCCTTTTATAGTTGTTTTTGCCTTTGAGTGCTCATCTTGTTCCATCTCAGAGTTTATTTTAGATTTATACTTTTGCTTTTTTATCCACTGATTGATTAGAAATCAGTCACAGGGATTGGACAAGTTGTATTTTTATAGATCCAAGCAGAAACTCAGACAAGGGCTTCACAAGTGTAAAACCGGTTTCAGCCCCCTACCCCCTCCAAATAATTTAGCACTTACCGTTCCAAGGAAGTGTGTTTATTTAGTATTTACCGCTCCAAGACGGTGTTTCTGTTGTTGTTAGCCTATCACTCTCATTTTCAGTCCTCAACTTTTGTGCCCTCGTCTCCGAAGAATCTTAGCCTTCTATATTCGTCAAAACCCCTGTTGCAGATTCATTGACGAGAAACTATTAGGCCTATGGTTTTTGAATTTCATGCATTGTTCGTAAAAAGTGAGCGGACGCATACTCTTGTATATTTATCTTCCCTTCGTTGAAAATCAAAGTTATTTTTGTTTCCACAAAATCTCTAAAGCACTTAAGCTTTAAAAATTGTATTTAGTATACAGGTGCAGGAAATGATTAAAGACAAGACTGAGTAATGGTCTTTGTTAGAATTTGTCATTTTTGAATCGCTTGACCTAGGGAACTGATTTGTGGAATATGAATAGTCCTTAATATGTTTAACATTTTGGTAAAGCTGGAATAACTAAAAAAAGAATTTTACTTAAAAAGAAAACAACTGTTTAATTTTAAGAGTGTTTCAGCTACCTGTTGTTGTTTTCTTTTTACACATGTTATAAATAATTTCATGGCCAGAAGGAAGTAACTTCCATTATGATTCTGTAGGTCCTTTCCTATTTGTTGTCATATTCAGATATGTCCGTTTGAAATAATAGTATGCCCTTAATTTGCATTCAAAAGGGGTTTAATACGCGTATATTCATCCTACAACAGACAGCCGTTAGCTATGCCCTTCTGCCCATACTGATTTATGTCCTTCAATTAAGACATTTTTAGATAAACGTTAGTCTAATTCGTTAGGCTTGATAAATTTATAAAAAAAATGAAATTTTTCATTTAATCTTGTTCATTTAATGGAAAATTCGTTGAAAACTGTTACCACGACAACTGACATGCAACAGACGGAGCCAGGTATTCATTATTTTTATTTGTTCTTTTTTATGACAACTCTGTAAAATTTTAATCAAAATCCATGAATATGTGTGCCGAACATTGATTGGTGGTTACAGAGAATTACTGTCAAAGTGTCTGATGCCAAGGAGTATAGCTATTCAAGAAACATCTTTGTCTGGTTAATACAAAGTTGATAAGCATTATTAATCTCATCAAATACACACCTGCCTTACACTTTTTAACAAACTAATTAGCGCAGTCCAAGTAGAAGTGTGTACTAAGAAAAAAGGCATTGATTTGTTTGTAAATATTTTCTGCCTTTGTCGTTGTCGATTATAGTCTTCTATATCAGAAATAAAACAATGCTATATTTCTCTTTTATAGGATTTGATACGGAATGCATAAACATTCCAGGTTCATACAAATGCACATGTCGAAACGGGTTTGAATTTGGTTCTAACGGATCCTGTGTGGGTGAGTTAATTTTGAGTACAACCAAACTGTCTACACATATGATTATGTCCGAGACTGTATACATTTTGAACCTATTGGAGTCTTTCTCGGGAATAACTGCCCAGTCAAGTTTCTACCAGTGGTTGTTAAATGTTTCTGGTAGCCTTAAAAATAAAAGATTTTGATCATGTTTACTGGAAGACAAAGAAGTTGTTACGGAAAATTAGATCTCTTCAGTGACCTTCAAATTTTATCAGAATATAAGAGCGAGCGGCAAAGAATGAAAACAATGGAACATATACTTTATTAAAATGTTTAGCTTTGTGGCTTCTTGGCTTGTTTCTATATTTTATAAAGTTAAACGCCCGAGATATACTGTTAGAAAATTTTCTCATAAAATATTTTATGCTAGTTACGTTGGGGCGGATTTCGTTTATGCTAGTTTGTCTTTTGTATATCCATCTGTCTGTCCGTCGCGCCTAAGCACTATACATTATTATCAACGCAGTCAATTAATTTGAAATTTTGCACAGACGTAACATGCATACTTATCATGGAAACTCGCCTATCGGAGAGTAAAAGACCATTTTTCAGAAACCCATGAGCATTTGAATTTGGTTTTTTTTAATGTAATAAATGGGCGCAAGTTTGCTTTATTCACTCCTCGGACAGGTTTGAACCAATTCGATGAACATGTTATATAGATAGTATAACATATCGGAAATAATATAGGAATGCATTATTTTAAACTACTATATATTTATAAAAAACTTATTTGAATGTCATTTAATTATGGCTGAACAGATTATAAAATAAAAATGTGCTAAAATAATTGTACGCCAATTTTCAATTTCCAATGCATTTTTATAACTAGTCATAGATCTATGTAGACTCAATTTTTCTCCATTATGCAATTTTCATCAGACCGCCCAAATGATATAATATGATTCGTTCTACAGTTTAATTCGTCGATAAAATAAGTGTCATCCATTATTTAAATCCAGATCGAAACAGTTTAGTAGTAAACTTCTAGACATCATACCTATCAGTTGGAACCTTCTCTAAGATGTGATGGACGGGTTGAGAAAGTGTTAGATATTTTTACTTCCTTAAGCTATTTCCAGTGCAATTTCCACTATTGCATGCTTGTTTGACAAGTTTTAAAACGGAAAATGGCCGGAATATTGGAAAACGCATCAACTAATTCTTTCACGGATTTTAAATTATTTTCCTTTCAAGATTAGCAGAGACGTAACGTACGTAGTCTTCGAAAGTCATTCACTACAGTCATTTAGACAATAGACGAGTTGATACAAAAAAAATTCAAGCATTTGTTGGAAAATAGTTTACTGAGTGTTTAGCGTCGTTGTCGTCGTCCGTCGATTTTCACAATTGCAAATGACACTTCTCCCCTAAGACCACTGGGCGATTGTTGACAAATTTCATATAGAAGCCTTCAGAGCTTTTGGAAACAAAATATTGTTCAAATGGGCCAGGTCACGTGACCAACATGGTCGCCATGCCGATATATGGAAACAATAAACTTTTAAAAATCTGGTCTCCAGAACAAATAAACGTATGTCCTTGGAGCTTGGTGTATACCGTTATGTTTTAAAGTACTTCCAAGATAATTCAAATGATGACCATGGATTGACTTTAATTTTATTTATGGCAGGGTTAAATTTAGTCTCTGATGCTTTTGTGGGAAACTGTCAGAGTTGGGGGAACGAAACTTTGTTCAAAGAGTTCAGGTCATATGTACAATATGATCGGCATGCTCATATACGGCAAAGCATTAAAAAAACTTCTTCTCAGGAACCATTTGATCTTGAAACTTGGCATGTAGGGTAAGTACTCAAATACTATTAACTAAATGAGTAGTTAAAGATTTCTAAGTACCAGTGGACAATTAGTCATTCTTTCGCATTGGACCATGATCACTCATATTTCAACAACTTCAGAGTCTCAGCCGAACAAAGCTACTGAGCTGATTGAAGCAAAGTGTCCTATGGGACCGCCATGAGTCAGAGAAACGACACTTTGCTTGAATGGTTCTTGTCACATGACCAAGATGTCCATCGTGGTAATTACCTTTAAAGATCTTCTTATTTCCATTCCCAATTGGCGCAAGACATTGAAACTCATAGGCATCATTTGGGATTTATATACTATCAGGTTTGTTCAAATGATGACATTAGTTTGACATTTGTCCTTTTTATTCAGGTGAGCAATTCAGGGCCTCATTGTCCTTTTATTGGGTGCGACAACCGAAAGTGGCCAGCTGTAGCAATGAAGTAGTGAAGTCACTGTTATTCGTTTAGTTCTAAACATATATAATTAGATTATAATCTACTTGTCTGCTTTAGAAATGAATTCCATCCGGTAAATCCTACCTCAGCAATTCACTACTGGAGCTGGCTTTAAAATGGCATTCCCTCTTTTTTCTGTTTGCCTTGCATTCCTCTCTCGTTCATACTTCTCAGGAGTAGTGAAGTCACTGTTATTCGTTTAGTTCTAAACATATATAATTAGATTAAAATCTACTTGTCTGCTTTAGAAATAAATTTCATCCGGTAAATCCTACCTCAGCAATTCACTACTGGAGCTGGCTTTAAAATGGCATTCCCTCTTTTTTCTGTTTGCCTTGCATTCCTCTTTCGTTCATACTTCTCAGGAGTAGTGAAGTCACTGTTATTCGTTTAGTTCTAAACATATATAATTAGATTAAAATCTACTTGTCTGCTTTAGAAATGAATTCCATCCAGTAAATCCTACCTCAGCAATTCACTACTGGAGCTGGCTTTAAAATGGCATTCCCTCTTTTTTTCTGTTTGCCTTGCATTCCTCTCTTGTTCATACTTCTCAGGAGTATTGCCACGCCTGAATGAGGAACATGCCTATACTATCTTAGTTTTCGTTTCTTGAGGATGATGAGAAGACATTTAAGTGGGTAACACCGTTATATACATACTTATCTATAGTGTTTTAGTGATATATCACAGAGATGTTCAGAGTCATTCAGATGCATCTCATTATTAAGAAATTTTTCTGTTCAGTTTAAAAAAACTAACAAACAACGTTTTTGATATTTAAAACGGGCTTTATGGCCAAAGAGCAAGATGTGTATATTTCTTCTTCATTATTTTCTATTCTTGTTTACATGGTCTAGAAGAATATAAGTATCTTTAAATGATCTATAAAAGTGGCTGCTACAGTCTAGAACATCGTTGTTGTTGTTTTTTCAGATATAAATGAGTGTGAAGGTCCCGGATTGATATGCGATCAGAACTGCACAAATACTGTCGGAAGCTTTACTTGTACCTGTGCTAATGGTTTTATGTTCATAAATGGATCTTGTCAAGGTAATGACAAACATTTCTTTATGTCATACACATAACATACGTTCGAGAGTGTTCCGTTAGGCCTTTAACATAAATATGCTGTGCAAGAGCTTTGACTAGAAAAAAACATGCTAACTGCTTACAGTATAAGTTGGTTTTGCAAGCAGAGACAAGTTAAGTTAAAAAAAATCTGCGACTTTTTTCTGGGGAAAACAGAAAATGGAATGTTTGATGACCTGTTAATAAAACTCTTGGAAGGCTGCCCTTTGCAATAAAGAACACGGACAAGAACGAAAATTGTAAACTCTTCGTAGAACAGCATTGTCATTTGCAAGTCTGCAAGCGACCTTTGTCCCCAGCTTAAAGGTACTAGAGTTTCAAATTTACCAGCACCACCTCAAGGATATCAAATGAATTAAAATAATATTTACACCCCGTTAAAGAACGGGATTACTTCTTAGAGCCTCAATAGGCCTCCTACAGTCAGCGGAAGTGAAGTAAAAATCGTGTCCATGAAGGTTCCAATCGGAAAAAAAGACTATTTGCAAAATCAAAGACATGATTCAATGAGTCTCGTGTATTCTGAGACTCTTCGTATAACAACGATGACGGTTAGGCTGCATTCGCATCTTAAGGTAGACGAATACTGAATAGAAATATTGGCGGGGCATTCAAACCATTATACCATCTAAATAACCCAAAGAGCTGTTTGGATAAACAAGAAAAATAATAATTATTAAGTAATACCAATACTACTACTTAATTATTATTATTTTTCTTGTTTGAGGTAGAGGTAGTAGCGGTATCACTTTTCTTATGATTATTAACACTATTATTACATTATTATTATTATTACTACTACTACTAGTGTAATAATTATTATTATTGTAACTATTATTATAGTGGCGGTAGTGGTGTTAATTAATATTGTAAGTAGTCAGAGTGGTAGTTGAGGTAGTAGAGGAGAAATTATCATTATTATTATAATCTTTATTATCACAATTATTACTGTATTCACTTATCACATTATTAGTAGTGGTAGTGGTGGTTGTGATGTCTCTGCTGCTTCTATTGGTTCTGCTATTAATAATGATGATTATGAAGGTCTAATACAAATACCGCTACTGATACTGACACCAGTATTATTGTTATTGTAATTATTGTTATTGTTATTATTATCATTATTATTATTAACACCAGGATATTGTGTTACTAAATAGTAGTATGTATGGTTTAATTAGCTAATGGTTGTTTGTTTCTATTATGAGCTGCATCATACCACATATCACATATTCTGACAGTTTAATGTGTATAAGTCTAAATACTTCTGTTGCTCCAGTGTTTGGCGCTGAATGGTGTCATGACGTTTTGATGTCGGGAATCCGACGTCATGACGTCGTGACAACGTTGCCCATAACAAAACAATTCAAAATGGTAGGCTGCAGCAACAATAAAGCAATGTAGTATTGAAAGGAAAATAAACTTCTTGAAAAAGGCTTTCATTAGCCGAAACGTTGAAAGGCTTGTGAGGAATAAACTGTGAAAATATATATGTAACAAAGATTGTGCGATTATATGACTCAGAATAGATTCAAATTGCGGACTGTCTTCTGTGTTTTCAACGATTTTAAGAAAACGTATGTTAAGAATAATAAATAAACAATTGTCAATAAAACAAACGTTCAAACAGATAAAAGCCGACCAAACAAATGACCTGAATCAACGGATAAGCGTGGATCGCTGTCCTTTTATATATACGATAGCTCGGTCCAAAAGTTTTCAAGAAACCTTCTTACGAATTGTGTTAGTAGCACCATTGCAAAATATGCCCAAATGTTAATCTGTGAAGTTGAGACATTTTTGAGAGATTCTTTTTTTTAAAATTTAGACTGTCATTGCAAAGCACAAGAGAATAAAACAATCGAACAGAACTTCATACTGTTTTCTTATCTACTATATGGCAGAACTCAATTATGTCATATTATGTGTTTGAGGAGGAGAGCCTGTTGTGTAGATTAAGCGCCACTAAGGATGTTAAATTCTGAAAGGGTCTTTGTTCACTAACTTTTATTATGAAAAGTCAAGGATCAATAGTTAAATCAGCTTACAGAACAACCTTTCCTTTGCCTCTGTGACCAATCTGGAACATTGCACTTTGACCCATTATATCAGCACTGCATATACCATGAAGGACAAAGCAATTTTTTATGAAAAAAGGGATAATAATTTGACTAAATAATGAGGATTTCATAATCAATGCACAAAGTTTCTTTCCCTCTCTCTGTCTCCCTCTTTCTCCTCTCTCTCTTGAATGTCTGTCTGTCTGACTCACTCTCTTTTGTTCTTCTTTTTCTCACATTTGAAATAGTACACCTATGTTTAAACAGGATGCGCATTTTTTATCATCTCCAGCTCCTTTACAACACAGTCCTTATCATAATCGTCTTCCTGAATGATTAATGAAATATTGCAAAAACAAACATGTTATGAATATTTCAAATAACAAATTAGTTATACGGTTTGTTCACGAGAAAAAGATTTTAATATGTAATAAATAGTTGCATAATATCCATCAGAAACGGTCACAGTTGATTGGATCATGTTTTTTCAGGACAGTCTGCGAAAAGTGTTGGCGATATATCCTGTCCCGTAAGCTGCATCCAGTTTGTTTAAAATATGGGACTGAAATGATATACAATCAAAAATAAATCATCATTTTCAGATAAGCTTAGTTTTTAATACATGCTTAATACATGCTTACGTTTTGTATGCTCGACAGGTCTTTGTTCGTAATTCTTACCAGTTTCAGAAGACTAGTAGAAAACAATTGTTCATGTTTGACGATTCATCATCGTTAATTTTATGATTTATATTCCTAATTATGACGAAACGGTGTGTAACATGAGTGTTTACCTCGTTTGATGAATCAATGAGAAAGGTTTTGTGTGTTTTCTTTAATCTGAAAAGCATCAATTGCCAACCACGTTCGTTTAAATGTTTTCAGTCCCCCCCACCCCCAATCCACCGGCCTATGTAAAACACATAAAAATGATCGTGTGTTAGGCACCGTCTCTAAGGTTTTATGCAACTTCTGTTCTGAGCAAATGTCTTTTCAACATTTTCCATGTCAGATTTATTTTTGAATTTTATATTTTTATATAACTCAGAATCTTTTTTTGAACAGAGAAACACTGTAACACAGAATATCACATGCAATCACTCTATAATACATATGTATCAGTATACTACAAGAAACAGTTTCTATGCCCCCAACTTCGTTGAAGTTGAGGGGGCATATTGGTTTGGGCCTGACCGTCCGTCCGTCCGTCCTTCCGTCCATCCGTACGTTCGTAACGCTTCATTTACTCATGAACCGTAACTGCTGGGGTCTTGATATTTCATAGATAGGTAAATTAAAAAAAAAAAGCCAGAGGACACGTATATTTTTTTCTTGTCCATCAGCCTTGAACTTGAAGAGTTATGCCCCTTTTTTAAAAAATCAAATGAAAGTTTTTCCCAAAGGCATGGGAATACCGTTTGAGCTAGGATACTGATATTTAGCATACTGCTAAGGCCAAGGTGTAAATCACCTGATTAACTTTTGGGAAGATTCCTTGAAAAAATGATTGAATTATGCGCTTTATTGAATTTGGCATTTTCCAACTTTTGAACCGTTTGACCTAGAACCCTAATTTTAGATATACTATTAGTATTTGAGGTGCTGATCATTCTGATGATAGTTGCGTTATGATGCATTCATTATTGACAGAGTTATTCCCCTTTTCTCATCTGTATAAAGCATATATATGGGTGGTCTATTTCTCAAGAATAATAAAAACTGGGGCCTTGATATTTATAAAATGAATAGAACATAAAAAATGAGCAGACCAGTATTTTTTTCTTTCCCATCTGCCATGTACTGGCAGATTTATGCCCCTATTCTAAAAAAAAATTAAATGAATCTTTGTTCCCAAAATCCTGAAAATACCGTTTGAGCTAGGATACTCATATTTGGCATACTGCTAGGGACCAAGTTGTAAATCACCTGATTAACTTTTTGGCAAATTCTGTGAAAAAATGGCTGAAATTTTATCCCTTCGTTGAATTTGGCATCTTTCCAACTTTTGAACCGTTTGACCTAGAACCCTAATTTTTGGTATACTATTAGTATTTGAGGTACTGATCATTCTGATGATGGTTGCGTTTTGATGCATTAATTATTGACAACGGTTTTTCCCTTTATCTGTATAGAACATATATATGGGTGGTCTATTTCTCAAGAATAATAAAAGCCGGGGCCTTGATATTTATAAAATGGATAGAACATAAAATTTGAGCACACCCGATTTTTTTATTTCCATCTGGCATGTACTTACAGAATTATGCCCCTCTTTTGAAAAATTACATTAAAGTTTGTTTATAAAATCCTGGGAATACCGTTTGAGCTAGGATGCTCATATTGGGTATACTGCTAGGCCGTGCTAGGGGCTAAGGTGTAGATCACCTGATTAACGTTTTGGAAAAATCCAATGAAAAATGACAGAATTATGCCCCTTTATTGAATTTTACATTTTTTAAACTTTTGAACCGTTTGACCTGGAACCCTAATATTTGGTAAACTATTATTATTAGAGGTGCTGATTATTCTGACGCTGGTTGCATTATGATGCAATCATTATTGACCGACTGATTCCCCTTTTCCCATCCATATAAAACATAATTATGGGTGGTCTATTCCTCAAGAACAATAACTGCTGGGTCCTTGATATTTATAAAATAAATAGACCATAAAAAATGAGCAGACCCATAATTGTTTTCTTTTCTGTCTGCCATGTACTTACAGAATTATGCCCCTTTTTTGAAAAATATTACATTAAAGTGTGTTCAAAAATCCTGGGAATACCGTTTGAGCTAGGATGCTCATATTTGGCATACTGCTAGGGGTCAACGTGTAAATCACCTGAATAACATTTGGCCGAATTCTGTCACGAAATGAGCAAGTTATGCTAGACATCTAAAGTTTGACACCTTTAGTGGCAAGCATATGGTTGGGGGCATAGTGTTTCACAAACACACTTTCTTGTTAATAATTATTCACTTCAAAGATATTTGATATATTAGTGGTCGATGGACCCATCTCTGTATTTAAATTATGCAAAATCATGCAGTGAGTCATGAGCTTTCGCTTTTGTTTAGCATTATGCAACATATCCGATCAGAAAATCTGTGATAGTCTGTACTAATACAGATAACTTCTTTATTGCTGCTATGAAGGGATTCTGAAAAAAATCATGTAATATGAATAGAGGTGGGAGTAATTCTGCGCCACTCAGCCGCAGTTTCTTACGTCCGATCAAATTGGTGACAACCATGGTTTATTTTGAGGTCACTTAACCGCATGTAACGTCGCGTGAACCGGTGTAGTTATTGACGTATACTTCATTACGTTCTAATGGATTACCACAGGGTTTTTCAATAAATGCACCGAGAATGTAAATATTTGGGTTTAACATCCAAACTACACATATGGAGACACAAACATCGGTTTTACGTCTCATCTGAAAGATCGAGGGATCAAGCCTGCGACTCCTGGATTGTAAGGCCAGCGCGTAAAACCACTACGCTGCCGCCGTTCCTCATGATGGTATTTACTATTTATTACAGACATTGATGAATGCCTGGGACTAAACGATTGTCAGCACGAATGTATAAATACAGTGGGAGGATATCGCTGCAGGTGTAAACCTGGATATATTCTAGATATGAATAACAGAAGATCATGTATTCGTAAGTACTCCTATATTGCAACAGATAGACTTTATAGGCAATAACAATTTTACAGAGAATTGTTCCCGTAACAAATAACCGTTTTAATTAAGATTTAATATTTTGGGGTTATTACTTGCCAACTATTAGGAAACATTTAAAGCAATTGGGTGCAATTTTATTTTTCTGAACGTGCTAAGAGTGGGATAGGTCAGCTGGAACCGAATTGTTTATATACAGAAGGTTTCAAAATATCTGATGTACTTTCAATTTTGATATTCTCTCTAATAATACAGATACCAATACAATGTTTATTGTTTACAGCAACGTGACGAAAAGACATCACCATTTTGCATGCAAAGAAATGGTGAACGTTTACGTTATGACGTCACACATGACGTTTTTAAGTTGTTATTTTCCATAAAATAGTTCCAGGACATCATAAACTCTTTACTACGGAATTGGATTTCCTAATTTTTGTAACCAGAATGGTATAAAATCTTTGTCCTGGAGACAGGTTAGTAAGTAGACTGCAAGTTAATAGAGTAGTGAAATGATTTGAGGTATACGGGATTGTATTAGACTAGAGCCACAGTAACCGGGGTTGCCCAAAATACAGCAAGATGCAACGGGAATGTTGCGGAGGTCAAGCAGCTGATTTATGCGACACCACAGAGGTCGATAAGAACGTTTTTTTCTGACATTACGAATGCTTTCAGTGTCACTAGTATGTACAGAATTCTGAGATTTGATTTAAAATTTACACCTTACAGTACCACTGCTCCAACGCCTTACAAAAAGTTATGTCAGCCAACGTTTTGAATTATTATTTAGGTGACACACAACGCCAATCTTCTCAACAACATTTTCCTCAGTGACGAGTCCCACTTCTTCTTAGATCAATGATTAAAATAAATCACACCATTACTGGCCAAATGTCAAGCCGGACATTTTGTTGAAAAAACATGTCATCGCGAGAAAGTAACAGTATGGACAGCCATCACCACTAAAGGGATAAATTGACTGTTCTTTTGCCAAAATGATGAAGAAAACACTTAAACCATCAAATGTGAAGTTCATTTCATAGATGGTGGCAAACACATGAATTAGAACTGGGATTGTTATTTTAATATCTTTTACTTTCAACGCACATACATTGTGCAAGGCAGCTTATATAAAAATAATAGACAAATGAAAGACATACGACAAAACAGATGTTCCCCTCCCTGAGCTTTCCCGGCAGTATAATTTTCCCTGACTATTGTCTAGTTAAAACATCCCGTGGCCTTGAAAATAGGGTCAGGGTTACCTATTTTTTACCCCCTAATTATACCCTTTTCTATGTTTGTTCATAATACATCCATTTATTCAGGAGAGATATTGCAGTCAAGCCATTTTTCGACATTCTTTGACCTTCTGTGACCTTGACTTGAAAACAATGTCAAAGTCATTAAGATATAATGAGTTTTTTTTTTTTGTATCTCCTAGTGATATATCTGTAAAAGTTTGATTAAATCCATCTTTCCATTCAGAAAATAGAGAGCACACAAGCCATCTTAACACTGAGTCTCGCTGACCATCTGTTACTTTGAAAATGGGCCAAGGTCACCAAATATCTAATATGTTCTTTTCCATCTCCCAGTGGTTCAGGAGACAGAGGACTGACAAGCATTTTTAACGTTTTTTTACCTTTTGTGGCTTTGAAAATAAAGCCAAGGTCACCAAAATATTATCAGTTCTTTTCTTCTATCGTATGATGTATCTGTGCAAGTTCCAAAATGCAAAATCCATCCATCCCTAAAGGAGACAGAGTGCACACAAGAAGCTACATGCACGCAGACGGGGACGTCGACGCAAACGAGATCCACACCTATAGTAATATATCCCTCTTTTCCCATGATGGGTCGGGGAGAGGGGCATATAAACATTAGGAGCTTGTATTTCTTCCAATTTAATTTGTTTTCTGGACCAGTTTGTACGTTTTACCATGAAAACTGATAATCCTGAAACTTCATTGTAGCTGAAAATGAGTGCAGTGGAAATGATGCTAACACCTGCTTATCCCAGAATGCTGATTGTGTAATGGTAGATGGACAGCCTACTTGTGAATGTCAAAAGGGATATGAGAAAGGTCCTGATGATATTTGTACAGGTAACAAATAAAGCATACAATATAACTATACACTTTTCTGCTTTTAGACCGAGATCGTTGATCTCAAAACGAATCGAACTAAATGGCATATGCGTAGGGCGCGGGTTAGAGATTCGTAAAGCCGTTTAAATCTGTAGACATACAATTAATTATAAGGGAAAAAGATGTAAGAGTCTTCGCACAACGTGCTTCGATGTATTGATAGAGATTAAAAATATGATATAATCCTTCTGTCCTAAAATACAAACCTGGTTTCCAATAGTAATCGGATTTCGAAATGCTCAGTCTTTACTATTATCTAATACATTGTCAACTCACATTTTTCATAAATGTGAGGCTGTGCATAGAAAGTTTCACTACAAGGGACTATAAATGTGACATTTTCGCCTCATCCTTACTAGTGTACGAAACGTGCCTGGTGGAATTCCCTTTTCTATTTAGGTATTATAGCAGGTGACCAATATACAGTTGTATATTGTATTTTAGAATACAATTTTCATAATTAATTCATACTTTATTCCAAAAAAAGTAAAAAGTATGCAAAGACCAGGAACTGAAACAATCAAAATCCAAATCCAGCCCTCAAACCATAGTTGGAAACAACTAAGATTACAAATAATCAAGATACAGAGAACATATGGCCAACCGAGTGAGCAGCTTGTTCCCAAAAGGTGGCCACTCAGCAACCCAAACCGAACCAAAAATAATGAGAACATACATAAGGTAAAACATCACAGAAACTCTGACACCAAAAACAGGCAACAGAGAACCACAACAGAACTACCGCCTTGGAACGGTCAGTAATGAATTACGGGGGGGGCTTAAATCGATTTTACAGGCCCAACCTCACCCTCAGTTTCTGAAGTGGTACAAAACATTTAGTCGGTTGTTCGGTTCGCATGATAACCCTCTAACTCGTCAATGAATCATCACGGTAAACACATACATCAAATTTCAACACCAAATCCATGTTTGTTGCTGTTTGTTTCACCCATACATGATCAAACTTTGAAAGATACCTTTTTTTGCTGGGAAAACTGTATTGATTCAATATTACTTACAACGTTATATCAACGACCAGCAAAGCCATGTGTTTATGTTTAATTCATTTTTACTTTTTTCCTAGTCTCACAGCTGTAGTAAACAACAAGTGTTCGCTAATGCTTGCCAATAATATTTTGGTTTTTCTAGTGAGATATGATACTCTACGGCGAAACCGCCGATTGTTTTTGCAATACTGGTAATGGAAAATACTTCACAATAGTATCCAAAAAGTGATTTTATCGTAGTCTAGTTTGTATTGTTATAAGAATAATTAGATCATTAGAGCGTTTAATGTCAGTACTTTTCGAGAAAAATTGCACTATAAAAAGAGACAGTGATCAGGAATTGATACAATAATGTTCCACATCCCGCTTTTTAAACCAAAAGGGAATAAAACACACACATAATTTGACAAACACTCACGAGAGACACGCACGGTACATCAAATGAACAGCTCTTTTCCAAACAGGTGGTCATTCAGCTACAATGATTTAAAACAATAACAACATTTGTTTTACCTAATTTTTAAATAGCAAACAAAACATAAAACAGACTTGGCAGCTACCCAGGTGACCATAATACTAGAGACCATAGACAAGCGGATTTAACAATAGGTAACACTGAGGAAAGACAACAGAACTACCGCCTACGGTCGGCAGTAGATTTACTAAATGGCTTAATCAAGCTTTACTGGATCCAAACCCAGTGGTTTGAAAAATTCAGTTAAATGTTCAGTCCACATGAAAGTTCTCTAACCCATCAATGTATCATTAGAAAGCAAACAAATTATGGATAAGATTTATGATTAATCAGAGTTGGGGACTCGACGGAAACAATGTATTGCTACACCTGGCGATCACTGGGGTCTAAAGCATAATCACTGAAATAACGGAGCAAAATTAAACAAACAGTCGATCTTAAATAACCAAGCGAAAAACAAGACAATGTCCAACTATAATACATAGGTTTTTGTCGAGCCCATAAGTGATTCTGATGCCCAACCAACCATCATGCAATTAAAGATTGTAGCAAAGTTACTGACCTTAATTGGATTTACGACCTAAAATTTAGACTGAAGCATTACATGTATAATATCGTGTGTCTATAAGTGATTAGTAAAAATCACCCCTACTTTCGACCTTTTTTATAGACTAAGTCACCATAACATTCTGCTGCAAAAGAGATTTTACTCCGCTCTTAAGTTTAGATAAGTAAAACGATTGGGGATGATCAGGAATTAATACAATCAAAATCCACATCCCCCTTTCAAAATTAATAGGGGAAGAAGCACACGCACGCGGAAATTGACACAAGTTCACGAATGACACACACGATAACCCGAATGAATAGCTCTTTCCCAGACAGGTGTTCATTCCGCTAACACAATCATAAACAACATCAACATTTTTATCTAATTTATATTCAACTTACAAAACGAAACAAAACAAGGAAGATGGGAAGCAAAACAGGTAACCAAACCGCTACAGAACATAGACAAGCGGACATAGCACAATGTAGCGTCAAGGAACAACAACAGAAGTACCTGCTTGGAACGGTCAGCAAAAGATTACGGGGGGGAGGGCTTAAACATGTTTTACTGGATCCAAACCTCGCCCTCTGCTTCTGCAGTGGTTCGATACATTTAGTTAGCTGTTTGGTCCGCATGAAGGTTTCTTAACCCATTAATGACGCATCATTGGAAACAAACAGATCGCGTATAAGACCTATGATGAATCAGAGATAAGAAATCGACGGAAATAATATGTTGCCACACCAGGAGACCCCCGGGAAGTGAAGTCAAACGTCACCACTAAAATACCGCAGCAAAAGTAAACCAATAGTTAGACCCCAAATAACCAGGCAACAGAAAAGGAAAACTCCTTACCCAAGCAACTAAACTTCGTAGCCCTATGTCGGGCCCATCATTGAGCCTGATACTTGACCATCCGGCGTGCAATTAAAGAGGGAAGCAAAGTTATTAACCATGATTGGGTTAACTACGAAACATGCAGACTGTAGCATCACATTTATGTTATATCCAGTATGTTTTTAACTAAGGACAATTTTTCTGAACTGATCAGAAAAAATCAATGCTATCTACAAGTTTTTTGAATTTATATACTAAGTCGCCATAAAGTTCTGGTTCTGATAGGCCGTGTTGCAAAATACGTTTTAATCCGACCTTGAATTAAGAAATTAATCGATAGTGTCGGCGATAGAGACTATACAGAACACCGTATTTTCATTTACTATTTTCAGACATAAAAGAATGTGACCTTAATCCTTGCAGTCAGATTTGTAATGAGGAAGATGGTGGGTATTCATGCCAGTGCGAATCAGGATATAAACTTGGTCTTGATTCTAAAACCTGTTTAGGTGAGTCTTTTATTTTGAATACCATGTTATTGCTCCAATAATAACATTTTGGCAGGACTACAAATTATCATAGCATATCCCTCCTCAACCTACACACTACTAAATACAAGCCCGAAAAATCTACAGTTGAACTCAAACCAGTATAGATTTGAGTATTCTGTAGATCATATTTCAAGTGAATATGAAATCCTTCAAAATATGCTAACAAAGGTCGGAAATAGAATTCAAAGACAAGTAGCTCTAGCTTAAGCATTAGCTTAACATACATGTTTTCTCTCAGGTCGTGTTTAGTAAAATTACCATCTTAAAATGATTATAAGTGAATAATAGTAACTAAATAGTTTCAGTTTTTTCCGGCGTTACATAATTGAGAACAATATATTGTTGTGTTGTTTTTTTGTATTTAGGGTTAGTCGCAGAAGGACATTAGTACGTGTATACACGAAATACAGTATGCTTTGTTGGAACAATTTGAAACTTGATTGTGTCATTTTCTGAGTTGTATATAATGTCATTCTGCGATCGGTCATCACATAATGTTATTGAATGTTACTAATGAGGTTGTTGTAATGTTGGCAGCCACTTACAGTTACGACTTTAGTTGACTGACCCTCTGAGTTTTACAGATGGGATAGCAGGGTATAGATATTATGAAGTTAAACCGATCTGCTTTATTTGTTCCTCTGGTGCTTTTCTTGCAGAGAAGGGATTCTCGATTCGAAAGTATTTTATCTTCAGCGCAGGTTGTGTTAAGTGTTGTATTGTAGCCGTGAAAAAGATTTTTCGTACTTTATATTATTGCACTTATATATTTTTGGTATTTTTGAATCGCTTGTTTCACTCCGAGTCTGGTTGAAAACGGTATTATAAGGGCCTCGTCAGACGAAGTCTGCGGAGGCTCTATAATAATAACCTTGTTCGTCTGTCTGTCTGTCCGTCCGTCCTTCTATCGGTCCGTCAGCGCTTTGTGCCCGGTCCATAACTCTTAATCCATTCGAGATATTTTCACGAAACTTTGTACAAATATAAAGCATCATCGGACGATGTGCAGAGAACAAGAAAAAATTTCCATCTATATTTCTACAGAGTTATTTTCCCTTGTGATTTTAAGAGAATAAATGTGTCCGCTCCGGAACTCTGACACCGTTCAAGATATTATCACGAAACATGGTATAAATATAAAACAGATAGACAGACAAAAAGACATGATGTGCAGAAAACAAGAACCATGACTTCACCTACAGTTTTATGTAATTATGCGCCTTTGAAATTGTTAGTATGGAAATCGTGTCGTCTCAATAACTATTGTGTGTCGGGTCCATAGCTCTGAAACTATTTGAGATATTTTTTCGACACTTGGTACAAATATAAAGCATCATCGGATCATGTGCAGAGAACAATAACCGTAACTTCACTTACCTTTTTATATAATTATGTTCCTTTGTAATGTTTAGTATGGAAAAACTGTCCGCTGTATAACTTTAGAACTGTCAAGGTATTTTCATGTAACTTTGTACAAATATAAAACATCATCAGATTATGTGCAGTGAATACGAACCATAACTCCAACAGCATGTCATAGAGTTATTCCCCTTCGTTATTTCTATATATAGAAATAGTGTCTGCTGTATAACTTTAAAACTGTCGATGATATTTTCACAAAACTTGTACAAAGATAAAGCATCATCATACAATGTGCAGAGAACAGGAACCATAACTCCGCATATATTCCTTACAAAATTATGTCCCTTTGTAATTTTGTGTATGAAATAGTGTCTTCTCTCTAGCTTTGAAACTGCCAAAGATATTTTCACAAAATCTGATATAAGTGTAAAGCATCATCAGACGATTTGCAGAGAGAAAGAACTGTAACTCCATCTACATTTTTACGTAATAATGCTCCATAGTAATTTTCAGTATAGAAAAAAATAAAAACTTTAAAACTGTTGACGATATTTTCATTGAACTTTGTAAAAATATAAATCATCATTAGATGATGTGCCGAAAACTAAAATCATAACGCCACCTACAGTTTTAACAGAATTATGACCTTTTGATATTGTCCCAATGCAGTTAGTTTTTGCTCTGTAAGTTTAAAACTGTCGAAAAAAATCAAATTACTTGGTACAAATACAAAAGCATTTAATTTATCAGACAATGTGAGAGAACGAGAACGGTAACTTCAACTACATTTTTAAAGAATTATGTCCCTTTGTAGTTAAAGGAATGTAGAACTTGCCCGAGCTTTCACTATAAAGCCTTTGAAGATATTTTACAGATATAAAGCATCATCTGAATTCGGACAGAAGATCTGAAGGTGTGCAGGTGGAGGAACGGTCACTCCAGTTTCCTGCTTCATAGACACTTTGCCCTTGTTTTGATCAGTCATGATTTTGTATTTGTCCATATCTAAATGACTCTATCAGAGGCATAATTCCAAACAATATATAAAATATTAAAGAAAGACACGAGAATAGAAAGTTGTTATTGTTATTTCTAGTTGAGACCATATGACTTAAATGCCGTCAAGAGGTCCGTAAAGGGGGGGGGGGGCTATTTTATTATTAGCTCACCTGAGCCGAAGGCTCACAAGGTGAGCTTATAGAATAGGAAGGGCCGTCGTCCGTCGTACGTCGTACGTCCACACTTTTAAAAATTAATATCTGCTAAAGTAGCGAACCAATCTTAATCAAATTTTATATGTAGCATTGTTGGGATAGGGGATTGATTGCATGTAGTTTTGGGACAGATTGGGATAAAACTGTGGTTACCATGGCAACAAAAAGATCCCATATACTTATAATGGAGAAAATGTTGTCCGGGTCCTAGCTTCTTCATTTTTGATCGCAACTTCTTGTAACTTGCAGGTATTCAGGACAGCCAAAACATCTTGGACGAGTTCGAAGTTGGGCCAGGTTGGATCATTCTGTTTAGAGTTACTTGCCCTTGAGCGATTAAATATTCTCCCATAGACTTATAATGGAGAAAATTTTGTCCGGGCCCTAGCTTCTTCATTTTTGATCGCGACTTCTTGTAACTTGCAGGTATCCAGGACAGCCAAAACATCTCGGATGAGTTCGAAGTTGGGTCAGGTTGGATCATTCTGTTCAGATTTACTTGCCCTTGAGCGATAAAATATTTTCCCATAGACTTATAATGGAGAAAATGTTGTCCAGGCCCTAGCTTCATCATTTTTAATCGCAACTTCTTGTAACTTGCAGGTATCCAGGACAGCCAAAACATCTCGGACCAGTTCCAATTTGGGCCAGGTTTGATCATTCTTTTCAGAGTTACTTACCCTTGTTCGATGAAATATTTTCTTGGTTTCTACTGATCCAATCCTTTTCAAACTTGCAGGTAACGAGGAAATGCATAATATCTTAAACAAGTTCAAATTTTGGCCAGATCAGGCCAACCCTTGAGCATCGGAAAACATTCCCATTGACTTATAATGGTGAAAACAACTTCATAAATACCTCAGAGACCAGTGGGCCGATCGCAATCAAATTTTATCTGAAGCATCATTGGGGTGGGAGAAAGGCTGCATTAGGTGGGACGATTTCGGTTTAACTTCAGACAAGTGATAAGTATGGCAATATCTTAGACAAATTCGCATTTCAGCGTTCTGAGGTCAAGGTCAATGTCACAGTGGCTATTTTAAGAAAACCTTTGTCATCGCTCTAGCGCCTTCATGTATGGGCCGATTCTGATTAAAACTTCACAAAAATGTTGAGTATGACAATATCTTAAATAAGTTTGCGTTTCAGCATCCTAAGGTCAATGTCGAGGTCACAGCGGCTATATTTAGAAAAACTTTGTTATCATTCTAGTGCCTTCATTTATGGAATGATTTCGATTGTACTTTATAAAAGTGATAAGTATGATAATATCTTGGATAAGAACGCGTTTTAGCATTCTGGGGTCAAGGTGAAGGACACAGTGGCTATTTTTAGAAAAAAAACTTTGTCATCGCTTTAGCGTCTTTATTTAAGGACCAAATTCGATTCAATTTCACACAAGTGATTGGTATTACAATATCTTGGACAAGTTCGCGTTTCAGCATTCTGAGGTCAAGGTCAAGGTCACAGTGGCTATTTTTAGAAAAACTCTGTCATCCCTCTAGCTGCTTCATTTATGGACCGATTTTGATTAAAACTTCTCACAAATGTTTAATATGACAATATCTAGAACAAGCTGGCATTTAAGCGTCCTAAGATCAATGTCAAGGTCACAGTGGCTATTTATAGAAAAACTTTTTCATCGCTCTAGCGCTTTAATTTATGGACCATTTTTTATTTAACTTCACACAAGTGATAAGTATGGCAATATCTTGGACAAGTTTGCGTTTCAGCCTTCTGGGGTCAGGTTCAAGGTCACAGCAATTATTTTTAGAAAAACTTTGTCATCGCTCAAGCGCCTTCATTTATGGACAGATTGTTTATGCCCCCGTGACGATAGTCAGGGGGCATTAAGATTTGCCCCTGTCTGCCGTCTGACCATCTGTCCCTCCGTTCGTCACACTTTGTGGTATAGAGTTTGTGTAATCAACTTCTACAGTTTTCAGTGGATCTTTTTCTAACTTTGCATGCACTTTGTGGACATATTTGACAGTTTCAAACTATCAGGTTTGTTCAGTTGATGATCCTCATTTTACCTTTGAACATTTTACTCAGGTGAGCGGCTCAGGGCCTCATGGCCTTCTTGTTTTTATTTATGAAACTGTATCAAAATGAGCATCTTGTTTCTGTTTTAGCTTGTGAAGATGGCACGTATGGGACAGAGTGCAGCCTGCCCTGTACATGTAATAATCAAAACACGATAGAATGCGATGGAACAACTGGTCAGTGTACTTGTAGAAGTGGCTGGAACGGAAATAACTGTTCAGATGATATTGATGAATGTTCAGCAAGTGAGGACTTTAACTGCACAGCCAATTCAGAATGCGTAAACACAAATGGCTCGTACATCTGCCAGTGCACCGCTGGATTTATCAAAAACAGTTATGGAGACTGCACTGGTAATGTGCTTTAATGACTTTCAATATGACCCTGTCTTTCTCCAATCTAGCTGAAGATGAAACAGATTGATTATGTTCAATATAGCCCTGCTCTGAAATTAGCTCTGTCCAAATTCCAAAATTTTGTCTTTCCGTAATTACTTTACATGTACATGTAAATTTGTAGAACACTTTTCTCAGGAACAGCACATCATATAATTGTTCATGTAGAGGAAGGCAGTAAGTTGCTGCATCTTCGGTTTGTGAATTGGGCTCATAGCCCTTTTTCGTTTTTGTTGTTTTTTCCCTCTGTTTTATTTGTGTTTCTCTCCATATTTGCAACGTTGAAGTGGTAAGTGATAGTTTTTTTAGTAGTTATAAATCCTAGGATTTCTAAAACTTAGTACACATGTAGTCTTACAGTAGACACCGTATTATTGTATTATTGCATCGTGAGATTGAGAATCGGTCTCATTGCCATTTTTCTTTATTTGAACTGCTGATTTACTAGAATACGTGGGGTTTTCCGAGAAAGAACTTACGCTGCAGTATCAAAAGATCATATGTCGGGTTTACAACTGTATAATTCTCTTTAATTCATTTTTCGTTTCATTCATATATCCAACAGTTCTATTTTGTTATACACTTTTATCACTGATTAACTTTAACAAGTAGACATTGTGTCGTTGTATTATGGAATTGAGATTCAAGCTCATTGTAGTCCACTTGCTGATTGCAAATTTTGGACACTCTAAATTTAAGTCCAAAAAAATGTTGTAGAAACATATTTTTCAACATGGCCTAACGTTCAAACGTATTTATCGTATTTATTCTATCCTGGCATTTTTGTGAGAATAGAAATATCAAGATGGCAAACAAGATGACCATCGATGTATAAAATCTCCTTAACCTGCTTAGGTACATTCTACAATCGTTTTTTTTTTCTTATATTTTTGCTGTCTCTATATTGGTTTTGGAGGCATAAGAATCGGTTTAATTGACTTCAACTGATATCAGGACACACCATTTACACAAATTGCGGAAGAGAAGGGGGCAGACTTATCGACAAATTTGCTAAAGTTTGCCAAATTTAGGTTTTCCGCATAGCTAGTCAGATGCTGATCTACAGCAAATCATCTAAAGCACCGCTGAATCTGCACGAAATTTATCTGCTGGAACTCTCACCGATGGAAAAATGTATTTTTATCTTTTCGTAGTGTTTTCGTCCTTAACTAGGAAGTTTAAAATCCAAAATTGCAATGTTGAGAAACGTAGAAACGTAAGAAATTGATTCCTTTTGACATTTTCGATATAAGACTCGCATGTTTATATACGGGTTTGGATACGTTGAGCCAAACTCAATATCAACAAATAACACTTCCAGTTATTGCAAACGTTTATTGGATTTAAGGTATCACGGGATTTATAAGTTATACAAACGTTGCTCATGTTTTCCGACTGACTGCATATACTGTCTTGTGTATTTCAGATATTGATGAATGCTTTGAAGAAACAGACCTGTGTTCGCAAGATTGCATAAATACTGTTGGCAGCTACGACTGTCAGTGCTTACCGGGCTACAAATCTTCCGGGTACAACTGCACAGGTGCGGAAATTGTAGTGGTCATACATCTTTGTCCAAAATTGCAAACATAGTTATTTTAATGCAGTAAACTGGTCACTTGCTTCTACTTCCCCATTACTAAGAAATATCTACCTCGACATTCAAAAGAAATACAACTAATTGTTTAGTTTTTTAAAGATTTCTGCTTAGGCACGATTTTACGTATTGCGTGGTCTTAACTGGAACTCAAGCAAAGTAAGAATAGGAGAGGTTGAAAATATCAATGCTTTTATCACTTTGACGCCCATACTTATTTTCGTGACATCAAAAGTGAAACATACTTTTTATACCTACCTTTTTATATTCCAAATTCGGGTAATACCAGTTATCGAGTTTTCTCTATTCTACTATTGACTAATATTAAATCAAATATACTGAATGTCAGAAGAAGCCTCCATAAGTTTATGTTCTTTCTCAGAGAACTGTTACAAAGCAAGCCTTAATCGATCATTACATATGCTATGTTTGTATCCAACCACAGAAAACGAAAAATATATGCGATTAGCATATCAAACAAAAGAGCTGTCATGCTGCCTCTAAAACAAATTAAAGTTCATTGCGACAGTTTCTTTTTCTTTTACAGTGTAGCATATTATGTTCAGAAATGGCCTTCGATATACAGAGAATGCAAAACTGTTATTTGTTTTGGATATTTACTTATTGGCTAAATTATAACATGGGTTAGGTTATTTTAAATCATTATTACATCTCTTTGTGTTCAAAAGAGGATATTTTTGAAGACCGATAGTGTCAGAGTTTATAGCTTTACACAGCAGCTTCTTTTGCGAACTTTCGTTTTATCTTAATAAGAATGGTACATAGAAAACCCTGTGTTAATGTAAAATGCCTGTCACACGTTTTTAATGTCAAACTTGGAAGTGATGTTTTCTACGAACTAAAGATAGCCTAAGAACAAACTTAATTTTACCACAATTGCTGTCGATAAAGGGATACAAAAAGGAGGTAATTTTATGCATGTGTTATCGCCCTTGAATTGATTTAAAAGCAATGACATAAGCCTCAACTAAGTATCCAATTCCCGGAACTTTATTAAAAATATACTAAATATATATCACCTTAACAAAACTATGCACATTAGAATGACATCAGCAGTACATGATTTACTGCCCTTGAATCAATTTCAGATCGATAAATTCAGTAGTGACGCAGAAATCAGTGAATAGAATTCTAATTAACTTATACTAAATATCACCATAACACATTGGTACATCGTATGTTTTGTCGGAATAGCTTCACTAAGCAATGAGTTGTTGTCCTTGAATTCGCATAAAATGAACAAATTGAGGCCTTACTAAGTAATCAATGACTGGAATTTCATGAAACTTATAAGAGTTATGTACTGTCATGACAATGTAGTGCAAATAAAGTTTTGTCATTATAACATCAGTAGTATATGATTTATTACCCGTGAATTTATTTGAAATCGACAAATTAGCCATAACTAAAGTACCAGTGAAAGAAACAAAATTGAAACTGAAATAAAAATGTGTCAACATAGTGCAGGTGTTTAAGAATGGTCTCACTTATGCCTCAGTGATGCCAGATTTGTTGTCCTAGATTTGATTTAAAGTAAAACAGTCCATAACAATTTTTATGAAATCATGACCAAACTAGGGCTTCTTCGGCGGTGGAAATACATAGAATTTGCTTGTTCGCAAAGGTTATGATTCGAGTAGGAAGCCGTTTAAAATTTGCTTGTCATTTGCATCTTTTTAATTTTCCTCAATACAGAAAACTTTGGTTCTTCTACTGTTAGAGATCTTGTGTCTCCAAAAACACATGAATACTTGAAATTAACAAACGAAAGCTAGAGACAGTTTTCTATTTTTGGTAATTGATTATGTATACTTTGTGGCCGATTCTTTTCTGCAATTGTTTTCATCAATGTTGCCTTGTTCATTTCGCTGACTTTGTAATTGTATATATTTACAAAGATTGTGAAGCTGGTAGATGGGGCACTGAGTGTCAGGAACACTGTCTCTGTGTACCTGGAAATACGGAGAACTGCACTTCGGGCACCGGTCGCTGTTTTTGCAAGACAGGATGGTCAGGTCAAAGATGCGAAAGTGATATAAACGAATGCCAGTTGATACACACATGTGACTCAACTACGGAAACTTGTGAGAATACGAACGGATCGTTCGTCTGTAAATGTAATGAAGGCCTCGGGAGAGAAGAAACAAAAGGATGCATAGGTAATAAAAATGCACTGACAGTTAAAATATGCTGTCGTATCGTATCGTGAACATGCAGAAACGATGACTTTTTTATGTGTTTTTTTTGCAGATAACCAACACATCCAATTTATTGGGGCCTTATTGGGGCCTTATTGTTACAAAAGGTGTAAAACCGCGAGTCATCCACCCATCCATTCACCCAAAAGGGTGGTATAACGTATCTGCGAGCAGCAAAAATCTCAAATCAGTCAGCTAGAGAGACTTAGTTATGTTCCTCTGTGTCCTCACAGCCAAGTGCGAAAAGCGAAAGCTCAAATAGCTTTTATGTATACACGAAAGGATCTATCGCATGCATGCATGAGTGCGGGTTCACCTTTGTACACTATTGTTTATGAATACAATTACTTAGAAGTAACGGATTTGCAGGCTTGTGAAAATGTACCCTTGTATTCTACGAACAGGGAAGACTCTGATCGTGCAGTCATATCTGGGTCTACATTTTTACATAACATTCTTGAATAGTAGAAAAAAATGAACCACATATACAGTTGAGTATTAACAGTTTACATATGACCTTATGCCCATTTTCCATGAAGCAAATTAAAAATATCATGTGAATCGCGTAAAAGGAACCTCTCAGCTTTCACTTAACCTCGGCACAGTGAGATGGACTTTGACTTCCTGTTGACTCTGATCAGACTGGACATTTTTGCGCAAGCAATCAGGTTCGACGTTGTAGGAATTACATTAAGGTTTTCCTTGCGTATATATGCTCGTATCGATGGCTAGAGGTCGGGGTGGTAGACTTATTGAGGGAAAAGTCTGTTGAAATGAGAGGGGGCGGGCAGGGGAGGGAGTGTCTAGAGACTAAAGTGGAGGTTTGGGTGGTAGATTAAATAAGGCAGTGTGTGTTGGGATGGGGGAGCGGAGGTCACGTCGAGGGCGGTAGTTTGGATGGTAGACTAGGGAAGAGGGGTGGTGTAGGTTTTGTGGGGGAGATTATTTTATTATTGTTTTTGAGTGGAGATAGGTGAAGGATAGAAGGCAGAATAGACTGATTGAGGGGAGCTGTAATAAGTTGGAGAGTTGCACTGTTTGGTCTTTGTACTTAACTTGCAGTCCTAACGCAACATAGACAATAAATGTTTTGGGACTACAGAACTTTATAACACTTCTTACAGCTGTAGTATTTGCGTTAAAATAGCGCCAGGGAATATCATTGCGTCGCACTAAGGCTGATATGACGTCGTTAAGCCGTTGGTTGCCGATGGCGAAGGATATTATGAACCACTAAAAACCTTGTCCAGTGTGAATTTATGCAGTGTGATCTATTTCGAATTGAGTCAGAATTATCTGGATGATAAGCTCATGGTTACTAATTTTGCATGCCCAGAACATGTGTTAAAATAGTTAACCCATCCGTACACAAAACTATTTGTAGCGACCAATTTATATTGTATTAAAAGGCGTTTCCAACCTGTCCGATGGACTGAATCTCGGGTAAGCAGTTTCGAGCAGGTTAGCCAAGCATCATACGAAGGACAGAGTCACCGAACACATTAACGAGAACTCGCAGAAGGTCCAGCATTATCACTACCCATGTCTAAACTGGATTGATTAGATTATAAATGTAACAGCAGCGAAAACCCCAGATTCGGAATTAATGAACGGAGCTTTAGTATGTGATATTGTAATGGAAGCAACCGCAAAGTTTTGGGTTCTTATAAGTATTTCAAAAAAAGATAATATTTTCAGATATTGACGAATGTCTAGCAGGGATAGCTGAATGTTTTCATGAGTGCGTGAACACGCATGGAAGCTATGAGTGTCGTTGTAATGAAGGATATAAAATCGAAGGAAACAATTGTTCAGGTAGTGTAAAGTGTAAATTAGTTAGCTTTAATACTTTTTGATATTATAGATTATATCACTGTCATCCATAGAAGTCATGCTTGGTTTTCGAAAATGACATTTTGCTTGCTGTATTCTTTCACTCTGAAATAGTTTGACTGTATAATTATTTCGCCAGTACAATTTAGACCATAATTCTGTGCATTTTAAATCAAAGCCGTCCGAATAATGACACCAACAGTCAGAAAACCTTTTGTAAGAAGGAAAACAGTAAATTCATAATAAAAATCAAACCGCAAATTGTGGTTACATTGAATCTTTAATATCAGAAGATAACCCGCAGTGTTTATGATATAGACACATGGGAATGTCAAATCTCTGACCGCCGATCGACGGAGATAAATATCGCAATCATTAAGTGACAATCGTCTACCTCATTATCAAAAGACTCAAACTCCAATAAAACTAGCTGTCTGAATTCATGAATTCAGTTTATTACGAAACTAGCGTAAACTGATTTGGCTCAACGGCTCATTTACACAAAAATTATACTTTGTGTTAGAGCTAAATGATACAAATCGAGCATCACTATATAAATTGCTCTCGGGGACTGCACACCTTTACTATTTTATACTTTAAAGTTAATGCTACCTCTTTGGCTCTGTTTTGAGATGTCCGACAGCAAAAACTAAGAGCAACAAAGCCGCCTTGTTTGTAGTAAGATTTCATCTGCAAATGGTGTTCAAAATAAAACTGCAGTTTCAACAGGGGGTCGAATGATTGATGTTTTGGCAACGGCAATTCACAACTGGTTATTAACAGCCGAACAGGCTGATGATATCTGGTTGTAACCAGACTGTGAGGTAATTGGCAGCCAGCTTATAAACTGATACACATTTTAAAAGACAGAAAACATTGGCTCAGTTAAAAGCATCACAGTTAATTCCCAGTATTGTCATGCTAAAAGTTAAACTTATAATTTTGGCACACAACAAAAAAATGAACATAAAATGTAAGTGTAGAAATTCTTAAAATAAATTTTCCAATGGAAAAAAAATCCAAATCATAATTTGCAAGTAGACTAACACGAAACACTGCTTAAAATTCAATTTTCACCGAAATTTTATGTGATGGTTCAATGCACCATTACCTAAACATGATAGTGTTGTTTCATATGAACCATTTATAGTATTTTTCCGGTGGAAAGAATAAGTAAATAACAATTATACTTTGTAAATATAAGAAAGCAACTAGGGAACAGCTTTTGCTGGTAACTGGCAAATATGTCCGAAATGTTTGTATAATAAATGCATGCATTGTATAATATCCTTGGAAAATTTGGGATAAACGACTGATTGATTATTCCGATAAATGACTGTCTGATTATTCTAAGAATAAAAGTAGAGATAAAACTACAACAACAAAAACAGTAGAAATTCATATATCTGTCCGAAAGGTCTCAGTTGCATGCTTTACTTTTTTCAAATACTTCAATTTTAGCTAATTATCATGCATTACATCAAAGTTGATATATACATACTATGAGATAAAAAAAATACCATGAAATTTATATTTTAAATGTATCTTTGGTTTTATTATATGAAAATAATGTAATTTGTCGGAAGCCACTTCTTCGCAATTTTTTTTTTATTTTCAGCCTGCATTTTATCTTTCTCTGCATATACTTCTGTTTTGCCGGCTTGTTTTAATATAAAACGGTGTAGATGTAACCGTGTTGCTATTGCAACATTGTAAAATATGTTGTTTCAATATATAACATATGTATCTATATTTATTTGTTTAAATTACAGATATCGATGAATGCGCTGAAGGTACAGACCTGTGCTCACAAGAATGCATTAACAGCATAGGAAGCTACAGTTGCAAGTGTTCTACCGGCTACAAAAGTTCAGGCTACAGTTGCACAGGTTAAAAAGCTTTAAGTCTATATTAAAGTACGACCTGTATATATTTTGGGATTCTTACTGAAGTAGCCTTTACTTTCCTAATCACTTTTAGATTGCCGTTCATCGTCAGTCGCACAATAATCAACGCTCCTTTCAAATTTCAGAGGGGAACAATCAGCATATTTCCTTTTAAAATTCTGTATAGTTTGCGGGTCAACCAAACAACCATTATTAAAAATAGAAAAAGGCAATTTTAATCTGTTCCAAAACCACTGTAGCATCCCCAAGTTTGGAACGGAACACTTCCCAGGCGTGGAGTCTATACATTGCAATAGTAAACATTTTTTCTATAGCGGAGTTCACTTTGTGTGTAAGGACCCAGTATTTTATGTTGGTCTCTGCGAGCGAAATATCCATTACACTTCATCTCTGTATGCAATCTGGGCTGCCATTATTTCTAGAGCAACCTAATTTCATCAACATATGCAGCTGATCACTTATGGAACTGTAACAATTATACTGCTTTATATTTTGTAGAAACTAACATTGGCGATCTCCGGGATATATACTCCGGGATTGTTAAAAATCTACGATAACATACATAAAATGTTACATGACAACTTTTAAAGATAACTAGAAAACATACTTATGAAATACTATGCCCCCAAGTGTATGCTTGCCTCTAAAGAGGGTTCATCCCATAATGTATAATTCAGAAGAGGGTATTAATCGGTCCATCTACATCTTAGTCTGTAACTGTCAGCAGCCATATATAAAGAACCTAGCTGAAGCGGTTTTTCAAATTTTTGGTTCACATGCTTTACATAATGCCTATGTCCGAAAAAACAACAACCAAACATTTATAAAATAAGCTCAAAAGTTTAACTAGTCATCTACACTGTACACTTTAGTCCAAATTTGCATGCCAAATATATGGATCCTAGCTGAAGCATTTCTCTAGATATTATGTACACAAGCTTGTTCCTATAAAAAATACCTATGTCCAAAAAGGGGACTAACTTAACCGAAAATTCATGGAAAAAGATCAAAGGATAATCAGTTCATCTACATCCCAGGACAAACTGCATTCCAAATTTAAGGATCCAAACTGATGCAGTGCTTCAGATATATTGTTCACTAGCTTGTTCCTACAAAAAAGCCTGTGTCCAAAAAGGGGAATAACCCAACCAAAAATTTATGACATATGCTCAAAATTGATAAGATCATATACATTGTGGCCTTTTACTGTATGCAAAATATGAATATCATACTTAAGGGATTCTTTAGATATTTTGTTCACATGCTTGTTCCTTTACAAAATGCCTATGTCCGAAAAAGGAGAATTAATCAACTGACTATTTACAGAATATCAAAGCATAGGAATAAATAAACAGAATAAACAACACGCAACGGACGGTTTTCACAGGATGTTTAATTGTCGACCGGTTTCGTTCACACAATGACCTTTTTCAAGACATTCGATAGACTCAAATTTATCGAATATGCTTAAACATTAATCACTTTATTAACACCTTGGTCTGTAACTGTATGCCAAATATAAACAACCTACTTCACGCGGTTTTTCAGATATTTCGTACACAAGGTTATTACCATATAAAATCCGTATGACTGGAAAAAGAGAATAACTCAACCAAACTTTTGCGATATATGCTTGATAGTTCAACAGTTCATCTACGTTTTAGTCCAAATCTGTATGCCAAATATTAGGATCCTAGCCTTTGCGGTTCTTCAGATATTTTGTTCACAAGCTCGTTCCTATACTGCGCCTGAAAAAAGGGAATAACTCTACTAAAAATTACAAAATACGCTCAACAGTTAATCAGGTCATGTATACCTAGGTTTGTAGCTGTATGCTAATTATAAGGATCCTATCTTCAGCGGTTCTTCGGGACACTTTGTTCACAAATTTGTTCCTATAGAAATATCTATGTCCGAAAAAGGGGCATAACATATGAACGACAAGACCGGTGGAGAAGAAAAAAACTAGTCCGCTCATTTCTCATGTACATACAATATATAAAATTTCAAGTTCTTATCTCTTATTGCTCTTGATCGTATGTAAGGGTACTTTTATACCGTAGCCTTAAATGCACTAAGTCGAACAAGGGGCTTTACTAGGTCAAAAATTCACGATTTCTTTTATTCAAACGTTAATCAGGCATTCTACACCTTGAGCATTGTCTTCTTGCAAAAATCGTGATTCTATGGTTCCTGAGATATTTTGTTCACAAGGTGTCATAGGCTTACAATGCACTAAGCCGAAAAAGGGGCATAACTCAGTTAAAATACACGATTATTTTTAAAAGCCAGTCTGGTCATATACATCTTAGGCATTGTCTTCCTGCAAAAACACAATCCTAGCAGCAGGTTTTTTTTTAGATATTGTGTTTACAAGGTTCCATAGGCTTACAATGCACTAAGTTGAAAAAGGCGCATCACTCTGGAAATACGTTACCGGCGAAATAATTAGGTGTCAGCTTATTTTCATCGACATGCCACATATAACATTTCAAAATCCTAGCATAAGCGGTCCTTGATTTTCTCAGCTGCCAAAAGCATTACAGACGAACGGACAAACGGATGGAAGGCCCAAACCAATATGCCCCCTCAGCGTCTTAGAAGTTGGGAAGCATAAAAACGCGAAACGTAGAGGTTCACGTGAATAGGGAGAATTGTATTGAAGGGTGGTTTAAAAAATGCGACACTGAAAGCCCAAATAAAAAACAATTTTTAGTAGATATATTCCATCATTTACTGAGTCTCATTAGGAAGGTCCTGAAATATTACGGAAGTTGAAAAATAGATAACGAATGATTTGAACTTTAACGACATTTTCTGTATATTTGCTTTAATTTAATGACATTTTTATACTGAGAGGCTAGGGAAGACTAAACACATTGAGTTGACTCGAACAGGCGGCTTTTGAACAGCAAGTCCAGATAGCCAAAACATCAAAATTTTGATTCATTATCTGCCATGTTATTGATACAAATATTTTTTCTTGTCCGAAGTCCTGACCAAAGAGTCAAAATCTTTCAAATCATTTGATTAAAAGGACGCCTCATGTTGCTTGATTTTCGAAGAATCGCAGTCAGATAGTGGCAACTCAAAAGAAACTGAAAATTCTAGCTCATATATGAAGAAGATATGTATAGATAGAAAATAAAACTACTTAAATCTCATTGTAGTGATCAGTTTATTTCTTGGATCTTTCAAGTATGCAAACTGAAGTTTACAAGATACATTTAACAATAAAAAGATTATTTACTTATATCAGCATTAAAGCGAATAGTAATAATTAAATCTAAGAAATATGCTTGCTATCTATACAACTCAGGAACTTCTGTTCGGAAAAGAAATAGCATCTTTAGAAAACGATGATCGACTGTTATACCAGCACTTTGAAATATACGTTTCATCATCCTATTGGCATTCAATGATAGTAACCATGTTAATCATTCATATATGATGTTTACTTATGATGACTTTCAGGAGATGACCACTATAAGCGTTTAGCTTACTGTCAGATCCTGATTACACATGTGTATTAATTAATAAATTATTGTTTATTCCAATCAAATGTAATTTCAATGCTGTGTCCACAGCCCATTGATTGGTAACTGTTTCTGGAGTATAACCTTCCGCAGTCGTACAAGAGGTAAACATGTCAAAACACAAATCAATAAAACAAAACAATAACAATTCAACCGTCTCGTTTGGTAATATAGAGTGGGTTAATGTGCTTTTATGTAGTTATATAACTGGCAAAAAGTAAGCAAAATATAATTTTTGAAACGGCAATTTACTCCTAAAATACCATTTCTAATTTTGGCTCCCCGACGAGCGGTGGCAAATCAATTAAACCGGTACATTGAATGGAGCCCCATAGCTGTACATTGTATTCGTACCATTTTATTAAAGTTCATGATATCAGAAGTAGTGCATTTTAGTTGCTAACTAATATGACCCAATTCAGCTTTTAAACATGTTTTATGTGTAACAAAATGATGTTTCATTTGTTTAAAATTCGCTATTAGCGGTCATTTACAACGATGAATCTACAAAGAGAAGCTTGCGTCGATACCTCACAATAAAATATTTCATGTTGATAGAGCAATGGGGCGTTTAAAGGAGAAAACATTAGAATTGTTTGTTAAAAGTACAGTTAAGGTAATATATGTGAATTTGATTATCTGTCTAGTCTGCAAAAGTGCCGTCAGAAATATTGTTGCTATGTGGTTTTATCGAGTGTGTTGATGGTAAAAGTAAGATATTGTTTGTAGTTTTGTTTAAGTCTACATATAATATTTTCATTCCTACACGTCGTAATTAAAATACTTCTGAGTTTCTTTATGCTAAGCATAAACGTACAAGGTTATATCTAATTTATATCAAACAATGAGGCTTAGGACACTTATTATCTCTATTTGCCAGAATGCGAATCCGGTAAGTGGGGTGATGAATGCCAGGAGAACTGTTTATGTGAACCAGAGAACACTGAGTACTGCGGTACAGATAGCGGTCATTGTGAATGTCGGGACGGATGGTCAGGTCTTAGCTGTGATACAGATATCAATGAGTGCCTTCAAGAGGGCATATGTGATTCAGAGACTGAGGTTTGCGACAATAAATATGGTACATACGAATGCAAATGTAAGGGAGGACTTGGAAGGCATGCAGTTTTAGGATGTATAGGTGCTTATTTTGATTTCATATATTCCATTGTTACCCTTGTCAACTCAAATCATAAAGTTTATTTAATTCCTTTTGTTGTTGTTATTGTAGTTTTTGTTTCTATAATTATTCGCCACTGTTTTGTCTTACCTGAGGCAAATGCTCACAATCTGAATTTGTAGTTAACGCAACCTCCGTTGTATAGTGGCCTTTCATCCCTTCGATATAACCTTAGTAAATTTTTATTTGCCGCGTCTAAAGGGCAAGAAACTCCTTGTCATAGGATTTCCGCGGTGCCCGTTTTCTTCCTTCCATAGTTTGTGGCAGAGTACCTCAAACCCCACTGCCACTACGGCCACTACGCTACGGGATTATATCCGTTTTTGACAATAAAAAACAACAGCGAGTAGCAACCACTTTACCAATGACCAATTCGGGTCAAATGCTGTTTGACAGATAGTGCATTTGTTTTATATCTGACTTTGTCAAACTGGCAGCAAAAGAGCAGAGGGATAAACTGTCGGTCGGGTTTGCTTTCCGACCAGCTAAGATTACTTGTACCTAACGTACTCGTCAAGAGTTATATATATTATAAATAATGGCTCTTCCAAGATCGATGATATTTTTGTCACTTTTGCATGTAATCGGGACTGACGTAAATGTTCGAACAGAACAACTCCTGCTAGATAGGGCAATTTTCCTCGCACTTCGTTACTTGCCCCAGAGTGCTGGAAACGTACATAAATGTCTATGTACGGATTGTTACAATTTGCATTTTTTATTCCTTATTCCTTCTTATTCAGATTGATATATTCTAAATCTTTACTTGAAAGTTTTATTTCTCGTCCTATATCTTACAAAGATTGATATTTTGAATTGTATATATTGGCATTCGCGATTTGCTTGTCATGTTAGTTAGAGGTAGGTTCCTGTACTTTGGAATGCATCATAATTTTGATGATCTTTCATCCAAGTTGTTGGAAAGCACTTATAAAAGGGAATGAATAAGTTTCACTAAATAGTGTTAATCAAAAAAATATTAGAAAAGTTGTTTTGCAAGGGATTTCCTAACTCTGCTTCGCACACCAGTTGGCGCTATTTTTAGTTCGCGCCAAAAATAGATAACGCAGCTGAGGTCATGCTGCATTGTAATTTGGGATAGTTTTAACCCATCCACCATGCCAGGACCTCTAGGAGAGCTCACGACAAGGGAAAATTGACCTTTGGAGAATGGCATCAGAAATCGCGCACTTATAGACATAATAAACATAGTTATTTTTAGACCTTGAATTCCAACGAAAGAAAATAAACCAAAAGGGAAACCAACTAGTTTCTTCAACATCTGACAAGTTTGTGGACATAATTGTTATCGCTAGTACAGGAAGCTACCTTTAATACTCGACATAAGACCAATTGTAAAAACTAATAATTTGATAATAAAAAGAGAAAAAAAGACTACCAAAATTGCATACTCGACCAAGCTTTTTCAAGATTTTACCTACGCCAGGAAGGTATCCTGGTTTCAAATATTATTTTAGAATATACAGAAAAAAACACTTGAATTATCTCCTCCGAAACTATATGCTCTATAAGGCAGAGACTTCATAGGCATACTTATCATATTAGCCTCTGCAAACTTTATTTTTCCCTTGTCACTGTTCAAAGGTTTCGTTGGCAGCTATTGAAAAAAACTGGGATTCATTGCTAAGCCATTGCAAATAATCTGACCTATCATTTTCAGAAATATTAAGTAAGTGGCCTTCAATCAGCTTTTGGAATTTTCTGCACACTGGCTATTTTGATCGGTTGTCAAGGCAACCAAAAGGAAACAAGTAGCAAAAAATCCTTTGAAAGTTAGCCATTTTGTTGCCAGGGCAATCAAAATATGGACAATAGATATACTTTTATTATCAACTGAACATATGTCAGGCCGAATCTTTGTAGTTGTATATTATATATAAGCCTATACAGATGTGACAGTAATTTTGATCTAGAGATCTATTAAGCTTTGTGGTCCGTGGGCCTGTTGTTAAACATTTCCTCTCAAACCACTGGGCCGATTGAAGCCATATTTCTTTGAAGCCTACCTGGGTCGAGGGAATGAAATATGTTCGCGAGAGCTAGGTTACATGACCAAGATGGCCGCCACACCCACATCTGGTAAAAACCCTTCAAAACTCTTCTTCTCCAGAACCGAAATGCAAATGACCTTGAAACTTAATGTGTAGTATTTGGGACCCAAAGGCTATTCAGGTTTATACTAATGATGTCTGGACTTTGATCTCGACCAACTTCATGACAAGGTCAACTTTGGTACGTTATGCTCTTATACGGGAAAATGATTAAACAGTGGATATCTCTGAAACAATTTGAGTCTTAGGTATAATGTTTGGTATATATGGTTAACTAAGTAACCAAATGACGATTTTGTGTTGCGAATGGTCAAGGTAATTATTGGACCTTTGTCCTAGGTCACTGAGAGTCTGCCGCCTTTCATCATTTTAAAACATCTTCTTCTCTGAAGCCAATGGCCAATTTAAGCCATATTTCATATTGAGCCATCTTCGGTCGGGGGGGGGGATTTTTATACAGGTGGTTTTGGTCACAAGGCAAAGATGACTTCCATGCTCGAATATGGTAAAACAAAACTTAAAAATCTCTTTCTTCAGAACCGGAAAGCAAATGATCTTGAAACTATGTATGTAGCATTAGGAACTCAAACACATTTCATATTTTTCAAAAAAAATGACCGTGGGTTGACCTTTACCTAAATTATAGTTAGGGAAACTTTGGTACGTAATGCTTTTAAATGGGAAACTACTCAAACAGTGGGTTGAGTGAGTGAGTGAACTCGGGTTTAACGTCCCACCAACAACGAGGTTATATGGAGAAGGGACCTCGGTCTAAAGTCTCATCTTAAAGACCGGAGAAGCGGGGGATCGATCTTGCGACCCCTGGATTGGTAGTCCGGAGTGTTATCCACTACGCTACAGCCGCTCCTCTCAAACAGTGGATATCTCAGAAACTATTTGTTTAAGTATAATATTTGGTTTATATATTAACTCAAAAAGCAGTTGAAGACATTATGTTGCTGAGGGTTAAGGGCATTCTTTGACCTTTGCTTAAGGTCATTAAGATATTTTATGGAGCCTCCCTTGATCAGAGGGATGAAAATTTGTGCAATTGGTCCTGGTCACATGACCATGGTGGCTTCCATGCCCGTAAAAAAAACTTCAAAATCTTCTTCCTTTTAATCTTAAGGTCATGAACCTTAAAATTCTGTGTAAAGCATCAGTACCCAATCTCATCATACTTTATTCAATTGATGACTGTAGGTTGACATTGACCTAATTTATGGCAAGGTCAAATTTGAAACGTTATGCTCTTGTATGGGAGAAACTTAACAGTCTGTTAATTACAAACTTTGTTAAGTCTAAGGTATAATATTTGGTATGTATGGTCAACTTAATGTCCGAATAAAGACATTATGGTGCTTAAGGCCAAGCTCTTTCTCAAAACCCTCAAATAACCATCCAAGGTAGCACTAATTATAAAAAACCAAAAACAAGAAACGCAGTTTTGTTTTTCACAACATTTCATTAATTCTTTTTACATGTTATGTACATTCAGGGTACAATTTATTTTGTTAAACGGGTTTGGACAAAAGCTTATGGTTTGTTACGACCATTTCCTTAGTTTTATTTGTATTTGTCCGAAGACGCATAATAGTGAACATCACAACCTCTTTAGTTACTCTCCCTTGAGTATTTTATCATTAGAAGAGCTGATGCTAATGGCAAAACATGCAGATGGTCGCTACCAGGCCCCGAGGTTATAATACTTTTTATCATGCTCACCTCAGTTGACTCCGTTGAGCATGAAAATTGAAATTCTTATTAAACGAATGCCATGAAGTTTGCAGAGATCTTTAGCTAACTTGAGTCAGCGGCTCCGGGGAGCTTATAGGGTTGTAAGGCTCCGGCAACCGTCGTCTGTCCCTCGTCCGTCCGTTGTCCGTCTCAACATTTTCAAACGACCTCTCCTCTGAAAAAACTGGACCGATAGTAACTAAATTGCATGTAGAGCCTCTGTGGGGCGGGGGAACAATGAATTGTTCAAACGGTCTTGGTCACATGCCCAACATGGCCGCCACGCCCATATATGGTAAAAACTTTTAAAAATCTTTCACCAGAACTAAAAGCCTATGGCCTTGAATCTTGGTATATAATATCAAGTACAGGAATACTACCAAGAGTCTTCAAATAATGACCTTGGGCTGACCTTGACCTTTTTGACAGTAATATCAAATTTGTTTTTGTAGCTTTTATATGGGAACTGCTAGAACATAGGATTTCTTGGAAACTGTTGAAGATTTTGACATATATCCTCAAATGCCACTGGACCAATTGTAACCAAATTTCATGTAGCGCCTCTTGGGGGAGGGGGCGGGGTCGGGAACGAAAATTTGTTCAAACGGTCCTGGCCTTGAAACGTAGTATGCAGCATCGGGTACGTAAGTACTGCTAAGACTGTTCAAATTTTGTCCTAGTGTTGACCTTGACCTTTTTTACAGTAAGATCAAATTTGTTTTCTGTAGCTTTTATATGGGAAAATGCTAGACCATAAGATTTCTTGGAAACTATTGAAGATTTTGACTTGAAAATTGTTAATACATGAACGTTTATACGTACAAGAGGTCAAGGTTATTCTTTGACCTTTGATCCTGGTCTCCCATATTTTGACAATGTCACACATCTCCTAGAAAGCCACTGGGCCAATTGTGACAAAATTTTATGTAGAGCCTCTAGGGGGCAGGGGAACGAAAATTTGTTCAAACGGTCCTATTCAAATGACTAACATGGCCGCCACGCCAATATATGGTAAAAACCTTCTTCTCCATAACCAATAGGTGGATGGCTTTGAAACTTAGTATGTAACATCAAGAACATGAGTACTACCAAGATTATTCAAATTATGACCTTGGGCTGAACTTGACGTTTTCTACAGTAAGGTCAAATTTGCTTTCTGTAGCTTTTATATGGGGAAATGCTAGAACATAAGATTTCTTGGAAACTGTTGAGATTTTGACCTGGGAATTGGTATATACAATCATATTAATGAGTACATGAAAATTTATGTGTACAAGAGGTCAAGGTCATTCTTTGACTTTTGACCCTGGTCTCTCATATTGTGACAATTTCACACATCTCCTCAAAAGCCACTGGGCCAATTATAACCAAATATCATATAGAGACTCTAGGGGCTGAGGGAACGAAAATTTGTTCAAACGGTCTGGGTCACATGACCAACATGGCCGCGATACCCATATATGGCAAAAACCTTTACAAATTTCTTCTCAAGAACCAAATGATCGATGGCCTTGAAACTTGGTATATAGCATCAGGTACTTGAGTACTATCAGAAGTGTTCAAATGATGACCTTGGGCTGACCTTGATTTTTTTTAAGGCAAGGTCAAGTAGGGTAAAAATGCTAGAACATAAGATTTCATGGCAAGTTCAGATGATTTTGGCCTGAAATTTGGTATATACAGTCCTCTTAGTTAGTACATGGAAGATTTGCGGGTACAAGTGGTCATGGCCATTCTTTTGACCTCTGACCCATGTTTCTCATGTTTTTGTAAAATTTAAGAAATCTCCTTAAAAGCCACTGGGCTTATTGTAACCAAATTTCATACACTGCCTCCAGGGCCTTGGGGAACGAAAATTTATTCCAGCGGTCTAGGTCACATGACCCACATGGCCACCATACTCAGGTGAGCGATTCTGGGCCTCATGGCCCTCTTGTTATGGTTTCCTATATTCGTTAATTTCGCTCATTTGAATATTCGAATCTAGCCTTGTTTAGTATTTTGAATTCTATTCCGTATTGAAATTTGAGCACTTTCAACTGAGCATGAAATAATGTTCCATACAAAACCTCGGGGCCTGGTATATTTTAGCGCTTTAATTCGTTTTCCATATTAGAGTTTCTTTTTGGGGGATACCTTGGCTGTTCTTCTGAGATCGACTGCTCTTCTTCGTGACATTGTTACGAAGAACATCTAACACTTCTCTTAATGATTTATCAACAAAATTATTGGAACATGGCCGACATGCTATGCTTTCAATTCTTAGTTCCCTACCCATTCCAGTCTTACGCAAATTGGATATAGAGGCTAATAGGTTTTACGATAGAAATCACCAAATGTACGAAGCGGCACTTCTAACTAGATGTTATACTCAACACGCTCTCCGTCCACTAATTGATTCTGAAATCAATCATAAAAGAAATTTCATTAAAATCCCTTTCATTAACAAAGGTATTGACTTTATAGATTTACCTAGTATATTTCAGGATAAATCTGTTACATCTTCCAAACCTGATTATTTCCAAAATTCTGAACCACCTATTATTTGTTATAAGTATAACAAACCGATTAGAAGTATCATATTTAATTCCAATAAACTTGTGTCTGATCTTGACATCGATGCTAATACTCCTGATTCATGAGATTGTAAAGATTCCAAATTCATTTACCCATCAGCAGGTCATGTTGTGACTGGAAATTTGAAGATCATCCCGGATTCTAGAATTCGTAACATTGTTTCTAAGGGTCCTAAGTATAGATTCCCTTCCCATATCGATTTCAACAGATGTAGGGAAGAAATTGCATCTGCATTAAATGATTTTGGTAATCGTTGGTGTAAACGAGAGGGTGTTGAAAGTAACGCTTTAAAGAAATGGAAACGAAGTATCTTTAATATTGTGGATAAACGTATAAAGTTTTATTCACACAATACTAATCTTTTACCTCCTAAGCCTAAATCTTCCTTTAGATATTTGAAGCAGGGTATCCAGGATTTTCATAGGAAGTATGTTTTGGTTCCTGCTGACAAGGCCGCAAACAACATTGTTGTTGTTTGTCGGATGCACTATATTAACACTTTGAAGCAGGAACTTAACGGCACCACGGCTTACGAAGAGACTTTTACAGATGAGAAGACTGTCGTTAATAGCCACTCAAATAATTTGCCTTTAAAGTTTGCTGTTAACGTTAAGGAACGCCAAGACAAACTTCCTACGATGTATTGGTTACCTAAGCTTCATAAAAAACCGTATAAAGCTAGATTCATTGCCAAGTCTAGCTCTTGTACTACTACAGAATTATCTAAATTATTAACTTCTTGCCTCACTGCTGTGAAATCTCGTGTCATTTGGTACTATGAGACAGTGTATGAGAGGTCAGGGAAAAATATGTTTTGGTCTATAAAAAATTCTGGTGAGGTACTTAGTAAACTGAAGTCAAGAGGGTTCCGTGCGACTAGTTTGTCCACTTATGATTTTTCTACTCTTTATACCACATAACCCCATAATTTAATAAAGGAAAAACTTGTTGATTTGATTGAGAGGGCCTTCAAAAAGTTCTCCAAAAATGAAGATACCCTTTATATTGCCTGTAACGATAAGAAAGCGTTTTTCACTTCTACTGACCGTAAAATATATAGAGGCTATAGTCTTTGGTCATGTCAGAATGTATGTGACGCCTTATCATATCTCTTAGATAATATTTACATCAGATTTGGTAATAAGTTATACAGACAAATTGTTGGTATTCCGATGGGTACAAATTGTGCTCCTCTTGTGGCCGATTTGTTTTTATTTTGTTATGAAAGAGATTTCATGACTTCTCTTTCTGTTGATAATCAAGCTGATATCATTGAGGCATTTAACTCAACCTCTAGATATTTAGACGATCTTCTGAATATTGATAATCCTTATTTTGAAAGCATGGTTAACCAAATTTACCCACCTGAACTTAAATTGAATAAAACTAATACTTCAGATACCGAGGCCCCCTTTTTGGATTTACATCTATCTATTTCTAACGGTTTTGTATCTTCTAAAATTTATGATAAACGTGATGACTTTGACTTTGATATAGTTAATTTTCCATTTTTGGATGGTGACGTTCCACGTCGTCCCTCTTATGGAGTGTATATTTCTCAACTTATAAGATTTGCTAGAGTGTGTAGTCATGTAGATGACTTTAATGCTCGTAATAAATGTTTAACTGCTAAACTTCTTCAACAGGGCTATCGGTATCATAAGCTTAGAAAGGCTTTTTCTAAATTCTATCGCCGACACCATGAATTGGTTTCAAAATTTGATGTCGGATTAAAATTTCTTTTACACCAAGGCCTATTGGAACCAGAATTTTATGGTGACTTAGTATACAAATTCAAAAACATTAAGGGTAGGACTGATTTTTCTGATCAATTCCGAAAAATAATAATACGTCACAAACGTATTGGCTATAATTTAAATGTTATGCGACAGTCTGCATGCTTAGTGATTAACCCAATCACGGTTGATAGCTTTGCTGCACTCTTTAATTGCACACCGGGGGATCGGTCGTCAGACTCTATGATGGCCCCGACCTAAAGCTATATATTTTAGTTGGTTGGGACCGGAGCCTTTTTGTCTGTTGCTTGGTCCACCGGGGCTCAACTGGTGACCTTCTTTTGCTTCAGATTTCCAGTGGGGTTGTTTGGCAGGACAGGGATCTCCACCTGTCAGACGGCCCGTTGTATCTGTTGAGTCCTCGTCTTTGCTTCTTCATGGTGTTGGAATTTGATTTATGTGTTTACCGTGATGATTCATTGACGAGTTAGAGGGTTATCATGCGAACCGAACAACCAACTAAATGTTTTGTACCACTTCAGAAACTGAGGGTGAGGTTGGGCCTGTAAAATCGATTTAAGCCCCCCAGTAATTCATTACTGACCGTTCCAAGGCGGTAGTTCTGTTGTGGTTCTTTGTTGCCTGTTTTTGGTGTCAGAGTTTCTGTGATGTTTTACCTTATGTATGTTATTATTATTTTTGGTTCGGTTTGGGTTGCTGAGTGGCCACCTTTTGGGAACAAGCTGCTCACTCGGTTGGCCATATGTTCTCTGTATCTTGATTATTTGTAATCTTAGTTGTTTCCAACTATGGTTTGAGGGCTGGATTTGGATTTTGATTGTTTCAGTTCCTGGTCTTTGCATACTTTTTACTTTTACGAATGATTATATTTGCTGTCAAAATTGAAAATTACCTCATTATCTACCTCGACATTCAAAAGAAATACAACTAATCGTTTAGTTTTTAAAGATTTCTGCTTAGGCACGATTTTACGTATTGCGTGGTCTTAACTGGAACTCAAGTAAAGTAAGAATAGGTGAGGTTGAAAATATCAATGCTTTTATCACTTTGACGCCCAAACTTATTTTCGTGACATCAAAAGTGAAACATACTTTTTATACCTACCTTTTCATATTCCAAACTCGGGTAATACCAGTTTTCGAGTTTTCTCTATTCTACTATTGACTAATATTAAATCAAATATACGGAATGTCAGAAGAAGCCTCCATAAGTTTATGTTATTTCTCAGAGAACTGTTACAAAGCAAGTCTTAATCGATCATTACATATGCTATGTTTTTATCCAACCACAGAAAACGAATAATATATGCGATTAGCATATCAAACAAAAGAGCTGTCTTGCTGCCTCTAAAACGAATTAAAGTTCATTGCGACAGTTCTTTTTCTTTTACAGTGTAGCATATTATGTTCAGAAATGGCCTTCGATATACAGAGAATGCAAAACTGTTATTTGTTTTGGATATTTACTTATTGGCTAAATTTTAACATGGGTTAGGTTATTTTAAATCATTACTACATCTCTTTGTGTTCAAAAGAGGATATTTTTGAAGACCGATAGTGTCAGAGTTTATAGCTTTACACAGCAACTTCTTTGGCGAACTTTCGTATTATCTTAATAAGAATGGTACATAGAAAACCCTGTGTTAATGTAAAATGCCTGTCACACGTTTTTAATGTCTAACTTGGTAGTGATGTTTTCTAAGAACAAACCTAATTTTACCACAATTGCTGTCGATAAAGGGATACAAAAAGGAGGTAATTTTATGCATGTGTTATTGCCCTTGAATTGATTTAAAAGCAATGACATAAGCCTCAACTAAGTATCCAATTCCCGGAACTTTATTAAAAATATACTAAATATATATCACCTTAACAAAACTATGCACATTAGAATGACATCAGCAGTACATGATTTATTGCCCTTGAATCAATTTCAGATTGATAAATTCAGTAGTGACGCAGAAATCAGTGAATAGAATTCTAATTAACTTATACTAAATATCACCATAACACATTGGTACATCGTATGTTTTGTCGGAATAGCTTCACTAAGCAATGAGTTGTTGTCCTTGAATTCGCATAAAATGAACAAATTGAGGCCTTACTAAGTAATCAATGACTGGAATTTCATGAAACTTATAAGAGTTATGTACTGTCATGACAATGTAGTGCAAATAAAGTTTTGTCATTATAACATCAGTAGTATATGATTTATTACCCGTGAATTTATTTGAAATCGACAAATTAGCCATAACTAAAGTACCAGTGAAAGAAACAAAATTGAAACTGAAATAAAAATGTGTCAACATAGTGCAGGTGTTTAAGAATGGTCTCACTTATGCCTCAGTGATGCCAGATTTGTTGTCCTAGATTTGATTTAAAGTAAAACAGTCCATAACAATTTTATGAAATCATGACCAAATTAGGGCTTCTTCGGCGGTGGAAATACATAGAATTTGCTTGTTCGCAAAGGTTATGATTCGAGTAGGAACCCGTTTAAAATTTGCTTGTCATTTGCATCTTTTAATTTTCCTCAATACAGAAAACTTTGGTTCTTACAGTTCTACTGTTAGAGATCTTGTGTCTCCAAAAACACATGAATACTTGAAATTAACAAACGAAAGCTAGAGACAGTTTTCTATTTTTGGTAATTGATTATGTATACTTTGTGGCCGATTCTTTTCTGCAATTGTTTTCATCTATGTTGCCTTATTCATTTCGCTGACTTTGTAATTGTATATATTTACAAAGATTGTGAAGCTGGTAGATGGGGCACTGAGTGTCAGGAACACTGTCTCTGTGTACCTGGAAATACGGAGAACTGCACTTCAGACACCGGTCGCTGTTTTTGCAAGACAGGATGGTCAGGTCAAAGATGCGAAAGTGATATAAACGAATGCCAGTTGATACACACATGTGACTCAACTACGGAAACTTGTGAGAATACGAACGGATCGTTCGTCTGTAAATGTAATGAAGGCCTCGGGAGAGAAGAAACAAAAGGATGCATAGGTAACAAAAATGCACTGACAGTTAAAATATGCTGTCGTATCGTATCGTGAACATGCAGAAACGATGACTTTTTTATGTTTTTTTTTTTTGCAGATAACCAACACATTCAATTTACTGGGGCCTTATAGCGCAGGGGTATGTTGTTACAAAAGGTGTAAAACCGCGAGTCATCCATCCATCCATTCACCCAAAAGGGTGGTATAACGTATCTGCGAGCAGCAAAAATCTCAAATCAGTCAGCTAGAGAGACTTAGTTATGTTCCTCTGTGTCCTCACAGCCAAGTGCGAAAAGCGAAAACTCAAATAGCTTTTATGTATACACGAACGGATCTATCGCACGCATGCATGAGTGCGGGTTCACCTTTGTACACTATTGTGAATACAATTACTTAGAAGTAACGGATTTGCAGGCTTGTGAAAATGCACCCTTGTATTCTACGAACAGGGAAGACTCAGATTGTGCAGTCATATCAGAGTCTACATTTTTACATAAACATTCTTGAATAGTAGAAAAAATGAACAACTTATACAGTTGAGTATTAACAGTTTATATATGACCTAATGCCCATTTTCCATGTAGCAAATTAAAAATATCATGTGAATCACGTAAAAGGAACATCTCAGCTTTCACTTAACCTCGGCACAGTGAGATGGACTTTGACTTCCTGTTGACTCTGATCAGACTGGACATTTTTTTGCGCAAGCAATCAGGTTCGACGTTGTAGGAATTACATTAAGGTTTTCCTTGCGTATATATGCTCGTATCGAGGGCTAGAGGTCGGGGTGGTAGACTTATTGAGGGAAAAGTCTGTTGAAATGAGAGGGGGCGTGCAGGGGAGGGAGTGTCTAGAGACTAAAGTGGAGGTTTGGGTGGTAGATTAAATAAGGCAGTGTGTGTTGGGATGGGGGAGCGGAGGTCACGTCGAGGGGCGGTAGTTTGGATGGTAGACTAGGGAAGAGGGATGGTGTAGGTTTTGTGGGGGAGATTATTTTATTACTGTTTTTGAGTGGAGGTAGGTGAAGGATAGAAGGCAGAATAGACTGATTGAGGGGAACTGTAATAAGTTGGAGAGTTGCACTGTTTGGTCATTGTACTTAACTTGCAGTCCTAACGCAACATAGACAATAAATGTTTTGGGACTACAGAACTTTATAACACTTCTTACAGCTGTAGTATTTGCGTTAAAATAGCGCCAGGGAATATCATTGCGTCGCACTAAGGCTGATATGACATCGTTAAGCCGTTGGTTGCCGATGGCGAAGGATATTATGAACCACTAAAAACCTTGTCCAGTGTGAATTTATGCAGTGTTATCAACTTCAAATTGAGTCAGAATTATCTGGATGATAAGCTTACGGTTACTATTTTTGCATGCCCAGAACATGTGTTAAAATAGTTAACCCATCCGTACACAAAACTATTTGTAGCGACCAATTTATATTGTATTAAAAGGGGTTTCCAACCTGTCCGATGGACTGAATCTCGGGTAAGCAGTTTCGAGCAGGTTAGCCAAGCATCATACGAAGGACAGAGTCACCGGACACATTAACGAGAACTCGGAAAAGGTCTAGCATTATCACTACCCAAGTCTAAACTGGATTGATTAGATTATAAAAGTATCAGCAGCGAAAACCCCAGATTTGGAATTAATGAACGGAGCTTAAGTATGTGATATTGTAATGGAAGCAACCACAAAGTTTTGGGTTCTTATAAGTATTTCATAAAAATATAATATTTTCAGATATTGACGAATGTCTAGCAGGGATAGCTGAATGTTTTCATGAGTGCGTGAACACGCATGGAAGCTATGAGTGTCGTTGTAATGAAGGATATAAAATCGAAGGAAACAATTGTTCAGGTAGTGTAAAGTGTAAATGAGTTAGCTTTAATACTTTTTGATATTATAGATTATATCACTGTCATCCATAGAAGTCACGCTTGGTTTTCGAAAATGACATTTTGATTGCTGTATTCTTTCACTCTGAAATAGTTTGACTGTAAAATTATTTCACCAGTACAATTTAGACCATAATTCTGTGCATTTTAAATCAAAGCCGTCCGAATAATGACACCAACAGTCAGAAAACCTTTTGTAAGAAGGAAAACAGTAAATTCATAGTAAAAATCAAACCGCAAATTGTGGTTACATTGAATCTTTAATATCAGAAGATAACCCGCAGTGTTTATGATATAGACATATGAGCATGTCAAATCTCTAACCGCCGATCGACGGAGATAAATATCGCAATCATTAAGTGACAATCGTCTACCTCATTATCAAAAGACTCAAACTCCAATAAAACTAGCTGTCTGAATTCATGAATTCAGTTTATTACGAAACTAGCGTAAACTGATTTGGCTCAACGGCTCATTTACACAAAAATTATTCTTTGTGTTAGAGCTAAATGATACAAATCGAGCATCACTATATAAATTGCTTTCGGGGACTGCACACCTTTACCATTTTATACTTTAAAGTTAATGCTACCTCTTTGGCTCTGTTTTGAGATGTCCGACAGCAAAAACTAAGAGCAACAAAGCCGCCTTGTTTATAGTAAGATTTCATCTGCAAATGGTGTTCAAAATAAAACTGCAGTTTCAACAGGGGGTCGAATGATTGATGTTTTGGCAACGGCAATTCACAACTGGTTATTAACAGCCGAACAGGCTGATGATATCTGGTTGTAACCAGACTGTGAGGTAATTGGCAGCCAGCTTATAAACTAATACACATTTTAAAAGACAGAAAACATTGGCTCAGTTAAAAGCATCACAGTTAATTCCCAGTATTTTCATGCTAAAAGTTAAACTTATAATTTTGGCACACAACAAAAAAATAATGTACATAAAATGTAAGTGTAGAAATTCTTAAAATAAATTTTCCAAGGAAAGAAATCCAAAATCATAATTTGCAAGTAGACTAACACGAAACACTGCTTAAAATTCAATTTTCACCGAAATTTTATGTGATGGTTCAATGCACCATTACCTAAACATGCTAGTGTTGTTTCATATGAACCATTTATAGTATTTTTCCGGTGGAAAGAATAAGTAAATAACAATTATACTTTGTAAATATAAGAAAGCAACTAGGGAACAGCTTTTGCTGGTAACTGGCAAATATGTCCGAAATGTTTGTATAATAAGTGCATGCATTGTATAATATCCTTGGAAACTTTGGGATGAACGATTGATTGATTATTCCGATAAATGACTGTCTGATTATTCTAAGAATAAAAGTAGAGATAAAACTACAACAACAAAAACAGTAGAAATTCATATATCTGTCCGAAAGGTCTCAGTTGCATGCTTTACTTTTTTCAAATAACTTCAATTTTAGCTAATTATCATGCATTACATCAAAGTTGATATATACATACTATGAGATAAAACAAATACCATGAAATTTATATTTTAAATGTATCTTTGGTTTTATTATATGAAAATAATGTAATTTGTTGGAAGCCACTTCTTCGCATTTTTTTTATTTTCAGCCTGCATTTTATCTTTCTCTGCATATACTTCTGTTTTGCCGGCTTGTTTTAATATAAAACGGTGTAGATGTAACCGTGTTGCTATTGCAACATTGTAAAATATGTTGTTTCAATATATAACATATGTGTCTATATTTATTTGTTTAAATTACAGATATCGATGAATGCGCTGAAGGTACAGACCTGTGCTCACAAGAATGCATTAACAGCATAGGAAGCTACAGTTGCAAGTGTTCTACCGGCTACAAAAGTTCAGGCTACAGTTGCACAGGTTAAAAAAGCTTTAAGTCTATATAAAAGTACGACCTGTATATCTTTTGGGGTTCTTACTGAAGTAGCCTTTTTTTTCCTAATCACTTTTAGATTGCCGTTCATCGTCAGTCGCACAATAATCAACGCTCCTTTCAAATTTCAGAGGGGAACAATCAGCATATCTCCTTTTAAAATTCTGTATAGTTTGCGGGTCAACCAAACAACCATTATTAAAAATAGAAAAAGGCAATTTTAATCTGTTCCAGAACCACTGTATCATCCTCAAGTTTGGAACGGAACACTTCCCAGGCGTGGAGTCTATACATTGCAATAGTAAACATTTTTTCTATAGCGGAGTTTACTTTGTGTGTAAGGACCCAGTATTTTATGTTGGTCTCTGCGAGCGAAATATCCATTACACTTCATCTCTGTATGCAATCTGGGCTGCCATTATTTCTAGAGCAACCTAATTTCATCAACATATGCAGCTGATCACTTATGGAACTGTAACAATTATACTGCTTTATATTTTGTAGAAACTAACATTGGCGATCTCCGGGATATATACTCCGGGATTGTTAAAAATCTACGATAACATACATAAAATGTTGCATGACAACTTTTAAAGATAACTAGAAAACATACTTATGAAATACTATGCCCCCAAGCGTATGCTTGCCTCTAAAGAGGGTTCATCCCATAATGTATAATTCAGAAGAGGGTAATAATCGGTCCATCTACATCTTAGTCTGTAACTGTCAGCAGCCAAATATAAAGAACCTAGCTGAAGCGGTTTTTTAAATTTTTGGTTCACATGCTTTACATAATGCCTATGTCCGAAAAAACAACAACCAAACATTTATAAAATAAGCTCAAATGTTTAACAAGTCATCTACACTGTACACTTTAGTCCAAATTTGCATGCCAAATATATGGATCCTAGCTGAAGCATTTCTCTAGATATTATGTACACAAACTTGTTCCTATAAAAAACACCTATGTCCAAAAAGGGGACTAACTTAACCGAAAATTCATGGAAAAGGCCAAAAGATAATCAGTTCATCTACATCCCAGGACAAACTGCATTCCAAATTTAAGGATCCAGACTGATGCAGTGCTTCAGATATATTGTTCACTAGCTTGTTCCTACAAAAAAGCCTGTGTCCAAAAAGGGGAATAACCCAACCAAAAACTTATGACATATGCTCAAAATTGATAAGATCATATACACTGTGGCCTTTTACTGTATGCGAAATATGAATATCATACTTAAGGGATTCTTTAGATATTTTGTTCACATGCTTGTTCCTTTACAAAATGCCTATGTCCGAAAAAGGAGAATTAATCAACCGACTATTTACCGAATATCAAAGCATAGGAATAATTAAACAGAATAAACAACACGCAACGGACGGTTTTCACAGGATGTTTAATTGTCGACCGGTTTCGTTCACACAATAACCTTTTTCAAGACATTCGATAGACTCAAATTTACCGAATATGCTTAAACATTAATCACTTTATTAACACCTTGGTCTGTAACTGTATGCCAAATATAAACAACCTACTTCACGCGGTTTTTCAGATATTTCGTACACAAGGTTATTCCCATATAAAACCCGTATGACTGGAAAAAGAGAATAACTCAACCAAACTTTTGCGATATATGCTTGATAGTTAAACAGTTCATATACGTTTTAGTCCAAATCTGTATGCCAAATATTAGGATCCTAGCCTTTGCGGTTCTTCAGATATTTTGTTCACATACTCGTTCCTATACTGCGCCTGAAAAAAGGGAATAACTCTACTAAAAATTACGAAATACGCTCAACAGTTAATCAGGTCATGTATACCTAGGTTTGTAACTGTATGCTAATTATAAGAATCCTATCTTCAGCGGTTCTTCGGGACACTTTGTTCACAAATTTGTTCCTATAAAAATACCTATATCCGAAAAAGGGGCATAACATATGAACGACAAGACCGGTGGAGAAGAAAAAAACTAGTCCGCTCATTTCTCATGTACATACAATATATAAAATTTCAAGTTCTTATCTCTTATTGCTCTTGATCGTATGTAAGGGTACTTTTATGCCGTAGCCTTCAATGCACTAAGTCGAACAAGGGGCTTTAGTAGGTCAAAAATTCACGATTTCTTTTATTCAAACGTTAATCAGGCATTCTACACCTTGAGCATTGTCTTCTTGCAAAAATCGTGATTCTATGGTTCCTGAGATATTTTGTTCACAAGGTGCCATAGGCTTACAATGCACTAAGCCGAAAAAGGGGCATAACTCAGTCAAAATACACGATTATTTTTAAAAGCCAGTCTGGTCATATACATCTTGGGCATTGTCTTCCTGCAAAAAACACAATCCTAGCAGCATTTTTTTTTTTAGATATTGTGTTTACAAGGTTCCATAGGCTTACAATGCACTAAGTTGAAAAAGGCACATCACTCTGGAAATACGTTACCGGCGAAATAATTAGGTGTCAGCTTATTTTCATCGACATGCCACATATAACACTTCAAAATTCTAGCATAAGCGGTCCTTGATTGTCTCAGCTGCCAAAAGCATTACAGACGAACGGACAAACGGACGGAAGGCCCAAACCAATATGCCCCCTCAGCGTCTTAGCAGTTGGGAAGCATAAAAACGCGAAACGTAAAAGTTCACGTGAATAGGGAGAATTGTATTGAAGGGTGGTTTAAAAAATGCGACACTGAAAGCCCAAATAAAAAACAATTTTGAGTAGATATATTCCATCATTTACTGAGTCTCATCAGGAAGGTCCTGAAATATTACGGAAGTTGAAAAATAGATAACGAATGATTTGAACTTTAACGACATTTTCTGTATATTTGCTTTAATTTAATGACATTTTTATACTGAGAGGCTAGGGAAGAATAAACACATTGAGTTTGGTTCGGAAAAGAAATAGCATCTTTAGAAAACGATGATCGACCGTTATACCAGCACTTTGAAATATACGTTTCATCATCCTATTGGCATTCAATGATAGTGACCATGTTAATCATTCATATATGATGTTTACTTATGATGACTTTCAGGAGATGACCACTATATGCGTTTAGCTTACTGTCAGATCCTGATTACACATTTGTATTAATTAATAAATTATTGTTTAATCCAATCAAATGTAATTTCAATGCTGTGTCCACAGCCCATTGATTGGTAACTCTTTCTGGAGTATAACCTTCCGCAGTCGTACAAGAGGTAAACATGTCAAAACACAAATCAATAAAAAATAACAATAACAATTCAACCGTCTCGTTTGGTAATATAGAGTGGTTAATGTGCTTTTATGTAGTTATATAACTGGCAAAAAGTAAGCAAAACATAATTTTTGAAACGGCAATTCACTCCTAAACTACAATTTTTAATTTTGGTTCCCCGACGAGCGGTGGCAAATCAACCAAACCGGTACATTGAATGGGGCCCCATAGCTGTACATTGTATTCGTACCATTTTATTAAAGTTCATGATATCAGAAGTAGTGCATTTTAGTTGCTAACTAATATGACCCAATTCAGCTTTTAAACCTGTTTTATGTGTAACAAAATTATGTTTCATTTGTTTAAACTTGGCTATTAGCGATCATTTACAACGATGAATCTACAAAGAGAAGCTTGCGTCGATACCTCACAATAAAATATTTCATGCTGATAGAGCAATGGGGCGTTTAAAGGAGAAAACATTAGAATTGTTTGTTAATAGTATAGTTAAGGTAATATATGTAAATTTGGTTATCTGTCTAGTCTGCAAAAGTGCCGTCAGAAATATTGTTGCTATGTGGTTTTATCGAGTGTGTTGATGGTAAAAGAAAGATATTGTTTGTAATTTTGTTAAAGTCTACATATAATATTTTCATTCCTACACGTCGTAATTAAAATACTTCTGAGTTTCTTTATGCTAAGCATAAACGTACAAGGTTATATCTAATTTACATCAAACAATGAGGCTTAGGACACTTATTATCTCTATTTGCCAGAATGCGAATCCGGTAAGTGGGGTGAAGAATGCCAGGAGAACTGTTTATGTGAACCAGAGAACACTGAGTACTGCGGTACAGATAGCGGTCATTGTGAATGTCGGGACGGATGGTCAGGTCTTAGCTGTGATACAGATATCAATGAGTGCCTTCAAGAGGGCATATGTGATTCAGAGACTGAGGTTTGCGACAATAAAAATGGTACATACGAATGCAAATGTAAAGGAGGACTTGGAAGGCATGCAGTTTTAGGATGTATAGGTGCTTATTTTGATTTCATATATTCCATTGTTACCCTTGTCAACTCAAATCATAAAGTTTATTTAATTCCTTTTGTTGTTTTTGTTGTTGTTGCTGTTTCTATAATTATTCGCCACTGTTTTGTCTTACCTGAGTCAAATGCTCACAATCTGAATTTGTAGTTAACGCAACCTCCGTTGTACAGTGGCCTTTCATCCTTTCGAGATGACCTTAGTAAATTTACATTTGCAGCGTCTAAAGGGCAAGAAACCCCTTGTCATAGGATTTCACGGTGCCCGTTTTCTTCCTTCCATAGTCTGTGCATAAGACGCAGAATACCTCAAACCCCACTGCCACTACGGCCACTACGCTACGGGATTATATCCTTTTTTGTCAACAAAAAACAACAGCGAGTGGCAACCACTTTACCAATGACCAATTCGGGTTAAATGCTGTTTGACAGATAGTGCATTTGTTTTATATCTGACTTCGTCAAACTGGCAACAAAAGAGCAGAGGGATAAACTGTCGGTCGGGTTTGCTTTCCGGCCAGCTAAGATTACTTGTACCTAACGTACTCGTCAAGAGTTACATATATTATAAATAATGGCTTTCCAAGATCGATGATATTTTTGACACTTTTGCATGTAACCGGGACTGACGTAAATCTTCGAACAGAACAATTTCTGCTAGATAGGGCAATTTTAGTCGGACTTACTTGCCCCAGAGTGCTGGGAACGTACATAAATGTCTATATACGGATTGTTACAATTTGCATTTTTTATGCCTTATTCCTTCTTATTCAGATTGATATATTCTAAATCTTTACTTGAAAGTTTTATTTCTCGTCCTATATCTTACAAAGATTGATATTTTAAATTGTATATATTGGTATTCGCGATTTGCTTGTCATGTTAGATTAATACTCGACATAAGACCAATTGTAAAAACTAATAATTTGATAATAAAAAGAAAAAAAAGACAACAAAAATTGCATACTCCACCAAGCTTTTTCAAGATTTTACCTACGCCAGGAAGGTATCCTGGTTTCAAATGTTATTTTAGAAAATATAGAAAAAATACTTGAATTATCTCTTCCGAAACCATATGCTCTATGAGGCAGAGACTTCATAGACATACTTATCATATTAGCCTTTACAAAATTTAAGTTTTCCATTGTCACTGTTCAAAGGTTTCGTTGGCAACTATTGAAAAAACTGGGATTCATTGCTAAGCCATTGCAAATAATCTGACCTATCATTTTCAGAAATATTTAGTAAGTGGCCTTCAATCAGCTTTTGGAATTTTCTGCACACTGGCTATTTTGATCGGTTGTCATGGCAACCAAAAGGAAACAAGTAGCAAAAACTCCTTTAAAAGTTAGCCATTTTGTTGCCACGGCAATCAAAATATGGACAATAGATATACTTTTATTATCAACTGAACATATGTCAGGCCGAATCTTTGTAGTTGTATATTATATATAAGCCTATACAGATGTGACAGCAATTTTGATCTAGAGATCTATTAAGCTTTGTGGTCCGTGGGCCTGTTGTTAAATATTTCCTCTCAAACCACTGGGCCGATTGAAGCCATATTTCTTTGAAGCCTACCTGGGTCGAGGGAATGAAATATGTTTACGAGAGCTAGATTACATGACCAAGATGGCCGCCACACCCACATCTGGTAAAAACCCTTCAAAACTCTTCTTCTCCAGAACCGAAATGCAAATGACCTTGAAACTTAATGTGTAGTTTTTGGGACCCAAAGACTATTCAGGTTTATACTAATGATGTCTGGACTTTGATCTCGACCAACTTCATGACAAGGTTAACTTTGGTACGTTATGCTCTTATAAGGGAAAATGATTAATCAGTGTATATCTCAGAAATAATTTGAGTCTTAAGTATAATGTTTGGTATATATGGTTAACTAAGTAACCAGATGACGATTTTGTGTTGCGAATGGTCAAGTACATTATTGGACCTTTGTCCAAGGTCACTGAGAGTCTGCCGCCTTTCAACATTTTAAAACATCTTCTTCTCTGCAGCCAATTGCCAATTTAAGGCATATTTCATATTGAGCCATCTTCAGTCAGGAGTGGTGGGGGGGGGGGGGGGGGGGGGGGGGGGGGGAGGGGAATTTATAAAGACTCGAATATGGTAAAACAAAACTTAAAAATCTCTTTCTTCAGAACCAGAAAGCAAATGATCTTGAAACTATGTATGTAGCATTAAGAACTCAAACACATTTCATATTTTACAAATAATGACCGTGGGTTGACCTTTACCTAAATTATAGCTAGGGAAACTTTGGTACGTAATGCTCTTAAATGGGAAACTACTCAAACAATGGAGTGAGTGAGTGAGTGAACTCGGATTTAACGTCCCACCAACAACGGGGTCATATGGTGACGGGACCTCGGTCTCATCCGAAAGACCGGAGAAGCAGGAATCGATCTTGCGACCCCTGGATTGGTAGTCCGGAGTGTTATCCACTATGCTACAGCCGCTCCTCTCAAACAGTGGATATCTCAGAAACTATTTAAGTTTAAATATAATATTTGGTTTATATATTAACTCAAAAAGCAGTTGAAGACATTATGTTGCTGAGGGTTAAGGGCATTCTTGGACCTTTGCTTAAGGTCATTGGGATTCTGTCGCCAGTTAACATTTCCAAATATCTTCTCTGAAGCCAATGGGCTGATTGAAGCCATATTTTTATGGAGCCTCCCTTGATCAGAGGGATGAAAGTTTGTGCAATTTGTCCTGGTCATATGACCATGGTGGCTTCCATGCCCGTAAAAAAAACCTTCAAAAGTAAAAAGTATGCAAAGACCAGGAACTGAAACAATCAAAATCCAAATCCAACCCTCAAACCATAGTTGGAAACAACTAAGATTACAAATAATGAAGATACAGAGAACATATGGCCAACCGAGTGGGCAGCTCTTCTTTTTAATCTTAAGGTCATGAACCTTAAAATTCTGTGTAAAGCATCAGTACTCAATCTCATCATACTTGATTCAATTGATGACTGTAGGTTGACTTTGACCTAATTTATGGCAAGGTCAAAGTTGATACGTTATGTTCTTGTATGGATGAAACTTTACAGTATGTTTATTACAAAGTTTTTGATTCTAAGGTATAATATTTGGTATGTATGGTCAACTTAATGTCCGGATGAAGACATTATGGTGCTTAAGGCCCAGCTCTTTCTCAAAACCCTCAATTAACCATCCAAGGTAGCACTAATTATAAAAAAAAAAAAAAATAGAAACGCAGTTTTGGTTTTCACAACATGTCATTAATTCTTCTCACATGTTATGTACATTCAGGGTACAATTTATTTTGTTAAACGGGTTTGGACAAAAGCTTATGGTTCGTTACGACCATTTCCTTAGTTTTCTTATAGAACCACGGAATGTATTTTGTCCGAAGACGCATAATAGTGAACATCACAACATCTTTAGTTGCTCTCTCTCTTGAGTATTTTATCATTAGAAGAGCTGATGCTTATGGCAAAACATGCAGATGGGCGCTACCAGGCCCCGATGTTATAATACTTTTTATCATGATCAACTCAGTTGAGCAATGAAAATTGAAATTCTTATTAAACGAATGCCATGAAGTTTGCAGAGACTTTTAGCTCACCTGAGCCAGCGGCTCCGGGGAGCTTATAGGGTTGTAAGGCTCCGGCAACCGTCGTCTGTCCCTCGTCCGTCCGTTGTCCGTCTCAACATTTTCAAACGACCTCTCCTCTGAAACCACTGGACCGCTAGTAACTAAATTTCATATAGAGCCTCTGTGGGGCGGGGGAACAAAAAATTGTTCAAACGGTCTTGGTCACATGCCCAACATGGCCGCCACGTCCATATATGCTAAAAACTTTTAAAAATCTTTCACCAGAAAAATAAACCGATGGCCTTGAATATTGGTATATAACATCAGGTACAGGAGTACTTCCAAGATTCTTTAAATTATGACCTTGGGCTGACCTTGACCTTTTTGACAGTAATATCAAATTTGTTTTTGTAGCTTTTATATGGGAAATGCTAGAACATAGGATTTCTTGGAAACTGTTGAGATTTTAACACATATCCTCAAATGCCACTGGACCAATAGTAACCAAATTTCATGTAGATCCTCTTGGGGGAGGGGGCGGGCTCGGGAACGAAAATTTGTTCAAACTGTCCTGGCCTAGAAACTTAGTATGCAGCATCGGGTACGTAAGTACTGCTAAGATTGTTCAAATTATGTCCTAGTGTTGACCTTGACCTTTTTTACAGTAAGATCAAATTTGTTTTCTGTAGCTTTTATATGGGAAAATGCTAGACCATAAGATTTCTTGGAAACTATTGAAGATTTTGACTTGAAAATTGTTTATACATGAACATTTATACGTGCAAGAGGTCAAGCTTATTCTTTGACTTTTGATCGTGGTCTTCTTCATGGTGTTGAAATTTGATTTATGCGTTTACCGTGAGGATTCATTGACGAGTTAGAGGGTTATCATGCGAACCGAAAAACCAACTAAATGTTTTGTACCACTTCAGATACTGAGGGTGAGGTTTGGCCTGTAAAATCGATTTAAGCCCCCAGTAATTCATCACTGACCGTTCCAAGGCGGTAGTTCTGTTGTGGTTGTCTGTTGCCTGTTTTTGGTGTTAGAGTTTCTGTGATGTTTTACCTTATGTATGTTCTTATTATTTTTGGTTCGGTTTGGGTTGCTGAGTGGCCACCTTTTGGGAATAAGCTGCTCACTCGGTTGGCCATATGTTCTCTGTTTCTTGATTATTTGTAATCTTAGTTGTTTCCAACTATGGTTTGAGGGCTGGATTTGGATTTGGATTGTTTCAGTTCCTGGTCTTTGCATACTTTTTACTTTTTCCCCATATTTTGACAATGTCACACATCTCCTAAAAAGCCATTGGGCCAATTGTGACAAATTTTATGTAGAGCCTCTAGGGGCGGGGGAACGAAAATTTGTTCAAACGGTCTTAGTCCAATGACTAACATGGCCGCCACGCCCATATATGTTAAAATCCTTTAAAAATCTTCTTCTCCAGAACCAATAGGTGGACGGTTTTGAAACTTAGTATGTAACATCAGGTACATGAGTATTGCCAAGATTATTCAAATTATGACCTTGGGCTGAACTTGACGTTTTCTACAGTAAGGTCAAATTTGCTTTCTGTAGCTTTTATATGGGAAAATGCTAGAACATAAGATTTCTTGGAAAATGTTGAAGATTTAGACCTGGAAATTGGTATATACAATCATATTAATGAGTACATGAAAATTTATGTGAACAAGAGGTCAAGGTCATTCTTTGACTTTTGACCCTGGTCTCTCATGTTGTGACAATTTCACACATCTCCTCAAAAGCCACTGGGCCAATTGTAACCAAATATCATATAGAGACTCTAGGGGCTGAGGGAACGAAAATTTGTTCAAACGGTCTGGGTCACATGACCAACATGGCCGCCATACCCATATATATGGCAAAAACCTTTACAAATTTCTTCTCAAGAACCAAATGATCGATGGCCTTGAAACTTGGTATATAGCATCAGGTTCTTGAGTACTATCAGGATTGTTCAAATGATGACCTTGGGCTGACCTTGACTTATTTTAAGGCAAGGTCAAGTAGGGTAAAAATGATAGAACATAAGGTTTCATGGCAAGTTTAGATGATTTTGGCCTGAAAATTGGTATATACAGTCCTCTTAGTTAGTACATGGAAGATTTGCAAGTACAAGAGGTCATGGTCATTCTTTGACCTCTGACCCATGTTTCTCATGTTTTTTTTACGATATAAGAAATGTCCTTAAAAGCCACTGGGCTTATTGTAACCAAATTTCATACACTGCCTCCAGGGCCTTGGGGAACGAAAATTTATTCCAGCGGTCTAGGTCACATGACCTACATGGCCACCATAATCAGGTTAGCGATTCTGGGCCTCATGGCCCTCTTGTTATGGTTTCCTATGTTCGTTAATTTCGCTCATTTGAATATTCGAATCAAGCCTTGTTTAGTATTTGAATTCTTTTCCGTATTGAAATTTGAGCACTTTCAACTGAGCATGAAATAATGTTCCATACAAAACCTCGGGGCCTGGTATATTTTAGCGTTTTGATTTGTTTTCCATATTAGAGTTTCTTTTTGGGGGATACCTTAGCTGTTCTTCTGAGATCGACTGCTCTTCTTCATGACATTGTTACGAATGATTATATTTGCTGTCAAAATTGAAAATTACCTCATTGTGCTTATTATATAATAAGAGTTAATACGCTGGCGTCTCTTACCTGATGTCTGCAGTTTCTCTGACTTATGGATTGCGTCAGTAAAGTATGACTTGGGCCTGCAAATCATCACCGTTTCCTTTCCTTCTTTTGGGATAAAGGAACACGTAAGTGGCATCCGTCCACTGAATTTGTTGATGGTACATTATTTCAATTTGCAAGCAGTTATGAGAGTTAGAGTCGCGTGTGTCTAGTACTTGTAAAGATAATACTTAGGTTCCATAAAATATCATGGAAGCTTGGTAAAATTTGCCAATGCTTGTGCTGCTGCCACCTGCCTTTAAGTTCTGTTTATATAAACTCAAATCAAATCGCCCCATGAAGGAATATTATATTGCTGTCTTACAGATATCGATGAATGCATAGAAGGTCTGGTCAGCTGTGAACATGTTTGCGTGAACACATACGGAAGCTTCTACTGCCAGTGTAATAAAGGCTACAAGACTCATGGAAATAATTGCACTGGTAAGGTTTAGTGACAAAGATATTTCTTTTTACACCTTAAGCATACAAGATATGTCGACTATTTTTATTAATATGATATGATTGACCTCTGCCCGAGTTTATAGTGTTGCCCGACTACAATCAGTGCTGCAAATCTAACAGTTCAGTCATATTTGCATGAACTAGTTTGTTTTTAAATTCAGCTCTAGCCACTTGATTTATGTTTTGGTTCAATTTATTCGCATTCCTTCAGCAGGGCACACTTGCAAATAGGAGGACCCAAAACGTATCGTTTGACTATTTATTCAGTGTATTATGCGCATCATTTATTTTATGGGACAGGAGGGGGCACTTGTATGGTAATTATATTTTAAACCTTTAAAACTTTTTGTCTAAAGACAATTATTTTCAGCTTGTTCTGAAGTTGACAAGTGTTGATGCCTATACACCTGACGACACAAATACAAGTAATAGATCTGATAAGTCAGTCTCTGTAAAAGCCGGGTTTAATGACATAAGAAATAAGTCAACGGATAGTTGCATCACTGCAGAATATTAGCTTTTCTAAACATGTCATGAAAAATTATGATGGTCAACATTATCTATTACAAAGTAATTAGCTTTTGACTCCTACTAGCAGTGCCCTTTTTGAAAGGTTGATGTGATATTGGCATTGCTTGTGAAACTGAAATGTACAAGCCGAAGCCTAAATTTCCATATCTTCTTCAGTTTGGGGACAAAAACACATTCTATTGTCTTATGTTCTTTTTTTGTTCCAATTAGTGATATTCTTCGGATTGCATTTCCTTAGCATTGCTTAATTGTGGTTTTCTGGCGACTGTTTATTCTCTTGTGATATGTCAGGTTGCGTACAAAAAAATACGTAGGGTGATCAATTAATAAATGAAACACCTTTGTAGATTAGTTGAATTTATATCGACATAAAGTCCTTCATGTAACACCAAAGAGTGTCTTTTGAGCTTTAGAAATCATATGTAAAATTGAAATTTTAACGTGTTACCATAGCAAAATATGACGTCATGTTCATGCCAGGTACCGCGTATGATTGGTTTTGATGCCATTTTGGTAAGGAGGTGCTCGTATTATGCTTATTATGCACGATAAATAAAGAGGAATTGAAAATTTAGGAACACCTTCCGTTTAAGCAAGATTTTGGCTTTAACACAAACATATATTGATTTTTCTTGGAAATGTTCTGAAATCTGGTATGAATTAAAGCTAGAGCAGGGGTTAAAATTATTGATATCTAGGGAGTTTGACATTTTATTCCGTCATTTTTAGTATACAGCTGAAGTTAATTAATCGGTTGTCAAGGACAGCTTGTTTAAGTGCAATTATGTCACAATTGTGGTCCCCTCTGGTTTAAAATCAGCGAAAAACGTCACATGTTGCTCGAGCAAGTCTTTCACGGGTCGAATTTCTGCCAGGTATGAGATTAAGTCATGAATAACAATATATTTCTTTTAGTATCTGAGACATGCATCCAACCGTCACACCATCACAAACTATGATCCATTCTTTGTTACTAATCAGCAGCAAATATGCATTGAAATATTAAAAAATAGAGACTAAACCCTTATAAGTTTAAGGCACCGTTTCCATGGCATCGATTTTCCTAAACAGTACTTTAGACCTCAATAATATGGCATATTCTTGCTTCTTAGGTATTATATATCTTGCACATAGCTAATGAGATAAATTTTAGCTTCCATTATCTAATGATCACCCCTCGTAGTATAAGCACCCAGTAGCTAATTTGAAGCTTCTATTTCTTCCAAGGCGGAAACTTTGGATTCGGATCACGTTTGTTAAATGTCTAGCATAATGGTCCTATATATGGCTGTTAACTTTCCTTCCTGTTTGCCGATATGTTCAGTGGTGGTATAGATAACGAGCGTACCACTTAAGTTTATTCCCATCCTATTAGTTTAGAGGTTTGTCCCTTTACATGTAAGATGGTTCAGCTTAAGTTTTTCGTTATTTAGTATCTGAAAGGTTTTGAAATTTAAACAAAACTGACCGCCTTTTCAATATTGTTCCTATAGTCAAACTGGCTTAAGGGATGTGTGCTACTTCGCCGTATTCCTTAAAATTTTAACGTCAAAATCCAAAGTTTCTCAACATACGACGAAACAACTATAGGATGCCCCTGTGATGAACCTATTTCGGAGAAACAGTGTTCATTCTTCCATGAAAAACAGTCGGCCACGTGACGTCGTTGGTACGCAACGTCACATAAAAAACAAAAACGCTGTTGACCGCTGTAACGGTCTATTGGTCATCGAGTCATAGCTACGGCCGTTTAACGTAAACGGCTTACTGTTGGTTAGTGACAGCTTTATGTCTTATATTTTACGAATTTAGCTGTTAAAATCGAAAATCTTGCTTAAAATAATTTAAATATCAAATGTTATTATGAGAAATAAATTTCATTTTTCCGAAGTTCATGGAAGTATGAATACATATCGTCCCATGCAAAGTTAACGTGAACGCCCTTCGGGTGTCACTTACTTTGCACTTGATATACTGTATTCATACATTCATAAACATCAGAAAAATGAAATTTATTTCTTAAATGTATTATTTATTTTTTACTTATCATGCTGCGATTTCTTGCTGTAACGGAAAGGTTAAAAACGGCAATGATCAGGAATTAACACAATCAGATCCCATACCCCACCCTCTACACCAAACTAGAAAGAAAAAAAGACCACAGACCATCGGCCATACGGACATGAAACATTGAGGAACTACAACAGAAGGGCCGCCTTTGATCGGCCGGTCATAGATTTGACTCCGTTGTAGTACATAAATCGCTATAAAAACGTTCTGTCATATTCGCAACTGATGTTTTACAGATGTAGATGAATGCGCAGAAGGTATTGCAAGATGTCCTCAGGAATGTATGAACACAGATGGAAGCTATACATGCAACTGCTCATCAGGCTATCAAACATCAAACTATAGTTGTTCAGGTGCGTTTCGCTTTGATTTGCACATCAAAAATCAGTAAATATATTTAATCACTGGATTGAAAATAAATGCTACCATTTTTAGGTTATCAATGTTATAACTTGGCTTTTTCGAACAGGGAGGAAAGAAAATCACAAGTCTCTTAATAGATTGACTAGCTATCATTATAATACAGACGTGTTAGAGTCCAAATGAGGCATGAAATGAAAACAATTACATACAAAGTAAGTTCATCTAGTTTTGTTTTATTCCAAAACAAACCATCATTTTTTTCAAAATAACTAAAACTTTATATTTTGTCCGTAAATCTGTTTGTAGAACCATGTTCCATGCGAAGCTTTTAATTATGTACAGCAGGTATGAAAACTGAATTTGATGGCAGAAATATTGCAATAACAAAACATTTGGTTATCTGCTAGTCAGTCTGCTGTTGACATGTAACTTCTAAATTTCATGCATAAGCTGCAGGATATTTTTCCTCTTTCTTATATGTCTTATTTTAATGTTTATAGAATGTGAACCTGATAAATGGGGAGATAAATGCCAGAATGACTGCCTCTGTATCCTAAAAAATACAAAGTCCTGTACCTCAACGGACGGACACTGTGATTGCCATTTAGGATGGACTGGTGACTTGTGCGAAAAGGATATCAACGAATGTTTTAAGTACGACGCAATATGTGATGCGGCGACTGAGGAATGTGAAAACACAAATGGTTCATATAAGTGTAACTGCAAGGCAGGTCTGGGAAGATACGAGGATGTGTGTCGAGGTAAACTCTGATGACACTTTAATCACATGAGACTAAAAACGCAAATATGGTACTTCATCAACTGTTATAATCAGATCCCGCATCCCATCTAAACAACAAACTACTCCACGTACATCATCATTATGTAGATATTAATTTCTTGTCCTTTGAGATTACTGGGTTCATTTCGAGTCACTTTGAAAAACGAGTTCTGCTTTAGCCTGTGCTAGGGAGGGTGACCGGTGTTGCACATTTCATTACGGGTCATAAAAGGACTAAGTTAAACCGAGTCTGCTATTTTTATGTCATTGTTGTATTTCTTGCTTCCAATGGATGTAACTATTCAGAACCTATTTATCTTTACTGCAGCGTGTGTTGTGCCTTGTGGCGGCCGTAAAACGTCATCCATTCCATCACCATAGTGCAGAATATAGGTATCTTTCATGCTAATATGGTGTTGATAAAAAAAAATCTGTCACTAGAGTCAATGTTCGGCATGATGAGTCTTGTCCGAGTGATGCCGAACAGTGATCCCGAATAACAGATTTTGCTATCCACACCATAAACCGATGAAAGATACTTTTTTCTAGCATACCTTTTTTAGATTACAATATTTGATTTTCAAGGTTGAACTTGCTGAAGAGTGTAGCTTTAGCCATTAAAGGGTTTCTACTCAGTTTTAACGAAGCCGAGGCTACCAACGAATGCCCTTTGGATCCTACGTCAAAGTCCGTGTTCATATACTGACGTCATTTGTTCGTTTACTGGTGGCATCGTTTGAAACAAACAACGTCGCTTGACCCCGTAGATACGGGACCTCCTATACAACGAATGCATTAATGTTCGTGATTTTTATCCGATTTTTATCCGGTCCTGGGTGAGATAACATGGATGAGATAAGAATTGCTGGCTCAGGTGAAACACCTGGGTATCCTTATCCGATGTGCAAGAATATATTTCCTGGTACTTTGTTATCATTGGCTTCATTTAAAATCATTTTGAAAATATAGGTCTGCTTAAGCCTTAGAGAGGCATCGTTGTCGAGTGGTTAGAGAAACCCAGTTATGGTGCAGAAAGTCGCCGAAAGGTCGTGGGATCGCGCCCAGTTTTCGCCATCCGACGACTGGATACCTCTCTCTGTAAACCCAGCAGTAAATGGGTACCTTTTTCGAATCAGGGAAGGATAAGGCAGCGAAAGAAGAGGGATGGGCTCCGCCTTTCGTCAGCTGTGCCCAAGGTACAAAGGGCCTCTGACCACCACTACCCTACGGCTATCATGCTATGGGAAACCTTTACGTTTACCTAAGCCTGTGCTAGGGAGGGTGGTCGGTGGTGCACATTTGTGTACTGGTCATGAACAGACTCAATTGTACCGATTTGTTTTTAGCTCACCTAAGCCTTTGGGCTCATAGGTGAGCTTATAATATAGCCGGGCATCCGTCGTGCGACCGTCGTCCTCATTATTTTCTCCGATCTCCTCTGAAACTGCTGGGTTCACTGAAGTCAAATTACATATGACGTCCCGGTGGGATTTTGAAAAAGGTTTGTTTGCGGGGTCTAGGTCACATGCCCAAGATGGCCGCCACGCCCATGTATGCTAAAACCCTTCAATTTATTTCACCTCCAGAACCAAAGCTTGTGGCTGGCTATGTGACACTGGGGAATTCAGGCCCATCATGCAAATGCTGACTGTGCGTTGGTCGTGACCTACTTTATGGCAAGATCAGTTTTGGTGTGTTATGTTATTTTATGAGAAAATGCTTAAACAGTTGATTTCTCAGAAAATATTAAATCTCGGGTATATCATTGGGTATATATGGTTAACTAAACGAGCAAATGAAGACATTATGTTCCTTAAGGTCATTGGCTTTCTTTGACCTTTTTCAAGATGACTGAGATTCGGTCGCCAATCAACATTTACTAAAAATCTTCTCTGAAACCACTGGGCTAGTTGAAGCTATATTCCATACTGCGCTTCACTAGGTCAGGGGAACAAACGTTTGATCAGATGGTCTTGGCCATATGACCAAGATGGCAGCCATGCCCATTTAAAATCCTTTTGAAATTTTCTTCTCCAGAACAAAGGGCCCCAAAGACTTTGTGGCTTGGTATGTAGCAATGAGAACTCAGGCGTATCGTAGTTTGTACAAATGATGACCGTGCATTGACCTTGACTCAATTTATGGCAAGGCCAACTTTTGTATATTTTGATTTTATATTGCAAAATCCATCAACAGTGGATTTCTCAGAAAATATCAAAGTCTAAGTTATAATATAGATGCAGTCAAACCTGTCTCAAGGGGTCATCCAAGGGAGGATAAAAAGTGGCTGCTTAAGACTGGTGACACCTTAATACAGGTTTATGTACACAGTATTGTGGTTCAAGGGACCCAGAGAAGGTGGATGCTTTAGAGAGGTATTCCCTTTATAGAGGTGAGTGTATATGTTCTCAATTAAATAAGCAAATGAAGACATTATGTTCCTAATGGTCAAGGTATCTTTGACATTTGTTCAAGGCTACTAAGATTTTGTCGCCGGTCAACATTTTCAAACATCTTCTTCTCTAAATCCTCTTGGCCGATTGAAACCATTTTTACATGGAACTTTACTGGGTTCGGAAAACAAAATTTATTCAGATTGTTTAAGTCACATGACCAAGATGGCAGCCATGCCCATATATTGTAAGAACTTCTTCGGCCCAATGACCTTTTACCTTGTTATGTATCATTGGGGACGCGGGTCATTATAGTTTGAACAAATCATGGACGTGCATATACCTTGACCTAATTTATTGCAAGGTCAGTTTTGGTTCCTTATGCTTCTACATAGGTCCATTAATCATTTTAGGGTTTTTTGGTAAATTTTCACTTGATTTGTTTTACAGAAATGCTTGAATTTTAAGCAAACAGTGGAAAATTTCTTCCTGGCGCAAACCCTTATTAAAGCCTTAATATTAGCCTTTAGAATTAACCGTTAAATTTATACAAGTTTTAACCCTTATGCATATTATAAACATTCCAGACGGCATAGGGTATTATTCCTGTAAAACGTCAACTTCTGAAAAGTACTCATTCAAGATCCACCATAATATACTGTCACCTTTAGAAGTTAGAGACTACTTTATATGGATCCTCCATTAGATCCTCGTGCTGTTTCCGGTAAGGAATAGACCAGATGTAGCCGTGTGCTTGACGTCAAATGCTGCCTTATATCAAAAAGAGGCAACTCAGTTTCCGCGGTCTGCGAACAATGTCGTTGGAAGATAGGATCTGGTGACAGAGTAGACTGTTAACGACGCCGTCAGACTGTAACATATCACTTTGACCCATGTTTTTACCAAACGGTAGGTCATATTGGCCGGAATAATGTCAGTTGGCTTTGTCGTGCCATGATTTATGAATCAACTTTACTTACTTGTCCTATTTTTTTATCGTTCGAATATTTACCATGTGCCCATAAACCGTATTCCAGTACAATTGCCATTCCTGGAGGGAGACTACTGAGGGATTCAAACTTGTATCATACGAACCGAACAACCAACTAAATGTTTTGTACCACTTCAGATACTGAGGGTGAGGTTGGGCCTGTAAAATCGATTTAAGCCCCCCAGTAATTCATTACTGACCGTTCCAAGGCGGTAGTCTGTTGTGGTTCTCTGTTGCCTGTTTTTGGTGTCAGAGTTTCTGTGATGTTTTACCTTATGTATGTTCTTATTATTTTTGGTTCGGTTTGGGTTGCTGAGTGGCCACCTTTTGGGAACAAGCTGCTCACTCGGTTGGCCATATGTTCTCTGTATCTTGATTATTTGTAATCTTAGTTGTTTCCAACTATGGTTTGAGGGCTGGATTTTGATTTTGATTGTTTCAGTTCCTGGTCTTTGCATACTATTTACTTTTGTCATATAAATCTTCAGTGTATCCCTAGCACTTGGTGTACAGTGTACCCAGTCCACGAAAAAAACAAATTACCATGTAATGCTGAGCGGCGGATGGAGGGCACGGGAGACAAACTATTTAGCTTTAACCCCAAAATTTCTCAACACACGTCAACACGTTCACATGAAGTTGCCTCCGGTGACACATAGTCAACATATAACCTCTACAATTTCTTCGCGCTCGTTAGTAAAATCGTTCTATGAAGAGAGGCAAATGTCAAGTATTTCTTCGTTTACAGCTGAAAAGGTTCTTCATGGCATAGATCATGGAAAGTTACAATACACCACCAGGTGAATGCTATGCCAACCAGCATTACAAAGATAAATTTGTCACAGTATCATATATTGATGCTTGGACCCAATCAACCCTGTACTAATCATGGGAGACCTGCATCCTTCCTATTACAATGTTACAGCAACTAAAACAGCTACCCAAACAGTACGAGAACCATTCGAGAGAATTGATTTCAAGAGTCTAACTATTGTACCGGATTTTGTCAGGCAGCCGAAAGGGTCTGGTGATGCGATTAAGCCGCACAATAAGTGTCCCAGCTTGAATGCAGAGGTATTTTCATCCAATCTTCCAAAGGGAAATTTAGCCCTTTAGTCCGCGTCATAAGAATAGACCTTACCCATTTCGCTCACTATTTGTTCAAATACATAACTCAGAGAAATGAAGAAATGAAGAATTATCAAGTGGTACTGTCGCTGCTTAAAATCCACTCAAAAAGAAACATTGCTCCCTCCTCCTTAAGGGTTACCCATCGGCTGCTACGTGCGTCAGGACACACGTTTCAAACAAACTCACACCGTTTCCACAAGAAATTTCAGCTTTTACCACACTTTTTATGCCAACAGTGAAAGAGTTGCCGGTGCGTCTCTGTCTTTGTCAGGAATACTAATTGTGTTCCTCTGGAAGCTGAAAGAAATGTTACGACATTTTTTTCTATAAATCAAGTAGCAGAAAATATTGAGGCATTTGAATGAACTCCTAGATATCTAGACGATCTTAAAAAATAATAAAAATTATGTATAATCGACTTCATTTTGAGAGGGTAACACATTTAGTTACACAACTAGTCTTCCATGAGGCCCTCTATTATATACATATCTACAAGTATAAAAGAAATAGTCAAACTATAGATAAACAAGTAGCATACCAGAGTCATTCTGATTGAGGCATCTTAATTATAAAACCCTGGGGAGATTCGGAGATTCAGTTTACAGTGTAACTGATCAGCTGTCTCTTTCATCCTGGCTTCGCCAGCCTCTATCAGAATGGCATCTAATGGAGAAATTATCATTCCACTGTAGATAACAATTTTTTCTATGTTCCACTACATCATCAGGTATGGAAGAATACACATGACAGCATAGTAATAGTATCAGTCATAAATGCGACATTCACACACACACTAACAAACATTAATCTCACACTGACTGTCTAAATTAGAAGGAATTCATTTAACATATGGAAAGTAACAGCACAAAGGATACATATAATGGATGGATGGCCATCAAAAAAAGCGGACCCGTGTTTTTCTTTGGCCTTCTGCCTTGTACTTACCTGATTATGATCCTTTTTTCGAAAAATCAAATGAATGTTTGTTACAACACTCTGGAAAAACTGTTAGAACTACGATGTTTAAATTGTGTACACCGATAGGAGCTATGTAGCAATTACCTACTAAACTTTGGACTAATTTCATAACACTTTAATTTACTATGTTCTATTTTTAATATTAGCATCTTGTAAACTTTTGAATCGCTTGGCCTAGGTACCTGATGTTTTGTTTTCTAGGAGTGTTTGATATGTTGATCATCTGATGCTAGTTACATCATTTTACATTACTCGTCTATATACAATTATAATGGTAGCCTGTTACTCAAGAAATATATTTCATGGGGGCTTGATAATGCAAAGGCATATTGACCTTAAAAATTGGCAGACACGATGCTAAAAGCATTTTACATGGCAATTATTCTAATGACAATTTTGTTTCGTTGCAATCATAAATGATAGAGATTTGCCCCTGGCTCATCTGCGCATAACATTATAGGGATACTCTGTTTCTCAAGAACCGTATCTGTTAGACCCTTATGATTCATAGCAGACGTACGCCTTTCTTTTCTGTTGGCATTATATATAAGGTCATGTCCCTTATGCAAAACGCTAAACAACGGAGTGTTCACTTTATCCTTGAACAAGCCGTTTGAGCTAGGATTTTCATGTTTGACATTCTGCTGAGGGCTAAAGTATATCACCTGATTAAGTTTTGGGCTTGTTTCTTAAACATATGTATATGTTACACCACTTTGTTGCCTTTTGGCATTTTCCAATTTTATATTTCTGATAACTATAACAACGCCACATAGTATCGGCTAAAGCAAAGCACTGTTTTCAAAATTATTAAACTAAATGAGCGCAATAATCCCGAAGGACCAGAAATAAGATCGGACTGTTTTAGTTTAGGGCGACGTTTTACAGCCACTACACGGCACTATCAGTCAATAAATTGTATGTTTAAAAGTTTTGAAGACCGGTCGTATAGCTACACCTTGTTATATCTAGGCGTATCATTACAAATAATGTGTATGCACCTACATCAAATTATTCCATGACACTCGTTATACCGCCGCCATGGTCCTATATGACTTACAGTATTCTGTACTATGATTATGTTAAGTGTCATAGCCATTTCTAATGGATACGTTAGGGCTTTAATTTTGTCTGCTACGTGTGAATTGACATTTGTGTTATCAGTTTGCTGTATCTTTGTTTCTAATCAGCAGTCAATATTAAATTGCTTATGCTTATTCGCTAGCTTAGGTTTGTTGCATTTGGATAACAGTATTATGATTGCCAATTCCAGACATAGACGAATGCGTAGAAAAGTTACCTGACTGTTCACAAGGATGTATCAATACATATGGAAGCTACCAATGCAAATGTCGACCTGGATTCAGCAGTTCAGGAAATATCTGCACAGGTTCTTATTGTTATTTTATTTGCAGCAACCAGTTTATTCAAATACCATAACGCAAGCTACAAGCACGGAATGAAATGTCTTGTGCATAATTGGCGGAGCATGGCTTACACGCTATGCTCTGATACCAACAACGTCATATAACGATATATAACCATAGGAACTGAAATTTCATACTGATATTAAAGTGACGCCATCGAGACGGCGTTCTTTAAGGTAATATGCACAACAGTTGCTTATTATGTCCCCCCACCAAAGGTGAGGGGGTACATATTGTTTTCAGTGCGGATCCCGGTTTGTCGGCGTCGGCGTGACAGATTCTTGTATGCGCGATATCACCTGAACCAATGGATGGAATTTCACCAAACTTGCATGGGTATATTATTGTGACAAGCTTAAGGGCTGATTAGATTTTGGTGACCTTGACCTAATTTTCAAGGTCACTGGAGGACTTAGATGACAATTTCTTGTATGCACAATATCTTCTGAACCAATGAATGGAATATCATCAAACTTGCATGGATACATCATTGGGACAAGTTTAAGAGCTGATTAGATTTTGGTGACCTTGACCTTATTTTCAAGGTCATTGGAGGACTTAGGTGACAATTTCTTGTATGCACAATATCTCCTGAACCAGTAAATGGAATTTCATAAAACTTGCATGGATACATCATTGTGACACGTTTAAGAGCTAATAAGATTTTGGTGACCTTGACTACATTTTCAAGGTCACTGGAGGACTTAGATGACAATTTCTTGTATGCACTATATCTCCTAAACCAGTAGATGGAATTTCACCAAACTTGCATGGATACATTATTGGGACAAGCTTAAGAGTTGATCAGAGTTTCGTTACCTTGACCTAATTTTCAAGGTCACTGGAGGACTTAGATTTCAATTTCTTGTACCTATAATATCTCATGAACCAGTGGATGGAATTTCACCAAACTTGCATGGATATATTACTGGAACTAGCTTAAGAGCTGATCAGAGTTTGGTGACCTTGATCTCATTTTCAAGGTCACAAGAGAACTTAGATATGTAAAAATTTCACTAGCCCTTGGCTTGGTTTCCACTTTACTTTCATAGATATACCTTTTGGACAGTCTCAAGAGTTTACTTTGGTTTGATGACTTTGATTTTATTTTCAAGGTCAAAAGCTAACAAGTAATGCTTTTTTTCTCTCTTAAAATGAGTTATATCTTTTACCAGTTGATGGATATTCATTAGACTTGCATGAATATATCATTGTGACAGGTTTAAAACATGTTAAGTAGTTGGTGACCTTCACCCATTTGTCAAGGACATGGTTTTCCATGTAGGATTTTCTCCAAACTTGCATAAATGTTTTATTTGTACAGGCTTTTTATTCATTAGATGGGAAGGGAAGTGGGCTGGTGGGGGACATCAGTTTTTCTCTGAAAAACATTTCTAGTTAAATAGTTGCTTTGGTAACAAATGGTGACATCATTAGTATTGGAGCATGGCAAATAGTGCATGTCACATTACTCTCTGACTACAGGTTAGATGCCACCATTCTTAAGAATATTAGTTCTCTGTTGACACATCAGGAATGCGTATGCTGGTCTAAGATTGCTTTATGTGCATGGACGCATCGAGCATTTATGTGTGACATAAACTGTATGCTTTTAATTGCAGGTAGTGGTCGTTTTGCTGATGCACGGCAGGTGCTGTTAGTATTTGTTTTAGTAACTGCACTTTAATGTTTTTGCATAAGATGTGTACAAGGCTAAGCTGATATTTAGTCTGGTAAACATGAATAAAAATATGCAAGATTTATTTCTCCCAAAACAAGCATCATCTCCTACTTTGAAATATCGCCGTTGTATAATATATGATATGTCCTACGATGTGTATCTTGCAGGAACCCCTTAATAAATATGTTACCTTATTTTTCTTTTTTGTGTTTACACACAGCGGGGTCACATATTGTATAAAGCACTGTTGATTTTGTAAAATTGATTCTGTAAAAAAATTGATTAAAAAAAACTTGACAAACAATATTCCGTAATTATTAAATTTATTAATACTATAGGGCGAAGTAAAAATGACAATGCACAGGAACAGTGAAACAAACTGCATATCCTGTCCGTAACATCAAGTATAGTTTGGTGAAAGTTCAGTATTATTGTGATAGTTGTTTTGTGATGCAAATGTTTTTTCTTTAAAGCAGAAAATTAGAACTCAATACACAGCCGGTCAAACACGTAAAGATATTTTTCAACAGTCTTATCAGCAGAAGAAGCAAAAGTACAATTTCTGATAGAAAAGATATTTAACCGCCATTACACGGTTAACATCCGAGAAATATCTTGCAATATTGAATAGGAGTGAATCTGAAAATAAAGTACAATAGAGTATATATAAAGTAAAATAAACAATTCTCATGAAACGACATAATCAAATGCCGAATCCCATACTGGAAATAGTAATATGAGGAATTAACGCATGGAATAATACAAAATAAGCAGAAAGTAAAATTTCCATCTCTTTTCCAGACAGAAGGTTACAAAATAAAAGTAAATTAGGACACAAAACATAATCGATGGGTTCCGAAAAAAGTCGCCTAAAGATCTTTTTGTAACCAATATTGACGTCAAGTTTTAAGTTTAACACACTGATAAACATTCTCCCTGTTGTGAAAATTGCCAGTGGTTCCGAATGGTTGCTGAATGACTCCATTTGTAAAACCAATAACTACGCAGGTGCTGGTGCAATTTTCTTGCGTCGGTGCGATTCTAAAACTGACTGCGTTTTTAGTAGTACATATTATCAAGGTGTATCTTTTTTGAAAATCCTGCATAGTGTGCAACATCCTTTACCTCAAATAAATCTTATAAGAAAACCAGCTCACATGATGTACGTTACCTAATATTTGCATATAAAAGCATTACCTGATCATAAGCTGTCGTTGGTAAAACAATTTCGGGTTATTGATAGAGTTGCTGTCCTCTCTTCCATAAACAATTTAATGATATCATATGAGAACATATGAGAACTGCATAAGTTTAGAAAAAAATGATCATAATCTGTTTCCATTAAATTCAGTGTTTTCATCACATTTCACTCTATCAAAGTGCTAAATTTAGCATTTTTCTATAGTTCTTATATGTAAAAATCCGAAATTATTACGTCAAGGGCAAAGGCGACGTTATATTATTCTAAAGGCAAATGGGTTTGCGTTTTGCTTTTTTATTTTGCATTCCAGTTTAAGTTATCTTATGATGGACTTGTCATATTTAGTCGAAAACATGAGTTTTAGTTTCAATGTCCTCTGACAAGACTCGTTTTATATTAAATATATATGTAAAATCAGTTTCATTAAATCATCTATATGAAGCAAAGACACGATCATAAACGTGCAAATATTACTATCCTTCAAGTGTCACAGTAAAAAAGAAGTTTCTGCATGACTTCATGAACAGATTAGCTGTTTTAGGGTTTACTTCATAAGAGATGTATAAGCAAGGGACAACAAGATCACTGCACGGACATTAGCACGTGGCCGCAGGTGATTCAAGAAATTTTGCCGTAAAAACACGGTTTTTCAACATAATCGATTTTCGGATAGACAATGCTTAATGGACAATGTTCTATATAATGGTCAGCATAAACAATTTTGTATTTTACTGTATATTTTTAGAAATACACTGTTTCGTCAATATGTATATCCAGTCAGACATTTTATTATAATTTAAACAAATAGAAGTTTACGAAACGAGTAAACTTGTCGACACTGTATAAGGCCAAGGTTTACTACATTATTCAATGTTCCAGCCATAGTTTTGCAATAAATCATCCCTTGTATGTCCATAATCGTCCATATCACTAGGCTGCTTATTTATAAATATACGTGCAATAGTTTTGTTACTCTTTTCTAGAATGCAAAGCGGGTAAATGGGGATACGAGTGCAATGAGACTTGTGCATGTGTATGGGAAAATACGAAATTTTGCAGTCCACCCAATGGATATTGCCACTGTGATATTGGTTGGTCTGGACAAACGTGTGGAATCGATACTGACGAATGTCTTGCAGAGCACAACTGTAATATGGCAACTGAAGTATGTCAGAATACAGCTGGGTCATACAAGTGCAACTGCAAAGAAGGTTTCAAAAGAGATGGAGAAACATGTACAGGTACTATTGATGAAAACCCATAATCAAACGATAAAGAATCTGGTAACAGTCTTTAAACAAAGAAGTATCAGCCAAAATTATGATGATAAGAGTTTATGGTGGTAAAAATCAGCGGTTGCTAAGACAGACGCATTTGAGCCGCGACACGAGAAAACCAACAATGTGGTTGTGCGCACAGCGCAGAGTCAGATCAGCCTGGCCATCCGGCCAGTCTGCTCAGACTCTTTGCTAAGCGCTTAAAGGGTAGCTAAGGGACTAAGCTACCTCCATGCGGGCAGCGAAGACTCTGATCAGACTGGGCGGATGCCCAGGCTGGTCTGAGTCTGCGCTGGACGCACGACCATTTTGTTGGTTTTCTCGTGTCGCGGCTCATTTATGTTATATGCTTAATAAAAAACCTTATGGTATCAATTTTCTCCGCAAATGTTGTTAAAACTGGAAATTAGGTTTATACCTAATTTTTAAACTTTTGGTGAATTCCAAATATTAAAAAAGACCCGGTAGTTTTAACAAAATAAAGGTATCGTCTTATAACATACCACGACTAGCTCTGAAAATACTGTCTTGAAACTAATAATTATTCCAATTGAATATATCAGCGTTTGGAACTAACGATCATGTCTACTTTCAGTTTGAATACTCACGTGCCAATTTCAAACTTTCAGAATATTTTTAACTCGTGAAAAGTTTGCTTTTGGAATATAAGCCCTGGGATAATAATACGCTTACACAAAAGTGAAAGGTTCATCTGCCGACCACCTCACAATTAATATTGTAAGTGTAAGGCGCTGCAGGAGGGAGTCATTTATGTCTTACAAATTTTTGTAGAAATTTTATATGATATTATTCCATTGGGTGGGAATTTGGCGGTTGTCAGTTCAGCCATTGAAGAGTAAAGACTCATTATACTTTTTAAAGTCGCACATGCGCATACAATATAAATTGCTTTACACACGGCCGCCGTAACGCTTGCTCATTTGTTACGAAGAAGAGTAACATCTGTTTTAGAAACAAGGAAACTTCTTAAAATATCATTTTTATTTTAAGTGAACTGTCTTCAAGGCACCTACATATCTTTCGTCAGTGATGTTGCTGTCTGCATGCCGTGCCCTAGAGGAGAATACCAAGACGAAGTTAACCAAGACTTTTGTATAAAATGTGACAGCGGTTACACAACCGTCAAAATAGGGAGTTTATCTAGCCAACAATGTTTTCGTGAGTATATAGTAAAAAGTATGCAAAGACCAGGAACTGAAACAATCAAAATCCAAATCCAGCCCTCAAACCATAGTGTCCGTGTATTTCTTGCTTAGTGTTTTTACTAATCATAGTAATGCCTAAGGACCTCTAAAGGTAACTGAGCATTAAAAGTGCAATTAAAAATAGACTAATTCAGACAAATCTCTCATACAGAATATCGGTCATACTTCATACACGTCTGTGTGTATACTTTTATATCATAGAAATATAACCGTTTACTAAATTATAAATAAATCCAATTCTGGATTAGATTTACTTTTATAATTTTTGTAATTGATAGAAATACGATTTGGATTGAAAACACTTTTGCAGCAAGGCCTTTTGAAATCAAAATTTCATGGTGACTTTGTAAATTCATAAAACAGTAGCTGTGGGGTTGATTTCTCTGCTACGTTCAGAACAGCTATCATGTGCTACAAACGTATTGGCTATAATGTGAAAATAATGCTGCAGTCTGCATGCTTAGTGCTTAAACCAGTCATGGTTATTAACTTTGATTATTTAAAGGCACGCCAGTGGGTTGGGCGTCTGCCTCAAAGGTGACCCGACATAAATTATTTATTTTTAGTTCTTAGGTACCGGAGCTTTTCTTGTCTGTTCACAAACATACCTTTTCAAGGCATACTTCCTCATTGAAGTGTGCGCTTATATGTGGTCTTCTAGCAATGTGGACATCTGTATTCCTGTCCATTTGGTTTTGTGATTAAAAAAGATTTAAAAAAAATGAAGTAAATATGTGTTTCGTATGACCTGTTCTTTGTGTATATAATAATACATTTAGCTATCTATTATGTGAATGGTGGCAATGTGTTTGTTAAGTTTAACCATTGCAAAGGCTAAACACAAGAATTAGATCTAGCAATACGGCTTAAGCCCCTCCCCCCCCCCCCCCTCTACCCCTTCTCCCACACCAACTTCCGCCCAGTAATTTATTTGTGGTCCGTTGCTGCTAAATGTTCTTGTTGGCGATGTCTTTGCTTTTGTTCACATTTTGTATGACTCATGTTTTTGTTGAGGTATCTGATTGACCACTTGTCTAGGAAAGAGTTGTTTATGGAATATACCGTGCGTGCCTTTTCGTAAACTGCTGTCAGTTCATGAATACACTTCTTTTCCGTTTGGTTTTAGGGTTCTGGGGCAGGAAATGAGATCTGACTTTATTTGATCCTGATCATTGCTTATTTTTCACTTTAAATGCTTTACAGCCGATTGTGATGTTGGACAAGGTCTTGTTTACGATGCTGCTACAACCTGTCGACCTTGTGCTAAGGGACAGTACAATGATAAAACTGGGGAAAATCCAAATTTATGCAAAGAATGCCCCGGCGGATTTACAACAGATCGAGAAGGACAGTCTGTATGCTCTGTGTCAGGTAAATAATACTTGCTAGTTAAAACATTTTATGCCAGACAATTCAAGACACGTAATTGCTTATATGAAATAAAATCATTACTGTCTAGGCGAAAATAAATTTTAAGGATGTAAAGCTATAAAAGTCAAAGTCATGGTTGATATATATTACCGCTGGTTGTATGAGCTAAGCCTAGGATAGTTAGCTATTGGTCACATTGTTCACCTATAAGCTATGGAAACATTGCAATTAACACAGGCTACAGAAGTTTGCTAAAATAAAAGAAACATGAGGCGTCTGTAGCGGATGACTAGAATTATTGAATTCTGTAGTCTTTGAATTCTCTGGTCAATCACCGGCCCTTTCAAGGGCTCTCCTGATATGTACCAGCGTATAAAAGTCCGTTTTGGAATTAAAATCATGAATAGTTCCTTCAAGAGCAGGGAATACATTCAGAAGAAGGAACATGGGCCAGACGACGTAGTTTCGGCTAATAAAGCCTCGTCAGTGACCCTGACAATATCTGGAGACTAATCCGGAGAAAAACATATTTTAATTTATTAATTTTAATTGGGCAGTCAATTCAAAGACCGATTAGTATCAAAAAGGATCCAAATAATATCAAAGACGATGATCTATAATAGTCTAAATCAATCTTAAATTTTAGATTTCTCAGAATATATCCTCTGACCTCAAAGGACAAAAATAAAATATAATATGCACTATGGATGATGTACTATGGATGAATATGCACTATGGATGAAGCCTATTAAGACGTACAACAACAAAAATGTGTAAAACCTAATGCCACCCACTTCTGTTAGTAAGTAATGACTTTATTTTACGCGGGTTACTCAGTTGGTAAACCCAATCTTCCCTGAGGCCCTATTAAGTTACAGTTCCTTTCCTAAGTGCGAAAGCGTCATCCATCGAAGCAAAATTTCTGTTAACAAAGACCTGTTTGCCATTGCGGCCTGTATGGGAAGAACTTGACGGTATTTTGGGTGATTCCAATACTCTGACGTTCTTGGGCTCCATGAGCTTACAGATTCTATATTATATTGCAGCTCCAGTAAGTGCCCCATACAGAACGGTTTTAACATTGCCACTGTTGTGCGAAGTCGAAACAGACTGCGCAGAGGCATCGTTGCTGGCCATTCGAGAATCAATAAAGACAACAATCAGGACAAGACTAACAGAGTATGAGAAACGGTATCAAGGCCTCTGTGGTGTCGATAAAAACTCATGCAGTGATATAAGTGTTATTCTGGGAACTTGCACCAGCTTGAAGAAAAGAGAAGCAACTCACTTGCTTGAAGTTAACGTATCTATATCTGATATATCGTAAGTTAGACGCAATCATGTATATTTGTCTCTCTCTCTCTCTCTCTTTCTCTCTCTGCGCGCGCGTGTGTGTGTGTGTGTGTGTGTGTGTGTGTGTGTGTGTGTGTGTGTGTGTGTGTGAAATAGAAGAAACTAGTCTTCAGTGCTTTGGCTGCTTGGTTTTCTTGTATCCATAACTGATATATCGTTTTTCCAAATATGCACATGTATCTGTGTATATGAGTTTTGCTTATGCCGTATCAGAAGCTTGTTTATATGAAATAGAAAGCGCTACCTATAAATGAGCTCAGTTGGCAACTATTTAGACTTCACCTCATAACAACTATATGAGAAACTATTTGCGTTGTCGATCCAGGTGGTGTAGGTTCCCATTTGTAGGAACGTTTTAGCGGTCTTGCAATTTTGCAGTATTTTAATGCCACTTTGGAACTAAGAAAACTGAGAAAACGTGTATATATTTTACTTTCATGTCAAAGCACCTTTGCATCTCTGTTTTCTTTTAAATTTACTGTTGGTTGAAAAACACTTCTACAACAAGTTGTTTCGGACCATGTGTTTTACAGACGTTTGGAGTATACAGTAAGAAAAATTGTGGTAAAAATAACTTTTCTGATAAGTTAAGATGGACAGTTAATTGCTTCGAAAGGCTGTTCAGTTGAAGCTGTAGTGGTTAATGCTAGTGTCTATTTCAAGGCAGAAACGTTAAATCAAGATCACGTATGCTGCGTTTCAAGCATCTAGCTCCTGTAAACGTTTCTAATGATTTGTTATTAGTTTCAAAAAACACAAAATTATACCACATAAATTTTTAAACCGGTTTCAAATTTTCAAAAGAAAAAACAAACGGCAGTCAGAAAAACACAGACCAATTTCAAACGCAAAGATTCCTATAAACTAGTCTTTTGCCAGGAATCGTTTTGTTATCAGATCCAATATACCAGGGTCATTCAATAAGTCCTGCAAACGGCCAAGTTTCGGGCAAATGGTAATTAAAAACGAGTCAAGTAGTTCACATTCCTACATTGCCTCTTTCCAGTCAACAATTTCCAAAATCGTCATGATCTTGCAAATGACGTTGCTAGGCAACTGAAGAATACTACCTTAATGGGTGCGGCGGTGGCTTCTAGTTATCTGTTTAAGATCCCTTAGCGTAGTTCAGAACGCTCGTAAATTTCTGAAATTGGGTCGGAGATACGGAAAATGATCCTGAAGCATGTACACAGTACCAAGGTTTACATATTGCCATCAGTCAAGATATTATTATTGGTCCAATGAAGATCACCATGTTTTTCGGGCAGCTAAAATATCATGTAAAATGAGTATGTGAAGAAGTGGCTTTCACAGCAGATAAAGTGTTTCTTAAACTGCCATTAATTTGCTATCAAATGATAGTCCCGAGATGCTGAAATGTAGATATTAAAGAAAATATAAGCTCCGAGCATTGTTTAATATCATTTGCAGCCTTTAGAAACCAGAGGCAAACGTCAAAAACTAGAATTTTGCTAAAATTCTGTAATATTCTCTTGTTGCCTAGCGACCACATTTGTTTGGTATGTGAAATAATGACTGCCTCTTATCTGAGTTCTTAATTATAAGGCAATTACTTTTAAATATAAATTGCTGTAAATTGAAAGATTTATAAACATATATGCAGGAATTTTCCTCCCCTCACCTCTTGTAAAAGACGTCGTGTTTGTGCAATTTCACCGCCGGTATCCCTTACACCTTTGTATTTAAAACCCTCCCATTTCTAAGAAAGAAATGTCACATGTATGATTTTTAGCACATATGTGTATTATATACGTTATGGTGTAATTTGATCACCCTACCTCAATAAGTAAAGCAGTTATGACGGCGTTTGCAAGACTTCTTGGATTACCCTCGTATCTTGGTTCTTATGAATTTTAAGTTTCAGATGATTTTCAAAAAAAAGTGAAATCTTCGGAAAAATGCATTTTTGCCATGTCGACAAAACTTCAGTCTCATCAAGAGTTAGTCTGTTATGTTTCATGCCGTTATTAGCATTGGTTTTGTGGTTTAATTTTAAAGAGTAACTACACTTTAGGAACTGACTGAATCAGATCCCAAACCCTATCCCCAACATCAAAGGGAAAGATTGACAAAGACATTCCAACAAACAATAAATTACGAGTGATAAGCCGAGTCAGCAGCTCTTTCCCAAATAGATGGCAACTCAGCTATCTTTATTGAACTAAATAATTTAGACCAACAGACGGGTTACAACGCACTAAGCAAATTATATGAAAAACATTTAACAATTATTTTTACCTATTTTCTATTTTCATGATAGAATGATTAAACTGAGAACACAATAAATTAAACAGCACCGAACATAAAACAAATGCAACCGCCTATTTGGACTAAAATCAGCATATGATTTCGACCAAGCGTACGTTTACACGACAATGTTGCAAATCCAATAGCATTTGGATAGCAAAAATCCATTTAATCCGTAAAATGTAAAAAAGTGTCATTTTAATAAGTTACTAGATGATTGTCCAGGGACAACTTATCGAGGCCGTCGTTTGCTTAAGTGACCTAAAAGTATGTCAAAACTGAATATGTTTTTTTTTCTGAAACTTAACATTGAAACTCATATATTTTCCGAAAGACCTTGTGGCAGAAGTGTTTTCAATCCAACAGTAAATTGAATGTTAAAGTAACGTCGACTCAATTTTACGTAAAACTAATAGGGGTTTACAATTCTGATAAACTTGTTGAAGCCGTATTATTCTTTTAGATGTGGCAACAATGCGACTTGACACTTTCGCTAAACGAATAAGTTTAGAAATACAAACACCATCAAATGTAGAACGGGGAATGTCAACTGCTAAAACTAGGGGATAGCTAAAAAAAACAATTTTTTTGCGCTTGTCATAAATTTTAGAGGAAATTTAACTGTTTGATATCGACACATGTTAATTCAACTTGGTCTGTGTTATCAGATGAATTAGCTATGTTTACCTGAATTTATCTAGGTAATATTGATCAATTATAGTACCAATATATTGATTGTCAATGCACAAATGCCATCCAGATACCCTGAAATAGAATTAAATCATTTGTCATCATACTATCGGTCTATTTGTTATTATAACTGTGTTCACACCAAGCATCTTTGCAGTTTGTACAACGTCCTGTTATGGGTTCCGGTCCAAAACAAAACTTCTTGAAATACAATTCGTGCCTCTAACCACCTGTATCGATTGGTATAAATGATATTTTATTTGAAACTGAAACATAAATAGCGTTTATTTAGATACATATACATGTAATGGATTCCGAAGAAAGTCATGTGACTTATGTGCATCTGTATACAATATTCCAATTAATCATGTCAACAAGTATATAGTCTTTTGAACTTTGAAGCTTTTTTTACGATTGACCTAAATTCAGTTTTAGCCCTCTAGTGCCCAAACATAGAATGCACTATACGAAAACTTTTATATTCCATCCAGCCACTAGCTTTGGGAATGCAAATTGGAAACAGGGTCAGAATTTGTGTTGAGGTCCAAGGTTGCTGAGATATACATGTAGCATATATACAACATTGGGCATTAATTTTTTAAACGTAGATTTTTTCAGGGTGAATAACTAAAGTGTTGACAATAATTACGGGGCACCTTTTTGGATGAAAAAATGATGTATTAAAAAGAATCTATTGGCATATATGTATCAGGGATATCTGAAAAAGCAAAGTCAATATCACAATTTTTGATTTTATTGCCCGATGTATCATATATGATACATTTTGTGTTTTCGAACTTTGGCGACTTTTGGCGGCTGATAAACGCACTTTAGACATATCATTACAACTGGACTGATTTAATCTTATTTCCTGGTATCTTAACTGATTTTCTAGGAGTATAACATAACATACAAGTCAATATCCTGGTCACGGCACCAAATCAGAGTCATGTAGCACATATGATACACCGGGCACTAGAGGGTTAAACAAAGAAGACCAAAACAGAAATGCAACATACAATCAAGGGCATTAAGAGAGCAAAGTTTGGATTAATATCGATTGTAAGAAATGCCAGTAACTGATAACCGCATAAACGGGAAGGCTGATATGTATGTCAGTTTAACTTCTATAAAAATTAGATCAGATTTGTTGCGATCCCATGCTAACGTAACAGTGAAGTTAAGTCATTGCACCAATAGTTAGCTTTAGGTCACGGACTGCTTTAATAGAAATATTTCTGTAGAATCACGTGGTATAAACAATACAGTTCACGTAGATGCCCCTGTAGAATCACGTGGTATAAACTGTACAGTTATTGTGCTGGTATTCGGACAAAACGGGTAAGAAGATTGGCCATATCTTTTCTTGTTTTCTCAATACTCAATCGATTTTCAAGATTTTAAGTGCACTTAACTCCTGATAATTTAAAGCTTATGTGCATTTATGAGTTTTTGTGTATCTAATACGCAGCAGTTTTCCAAATAGCTTCGGGCAAAGTCGAAACATTAGAAAACAAACTTCGCTCGAACTTACGTGGCAACTAATGTGCATCTTAGGGAAAAAAACTCCTCGAATAATGTCGAGGTGCATGCATTTCATTGCATAAAATTTGACTCGGTATACCAGACAAGTATAGTAAATTTTCTTCTGTTTTGTCCAAAATCCGGCACGAAGAATCCGGAAACCCTATGACTCATACCACGTGGTTCTTCACCGTAATTATCTTCAAAGTCTTAGGGAGACAGTAAATAAAACCCGACTTATTTTTTTAAACAAAATAGTTATATGTCGTGATGAAATTGGTCTTCCTAGGAGCTGGCAAGGTAAAAACATACACTACAGTGTCTACCAGAAGGATTTTTAAGTTTTCGGACAGATAGGTATGTACAAACAGAGGAAACTGAGATCAAACTGCTCCTTAGGAACGAGTCTGATCAGGGTCTACACAGTCACCATTGCATATGCGCATTTTGTAGGCATTTGTCTATAATAGAAACGGAATAACAGGGGAATAAATAGTAGGGCAAGGGCCGACTATGCTTGCAACATAGGCGGAATGGGGTGTCTTATTCTTATGGTCTCCTCTATTCTCAATCTATATATTCCTTTTCTTTCTTTTCTTTCTTGATGACGGCTCGACGTAGACTGAAATTCACAAAGAGCGGATAAATCCAAAACAACCAATCAACCAGTCATTCAGAGGAATTTACTCCAACATAACTAAACCTGTCAGTTTCTCAGATTTGGGATTATTTTCGAACTTGAAAATTGTTGTTTCAGGAAACGAAACGGTGTTTTTATTTTATTTTATTTTTTGTATTATTCTGTAACTTACAGTTTAAGTTTTACTGAATAAATATGCATAGGCATGACCCGTCTATGAAATATATGTTCATGGTTTTTTTTTTGTTTAAATACAATTTTGTTTCTTTTTATTAAGTTTACAAATATACATTATCAAGAAAACAGCATTTACAGCATTTTGTTTCAACTGTTCTATACCATAGATACTATGATTTGCAGAAACTAAATCGAATTCACATTTCCACATGCTAGAGATATGAATTTAAATAGAAAATATGTAAAAAAGTAGGAAGAAATAAAAAAAAATTTGTAAACAAGACAAAGATTTTTTATTTTCTTGTCCAAATTTTTTTGAAGCCCTTTGGATTATTTTAGCGGATATAACGTTTGAAATGCCTCGCAAATATTTCTATTTCTAATCTCTCTACCCTTCAATGGATATTTAGTCGGTGTTAGAACATATTCTAAATCGATTAAATGTTTTTGAAGGACTTGAATAAGAACTGGATAAATGTAAGTTGTCGAAGAGGAAAATTAGTTCTTATATGTGAATTAGGCGACGGTACACCTGACGTCTATAGAAAAATCTTTTTTTCCTAAATTTTCAGCAAGACTCTAGGTTGATGAGTATATTTTTATTATATACCTTAAAAGACCCCCACTCACTTTACATTGGAGCAACCGTGCAATATGTTTTGCATATTGCACGGAGTTAAGGAGTAACGTTCACCAGAACTACTTTTGTGTCAGGAAAAGAAAAGTTTGGCAGCCATTTTGTCGTCGACAGCAATTTAAAAACGAGTAAAATGATGATAATAGTGTCAATTTCGCTGCATAAACTGCATAAAAGACATTTAAATATGATGTTACTTTATTCGAACACTCTTTAAAACGAATTATATGATTAAAAATGGAACAGCTGCAGCGAGTAAGACTGGAAAATGGCGCCCAGCTCTTGTTAACGTCAGCGTTGTTTACTGACGTCACGTCAGATACATAAACGTCAGTTTCACTTTCGCGCCGTCGGGCGTGGTTTTAGGATGTATGAAGACACAAAACGGCATACTGTTATTTCAAATTTAAAGCAATTTATGGGCAGAGTTACCGATATTTTATTTTGATTTCTTATGTAGTGAATATCGATGAAGCTAGCAGATTAATATCAAAGGTACATAATAAAAAGGTTATTGAATTTATATTGTGAAATATTCAGCATATGTTCATATGGCTGAGACGCACTCGCAAGCTCGTGCGTTCTTCGCCATATGAACGAGTGCCGAATATTTCCCAAAATAGACTCGATAACATAAAAGTATATTATCTTATTTACCTACCTGTCTGATAGTATAAATTTTATTGCAATCTGCTGAGTAGACGCAAAGCAATTAATTTTCTTGCATTCTTACAAATACACATAAGTTATTTGGATTTCATAAAAGTTGATTCACATTTTGCACGGAACTGTAATAATTTCATAATTATATAATTCACAACTTTACTAGATACGCTTTGCGGCTGGTGATCAGTAAACATATCAACCAAACTGTGAATCATATCTATTTAGCTTATTTTTAACTTCTGCTTAATACTTTGCTAATCATACCCGTTTGTCTTAGAACCTGTGGCCATTTGTTTCTGGTTTTTGTTTATCTATTTCATTAATGTTAATTTTAGGAGTACGATTCGGGACACAGAAGATCAAAACACAAGTCTATCTACAGTAAATCTCGTGGCTGAGTTATTTACATCGGATCCAAACGAATTTACACCACAGGTAATTTAAACATTTCAATTCAGTCAAACCGAGTTTGGTATTTTCGTTTCATTAGCATATTTATTGCTTCAAATTCATATATTTTTAGCGCACCTTTGCGAAGCAAAGGAGATCTTATGCTATACCCCCGGCGTCGTAGTCCGAGTATGCGTTAGCGTTAGTGTTAGCGTCAGCGTTAGCGTACCCGTCAGCGTCCTCGTCGGCGTCCGTGATCAGGCTAACCAATGTTAACAATTGCGTTTAACTGGATATTCAAGTCTGTATCTTACAAACTATAGCAGCTACAATCATCATACTTGGTACATACATGTATATACATCCATATAACTGCAGCAGCAGCATTACACAATTATGTGTCCTTGACCTAAATGTTACGGTTGACTGACTTATCTGTTTGGCACTGTTTTGAAGGCAATATTTTCATAATACCTTTGAGAAAAGAGAGTTGATACTTTGACAAGAAACATATCCCTACAATAACAGCTGCTGCAAAGCATCCATGCTAACTCCTGTGCCCTTGACCTTTATTCACGGTCTACTGATTTTGCCTTATATCTCTAACACTATTTGATGAATTAACATTATTCCTGGCCTAGTGGATCAGCCGGACATTGCGAATGACCTCATACTATTTATAGATCACTACCTGCTTAGTATTTGGCCAGGACCTTCCCTGGATCATTGGGTTACAGCAGCAACAAAGCATCCATGCAGACTCTTGTGTCCTTGACCTTTATTCATGGTTGAGTGACTTCGCCTTATACCTTTAACACTATTTAATAAATATGCAATATGAATATGCATTTTTGTTTGAGCTCATAACTTCGAAACGTTATATGCTACATAGTTTAGATGTAGTATGATACTTACCGTGACCAACATCTTTGACTTTGTGGTAGAGTTCCCCTGGGTGCGGCCAGGGGTCAGAATGTATAACAGGTCATATTAAACACTTGCAAAATGGGAATAAAATCATAAGTCTGGTACCATTACTTGCCCTGGAGAGTTAGAAACTGGACATAATGACCACAGATGAAATAGTTTATACGGAGACCAGGCTTTGACAACTGGTTCAGGCTAGGGGTGAGGTTATGGGGTGAGGCCAAAGGAAACATGAGAAGTCTTCAAAGGGTAAGGAGGTGTCATCAGACCGACTTAGTTCTGGTTAAAGGTGGTGTGCGAACCCATACTAGGAACCACCCTTTGTCACCATGAGGCAATATAAGTTAGACTTGAGTTGGTATCTCTCCGTCTGGTGCACGAGGACCCGACCCTCAATGTCCGCAAAGTGTCCAGACAGTGGCATACTTTTGCAACATAAATGCCTTGTAGGCTCGTTGTTATTTCCAATCGAAATAATTATAATGACGTAACTTAACATATGGTCTGATGATTAAATAAAAAAAATATTTACATGATAATCTGATTTTTTCCGAAAATGTTGTTTAGGCAGTTCTCTCTTTGGGCCAAAAGCTAGTAAATACTTTTACAAAATCAGCATCAGCTGTGTCCAACATTAATTCTCTTACATTTAAACGGACATCACTGTTCAGTTGCGTATACTTTCAACACGGACTTAAATTACTTGAGTTCAAATATTTGATTGAGAAAATCTGAAGTCTCTGTTCAACGAATTCTAGTATGTAGTGTCATTGACAAAGTTGGCGGAGCATGACAAACATTGTTTGCAATGCTCCTATACCAGTGACGTCATAAATATATCATCAAAGCAACTACGGAGTTATCAGCTGTTGTGATTAGTACCTTGGCAAAATGACGTTTCACTGTCATCCTTTTGGCATCAGTATGGACTACTGGTAGCTTAGGTTACAGATATATGACGCCATTAGTATCGGAGCGTGACAAATAGTGCAAACCATTCAATGGTATTATAAATTGAAATTCTTTTAACAGAAACTTCAGATTTTCTCAAACAAACAAAGTCATTAAAGTTCATGTTTTTAGGTCATCTGAGCCAGAGGCTCCTGGGAAGATTGAAGTAAACACAGGCTCCGTCGCCCGTCGTCGTCCATCGTCCTCGAACCACTGGGCCGATTGTAACCAGATCGCATAATTACCTTAAAAGCCAAAGGGAACGAAATATTATTTGAATGTCTGGGTCACATGACCAACATGGAACGCGACGTCTTTTAATGGAAAATGGTCTTATGTAGCAATCTGTGCAGGAGTACTACCAAGATTGTACAAATAATCACATTGAATGACCTTGACCTTTTTCACAGCAAGGTCAAATTAGCATTCTGCCGCTTTTATATAAGAACATACTTGAACATACGATTTCATAGAGATTGTTACAGATTTTGCCGTACACTATCAGATAAATGAGTACATGAAAATTTAAGGGTATAAAAAGGATAAGGTCATTCTTCGACTTTTGTCCGAGGTCTCTCATATTTCGACAATTTCAAACACCTCATCTAAAGGCACTTGGCGAATTGTAACTAAATTTCGTAAGGAGCCTTCAGGAGTTGAAGGAAAGAATTTTCTTCAAGCCGACCAGATCACATGACCAGTACGGCCGCCAAGCCCATATTATGGTAAAACCCTTTAAATTCTGCTTCAATCTCCAGAACCAAATGAAAGTGGTCAAAGTACCCAAATCATAAGTCTGCATTCGTAAGTCATTTAAACATTGACAATTCCGGAATATTAAGGATATACAGTACAGATATGGACCTCGAAACTGATGTGTAATCAGGTCCTCGCGAGTAGTAAGCATCGCCTGCCTATTATAATACACCCGCCATATCTATGTATCAGCAGGAAAAGTCAGTGAAAAGAGAGTCTGGTATTTGAAAGCTTAACTAAGCTTCGGCTGAGTCCATCAAATCGGAAATTAGTTTAGATACGGCCACATTGTAGGGATCAACGAGGTCATGGTGTCTCCCATAAAACTTTTTAACTGTCAACACAAGCTTTACTTTCTGGTAATCCTGTGTCAACAGTTAACGGGTTAGCAGCCTCCCCCTTTCAACAAAGTCATGATATTTGAAACAGACTCTAGCATAGCGGACTAGCTGAGAAACATGAACTCCGTACGCAGATGCCGAAGGGATATTACTGCTCAAAGTGGAAAGTTAACTATGGGAATATTGAAGTCGTCCCTCTTGTCATCAAGCTTTGTAACTAGCTTTCCATTGTCAATATAGAAACAACAGTCTAAGTATGAGGCAGATAAACTGGACTCCGTGGTGTCTTTAATTTCAAGTTCACATGGATAGATGAGGTCAATAAACTCCGAAATCTTTGGATTATTCAGAGATAGAACATCATCTATGTACCTGTAGGTGAAGTTGAATTTCTGTGCAAGGTGTTTATTACCCTCTTTAAAGAGCCCTTGTATAAACTCCGCCTCATATCCATATAGAAACAAGTCGGCAAGTAAGGGGGCGCAGTTAGTGCCCTTGGAATGCCAACTGTCTGTTGAAAAATCTCTCGGCTAAACTCCACGTAAATATTGTCGATAAGAAATTTCAGCATTTTAAATGACATCTAACCGATGACCTTTAAGCTTGGAATGGCGCATCGGATGCACAGATACTACCAAGATTGTCAAATGATGGTCTTGGTCTGACCTTGACTTTTTACTGCAAGGTCAATATGCTTTCTGGTACTTTAGATCAGTTCAGTTTTTCAGTTGTCCTTGTTTCTGTCTGCGTTTCTTCTATCTGGACAGCCTTGCTACTGTATCTCCAGTGTTTTTCCCTCTGCATAGACAGCCTTGCTATTTCAAATCCTTGATATTGACAGCCTTGCTGCCACCAGTTTTCTCAAAAGACACTAAAACAGCCTTCCTGTCTTCTGCCTTGATCCTCATTTCCCAGATCTGTTTCTTACGTCAACTGTACTTGACGACGTCGTCAGTGACGTCAGTGTCAGATACTTAACCAATTAACAATCATATTCATAGAAATGAAATAGCACAAAGTGTAAAGAAGCATTATGCACAATTAACTTAGGGTAATTAGGAGGACAAATATTACTATTGTGGAGAACTTACGACAGGTCCTACTCACATGTCTCCTAAAATTCCGGTCTTATTCTACCTCTGGTATTTCCGGTGTGTGAAGTGCCACGTGATCTGACGTCATGAAACGTCGAATGACGCCTTAGTTTCTTTGCTACATACCCCGAACAAAAGATGAGGCTCCACTATACTATTCTGACATATTGCTAAATAGCTATATTAAATTGGCTGTTTCGCATTCGATATATTATTACGTAATTTATGAAACATCAATGGCTAGGAATCAGTCATATGACAGAAATATGTTTATTTTTTATCTGAAAATAGGAAGATGTTTCATTTTACGAGTCAAGTAAATAGTCATTACTTATTTTGATAACGACACTTATCAATTGATTATGTTTACTAACACACAGATTTGAATTCTGCCCTTCACAAGAATTAAATAGTTATAAACACAGTGGAATCTTTATGTGCCTAAAACGCTTCTTTGTTTGTGCATACTGCGAAATGATAAGATACTTGATTTGGTAAATGTTGCAGGGAGGCCTGGGAATAATACAGCATATTCGACTTGCTGCAGCACCTACAGCTACTGTGTTGTGCGATCCAGGAAAGGTGTTTGCAGATGGCAGATGTCGTAAGTATTTTGAAGAGTCGTCCGTTTAGCGGTTGACAAAATGATGATGTAACGACTTTGCTCTCGTTGGCGCGTTAGTGGTCCTATACTGGTGGATGAAACCGGAGTATCCCCGGAGAAAACCACCGATCTCGGACGGGCGACCACTACCCTCCCACATAACGACGCCGGGAATCAACCAGGGCCGCAGAGTTGAAAAGCGAGTGCTCTATCCACCACGCTATCGTGTTATTAAGTATTAGCAGTCTTTAGTAATATGTTATTAAGTATAAGGGTACTGTAGGCGTGTCTGGTGTGGCACATATCATAACTGGTCATAAACAGACTCAATAAAACCGAGTCTGCTATTTTCATTTCTTTGGTATATCTCTTGTTTTCAGAGGACTCAAATATATTTAGAACTTATCTATCTTCACTGCATCTGGTGTTGTACTGTGTGGCGGCCTTAAAACATATCCCCGTACGTCATTATAGTGCAGCTTATATTTTCTTTAGGATCATTGACTTCATTTAGAGTAATGCTAAAAAAAGTTTTGCTTAAGCCGGTGCTAAGGTGGGGGGGGGGCGTGGCTGGTGTTGCACATTCATTACTGGTTATAAGCAGGCTTCGCTAAATTGAGTCTACTATTTTCATTTTCTCGGTATATTTCTTGCATCGAAAGGATCTAACTATTTAGAACTTATTTGTCTATATCATATTTAAATTATCTTTAAGAATGTGAAAACAACAAGTATGGAGATGACTGCTCTACTCAATGTGAATGTGAAACGGAGAATACAGTCCAACCCACTCAGTCTTGTGATTCGGTTTCTGGTAAATGCTTATGCTTATCGACCTGGGGAGGAGAAAGATGCAGCATGGATATAGATGAATGTATATCTGAAGTACACGATTGTGACGCATCGGCAAACAGAATATGTCAAAATAGATTCAACGGTTTCAACTGTGTCTGCAAAACTGGATATACCGAAGGGCCAAACCATGACTGTATCAAAGGTAGTTTAAACTATGTTATTGGTTGAAAATTTTTAACAATAACAATTAGGATAGCCAGTTACAATCACAAAACACACACACACACAAACAAAGTACAATAATTCCAACTCAATTTTCTACTGCTTATTTAGCGCAATTCGATTGGTCAAGAGAAAACAGTTAACGGCGTTTATACTTCGATAAATCCCCTGAACCACAAATCGGGATCTACTTAGACTATTTTCGTTTCGGCAGTTTCTAAACTACTCGGTATACCTGACATTTTATGGTAAAATAACCGAGTTGGAATTATAAGAAATGAATTATATTTTGTGGATTTTATGGATGTGTTAACGCCGGTGAATCACTCACAAACTTAACATAAGCCCGAGACACCGAAAGAAGAAGGTAGATACATAAACGACACGTCTGGAAAGGAGAGCTTCGATTACATACACAAAATCCAACACAGGGTTCGAGGTAAAAATACTTAAGAATAATCTCATATTCAAAACAAAGCGCACTAATGGGCTGCTTCCGAGCACGTGCTCGAAAGCAGCCAGTCTATTTAGCATGTGCTCGGAAGCAGCCTGTCAGCGCGCTCTATTTTGAGTTTGAAAATGTACTCAAGTGTTATAACCTCTTAGCCAGATCAGCTGTACGTGAGTACAACAAAAACTGAAGCCATACAAAATACATAAGCATAAAATACATTTTGTTTTTCTGTTTCTGTTTTAAAACCATAAAACAAAACATGAAGCAGTGTAGACAGCTATACAGATGGCCAGACGTTTCAGCGTTCGAACAGCAGTTGTTTAAACTTTTTGGAGTTCAACTAGTTTTATTTACCCCCCTTCGTACTTCCTTCTTATGCATCCAATATTCCTTTCTTTCTTTTTTTTGTCGCAAATAATAGGAAAACTACTCACATTTGCACAGATAAGGCTTTTCATGAATTGTAATAGTGGCAGTAAAGCACGATATAAGATACCCACTTTCTGTTATACTTTTCAATGAATTATAGAGATTTCTCGATGAAATCGAAACTGATAATCTCATTATTTCAAATAATGAAATTACCACTTTCGATTTCACTGTTTCAGAAATAGCATTTTTGTGAAATAGCCTCAAGTTTTTGTTGATTAATTAGCTAAATCCTATCTGACTTGACAAAAAATTACGTAACTCATGTTTACACGTCATTACGACGTAATGACGTCACTTAAAGCACCAACGTAACATTGTTACTGTACGCGATGTCAGGCCGCCTAAGTCTCCTATAGGCATTCTTTCTTGGCAACATTTTTTGAGATCTGTTTATCAAAATGTTACTTAGAGCTATTTTACAATTGCAAACTTTGTTTACAACCAATATCATACCCAATAAACACGCTGGAAGCATCAGATGTGCCACAAAACGGCTATAGAAAAGTTGAGTTTCTGTCGTGATGGCTGACGCTCTTGAAGTAGAGCGATTTTCAAGCATAAAAGACATAGAAAATTTGACTTTTTCAGTGAAAGATGAATTTTTATTTCACTCATGAGCACCAAAAGTGGTATTTTCTGCTTTTGATGTTCATTCGGTGAATTAAAAATTGATCTTACACTGAAAAAGTCAAATATCCTCTATATTATAACCAAATACTATATAGTTATATTTCTGATTTTCATGATTATACTTTGTTTTACTATAGAAAAAGAAGACAACTATGGTTTGGTGGTAGGTCTCAGCATAGGCATCCCTCTTGGTGTTCTTGCTTTGGTTGCCATCGCCCTATTCTTTTTCCTGTACCTGAGGAGATCTAGAGAAAAGAGGTTACTATCAAAATTGTTTCTCTCTATCTTTGGCCATTTAAGGAAATAGAATCAAATGAGACGCATATTCGGAATAAGAAGTAATTTTTCAAGCATAAATAGTGAAAGTTTGACCTTTTTACATACGAGTGGAAAGGTTCGAAGTACCACAATTGTCAGTAACAGATAGGCAATGGTAAGGAATTTGTACAATCAAATATAACACTCTGCCCTTAAAACCAAAAGGGACAGAAGCACACTCGCAAATGACAATAGTTCACAAAGGACACACACGGTAATCCGAATGAAAAGCTCTTTCCTAGTCAGGTGGCCATTCGGCTAGCCTTATCAGAAACAGCAACCTATTGTACCTGTTTTCATTTGTAATAATAAAGAATGACAAAACAGAACGCAAAATAGGCATTTATTTCGCTTACCATATTGCTTTAGACCATAGACACGCGAATATAACACTTGGTTACACCGAGGAACCACAACAGAAGAAACTCCTTGGAATGGTAAGTAATAGAATACTGGGCGGGGGATTCAAACCCTCGCCCTCTGCTTCTGCAGTGGTTTGCAATGGGTTGAAATATTTAGTTAGATTTTTGGTCCGCATGAAGGTTTCCTAACCCATCAATGAATCATCACAGGATGATGGATGGATGACTTGCAATTTTACGTCCTTTTCAACAGTATTTCAGTTATATCAGGACGATGGGACGGTGATAATGAAAGGCTGTGTGCAATGGAACTCCGTTTACGGTGGGAAAGATTCTCGTCTCAAGTGGGGCTTGACATCACAGGAAACAAACAAATCATTGCTAAGACCTGTGATGAATCAGAAATGAAGACTCGACAGAAACAAAATAATGCGACATCTGGAGATCCCTAGGGTGTCAAATAAAACGACTGAAATACCGGAGCAAACGAAAAACACCAGTTGAACCCAGATTGACCAAGCAACAGACAAGACAACAAACTTAAATAAATTGCTTTATGTAGGGTCCATCATTGAGTCTGATGCCCGACCTAACGGCGTGCATTTAAAGAGGGAAACTAAGTTATCAACCATAATTGGGTTACCCTCTTAACATGCAGATCGCATCAGTATATTTATGTAATATCCAATAGGTTTATAACGTATGATAATTTGCTTTAACTGATTAAAGAAAACGCCCTCTTACATTTTTTTTAATTAAAAGACTAAGTAAACATATAAATCTGGTTACGATAAGCCCTGCTGCGAAAGAATTTTATTCCGACCCTGAATTTAGAAACCAATTTAGTTTGTCGGCATTCAGATTTTGAAAAAGCTTTTCGATGTTTATGATACCGATAGCACTTTTTGAGAAAATTATCGGTTAAACTTTTATTACGGGCATTGAAGTCACTCACGTGACCAGAAAAATCCAGAAAACCGGATTAAGTTGAGAAATGTAAACCCCACAGGAAGTAGAACGGGGAACGTCACCATCCAAAAAGAAAAAATTACTTTGTCAAAGTCAAAGAAGTCGCATTTATCATAAGTTTTGAATAAAACAAATCCGTTTGAAATAGATAAACGTAGATCCTATGATGCGGTTTCGGAATCGGATGCGTTAGTTTTGTTTAACCGCAGCTCAGGTGGAGTCAAAGCTCGCAATTCATAGAGATATGTGTACAGATATCAACTCCAAACAGAGATGTGATAGGCTGCTAGCGAGTAAGAACCATTATTTGCCAGTCAACACATGCATACCGACGTGCGAAGTGAACCTTTGGTATATGCTGAGTTTAAATGCCATGTTTTTGTATTAATTTTAGTGTACCTCAGAGGAGTATGAGAGAAGAATTTGTTTCCAATGTATACAGGAACATGCCTACCAGCGTGCCTGAAGGTACCGCGGCATTCAGATCAGTTGGCTCGTGGTACAGTGCTCCAATCACACCAACGCCATCAGGTAAAGTATTGAACATGTATTTACTTATTATAACCTCATAAAAGTGATATTAATTAACTTAGGTGATTGTTAATTCAATTCTCGTAATGATGTTCTCCCTTCAGCTCAGCGATGCAAAACCATGACCGCAATACAGAACACCGTGCATCTGTCCTTATATGTACGAATTTGCTAAAGACTGCTTCCACACATATTCAAATCCGACATGTACCTAAAGGACGGCACCTTAAGTTGCGCTCGTCGTTAGAAACACATTGCGTCATTGTGCCAAATGTAAAGTAAAAAGATAGGCAATGATCAGGAATTAATACAATCAAATTCCACATCCCGCTCTCTAAACCAATTGGGAAAGAAGCACACACACGGAAAAGTTGACACAAGTTCCCGAAAGACACGCACGGTTAACCGAATGAGCAGCTGTTTCCCAAACAGGTGGTCATTCAGCTACCCTAATCAAAAACAGCATCAACATCTATTTGTATCTATTTTATTTTTACTTACTCCTACCCAAGCCTTCTTCCATATGACTGCCTAAGTAAATCCCCGACGCATGTAGAATGGCTTCTATAAATGAAATCTATTTGCAAATCGATTTTGAATTTTACTACATGGTGTAGCCAACTTTCGCGGAAACATAAATATTATTAGAAGCCAAGTACCCAAATCTAACAGAAATGCTAACTTCATGATAAGCAGAATTATAAACGTTATCTACAGAGCATTTGATCGTCTCCATTTTACCTGGAACCTGCGTGACAAAGGCAAGAAAATTATTAAAAAAAAACAGCATGTCAAAGTTTTCAAATTGTCTCAAACTAGACAGCATGGCAGATATGTAAGATTGTTATCACTGCAAATCACATCCGTGGAAAGTTGAAGATTCTGTCATGGCGGTTCAATCGAGGGATTTTGTAATGGTTGACAAATCTGTTACCCCACCGATTGCTCTGAAGTACGCTTATTTATGAAACACTGACTGTTTGCTCGGGCCTTGATCGGTGGTTATCCTGAGTTTTGACAAGTATCTAATAAACTGCCTACATCGGTACAGGATGGAAGTCACGTCGGTCTTGCATCGTTTTCCATTTCGCCGTATGTCACGTGATCCAATGGCGGGATAGACGCGCGCTTTCTCGGTTGAGAGCAAAAGAAGTTAAATTTATTCGTTAAAGTGTGTTTAAGTTGGCTTTTGTACATTCTCGGTGGACATTAGTGTTGTATGCTGATATACAAGCGACATTTGTTAAATAGGGTTGTGTAATTTGGACATTATTGGAGAAAATCGGACACTTCCCAGACGAGGTATACGGCTATATACATTTTTAGCTCACCTGAGCCGAAGGCTCAGAGGTGAGCTTATAGGATGGGAGTCGAGCCGTCGTCCGTCCGTCCGTGCGTGGGTGGGTGCGTCAACACTTTCAAACATAAATATCTCAAAGACCAGTGGGCCGATCGCAATCAAATTTTATCTGAAGCATCATTAGGGTGGGGAAAAGGCTGCATTAGGTTTTGGTGCCGATCAGCACAGAACTCTGGTTTCCATGGCAACAGATAGCCCCATAGGGTTATAATGGGGAAAATGGCGTCATCACGTTTTCTCGACTGTTTTTGATTAGATCCTTATCATACTTGCAGGTAATGATGACATACACAAGAGCTTGGATGAGTTCGAAATTTGGCCGGATTCGAGCACAGACTACGGAGTAAGCTGCCCTTGAGCGTTTGAAAAAAATCCCACTATGGTTTGAGGGCTGGATTTGGATTTTGATTGTTTCAGTTCCTGGTCTTTGCATACTTTTTACTTTTATAATGGGGAAAATGGCGTCATCACGTTTTCTCAACTGTTTTTGCTTAGATCCTTATCATACTTGCAGGTAATGATGACATACATAAGAGCTTGGATGAGTTCGAAATTTGGCCGGATTCGAGCACAGACTACGGAGTTAGCTGCCCTTGAGCGTTTGAAAAAAATCCCATAGTGTTATAATGGAGAAAACAACGTCATCACATATTTTTAGAAAAACTTTGTCATCGCTCTATTGCCTACATTTCTCAACAGATTTTAAAATAACTTCACACAAATGTAGGGCATGACAATATCTCGAGCAAGTTCGACTTTCAGGATGCTGCGCCCAAGGTCAAGGTCACTGTGGCTATTTTTAGAAAAACTTTGTCGGCGCTCTAGCACCAACATTTCTCAATGGATTTTAAAATAAATTCACACAAATGTAGGGCATGACAATATCTCAAGCAAATTCGACTTTCAGGATGCTGCGCCCAAGGTCAAGGTCACTGTGGCTATTTTTAGAAAAACTTTGTCAGCGCTCTAGCACCTACATGGATTTTAAAATAACTTCACACAAATGTAGGGCATGACAATATCTCGAGCAAGTTCGACTTTCAAGGTGCTGTGCCCAAGGTCAAGGTCACTGTGGCTATTTTCAGAAAAACTTTGTCATCGCCCTAGCACCTTCATTTCTCCATGGTTTTTGAAATAACTTGACACAAATGTAGGGTATGACAATTTCTCAAGCAAGTTTGACTTTCAGGATGCTGTGCCCAAGGTCAAGGTCACTGTGGCTATTTTTAGAAAAACTTTGTCATCGCTCTAGCACCTACATTTCTCAACGGATTCTAAAATAATTTCACACAAATGTAGGGCATGACAATATCTCGAGTAAGTTTGACTTTCAGGGAGCTGCAATCAAGGTTTTTGATTAGATCCTTATCATACTTGCAGGTAATGATGAAAAACATAAGAGCTTGGCTGAGTTCGAAATTTGGCCGGATTCGAGCACAGACTACGGAGTTAACTGCCCTTGAGCGTTTGAAAAAAATCCCATAGTGTTAACCAAATTTACCCACCTGAACTTAAATTGAATAAAGCTAATACTTCAGATACCGAGGCCCCCTTTTTGGATTTACATCTATCTATTTCCAACGGTTTTGTATCTTCTAAAATTTATGATAAACGTGATGACATTGACTTTGATATAGTTAATTTTCCATTTTTGGACGGTGACGTTCCACGTCGTCCCTCTTATGGAGTGTATATTTCTCAACTTATAAGATTTGCTAGAGTGTGTAGTCATGTAGATGACTTTAATGCTCGTAATAAATGTTTAACTGCTAAACTTCTTCAACAGGGCTATCGGTATCATAAGCTTAGAAAGGCTTTTTCTAAATTCTATCGCAGACACCATGAATTGGTTTCAAAATTTGATTTCGGATTAAAATTTCTTTTACACCAAGGCCTATCGGAACCAGAATTTTATGGTGACTTAGTATACAAATTCAAAAAGATTAAGGGTAGGACTGATTTTTCTGATCAATTCCGAAAAATAATAATACGTCACAAACGTATTGGCTATAATTTAAATGTTATGCGACAGTCTGCATGCTTAGTGATTAACCCAATCACGGTTGATAACTTTGCTGCACTCTTTAATTGCACACCGGGGGATCGGTCGTCAGACTCTATGATGGCCCCGACCTAAAGCTATATATTGTAGTTGGTTGGGACCGGAGCCTTTTTGTCTGTTGCTTGGTCCACCGGGGCTCAACTGGTGACCTTCTTTTGCTTCAGATTTCCAGTGGGGTTGTTTGGCAGGACAGGGATCTCCACCTGTCAGACGGCCAGTTGTATCTGTTGAGTCCTCGTCTTTGCTTCTTCATGGTGTTGAAATTTGATTTATGTGTTTACCGTGATGATTCATTGACGAGTTAGAGGGTTATCATGCGAACCGAACAACCAACTAAATGTTTTGTACCACTTCAGAAACTGAGGGTGAGGTTGGGCCTGTAAAATCGATTTAAGCCCCCCAGTAATTCATTACTGACCGTTCCAAGGCGGTAGTTCTGTTGTGGTTCTCTGTTGCCTGTTTTTGGTGTCAGAGTTTCTGTGATGTTTTACCTTATGTATGTTCTTATTATTTTTGGTTCGGTTTGGGTTGCTGAGTGGCCACCTTTTGAGAACAAGCTGCTCACTCGGTTGGCCATATGTTCTCTGTATCTTGATTATTTGTAATCTTAGTTGTTTCCAACTATGGTTTGAGGGCTGGATTTGGATTTTGATTGTTTCAGTTCCTGGTCTTTGCATGCTTTTTACTTTTATAATGGAGAAAACAACGTCATCACATTTTCATTTTTCATGGGATCCGCTTCATACTTGCAGGTAATGAGGATATGCATAAAAGCTTGGATTAGTTAGCATTTCGGCTAGATCTCACCACTGACTATGGAGTACCTGCCCTGAGCATCCAAAAAATCAATGTCGCCACTTTTTCTTGGTTTCTACTTATTCGATCCTTTTCAAACTTGCGGGTAATGAGGAAATGCATAATATCTTAAACAAGTTCAAATTTTGGCCAGATCAGGCCAACCACTAGGAAGTGAGCTGCCCTTGACAGCTCTGTCTATTGTGCTCTTGATCGGATACTTTTTAAACTTGCATATATTAAACGAGGGCATACATAATGTTTTGGATGAGTTTAATTTTCAGCCTGATTGGACCACTGACTGTGGAGTTAGCTGCCCTTGAGCATCTTAAATATCCCTATAGGTTTACAGTGTCTCTCAGGTGAGCAATTGTTGCACTTTGGGCTACTTGTTATATTTGTCATGTTCTGAAACCGGTTGCATTGATCCGTAACATTCATTCATTCACAGCTCGATATTGCAACAATAGTAACGTACGCTAACCTTACTTAGTCTAGTTCAAAATGGCGTCTGGTGTAGAGAAGAAAGTCTCTGAGCAAAAGCGCAAGGCTGATGAGTCGCCTGAGTCAGAAAAAATACAACCAAGATTAAGGAGTAGAGGATCCTTACCCGATTTACATGAAGTATTAGAGCCCAAGAAAACATTCACAGTTCCAGAGCTAATGAGAAAGGGTTTTCTTGACCCTGATGTTATGAAACACCTAGTTCCAGCAATAATGACAAGTCTGCAACCAAAGATTGAAGCCAAAATTGAACAAACAATCCAATCGTCTATAGAAAAGTCCTTAGCTGTTACTATTGATAAGGCAGTTGATAACGCTATTTCAAAATTCAGACAAGAAGTTATGAAACCCTTACTCAACCAAAAAGATGAAGAAATCAAAATACTGAAATCTGAGTTAAATGTGAAAACTGCTAAGCTTGATGCCACTGAAGCCAAGGTGCAAAAATTAGAAAAAGGGTTAGATGATCTGAATCAGTATGGTCGCAGAAAATCGATTCGATTGAATAATGTTCAAGTGGCAGATGAGGTCGATTGTGAAAAAGCTGTTCTAGAAATACTAAATACGGTCCTCCCTGAAGATCAGAATATTAGAGCCAGTAACATCGATCGCTCATCATATCAGACGCCGCTTAGTGTGACTTCTAGGGTCAACTGCATTTATCAGTAGAGTGTGGTTTGTGCAAAAAATGAATAGTTATGTTATTAATGAAAGCTTAGATTAGACGCACAGTCTACCCGCAACCTCGGGCAACATCATTTATCATTAGAGGGAGTTTTGTTAAAATTATAGTCACTGCATAAGCCTAGGCCCAGATCAGACGCCGCACAATGTGACTTCCAACACGTTGAAATTTATTATTGAAGGTTGTTTTGTCTAGAAATTGTAGCTACGGCTTATATGTTGTTTTCCATTAGAGGGTGTCTTGTCCAGAAACTGTAGCTATGGCATTAGTGAAGGCCTAGATCAGACGCAGCATAGTGTGACTTCCTTTATGGGCCTTATAATAAAGTTTGTGCAATACTGTGACACAAATGAAAGCTTAGGCTTTTTGCTGCAAGGTGTGACTACCAATATGGGTATATAATGTTTATCACTAGAGGGTATTATGAGCAAATACTTTATACATGTAGCTAGCCTACGGTATAAATGTAGGCGCAGATCAGACACCGGACAGTGTGTCCATAATCATTATCATTAGTGGGCGTGCAATGCAGATATTGTAGATGCGTTATAGTGAAAGCTCATATCAGGCGCCGCAACGAGTGACTTCCAACATTGGTCTATAATGTTTTCAAATATTTTCATCATAAAGTGGCATTGTATCGACACAGGCTCGGATCAGACGCCGCGCAGTGCGACTTCCAAAATGCGTCGACAATGTTTATCATACGAGGGTGCCATTGTTAAGGCATAATTGACAAATAATGGCAGGCTGCGATTGTGACTTCCAACAGGTGTCCTGTATGCTTATCAGTGCTAGTTAAAAATGGTACTGCGCAATGCGGCGTCGGATCTGGGTGTGCAGCTTCTGCTAAGGTACATTTATTAATATGCAACTGCATTGGGATGACGAATCTGAGTCTACAATGTTTGTAAGGATTCATATTAATATTTGAATTCAGAAAATTAGTATAGAAATTATGTTATCTGCATAGTCAGCAAATAAAGTAGGCATGTAAATGTTGATTCTGAACAGGTGTCAATATTCTGTGTATGAGAACCGAAGCGTGAAAAATGGACATGGGCAGTTAAGTGCTGTGAGGAGGGCTGGGATCGACCTGCTTATTTCTGTTAGATGATCAGTCTGTACATTGTACTTCATTTTCATTTTTTCCTTTAGAACCAGGATTTATGACAGGTTGATAAATGCGGGGCTACTTCAAAAGGACTGCAATTGCGCAGACCGATCTGAGTCATCACATGTCCTGAGATATCTTCTCATGTAACGCAGGCCATGATTGGTTAAAATTTGTCACGTATTTCGGTCGATTGATTCGCTTGTGGGTAGCAAACCGGTTTTAGCAAATCTGCGTACAGGTTCCATCACGTGACATTTCACTCCAATGAATGAGCTGACGAAAAATAAAGAATTTAGTGCCACCTGCGCCACGTGAAGATTGTGTTTCTTGTTCAATATGCTAATATGTACTTTATGCTAAATATTACGACATAGTTGCCTAAGCAAAAAACAGAGTTTGAACATGGTCTGCTCAACAGTCCAGTCTGTCAGATTATTTGTTCATAATGTATTGCTCAAAAACAGTCGACATTTTTATATTGTACATCTTTCTCCATATGATTCAGGCATAGAGAGCGTGATCATGAGCCCAGCAGGCACACAACGTTGAATCAATATCGAATCAACATTGTTGATTCAATGTTGGTTCAGCTCTGCGTGCCCAGTGGGGAGTCGCTTCCACCCTAATGGGGCTAACATATTTCAGTTAGATTAGTACAGGATAGCGGTGAAACTTAAACACGACACCAAGTTAGTATTTTGGCGAGGAATTGTATTTCTAATGAATGAAATGTCATGTTATACGTCTTTGTTATAAAATAACCATAACGTTATTTGTGTATGTATGTAGGCAAGTAAATAAACCTGGCGACGATAGTTTCTCTAAAGACAATGTTTTCCCGGATCGGGCTGCTCTTGTAGGAGCAACCTATTCAGGGTCAGCACATTGTTTTCCCGGATCGCACATTGTGCCTGCATACTGGTTAGCAATAATTAGTTTACACATCGCTGATTGTTCGGGTCTTATAAATTTGCGTGAAGTTAGTCGAGTTGTTCCTTGTTGTTTGATGTTCATGTTGTAAATAAGTGTGACAGTAAGCAGGTTTGGCGACATCATCTGCTGCGATACGTTTGTGCTATCCCTGATCAGACTGCATTTGTAGGAGCATCCTGATCAGAATTGGAACATACAGTTAGCTTGTTGTAAAGTGTAATGCTATATTAATTCAGCCAAAGCCCAGTGTATAAATATGAGCCCCTGTGCTTGCCAGCTGATCTGATGCCTCTAAGTTCGATTCCCGTTGGAGGCTATTTAACAGTAAACGGAGCTCCATTGTTCACTGTTGAAAAGGACGTAAAATTATAAGCCATTTATCTACAAGAACAGAATATAGACTAAACCCAGTCTTTATATATATATATATATATATAAATATATATATATATATAAAGTTCGATCCCAACGATCTAGTTTATATGAATTGCTCTTGACCGGAGATGCGCAATTGTTTTAATTGCATAATGTTTGTAATACTAAATCTATATGTACATTTTCTCATCTTGTTTCATCATCATGTTCATGTTTATGTTTTTTAGAGTGGCTCTTTCGACGGTGCTGGCTTGCTCTGGTGCCGGACAGATTCAATATCACAACAGGATGCTGCCCTTTTTCAAACTTAAACATGCATTATTGAACTAAATGGGTATTGATATAACTAGCTATCGGGCAGCTATTGGTACATTTTATGCTGTTACTCATTGTCGGCTAAGTATTCCTGGCGCCGGGCCGGGTAGCGCAATCGGTAGGGCACCTGACTCGTAAGTCAGAGGTCCTGGGTTCGAATCCCGGTCTGGCCACATACTTTCGTTTCTCCATCCGCTGATTCAAGAAGGGCAGTTGTCAGTTACTGGCGAAAGTATGTGCACTTAGTACTGGTTAACCGCTTAGGAGGTCTAAGCCTGTCCAGGAATAGTGTGGTTAGGTTAACTGACCGTCCCGACATGACCTTAGTTGTTTACCGTGGACGTTAAGCATCAAATCAAGCAACCAACCAACCAAAAAGTTATCCTGTATTTAAGATAAACATGCGTTTTCAGGTTTACTATGCGTTAACTACTTATTGGTTATTAGCTATACTGAGTTGCTTAAAAAATGATGAATTTTCTTTATACAGATTGATATTATTAATCATATGCATGGATATACATCTAAACCCAGGGCCATCCTCAACAGATATTAGTACGTTAGACATATTTCATCTTAATGCACGAAGCATTAGGAATAAGCTTGATTACATTCAAGGTTTGACAGAATCATAATATATATTATGTTTTAGTGAAACTCATCTTGACGATAATGTAGATCAACTTTGCTTAAATTTTGAGGGTTATAATGAGCCTATAAGGAAAGACAGGACCCATAATGGGGGTGGAGTCATGGTATACGTGTCGAGTGCTTTAAGATATGTACGTAGATTAGATCTCGAAAACCCTAACTTAGAGACAATTTGGATTGAGATTAAATTTAAATCGTTTAATCTATTGCTATGCTGTTTATATAGAAGTGATTTCACAATTTCTCAATCAAATTTTGTCACTGAACTGCAATCCTCTATTGAAGAAGCGTTGGATTATAGTCCGTATGTAATTTTAACCGGAGATATAAATATTGATTTTTTGAATTTAACCAATATTCAATTGCGCGATTATCTGTCCTTATACAGTTTAAACAATGTTATTACAGATCCAATGAGAATAAATGAACATTCATCAACTTTAATCGATCCGTGTTTAGTAAGTGACGCTTGTTTAGTGTTAGATTCTGGAACCATGGCTGTTAGTGATATAATAAGCGATTATCGAGCTACATACGTTTCGATTAAAATTGATTTTTATTTATCGAGCTCTTACTCTCGTGAAGTTTGGAATTACAAACATGCAGACTATGAAATGCTTAACGATTTGATAGAACAATATGACTGGAACGCTTTGTTTAATTCTTCTTTGAATATAGATGAAGCATGTGAAAAGTTTACACACACATTTCTGAATTAATGTAAACAGTGCATACCGTTAAAAAGTGTCTTAATTCGGGCAAACGATAAGCCATGGTTTAATTCGGATCTTCGGTACAATATAAGAATACGAGACAGGCTAAAGAAGAAATTTTTGAAAACAAACAATCCTTCTGATAAATTATATAAACGGCAAAGAAATAAGGTGAATAACATGAAAATATATGCTAATGAAAATTACATATCGAATATTGCGGACACAATTTCAAACACTGATACAATCTTTCTGGCAAATAATGGGCAGATTTATGGGAAAAAGTTGTAACCCGGTCATTATACCCCCCTTGCGTTCAGATGATACAAGCTATGCATTCTCTAACGAGGAAAAAACTAATTTATTTAATGATTATTTTTTGCGGTATCGCAAGTATCGATGAATCGAATATAGTATTACCAAATTTTGAAAGACGTACTGACGCACTTATACCGGATATAAGAATATAACAATCGGAAGTCGTGGACGTTTGACGTACCTTTAAAGTAAACAAAGCGTCTGGTCCCGATGGAATCAGCCACAGGATGCTAAAATATATCGTGTCATACAATATCTGTACCTTTAACTAAATTATTCAATTTATCGTTACGGTTACATGTTTATCCTAGGTTATGGAAATCTGCTAATGTTATGCCTCTTTTCAAGAAGGGCGATAAGTCAGAAGTTGGCAACTACAGGCCTGTCTCGCTGGTGAGTTGTGTAGGCAAAGCATTTGAAAGAATCATTTATAAGCACGTTTATAACCATATTGCAGACCACTCGTTGTTGTATAAGTACCAATCTGGGTTTCTTCAGGGACATTCAACTGTACATCATTTAATAGAAGTCGTGCATCGCACATGCATTGCTTTAGAAAACTACAAAACAAGTTGTCATGTATTTTGTGACATATCGAAAGCGTTCGACCGAGTATGGCACAAAGGTTTAATTCTAAAATTAGAAAATTATGGCATCATCGGCAATCTTTTACTTTGGCTTAAAGATTATTTATCAAACAGGCATCAAAGGGTATTCATTAAATGGAGTATATTCGTCTGAGAAACATATTTCTGCTGGCGTCCCACATGGGTCAGTTTTGGGTCCGCTTTTATTTTTGATATATATTAATGATATAACTGATAACTTAACCGGTATGGCACGTTTATTCGCGGATGATACTTCTCTTAGCTTTTCCTCAAATAATTTAGCTGTAATTGAAAGAGTTTTAAATAATGATTTAACTATTTTGAAAGACTTGGCAACAAAGTGGTTAATAACTTTTCATCCTCAAAAAAACAGAAGTTATACTAAATTCAAACATATTTAATGATTATAATTTCGAACTTAAACTTGATACAAATATTCTTAAAATCGTAGATGCTCATAAACACTTAGGAGTAATATTATCGTCAAACAATAAATGGACTAAACATATAGATTTAATAATTGATGCAGCATCAAAGCAAATAGGATTTTTAAGGAAACTCAAATTATCGAAAGAAACACTTAATAAATTATATATAACCTACATACGGCCCTTATTAGAATATGCATCTGAAGTTTGGGATGGATGTAGCGATAGAAAAAGTTCAGCTACATGCAGCTTGTATCATAACAGGTCTTCCAATATTTGCGTCCTTAAATTCTCTTTATTCTGAAACCGGCTGGGAAAAACTTGACCAAAGAAGGGAAAATAAAAAGCTAGTACTCATGTACAGAATAGTCAACAACGAAGCTCCTAGTTATTTAAGTGACTTGCTTCCAAACACTGTCAACGCAGCTAGCAATTATAACTTAAGAAATAGTTTAAATTTCGAAATTCCCTTTACTAGATTGTGTTCCTATGAAAGTTCGTTTTTTCCATCGACTTTAAAACTGTGGAACGAATTACCGCCATACATACGAAACAGCTTATCTGTATCTCAATTTAAAGCAAACATTAGAAGCCAACATCTGAAACCGCCTTATTACTTGTACGTTGGAGAAAGGAAATATAATATTTTACTTACACGTTTGAGGCAATAACTGTAGTAGTTTAAATGCTGATTTATTCGATGTCAACATAATACATTATGCAAACTGCAGTTGCGGTGCACCAACCGAAAATGTCAGTCACTTCTTCTTCGAATGTCCTCTTTATACACACTCAAGAAATACATTGCTAGAGCAATTAAATCCAAACTACATAGTGACATTGGATTTATCATTGAATGGCAATACTTTGCTAGATTATGATAGTAATAAATATGTTATACTCGCAGTTTTACATTTTATCAAGAACACACGTAGATTTAGCTGAGTACTGTGTAGCATTGATTTCACTCATGATTGTTTTGGTTGCTGTATCGGAGGACGCTTGCGCTGTTTGGGAGCCACTTTATCACATTTATCACTTTCATTTTTTTTTTTTCGCTGTTTTTTTTTCATTACCTTTTCTTTTCATGGTTTCCTTCTATTGTTATAATTGTGTACGGTTTGTGTTTTGACAGTATATTTATGTTCATCATTCGCCATTGTATCTTTATAATATTATTGTTGAAATGTTAAGGAGAAGACGATCTAATGTTGTCATAACTTGTGTCTGATCCTTTTGTGATTTATGCAATAAAATATGTTTAATCTAATTTTCCATACTTCATATGCGCTTAACTTCGGGGAACACTTCATTAAAGATGTAGAGACACACTAGTTGGGACTTGTTTGTCAATCTGCATGTCCGTTCGCAAATTTGTCCGTAACACCATAGCACGTAAAGATATTCAATTACTTAAAATCACATCGGCCAAGGCATTGATAATACAGATGGATAAATCATACAATGTCTGTTTGAATCTTAAACATTTTTTTCAAATTTTGCCTTGTATACACTCATTCTTTTTGTGTAATTCTTTCGTACTCGGGAGAAGATTATCAAGCTTGTTATCTAATTCCGTTGTTTATATATTGTGTTATTTCGTTTGTATTGCGTTATCTGAATTAAAAGAAATAGTTTAAATAACTTAACAGTGAACAGCTGCTTTTTCTGCTTTTTGTCTTATAGCCATGTACTTACAGAAATATGCTTTTTGCGTTTTGATAACATTTAGTCCCTCCTCCCTCCCGACAAGTCATCCTTTCCCACTACTCCTGTTCTGTTTAGACAAAATTCCTTGCAACTTTCTTCCCTTTCCTAGCATCAGTATGGAGATTAAAAAAGGAGGAGGAAAATTATCAGGAATTTAAACAATTCAATCCCAGGTCCCACCCAAAACACAATGTTGTAAAAGAGATCAAAAAGTAGTCACCACCAAAGACATCACAAGCGGCAGCCATGTGAACGGCCACTTCTCACGTAGGTGGTCACCGGGCTAGCCATCACATCCCAAAAAATTTATCAACAAATATAAGCTTTCACAAACAGCTTGCCTCACCGTGAGCAACACATTTTAATGAAGACCATATCAATATGTAAAGTATTTCACTCATTTTCATGATCGTCATAACGTTTGTATTCGTATGAGCGCTCAGATAGAACGTCCTCAATTAACTGGCAGGTGTGGTCCCCAAGTAGAATTGACCTCCCTCTGAGAACACAACGTTAAATCAAACATTGAATCCACGTTGATCTAACGTAATGACTTTGGAGGCAGGTGTGGTAACCAGGTAGAATAGATCTCCAGCACACAACGTTACATCAAACATTGAATCAACGTTGATCCAAAGTTATGACTTTTGATCAACGTTGATTCAGTGTGGATTCAATGTTGTGTGCCAGCCAGGCAGAAATACTTCGGCACTTAGTTACACTGCAAGACCGTGTCTGAATTGGTCCTTTTCTGGTTCTTTTGGCTCTGATCAGTTGTGACGAACTGCCAAGGCAATCCGCATGAAGAGCCAAAGGTCAAAAGCGAACACTTGATACCTCACCGCCATAGTAGTGAGGAATAATAGACATAGCAACAATCAACACACACAACAACCAAGAAGAACCAAAACAGAAATGCCGGCTTGGGACGGCCAGTAATGAAATTACTTAGGAACGGTGGTTGGGGGAGCCATACCGGTTTGTGGTCGACCATTCTTCGCCCTTGGCCTAAAAAACGCCGCCGTTTGTTCTGATACAATTTTTATTTTCTTACCTGTACAGGTTACACAACATGCTATACATGCAAATAATGAAAATATCTCAGAAAAGTACATTTCATCAAAAGGGGTTTGACACCTGTTCCGGGACGCCTTGGGTCGGGCCCACCGTGGTTTAACTGGTAGGTTCTTGTTACTGAGATATTACACTTATGAGTTAGGAATCTTCCACGCACACCGAAAAACTGAGTGTTTGATGAACCAAGGCAAGACCAAGGGCTCGGTCGCAGGCTGGTTAAACCCCCTAGTAGTTTCATTGCTGGCCGTCCCGGGGCGGCACTTCTGTTTTGGTTCTTTTAGTTGTTTCATGTGTTGTTTGTCGCTTTGACTGTTTGATTTATGGTTTCTTATGTAAGGGCCAGCCATGACATTACAAATTGAACATAGGTAAAAATAGATGTTTGATTTTTTACGTATAATTTGTTCTAATTTTCGGGGTTGGTGGTTTTTGGAAGACTGTTTTGTGGGCAGTGTTTTTTTGTTGGGTTGGGCGACTAAGTATCTAGTGAACCGAAGCAAAACTCAGGGCGAGGGTTGGTCGACCACAAACCGGTTTAGCTCCCCAGTGATTTCATTACTGGCCGTCCCATGGCGGCAGTTCTTTTTTGCGTCTTCTTGGTTGTTTTATGCGTTGTTAGTTACTATGTCTGTTATTGATGTATCGTTTATGATGTTCATGCTTTCCCGTTAACCACCTTCATGGGAAATGGCTGTCCACATGGCTGCCGCTGGTGTTGTCTTTGGTGGTGAATAATGAATAATTCTATGTTGTTTCTTTCCCAGATGGTGTCTTGGGTTGGATCTTGGATTGAATTGTGTCAGTTCCTGAGAATTTTCCTCCTTACTTTTGAATTACTACTTGTCCCTCATAAGTTTGGCTATAGTTTATATTATGTTATTCTGGCTGTTTACTTGAAGTGTCTTCTTATATTTTGTAATTTACATATATATAGGTGTTTAATTGAATTCATCTTTTCACGGCAAAATATTCTCTTTTTTGGATGTTTCAGGCAGTCGTGGATCGCGCTCAAGAAGTTGGATTGGGAAGTCTATGGCTGAAAATAGGAGTGTACGTTTGTTATTTATTTTTATGTTAGGCCACAGTCTCACTGTCACGTATTGAGGGCTCGGTTAAACGTGTCAAAACGGCAGTATACGTTGTACAACGTAGAGGAAATGTATAAAGGTATAGCTTAATACATGGCCTAGTTACGTTTGCTTTAGAATTTTTAAGTTAAACATACGTAGCATATACCTAGTACAACGTAGCACTACGTAGTAAAACGTGGTCAAAACGTACTGAAACGTAGCCATAACGCATACAATACGTATAAAAACGTAACAAGAATTACCTAGAGGTCCTCTATGCCTCAGTCCCACAGTCACGTATTGTGAGCTAGGTTTCTACGTATATAAAGCATACCAAAACGGGAATATCATAACGCAGCGAAAACGTATTATATACGAATAAATAGGGCTACCTACGTGGCCAAGCTACGTTTGAATTGAAAATTCAACTTAAACATAGCATTTTAAAATACCTACTGTATGCATAGTAGAAACGTGTTGGAACATAGTCTAAACGTACTAGAATGTAGATGTCACGTTTCAAATTAGTAGCCATATGTGAAGGTCCTCTACATACTTCTACGCTTTATATACGCTTTCTTGCGTCTTAGTATGTTTTGTGGCGTTTTATTCTGCGTTTAATTATTGCCTCGCTTTGAAAGATTTAGTCTGGCCGTTATACCGCAACTCTGTAATTCCGTAAGAGTTTTTGTGTCACAGTTTTCTCAAGAACTATCCAAGCTAGAATCTTGAAACTTGGTATATAATGGACAATGCGTTGTTGTATTGTGGAATCGAGAATCAGGCTCATTGTTTATATTTTTCTCTTTATTCGTCCATTTTTCTGTCTTTTCAAGGTAAATTTGTGTCACAGTTTTCTCAGGAACTGTGCAGCTAGAATCTTCAAACTTGATGTACATATGTAAAATGAGTGAATGTATCTTGGAATATTGGCTCAGGTTCATTGCTTTTATTCTTCTATTTTTGTCCATTTTAATTCTTTCTATATTCATCATGTTAATATTCAACATGTGTGTCAGAGTTTTCTCAGGAACTGTATGAGCTAGATTTTTGAAACTTGGTATGTACGTGGACAATGAGTTGTTGTATTGTGGTATTGACACGGTTTTTGTTTCTGTTTTTTTTTTCAAGGTAAATTTGTGTCACAGTTTTCTCGGGACTGTGCATTGATTGATTGATTGATTTGTTGCTTTACGTCCAGCTAGAATCTTCAAACATGTTATAAATATGAAGAATGTGTGATAATGTCGTAGGATTGAGACTCAGGCTTATTGCTTTGATTCTTCTAATTTTTATCATGTTTTGTTTTTTCCCTATTTTGCAAAAATTTGCGTCACAGTTTTCTCACGAACTCAGCAAGCTAAAATTCTTAAACTTGGTATACATACGGAGAATAAAAAGTTGTATTGTGGGATTTAGACTCGGGCTTATTGTTCTTTTTCACTTTTCCTATCTTATACATTGAAATTATGTGTGACAGTTCGCGCAGAAACTATTCAAGCTAATATCATAAAACTTCTGATACATAAGAACAACAACTTGTTTATAATTGTGGTTTTTGAGAATCCGGCTATTGCATATCTTCTTTTATTTATCCATTTCTCTGTTTGTTTTTTCTAGTAAAGTTGTGTCACAGTTTTTTCAGGAACTGTTTAAGCTGGATACTTCATATTTAGTATACAAATAAACAATGAGTTGTTGTATTGTAGGATTGGGAGCAGGATCACTTCTTTCATTTATTCTTTATTTATCCAATTTTGTGTCACAGTATTCTTTGTAACTTATTTATTGCGCTTTTTACATGACAGTGCATTACTGAAACAGTGCAGCGGCGCTGTAGTCAGATCCTCTGACAGTTTTAGTTACGATTTGGTATGTTTTGCAATACCTACCCAAACGTCATTTTGACTAGGTAGTTATACCAGAAACTATCTAGTAGTTCCTAGTAAAACCTACGGAATCGTAGTAGGTAAGTAAACTGTTCTCGTCCCTTCTAAATGCGTGGCACTAAGCCGTTTAATTACCGGGTGATACGACGTAGTTCGTAGTTAAATGTATATACTAACAAAACGGGTTACATTTTTTGCCAAACGTTGGACGGGAAACGCAGTACAACCTAACCCTCAAACTGTGACAGTGAGATCGGGCATTTAGGCGTGTAAAATGATAAGAAAGTTCACTTGACCAGAAGTTACGTAGAATTGTTGCCATATTTCAGTTAGTTCTATTCGCTTGTTCATAAAATACGCGGAACAGATCCGATAAGTTACTGATTTATTCATGATTAAACTGGAATCTGTTGGCTTTGAATTCTTTCCTCGGAATTAATTTGATAGTTGCGAAGCAGTTAAGGAATTAATTTGATAGTTGCGAAGCAGTAAAATTATGTATGTCCCATCTAATCAGCCAAGTACGAAATGTTTTTTCAATTGGAAAATAAAATAAAATCTAAGGTAAAAGGGGTTCAAAGAAATGATAAAAACAAACATATTTGAAATTACTTTTGTGAACATGAATATACGTTACGGTAACTTCGCCAAAACCTTAAAATGAACAGATTATCATTTACGTGATGTATCAGCAGAATATAAATAACAAAAAAACTAATAAGGCCAGCTGAAAATGACTACAGTGTTAATGACAGTAATTGTAATAATACAGTAAAATTAAGAAATTATCAGAAGTGAAATCCTTCTTAACGGTATTCAATGATGCCATATTGGATACTCACATCTCCGTAATTTATGAGATTTTACCATTTCGGAGAACAACTCAAATTTTGAAATGCTTCAAAACTGTCATAACCACCATCTAGCCTGTTATAGTGTTAAGGACATAATTTAGATATAAATTTGCCATGACTTTATAACATAAAACGCAAGTTTTCCTTACATAAACAATTAAATATTCCACTCACAACCTCAAATGAGAAAAGAGTGAAAACAGTAAATAACTAAATAATAGCAATAAGGTGACAGCTAACGAGGCCGCTGACAAATAGCTAATAAAATATTACAGGTTTTAATAGACAGGAAACTTAGATCATTGTAGAACATGACAAGTTACTCTCAATAGTTTTATGTTTTTAGTTAAACAACAAATATAGCGCACAACTAAATATTTTCAAACCAAAATGCAAACATCATGTGTTTGTTAATTCTAAAATAGATTTTTTCAGGGGAAGTTACTAAACCTATATTATGCACGGGAACCAACTCAAAATCCTACTTGACTATTTTCAATAAAATTTTATATGCTTATTCTATATGCAAACTTACCTTTATTATAATGGTAGATTAGTATGCATTTACAGTATATTTTTCATAGTGGAAAGACTTAGTAAATAAACAGATTTGCCTGTTAAACAGCAACCTTTACAACTATATTTGTCCAAAACAATTTCTTTCAGGGTACCTCTATAATATGTGCATGTAATGCATATATTCTTTGACCTTCATATAATAATAGCATAGGTAAATTAAAATATAAAAAACAAGCATACAGAAACAAAACTGACTTTTATATCCGATTTGATTTATGGTTTTTATTATCACATCATCATGCTAAGTATGTTCATGTTTATTACAGTTACAATTTTGATCAAACTGAAAAGGGATATTTTTATATATATTATAAGATAAAACAATACCTGAAACTAATATTCGTAGAATATCCTGGGTTAAATTAATGAAAATAATAATAGGATCTATTGTAACTGACAACCGGTTGTCAGCGGCCACTTCCTAGTAATAAATGTAAGGAATCACTTTCTAAAAGCTTGCTTAATGAACAGCACTTTTCTAGACTGATGGCATCCAAGCTCGCCTAAACGCAACCATTAAAATGAGACTGTTTACAGCTGTTAAGCGAAGGGATGCAAGGTTATGTGAATAAACCAGTTGTATCCCTACTAGTTAAAGCTACTATCCGTTCAACAGCGAAAACTTCTAATACAAATCATTTTTGTTTCAAATTTTGTGGCTACCTTTTAAGTTGTTCAGTATGCTTTCGGGACCTGATACAGTCAATTTCCTTCCCACTCTGTGCACCAAATGAAAGCCCCGACACAAGTGTTGGATAACTCTCTCCTATGAAGGTGCTCTAATAGATATACCAATTAAAACATGAATTAAAAAATCATCCAAGCAGAATGTTTGTTTTCTTACCTATTTCTATTTGTCCTTTAATAGTCGGAATGAAAGAGTTGAAATAGACAAGACAAACCGAGTAAATCTGAAGAAAAATGTAAAAAGTGATCTATATACACGCGTGTAACTGATATATAGCCATTAAAATATTAAATTTTGATAGTTTGCGTTCTTGCCCTAAATTAGATGCAACACCGAGAGGCTTTAGGAGTATAAAACGACTTTAAAACTCTGTCATGTCTCCTTCTTTAATACGAGGGGCATTTCAGATATAGTATAAATGAGTCTGCAATTCCTATGAATCTCGACCGATTTTTGAAATTTATGACTTAACTTTTAGGCTTACATTTCACTGACTGACCTACACTTAAATCATTTGAGTCACTGTTGTTTCTTCTACGTATGCCTTGACAATTGCTGTTAAGGAAGGGCAATGCGAAGAAACGGACGTAACGTTTATGCGAAGACATATTCTAACTCTGAAACAACTCTGGATTCATATTTACATTATCTGTTATACTGAAAATGTTCCAGTACGAAAGTCATTTTCTCAGCTTGCTTAAACATAAGATTTACCTTGCAAGCTAAGCTAATCATGGAACAAAGTGCATTCCTAATGACGTCACTTCTTGTGCTAAATAAAAATGCATAGTGAGTTGTTTAAACCTTGGTTTAAAGGTCAATTTAAGTGACGGTCAATGTTTGATGATAGACATGAAACAGAAAATGAATCCAGTTAAACTTGTCATGCTTGTGTTATGTAATAAATAATCTTTTACGGCTCTTTACGCCTTTTGTCAGTGGCATACCTGATTTTGAACGATAAGTTACCCCACCCACCTACAAATTTCCGTGTCAGTATGTCATATTGAATATTAAGTCTTTCAAGTGTTTGTGTATGAATTTTGCTTTAGATATGTCCCTCCAATGTTTGATATTAGACAAAGATAAATATTATAAGCCTGTGTGTTTTATTGGAAGATAGTTTCATTTTATTGTTTTGTATTTCACATGACTTGAGGCTACTTTGTAACTTGAAACTGGAGTCTGGACACGTATCGTCCAGTTTCATCAGTCATATGATGCCAGTCATAACAAAAACTAGTGAAATAATCATATCAGTAATAAAACGCCTGTTATTTGTTGAAATTGGGTGTCAATAAGTAAAGAAAAACACATTTTTATATAATGCATTTATAACAAATTTGCATTCATAACCGATTAGCAGAGAAAAAAGCTCGTTTGTTATGTTACTTGTGTGGAACTTAGAAACGATTTCTATGTAACTTTCTCATTTTACATTCAAAAGACAATATTACGTGTTTCTATATCAAAATATATCATTGTCTCATTGAGCAAACCGCAAACGAACACAACAGACTTTCAATGAAAATGAACAGTTTCTAGTATCCATACCCTTTTGACGTATAAGCACGTGCTGTCTTGCATGAGTGTTTTATAAATTCTTTTAACGCATACCATTCTAAACAACTTGAATTTACCCTCCAATGGTATATAGAAAATCTGTTTGATATCAATTAGAAGAATACCCTGAGATCATTTACATTACTTGTGAAAGCCCCCTAGTATGAAAAGACGTGTCTTGATTCGATTTTTTGTCACGAAACGACTTTTTCAAAACACAAAATGACTTTTCTCAGTTTTTCTTATAAAAACAGCAGGTAACTTTCTACTCTGAATATATGTGGGCCTCTTCTTTTGAAATGTTTTAAGGACAAAAGTAAAAAGTATGCAAAGACCAGAAAATTAAAGAATTAGAAAGTTGCCTATTTCTAAATGCATATAAACGAAGGATTTGAATCTAGAAAATATCTGTGCAAACTGCATAAAAGCGGCTCTGTACCTTAGTTCTATATTTCACAGTGTTGTTATGGCTACTGCTGATCTGCTCAAAGTATGGCCAATTAATCCAAGTTACCAAAGCCAATTGATGACCAAACATGAAGAGAGATAAGCACACTACATAATGCAACTTACATTTTTCATAACAGACACATCCAAGTCAACACCGACAAATGGTACAATAGTCATGAAAAGCTTAACATAGTATACATCTGTTTATTTTCTATTTCAAACGAAAATAGAAAACAAACAAAAAACGGAAGCCAAATGAACCTCTCCACACTTGACAATTTCAATCTTTCAATTCTTTATTACACTTAGTTTGCATAAAAATGCAGCAACATAAGGCTCAAACATATACTATGCAATTCAAAACAACTCTATGGCGCACGCTTGCTCACACACAAATTCATACTCACATACTTGAGGGCAACATCGTAAATTCAACATAAGCAATTAGATAAAAAGGGCTGAGAGTAAGATTCGATTATTCAGAGAGAGAGAGAGAGAGAGAGAGAGAGAGAGAGAGAGATTTTGAATTATTCGTCATATGAAATCAAGACATCTTTACTTTACTTGTAATGTTCACATGTTTACATTAAACTCTAAAACGGTTAGACGCTTTCATTGCTGTCATTCACAAATTGCAGTGGGCCGAAACGCCTTAACTGGTTTGGGCTGGTTCAGTCCGTGCATTTCATGAATAACAAGGAAAAGGCGTGTTTTGTAAAATTTAAAGTTTTGTGAATGGAATGTATTCCAATTGTGAGGATAGAGTAAATTTCTAATAGAACTTCCAATTTAAATCAGTTTGGTTATTTAACAGTATTTCCTGGTAAGTTTAAGTACATTCGTTTTCCTAACTACAATGTACCATTTCTGACCTAAATCTTCGGACATCTGCGATACTTTCAAGTGGACTTTTCCAGCTTCCGACTTGGCCAAGTCCACCTGGTCTGTAAAGTATGTATTCACAAACAAAATATATATGGGAACATGGCTGACCCCGATCGGGATGCTTTTCAGCACTCCCATCTAGGTCCACACGGTTCACCCAACCATGTCCAAAACTTTAGGACAGAAACGGCCTAGTTTTAAATATGATTGAACATAGTAAAATATGCAAGAAAAGGATTGATAATTGCAGATGCATATACACACTCCTTCATTCACGCCAAACTACATATACATGTATATAATTTTATATCACTGATACCGCGTGAAAGGGTACATTACCACACGCACAAAAAGGAACACCCTGTCCAGCCTGCGCACTCGCGAAACCTGATCAGGATCTTCCTTTTCTTGCATGTATTGGTTGCAAATCCCAAGAAGTCAAACTAGCAGAAGAAACAAAGTAGCAGAGAATGAAAACTCTAAAATACCTGAGCGGCCGCACAGGCGTACTGGAGCGGCTATTACGCTCACTTAACTGTCACCTCCCACGCGACATCTCTAGTGTATGAAAAGTAATGCCATGTCCGTCTGTTCACGGATTACAACCATTCTCACAAAAAGGGGCTTTTGTTATCAAAGAAAAAAAAGTGTAACATATGCAACATATGTAACAAATATAGTTTAGTACAGCTTTGCCACGTGGTGACGAGACCCGCCCAAAGCAGTGCGTCAAATGCGCCAACTCCGACCATCATGTACACGAACACTGATTGGTCGGGGCATGCGCATTTTCGAGCAACAGCTAGTGATACATGCCCTATTTAGAAAAGACCGGTAGCAAAAAGGCACGTTTCGTCACGACGCGGCTTCCTGTTAATGCAGAGACAAATATAACTCAAATAATAACTACGGAATAAACTCAAGTGTCTGGTTCATTTGTATGATATGTAGGCACTGTTTTCATTATTATTTCAATGAAGGTACAAAGATTTCGAATCGTCATGCGGTTTGAACTATTCATGAGAATATTTAATTTGTATGTATTTGGGCGCCTTGTGTAAAATGGTTTTATGTATAATTTTCTTTGGTCATTAAAGTAATTGCGTTCCATTAAATAATGGAACTCGTCTGACAACAATGCTAGAAATACAACACACTGAAGGTGCATCAGATGTTTCCGCCTCAAAACGGGTTACAGCTAAATATATTTGGGAATTAAAAAAGTAAAAAAGCGCGTACCCTTTCTGGTCGTCCCAAGGCGACAGTTCTGTTTTGGTTCTACATGGTCGTTTTATGTTTTGTTAGTTGCTATGTCTAGTTTTGGTATATTGTTTGTGATGTCCAGGCTAGCCCATTGACCACCTTCATAGGAAATGTATGTTCACATGGCTGCCGCTGGTGTTGTCTTTGGTGATTGCTAGTTTTGTGTTGTCTGTTTCCCATAGGGTGTGTCTTGGGATGGATATGGAATTAAATTATGTCAGTTCCTGAATATTTTCCTCTTTACTTTAGAGAATTTGGCTCATTGCAAATCTTCTTCCTTCTATTTATCCATTTTTCTGTGTTTTCAAGTAAATTTGTGTCACAGTTTTCTCTGGAAATTTTCAAGCTAGACACTTCATCTATGGTATACAGATAAACAATGAGTTGTTGTAATTTGGGATTGTCAACTAGGGTGCTTGCTTGTATTCATTCTTTACATTTTTCTTTCTTTCCATTATATTTAGCATCTTGAAAATTTGTTTATCATATGACGTCGCGTCTGAGACTGTAATAAAGCCATGCATTAAAAACGATAATCCACTAGTGGATTAAATATGCAAATTACGCCGTAACGTTATGCGTTGACGTCCATAAAACGTCGCGTTTTCTAATGGCGAAATCGTGACGTTTTAATGCAATATTTGCTAATAAAATGCGATTTTAGTGTCATATGATAAATAGAATCTTGCATTCGTGCTTCTGTATTATTGAATTTATTAAACTCGTTGGTGAAAACGATAAGATGCTCTGCAGAGCCTCGCATCTTATCTTTTTCCCCAACTCGTTTAATAAATTCAATAATACATGAGCACTCATGTAAGATCCTCTATGTAACAGTTTTCTTTGCAATTTATTTATTACTTCAATTACATGACAGTGCATTACTAAAGTAGCGCAACGGGGCTGTAGTCAGATCCTCTGACAGTTCTAGTTTCTGTATGGAAATCATGTCCACTCTATAGCTTTAAAATAGCCAAAGATATTTTCACAAAACTTGATACTAAATGATATAAAGCATCATCGGATTATTTGCAGGGAATAAGAACTGTAACGCCATCTTCATTTTTACAGAATTATGCGCCTAAGTAATTTTCAGAATAGAAATAATAGCCAATTTAAAACTTTAAAACTGTCAAAGATACTTTCAAAAAACTTTGTACAAATATAAAGCATCATCCGTTGATGTGCAGAAAATAAGAACCATAACTCCACCTACAGTTTTAACAGAATTGTGTCCTTTTGTGACTGTCCCTATTAAAAATAGTTTCTGATCTTTTGCTTTAAAAGCGTTAAAGATATTTTCACAAAATTTGGTACAAATAAAAAGCTTTATCAGACGATGTGCAGCGAATAAGAAGCGTAACTACACCTTCATTTTTATCAGAATTATGCCCCTTTGTAAATTTAAGTATGGAGATCATGTCCACTCTATAACTGTAAAGCTTTTGAAGATATGTTTACAAAACTTCGTGCAAATATAAAGCATCATCAGAAGATCTGAAGTTGTGCGGATTGCACGAATGGTAAGTTCAGCTTCCTGCTTCACAGCACTGTTGCCCTTGTTTAACTCAGTCATGATTTTGTATTTTGCCCATATCTTCATGACTCTAGCAGAGGCTAAATTCCAATCATCATATTAAATATGAAGGAACAACATGATAATAAAATTGATTGATTGATTGATTTGATGCTTAACGTCCACGGTAAACAGCTATGGTCATGTCGGTACGGTCAGTTAACCTAACCATACTATTCCTGGGCAGGCTTAGACCTCCTAAGCGGTTAACCAGTACAAAGTGCACATACTTTCGCCAGTAACTGACAACTGCCCGTCTTGAATCAGCGGAAGGAAATGATAATAAAATCATGTTATTGTTATTTCTGGTTGGGGACATATGATATAAATGCCATCAACAATCCCATACAGGCGGGGCCCTATCAGTTAACATGTTTCTAGGTTTTGTCACGGACCGAATTTCTCTTACAGCCTCATATCGACAGACCGAAAGTGAGTACAAGTGCCAGTGATCTATATCGGGTATGTTAATGGATGTTTTTATACATATATCTGTATATATCAAGCATATTTTCCGATTAACGCGTTGCATAAATGTTATACTCTTATAGCCAGATTGTTGTTTTGAAGCCTGGGACGAAACAAGTTTATGAGTACTTTTTAAATACCTATTAGTCAATTCATATGATTTTCGTAACCCTGGTAAGATTTAAGAGATGTACATGTTACTGAAAATCATGTCTTATTAACTAGTCTTATTACACAGCCTTATGCAAGAACGCTCTTGTATTCCTCAACATTATTGGCTCACCTGTCAAGGTTTGCTTATAGAATAGCCTAAGTCCGTCGTCAATGGCGTCGTCGGCGTCGTAGGCGGTCACACATTTAAATACTCATATCTCCTACACCAATTGGCTAATCTTGATCAACTTTTATGTGTAGCATTGTTGAAGCGGGGGATTGACTGTATAAGGTTCTAAGGCAGATTGGATCGAAACGCTGGTTGTCATGGCAACATATATCTCCCATAGGCTTAAAATGGGAAAAACTGCAAAAAAATTAAGGACATTATTTACATATAATGACTATTTACAGCTCAACACAGTCATATAAACAATCCACGGTAGTCGAAATTTAAAGAATATTTTAGCAAGGCTTTTACACTACATTCAGGTCCCGTCTGCATTGTGGCTTTTAGGAAACAGTATGGGTCTGTTAAATCTCTTGCGTGAAGTATTCTTGATTTCTGTCAGGCAGTTCAATAGAAATCTATAACATCTGCTGTTGAAAGCGCCCTAATCCAGTATAGTGCCAGATTTTAGGGAAGGGAATACTATAAGCATTTTGCCTTCATTCCAGTCCCATTATCTCTATCTTGTGTATTCCTTATGTTGCATGTCAGTGAAATTATGAATAAAATTTGTTTATTCTATTGCGCCAGATTTCAACCAGTCATGTGCATCAAGTGCTGCATGTTCCTATAAATGATTGAAAATTTAAGATCAATGGAGTCATTGTGTTCTTAATAGTGCTTGAAGACGATTGGTAGATACATGTGTATATGTACAGTTGTTTAATGTTTTGTTTATATTATATCAAGTGCTTTGTGTAACGAGGACCACATGGTAGAATGGCTTTAAGCTAAATGTGCTACCCACTTGAAACATTGAATAAATAAATTGTACATGAATAAATAACATACTACATCAAAATATCGACAGATTTTCAAACAGTTTCATAAATTTTTAAGATGAGATCAACTAAGCATTGTAAAACTGTCTTTATAACGTCATGGATGTAGACTTTTAACAGTTTACCTGACAGATGAGCCCTTTAAATTTCATATTGCATTGTATTTCATACGACTTTATAGATTTTCGTGGATTTTTGCTATTTCAGGAATGGGGAACAGACACGTATACATAGGTTGCAAGAGTTATTTCAGCAGACCCGGACCATTGCTAGTACAGTTTAAAAAACAAAGGCTGTGTTAATTCTGAAACTTCTATAACTCTGTTTCGCTATTATTCGTGTACAAATCTGACTAAGCAAGGAAGCCAGTGGCAATGTGGTATTGAGAATGTTCTTTTCAAGACACACAGAATTTATTTAATCTGGTAATGTGTGGTTAATACCAAACTCTGAATAAAACCTTAAAAAAATAACGTATCTCCTTAAATTATGAGCAGATTTTTTATCTGTTGTACTCTACAATTGAGAATACAAAAAAAACGACACGATGTTTTAAAAAATGTTTTCATTAGAAAAGACCAAAGGGAAATTTTAAGTGCAAAAATCTAACAAATGATTTCGTTGTTGAAAATGTCCCTTGGTCTGATGGCACTTAAAGCATCAAGAAGGGCGTCCCAGCAATTCTTTCTTCCAACTCTTTCTCAAATTGAAATGTAGAAGAACAGATGAAAACAGCTTATTCTAACATCTTCCACTATGTATATGTATATGGTGCAGTATACTGGATGCATTCATCCAATATATGACAGGCAGCAGGCAGGTACCTATATCTTACATACAGTATACATACCGTATAAATACAGCATTACTGTGACCAGGCGTGTAAGTAAAATTGTTTAACCTTGAAAAAGTAGTCTCCACTGTGTTCTTGCCAAAATTTGAACACATACTTTTTCTTTTCCTCTTTATATCTGCTCAACCCGATAAACCTGATAATGTATGAAAGAGTTGGAAAACAATCTTAGACGTCCTTCGTAATGTATTAAAGTACCTTAGAACTTTATGTTTTTTGGGGGTTTTTTTTAGATTTTTTTAGACAACTTGGTATCATGTATATATGTTTTTTATATGAAACGTATTCAAAAAAATCATCTATGCACAGTTCGATATCAGTTTACATATGCCAAACTTTCAAGTAAATTATGTTGGATTAAACAACGGATTTGAGACTTAAAACATGTTTTGTGGCATAAAATGATGTAATCGATCGTTGTGAATATTCAGCGACACAGTTTCCGGGCTACAAGTCTGTCTCTGCGAACCTAGTTATCCTACAAGTGCCAGTACCTTAACAAGGCGCCATCTTACTTAGGGCACTAGGCTGGGGCATCCGTGTCCTATGGACACATTTTAGTTACAGTCTGTGACAAATGAAAATTGATTTATTGTTTTTGAAACAGTACATAATGTTTTAACAAAACAGTTTAGGTAGGAAATAAGCAAACATTTTTCTTTGTCAAACGCCTTAAGAACTATCTAGTGGCTATGTTCTTGCGATTTCTGACAAACAAGTATGGTGACGTCGATACTGTTGAATCATTAAATTGGTATATATACTGAACAAAAAAAGAAACGTTACATTAACAATCAAGTCATTTTTTCTAGCAACACTTCATTCAAATTTCAAAATTTATCCAAGGCTAACAAGAACAAAGACGTCGCTGTTATGATTTCGTTCATTACCAATCCGTATTTTATTCACACGAGTTCATTTGAAGTTGCAGGGGTAGAAAATCAGAAGTTAGTTTTTCAGTGTACGTAACATTTCTTTTTTTCTGTTCAGTATATATAAATACACAATGGATGCAAAAATATATTTTAAAACATTTTATTTCCAATAATGACTAAGCAATTTCATGACTTTATGTATATACATGTTTCTTATAATCGAGTCTCATTTGTTTGATATACAACCAACATATTGCAGGTGTAAGTTTTAAAGAAGTTGTAAAGGAAGGAGCAAATACAAAACCCTGCTGTATTTTATATGACTTACCTAACTTGCGATTTTGCGACATACACTACATTAAGTGTAATCTCAAGTATTATATCCTATAAACATTTTTATTGTTTGTATTGTATTTGGTTTTAAATAGTTTTATTTCGTAATTTTTATAAATAGTTTGGCAATAATATTTACATGCTTTCAGAAGAATTAACAGGAACTAACAAGAATAAACAGGCCTTAAAGTTTTGAACATAACGTTTTTTTATTACTATTGTTGTTGTTTTTTAGTTGTTGTTTTTTACTTTATTTTGTTTCTTTTAATGTTTGTTCCACATAATATGTAATAAGAACCATGGTTTAGTCTTCATACATACGAGGGGCGTTCGAAAAGTTTTGCAAATGGCCTCATGACTTTGTTTAGGGGCACGCTGGGTACAACTGCTATGCATGTACTGAAAGCACTGCATTTTGTCTTTACAATGATACCAAACACCATACAAAGACACATTTCCTTATTGAGTTACAACGTATTTAAATAGGTCCCAGTCATACCACTGGGCTAATTGTATATGTAAAATCTTTTCAGTGTTAGACATTTAAGTCAAATGTCCTTGTAAATACAAAATTAATCTTTGTCATTTGCTTGTCCATCGTTGCCTACAATATCTATACAAAAGTTAGAATGGTGGCAACTGTTATCGATTTATTCATTGCATAGCATTGCGCAGTTCTTATGACGTTACTGAAATTTACGTTAACGTCATGTTTGAAAGCTTGTAGAGGCTTCATTTTTTGGCATTAATTTAAATTTATTGACAGGTTTTCGTTGACCCATGTAAATGTTCTTGCTGACAAGATTTTGAATGCTAATTCACTTGTTTTCGTTACAAAATCATTAAATTTTAATAGAAATGGAGAAATAGCTACTACTTAAAGTACGGATAATCCATATTCCTGGGCCCGTATGGAACCTAGATTAAAAATGATTTCCGCGATATTTACAGAATAACATTGTCTGGGCATTGTCTTTAACTAACAAAGATTTAAAAAAAATCAAAGACTGCTGATATATAAATTACGGCCTACTAAAGTAAAATTCTGCAGTGTCTTTAGGGTATACCTCTTCCAAAGAAGTTAAAGATGCGCCCTTTCTAAAAAACTGCACCGTGTTTGTAGACTTCTTTACGCATATCATAGCTTTAGGCGTTTTTGCAATCAGAAGTTCTGCCTGTATGGTGGTTACCGAGAAATTACGTCATTTGCAAAACTTTCCGAACGCCCCTCGTAAAATGTTACGGAAGAGCTATTGTTGTTACCCTTGAATCAGCGTCTACGTCGATATAAGTATGTTTTTGTTGAGTATTTTTAAGTCCAGACATTCATAACCAACAGAAAACGTAACTGATGCCTTGCAAAATGTCAACATTGAGTTCTATATCCTTCTACTGAAGTTTTCTGTTTCAATTTATCGAAACAGACAACTTGTCAGTGCTAGTGTTTTTACAAAGCCCTCAGTGACATGTTTGGCTCACTTGTGCGGTTTCTGTCCGTCAGCAGTTTTAGGTGAAATCTCAAACGTTGAACCACTCGCTTAGAGCTAAAACTATAAGTCAACAAGCTGAACAAACTTCATATTATTGAAACTTGTCGTTGTAAGCTTAAATCCACCAGGAATAACTCCACATATACGCACGTTTGAATGATCTGGATACACTAAGAAAAAGAGCTTGAGTTTAAATCTTCCTGCTTGCTTTTTTATCTTTTATTTTTCTTGGTGCGACGCCTCTGCGCACCTGTCCGAAAGTCCTGTCTACGGGAATGAGGCAGTATAGATAGATAGGTAGATAGATAGATTCCATCCGACCATCTGTTTGTCTGCCTGTAAACTTTTATCTGATTACTTGTCCAAAAGCTGACAGCCAGTATGTATGTCATTTGGGAAAGCAGTAAGAACTTGATTTAGAGTAGCGAATATCATTTCGAAAAATAACGTTTCAGTGAATTTTGCCGAGTTAATTGCCTGAAAATATGACTTTGGCATTTGTACAATCTCTTAAACCACTTGGCCTAAGACACTTATTTTCCGTAATCAACTAGTCTTTGGTGGCGGTATTCAACTAGTATTTGATGGGTTAAATGTTTTGATATCTGCAATTATTATTTCCAGAGTAAAAGCCTCTGTTTGTCAATACAAATACAGCTAAGAAGCTGGAAAATGGCGGGATCAAGGGTTTTAAAAGATAGAATGGCTATCTGTAAGAGGACCTTATAAAGGGTAGTTTTACCATCTGTTTAACGTGTAGTTTTAGAGCTATTTTACCAATATTGCAAATATCATCCTAATTTAATTTCTCTTCTTCTTTTGTCTTTTTGCTGAGATATTAATATTTAGTATGCAGCTTAAGTTTAGTATTTGAATTGACTGGTTAACATTTAACCATATCCTTGGGCAATATGGCTAAATTATGTCCCTTTCTTCTTTGCCACAAGACAGCTTGCTTTTAGTATTACAAGTTGAGTCAACGGTAGTTTGAATTCACTGATTTGAGAGTTAGTGCCTCTGTTCTACATTACTAATCAGCTATGAAACCCGAGAACGGCATATTGCTGTAAAGTTTCGTATATGAAATGATAAGGAAAATAAATGGACCAATGTCTTTTTGCCCAGTCGGACTTAAAGATTAAACTTTTTTATTTTGGAAATAATATTGAACATTTTTGCGCAGTTTTTCAGTCGAAAAATGTTATAGATGGTATGTTGTTATTTTTCATAAAGCTAAAGGTCGAACTTAGATTTATGAATATACTCGTATTATGGCTGTATTCTGTGAAAATATAATGATTCATGGCCCATTTTATATGTAGTGAACGAAAAGGTTGATCGATTTGGGTTTTACGGCCCTTGAAGACAGTATTTCAGTCTATATCAGACCGTCTCCCAGAGAGAAGGAGATAGAAAATAAGATGATGGGCGAGAGAAAAATATATCCAAACAACCCCCACCCGTACCTACTGCAAGGACAGTAGGCCCTTGTTCTATTATTAGCCAAATAAGTAGGGCACGGAAAGTTACGCAGCACCATCGCCCGTCCTCATCACCCCTACGAAATAGAAAACTTGGGTTTGGGTTGTACTAATAGTATTTGTTTCGTGTATTAAATATGTACAGACAAAGTAATTTTGTATTCAGCAAACCTAGAGAGATATTGCCCCATTTTTTTTTTTTTTTTTTTTTTTTTTTTTTCAGAATTAAAGCAGATTTGGCGCTCAAAAGAGCGCCACTTGCAAAGCTGCTGTTTTTTCTTCATAATTGGTAGGAAAACGATACTATAATTTTGCATTAACTTTTCAAAGCCCTTTTTGTATGTAAAGTAATGATAAGCTCAACGCATGTGTCTGTTACGTATTATCATTATGTCTTTGACCTTCATGCTTTTTGTTAGCTCGCCTGAGCACGAAGTGCTCAGGATGAGCTTTTGGGATACCCTGATGTCCGTCGTCCGTCGTACGTCCGGACGTCCGGACGTCTGTCCGGACGGACGTCCGTCAACTTTTGCTTGTGTACAGTCTAGCGGGCACAGTTTTGATCCAATCTTTCAGAAACTTTGTCAGAATGTTTATTTCCATAAAATCTAGGCCAAGTTCGAAACTGGGTCATGTTGGGTCAAAAATTAGGTCACTAGGTCAAATCTTAGAAAAACCCTGTGTACACTCTAGAAGGCACAGTTTTCATCCAAAGTTCATGAAATTTTGTCAGAATGTTTATCTTTATAATATCTAGGATAAGTTCGAAACTGGGTCACGTCGGGTCAAAAACTAGTTCACTAGGTCAAATCTTAGAAAAACCTTGTGTACGCTCTAGAAGGCACAGTTTTCACCCAAAGTTCATGAAACTTAGTCAGAATGTTTATCCTCATAATATCTAGGATAAGTTCGAAACTGGGTCACGTCGGGGCAAAAACTAGGTCACTAGGTTAAATCCTAGAAAAACTTTGTGTACGCTCTAGAGGACACAGTTTTGATCCAATCTATATGAAACTTTGTCAGAATATATATCTCCATAAATTCTAGGCCAAGTTTGAAACTGGGTCATGTAGGGTCAAAAACTAGGTCACTAGGTCAAATCTTAGAAAAACTTTGTGTATTCTCTAGAAGGCACAGTTTTCATCCAAAGTTCATGAAACTTTGTCAAAATGTTTATCTTTATAATATCTAGGACAAGTTCGAAACTGGGTCACGTCGGGTCAAAAACTAGGTCACTAGGTCAAATCTTAGAAAAACCTTGTGTACGCTCTAGAAGGCACAGTTTTCATCCAAAGTTCATGAAACTTAGTCAGAATGTTTATCCTTATAATATCTAGGACAAGTTCGAAACTGGGTTACGTCAGGTCAAAAACTAGGTCACTAGGTCAAATCCTAGAAAAACCTTGTGTACGCTCTAGAGGACACAGTTTTGATCCAATCTATATGAAACTTTGTCAGAATATATATCTCCATAAACTATAGGCCAAGTTTGAAACTGGGTCATGTAGGGTTAAAAACTAGGTCACTAGGTCAAATCTTAGAAAAACCTTGTGTACATTCTAGAAGGCACAGTTTTCATCCAAAGTTCATGAAACTTTGTCAGAATGTTTATCTTTATAATATCTAAGAAAAGTTTGAAACTGGGTCACGTCGGGTCAAAAACTAGGTCACTAGGTCAAGTCTTAGAAAAACCTTGTGTACGCTCTAGAAGGCACAGTTTTCATCCAAAGTTCATGAAACTTTTTCAGAATGTTTATCTTTATAATATCTAGGATAAGTTTGAAACTGGGTCACGTCGGGTCAAAAACTAGGTCACTAGGTCAAATCTTAGGAAAACCTTGTGTACGCTCTAGAAGGCACACTTTTCATCCAAAGTTCATGAAACTTAGTCAAAATGTTTATCCTTATAATATCTAGGACAGATTCAAAACTGGGTCATGTCGGGTCAAAAACTAGGTCACTAGGTCAAATCATAGAAAAACATTGTGTACGCTCTAGAGGACACAGTTTTGATCCAATCTTTATAAAACATTGTCAGAATGTTTATCTCCATAAACTGTAGGCCAAGTTTGAAATTGGGTCATGTCTGGTCAAAAACTAGGTCACTAGGTCAAATCTTAGAAAAACTTTGTGTACGCTCTAGAAGGCACAGTTTTGATCCAAAGTTCATGAAACTTTATCAGAATGTTTATCCTCATAATATAAAGGACAAATTTGAAACTAGGTCATGTAGGGTCAAAAACTAGGTCACTTGGTCAAATCATAGAAAAACCGTGTGTAGGCTCTAGAGGACACAGTTTTGATCCAATCTTTATGAAACTTTGTCAGAATGTTTATCTCCATAAACTCTAGGCCAATTTTGAAAGTAGGTCATGTCAGGTCAAAAACTAGGTCACTAGGTCAAATCTTAGAAAAACCTCGTGTACGCACTAGGAGGAATAGTTTTGATCCAAAGTTCATGAAACTATGTCAAAATGTTTATTGTCCATATATATATGCCCCTTATGAAACTGAGTCATGTCAGATCAGAAACTAGGTCACTAGGTCAAATCTAAGAAAAACTTTGTGTACACCCTAGAGGGCACAGTTTTGATCCAATCTTCATGAAACTCTGTCAGAATGTTTACCTTTATGAAATCTAGGTAAAGTTTGAAACTGGTTTGTTTCGGATCAAAAACTAGGTCACTAGGTCAAATATAAGAACAACCTTGTATACGCTTTAGAGGGCACAGTTTTGATCCAATCTCAATGAAACTTTGTCAGAATGTTTATTCTTACAATATCCGGTTTGAAACTGGGTCATGTCGGGTCAAAAGCTAGGTCACTAGGTCAAATCTAAATTAAGTTATGTTGCAAGAATCAGAACTAACATTGTAATGATGCCAGCCACAAAGTCCTTGGAATACATTAGTTTCACCACAGTGAGATAATGATGCCACCATTCTATCATCTGTGTTTGCCTAGTTAAGTCTAGTTTAAATCCATCAAAGGAACTCAACATGAACGGGAACTTTTCGGATAAGCGACTCTGCCATTTTCAGCTCACCTGAGCCTTACAGTATTGGTGTTAGCTGCCTCTTTCATCCATCCATAAACATTTTCAAACATCTCTGAAACCACTGGACAGATCAAATTTCATATGGAGCCTGCACATGGGTCAAAGGATTGAAAAGTCTTCAAATGATCTTGGTCACATGACCAAGGTGGCCGCCATTCCCATATATGGTAAAAACTCTTATAAATCTTCACCAGAGCCAGTGAACTGATTAATGCTCAGGTGAGCGATTCAGGGCCACCATGGCCCTCTTGTTGTTGTTTGTTAGTTAGGGGTTTTTTTTTGGTTGTGTTTTTTGTTTTTTATTGGGGGGGGGTCGATTCTTTGTTTCGTTGTTGTGTGTATATTAGATATAAACCCATTTGCTATAATAATAAATTCCAGTATAACAAATAACTGAATTTTGTGGCTGAATGTATGTTGATGCCAGGATAAGGCTACGGCTGATTGCTTCTTACTAGCCGCACATTAGTTTGGAAGGTTGTTTATGTAGATGATTGCATCGACCAGTCGACCAGAATAAAGGGTAGAAAAGAACCCGTCTTTTTTTATTTATTTTTTTATTTTTATTTTTTATTTATTTTTTTATTTTTTTTTTTTTTTTGAGAAGGTTTTATTTTCACTCAAACCAGTAACCAGTAGATAGATTCTTTTAAATGCTGGTTGATGGGTGTTGATGCAATAACTGTCTTAGGTCTGACTATTTACATTTTTGTGGGGTCTTTTTTGCTTAAGTCTGGTCGTGCTGACCGATGCAAGACAAAATACTGTAGAACTTAAATTGTTCGAACAGCCTTGAGACCATAAAATTCGTTTCAAATAAAGGTATTTCTAGCCAACCAGGGTTAGTTTCTATACAAATCGACCTGTAGGGACCCAGGAAAGATTTCTAGTCAGAAAGGGTTAACGAGCTATCAGGGTTCGAGCTATTGAAGTTCTACTGTATTATGTATTACAGCTTTTGGTCAGCTTTGGTGAAGAATTAGTTTTTCCGATTGTTTGGTTAAAATAATGTTTTGTTCGAATTCTTAAACGAGAATGCCCTACAAAAATATTTATTCTTGAAATATGTCAATATGACCATTTGTAAGGATTTCAAACCTCGTATAGCGTCCAGAATATTTTGTGCACACATCAAATACGTACTGTGATACAACAAAAGACATTTTTGATACCGATTTGAAGTAACATTATATGTTCTAAAACCAAGGCTGACTTGTCATGTCGAAATGAATCTTAATGAAGTTTGGTTTGTATTCTTGGAATTATTTTGGCTTTTTGACGTTTCTTGCTGCATTAAACCTCTTCTCGCTGATTCTCTTTCCAGTCATCTTTCTCGGACCGTTGGGGCTAGAATGACTCCGTAGGGTGGTGCATGCTCTTGCGAGGTAATACGTAGGCGGTTCTTACCTGATGTCTGCAGCTGTTCGTCCTTGTAACTAACCTTAGTAAGTGTGACTCGGAGAGGCATGTTTGTTGCCTGACAAGGCCCTATTATCTTTTTTTTCTCAAACGCTTGTAGCCTCACGACACTGAGGAAGCTGAAAAAAGGAATCGCATCTGTCGCAGTAAATGTGTTATATACATTTGTACTAGCAGGTTTCTCTGTGCAAGGTTACATAAGCATAAAATCGAATTAAACCAACAGACCGTCCCGGGACGGTTCTTCTGCCGCAAACTAAGTATCTGTTACAAAAATTTGCTGTTCCAGTGTGTCAATTTTGTTTCTCATTTCTTCCTCTTACGGTGCCTCAGGTTGGCTGTGCTTTGTAATTTTAGGCTTATAGATTTTAATTTCCTTAGTGCTAGAGAAGCAGACTTTGGAAAATATTTAGTATATTTTGTAAGCACGAATAAAGGATTAATCGGTACTCATATTAACACAGCAGTTTAGTACAAAATTGTTCATATTATTGTAAATGGATTTATACCACTAAGGAAATTGTTGTTTAACTATATTTACTGTAGTAATCATGCTAATAAACTAAGTTGCTTTTGATTGGCGTTTTATTTTCTTAAAACATATTTCACAAGTCGCTGACTAAACGTGCGGTAGTTCTGCTGCGTGACTGATTACCAGTTTTACACTGGAGTCGGGTCCACAATTACGTTTCATCCGATTTCTTATGATTCTATACTCAGAGGCTAAAGACGAGATATACCGCATAGCAAATCAGTCGGAACGTTAATGAATTGCATTAAGCCAGACCTTAATTGTTTGAGCGGAGGGCAGTGCCATGATATCCGTCTGTCACTGAAAGCTTTGTCATCTTGTGCACGAAACGTGAATGTTGAACTTTGTCACGAGACCAAACGAAGTCTTAAAAACAGCGTAACAGCAAAGCCGTATTGTAACGTATGATGCACGTTCAGAAAGTGGTACAGGGGGACTAAAACATCGTGAGCCTTTTTTTTTAATTGCAGTAACTCCTTTATTTATCAAAGGCACCTTCCAAAATTGCAGTAAAGTGATACTCCTTTGGTCAGGTGAAGACCCTTATATAGTGTATGACTTCAACAGGAAGTGGCGTCATTTGGCGTCAAATTTTATTTTTGTCATCAGATTTTGTCATCCGCAACGCTAATACACAAAATGACATTGAGTGAAAAGAACATAGTTTAAGAATGTTCTCTGATTAATATTCTAAATAAACAAGGATTTAAAAGATCTCAAATACTGATTTAAAAGTCTGAAAAAAGTATAGTGTGATATAATGGACTATTCTGTTATGGTGAGAACTACTGGTGAAATGGATTACTCATGGTTAAACCGTGCAATTTAGCCAGGAAACAGGAAGTGGGAGGTCAACAACAGTATCTTAAAACAAGTATCTTAAAACAGAATAGTCAGAAGACAATAAAGCACGACTAACAAGGGCAACTTTAATATTCGAAACAACTGACAAGTGAAATGAGAAATGTCAGAATAAACAGTTATCCTAAACATTATTCAAACCTCGAAAATATTGTCAGAGATATGACAATATCACTAAACTGTGAAATGTAGGTCACAGTGGCCAACAGTTATATGAGGTTAATCACTGTATCTTTGTTGTATCATTACCTCAATTATAATACGAGTCAATGAAATTTGCTTACATCATTGGAAAATGGAATAAAGGTCATACAACAAGTATGAGTTACTCATAGTGTCAATCAAAACAATTCATCCAAATTCGATGCAAACCATTAACCCAAGTAAAGTGCAAATACACGTAAAAGTATGAAATACAGTCAAAATCACTGGATCATGAAATATAAGACACATTGACCTACAATTAGTATGAGGTCAGTCACAGTTCGGCAAACCATTGATCAAACAACAATGCAAATCCATAAAGTAGTATTAGAAATATGAGGTAAAGTCACTGGACCATGAAATATAGGTCACACTGACCTTCAGTTAGAATTAGGTCACTTATAATGTCATCCTTAACCACGAACCCAAGAATGATGCAAAACTATAAAATTGTGATAAAAACATCAAGCAAAATCATTGAACCATGAAATATGTCACAGTGAACAACAATTAGTATGATTAAAATCATAAAAAGTTCCTTCAAGAGCGGAGAAAACATACAGAAGTAGGAACATGGGCCAGACGACGTAGTTTCGGCTAATTAAGCCTCGTCAGTGACCCTGAAAATATCTGGTGACGAAACCAGAAAAAAAGCATACTGTAATTTCTTATTTTTAATTGGGCAGTCGATTCAAAGACTGACTAGTTTCAGAAGGATCCACATAATATAAAAGACGATAATCTAGAATAATAGTCTTCATCGATCTCAAATTTAAGATTTCTCCGAATCTATCCTCTGATCTCCAAGGATGTAAATAAAATATAATTTGCACTATGGATGATGTACGGGGAGACTTTTTACGGCCTCCACACGGCACAACACCAGCTGCAGTGAGGTAAAATTAAAATCATAAAAAGTTCCTTCAAGAGCAGAGAATACATACAGCCCACTAAAAGTGTCAATCCAAACCATTTACCAAAGTATTTGCTAAATCATCGAAATGGTGTAAAAAGTTTATCGCAAAATCACTGGACCATAAATATAGGTCACTGTGACTTACTTCTGAAATCAAACACAGGTCATACTTAATTATTTTACCAAGCAAGCATCGTCATACATTAAATAGTCTTCAAGATACAAGGCAAAACACTGAAACATAAAATATAGGTTATGTCCCGATATGCATCACCGCCTTCAATAGATCTTCTCTAGATTTTCCTATTTATTAAGTTTGAAAGGTCCATATCGTTTTGTTACTTAGAAACTGGCCTAAACACAACAAACAAATATTATCTTTTCTGTTCAATTATCGGCAAAATATAGGTCATAGCCCGATGTGCATCGCTGCATTCAGTATATTTTCTCAAGATATACCTGTTAAGCGATTTCAAAAACTCTTTCCGTTTTGGTTACTTAGAAACAGGTATATGGTTTTCTCTATGTTCTGTCATCCATGAAATAAAGGTCATTGCCCCATATGCATCATTGCCAAATATTGCATCAGTGCTCCCAGAAGATCTTTCCCAGTTGTACCTATGGAGCAAGTTTGAAGACTATCTTTTGTGTTTAATTAGAAGCTGACCTAAACGCAACAGGTGAATATTTTTTCGATGTTCAGTCAACCATGAAATATAGGTTATGGCCCGATATGCATCGCTGCTTTCTGTAGACCTACCCCAGACGTATTCTGGAGCAAGTTGTAACGAAACTGAACTTAATACACCAGGTGAATATATATAGATATATATATATATGTTCAATAATCCGTAAAATGTATGACATGTCCTAATATGCATCACTTTTTCAGAAGATCTTTCCCAAATGTACTTATGGAGCAAGTTTGAAACCTCTTCCCTTTGTGGTAACTTAGAAACTGAGCTCAACGCAACCGGTAAATATTTTATTATGTTCTGTCATCCGTAATGGAGCTAGTTTGAAGACTCTATCCCTTGTGGTAACTTTCAAACAGCTAAACGCAAAATGTGAACATTTTGCTCATGCACAAAAAAGTGCACACGCATGCAAAAAAAAAAAGCGAGCGCACGTGCATGAAAGGTATTGCTTAAGCTCTACTTTGCTTCTCAAAGTCGCGTTGAAAATTTTAAACTAACGGAAATGGCAAAGGACCTCTGATAGTTGTAATGTAAATTCGCCTATTAAAGCGGTCAAAATTAACTTTCGGTACACGACATGGAAATGTGTTGCTCTGAATCCCTGTAACTGGCACAAAAATAATTTTTTGATTAATTAACCCATAGACTTAAGTTTTTGTCTGAAAAGCAACTTTTTATCTTTGAATGTTCGGAAAACAGGAAATGTTTATAAATATACATCCCCACCCCCCGTGCCTCAGGAAGCCACTTTGCAAGTATGTGTGTGCAATCTATATACACTCATATGTGAGTGGCATGCTGAGGCACGGGTTTGGGAGTAAAGCGTCTACAGCTAAAAAACTGAAAAGTGGATGGGTTAACTAAACCCTCTGTGTCTTAAAATAAGGCTAACATCCATTCCATTTACATATTGCATACTATGAGCAGCTATAGTGTTTAATTCATTTTAGGTATGTTTAACAAAATAAAATTCAGTAAATAAGAAAAATAGATGTACTTTGGTGATTGAAATTTTACACCCGCTTGAGAAAGTAGGTGACAATTAATGTGCATATTATATTTTTTTTTGTTTTTTTTTGTTGTTGTTGTTGTTGTTTTTAGTTTTCTTTTTTCAAAATTGATATCAAAACCTCTTAATAATGCATACGTCTACTCGATGACGCCAAAACAATTAATATTGTCTTCCCAGGAAAGATGCAGAAATTTGTCGAACAATAGGTAAATTCGCAATGAAGCTGTCAAAGATCCTTTCTGAATAGCATTGTATTCTTTTCCATAATGTTTCCTTCTGATTTTCCTTATAGCTGACTGACTTCCATTCTTTGATATTTTCGTTCATTTTTTATTATAAAACGAAGATAACTTCGTGTTGGTCAGCAACTTCTAGGAAGAGTCATCCATTTTCACTACAAACATACCATATATTCACCAATTTCTTTGAATTATTCAGGACATCCATTATTTGAGATGGTTTAAACCCTTCTCTCCACATACGGTAAGCCTTGGAACTTTCTGAAACTAAGTTTATTGCTCTTGTGCACTTGAGGCCAGTATATAAGCTGGCGACATTATGACGTCCTTCCTGTCAGCGGCGCCACCTTGTAGTAAAACCTCATTAGTGCAAGGGAGTATCAATATGCTATCACTACACGGAAATGAAAAATAAAGGAGTTATTATGGTTTTAAAAAAGTTCACGTTTTTCAGACACCTGCACATAATATAATCCTATTCCAGCTCTTTTGTTGTAATTTTACACTACCATTTTATAGTTCTAGAGAACAAAGGAATTAGGCAAAATTCAAAACCAATGCGTGGAAACACACGAAAAGTAGGGTCATTCAAAGAGTGTTTACTTCCATTTGCTCCTGAGTATATTCGCCTTTTTATGGTGTTTTACTGTTGAATCAGAGGACCGTAACACGTATGGATTAAATATTGGAGCTGCTTTAAAACAAATAGTAAGGTTCCATATGCATAAAACAGGCAGTTAGTCCTAAAATACCAGATTCTATCAGAATAGCCAAGGATCAAATATATATTACCAGTGTCCAGATTTTGCTAGTTCAGAAAAAAAAACATCATTTTCCGCAAGCGGCATACCGCTTCCAAAACAACTTGCTAGGGAGGAATTACGCTCATGCGCAAATCGATTTAAGTGTACTTCAAAGCGATACCTCCATGAATCCCGGAATACTGTTTTCACTGAATTTGGAGCTGTAACTGTTGCGTTATACAGTATCTCAGCAGTCACACAACGTTGAACTATCAATGAATCAACCTTGGTTCGATGGCATGACGTTGAATCAATGTTGATTCAGTGTGAGCAAACGTTTATGCCCTGTGGGATATTGCCGATGGACGTCAATCAGGGAGTTTACATTGTATTTAAAAAGATATGCAATGATCAGGAATTTATACAATCAAATCCCACATCCTGCTCTCAAAACACATAGGGAAAGAAGCGCACACACAAAAGTTTACAAACGCTCATGAAGACACGCAGGGTATGAGCAGCTCCATCCCAAACAGGCGCTCATTGAGCTACACATTTTAGAATCAGCAGCAACATCTGTTTTAGCTATTTTCTATTCTAAATTACAAGACAAAACAAAACAGAAAGCAGAATGGGCAGCCTTTTAGGTGAACAGACTGCTAGAGACCATAGACAAGCGGACATAACAACATATAACATTGAGGAACCACAACAGAAGTTCTGTCTTAAAACGGTCAGAAAAATATAACTGGGGTTGAGTTTGGCTTAAACTAATTTTAAGGATCCAGACTATGCCCTCTGCTTCTGCGTTTCTACGAAAATAAGTAGTACTGTATAGAAGCCAATTTATTATTCAGATTCATTAGTACGGATATAATTCGCGATATAATATTACAGTCGCTCTGTTTCAGTTCGGAAGTATACAGAGGTACTTTTAATCGAAAATAAAACATATATATCCGAATGGCTAGGCGGAGTTGTCATAGTCGGCGTGGGTTTGAATCCTGTCCGTCCAGTTAGGTACTTCTTTATCTCTCAACCATACATTTTTCCGCATGTACCCGTATCAGTAAAATGGTCCTTGGCCAGAATATCTGTTGAAGTTCGTTAAAATCTTAAATTTTATCACATAATATTTCATTAATATTTCCAAGCTTCGGTATCGTATTATCCAGATATTCCATGTATATACCTGATTGTGTTGAAACAACTAAATCAAGTAGCCCTATCCGACGGGTTATTCAGAGAAATCAAGCTTAACATTGTTCCATGAAACTCCTTTTTGAGGACCGTAATGGCGCAAACGGTTAAGCTGATGCTGTGAATGGTTAGACAGAGTTGTCGTAGACGGCGTGATTCGAATCCTGTCCGCCCTGTTAGGTACTTCTTTATTTCTCAACCATATATATATATATATATATATCAAGAATCTCAGACCATAAAGGGTTGAAACGCAAAGCACTATACAAATGGTACACAGCTATAGCTAATGTAGCTACAGATGTACAATATTTCTTGTCTGACTCCGATGAAATACTAAAATCTTGTCCAACATCGATAAAGACAGTACCAAGACTCGCAACTTGAATATTTAAGCAGCCATTTTGAAACTTACTTTATATTTCAACGTACCACGTACATGAATGACACTCTCCTCGGAGTACTGCGAGAGTAGTTCCGAGCAGACGAATCAAGTATGCCACTTCCCAATCCCTCAACCTCCAAGGCGGATGTTTAATTTGATAATTTCGTTGTTTTCTACATGCGTTCTTGCAAACTGAGGCATAGAGAGTGTGTTACTAGGAATGTTTTTAAGGTTTTCTAGTTTTTGCATTAAATCCTCCCCACCCCCTTCCACAAACCTCCCCACGCCCTGCCCTTCCCCCTCCCAACCCCAATTCCGAAACCGAATGTAGCGTTCGTATTCTAGATCTGTGTTACGATACGATTGTTGTTGCTCCGAAAAAGAGGAAAGGTTAAATAAGAAGCGTCTAGGCTTTCAGAAACAAACAAAACTACCTTCTTAAAATAATAACAATTACGCAGTCTCTGCTTAACGTTCTGTGAGAACGCATTCAGAAATTTAAAAAAAAAAACAGTTCTAGAAAAGATCTTTTCTAGAAGAAGGTCGATTTGTTCGGATTTCCACCTAGTTATCATCCGCCCTGTCCACGATAATATTTCTTGAGGTTCTGCATACTTCCCCAGATCCTGTAGATAAATCTCTGGCTCCCAAAAAAACTGAGCCGTAGCTGATGATCGGCAATATCATAGTGTCGTAGAGTTTCGTGAAAATATTGAATGGCTTTCGTCCAACCGCACAGAACTTTTGTAGTCAAAGCCCACAGGCTTCTGATTGCGCTATATATTTGTCCAAGGTATCATTCAATAAAAGGCCAAAATTTTTATATTCTACACACCCTCCACCTGTATATATATTGTTTGTTCTAAATACTAATGGGGTTCGACAAAGTATATATCTTTGTCTATATCTGTAGTTATTTTTGTTCCTAGTACACCAGATTGATAAAATTTCAAGAATAGCCTGAATATTTTCTTCCGATGCTGCCCTTTCTGCCAAATCGTCGGCAAAAACAGGTTACTTATTTTTATTTATTTTTTGTTACAAATGTGTATTCATTCCTTTTTGACATTCAGTGATGGTCGTTAAGATTGTTCGATGATCTTTCGTACTATAATCTTTTTTAAAACCGTTTCGAACAGTCAGATATTTGTCACTCAAATCTGTTAAAAGCCCATTTGAAGCATAACAGTACACTTTTGTCGTAGGGGCATTATGTTTGAGTATGTGTCTGTATGTCCTTGTCCAACCTTACTGAAATCAAACTTCAATCTTCAAGGTTGTATCTCTAGGTTATGTGGATGACGCTGTGCCATGAAATTAAGCTGATACGTTTTATATTTATTTGAGGAGTTTTGCATGATTTCATGGTAAATTAAACATGGAAGATTTCAAGAGTAAGTCACATCTACTGTCGTCTAGATTTAGACGTGAAAAGAAAAGGAAATTATCTCAAAGTGTCTCTTTTTAAGAAGCACAATTTAGAAAAATGAAACACAAATAAAAAACAATAAATAAAATGTCTGTTCTTAAGTACCTACCTCCTCAGCACCTGAGTGCCGCCCATTGAAAAGGGGTATAACCCCGCAGTTTTCAGCGACCATAGACCGTACGTCCTTGTGACAAACGTCTAGGAGACAAGTTGAAATACAAGCTTGAGAACTATTAGCGAAGCAGTTACTAAATATTTAGGGTTTCTAAAAGCATCTCAATAACGTGGACAAACAAGATCCAGAAAACTATGGCATAAATGTTTTAAACAATACTTTTCTAAAACAAGAGACTTGTATATAGCCTAGTTATTAAATGTCAAGTTCGATGTCCAGGTAAGTAACAAGAGGAAGAAAGACAGATTTATCTGGCGTTACCATTCCGCCACTTTCCTTAAAAGTGACAATATATAACGAACAGTTAAATATACATTAGAAAGCGATAATCTGGTTGGACAGAATCCATTAATAAAACAATCAGATGAGGACTTACAAGAGACTATGGGCGATAACCACAGACGAAGACGCTGAGACACAATGAAAAGACTCCGAGAAAATATTCTGAATTTAAAGTTAATTACAGACTGAAAATCTGACAAAGTATGCAATTACAGTGTGGCGTTCCTGTAGCCACAAGGTCTACTCTACTACGATTTAAACACTGCAGATGTTAAACCGATGCTACGGTAATTTGAAGGGTCCCGAAGATCAAACCAAGGGTTTTTAAAGCAGAGAAATAATTCCGTATGACCAAGACGTTGGTAGTTTACCTGACTCAAGACACGTACAAAATAACCTATAAAGAAAGTTTATACAGGAGTACGACTGGCGATATCTGCTGGGATTTTATCAAACCCTGCTGTTTTGTTTTATTTAAAGACATATCTCTTTTTGCTATCTCGATAATACTAATGCCAGAGGTTAGATATCGTGTATCGTCCCTAGAACCGATGCCAGCGGAGTCACCAGCGATCAGTTTTTTTTTCTGGGTGGGATTACCTGCGAAAGGACTTAAAAACCTGACTGCCATTTATTTAAGACGATGTTAAGAGATGAAGTAAAGTGTCAAAAACTTAAATTTATCTATACAGCAACAAAAAATGGCTCCTGAGTATATTTCTGATATAATCCCCCTTCGTAAGAGATCAACTAATTACCCTTTAAGAAACCGAAATGATTTACAGTACCAGTTGATAGAACTGAAATAGTTCACAAATCATGTATTCTTTCGTCTGTCAATTTATGAAATTCACTTCACAATTAAATAACCTTATAACGATATATAATGGGATTTATGGGATTTAAAAGATACTTATCTTATTGTTATAATGATGTGGTTACTAAGTGTTACATGCTTTTATGCCCTCTGGTCTATGGTCTCTAGCAGTCTGGTCACCTAAAGAGATGCCCATCCTGCTTTCTGTTTTGTTTTGTTTTGTAATTGAAAATAAAAACAATAGGTAAAAATAGATGTTGCTGCTGTTTTATTAATCCGGGTAGCTTAATGACCACCTGTTTGGGAAAGAGCTGCTCATTCCGTTTACCGTGCCTGTCTTTCCTGAACTTTTTTCAATTTTGTGTGTGTGTGGTTCTTCCCCTTTTGGTTTTGAGGGCGGGGAGTTGGATTTGATCGTATTAATTCCTGATCATTGCCTATTTTAGTTTTTAGTTTTTATCTAAATGTTATACAAGTATCAAGCTTGTATTCGTATAGAACAGAATTTTAGCAGTGTGACATTCGCGACTGGGAAATCAATGTAGCGACCTGATTAACACATTAATCATGTAGCAAACAATTCATTTTGTGAATGTGCTGAAGAAGTTGAAAATGCATTTCAATTTATTTTTGAATTTCGAAAACATGATTTACAAAGGACTGTCAAGCTTAATTCAAGGACAATTTTTCACCCTCTCGGTTAAAACATCTTGTTATTTGAAAATCCTTATTTCTCTTTCTTTTGTTTTTAATTTCTATGTAACGTGCAGGGTCCCGACGAATGAAGAACCTTCTCGACTTTCTTCTTTGCCCTTTTCATTTTTTAACTGTCTTTCTTCTTATTCTGTATTGAACTTGGTGCATTTCTTCCCTAAGAGGTAGTCTCACTTTTCTTTCTTCTGCCGCTTGTTATGTGAATGTAGGCGATTGCTCCGAACATTATACTGTTCTTGTGTGCACTTTGTGATATACTGTGAGCATTTTTGGATCATGTCTACCTGGTGTTGAGCTGACATGTATATGCTATTTTATGTTTTATAGTTTGCCGTGTAGGGAGAGGGCCGTAACTAATGTTGTTAGATCTTGTGGCCCGACTCCATTGTTGTATTATAATGAACATTAAAGTATACTTAAACTATCTATTAAAAAGTCTTGGTTTCGTTTACCGTATACGACAGGTTGAGACTGTGGTTATAGGAACGACACACTGACGGTCTCTGTGTAGAACTGAATTAAAGGATTGATAGGCAATTAGAATTATATATATAAAAATTAAAGGATTGATAAGCAATTAGAATTATATATATAAAAAATAACATTCGACCACTTATTTGTCGGTGTTTAACATTTGTTGTGGTTCCTGGTCGATGTGAACGACCAGCCTTTTCCATGCGTCGGGCGTCACTATCGATGTCGGGCCATAACAAACTTTAGCCACCCTGACTCAATGGTTTAATCTGATTTAACCCATGCCTCCTGGACTCTTCTGTCCTTAAAAATAAATATCATTTGAGAGTTTCCGGTTTACTTAAAGATATATGTCCTTGTTTATGATTATAACAAAAGCTTCGCAAGCGGCGCATTATACGCCCGTTTCAGTATCATGAAGGAGTTACAGAATGTAATAGATCATTTATAGAAGGATGCCCAGGCAGACAAACGGGGGAAAGAACTCTGTAACTAATGACTGCAATGTTATTAAAACATCCAAGACATCAAATACTATTAGTATACCAACAAGAAAATCGGTGGAACCGATGGATGCTCCCCGAAGGTTTGAATTACGGAAATTGGTATCCTGGTGAAGGAGCGATTTTCTGTGTAAATTAAATGCAATTTAAAGTGGAAAAACATTCTCTTCAATACTTTTAGAGCTTTGCTCTGGACATGCATACAACTGAGAAAAAAATAAGAAAGGAAGTAACTCCAAAATAACGTGGATAAAGTTACGGTTCTTCTGCTCTGCACTTCTTGTCATTGTCCTCTATTGTCAATATGTGAAGTTTCATTCATGTTCTTTTAAATATATATAGAGATATGCTCTGGACAAGCTAAACAACTGGAAAAATAGGAAGGGAACTAACTCTGTAATTACTGAAAGTAGTGTAATTTTTCTTAAGCCATGCACTTTCTTTCATTGCCCTTTATCAATAGGAGGAGTTTCATTTAGTTTCCTTCAATACTTCCAAAGATATGCTCGGGACAAGCAAAACAAAGCAAAAATTAAGGAGCTAAATCTGTATTTACTTATGACATGGTTATGGTACTTGTGTTCTGCACTTTCACTAATTATCCTCTAGCAGTGTGTGAAGTTTCATTAAGTTCCTTTTTATACTTTCCTTTCAAAGCTATGCTGTGAACAAGCAAAATACTGGAATAAAGATACGAAGGGAGCTAACTTTGTAAATACTTAACACATGGTTATGGTTCTTGTCCTCTGCGCTTTCTCTTATTGCCCTCTTTCAATGTATGAAGTTTCATTAAGCTCCCTTTAATACTTTTGGAAATATGCGCTGGACAAGCTTATAAACTGGAAAGGGAGCTAACTTTGTAAACAGTCCTAGTGCACTGCACTTTCCGTCATTGTCCTCTATCAATGTGTTACGTATCATTTAATTCGTTTTAATACTTTTGGAACGAGCAAAGTATTGAAAACGAGCCGTCGCCTGACAGCATAGCTCGCCTGAATTGGTGCTCGTCCATCGCACAGTTGCTATGGTGGTGTGGCTTGTATATAACTTCCAGCAAGCATGTTCATAATGACAATGTTAACACGCTTATTAAACAAGAGCTCCGCTGAGCGGGCAATTTTTACCTGCTGGGGCTTAAAGAAAAGTAGGGATGACAGAACTTTGTCAGTAGCTTAAATCTTCAAAAATAAGGCAGATATAGACCTACAAAACAAAAAAAGCTAATATAAAATTCCGAGACAAAAATTAAAAAGGGATATAATTCCATCAGAACTGCAAGTAGGGTTATGGTTCTTTTTCTCTGCATATCATCTGATATTTATACAAGCTTTCATGAAGAAATCTCAAACGGTTTTCAAGATATGGAGCAAACACAAAGCTTATCTGAAATTACTATATGAAAAATACAAATGTGCATTATTTCGTCAAAACTGAATGTAGGGTTATGGTTCTTTTTCTCTGCACAATGTCTGATGGATGGATGGATGACTTGCGATTTTACGTCGTTTTCAACAATATTTCAGTCATATCAGGACGATGGTACGATGATAATGAAAAGCTGTGTGCAATGGAACCCCGTTTACGGTAAGAAAGAATCTCGCCTCGAGCGGGATTCGACAATGGGTCCGCTAGATCAGTAGGCCAGCGCTTAACCCACTGAGCTACCGGGGCTCCTGCACATTGTCTGACGATGCTTCATATTTACATATATATATATAATATTTAAGGAAGAAATCTTATACGGTTTTGAGATATGGAGTAGACAAATAATTGTGACCTTTTGAACTTTTACCTCTAAGTGTGACCTTGACCTATGTCGGACATGGTTGAAATATGAGTTCTGCACGTTACTTCGATAAGGTGGACATTCGACTCAAGTTTCAAAAATATCTTTCGAAGTGTTCAGGAGATATGGAGCGGACACGAATTTAATTGAAAATTACAATACGCAAAATACAGAGGGGCATAATTTTGTCAAAAGTGAAAGTAGGGTTATTGTTCTTTTTCTCTCTGCACATTGTCTGATAATGATTTATATTTATACAAACTTTCATGAAGAAATCTTAAACGGTTTTTGAGATATGAAGCGGACACGAAGCTTTTATGAACTTTCTAAAGGAAGAATATAATGGGACATAATTCCATCATAAATTAAAATAGGGTATGGTTCTTTTTCTCTGGACATCGTCTGATGGTGCTTTATATCTATTGAAAGTTTCATCAAGAATCTTAAACGGTTTTCGAGATATGGAGCGAACACAAAGCTTAAATGAAATTACTACACGAAAAGTACAAAGAAACATAATTCCGTCAGAAGTGAAAGTAGGATTATGGTTATTTTTCTCTGCATATTGTCTGATAGTCTTCGAAGGGCGTATGAAAATGTATCCATGAAATATTTTTCAGTAACTCAGCAATAGCCTAGTATGCATTTGACAAAACGTCTAAAGAGAAATTTTTGTGAAAAGTAGTTCATACCGAGAAATGCATTTGACAAAACGTCTGAAGAGAATGTTTTGTGAAAAGTAGTTCATACCGAGAAATAACAAGGAAAATCTTTATAAAAAAGATAATAGGCGTAGATAAAATGGAAGTGTGTTTTGTAATATGTCTCTGAGTGAAAAGTTGACAATACCTTTCATGACTATGACTCAAGCGGTATGGACCCGCAGCCGTAATTTGACATTGGGTAGCGAGCATGACCTATCTCAAGACTGAGCTATCCAATTTGGATTTCCAAAATTGACCCCGGTCAGTTTTGAGAATGACCTGACTCCAAAACAGTCACCAACATGATGCAATGTGTGTTTGTGTGTATTAAACCGAAATTAGCGTTTGCCCCAGATAATAAACCAATCAGAACACCCGAATTTTCAAATTTTCAATAGATTCATTGGTGTAGACTCCTCACTTATTCACCAATAAATCTACTGAAAACTTGAAAATTCAAGTGATCAGAATTGTAGAGTCTTCTGTGGTTTGTCACGTCTAAAAATAGCTTCAACATGACAGGTCAAATTGATTTAGAAGTCAATGTAGATTTCTCGAATGAGTTTTCTCATTACGGAGGAACAGATGAAGGGAGTATTTAACAGTACTCTCCATAAAAAAGTATTTTATGGTTACTCATTAGAACCACCTCGACGAGGCGGTTCTAAGGCTAGCCATAACATTATTTTTAAAATAAACACATTGTAAAAACATGTGGATACTTATTAGAATCGCCTTGACGAGGCAGTTCTATGGATACCCACGGCATTGTTTTAAAGCAGATTTTAGATATTTTTTAGAATTGCCTCGAAAAGGCAGTTCTAATGAATATCCACAACATATGTTTTTCATGGAGAAATAAAAATAATCCCAAATTATCTCAAAATACTCCTCTTATATGTTCCTCAGTAATAAAATGCATCTCGTAACACAAATCATGAGATCAAATTCGTCAGGTGGTAGTAAAAACTAAATCTGATCTTGATCAGTTTTTACTAGACTAAAGAATAACTATGATTTGTGTAAAGAGAAGAAAATAATCCTCATTCAACATGACCTGCCATGTTTGAGCTCCAAAAACTGAATGAATGGGAATCTGCAAAGTCATCTGAACCCAAATCGTAAATGACAGCATGACACTCACTCCAGAAGCATTATTCTAATTAAGCTCCGCCTCTCCAAGCTAAATGACAGCATGACAAAAACTTTAAAAGCAGTATTCTAATTAAGTCCCTCCTCTCCAAGCTATTTTGGGACTGTCATGATATTGCATCATGTTTTGACATTGCATCATTACTATAATCAAAGTACATTGGAGTGTGGTCATTTTGGGATTTTTTTTATTTATCATTATTATTTATTTATTTTTATTTTTTTTTAAAACACAAAATATCTCTCAAACAAAGATTATCTGAAAGATGTTGGAAAACAGGGCAGACCAGGATCAGTTTATTATCTGGGGCAAACACTAAGCCGGTTAGAGGCTATGAAGAGAAATCTTCGCAATTAAGAACCTTCCGCTCGCTACGCTCGCTTCAGGTTCTTAATTGCGAAGATTTCTCTTCATTACCTCTAACCTATACGTAGAAATCAAAATTAGATCTACACTTAAAAAAAAGTTTTAAATATCTGCGTCTGTTTTCGAAAAAAAAGTTCATTGTATTTACAAACAAGAGAAACATTCTGAATTAACATCAGTATTCTCGCAGTGCAGTACAACGGGAAATAACGAAGATTAAATATTCATTGACCTTTGATATTATTGGCTATATTTTGACATACGCGTTATTTGACCAATGAAATTCTGAAGAATGTGGAATGAAAGTGAAACTGTATGCGGCTGCGCCGCGATAAAACAATTTTGTAGAAACGCAGACCGCGATCGAAATTGCTTAATTGGATAAAATTAATTTGCTCTGACGTCACCAGCGCTTGCACGAATCAGAAAAATGCCTGGGTATCATCATATGACCAAAAGGCGTGGCATCGACTTTCCTATTAGATGACATTTCAGTGTTCACTTACATTTTCGATTTCTTTATTATAGTTGAATTAAAAAGTAATGCTGTTTTTTTTTTTGTTTTTTGTTTTTTTGTTTTTTTTTTGTTGTTGTTGTTGTTTTTACAAGAGATTAAGTAATGATTAAATATTGACTAACGAAAATAGAAAAAAAATGTTTATTTTGAAGCTAGTGAAAAAAATGAGGGATATGTCTTTCAATTTGATCATTTGTTATAGCCATTGTCGCCCGTTATATGCAAACAGTGTAGAAGTGCTCAGGCGCCACGTTCTATGGCGTCTGATCTGGGCTTGCACTGTTTGTTTACGTCTTATGGGGGAGCTAGGCATAGATTTTACTTGGAATCTTACTTGGAATCTTACTTGGAAGTAAGGACTAATGAACCTTTACTTATGGTTCGTCTTCCCTATCTCAACTTCATCGACTTTTCTTTTTTTCTTTGACTTCCGGTTTCGTATTATAATGATAAGTCTAAAGGAAAGTCCCTTATGTGGCCTTTTAATTTTTTACTTAGATGGGTTACAACCAGCGAATTTCACTTTGTCAGTATACACAGCTCAAAAAATATATCGTTTGGCTTTAGAGCATGGTACCCTTTTTACAGAAAATATGGCAATACCCCGCAGTGGATGAATATTATACTTATACTACATAGGTTTCTTTCTTGACTTGTATTGTTAACCTGAGCACTGCGTTATGGTGATTGTGTACACTTCAATGAGAATCACTCTCTTATGTTCTCTTTGCCTCCCTTCTCCATGGGGATTAGGTTTTAAAGGCTCAACCGGGAGCAGATTGTTTTCTTTAAGAGTATATACCATTTTGGAAGAGTTACATCGTTCGGTGAAACAAACAAAGAGGCACAAAAGTTGTTTCCCTTTTTAAGACCGGTCCATACACCTTAAGTAATAATTGTGCCGCGACACGACAAAACCAACAAAGTGGTCGTGCGCCTAGTGCAAAGTAAGATCGACCTGGACATCCGACAAGTTCGATCAGACTTCGCTAAGCGCTTAAAGGGCAGCTAAGGATCTAAGCTACCTCCATGCGGACAGCGAAGACTCTGATCAGACTGGGTGGATGCCCCGGCTGATCTGAGTCTGGGCTGGGCGCACAACCACTTTGTTAGTTTTCTCACGTCGCGGCTCATATGAACTTGCAGTTGCATAATGCACACACAAAGTACTTTTTGCATGACCGTGTTAGGCTCAGGTTGCAATCTAAGGTGTGTAAGCTGCATTAGACATAACGTATCATGCACTTCTTTCTTTTATATGCAACTATATTGTCTATTCACATGTGAACATTAATGACAGGTATGTATGAAAGCGTTAGAAGTGCTAGGAGGAGGGTGTTTTGCTGTTGTTAAGGTTTTTTTCTAGACATGGGTACCTGGATGAATAAATCAATATTTCAAAAATGGAATAAGTGTGTCATGAGTTTCCATATTACTAATAAATGAACTAAAACAAATCGTAATTTAAAGCAAATTAAGAAGGTAAATACAAACTACTTTTTAGCTCGCCTATACAAAGTACAGGAAAAGCTATTGTAGTCACCCTGGCCCCGAGGTTATAAAACTTTTTTCATGCTCAACTCAGCTGAGCATGAAATTTTCTCTGCTAATAAATATGAAAATGCCAACTTATGTTGGCATTTTCATAATTATAAGCAGAGAAAATATCAAACTCAGCAAAACTGAGCAAGAAAACAACTGTACTTATCAATATTTTTCTATTTATTAGCAGATAAAATTTCATGCTCAGCTGAGCTGAGCATGAAAAAAGTTTTATAACCTTGGGACCTGGTATCGGTGTCCGCGTCCGTAGGTTTTTGGTTTAAGTTTTTCAACGAAAAATACCCAGATGGATTTACTTGTTACTGCCATAGATGCTAGATAATGGTCTTAAATTTCACACAGAATCATGCCCACTCCTCTAGGTGGTATTGAGGGCAAGGTCATAGACAAAGACATTTCATGTTACAATTTTGGATATTCTTGGTTCAAGGTTTTAAATATGTACGTCTCCTTAATCCATTGATGTATTCGCTGTACTTTTTTTTTTCAAATTAAGACGTTGGAAAATATTGGTAAATAGGGTAACGCCAATACCTCTTTATGTGACTTTTCGGTGTAGATCATAGACTTAGAAATTCTATGTTAAAATATTGGATTTTTCGTTTAAGTATTTTATAGTCTCATATATCCTTGGCACATGGATTACTTTTAATTATCTTTTCATAGAGGTAAGATCATCGTCTAAAGTTTTAAACAGTGTCACCCCCACCCCAATTATGGCCTTGAGATAAGGGTCATCGACTTAGATTTTTTTTGTTAAAATATGATCTGTTTGTGTTTAAAACTTTCAAGACCCATATCTACTCAACTTTTACATGGATTTAGTTCTATCTTTTATTGACGTTAGATAATGTTCTAAAGTTGTCAAACAAAACCACTCCTACCCTCTTGGCGATCTCGAGATTAAGGTCTGTGACTTGGAAATTTTCTGTTGAAATGTTTGGTTACAGTCAACTAAAGATGCAAGTTTCACATAATCAAGGCGGATTCATTATGCCCACGCTTTGAAAAAGGGGAGGAGTATACTTGTTTACATATGTCCGGAGTTCCGTCCATCCATCTTTCCATCCGTCTGTCCGTTATTCCTTAACACTTTTTTGTCAAGCTATCTCCACCAGGGTATAAGATAGAAGCTTCATTTTTGACAAACGGGTTTTTATTCCTTTTCCTTTCTCTTTACACTTTTCGTCAAAGATATCTCCGCAACAGTATGAGATAAAATGTTCACGATTGGTATACAGATTGACAATGACAAGTTGTGTAGTGGGATACAGACCCGTCCTCTCCTGTTTGTTTTTTCTTGTATTAATTCACTTTTCTTTCTCTCCATGTACTCAGTGGTGTAACGTTTCGAAAAAATATTTCTGAGCACTTGTTCAAGGTAGAAGGTTCATATTTGGTTATTTATATTAAGTTGACAATGACTTGTTGTATCGTGGGATCGAGAAGGGGCTTTCTCCTTTCTGCTGTTTCCTATATTTGTTCTTTTCTCTGTCTCTCTTCACTTTTTTTCAAAGTTATATCTGCAATGGTATAAGATAGAAATTTCATATTTGTTATGCGGCTTGACAACAAGAAGTTGTATTGTAGGAGACAGAAGCAGCCTTCTCCTGTTTATGTTCCTCTGTATTTGTTTACTCTTCTTGTTCTTTATGCATTTAGTTCAGTTTTTTTTTTCTTTGTAAAAGATTTTACAGCAACTGTGCAAGATAAAAGGTTCATATTTGGTTTGAACAGTATTTTATTCAGTTAAGCTACATACATATATACAAATACAAATCATTTCAATGTAGGATCTGACGGTAAGCGCAATGCTTGTAACGGTAAGCGCAATGCTTGTAGGTTCATATTTGATATCTGAGTTGTTGTATTGTGAGATAGAGAAATGGCTCTCTCCTTCATATTTTTCTCTCTCTTTTCTCCACACTATTTTGTCAAAGATATCGCCACAAATGAATCAGGTTGAAAGTTAACACATGCATTTGGTATGCAGGTTGTCAACAAGTTGTATGGTGAGATAGAGAACCGGCTTTCACCTGCTGTGTATAATGAAGCATTTCACAGCAGATTTCTCAGCAAATCTTCAGGTAGCTTTGTTTATTTTTTGTTTTGTTTTCTTCGTACAGGCCATATACATTGAAAGCGCAAAGGCGGGGTATAGTCAGATTTTCTGACAGATTTAGTTTGATGCTGGTCCAAAGTTTTACACAGTATAGCCCTATCTCGAGCAGTGACATTGAGATAAAGGCAATAGACTTGGAAATGATATGTTAAGTTTGTTTTGGTTATTTTTTTTCTGTAGAATTGAAATTTTACAATGCTGGATGGAAATAGTTTATACTTGGATTGATGATTGATGCTGCACCAGTTTTACTCAATGCGAGCATTACATTTCACAGTGACCTTCAAGACCAGGGTCACATTCTTAGAACTCCGTGTTTACGACAGTCAAGCGCCAGATCAGACCAGTGTCTAAGGCGGCACTTCGGTTTTGGTTCTTCTGGGCTATTTTTTGTGGTTTGTTACTATGTGTTTTATTGATATATTGTTTGTGATGTTAAGGCTAACCTGTAACCACCTACATGGAAAATGGGAGTTCACATGGCTGCCGCTGATGATGTCTCCGTTGGTGACTAATTTTGTAATATATTTTTCTCACATGGTGTCTTGGGTGGGACCTGTGATTGAATTGTGTCATTTCCTGAGAATTTTCCTTTTTGCATTTGCATTCCTGTAAGAGACGCCTTTTCTCAACAAAACACGTGATATGAGAGGTGATCGTTAAATAAAGGAAACTCATTTGTCTATTAGGCAACTTAATACATAAATAAGCATTCTTCATTTTACGTCTTATGAGCTTTCAATTCATTTTTGATTTAAGAAAAAAAAACATAAATTACCATCCTTTATATTACACCAAAAAGTCTCTGTTAAGCTTTTTTTAGAAGATAAATTAGCATCCTTCATATATCGCAAAACAGTCTTTTGAAAACTGTGAAAAAGTTAACGAACGTTCAGGCAAAAATTTGTTTTGGTCAATTAAAAAATCTACTGAGGTTCTTGATAAACTGAAGTCTAGAGGATTTCGCGCGTCTAGTTTGTCTACATACGATTTTTCTACACTCTATACAACTTTGCCCCATAATTTAATAAAAAAGAAACTAATAAATTAAATTGAGACTACTTTTCAGAGAGAGGGTGCTCTTTATCTTGCTTGTAACGATAAACATGCTTTTTATACTTCCGATGACCAAAAAAGGTTAAAATGTGGTCCTGCCAAACTGTTTGTGATGCTTTAATATATCTTCTATAGATAACATTTTCATCAGATTTGGTACTAAATTACACAGACAAATCATAGGAATTCCGATGGGTACTAACTACGCTCCTCTTGATGCAGATTAGTTTTTATTTTGCTATGAAAGAGACTTTATGATGTCTTTTTCTGATGATACTCAAGCTCATGTCATTGAAGCATTCAGCTCAACGTCTAGATACTTGGACGACCTTTTAAATATTGACAATCCTTATTTTGAAGGAATGGTTAGTCAAATTTATCCTGCTGAATTGCAATTAAATAAAGCAAATACTTCTGATACCGAGGCCCCATTTTTGGATTTACATTTATCAATTTTAGACGGATGTGTTTCATCTAAAATTTATGACAAACGCGATGATTTTGGTTTCGACATTGTTTATTTTCCGTTTTTGGATGGTGATGTTCCCCGCACCACTACTTATGGTGTTTACATTTCTCAGCTTATTCGCTTCGCTAGGGTGTTTAGTCATTTGGCTGATTTCAATGCTCGTGATAAAAGTTTGACTGCCAAGCTTTTACAGCAGGGGTATCGGTATCATAAACTTCGGAAAGCTTTTTCTAAATTTTATCATGGACACTTTAAATTGGTTTCTAAATATAATACAGGGTTAAGGCCACTTTTGCAACAAGGCCTATCGGAACCTGAATTTTATGGTGACTTAGTATATAAATTACGCAAAATCGTAGGGAAGACAGAATTTCCTGATCAATTTAAGAAAATTATCATGCGATTTAAACGCATTGGCTATAACATAGATGTAATGCGACAGTCTGCATGCTTAGTGGTTAACCCAATCACGGTTGACAACCTTGCTGTCCTCTTTAATTGCACGCCGGTGGATCGGGGTTAAGACCTATGGTAGCCCCTACATAAAGCTATATAGTAGTTGGTTGGGGCCGGATGTTTGTCTGTTTCTTGACCCCCGGGGTTTAATTGGTGGTCTTCTTTTCTCCAGTGTTCCAGTGGTGTTGCTGACGCCCTAGGGATCCCCAGGTGTCTCAACACTTTTTGGCTGTCGAGTCCTCATCCTTGCTTCATCACGGAGTTTTCTTGATTTTAATTGTTGCCCGTGATGACTCTCTGATAAGTTAGGGGACCTCCATACGAACCGAACTACCAACTAATGGTGTGCACCGCGGCGGAGGGTGTGGGTGAAGGTTTGGGCCCAGTGTTCGGTGCTGTTTAATTTATTCTGTTCTCATTTTAACTATTCTATAATAAAAATAGAAAATAGGTAAAAATAGTTGTTAAATGTTTTTTGTATAATTTGCTTAATCTGTTGTAACCCTTCTATTGGTCTAAATTATTTAGTTCAGTAAAGATAGCTGAGTTGCCACCTATTTGGGAAAGAGCTGCTGACTCGGCTTATCATTTGTAATTTATTGTTTGTTAGGCTGTCTTTGTCAATCTTTCCCTTTGATGTTGGGGATAGGGTTTGGGGTCTGATTCAGTCAGTTCCTGAAGTGTAGTTGCTCTTTAAATTTTCATTTATTTACAATTTCACCTCACAAACACACATATCAGTATCGTTTCTGAAATCCGATATGAATTAAGGGCAATTTAAAGGTGCTTTTTTAAAATAGAAATGAAAGTTTTTTTTTAGCAACTGTATATCGAAAACCGCATCAAATTATCATCAGGTTTCGAGATATAAAGAGTTGAAGTTATAGACTGTATGCCATCTGACAGTCATTTTGAGCTGCCTCATTAATATTCATAAAGTCTTCGATGACGTCATCGATGAACACTGAAAATAAAGTTCTATATTGGTATTAAAATTGTATATATAGAAAAGTTCAAACCATGAATGTACAGCAAATACAAAATTAACCAGTTCTTGCATAAAATATTTGAGCCGCAATATGACACAAAAACACAACAGTGGCATGAGCGCCCATAACAGACTCAGATCACCCTTGGCATCCGCCCAGTCCGATCAGAGTATTCATTGTCCGCATGAAGCTTTTAGCTAACCATTAAACGCAAAGCGAAGACACTGATCAGGCTGGGCGGCACCCAGGCTCTTTGTTAGTTTTGTCTTGTCGCGACTCATTTGTGTTGTTTTTTGTCTGCAGCTAATGTGTCCCGCGGAATGCGACAACAAGTGTGGCTCGGAGAGGGATGCTCGTTGCCTGCCGAGACCTGCCCATCATCTCTTTTCTTTCAAACTTTGGGGTTTAGCGACACTAAAGAAGTTAAATATAGAAACGCGCGTCTGTCGCACTAAAATTATATACTAAGCAAAAATAAAAACTTGACCGTCGCTATTTTTCATCTTACGGTAGTCGGGAAAAAGTGAGACATGAAAATTCTTTTAATTTAAGAAACAGTTATTATTCTGTAATATCATAGTCACACAAAATTCAAGATTCTTTGGATACAGCCGAATTGAGGTTATTGTACACGTCACAAGGGCAATTTTAAATGAAAGTTTTTTTTTTAGCAACTGTATATCGAAAACCGCATCAAATTATCATCAGGTTTCGAGATATAAAGAGTTGAAGTTATAGACTGTATGCCATCTGACAGCCATTTTGAGCTGCCTCATTAATATTCATAAAGTCTTCGATGACGTCATCGATGAACACTGAAAATAAAGTTCTATATTGGTATTAAAATTGTATATATAGAAAAGTTCAAACCATGAATGTACAGCAAATACAAAATTAACCAGTTCTTGCATAAAATATTTGAGCCGCAATATGACACAAAAACACTACAGTGGCATGAGCGCCCATAACAGACTCAGATCACCCTTGGCATCCGCCCAGTCCGATCAGAGTATTCATTGTCCGCATGAAGCTTTTAGCTAACCATTAAACGCAAAGCGAAGACACTGATCAGGCTGGGCGGCACCCAGGCTCTTTGTTAGTTTTGTCTTGTCGCGACTCATTTGTGTTGTTTTTTGTCTGCAGCTAATGTGTCCCGCGGAATGCGACAACAAGTGTGGCTCGGAGAGGGATGCTCGTTGCCTGCCGAGACCTGCCCATCATCTCTTTTCTTTCAAACTTTGGGGTTTAGCGACACTAAAGAAGTTAAATATAGAAACGCGCGTCTGTCGCACTAAAATTATATACTAAGCAAAAATAAAAACTTGACCGTCGCTATTTTTCATCTTACGGTAGTCGGGAAAAAGTGAGACATGAAAATTCTTTTAATTTAAGAAACAGTTATTATTCTGTAATATCATAGTCACACAAAATTCAAGATTCTTTGGATACAGCCGAATTGAGGTTATTGTACACGTCACAAGGGCAATTTTCTGTTTTCTATGCTCAAAACCAAATAATTACTGAATTTAAAATTGTTAAAGTCTGCTTAAATGATAAAAATTCTGTTGGCAATGCCATTCCATTATTAAATCTAATCTGTATGGACTCGTACGCTAAAATTATGCCGATGCACGGTCGACGAGGAGGCTGTAAGGGCCAGACGGGAAACTTCAGTCCACGCCATTATGAAGTCAGGAATTCAGTTTCAATGGAATTCCCATTACACATTTAAATCTTTATGGCAGTTTCAGAAATGGTTTTCAAATATATTCAGTAATAAAGACATTGAGTTTGCAAGACAATCAAACAAGTCTCCAAGAGAAGAACGTAAAAGACCATTTGGTATAGAAGATATGGCATCTCATAAATCTCTATACGTTTAATTCAAAGGGAGAAAATCTGAAAGTTTTGGAACTTTAAACGTAATTTTCAGGTTGTGATTACAATAAACATAAGCGTTAAAAATGTTTTCTGTGCGTACTGGAACTACTGTTTATTGCGTACAAGAGAACTTTCTTTTGCGCATGCGCAAATTATAGTTCTGTTCTGAATTATTAAAATAGGAATAAGTTAGAAAACTCCTGACAGGACAAAAATTTGCCAATAATTTTCCATGATTTATGTAATCAGACGGCTGTCCAACTCGAAAAAATCCATATATACATTACAAATTTGCTAGGTTGGCCGGAATTAAGAACTAAAAACAGTCAAGCTTTTATTTTTGTTCAGTATATATACCCATCGAATTTGGTAGCCGTTGCAACTTTCAAAGTATATGAGCCCAGCCTCAAGCTCATTTTGTATCTTGCCTACAAGTATATTTTACACTGGGTTGATTGTTCACTTTCCACAATTAAGATACTTCCCGTTTTCATACATTGTCAGTGTGAACGGGACACCATGCTCACACTTTGAAAGATGGTATGCTGATTCGAGTCTTTCTAGTCGAACATTACACGGGAAGCTACTTATGTTATATAACTATCAACATAGTTGAGAAAGTTCTGAAACTGAACTTGTGTGACACAAAACATGAGTTTATACATTGGAACCTCCAAGAATCTGGAAAACATAAATCTGGAAAGACATACCCGTACTTACGAGTACTCCTTCCCTCGCCATTTACAATGTAAAGCTTTAGCGATCTGATAGAGCTCGTTCAAGAGCATAGAGCACATTCGAAAGTTTAATCTGTTGAATGAGTACACCAGGTCTTGAGGTTATAAAACTTTTTTCATGCTCAACTCAGCTGAGCATGACATTTTACGTGCTAATAAATAGTAAATTATTGATAAGTACAGTAGTTTTCATGCTCAGTTTAGCTGAGTTCGAAATTTTCTCTGCTTATAAATCTGAAAATGCCAACATTAGTTGGCATTTTCATATTAATCAGCAGAGAAAATTTCATGCTCAGCTGAGTTGAGCACGAAAAAACTTGTATAACCTCGGGGTCTGAGCAGCTATGTAGTTTCTCTGACTTTAAACCAAAAGTGTTTTAAGGTGCAAATGGTGCATTAACTTCAGAAAGCGTCCAGTACAGTTGAGAGAATACGATGGTGGATTAAGAACAGGGTATTGATGGGAGGATAAAAAATCGGGTTAGATGAGGAGTTAAGTATAGATAAGAGATAGGTGAAGATGGGGTAGCGGATATAGATGAGGGACTCACATTATATGTAGAACATTTTTCTGATGTATAGCTAATGAGATATATGCGCGTTTCAATTATCTAATGATAACCCCTTGTAACTACTGCAAACCACAGAGCTGCAGAATCATGGAATTGAATGCATTAATAACCAACTTGCAATTAGATGTTGCTTAACTGGTTTAGCACACAGTATTATCCCTTCACCTCATAATTTTTAAGGTCACGAATAAAACTAAATGTAAATGGATAAACAATCAAAGGCAGCATTTTTACCAGGGTCCGAGATTATAAAACTTGAATATTATCTCAAACTCAAAAATAAGCACACTGAATGGCTGCTTCCGAGCATGTGCGCGGAAACAGCCAATTATTGTGCTTTAATTTGAGACTAAAATAAAGCACACTGACTGGCTGCTTCCGAGCATGTGCTTGGAAGCAGCCAATCAGTGTGCTTTAATTTGAGTTTGAGAATCAACTCAAGTATTATAACCTCGGGGCAAGTTTTATTGATGCCGCCTTTTTCAATGGGGATCAACTGTTTTTGTTTGTATTTTAGGGAAATGATGTATAAACTTATGCTGATGACAGCAACTGCGATGGTGACTATCTCATCTTACCAAGCCTTACCTGCTGGTAATGTTCTAATTCTTCCAATGCCGGGTCCAAGCAACGTTTACAGAATGGGGAGCATCGCTCGAGAATTACAGTCCTTTGGTTACAATTCAACATTTGTTATGCCTGACCTGCCTATAAAACATAAATTGATGGTAGAGTTAAATGTAGATGTGATTGTATCCGACAAATTGACTGAAACTGTGGCTATCCTCAAAGAGCAATTTGAACCTTTTATTTCAAACGCGTTTCGTGGGTCACATTTAAGCAAGAATTTCTTTAAGAGCCTTGGATTGATGTGTCCAGCCGTTGTCCAAGATATCGATCTCATGCAAAACTTACGGACAAGAAAGTTCGACATAGCTATTCTTAGCATGTTTCCCATAAATCTCTGCGCCAGTGTTATACCATATAAACTTTCTATTCCATTTATTCATCAGGAGTCTTTAGTTCAAAATATGCGAAGTATGATACATCCGGCAGCTTATCCGGCTAATCTAATGCTCCCTGTTACAGATCAGATGACCTTTTTTCAACGGCTTTACAACACACTAGTTTATATCTTTCTGCTCATCGCACCAGATATGATCAATCCGGCAGACATTGTGGGAACATTTGCTCCAGAAAAACCACATATCACCAACAGAGAGCTGCAAGCCAAAACTGAACTTTATCTCATGGAATTAGATGAACTGTTTGACTATCATCTGCCAGTATATCCAAATATGATATTTGTTGGAGGTCTCAATACTCGCCCTGCGACTGAACTAACAGGAGAACTAAACCGTTTCATGGACTCTGCGGATAATGGAGCTGTGATAGTTTCTTTCGGCAGCGTAGCGGAAAATATTCCGACACATATCAAAGACGAATTCATGGAAGCTTTTCAGCAGCTACAACATTTCAAGTTTGTATTTAAGTATGGTACAGATATAAAGGTACTGGGAAATACATTGCTCATGCCGTGGGTACCACAGAATGATCTTCTTGGGCACAGAAATACAAAAATATTTGTTTCACATTGCGGTATCAATAGCATTTTCGAGGCAATATATCATGGTGTTCCAATTGTCGGACTACCCATAGTCGGAGATCAGCATCAAAATGCTCTTAAAGTTAAAGCAAAAGGGTACGGTATTGTACTTAATATTGGTGAATTCAGAGCTAGAAACCTTCTTCTAGCAATAAATGAAATACTCGAGACTCCGGCGTTTAGATATAGCATCGCCAACGCTTCGATTATCTTCAAGAGTAGACCGTTTACCCCGGCAAAGCGCGCGGCATGGTGGGTTGATCACGTGATAAAGTATGGCGGACATCATTTGCGTTCTGCTGTTGCTACTCTTCCAGAATATCAATTTCTTATGATTGATGTACTTGCCAGTATCTTTGTCTCTGTGACAGTTTTATGTCTTACTTGTATTCTGTCTGTAAAATGTATAAACCGGGCGGTTCGTAACGTTAAACAGAAACGAGATTAGTAACATAGGCCCCACAGGATCAATAGCTAGACGCGAAAGTGCGTGGGACACGCCCAGTTTCTACAGAGCAAGCAACTACTTCTAAATGACAGCGCTTTCTTGATACGTCGCCATTTTGACCAGATTCTCACAATTTAAAAATGTTGACTTTTAGCGACTATTTCTGTAGAAAATTTTCTTAACTGGAATCTATATGATAAACAAATCATAACATGAGTTTTTCGTTGTCACCCGATTTATCAGTCCTCGGGAAATATCGTTGGTTGGTTGGTTGTTTTGGATTTAACGGCTCTTTGAGACAGTATTTCAGTCTATATCGAGGCGTCTCACGAAGAGCGGAAGGAAGAAAAGAGAAATAGAAGGCGAGAGAAAACATGTCCGAACAACAAAAATAAAACATCCGCACCTACTGCAAGCACAGTAGGCCCTGCCCTACCAGTATCCAAACCAGTTGGACGCCCCGGCACTGGAAGTTACACGCAGCACCATCGCACCACCCGACCACCCCCTCGACCAATGTCGAACCTTGGACCAGTCATCGGTTCGATATTGGAGTCTCTGGCTGATAAATTGAGTGTAAAGAAATACTCATTGAGTCGCGACACGAGAAACCCAACAATGTGGTTGCATGCCCAGCGCAGACTCAGATCAGACTAGGCATCCGCCCAGTGTGATCAGAGTCTTCTGTGTCCGTATGGAGATAGCTTAGACCCTTAGCTACCCTTTGAGCTCATAATAAAAGTATGATCAAACTCGGCAGATGCCCAGGCTGACCTGAGGCTGCGCTGGGTGCACAACAACATTGTTGGTTTTGTCGTGTCTTGGCTCATGTAATACTTCTTATTTTGTAAAAGCCAGCTACCAGTATAATTCGAAACAGCACTCGTTCACATGTTTCACGTAGCTTTTAGCTTTCTTTCAGATCCTGAATTAGAAGAAACTGTATATAGATATGTACGTTTAATGTTTTTGAGGCAATAAGATATGTTTAAACCAAAGAACAATCATTTTCTGACTACACTGTAGCTGTTTGATTTATCCCTATTTACCGCTTAAACATATTTGTTAAACAATGTCATTTGTTTAAACATCGTTAAAAGGAAGGGAGTACGTTAAAATAAAATAATAACAATAAATAAAGGAAAAAAATCAAATATATGAGTTATATACCATGGAAAATATTAACTTCTTTTAATATAATTTGGAGAGCCTAGCTTATAGGCAAATACGCATGTGGCTGAGGTTTTTGGAACTGGAAAACTTCAACACGCTCCTGGGAATTTGATTGTTGTCATCTCTTAAATTCGGCAAGGTTTTAAAGACAAATATTCTTGTTTATTGGCTGTAATACGCCGATTATGCAACAGTCCAATGACACTGCTATTTAATCAAAGAAAATACCTCATCCCATCTCACATTGGTGATGATATAACAGGGTAATAAAAACCAATAAAGACTGGGGTGTGTTCTGTATAGTAGGAAATATTTGTCTAAAATAGCGACTGCTAACAGATATGACGAGGATCTTTGGGGCTAGAACCATAGACTTCTCCTCGAGGAGTATAAATAAAACGATTGAGAATCATGAAATTGCTCCTAGCCCTGCCCTGGATGACTACAATTTCCAGGCATGCATTCATCTAAAACTGCTATGAATATCCGTATCATATTCAGCTATGAAACAGGATTTCCCCCTTCTCTAGACTGACTCCAAATATCTAAATCAGGTTATTTAACTTTTTTCATGCTCAACTCAGCTGAGCATGAAATTTTACCTGCTTAAATAGCAAATTGCTGATAAGCACAGTTGTTTTATGCTCAGTTTAGTTGAGTATGTAATATTCTCTGCTTATGACTATGATAATACCACCATTAGTTGGCATTTTCATATCTATCAGCAGAGAAAATTTCATGCTCAGCTGAGTTGAGCATGAAGAAACTTGTATAACCTCGGGGCCTGGAAATTGTGGTATAAGATAGGTATTTCCGTTCCGAAATAACCCCGAATATCTAGATCTGTCTCATAATTTGGGAATTTTTTTCGGAAGAAAACATCTCCGTGTTATAACCTAGGAGTTTCTAAATTATAATGCATTTACTGTGTGTGATTGCGCATTAGTCTTTCGGTTTCTGTAGATTTTGACCGACTTAACAAAGTACATAGCCTATTAAATGTTTTCAATTTTGCACTATTATCAAATTTGCATTTGCACAAAAAAAACGTCAAATCTGAAAACCGCGTGTAATGCAATATAAGATGCTAGCATGCAAAAACGTGAGTGTCATGTAACTGAGCCTCTTTTTTTCCAGGTTTGTAGGTAAGGTTATGGACTTTAGCTTAAAAAAGTACCTTGTAGCATAAGTTCAAACAGGGCAGGCTCAGATCAGCTAGTAGGCCCGAGCAGACTGACACGACTCTACCTCGACCACATAAACAATATTTGGGAATGTATCACGGGAAGAAAGAGTACTCTGATCAGTTTGTGCAGAATGAACAGGCTGATATGAATATTTACTGCAGGCACATTTTTAAGGTCCCTTCTCACGGGATGCAAATCACCTGATTTTTCTTTCACATTTTTGTATGTTATAGTTAGTCGGTGAATGTGCACGAACGCATATAGAAATGCCCAGGCCAGCATGCTTATAAAAAAGGAATACATTTTGCACAAGCAATTTAGCAATTTTTGTGACTATTTATATACCGCAGGGTTTATTTAATGTTTGTGCGAAAAGAGAAGGCTCTGCTCAGTCTGCGCAGATGGGGAGGTTGATAGTATCTTCCTTGATCACATCTATCTCAAGATCTCTTTCACGCTATGCAACGCACATGTAAAACAGCCATCTTCCTTGATTGCACCTGTCTTATGTTTTATCACACAATGCAACTCACATGTAAAACAGCCTTCTTTGTTGATCGCAACTACACTAAGGTCCTTTTCACGCTGTGCAAGTCACATGTAAAACAACCATCTTCCTTTGATCGCATCTACCGGAAGGTATCTTTCCACGTTATGCAACTACCATGTTAAACAGCCATCTTCATAGATGGCATCTACCGTAAAATTAAAATCTTAAAAAGTTCCTTCAAGAGCAGAGAATACATGCAGAAGTAGGAACATGGGCCAGACTACGTAGTTTCGGCTAATAAAGCCTCGTCAGTGACCCTGACAATACATTGTACATGTATCTGGTGACGAAACCAGAAAAAAAGCATACTGTAATTTCTTAATTTTATTTGGGCAGTCGATTCAAAGACTGATTAGTTTCATAAGGATCCAAATAATATATAAGACGATGATCTAGAACCATAGTCTAAATCGATCTCAAATTTTAGATTTCTCAGAATCTATCCTCTGATCTCAAAGGATGTAAATAAAATATAATCTGCACTATGGATGATGTACGGGGAGACGTTTTCGGCCACCACACGGCACAACACCAGCGTCTTTTCACACTATGTAACTCATGTATTATATAGCTATCTCCTTGGTCGCATCTATCTCAATGCCTTTTTAGGTTATGCAAATCACATGTTAAACAGTCATCTTCCTGTTCGCACCTACCAGAAGTTGTTTTCACACTATGCAACTCATGTTCGCATCTACCGTAAGTTCTCTTCTGAAGGCTCTGATCAGTCTGCGCAAATGCGCGGATAGCGACTTCTTTGACTGCACCCACCGGAAGGTCTCTTTCACAAGCTATGGAACTAATATGTGTAAAGCTATCTTCCATGATCGCATCATCCGGAAGATCTCTTATTGCTCCATGAAACTCACAAGTAAAACACCTATCTTGTTATTGCACCTATCTCATGGTTGCAACTCACATGTAAAACAATCATCTTGATCGCACATATCTGGGGCCGTATTCATAAAACGACTTAAATCGTTGCTATGCTGTTGTTAAGGCTAAATTTCTTTGAAGGAGATTCCCTACAACTATGAAATTTGCTCTGGAGGAACAGTCTTTCAAAGACTGTTCCTCCAGAGCAAATTTCATAGTTGTAGAAAATCTCCCTTATAGAAATTTAGCCTTAGCAACCGCATAGCAACTACTTAAGTGGTTTTATGAATACGGCCCCAGAAGGTCTGTTTAACCGCTCTGCAACTCATGTAAAACAGCGACCTTCCTTGATCGCATCTACCGGAAGGTCTCTTTACGCTTTGCAACTCACATGTAAAAGACCATATTCCTTGGCCGCATCTACCGGAAAGTCTCTTTCCAAGTTATGCAACTCATATGTCAAATAGCCACTTTCTTGATCGCACCTATTTCAAGGTCTTTTTGACGCTATGCAATTTACATGTAAAAAAATACCTAGTTATTGCACCAAGGATATGAAAGATAGCCAGATCGCTAAGTCGATAGTGAAAACTAAATTTGAAAACAAACGAACTAATAAAACGTTTTGTCTCTTTGATAAACTGGTGCACATGACCGAAAAAGATAATATTGTCCTTTTCGGAAAGTGCATCGGAGCCATATAATATGAAATGAACTCTTACAGGATGAATTTTTCTGGTTGCTCGAAATAGAATTATTCGTTCTTTGATATACCTTTCACATCTAAAAACATAATGTTCAGCATCTTCCACACTGTTCCCACAGTCGCTTATTGGTGAGTCTTTAAGATAGTTTTGATCAGATCATTGTTAAGATTACTGCATCTGTTCCTTATTCGACAATGGAGTACAGATTCAGTTCTCTTGCCTTTGATAAAGTATTTCGAAAGGACCATGGGCCGTATTCATAAAGCCATTTAAGTCGTTGCTATGCTGTTGCTAAGGCTAAATATCTGTAAAGGAGATTCCCTACAACCATGAAATTTGGTCTGGAGGAACAGTCCTCTAGAGCAAATGTCATGGTTGTAGGGAATCTCCTTCAAAGAAATTTAGCCTTAGCAACAGCATAGCAACCACTTAAGTCGTTTTATGAATACGGCCCCGGGTATGATTTGGGCCATATTTGGCCCCCTCATTTATGAATTTTCAAAATTGCACTTCTTTAACTTCTGTTCATGTAATGTATGAGTTTAAACCTTTAACCATCAATTCTGACTAAAATAATCTATACTCTAATGATATTTAACTTCTCTTGAGCCTCTAAATGTACCCCTCCTCAGCTGATTTTGTCAATTTCGGCCATTTTTTGCTTGCATTTGGGCCGAAAACTACCTGAGCGCAGGCAAGTGCACAGCTGAATTTTTGCATAATAATGCATTTTAAGAACATCAACAATGTGTGAAAAATTCAGCTGTGCATTTGCCTGCGCTGACACCTAATTTTAAACTTTTCTAAATAAAATAACGTCATTGACAACGGTTGCCTTACAAGGACGCGCGTGCAACAGGAACTCTTTTGGCAGTGAAGGTAGACAATCTACGGATCGTCAAGAAATTTTACTAAATAAAAAAACAAAACAGACCGCTTTACCTTCTTTTTGGTAAGTAATATCAGAATATATGATGCAAAACATAGTTTTTCGCTTCTTCATTTATGACGACGCTTGACTTATTGTCAGAAACAACTCCTGAATCTGAAGGAAACATGCAACTGCAATTTTGTTGCACTCGGGACAGCGAATAAAAGACAGGACCGAAAGACAGTACTTGTACTACCGCTGAGCCACTTGGAGAACGTCGTTAGGAGAATTGAAATAGTAACAGTAAGTAGTAGTAGTACGATACTTGTATTCATGAATCCATTAATTGGTGTTGGTGGTGATGGGAGATAGGTGTGTGTTTCTCGGTGTGGGGTGCGGGGGGGGGAGGGGCAGGGGGCGGGTTGCAACAACATGCTTCAGACCTCAAATCATCAAACAATATTTTTTATGCATATCGCTTGTAAGATTCTCTAAAAAGTGTATGTTAGAGTTGCTCCCATTTCATAAATAAAACCAAGTGACATCAATTTGGGTAATGTCTGACTGAGAAATGACGGGGTCACGCCCGTTTTTCAATATATCTGCTGGATATACTTTACCAACAGATATTCTGTTGAAGTGTCAAACCGCAAAAAAGTAAAAACAAATTAAACCTTGTTCGAAATCGTGCACGTACGGGACGATTTAAACTAGTGCGACTTCCTTGCATTTTTCTGCGCCCTACAATACAGCAGTTACTGATACAGGAAAAGAAAAACTTGGAAACGAACATCGCAGGTACATGCACTGGGCACTGGATGTTCTCGACCTCTGCGATGCGAGGGGGAATTTGAAAAGGAGGCGGTAGGAAGCAGAAGGAGCGAGAGAATACAGGAAGGCTTACAAAAGGGTTCAGACGCCCTGAAGAGAGCAAATGGGGGAGGGGTTGATTAAGTAGGGATTCTCGGTGCAAGGAGACTAGAACTTTTTATTAAAATACCTAAAATAACATAACTGCAAGTGAGCACATCAGCTGGTGTGGATAAAAATTCAGAGAACAGGGTAGATCCTAACTATCCAGAACAAGTCTGGGACATGTCTAACAAAAGAATGATAGAATCTCAGCAGATGGATACAACATTGCTCTGACCTATACAATCATGAGTGTTATGGCGACAATGCAGTTCTGGACTGCACTCAGCGTCAAAACGGAGATCTAAAAGCGTTCCTTTGAGAGGAAGTTAAGATTGCAGTAGTAGCTCTAAAGTCCACCGAAGTTGATAATAGTACCATAGTATCAGCTTAGCTATGGCAAAGTATGAGCAATGCATAGTTGAATCAAAACATTCATTGCCCTTTGTTTTCAATACCTACGGCTGTTTATATAATAGGACAAAGATTGTGAATTACCCCGTTACCCAGTATGACTGTATGAATAACTCAGAGTCTGAGTTATCCCACCCACTCTCATACATGAAATACACGACTATCATTCTGATCATTCTGCTGATTAGCTTCATTAAGAGTTTGTATTACATATATGGTTGATATATTAATAACTTAAAAAATCGTGTGAAAATAATGAACCACACGATAAAAACAAGTATAAAAACAAGTACATGTATGAAAGATATCTAATTTCTTGTTTCGCTCCATTCTTTTTTTTTTTTCTTTTTTTTGAAAATCGTTGCCATGGAAACGGTTAGGGTAAATAGTTTACTTTTATGTTTTTGTTTATATAACAACGTATATAAAAGGAAGCGCATAAAAAGTCTGGCCTGTGTTTGCAAAACCGAGTCAGCAGTTATAAAAAGAAATGTGTTCATTACCATTAACTGCTATGCAGTTTCAATGCAAATCATAAGTTATCTCCCTTTTTCCTTTCTTAGAGATAAATGTTTACTTTGAATGCAAAATATTTTATTAGCTTTATATCTTTGTTGTTTTTGTATTCATTTCTTACTATTTTCAACTTATCAACTCGCAAGAATAATGCAAAGTTTATCCATACCCCCCATATTTTTAAATATATTTTTTCATCCGATTTCTTTCAAACTAATACGTTCTATTCCGAGAAAAAGTGACTGCTGCACATGAGCTGATCTTGAAACGAATGGTTTATCTAAATTCCCTTGAAAGACAAAATACTGCAATTGTGGCATGCCCCTAAAATGTAAATTTTTGATTGAAAAACAGTTTAATGTAGCGTTTCTGTAATCCGACAATTTCAGTGATCTATCAAGAGTTATCACCCTTCATGCACGTGATAAGATGCAGACCAGTAAATGTCAAAGAGATTTAGTATTAATATTACATACGTTATAAGATCTGATACTTATCATTTACTTTTAAATTCCTTTCTTTGTTATATACGGCAAAATGTATCCCTACCCCCTAAATTTTGCTAAAAATCAGGGCAGAATTGCATGAACAAACGAATGGCTGTAACTTTCCTTGTACAAGCCGTAATATCTCCATTTTCTAGATTCATGTTGTTGACAAGGTGACTAATGAAAAAAACAATATTTGAATAAATTTTGAGAGGGGGCCAAATATGGCCCAAATCATACCTAGTCCTTTGCGGAGAAATATAAATATGCTGTTTTAATTTAAGTTTGGATGAGTTATTTGATGTTTCAGATCGAATTGAAAGAGTTAAGTTATTCCATAAAAGTGAACCTGAATGAATGAATGTTTAAGTTATTTATAGACGCTCAACCCTGGTAAGGGCATATAGCGTCTAAACGTCAGCAATTTAAAACGTTTCTATAAGACAAATTCAAAAACGATCAAATGTTAAAAGTATTATGTTACGTCCAAATGATAAAAATGTTATGTACAATAAAAGACTAAATCTTGTTAAAAAGTCCAGCTTCCTTTAAAAAATTAATAATTTGGATAGAAGAAACTTTGCTAAAAAGCTCGGTTATGGTTTTAATGTTGTAATGTTTTGAACGAATATGATTAAAGTCAATGCATGACACAAGAAGATGTTTGATAGTAATGACTTCATTGCATGGTATGCAAAATGGTACAACCTCATTATTTGATAAAAACGAATGTGTAATTCTGGTATGCCCTATTCGGCATCTAGTAATGACAGTCTGTTCTTTTCTATTTGATAGTATATTGTCCTTGCTGTGAAAATCTGGTTTAATTTGTCGGAGTTTGTTATGAATTTGATTATCCCAATTAGTTTGACATTTTGATTTGATATATGTATTAATTTGAGATTTAAAATCTGAGTGTGGAATTCGGAAGGTACTTTCTGGTAAATTTAAGGCCGCCTTGGCCTCTTTATCGGCCAGGTCATTTCCACGAATATTGACGTGACTTGGAACCCAACAAAAGATTATTTCTTTTGATGGTAACTGAAAATATTTACGAAGTAATTGCTGTATTAAAGGATTGGGGTGGTTGACGTTTTTAAGTGATGATAAAACAGAAAGTGAGTCTGAGAATATTATAAACTGATTGTTTTCTTGAACTGAAATTTGATTGAGGGCCAAATCTATGGCTTTAGCTTCAGCTGTAAATATAGAGCTGCCATTTGGTAATCGTATAGTATCTGTGAATAGGGGACTTACAACCGAACATGCAACTTTATCTTCTTGTTTTGAACCATCCGTATAGATTGTGGTATGGTTCGGAAAATTAGATTTTACTTGCAAGAATTCTGATTGAAGAAGGTCAGGGTTCGTCTGTGATTTTTTATTCTTGTGTAGTGATAAAATAACGTTAGGAGGTTTTAATGTCCATGGCTCTTGGACAGGTAAAGAAAATTTCTGGATGTTTTTAATGTCAATATGAGAGTCTACTAGCATAGGTTTAATACGTAAACCCAAAGGTTTAATAGATCTCGGTTTGTTGTTATAAAATATTTCATACCGAGGGTTAAAAACACAATCGTAAGCAGAATTCTTTGGGTTTGCAGCTAGTTTTGATACATATTGTAGTGATAATTTCTCTCTTCTGATATAAAGAGACGGTTCATTCGACTCTGCGTAAAGACTTTCTACGGGAGATGTTCGAAATGCTCCAAGAGCAAGACGTAACCCCTGATGATGAATGGTGTCAAGACATTTAAGGTATGATTTTCGTGCCGAACCATATACGACTGAACCATAATCCAGTTTAGATCTCACAAGAGATCTATACAGGTTTAGAAGTACAGTACGATCTCCTCCCCAATTTGTATTGGAGAGCACTTTTAAAACATCTAAAGCTTTTAAACATTTAGCTTTCAAAGCTTTTATGTGAGGAATAAAAGTGAGTTTCTTATCGAACAGAAGGCCTAAGAATTCGGCCTCATTTACAACTGGAATTGGCGATCCATAAATGTTAAGAACTGGGTCGGGGTGCAAACCCCTCAACTGACAGAAATGAACACATTGGGTTTTAGTTTTAGAAAATTTAAAACCGTTTTCTGTGGCCCAGGTTTCTACTTTATTCAGGCATCTTTGAAGTCTGAATTCTATGTTTTCCATATTTTTCGATTTGTAAAAGATGCCAAAGTCGTCAACATATAATGAAGAATCGGTATCGTTAACACATTTAACAATGTTATTGATTTTTATATTAAATAAAGTAGGTGATAAAATACTTCCCTGAGGAACACCCTGTTCTTGTTTAAAAGTGTCAGACAATGTAGACCCTATTCTAACATTAAAGGATCTGTCAGATAAGAAATTCGAAATAAAGTTTGGAAGTCGGCCTCGAAGGCCAAGATTATGTAAATCTTTCATGATGCCATATTTCCACGTCGTGTCGTACGCTTTCTCCAGATCAAAAAATATTGCGACGACATGTTCTTTTTTCACAAATGCATCACGAATAAAAGTTTCTAATCGAACTAAATGATCTACAGTACTGTGATTCTTACGAAAGCCCGCTTGATTTCTGGAAATCAAGTTATTTGACTCCAGGAACCAAACGAGCCTATCGTTAATCATTCTCTCCATTGTTTTACATATGCAACTAGTTAACGCTATCGGTCGGTAATTTGTAGTTTCCGTCTTATCCTTTCCCGGTTTGGGAATAGGAATGATGACTGCTTTATGCCAGTCTTCTGGAAAATTTCCAGTATGCCAAATATCATTCAACATATTTAGTAAGGTCTCCAATGCATCAGGTGGTAAATGTTTAAGGATTTGATAATGAATATCATCCGGCCCTGCGGCCGTATCTTTACATTTATCAAGTGACTCCTTTAATTCTGATATGCTGAAGGGAAGATTATATTTTTCGTTATTTAACGACTGAAAATTTAAATTTTCTGATTCTTTTTCAGCTTTCAGTTCCTGAAATCGTTGACTGTAATTTGAACTTGAAGAATTTTTCTGAAAGTTTTCGCCTAATGCATTGGAAATCTCTGCAGTGGAAAAACATTTGTTACCGTTGGAAGATTTAATATGAACACATTCAGATTTCTTGTTTTTTCCACTGATTTTTCGTATCATTTCCCATATCTTTTTTACTGGCGTTTTTGGATTTAATTTATTGACATATTGTTGCCAAGATGAACGTTTGGCTTCTTTAATAGTTCTTCGTGCTTTAGCACGAGTTGCTTTTGAGTGAAAATGATTTTCACGAGACGGATTTTTATTAAATTTTCGTAAAGACGATTTGCGTTTGTTTATTGCAGTTTTACATTCATTAGTAAACCATGGATTACGCCTTTTTGAACTTGTCGAGGATTTCGGAATACTTTCTTCCGAAATTGCATGTAATGCTGATGTAAAAGCAGACATATCTTTTGCTGTTTTGAACTTTTCAGAGCTAAGCCGCTCCTGACATGATGTTACGAACATTTCCCAATTTGCTTTTTTCAAATTCCATCGAGAATGCTGTTCTTCATCAGATGAATCAATTTCTTTAATTATGATTGGGATGTGATCGCTTCCATGCAGGTCATCACAAACTGACCAGTCAAAATCTAAATATATATTAGGATGACAAATAGACAAATCTATGGCAAAATAATTTCCCGTGGGAGGGTGAAGATATGTAGGCTGTTTTTCATTAAGTATACACAAATCATTTTCAGCAATTACATCTTCAATAATTTCTCCTCTGTCATTTGTATTCAAACAACCCCAGGTTTTACTGTGACCATTGAAGTCACCAACTAACATAAATGGCTGCGGCAATTGGTCTACTAGATTGACCAAGGAATATTTAGAAAGTACATCATTTGGCGGAATATAGATAGAGCATATCGTTACTTTTTTGGATAAAGTAACATTGACGGCAACTGCTTGTAAGTTTGTATTCAAATTAAACTGACTATGTGGAATGTTAGATTTTACGAGAATCGAAGTTCCTCCTGATGCTCTTTGACCATCAGGACAAATATAGTTAAACATACTAAAATCTCTAAAACTAACATTATCTGACTGCTTTAAAAAGGTTTCTTGAAGACAAATGACACTTGGAGATAAAAGAGACATTAAAATTAGTAATTCATTATAATTTGCTTTAAGACCACGACAGTTCCACTGTATTATTGACTTTTTATCCATGTTCAAATGAATGGGAGAGAAAAAAACGTGTCAGGAGACCAATCAGGAGAACAGACTTCTCCTAAGCAGTATCCATGTCATCCTCCAAAGCGCCATATTTATTGACCGTTTTAACAGGATCCGGAGATCCTTTGCCGTTTTTATTGGAGGACGAACCTCCGATGGCAGGTTTATTGGAGGACGAGCCTCCGCCAGAATGTGATCGACGGCCAGAGCCGTGACCAGAAGGAGAACGATGTTTATCCTTCTCCTTCTGCGCTTTAGCCGCCGCTTTAAGCTGTTCCTTAGTCTGTCTAGCAGACTGCGAACCAGACGAACTAGACTGTGAACTAGACTGTGAATTAGACTGTGAACTAGACTGAGAATTAGACTGAGAACTAGACTGAGAACTAGTTGGACGAGCCGCCGAAGCGGCTCGAGGCTGTGAACCTGAGCCAGAGCGGGCTGTAGTTGCTCTTGGCTGAGATGTTGGCTAAGATGTTGGTTTTACAGATGGTGAAATAACTTTAGAAGATGGTAAAATGTCAAAATCTTTTTCGAAAAATTGGGTACCAGTAGTGTTTGTTTCGGGTCTTGCCAGTGAGTGTACTATTTTTGTGAAGTCCAACTCCGATGTTTGTGTTTGGCTTTCATATAATTTCCTAGCTTCCAAATATGTAACGTTTTTGTTGACCTTAATTTTCAAAATTTCTTTTTCTTTTTTCCAAATTTCGCATACGCTGGATCGAGAGACGTGATCTTTGCCGCAGTTAACGCATTTGGCCGGATTTTTGCACGTGGAGGTATGGTGGTCATGACCTCCCGCGCCACAAGTCGCACAAACAGATCCGGGATCAACGGGGCAATTGTTTTCGTGATGGCCAAACCTCTGACAGTTGAAACACCGCAGAGGGTTTGGCACATACATGTCAACCGGAACAACTCGGTAAAAGATTTTTAATGATTTTGGTACCGTGACGGTGTTGAAAGTAAGTAGTAAAGTGTTAGTCTCAACAGTATCATGATCTTTTTTGATGGTAAAGCGTTTGCAGGCGGTCACGCCCTGTTCTCTTAGATAGTCAACGATTTCATTTTCTTTTTCCCCTTTCAGCATCCTGTCACGGATGATGCCTTTTGAAGAATTGAGGCTTGTATGCTCCGTGACAGAGACTTTAAGGCCAAAAAAAGTAGAAATTTTTAGAAGATTGTCCGTTTGAGCTTTTCGGCATGTTTCGACAAGCAGAGTCTTGTTTTTTAGTTTTTTACAGATTTAGGTGTCCCAATTAAACTTTCTATTTGCTTTTCAATCACGAAAGGGGAAAGGGTCGTGACCGCCTTCTCTTCAAGTGACTGAATGACTAGAAATTTAGCGAAACTAACATTACCTTGAAATGTGAAATATGAGGGCCGGTCCGCGTCGTCATCAGAGTCCATTAGAAATCTTCTCTTATTTGAGGATCCCATGATTGGTGTTTATTATTCATTAGCTATGCGCTTCACCCTCCGCGGAGTCCTACAAGGGGACGTTTTAGGGGAACGGATCTCCTATTCCCAACGCCAAAGCTACATAACCATTATACTCAACGATCAAATCCCTCGGTTTAAACCCCCAATGCTGAAGGCCGAAAAATATGCCCGTCAATTAACCCATCAGCCGCTGCCCATCGAAAATACCCATATAGGAAGAAACGAAGGGAATATTTTAAGCCCGGTATGTACCATTATAGATACGTATAAAGAAAGAAGGAAGTGAAGGATCAAGAAGCGCATTTCTAGAGCTTAGCACGACTGAGCCGATTGAAACGGGTCGGGCCTAACCCGAAACGCTCGTCTATCTGAAGCCAGGGCCAAAGTAGTGTGTTGGAAAGCTGGAGATCCCTGGGCTTCCCTCAACTACCAGGATCCCTTTTTCCAGCATACGAGACGCCACCCACGGCAAACAGGTGGCTCCTGTTTTGACAGGGAATTTCACCCCGTCCACTACAGAAGTAAAGTGGCCTGTAAATTTTATTCCCCACAGACAAAGGGAAAAAGAGAACCGTTTGCTGAAAAGACGTCTTTGGCGTTGTCGGAATAGAAGATCCATATCCGGAGTATATGCAATGAGACTAAGAAGTTGTCAAAGTTACTATATAGGTAAGAAGAGGTAGTAACATATAAGATTTGTTAAATGATTTGAAATTAAGGTATATGCAAACAAAACGTAGCAGACAATTGCTACAGAAGACATTGTTTATTATTTTTCTGTTGAGACAAATTTCTTAATAATTTTAAAGTGCAACGTGCTCGAGTTTGGAAAAGTGACACATACACAAGACAATTGTTATATACAGATGAGGTTATAATCTTCGTCCCGTGTGCGACCCACGGGCACAGAATGATACACAAACAAATGAAGCATGTTAGTATCATGAAATAGTAAAGATCGAAAGGATAGAAATCGCGTTTGATGCCTACTTAAATATATTTAAAATTTCAAAATGGGGTTTATTTAAATTCGCACGTTGGATCTGTTTGTACGTAAGATTTGATCATTTAAATTTGATCAGTTAAACTGTATGAACTATATAACGGACGGTTGCTTATATAGTGGGGTTTCACCACCTGCTCAAGCGAAAGCATCCAACTATTTATACCCCCCGGTTGGCACGGGGCGAAGTGAACCTCAAGGAATAAAAGATTGAGCAAATATTTCGGTTCTTCTGTTCATAATAGTTATATTTTCAGAGTTTCGAATGTTATATATATTTCTCTCGGTAACACTAGGAGGCAGCATATTTAATAAATATTCTGGTGCAGTACTATTAACAATTTTATACATAGTTATCAACATTCTGAAACTGACGACGATCGGACAAAAGAAGCCATCCTATTTTGGTCATTAAATTATCAAATGAAACAAAACGGAAAAATCCGGTAACGTTTCAGAACGGGTAAACCCGGTCAGTATTCGAGCAGCTTCGTACTGAAATCGTTCTTGTTCTTTCTCACACATTTTGCACCCATCCCATACGACAGAAGTATACTCAACCAAGGGTCTCAAATACGAAAAATAAAGTTGATTCAGCGATTTACGATTAAGCTTAAACTTCAAACTTCGCGTAACTCCTTACATTTTTAAGTAGAAGTTAAAATATTGTTGATATGAGCATGCCACCATTCATCACGGCTAAGAGTGAGTCCTAAATGTTCATCTTCATCTACAAAATAAACAGGAACTTCACAAAATTACAGATATATTATTCATACAGAATAAGATAGCTTCCGTCCTGTTTGGGTTGAAATCTACCAACCACTGTTTTCTCTATTCACAAGACTCCATTCACCTTATGCAACTCACATGCAAGACAGCCATCTTCTCAAGGTCTCATTACAAGCCATGCAACTCTCATGTAAAACAGCCTTCTTCCTTGATCGCACCTATCTCAAGGTCTCTTTTCAAGATATGCACCTTACATATAAAACAGCCACCTTTTTCTTGATCGCATCTACCGGAAGGTCTCGTTTCGAGCTTTGCAACTCGTATGTAAAACAGCCACCATCCTTGACCGCACCTATCTCAAAGTCTCTTTTTAAGTTATGCAAGTTACATGTGAAACGGCCATCTCTCTTGCTCACATCTACTGTACGGTCTGTCTTTATGTTAAATGTTTTAACTCTTACGTAAAAAACATGAATTATGTTGGAAGGTGTTCCATGGAACTTGCTGTGGGAGTCCAGTCTTACGAGAATTGAAACCACAACACTAGAACATGCCGGATGACTTTGTGGTCAGTAATTTAGTCTGCATATTTTGCTGCATATTTTGTAAAACTGTTTATCACATGATGTCGCTTTTATTCGATGGATAACGCCATGTCATAAAAATCGTATGACCTCACGTGTAATAACATTTTGGCGCGCGTGTACATGTAACGTCATTGACAGCGTCCATGTCAACAATGCGTTTTCTTATTGAACTAAAGTTCATTTTGAAGGCGATAAAAATCCATTTTAAAGGGTCATATGATAAACAGAATCTTACACTCGTGGTCATTTCATATGAAATTTATGAAACTCGCCGAAGGCTCGTTTCATAAAGTTCATATGAAATGACCACTCGTGTAAGATCCTCTATGTATATATACTATGCAAAATATATTTAGCAAATTTTTATATTTTGCAATTTTTCTCATTACTGAAGTGCAACATTGAACGAAACTAAATTCACTTGAAAGGAACCGTATTTGGGGCTTAAGATACAATGGGATTACAGAAGCCATCTTTAAAAACGATATTGGGGAAAAGCGATAAGCGCGGAAGGGGTCATTAGCCGAAATTCGCACCCATTGAAAAGCAACATAAAAATGGTAAGCATGTGATTCTTTGTACGGTATTTCTCAACATTTTCATGCTCAGTTTTCTTGTCATAGCTATTAATTGTGTAAAAGATATGGTTAAGCTTAACAACTGACGAATCTTAGCATGCGCAATTGACGTTAAAACGTGTTAATTCGGTCCAATGTGCAATGATTCATGGGTGCTTCAGTTCAGTGCAGAATCAAAACCTGAGAAAAACAATAGACTAAAATTAAAGGTCACACCATGATTAATTTAACTGAAGTTTCTTCATTGAAGTATAACGTAACTGTGAGAAAATGATGACATTAGTCTGAGACTTTTGACTGATGCTCAGTAACCGGGAAGACTTTTCTTTCTGAATTGTTACATTATCATATTGGTAGCAACCAAATAATCATACACTCAAAAGGGATTCAAGAAATACCGATTAGAAACAAGTTTTTAAGACGATAACGTAAAAACAAGGGAAAACGTCAAATTTTCGAACTTTGTAAACCTCATACTTGTAGCATTTTCAAACATTTTAGAGCGTTTTCCTTTATTTTAACAGCAAACCAGCCGCCTCATTATGGTTGTGGCCTTTGTACATGATCATAAATTCGTTTAGATACAATGGTCATAAAAACTGACGTCACGATAGTTCAAACTCTACAATTGAGCAATCTTGATTCTTTTACCTGCCAGTCCATCTCGAATGATCGGCCTTTATATCTTTATGCAGTAAAGTGACAATACAATCCTAATATGGTGGATCTGACACATACAAAAAAATTGCTATATTTACTGTGCATAGTATAGCATATGCAGGAAAAGATTCTTTTACATAACTTCGCCAACCATGAAACGTATCACTGTATAGTGGTTATTTGTATTACCAAATCAGGCGCGGGTAAAACGCTGGCCTGCTGATCTAGCGGTCTTTGGCTCGAATTTGGCTTAAGGCGGAATACTTTCGACCGTAAACAGGGTTCCATTGCACATAGCCTTTCATTATCACACTCACATTGTCCACATAAGGCTTAAATACTAAAGAAATACCGGAAGATTGTTGTCAGAGTGGTTATTACAGAGCGAAACAAGTGTCAAGACTTAAAAAGCTCTGTGGGTGGCACCGTGACCTCGTTTATCACGTTACTAAACGTATTTCCTTCCTGATGGCCACAGCAGAAGCATAGTAAGGCTCTCGGTTATCGGACTTTCAATTTTACTGATTTATTCCACAGATACGTAGATATGGCGGGAGTAGGTAGTGTTTACTACTCGCAATCGCCTGATCACACCTCTGTTTTGGAGTCCATTCTGTGTATCTAAATGATTTATGATTTGGGTACTTGACCAGTTTTACTTAACAAAAGGACGTAAAATCGCATGTCATACATGCATGCGTCCATTTTTTTCTTTTCTAAAATAAGATTTAGAATAAAAACAATGACATCACGAAACGTTTATCAGCCGCTACATGACAAAACTAATAAAATAGCATGTGAAACACACGAAGACTCAGATCAGCCAGGGCATCCGCCTAGTCTGATCAATGTCTTCGCTGTGCGCTTAAAGGATAGTTAAGGCTCTAGACTACCTATGTGCGGACAGCGATGACTCTGATCAGACTGGGCGAATGTCCAGGCTGAGTCTTCGCGTGACGCACATGTCACTTTTGTTGGTTTTGTCGTGTCACGGCTCAATCACAGAACATTACACATTATCGTACTGTTACGCAGAATGAATGAATGTTTAAGTTATTTATAGACGCTCAACCCTGGTAAGGGCATATAGCGTCTAAACGTCAGCAATTTAAAACGTTTCTATAAGACAAATTCAAAAACGATTAAATGTTTAAAGTATTATGTTACGTCCAAATGATAAAAATGTTATGTACAATAAAAGACTAAATCTTGTTAAAAAGTCCAGCTTCCTTTAAAAATCAATAATTTGGATAGAAGAAACTCTGCTAAAAAGCTCGATCATGGTCTTAATGTTGTAATATTTTGAACGAATATGGTTAAAGTCAATGCATGACACAAGAAGATGTTTGATTGTAATGACTTCATTGCATGGTATGCAAAATGGTGCAACCTCATTATTTAATAAAAACGAATGTGTAATTCTGGTATGCCCTATTCGGCATCTGGTAATGACAGTCTGTTCTTTTCTATTTGATAGTATATTGTCCTTACTGTGAAAATCTGGTTTAATTTGTCGGAGTTTGTTATGAATTTGATTTTCCCAATTAGTTTGACATTTTGATTTGATATATGTATTAATTTGAGATTTAAAATCTGAGTGCGGAATTCGGAAGGTACTTTCTGGTAAATTTAAAGCCGCCTTGGCCTCTTTGTCGGCCAGGTCATTTCCACGAATATTGACGTGACTTGGAACCCAACAAAAGATTATTTCTTTTGATGGTAACTGAAAATATTTACGAAGTAATTGTTGTATAAAAGGATTGGGGTGATTGACATTTTTAAGTGATGATAAAACAGAAAGTGAGTCTGAGAATATAATAAACTGATTGTTCTCTTGAACTGAAATTTGATTGAGGGCCAAATCTATGGCTTTAGCTTCGGCTGTAAATATAGAGCTGTCATTTGGTAATCGTATAGTATCTGTGAATAGGGAACTTACAACCGAACATGCAACTTTATCTTCTTGTTTTGAACCATCCGTATAGATTGTGGTATGGTTCGGAACATTAGATTTTACTTGCAAGAATTCTGATTGAAGAAGGTCAGGGTTCGTCTGTGATTTTTTATTCTTGTGTAATGATAAAATAACGGTAGGAGGTTTTAATGTCCATGGCTCTTGGACAGGTAAAGAAAATTTCTGGATGTTTTTTATGTCAATATGAGAGTCTACTAGCAAAGGTTTAATACGTAAACCCAAAGGTTTAATAGATCTCGGTTTGTTGTTATAAAATATTTCATACCTAGGGTTAAAAACACAATCGTAAGCAGAATTCTTTGGGTTTGCAGCTAGTTTTGATACATATTGTAGTGATAATTTCTCTCTTCTGATATATAGAGACGGTTCATTCGACTCTGCGTAAAGACTTTCTACGGGAGATGTTCGAAATGCTCCAAGAGCAAGACGTAATCCCTGATGATGAATGGTGTCAAGACATTTAAGGTATGATTTTCGTGCCGAACCATATACGACTGAACCATAATCCAGTTTAGATCTCACAAGAGATCTATACAGGTTTAGAAGTACAGTACGATCTCCTCCCCAATTTGTATTGGAGAGCACTTTTAAAACATCTAAAGCTTTTAAACATTTAGCTTTCAAAGCTTTTATGTGAGGAATAAAAGTAAGTTTCTTATCGAACAGAAGGCCTAAGAATTTGGCCTCATTTACAACTGGAATTGGCGATCCATAAATGTTAAGAACTGGGTCGGGGTGCAAACCCCTCAACTGACAGAAATGAACACATTGGGTTTTAGTTTTAGAAAATTTAAAACCGTTTTCTGTGGCCCAGGTTTCTACTTTATTCAGGCATCTTTGAAGTCTGAATTCTATGTTTTCCATATTTTTCGATTTGTAAAAGATGCCAAAGTCGTCAACATATAATGAAGAATCGGTATCGTTAACACATTTAACAATGTTATTGATTTTTATATTAAATAAAGTAGGTGATAAAATACTTCCCTGAGGAACACCCTGTTCTTGTTTAAAAGTGTCAGACAATGTAGACCCTATTCTAACATTAAAGGATCTGTCAGATAAGAAATTCGAAATAAAGTTTGGAAGTCGGCCTCGAAGGCCAAGATTATGTAAATCTTTCATGATGCCATATTTCCACGTCGTGTCGTACGCTTTCTCCAGATCAAAAAATATTGCGACGACATGTTCTTTTTTCACAAATGCATCACGAATAAAAGTTTCTAATCGAACTAAATGATCTACAGTACTGTGATTCTTACGAAAGCCCGCTTGATTTCTGGAAATCAAGTTATTTGACTCCAGGAACCAAACGAGCCTATCGTTAATCATTCTCTCCATTGTTTTACATATGCAACTAGTTAACGCTATCGGTCGGTAATTTGTAGCTTCCGTCTTATCCTTTCCCGGTTTGGGAATAGGAATGATGACTGCTTTATGCCACTCTTCTGGAAAATTTCCAGTATGCCAAATATCATTCAACATATTAAGTAAGGTCTCCAACGCATCAGGCGGTAAATGTTTAAGGATTTGATAGTGAATATCGTCCGGCCCTGCGGCCGTATCTTTACATTTATCAAGAGACTCCTTTAATTCTGATATGCTGAAGGGAAGATTATATTTTTCGTTATTTAATGACTGAAAATTTAAATTTTCTGATTCTTTTTCAGTTTTCATTCCTGAAATCGTTGACTGTAATTTGAATTTGAAGAATTTTTCTGAAAGTTTTCGCCTAATGCATTGGAAATCTCTGCAGTGGAAAAACATTTGTTACCGTTGGAAGATTTAATATGAACACATTCAGATTTCTTGTTTTTTCCACTAATTTTTCGTATCATTTCCCATATCTTTTTTACTGGCGTTTTTGGATTTAATTTATTGACATATTGTTGCCAAGATGAACGTTTGGCTTCTTAAATAGTTCTTCGTGCTTTAGCACGAGTTACTTTTGAGTGTACATGATTTTCACGAGACGGATTTTTATTAAATTTTCGTAAAGACGATTTGCGTTTGTTTATTGCAGTTTTACATTCATTAGTAAACCATGGATTACGCCTTTTTGAACTTGTCGAGGATTTCGGAATACTTTCTTCCGAAATTGCATGTAATGCTGATGTAAAAGCAGACATATCTTCTGCTGTTTTGAACTTTTCAGAGCTAAGCCGCTCCTGACATGATGTTACGAACATTTCCCAATTTGCTTTTTTCAAATTCCATCGAGAATGCTGTTCTTCATGAGATGAATCAATTTCTTTAATTATGATTGGGAAGTGATCGCTTCCATGCAGGTCATCACAAACTGACCAGTCAAAATCTAAATATATATTAGGATGACAAATAGACAAATCTATGGCAAAATAATTTCCCGTGGGAGGGTGAAGATATGTAGGCTGTTTTTCATTAAGTATGCACAAATCATTTTCAGCAATTACATCTTCAATAATTTCTCCTCTGTCATTTGTATTCAAACAACCCCAGGTTTTACTGTGACCATTGAAGTCACCAACTAACATAAATGGCTGCGGCAATTGGTCTACTAGATTGACCAAGGAATTTTTAGAAAGTACATCATTTGGCGGAATATAGATAGAGCATATCGTTACTTTTTTGGATAAAGTAACATTGACAGCAACTGCTTGTAAGTTTGTATTCAGATTAAACTGACTATGTGGAATGTTAGATTTTACAAGAATCGAAGTTCCTCCTGATGCTCTTTGACCATCAGGACAAATATAGTTAAACATACTAAAATCTCTGAAACTAACATTATCTGACTGCTTTAAAAAGGTTTCTTGAAGACAAATGACACTTGGAGATAAAAGAGACATTAAAATTAGTACTTCATTATAATTTGCTTTAAGACCACGACAGTTCCACTGTATTATTGACTTTTTATCCATGTTTAAATGAATGGGAGAGAAAAAAACGTGTCAGGAGACCAATCAGGAGAATATACTTCTCCTAAGCAGTATCCATGTCATCCTCCAAAGCGCCATATTTATTGACCGTTTTAACGGGATCCGGAGATCCTTTGCCGAGCTTATTGGAGGACGAACCTCCGATGGCAGGTTTATTGGAGGACGAGCCTCCGCCAGAATGTGATCGACGGCCAGAGCCGTGACCAGAAGGAGAACGATGTTTATCCTTCTCCTTCTGCGCTTTAGCCGCCGCTTTAAGCTGTTCCTTAGTCTGTCTAGCAGACTGCGAACCAGACGAACTAGACTGTGAACTAGACTGTGAATTAAGCTGTGAATTAGACTGAGAATTAGACTGAGAATTAGACTGAGAACTAGACTGAGAACTAGACTGAGAACTAGTTGGACGAGCGCCGAAGCGGCCCGAGGCTGTGAACCTGAGCCAGAGCGGGCTGTAGTTGCTCTTGGCTGAGATGTTGGCTGAGATGTTGGTTTTACAGATGGTGAAATAACTTTAGAAGATGGTAAAATGTCAAAATCTTTTTCGAAAAATTGGGTACCAGTAGTTTTTGTTTCGGGTCTTGCCAGTGAGTGTACAATTTTTGTGAAGTCCAAATCCGATGTTTGAGTTTGACTTTCATATAATTTCCTAGCTTCCAAATAGGTAACATTTTTGTTGACCTTAATTTTCAAAATTTCTTTTTCTTTTTTCCATATTTCACATACGCTGGATCGAGAGACGTGATCTTTGCCGCAGTTAACGCATTTGGCCGGATTTTTGCACGTGGAGGTATGGTGGTCATGACCTCCCGCGCCACAAGTCGCACAAACAGATCCGGGATCAACGGGGCAATTGTTTTCGTGATGGCCAAACCTCTGACAGTTGAAACACCGCTGAGGATTTGGCACATACACGTCAACCGGAACAACTCGGTAAAAGATTTTTAATGATTTTGGTACCGTGACGGTGTTGAACGTAAGAAGTAAAGTGTTAGTCTCAACAGTATCATGATCTTTTTTGATGGTAAAGCGTTTGCAGGCGGTCACGCCCTGTTCTCTTAGGTAGTCAACGATTTCATTTTCTTTTTCCCCTTTCAGCATCCTGTCACGGATGATGCCTTTAGAAGAATTAAGGCTTGTATGCTCCGTGACAGAGACTTTAAGGCCAAAAAAGGTAGAAATTTTCAAAAGATTGTCCGTTTGAGCTTTTCGACATGTTTCAACTAGCAGAGTCTTGTTTTTTTAGTTTTTTTTACAGATTTTGGAGTTCCTATTAAACTTTCTATTTGCTTTTCAATCACGAAAGGGGAAAGGGTCGTGACCGCCTTCTCTTCAAGTGACTGGATGACTAGAAATTTAGCGAAACTAACATTACCTTGAAATGTGAAATATGAGGGCCGGTCCGCGTCGTCATCAGAGTCCATTAGAAATCTTCTCTTATTTGAGGATCCCATGATTGGTGTTTATTATTCATTGGCTATGCGCTTCACCCTCCGCGGAGTCCTACAAGGGGACGTTTTAGGGGAACGGATCTCCTATTCCCAACGCCAAAGCTACATAACCATTATACTCAACGATCAAATCCCTCGGTTTAAACCCCCAATGCTGAAGGCCGAAAAATGTGCCCGTCAATTAACCCATCAGCCGCTGCCCATCGAAAATACCCATATAGAAAGAAACGAAGGGAAAATTTTAAGCCCGGTATGTACCATTATAGATACGTATAAAGAAAGAAGGAAGTGAAGGATCAAGAAGCGCATTTCTAGAGCTTAGCACGACTGAGCCGATTGAAACTGGTCGGGTCTAACCCGAAACGCTCGTCTATCTGAAGCCAGGGCCAAAGTAGTGTGTTGGAAAGCTGGAGATCCCTGGGCTTCCCTCAACTACCAGGATCCCTTTTTCCAGAATACGAGATGCCACCCACGGCAAACAGGTGGCTCCTGTTTTGACAGGGAATTTCACCCCGTCCACTACAGAAGTAAAGTGGCCTGTAAATTTTATTCCCCACAGACAAAAGGAAAAAGAGAACCGTTTGCTGAAAAGACGTCTTTGGCGTTGTCGGAATAGGAGATCCATATCCGGAGTATATGCAATGAGACTAAGAAGTTGTCAAAGTTACTATATAGGTAAGAAGAGGTAGCAACATATAAGATTTGTTAAATGATTTGAAACTTTAAGGCATATGCAAACAAAACGTAGCAGACAATTGCTACAGAAGACAAATTGTTTATTATTTTTCTGTTGAGACAAATTTCTTTCTTATTTTAAAGTGCAACGTGCTCGAGTTTGGAGAAGTGATACAAACACAAGACAAATGTTATACACAGATGAGGTAATAATCTTCGTCCCGTGTGCGACCCACGGGCACAGAATGATACACAAACAAATGAAGCATGTTAGTATCATGAAATAGTAAAGATCGAAAGGATAGAATTCGCGTTTGATGCCTACTTAAATATATCTAAAATTTCAAAATGGGGTTTATTTAAATTCGCACGTTGGATCTGTTTGTACGTAAGATTTGATCATTTAAATTTGATCAGTTAAACTGTATGAACTATATAACGGACGGTTGCTTATATAGTGGGGTTTCACCACCTGCTCAAGCGAAAGCATCCAACTATTTATACCCCCCGGTTGGCACGGGGCCCTGTTACGCAGAAGGTTTTACACTCGGTCGACACGGGTGTAGAGCCTTATGCGTCGCCAGGACGGCGGAGGGTGACTTCCGGTTAAAGGGTTATCTACCAGTGTATTACACTAACAAGGAAACTCTAACAACGTTAGAATTTTTGAAGTTTATATATAATGTAAATTGTATATACAACAATACAATTTACAACTGTCACAATTACAATAATATACAACACATATCAGTTCATGTCGCTGGCGCAAGTAAGGTGTTTGTTTCAAATCTGTAATCGATTTGCGTACAATACGCAAATAGATTACCGTCTGACGTCAACACCGTACTCGGCTCAGCGCCATGAACTAAAGGAAAACACAAAGAACAAAAAACGTTAGTTTGAGCTCATACAAAAAAACAAGGCCTTATGTTGGTAGACTTCAATTTGTCGTTCCCTGGATCATGTCATGGGCCAGTCCATATATCATGAGGAACACCAACTTATATTAACACGTGCACGATTATATACTGGTCACTCCCTGGATCGTACCAGGGACCAGTCTAAATATAATATGACACACTTTAGTGGACGAACACTGTCCCACTTTCACCTCCGCAGTAATTACATCGATTTCGCCAATATTTTGTGCTTCCCGCCTCTGCTAGGAAAACATGCACAAGGGCGTTGTAACTGCTCTACCCGGGTTGGTATTAACCTGGAGACGTATATCGAATCTCCAGGTGAGACGTGGCTCTAAGCCCTAACAGCTGACTGCCGGACTTGATGTGCCTAAAATAACGAACTTACACTTAATACATTGTAACTACATAATAACGATACGTAAGACTTGGGCCTGTCTTGGAAATACCATACAACGCCCTCGGCGAATGCCGAGCATAACGCGCACACGCCAGCCGTGTCACTAGACACGACTCGCGCTCACGATGTAAAGCCAAAATTGTGCTTACTACTTCCGCCAATGAAGAAACGTAGATCCTACCACGCATGTGCGTCGAAGGGTCTGACGTCAAACATTGTCAAGAAGTATACTGACGTCAACAGGCATCACCATGACATACCCCACATAAAACATGAATGAATCTAAACAATGACCTATTTACATTAAATTGATTTACCAAAATCTAACTCGCATATGTATTAATTCATTTCTTTAAACTAAGCGTAATACCATTTGCCATAGAATATAATAGCTGAATAAGCGTTTCTAACAGATTTGGGAGCATAACGTTTGATCTGACATCATGACGCCAATGATGTTATACCATATGACGTCATCTAGTGAAGGCAAATCAAACGCATGACGACCAAATGTTACCATTATAACTTATGGAAAAAAAACCTTTGTGCGGTGCATGCTATGGCGTCAATTGACGTCACGAGTTTATAAATTAGTTCCATTACAAATTAATCTACCTCTATAGGCCACGTATACGTGAAACAAATATAAAAAGTGCTGACGTCGCAATAACATGATGCAACTGACGTCACATGAATAACATGAATGCAATTGACGTCACTGGACGTCAAATAGATACACACCAGTGAAACTAATATAAAAAGTGCTGACGTCGCAATAACATGAATGAAACTTACGTCACATGAATAACATAAATGCAACTGACGTCACTGGACGTCAAATAGACGCACACCATTGCAACCAACATCAGTGATATAAACTATCTCCGTAATTTACAAAACTTCCTAATATACAAATACCATGCGCAGCATGGTCAGTATAAACAAAATTGGTCGACATATGCACAGGCTGATCACTGTCAACAAAATCAAATCAGTCGACACATATAATCATACCATATCAATCAGAAGTCACATTTTTCATTCTTAGCCAAACTATTCTAAAAAAATATATAATAAAATCTTACCGTTCTGGTCTTAACACAGAATCTGGGCACACAACAATATAACATCAGCAATTCACCTTAGAATTAAACAGCCACGTCTAACTTTTCAATAAAAGATAGGCGTATAAATACTATGCGTCTCACTTTTAAATCATGGAACTCGAATCTAAGCGTGCAGGTATTCACATTAAAATCATGCAACACGCTGTCCACAATCAAAAGACTCGTGCAGGTATTCACCTTAAAATCATGCAATACGCTGTCCACGAGAGGTATTCACAAACAACCCATGCATAACGTAGCCACAATTTCCGTAAATGTTTTATTACCACAGTTGCCCTAAAACTGTAGCTCTACTGATTGAAAGGATTAAAATGATTTCGACGACATAGTCGACGATCAGATCCATTTCGTAACACGTACGTAGGCCATATATTTGTACATTATGAGCAAACAGCAAAGACCCATATCACACAGCTCCTTGGAGGAGTCTGATCAGGGCTCACATAATATGCCAATATTTTAAAGGGATAAGGTGCTTTTTAAAATGTTTAAACTTCGTTATTTTTCTAACCTACTTTGAAGATTGTAAAACTACAACAAACTATGTGCCAGTATCAAGTGCCCAGATCAGCCTGCAATATCCGCGCAGTCTGATCACTTGGGAATCACTTGGAACTTTTGCTGTTCACTTGCACCTTACCCTGGTGCAAACGGCGATGTCTCTGATCAGACTGTATAGATATGCAGGTGGGTCCAAGTCTTTTCTGAACACAATTGCCATTTTGTAAGGAGTCACATGACCTGGCTCTTTTCATTATATACCTGTGACGACAGTCATGGGGCATCAAGATTCGCTCCTGGCCGTCTGGCTGGCCGTCCGTTTGTCCGTCTGCTCGTCACAATTTTGGGTATAGAGTTTGTGTAAATCACTCCTCCCACAATTTTCGATGGACTGTGTTCAAACTTTGCACACATGCCTATGGACAATAACTTTGTACACATGTAATGTACATAATGGGGTTGTGCATGTTGCTTTTTGATGAATATAAAACTAATTTTGACAGAATCGAGGTCTTGTGAACTAAGTCATTTTGGACAGTTATTCATTTTCTTTAAATTTATTTTTATTTTTCATTTTTATTTTATTTTTTATTGAAGGTATAGGTATTAACGCGTTGACGTCATCGATAAGGATTGCAAGGGGATTTTCCCACGCTGGTTGGCTAAAAGGCCAATAGTCAATCACGCTATTTTGAAAGTTTACGGGTTGCTGTTAAAATATGTAATTTATCGGATAATTTGAAAATATCTATGAGGTAAAATAGCTAATATGTTTTTTTTTCTTCTTCTTTTGGAAAATGTGCGTGAACTTTGTTTATTTTCGTTGTAAAATTACACAAGTCCAGTGAAAAGTCTTATAGAAATAGTTTGTTATTTAGCAAATGCCACGCGTCCCATAAGAAGGTCATAGACAGCAGCGGAGACCAAAATCAGACGGTGCACAACGCAGCGATAAGCGAGACCAACTGCCCGTCTACCGGTCAAACCCTTGTTGTCTTACAGTAGTTGATTAGAGATCTGAAAGCGCCGCTATGAATTGACAGTGGGCGATGTTGTCTTATCAGGGTATATACTGTTTGTGTGGATTTAACAGTAATATTAATGAGCCGCGACACGAGAAAACCAACAAAGTGCTTGTGCGTCCAGCGCAGACTCAGAACAACCTAAGCATCCTCCCAGTCAGATCAGACTCTTCGCTTAGCGCTTAAAGGGTAGCTTTAAGGGTCTAAACTACCTACAAGCGGACAGCGAGGACTCTGATCAGACTGGGCGGATGCCCAGGCTGATCCGAGTCTGCGCTGGGCGCACAACCACATTATTGGTTTTCTCGTGTCGCGGCTCATATGATCAAATGTGAATGAACCAGACGCTACCTAAATGAGCATGGATGGAGTCATCCAAGAATAAGGCTAGCAGAGTCCACTAGACTTACATGGGTTAATGTGGAGACCTTTTAGGTATATTTTCAGTTATATTTCTCCACCAGGATTGCAAACATTTTCACAAAACAGGGCAGTGACTGATCAGCGATTATAGAGAAAAGGTAAGGTGAGCGTTTCAAGAACATTTTCTCTCAGCCTTGTAGATAAGCTGGCCTTACATTCCTTGACAGACAACTATGACCACACTTCATATTAGGACAGACGTGAGTGCAGACCTAAATTCCATAATGAAATTCGTCCCATGCAGCATCCACAGAATTCATCACAAAGGGGAAAAACTCCCCTTTTTTACCGAAACCGGATGAATTTCCAATACCCTGTAGAGTTAGTACGCTTGGTTACCTGTATTACGGATTAACTGCCATTCGAGGACACCCTCAGGTAATATTGTCACAGTGTCTTGCGAAAGCTAATTTCGGCGGTGTTATAACCGAGGTTATTACACAGGTATTTTCATTATGGTGTATTTGAAGAGTGATTATAAAATCGACTCTTTGTATTACTTGTTTGCTTCCCAGTTCTATTTATCCGTGTGTGCCAAGTTAGCTCTGTGGTTTTCAGCTTTAAACTGAACCGTCTCACAAACAGTTCAATTTATCGGTACCTTAATAATTCTAAGTATTGGGACAGATAGGTTTAAGCAAACACTGCAGCTCGAGAACAGACTGATTGTCGAAGAGCAGTCGGATCAAGGTCTATTCTGTTTGCATTTAACCATACTATTCAATGTTTTGGAAAATTACAGTAATTATGTTAGGTGTCCCAATATTTAAGATTTTAAGGCGTATTTATGAAAATAAATTTCCTCATCTAACAGGTAATACAGTAAACACATGAAAAAAAAAGAAACTAATAGTTTTGAGCTTTATTACAAGAATCAATGCATATAACATTCAATGCAGTAAAACGAAGCAATGAGTAACACATATATAGCAATCCTGAATGTTTGCGCATTTTCAATATTGTATTAAGTCACCAGTTTTTGCACTACTTCACTGCTAATTCAAAGCATTAATTAAATGCTAATTCAATTCCTTGTTTTTGTCAAAATTCATTGCATTACTTGCAATTCTTTAAATTACTGTCTAACTGAAATTTTACCATTAGAAAAAAACTGTAGAATGTTAAATCTACATCAAGATGATAGTCCTATTAAATATCAGCAATTACACATATTTTTCCATTTACATTCCTTTCGTTTAGTTTGCTTGTAAAGACGGTTAAACATTTGAAGATGGCGTGTGCGCCAAACAAGGTTCAGACCAACTTGCGCATCCACGCAGTCTAAACAAGGCGTGCACCCAATGGATTAACCATAAATATTTCAATATCTTAAATGAAAACTTCTGGTACAACTCATTTTGTTACTTTATAGATGTCATATCCCATAGATGGCTAATACAACCAGCGAAGGCTATGATTAACCTGCGCGTATGCTCAGTGTGAACTGTGCCTTAACCTCACGCAACCAACGACGCCTATGACCAAACTGCGCGTATGCACAGTCTGACCTGAGCCTTCGCTGGTCTTAATCAGCGAAATGAGCCTTCGCTGGTCGTACATGCCATGCCGCTTTACTGTCAATCTCAGGTAAAGCTCATAAAATTACAAGAGAAATACATAGATAATGGGCCACCGATAAACAAGCCAGCTCATTGTAGAATTTACAACCAGCAACAGCTCAAGAGATCATAGTAGTAATAATAATGGTAATAACAAAAATATACAGTGAGCCAAGAAACATTTACATTGTCTACAGTATTTACAGACAGTGGATTCAATAGATTGTTGATTTTGTCGTGTCGCGGCTCAAATATGCATGTCAAGCCAAAATGTGTTTTATGACCTATGCATAAAAAAGACCCAAACCAGCAAGCACATAACGCATATGCGCACGCTGATTGAGAGCAAAGCAGAGCTTCCCGTCTGAAGAAGCGTGACTACCAGCCTGTGGGACTCGGATCAGCAGTACTGCGGTGAAATCATGTAATTAGGAAATGACCCTAATCGTCCATGGGTAATCAGACCCAATAAATTTATTTCTAATTAGACCTTATATATTTAATTCTAATTCGTCGTTCTGAGTGTTTAGTTCATATTATGGTATCTACCCTTCAGAAATAAAAAAAAATATCATCTAATTTATGAGTCAAACAATTACTCTGTTTATCTTATCGGTTTTGTGACCGCATGTTGTATATTGTCAGATAAGCTGGGCAATAAATAAATCGTCGCGTGGCCATATTTACCGCAGCAATAAAACTAGTAAGTTGTTAACACAGGTCTATCAAGTTTGATTTCTTTGTCAAGAGGGGCAATTTAATAATAAAACAAATAAATTAAGAACTTAACTTGAAAAGTATTTAATTCCTTAACATCTCAAATAATACAAATGCTGAGTGCACTCTTTAGGAATCGCCTCGGCGAGGAGATTCTGAGCAACATATCAACGAGGAGATCTAATGACTTTCAGTAGTTTATGCAAAATTAGATTCCTAAATTAACCCTTTTGTTGCATCTAGTTAGGAGATATGGTTTAATGGTAATAAATGGGCGTAGCCTGGAGATGGTTGCACAACTCAGTTGTGTCAATTAATTCAGCTATTTGAGTAATAAACTTTTCACACTTTTCAGTTAATCTTCAATTAATTTTAACAAAAGGACTACTTCAGATGCGAAAGATCACAGCGACCTTTTTTTAATGACGCCTAATTAGGAAGACACACCGAATCTTAAATGTTTAGACAACAATTACAGAAAAATGTAAGCAGTCTAATGACACGCTAAGTTTTCGAAAGACACGGGCCGCAATTCAAAAAGTTAATTGCACATCAAGGAGCTAATTAAACCTGCTAATTGATAATATTTTCTTTTTAGTAAGTTAATAATGGAATCCTATAATATTATATAATTTAGATAGATGTAGTGTTACCATATTTTACCATATTTTAATAGAATTTCTTCAAACATTAATTTAAAAACATTACTAAAACCATTCCACACGCTTTATTATTATTATTGTTATAATTGTTGTTAGTATTACCTGTGTATGCGAATATCTAACAGTTTTAACAGTGGAATAGAATAGTGCTAGGTATGAATTGATCCGTCATCAACCGCTTGCTGCAAACCGGTCTTACACGGTAAAATGCAGTTTAAGTTGCTACGTCCACTAGGCTTTTTTGAAAAATGACCTAACTTTTTTTAAAAGCAGAAATATGAATTATATACCTTTAGAAAGATAAATCTTTCTAGTTTTAGGAAGTATCAGCAATTATGTATTTAATGGAAAAAATAATGTTGTTTTAATCGGTTATTTAATCAAAGGGGTGTCGTTTTTTATGATTTTTACATTGTGGTTAATAGAAAGAAGGGTATGGACATTAAATATAAAAATGACCTAACTTTTTTTCATCCAAAAATTATGAAAGTTATATGTTTGTAAAATAGAGTTAATGTAGATTTAGGAATCATCAACAATAATTTGTTTATCTAAGGTTTTAACAGTTTTATTGGCTCAGAAAATAACATGTCCTATGTCAGCCCATTATAAAATGAACGTGTCACTTATCGACTTATTGATACGTTGGCTAGGTGAATCTACACTCCATTTCTGTCCATGCAGAACACTGCGGCTATCCTAGAAATCGAAGAAAAAATCGATTTTATATATTAATTTTATTTTATTTAGATATGATATTATTGTTTTCACTCTTCAGGCAGCTCAACTTTTTTCCAATTTTTTGGACAGATGCAGTGTTCTACTCTACAGGATGATCTCTGTAAAGCCTTAAGGGACATATACCGTATACGCGGTAATTTTCGCGGGTTCAAAGTTTCGCGGTTAAGGGTAAAAAACATGAACATTATTATTCTCGAATTTTAATTTTAGCGGTTAGCAACATGCGTGAAAAGCAAAACCACTTTTTATTTCACTTGAGCTAGTTCGTTCATTAAAATGCGGCAGGGCTGCAGGGCGGCCGCAGGTTAATGAAAGAACTGGCTTAAGTGGAAAGTACCAGCAATTACCGAAGCAAACAGAAACAAAATATAGGAACACTTTGTATACAGAAGATACTTTGTAAGAAACAGGAAATTATTTTGCGATTTTAAGATTAGCTGTTTCTAAGTGACTGCGAAATACAGCGAAAAATGGAACACCGCGATAATTATCTTGTATACGGTACCTTCATGGAAACCAACCAGCTGTCATTGTATCAAAATCCTGTCCTTACTGATAACCTAAACAAACACGTATAAAAGTTCATATGATGCCTTGTACCTGCAGTCACCACTATGAACGGAGAGAGTGCGCTGCGTGCGCTCGTCTCCTTGGTGAGCGCGTTAGCGCTGACTCGCGCGAGTGAGGTAGATGGCGACACTAATCCTAGGAGTATATGCGATCCGAAATTAAGCAATCATACAATTTTTGACTATACTATTGCCAACGTGTTTGGTAATGAGACGATTCACTTAAACCAGTTTCGTGGGAAGGTGACGTTGATTGTGAACGTCGCCACCTACTGAGGCTACGTCACTCAGTACCATGGATTGAATGCACTACAATCTCAACATGGTGCTGATGGCTTCCAGGTTCTGGGCGTTCCTTGTAACCAGTTCTATTTTGTGAGTACCATTTTCATATGTCTCATTAAAATAACGGGCGTATTATATGGCGCTGGCGTCTGCTCGTCTGTCCGTCCATCCATAGTTAACTGTTTCGTTTCTGGAGAACTCCTGCTATAGTACAGTTTTTTATCCGATCAAGCTGAAACTTGCTTTATTTTTACAGGCCGTTCAAAGTCCGTACTTCCGTTGTGATATCGATTTTATTGTTTGATGTTTGCTGCTTTTCTGTAGTCTTCGAAAATTGGTTTGTGTTTTGTTCTTATATTAGTTTTACGTATACATAACTATAATTATTTCAAACTTTTGCATGCGTTTTCTTTCCAATTCTAGGCCCAAAAATGCATAACTGGAATTTATTTGCGAAACATATCGTCATGAATTGATGGGATTGGGGGTCTTGAACTGAACAAATAGTTATAATATACAGTCGCAACTGAAGTCTCGCAGCTTGCTAACTTACCATATGGCGATGATGGGGTATTCCTACAAAATTATTTAATTCTAATTCAAACATATTTTATTGCCTTTGCACAACAAGTACAAACAATGGGGTTGGGCTACAAGTTCTCACAACATTAGTTACAGCCCTCCCCCTAAAACCTATACAAAACGACCAACATGGCATTACAACTTCTACATAAATATTTTAATTGTACAGTTACATAATAATAATAATAATAATAATAATAATAATAATAATAAAAAAAATGATAATAATAATAAAATAGTAATAAAAACTATTTTAACAAAATTATTTACTTGTTTCGGATAGTTTTGGATCATTTAATTTATGTCGATTGCATTTCAATCCTCTTAAGACGATGAAATGTGAAGATAATAAGCAGGGCGAAGAAAAGAAGAGAAAGAAAGAAGCGGGTGAAGACCGTAGACTGACTATTTTAGCTGAAAGTGATATACATGTTTGAGTGGCGCTATGTAGCATTCCCATATGTTATCTCCGCCATTACACGGGAAAAAACACATGTTAACCCCTGACAACCTATGTCATCATTCAGCAAGTGATGTATTTTCGAAATTACACCATTTCGATTAGTCTAGTGTTCGGAATTTTCCCATAAATCTTGTAAATTTCAAAATCTTCGAAAAGCCACTGCATGGGTGTACAAATAACGGCAACGAAAGGACAATCTTACAACATGGAAGTCAGCTTCTGAGATTCCGTTGATTTTGCAAACAGTTTGACTAACTATGCTTCAACCTATATTGTGATGTAGGCCTATTTAGTCAAAGTATTTGCGAATTCTACAACATTTTATGGAGTCACTTTTATGTTAAAATATTGCACTTTTTTAAAGCATTTGGTGCATGCAGTCTTTTTCTCGAAAAGTTAAAAACATAAAGAGATTTGTTGGTCTATTCCGAATAGATGATTGTCCGAATAGGTGTTATTTGATCAAGTAGTGACGCGTCGGATGACGTAGGTTGTTGCCCTCGTACAAGCGGCAAAGAATAATACAGTCTGTGCATCTGCAGTGTTTAGATGTGTAAACTAAACAGAACCTGTTCTCACAAGCTTTCAGGTATCACTCCTCATAACAAGACGCCTCATTCTTGTGGTTCCGTGAAACAACTTTAACACCTTGTCAGTTTTCTCCATTAGCAAAAAAATCCAGTTTCATCGATGGAGCTCAGTGGAATAAGATTATAGAGTGTTAACCCATTTATGCCTGGTGAACTCGTCTTTCCTTAGAAATTGGATGATTCCATTTGTCAATTAGTCAATTGGGGGATTCCTGGCTTAGTTTTATTATTATAATTATTTTGTTTATTATTATTTTATTTGATGTAGAAACACACATTTGTCTTATGCAAATAGTGTAGACCATGATCATACACCGCGTGTTGCGGCGTCTGATCTGAGTCTGCACTGTTTGCCAATGTCCCTTTATGGGACACTGGGCACGAATAGTTTAGGCCATGTGCATGTCATAAATACTCTATTCAGCTTGCGCAAACTGTGCAGAGTCTTTGATGTTCATTTTTTTACACTCCTCAAAGTTCTGCGAAAAGGGAGAACCTAGTTCAGACTGCCCCGATGCGCAGGCTGATCCGATGCGCAAGCTGATCTGAGTCTTCCGAATTCGCACAAGCCATAAGGTACATTTCATGTGCCAACGATCATTTCTTTATATTTTCCATAGCAAGAACCGGCATGGAGCGGTGAGGAACTTGTGAATGGGTTGAAGTACCTTCGACCTGGGAAAGGGTTTGTGCCCAATTTTCCGCTCACACAGAAAACAGACGTGAACGGTGCCTATCAACATCCACTTTATACTTACATGAAGGTAATGTTTCGAATTCACTTTTAGGGGGTTGGTAGTGGTCTGGCGATGGTGCTGGATAAATTTCAGTGCCGGGGCGTCCTACTGATTTTGAAAAAAGTAGGGCTAGGGGGGTAATGTGCTTGCAGTTGGTGCAGGTGGGGAATGTTTTGACATCTTTTCTCTCCCCTATCATATCTCTCTCTTTTCTCCCTCTCTCTGAGAGACTGCTCGATATAGACTGAAATACTATCTCAAAGAGCCGTTGAACCACCCGCTTCTTCCAGTTTGGCCTAAGCACGTAGCTTTCTCTGCTTCATCCAACCAGCCCTACACCACCCTCTCCATAACTTGGCAACTTTGAACTGGAGATATTGAGCCGTGACACGAAAAAAACAACAAAGTGGTTGTGCGCCCAGCGCAGACTCAGATCAGCCTGGGCATCCGCCCAGTCTGATCAGAGCCTTCGCTTTGTAGTTAAAGGGTAGCTCAGGATGTAAGCTACCTCCATGCGGACAGCGAAGACTCTGCTTAGACTATGCGGATGCCCGGGCTGATCTGAGTCTCCACTGTGCCTTCATGTCGCGGCTCAATCGTTTCCTCGGGTAGGAGAATATGTTTTATATGGAGGAAAATAAAGGTAAATGGGTACAGTTCAGGGGAAGCTAATCGTTATTTTCATTTTTGTGTCCTTTTTCAATGGGGTCAACTCTTAAAGGAGCAGACTCTTTTGTGGAACGGCGTCATTGTCAAAGAAGCAAACAGGTAGTTACAGAAGATGCAGATCTCTGTAAAATACGGAGTGCTACAATAATAAGCAAGAAAGAAAATATTAGAATTGCGTATTCAAAACCTTATGTTTGGCCAGCCTGAGGGTTGATGCTTTTCTCTTATACTCCAGAGCCCGGTTGTTTAAAATGAACGATGTCGTTAGTTAACGAACGTTTACTTTTCTAACGTATTGTTCGCACAAAAAAACAAAAACAAAAAAAAACGTATTGCAGCTTTTCGCCGAAAAAAAAACTAGGGGAGCCTTCGAAATTCTGCAATAATATGGCGTGTCCCTTCCAAAACAATCCCAAAGATCTAGATCCGTGTTGTAAGACGGATCTAGATCTTTGGCGTTGTCTTGGAAAATTTCCCTTCCAAAATAATCCCAAAGATCTATCCATCTTTCGCATTGTTTTAGAAGAGATTGTTTAAGCGCCTAATAACCGAAAAAATATGAGGTGCCGTTTTACTATAAATAGAGTAGTTTTGATTTCATGATTTTTTTTTACATATATCACAAATTCGAATATTTTTTGATATCACAAAATAGAATTGATATCACAAAAGAGGGATTTTATAGTAAAATGACAGCTCATTAAGAAATAGGGTATGTCCATTATAGTAAATTTGTGCTTTTCGTTTTTCGGCGTTTTGTGTTTTTTAACTTCTTCTATCAGTATCAAACATTGGCTGCGCTTTATGATTCCTCTACATTTTATGTGATAAATACAGAACAGAGCAGATTAAAACATCGCCTAATCGACTCTTCTGACACATAAGAATGTTATGCTCTTAGTTCTGCACTCATTTTCAGTCGGTTTAATGAAAACAGTTTTTACTTAATTTTGTTAATTTATATTTATCGAAAATGTGTATTCAGCCATTATTACTTTGTTTAGCTCTTCTGAACATTTTCTTAATATTTTATATATCTTGTGATTAGTTTTCACTGTAAGGTGTTTTTCTTTCATGTTTTTTTTTTATCGAGATTAAAAGATATTTTTCAAATGTAAGTGGATCTATGATTATAAAACTGAAAAAAAATGAAATTTATTCCAGTTAAAGTATTTTGTATCTGCTCGCAAAAGGTCGTCAAATACTTACAATAAATGCTTAATTATTTCTTTCACTTAAACATTCTGCTACTTTAAACTTTATTCTCAAGGTATTCTAAAGTCCGTTCATTAATTCTGAAACTGGGTTTTTCGCTGCTCATACTTTTATATTTACATTATCAGTGTAGAGCTCTCTGTTAACCCAATTAAGTGATGCGGGCGTCAATGTTGTTTAAAAGTCAATAATTACATTGTATCACGCGCTTCAGAGTGACAGCTCATCTCACTAACTAGCACGTGAAATCTACAACATTCCATGTACTTGAATGGCTAGTAAACATTGAGTGACAGCTCGCTACGCCTACTTGCACGCGAAATCTACAGCAGGAGGTGGAATTTACTGGTAGGCAGTGACAATGCGGCTGTTCCAAACTATTGCTAAATTCGGCCGGTAATGTTTTTTAAACAATCTTTATATATGTATTTCTTAATTTTGTTTATCTTTTTATTGATCAAAACTATCGTTTAATAATATAAATATAAGGAATGAATGCTATTTTTTAAACGTGTACTGAAGTATAAACTACATCGGGTCACGAGCAAAGTTTACGTAAACCCCTTCGGGGTTCACTTACTTTGCTCGTGACCCGATGTAGTTTATACTTCAGTAAACGTTAAAAAAATAACATTCATTCCTTAAATAATCTAATCAATCCAGGTAAGAGTGTGCATAGTGATAAAACTCGACTTCCGCCGATTTCTCATCAATGTGTCCTATGACTCTGCCCTTCGTAGGATGCTGGGCTAACCTGCACAAAACTGCAAAAGACAGATTTTCAACCCGAGACTAAGTCCATCGGACATGTTGGAAACGCCTTTTAATACCATATAAAGTGGTCGCTATAAATAGTTCCGTGTACGGGTGGGGTTAGTATTCTAACACATGCTCTGCGCGTGCGAAATCAGTAAGCGTGACAACAAGCTTGTCATCCAGATAATTTGTTCTCTATTTGAAATTGATTACACCGCATAAATTCACACTGGACAAGGTTTTCAGCATTTCATCATAGTATCGCCACCGGCAAACAACGTCTTAACGACGTCATATCAGCGTCAGAGCGACGTAATGATATTCACTGGCTTTATTTTAACGCAAATATTACAGCTTTCCGCAGTATGTAATAAAGTTCTTAAGTTCCAAAACATTTATTACCAATGTTGCGTTAAAACTGCAAAGTGAAATACAAGGACAAAAGGACCAAACCGTGCACCTCTCAAACTTATTACAGCTCCCCTTAATCAGTCTATTCCTCCTTCTTCCCCCTCCCCTTCTAAAGAATAATAAAATGATCTCTTCCACACAACTTTAACCCCCTCCCCTCAATTAGGCTACCATCCATAAATCACAGGAATAAGATAAAGTTCGGCTAACGTTTAAAGGCCCCATTGCTCTTTCAATGGTAAAAAATGTATGTAAAAAGTTTGTGGAGAGGTATCGCTGCAAGCTTATCACTACAGGTTCGTCATTGTAAATGACCGCTATTTTCCAGATTTAATTATGTAAAATTCCTTGTGTTTCATATAAAAATGTTTTGAGTTTCATATAAAAATGTTTTAAAAATTATTTGGGTCATTTTAGTCGGCAACTAAAATGAACTACTTTCGATTTCATAAACTTGAATTAATTGGTAAAAATACAATGTACAAGAGTGGTGTCCCGTTCACTATCCCGCTTCTGTTTATCTTGAATCGCTCGACGGGAGCCAGTAAAGGAAATCGTCTTTAGTGGAAAAATACATGTACCACGTAACTACGTGGGCTACATTTTTTAGTTTTAGGATTTTAGGATTAAAGATCCAGTTTCTTTACCTTATTTTGAAAACTTGTATTTGTTTGTTTCATATTTTCCCAGGAAACTATCAAAAGTAGTATAGATCTACATATAAACAACGGGACAATTGTATCATCCGACTCAGAAGCGAACTTCAGGCCCATAAACATCCCTGCAAATATTCATTTATTTATTTTTTCTTCCTTCTATAAAGGTCTTCTTGCATATATATATATTATGTTCGTGTCGCAGGGTAGAGGTCGGAGTGGTAGAATAATCGAGGGAATAGTTTGTTGAAAAGAAGTGGGGCGGGGGAGGGGGAGAGAGCTGTAGGGTGTGTCTAGAGACTAGGTTGGCGGACTGGGTACCACAGTTATTACCCAAATGACCAGCGTGATTCCCACGCGGAATGTATCTGAATATGTATGACTTTAGGCTGTCAATTTTCATCAAATGGTCTTAGTTTGCGGACAGGTTTTTGAAATTTGCTGTTTCGTGCACGTAACTGCTGTATCAGGCGCCAGGCTAAGATACATGAGACCTTAATGAGAAATCGGCGGAAGTCGAGTTTTATCACTATGCATAGTCTTACGTGGATTGATTAGATTATAAAAGTATGAGCAGCGAAAAACCCAGTTTCAGAATTAATGAACGGAGTTTAGTATGAATAAATCACTGCATCACAGTTAACCATGTATTGACTTATTTTGTTTTTCAGTCACTATGTCCAAACGTTTACAGAAAGGTGTACACTCCGATTTTGTACAGCCCAGTCTATACAGAGGATGTCCGCTGGAATTTTGAGAAGTTTCTGATTGGTCCAGACGGCCGACCTATTTATAGATATGCGCAGACGGTGGATCCAAATTCCGACGCGCAACTAAAGGCGGATATTGTAGCCGAGCTACAGAAGTTGCCTTCAACGCCTGCAGTTGCTGTCGTGGGCTAGAAAGGAGACTGGTAGTGGAAACAAACTGACATGACATTGAAGATCTGAAATAGACTGTTCCAAGTTTGAATTTGGACAAGAATATTATTTCCAAAGGGGACAAATAAGATTGACCAGATTTCTCATTTGGATGCGCACTCTAAGTAATAGTTGAGCCGGGACACGACAAAACCAACAGGTGGCATGTGCCAAGTCTGTTCAGAATCTTTGCTGTGCGCTTAAATGGTAGCTTAGGGTCTAATATACCTCCATGCCGACAGCAAAGACTCTGATCAGACTGGGCAGATGCCCAGTCTGATCAGACTCTTCGCTTTGCACTCAAAAGGTAGCTAAGGGTCTAAGCTACCTTCATGCGGACAGCGAAGACTCTGATCAGACTGGGCGGATGCCCAGGCTGATCTGAGTCTGCGCTGGACGCACGACCACATTGTTGGTTTTCTCGCGTCGCGGCTCAAATAGTGTGTAAAAATGAGTGACAGAGTTGCTCCCCTGAAGGCGTGTCCATTCACTTGAATCTGTCTATTCGGATGGAGAAGGTACCATATTAATCTTTTTAAACGCCCCGGGGCGTTGCATTATACGAAAAGGGTTGGTGGGGTGAAGACGTTATCTAGAGCATATAAATGTCGTAAATCAGCAATTGCCAAAATACCTCATACAGACAGTATTGAGGTGAATCGGTATACTTTCAGAAGAAAAAAAACTAATAGTTTTAGCCTCCCTTCTCAGTACGGGTCAGCCCTTAAAGAATATAATTTGCTCCTCTAGGAGCAAATTCTTCTCTTTAAGAGTTGACCCATTTCAAAAAGCCACGTTGTTCAGAGAAGCAAACTGAATCATGCAAGTTAATAAAGCATATTTCGGAAAAGAGGCAAGGGCGTTTATTAGAGCAGGGGCGTGTATTAGGATTGATACGGTATACGAAAAAGAATAAAAAAAATAATAAAACTTAAAATGACAAAATGAAAGACACAAATAAAAATGAAGTGGTTGGGTGATATGATGAAAGAAACGTCAAAAACAGTTCATCTGGTGATGTTTCTTGATTTGTTCTACGGGACACAAGTCTTTAGTGCATTCAGCTTGTGTTTCTATGGACAATTCACCGAACTGCTTCGCATAAAATACAAGTATTGTTGTTTTTCTATTCCTGTTTGTGTGTATTTTATTTTTTTTTGTGCATTTTCTGATCTGCTCTTTTTCCTAATCATTGTATAGATAAAAGACCAACTGATAAAAACGTAAAATGACGCGATAACTTGGGTGGAAGGAACATAGACGGGCAACCAATGAAGTATGAAGTAAAACTGCTAACTCATGAACACTAAGAATGAGGCAGCAATTGACTCTGGGTAACCAGGCAATATTGTGTTTTAAATTAGTGGGCTGAGAGAGTACGATATCTAAGTCCACAAAGGTGGTGCAAGACTACTGAAAGCCCAAGTACAATCCTGTCGTGGATACTGCCAGAAACACACTTTTTGGAGCAGTATAATCATGAAAAGAAATATTGGCGGGGTATTCAAACCATTACACCAGCTAAATAACCCAAAGGACTATAAAATATTTTATTAGATTTTTTAAAAAAAAATACCGTTTTGGCTTAAACAGTATTTTATTCTGTTAAGCTACATACATATATACAAATACAAATCATTTCCTGAGAAACAAAAGTTTGTATTTCTACATACTTTGTTCACACATTTTCCATTTAAATGTGTGTGTCTGCGTGCGTGCGTGCCTGCGTGTGTGTGTGTGTGTGCGTGTGGGGGGATATGAAGTATAAAGAAAAGTGAAACACATAAGCAACACTGCAAATTTCATTTCGACTCCCTTCTAAAAAGAATTTACCCTCAAGGTAAAGAATTTACTCTCAGGGGAGGTAACTCCCTTTGGAGCATATTCTTTCCTTTAGGAATAGACCAGTTTAGATTAAAAAATTTATACCATAAACGTATAAATCCGAGTATTTAATCATTCTCGCTACAAAATATCCATGCAAGTTGTGGAGAATCTTCTGATTAGTTCGTACATTTTGAATGACAAAAAAATCAGAAAAGCGAAGGAGCAAGACAACAATGATCTGATAGCTGGTACAAACTGGATGCCATGTCTCGGGATTAGGGAGAGTGAGGCAAAAATTCATATCCTCATTCTGCCGCAGAGGCCATTGCAAGTCTGCTCGTTTGAACAGGAGCATTGTCCTGTTGCAGAAGAACTCCACGACGAAGTTTGTCTTTTCGTATCTTTTTAATGGCTTGGCGCAGCCGGCGAAGTCGGTCTGCATATTACTCACCATTTATTGTCCTACCAGTTGGTACATAGTTGACAAGTATTTTGCCCTCCCTAGCCCAGAAAAAGTGGTCATTGCCTTGAACTTCTTGGTCTTCGGAGATCCGCGGTTCTTTCATTTCATTGTTTCCTGTTTGCCCTCAGTGTCATAATAATAAAACGAGGCCCAGAGGTTATAAAACTTGAGTACATTCTCAAACTCAAAATAAAGCACACTGATTGGCTGCTTCCGAGCACATGCTCGGAAGCAGCCAATCAGTGTGCTTTATTTATACATGCTCGGAAGCAGCCAATCAGTGTGCTTTATTTTGAGTTTGAGATTATTCTCAAGTTTTATAACCTCGAACCCAGGTCTCACCACTGGTCACTAATCAGTAAAGGAAATCATCAAGGTTCCCTATTGATGGTCAACCGTGTCTCCTTCATTTCGCCCGTCAACATTCTGCACGCCTACCAATCGCTCTCATGCGGAACCACGGTTCAGAACGTCAATCCATGAGAGGAGTTGCCGGTTTTGCAGTAGGGGAGCCAAAATCGTAAACAAATTTGACATCGGCACAAGGTTTGAGGTATTTGTTTTCTCTGGAAACTATTTATGCAAAATATAAGAATGCTATTTGTCACATATAGATTGTTTCTTCGGCACATGAAAGGATTAGGCACATTGTCTTGCATTTTTCCAGATATGCATTAAGTACGACGGAGAATGTGTTCAAGGTCAATCTCGGCGATACATACATGTAGGGAAAAGTCTCATTCTCTTGCTTGATTTTGAGTCTCTGACCTTGTCAGTCGCAAAGAAGTAAACAGAACTACTGTATGCGTGAATCCAAACGTAGGAAGTAAGCTTTCCGTAATGGACAGTTTCGCATATAGAAAATATATGCAAAAACTTGGCATCGTCAGCCCGGTTCCGCATGAGATAATAGAAAATATAAGGAATTTTTATGAGAAACAAAAACAGTTTCTGAACAATAATGGAATCAAAACTAACCTGAACTCTGTGATAAATCATTATTTTATACATTGCAGATGACTACTTTTACGCTGTTATAATTTCCAGTTTGTCTTTTTTTAGGCATTTTACAACCCTCTTTCAAACCCTCTTGCATGCCTCAAAAACAGACAAACAGGGATTAAAACAGCCAGAAGGTCATTTGCAATGTATAAATAATGATATATTACAGAGTTCATGTTAGTTTTGATCCAGTTATTGTTCAGAAGCTGTTTTTGTGTTTGATAAAAATTCCTTATATTTTCTATCATCTCATGCGGAACCAGGCTGACGACGCCAAGTTTTTGTGGATATTTTCTAAAAACTAGACTGTCCAACGCAAAAAGCTTTCTTTAAACGTTTTGATTCACGCATACTGTAGTTCTGGTCACTTTTTGCGACTGACAAGGTCAGAGACTCAAAATCAAGCAAGAGAATGCGACTTTTCCCTACATGTACATATCGCCGAGATTGACTTTCAACCCATGCTCCGCCGTACTAAATGCATATCTGGAAAAATGCAAGACCATGTGTCTAATCCTTTCATGTGCCGAAGAAACAATCTATATGTGACAAAATAGCATTCTTATATTTTGCATAAATAGTTTTCAAAGAAAATAAATACCTCAAACTTTGTACTGATGTCAGATTTGTTTACGATTTTGGCTCCCCTACTGCAAAACCGGCAACTCCTCTCATGGATTGACGTTCTGAACCGTGGTTTCGCATGAGAGCGATTGGTAGGCGTGATTCTGGGGATAATCCATCTGTCATAAGTCTTGGCCATGTTTATAACTGAGCCGCCACACGAGAAAACCAACTAAGTGGTTGTGCGCCCTGCGCAGACTCAGATCAGCCGCCCAGTCTAATCAGACCCTTCACTTTGCGCTTAAAGGGTAGCATAGGGCCTAAGTTATCTCCATGCTGACAGCGAAGACTGATCAGGTGCCCAGGCTGATCTGAGTCTACACTGGGTGCACAACAACTTTGTTGGTTTTCTCGTGTCATAGCTCAATTATGTCTTTGCAGGAATTATTCCATCGACCCTAGTGACAAGCCTGTTTCAATTGCTATTAAAGCCGTAGAAAATCGCCTGTTTTCCGTGATCATTTTAATTTATGGACTTTTCCAATATGTTCACTGGACGTGGTTGTTACCGGTCGACCAGGACGGTCTTTCCAATCCTTTTTACCTGGCATGAATTTACAAACCCTGCGTTTCACAGTAGCATATGAAGGCGCAGCCTCCCCGTACACTACACACATGCGCTTTTGCATGCTCTGCCCGGTTTCTCCCTCAAAAGTCAAACATTTGATAACAGCTCTTGATAATTGAGCCGCGACTCAGAACAGCCTGGGCATCAACCTAGTCCGATCAGAATCTTCGCTGTGCGCTTAAATGGTAGCTAAGGATCTAAGCTGCCTCCATGCGGACAGCGAAGACTCTAATCAGACTGAGTGGATGCCGAGGCTTATCTGAATCTTATCTGGGCGCACATGCCACTTTGTTTTGTCGTGTCGCGGCTCATATATGCTAAAGGCAACAGACTGATATTCAATACCCTTGCTCAGTTTACCCTGATGTATGCTACATAGAGGATCTTACATGAGTGGTCATGTATTATTGAATTTATTAAACGAGTTGGGGGAAAAAGATAAGATGCGAGGCTTTGCCGAGCATCTTATCGTTTTTCCCCAACGAGTTTAATAAATTCAATAATACATGAACACGAATGCAAGATTCTATTTATCATATGACGCTAAAATCATATTTTATTAGCAGATTTTGCAATAAAACGTCACGATTTCGCCATTAGAAAAGCAACGATTTTATGGACGTCAACGCATAACGTTACGACGTAATTTGCATATTTTATCCACTAGTGGATTATCGTTTTTAATGCATGGTTTTATTACACTCTCAGAAGCCACGTCATATGATAAAATACATAAAAACATGACAGCCTATTTCGACGTCCAGCGTATGGCAGTTACGCATGTTTGTAACAGTCGTTCATGTTGGTCCAAGGATCGCAGGTTCGTTTCCAGATATGTTCAAAATTCATCAGTATTTACAGAAATGGAGAAATGCTTTACAATTTGATATGCATTTACAAATACACGCAGTTTGAAAGTGAGACTTTCATGATTTTGGTCCTGCTCATCGGGGTTCAGTTGGTGCCTTTCGTTTGCTTGGACGGTCATCAAGTGTCGGTGTTTCCGATGAGCCCTAATCTTTGTTTCTTTAGGTGTTATTTCTTGATATACATTTTCTGTGATGATTCACTGATCGGCTGAATAACCTCAAAGCAAACTGAACAAAATTATTGAGCCGCGACACGACAAAACCAGCCTGATCAGAGTCTTCGCTGTCCGCATGGAGGTAGCATAGACCTTTAGCTACCCTTTAAGTATATGCAACATCAATCATGATGGACGCAACGCAAGGGAAAGCCGCTCTGAACGTTCCCACCCCCACATTCTAATGTGATGTATTACTTACGATTTCAAGGCGGGGGTCCGTTCTAATTTATCTATGTTATTGTTTGTGTATCCGTTTGCGGTCTTCGAAAACTCAGTTCATTTTGTTTGTTTGGTTCGTTTTCTCTCATTCTGATATGAGCCGCGACACGAGAAAATCAACAAAGTGGTTGTGCGCCCAGCGCACTCAGATCAACATGGGCAGCTTAAAGGGTAGCTAAGGGTCCTAGCTACCTCCATGCGGACAGCTATGGCTCTGATCAGACCTGGCGGATGTTCAGGCTGATCTGAGTCTGCGTTGGGCGCACAACCACTTTGTTAGTTTTCTCGTATCAAGGATTATATATAGTTCTCTCTGTCAACTCTCGATATTTCAAAGTCGAAATTCAGTTGAAACTGATGATATCTCAAAATAAAATCTGGGGCCGTATTCATAAAACGACTTAAGTGGTTGCTATGGTGTTGCTAAGGCTAAATTTCTTTGAAGGAGATTCCCTACAACTATGAAATTTGCTCTGGAGGAACAGTCTTACAAAGACTGTTCCTCCAGACCAAATTTCCTAGTTGTAGGGAATCTCCTTTATAGATATTTAGCCTTAGCAACCGCATAGCAACGACTTAAGTGGCTTTATGAATACCGCCCCTGGTCCCAGAAAATTTACTTTGAGAGATAACACGAGTGGAATTGTACGTTAAAATACGAATATTAACACAAAACATCGCAAACATACCGAAAATGTAATCATCAGAACGAGTTATATTTTAATATTGTTTAGAGAAAATTTGGCAGTATTGATTATTTAAGATAGAGAAGGAACACTCGAAAAACACCTTCTCGCACGCTTAATATGAGCCGCGACACGATAAAACTAACAAAGTGGCATGTGCGCCCTGGAAGACTCAGTTCAGCCTGGACATCCGCCCTGCCGGAACAGAGTCTTCGCTGTCGGCATGGAGGTGGCTTAGACCATAAACTACCCTTTAAGCGTATAGCCAAGACTCTGATCAGAGAGGGCAGATGCCCAGGCTAATCTGAGTCTTCGCTGGGCGTTAATTCCATTTTGTTGGTTATGTCGTATCGGGGCTCAAATGGTGTCTATAAGCATTGACATTTAGAATTAACTCCTCAACACATATTCCACAGCCAGTGAATAAAGAGGGTAAACCAAATAAGAGACGTTATATGCTCATTGTTTTTAAAGAATATAGTGTTGAGGCATCATCAACATTGCCATTCATCTGGTCACAGCCTTTTATTGAAGTAAGGAGTGTCTCCCAGTTTTCTTCAAGCTTTTCGTCCGTGCTGAAATCCAGAGGTTTGCCATGTTGGATAAATATAGGTAGTTCGACATCAGCCTCCAGCTTGATGGGTATCCATCTGCCACAATGAGCATCTGAAATAATATACTGAACGGGTTTAAAAACTTCCACCTTTACAGTTTGACTATCTCAAGAACAAATTTAGCTACATCCAACACGTCACACATATTTTTCATAGCAGATTATGTAAGAATTACAAATTCGAAATAGGTCAACCAAATCGTTGAGGAATTAGCCCGTGCTCTACGCTATCTGAACAGAGAAATCACTGCTTGTTTATAGATTCTGTGGAACATTCCACTGACAATATCAAGATTTATTATATACCTAAAAAGTTCCCCCATTCACTTTACATTAGAGTAACCATGCAATATTTTCGTCGACTGCAATTTAAAAACGAGTAGAATAATGCCACTTAGTGTCGGTTTGGGTGTATAAATTAAATAAAAGACAAGTTAATATAATTTACCTTTGATCCATCACTCTTTTAATTTATATTCTGCGATAATAACGGAGATTTTTGTCAGAGCTGCTGAGAGTAAGACTCGAAAATGGCACCCAGTTCTTGTAAAAGTCAACGTTTGTTTACTGACGTCACGTCCGATAACGTAACGTCATATATACTTTCGCGCCATTAGGCGTGGCTTTTAGCGTGTATGAAGACACGAAATGGCATAATGTAATTTCAAATTTAAAACATGTTTTGGTTGCTTTACCGATATAATATTTTGATTTCGTACACAGAGAGCAATGATAAAACTTGCAGATTAATACCAAAGGTATATAATAAAAAGGTTATTGAATTTATATTGTGAAATATTCGGCACTCGTTTATATGGCGGAGACGCACTCGCAAGCTCGTGCGTCCTTCGCCCTATGAACTCGTGCCAAATATTTCGCAATATAAATTCAATAACCTATAAAAATTTTACAAGTTACAAGTCGGTCTGGGGCTTCATTTGGCTTACTGCGCCTTAATATCGCAAACAAATGCAAATGTTTTCGCCGGTTAGAAGCTGGAATATCAAAAAAAAAACATGCCGCAAGAAAATTATTTTTTTGAGTTTTAAAATTACGGTAACTAACGATCTCAGGAAACGTGTTCGTTTTACAGAAAGGACAAAATACTGTCGGAAATCAGCTAAACGTGACGGACAACCACAGCTTATGACGTTAACTTACGTAGTAAACGCCGACTCCGTAATAGGTTTTGCACTGACACCGTCGACTGCACCGATAACTGCAAGTCAACGTGAATGACCAAGCGATATTATAACAGTAAAAGATCGTCTAAAAGAGCATGGCGGGAGATACCGTATGTCATTCTGGAACAAAGACATAGCCTTATGCGTTTAAGCGACGTAACGCTCTTTTGCTGAGGCCATTCAATTTAAAACTGATACAAATATACAGAGTAATCTTTAACTTTGATAAGTTTTATGTATTTTATTGTAAAAAATATAACTGTCACGAGTGAAATGATCACCAGCCAGCAATAAGAAGTGAAAGTTTTTAAATCCTCTCAGAGTAGAGTATTGCACGCTATATGCACTTATAGCATAAGCTAGGTTTGTACAATCTTTCAATAGTACTCTATCTATTGTAAGACATCATCACAAATTATGTTATGCTTGTGCGTGTAGAACTTATAACTTATCATCGCATGGGGCTGTGTTTATGTATTGCTTGACGTATCCACTAGTCCACAGAGTGGTACTGTCAAAATTCTTAAAAAAAAAACAAAAAAGGGGGACACCTAAATAAATTAACATTACTGCCCCATTGATGTAATAGTTTGGCTTTATAATACAGTAACACCTCCAAACGATGCAGATGGCGTGCCACGATCAGACAGCTCCTCAACTAGGTCTGCACTGTTTGCTCAGACCCGGAGAATGTTTACTGTTTACCATTGTTTGTAGGCCCCAGGCACTGTGTAATATAGGGAGTAAAGTGTACCTGGATCCAAGAAATGTGCCAATATCATCAGAAAACTGCATCCTTGATCTGCCAGCATTTCTTTATCTATCAGATAACTTGAATACCTTTTGAAATATTTTTATGATATTTCACAGATACGTAGAACAGGTTGTGACGATGTGTCGCGAACAAGAGTGACAACTCTTGCTTTCTTACTTTCTTGCATCAAGTCCACATCATCCACATCAGCTCCACAATTTCAATGTGGACATGTGGACCTTCCACTTGACATCCACATCAGCTCCACAATTTCAATGAGGATATGTGGACCTTCCACTAGATACCCACAAGTTCAATCATACAGGGAGCAGAGATCTTCTCGTCATCAATTGTAGTAGTCAGGCTTTAGAAGGCTAGTAAGATATAATGTCTGTCCAGAACATTAAAATCTTGAGATACAAGATTTTATAATCCCCAAGAACAATTACTGACGCTATAGAGTTATGCCTCTGGTATGGTGAGGCCCTGAGACTCAGGGTCAAGAGACTGATAGCAGACGCATATTACTGTAAAGCCTCAGAAATTGAACAGCGTGTCCAGAGTGACGCCCTTTACTACTAGTACTGTTCTTGTCTTTGCAGCTCCTCCAACAATATTTGACATAGGGATTTGAAACTTGCAACACAGTTTATGTTTTGTCTTGGTTGTTTTGTGTCTGTTATTGATATAGCATGCGTGATGTTTAGGCTATTCCAAAAATGAAAAATAAATAAATAAATAAAAAATAGAAAATTGGTAAAAATAGTTTAAATCTTTCATATAAATTGTTCTTATTGTTAAAACTGATGTTTTTGTCGGTATATTGTGTGGATGGTAGCTGCCCCCCACCCCGCCCGCTCCCCCACCACAGGCCTAGGCAGAACTCTATATTCAAAACGACAACAATTCACAGAAGACACGCACGTACAGCTCTTTCCCAAACTGTTTTTCACTAAACTACCGTAACTGAAACAACAGTAACACCTTTTTTCACATATTTTATATATCAAATTAAAAAACAATACAGGAAACAAAGTGGACAGCCACACACATACAATATTAGTAGAAAATGACAGCCGTAAGGACATGTAACATTGAGAAAGCATAACAGACGTTCGGCCTTGGAACGGTCAATAATAGATACGTGGCGGTTTAAACTAGTTTGACTGAAACCAAACCCTCGCCTAAAAACGTCTGCTAAGGTTCAGTCCAAACAAAATATCGCCAATCACACAACTGGTGAACGAAAGCATCAATAAGGACTACAATTTATACGAAAACACGAAGCATCTATTTTAACCTGATTTCTTTTGTTTTAAAAATTACAAAAACAATTGTTTTTGAAAATTAACAAACAAATCCAAAAGCGATTTGAGCACTCATGCAGGTGATCACATTGCTAGAAAACCATTAGAACAAGTAACAGTGAGGAACCGTAACAAAAGCATCGCACTGAAACGGTCAGCAATAAATAACCAGGAGATGCGGGGTGGGGTGGGGGGTGGAGGCGTTGGACTTAAACTAGTTTTATTGGCTTCAAACTCTCGCACTCTGCTTCTGCAGTTGATTGAACACATTTAGATAGCTGTTTGGCCTCAATGAACTCTTCCTAACCCATGAAAGAATCATCACAGAAAAAAATCATGGTTAAAACCTAAGTTGAACCAAAGATGAGGACTCTACAGAAGCAACGCACTGGGACACCACTTAACTGCTGGATTAAACGAAAATCTTAGTTGAACCCTGAATGACTAAGATTTCGGCGAGTTTCAAAAATTTCATATGAAATGACCCGAAGTGTAAGATTCTGTTTATCATATGACCCTTTAAACTGAGATTTTAACGCCTCCAAATTTAACGTTATATCAATAAAAAATGCATTGTTGACATGGACGTTGACAATGACTTTACATGTACGCGCCAAAGTGTTATTACACGTGTGTCATACACACGATTTTATCCACAGAATAACAGCGACGTCATATAATAAACCGTGTTATTATGTGAAAAAATAAAACGTTATTCCTGTAGGGATATGACGTCGAAAAGACGTTACATCGTAGTCGACGTCATGACGTGGCAGCGACGTCGATACAGAGTTATTACGACGCCATGTGCTTGCTGGAACATAATAAGACAGACTGATGGACACATGCATGCGGTTTTAGCATCAGTTTCTGTTATCCATCGATTTTTAACAGAAATACATGTATACTCATATTTCTGTTTCAGTTATTAACCTCACTCATATAATCGGAGAAGGAGCAAATTCCACAATGTATCGTGTTTTCCTGCACTCATATTACCAGGGGGAAAATCCACTATAGAGGGGAAAACGGCTATGCAAAAACACGTATAGTAGATTTTCCCCGGGGAAAATTGGCTATATAGTCATATTTCCGGGGGGAAATTCTACTATATAGCCATTTTTCCGGTGGGAAATTCTACTATGGAAAAATCATAGTCATTTTTCCGGGGGGAAAAACTACTAGTGGGGAAAAGCTACTCTCTGACAGTAACATCATGACATGCATCGACAATGAAATTTACAAATGTAGTTTAACCATCGTCAAAATCTTGGACCGGAAAATATAATCATTAAACGGGATTGTTTGTTGGGTACTTCTCTGCCAAAATTTGCATCCTGCTAAGCTCGTCGCATTTAGTGGGTATAATATTGAGTATAAAACAGTCTGCCTATAGAAAGTGGCTTATAATGTCATTTTAATGAATGAATAAAAAGAAATCGGCGATTTTAGAAAGCCGCTAGCAGCTGCCGTCGGATTGATGCAAATTAGCGATACAGTGGACTCGACAGTATCGGATCAGGTTCAATAAAACTCCTGTTTTGCTGTTTATGAATGCTAAAATTATGAATGTTATTACACATAACAATTGCAAAATATTCCTTCTATCTATGCATGTCAAAATATTTTCGAAATTTATTCCTTTAAGGGCAGATAACCCATCCAGACTTACGGGAGGGTCATACGACAGTACCGAATCAGGTGCGACAGTATCGGATCATATGATATTATTTTATAAGAGAGTTCCTCCGAGGCGTTCTGCCAACCTTCTTAGCTTCAATAATTTGGCTACATAAACAGTTGGACCTATTAAACTCTCAGAGGAAAATTTTACGGCCCTTCACTGATATTTTTCACGTGGTCCTTCACCAGCAACGGTTATGTCTGTTAAATAACAGTTGAATGTGTACAAATGTACACGCATTTCAATAATTCTTAACTCAGTAATACCCTGCGCTCCTTTAGCACGGAACTACTCAAATAGTAAAGATGATAATCTGGCTTTGCAAAGACCACACCCTGATAAGACCGTAGTGTCCAATAAGGATCAACAAACGGTTACGGTGATTGTGCGCCTTAACGTTGATATTTCAATGCAAACACTGTATAATGAAAAAATTAAATAGATCCTTCAAGAGCAGAGAATACATTCATTAGAAAGAACATGGGTCAGATTACGTAGTTTCGGCTAATAAAGCGTCGTCAGTGACCCTGACAATATCTGGTGACGAAACCAGAGAAATGCATGCTGTCATTTCTTAATTTTAACTGGGCAGTCGATTCATAGACTGTTTAGAATAAAAAAGGACCCAAATGATATAAAAGACGATGATCTAGAATAATAACATAAGCCTACATGTTCATTCAGCGAGTTTTGCAGTATTAATCTGAGTCTACACAGTGTACAAACGTCTATCTGGTGAACTCCAGTCATTAAAAGGTTCACACACATGCGAGCTGATTTTGAATGTTAGCAGAAGCTGAGTTGTGCTACGCATAACCTTCATTATCAGACGCTAGTATGTGGGGCGTGGGACGGGGTATAATTTTACAAAAAAGATGTGTTATTTTTATACCGATCCTGTTTGAAAGAAGACACAGCAGCCACTCAGGTAGTTGATTTATGACCTGCTTTCAACATCAGACCATGCAGCCGACATAGTTTTCCAGCTAAATCGTAACAGTCACTAGTGCATTGATACTGTGGGCAATATATTACTTTTACTTGTTCCATACATGCATTGAATTCAGTGCTAAGTATAAAATCAAATCTGACATAAAGTATAATATAACTGAATTAAAATATGGATAATTTACGCCAACAACTTATTTTTATTTCAACCTAACTCTGGAAGCTAAATACTTTGTGTTTTCAAAGAGAAGAGTTTTTGAGCAACATCATCAACATCACTATTTCTCTGGCCAGAGCCCTTTATGGAACTCAAAAGTTTCATCCAGTTTTCTTCCAGCTTTTCGTCTGTACTCAAATCGACCATTTCTCCATGTTTGATATATGTAGGAATTTCTATATCAACCTCCAGCTTGATGGGTATCCACCGGCCAAAACGAGCATCTGAAGCATAAAAAGGCCGTGTCAGGCGCAATGTATAAAATCCGCGAAACGACAAAACAAACAAAGTAGCATGTGCACCCAGCGAAGACTGAGAGCAGACTGTGCATCCGCCCAGTCTGCTCAGAGCCTTTGCTGTCCTCATGGAGGTAGGTAGCTAGAAACTTTGGCTACCCTTTAAGTGCATAGCGAAGACTGATTTATTATAAATTTCTGACATAAATACATACGTTTGTGATAATAAACATAATATATATAGATGTCTAAGGATTTGATGCAGACTGATCAGAATGTCAGCGAAGACTGATCAGACTGGGTGGATGCCTAGGCTGATCTGAGACTTCGCTGGGTGCACATGTCACTTTCTTGGTTTTGTCGTGACGCGACTCATTTGTAAACAGTGAAGTCGCATCAGTGCAATATAGTTAGAGCCTTTTTATATGCCAATATATGAGCCGCGACACGAGAAAACCAACAAAGTGGTCGTGCGCCCATAGCAGACTCAGATTAGCCTGGGCATCCGACAAGTTTTATCAGACTCTTTATTAAGTGCTCAAAGGGTAGCTAAGGGTCTAAGCTACTTCCATGCGGACAGCGAAGACTGATCAGACTGGGCGGATGCCCAGGCTGATCTGAGTCTGCGCTGGGCGCACAACCACTTTGTTGGTTTTCTCGTGTCGCGGCTCATATATTCAGTGCCCCTACATGCTTTGTGTGAGCAGTAAAGGCTTTGCTCAGACTGCGCGGATCCAAACGCAAAGGAAAATAAAAAGCAAGACAGGCAAGATTAAAAAAGTATGTTTCAGATAAGGCTAAAAATACAGTAACTGCTAAAAACAAAAGTTGTGACTTTGGACATGCAATGTGTAGCCAACCTTACTGCTGATCTAGATAACTCGCGGTCTGGGAGGACAGAGGTCTGATGGGGAAGCTGATTCCACTGAAGAATGGCCAACGGGAAGAGGGAATATGCCAGTGATTTTTTTCTCTATATAAGTGGTGCCCATAAAAGGCACCAGTCCCAATTCAAAATAGTATATATTTTTCCCAACTGCAAGTTGAAGAATTCCCAATTGCAGGAAATATTTTTCTAGGGACCATTCTACAAGCATAAATTTACTTGCTTCTCAGAGAACTGGCAGATATATAGCTTTAATTGAATTTAAATATATATTCAGTTTTATGTCCCCTATCCCACCACTTGAGCCAATAAAGGTGTTTCTGAATTTCCAAATTTAAGGCGAATACGACGTGATTTTTCCCAATTCTGTGGGCACCGGCACCATTCCTAAAATAGTGAAAAAGATCACTGTATGCATATAGTAAGTTAGTAACTGGTTGTAGTATTAACTGGGAAACGTGAAGATGGAGCATTTTTCATTCCAATAGGGTGATTAGTATACTGAGGGAGGGGAAAAGCAGCCTGCTCATCTGTCTTTATCTAAAATGTCCAAATTTTATGAAAAATGGGGAACAGAACGCGTTTTGATATCGCAGATTGGCTGATAATTTAACATAACACAGAAACCAACAAACATTACCTGGATCCAAATAATGTGCTGATATCATCTGAAAACTACATGCTTGATCGTTCAACATATCTTTATCTAACATCAATAACAGTGTTGGTGCTCTGAAAAAGTAGAACGATTGAAAACTTTTTATATGACACTGGGAATTAAAGCTATTACTGTATAAACGATGGCCTTTTTCATTTTATGAGATAAAACATGTCTAAATTCACTAAAATGCTGCTGTTCTGTGAGAAATTCACTTTTGAAATGTTCAACATAATGAGACTGGTCCTTGAAGATGTCTCAGTTTGGTTGAATCTACCATGTCAATGATTCCGGGAGCCGGTGGGCAATTTGAAAGTTCCCTTTGCATCAGTATACAAGTAACTTGGATAAGATCTGCGTTTTCGTTTATCTAATTTTTTCAAATTATAAGCCGGATGCTTTTCAAACCTCATGAAAGTCCGCACTTGAAAAGAGCCATGATCTTTATTTGGGTTTTCATAGAGATTTTATCGCGCGACACGGTGTAATCAGCAGATATCACCACTTCTGACAGTAAAAGGCTTCAAAATATTTTTTTCTCCTTTGCTTGATGGATCAGCACTAGAAGCCTAATTTAGAAAGCAGAAAACTGCATCTTTTATCAATTTTGAGACACTTTGAACAAATGCACATGTCTTCTTGTAAATTTAGGATATAAGAATGAAGTATGACCATCTTTTCAAGTTTTGATTTATTTTAGCTGCTGAACTGTTTGAGATTTACATTGAAGAGAGACAAAGTTGTGTATTTGAGTATGTTTTCCATCAGCATGAGGTAGACTGTATGCCTTTTTTGGTAAAAAAAATGTTTCTCAAACCTGAAAAACCTGACGCAAAAAACATTGGCGCGCTATTGAAGGAAATGATGTGAATGAAATTCTGCGACACTCAAAAATGGTCTTGTACAAAATCTGAACATAATTTAATTTCAGACTTATTGAATTTCAAAGATTAAGTCCTTCTTTGACCTTGGAAACAAGGTCAAGGTCAGATTTTGATGACCTTGACCATTGTTTCCAAGGTCACAGAAGGACTTAATATGTGACACATACACAGATGCAGATGCCAACGAGATCCGCACTGAAGCCAATATGTATTCCCTCACCTTTAGTGGCGGGGGCGTGGGGCATAATATAGCAGTTAAAATAGTAATTTGACCAAAGGTTCGTAATTCTAGGTCGAAATTGAAAGTATACCATCTTCCAAGCAAGTTTATGTGTTCAGTCGACCATGAAAACTAGGTCATTGTGAAATTCTGGTCACATCATTCAAATGACCTGGTCAGGGTGCTTCCTTGATATGAGTTTGATGACAACTGGTCTGTTTATTTAACAATAAGGCCAAGAAATATTGAAAATTGAGGACAAAAATATCAAAAAATGCTGAATGTCAAAGGAAGTCTTTTTTGACAACATATGTTCAAATTAAATCAAATAAAATGATATGGAAATATAGTTTAGTTGTTCTGTTAATTATTTTATCAAATTCTGTCTGTCTGCTGTACTCTTCTACCAAATGATTATGTTTTTACAAGACAGACTAAAACCATGTTGGATTACCCCACCCACCTATGTGGACCCATAGCTCAGTAAGTAGGGCTTTCCGACCGAAGTCACATATGGTCCAATAAACTAAACACATTGGAGTATACCATCAGTTAAGAAAAGAAAACTTTGGTAGGATGCAGAAAACCCACCGTACATGTATTGATACCCCCCCCCCCTTTCACCAAATTTACGGGGAACTTTTTGTGAGGATAGAAATAGCGTCGTCAATTTATGGGTACACAAATGCTTTGGCACAGATGCTACTACTGGCTGAAAATAAATGGGTTGTTATTCTGAAATAAGTGGCTTAGCATGTATAATCAAGAAGAATAAATAACTTAAAGTCTACAAATATTTTTGTTTTCCCATTCTTAACTCTTTGCGCTTTTGACAGTTATTTTCAGAAAATAGAGTTTCGCAAACGGTTATTGGGTTTGGATTAACGTGGCTCTCTAAAATGCAACATAAACATGTTTTTCTTTGCTTGTCAAATTTCGAGTCCACCTGTTTGAAGGATTTATGGTCTAAATAAGCCTCTATTCACAGGAATGGTATTGTGTTTTCCAAAAAAAATTGTATTGAGGTCTATGGAAAATGAATTGATACCTTTACTCCTAAAACGTCACATAAGAACCGTAGGAAATGTGCCTGAGTTCCTGGATAACCAACGTAGTTCGTCCCGCGTCAAGTTAATTGGAACATGAAGCAGTTCCCGAAAGCTCATCAGAGAGCTCACCCAAGCCAGAATGGAGCAGGAAACAGCTGCCCAGGAAAGAGCTATTTATTCGGTTTGCCATGCGTGCCTTGATGAACTGCTGTCAGTTTATGTTCATATTATTTGAGCCGCGACACGACAAAACCAACAATGTGGTTGTCCGCCCAGCGGAGACTCAAATCAGCCTGGGCATCCGCCCAGTGTGATCAGATTCTTCGCTTTAGCGCTTAAATGGTCGCTAAGGTTCTACTCTATTTCCATGCGGGCAGCGAAGACTCTGATCAGACTGTGCGGAGGCCCAGGCTGATCTGAGTCCGCGCTGGGCGCACAACCACTTTCTTGGTTTTCTCGTGTCGCGGCTCATTTCTGTTATAGTTTTGAGGGCAGAATAAAGGATCTGTAATCACGTGACCTAACTGTACTACGACAGATGCTGCTTTGGTAACTGTACTGCTTAATTGTAAAGGAAAATGGTGGTCACGCGCTTCGTTGTAACGGTAAGCTGGTTTATTTCTTGTCTAATTATTTCAAAATTGAAATGATTTACATCAAGCAAGTGGTATCAGTAAACAATCTACTTTGTACTTTGACAACTAATCTGTGAATACGGTATTTAAGCGACAATCTGAAGAAATCTGCATGGGTCATGTGCTTCAGTTTGTTGTCATCTCAAATATGTGTGTTTTCTCTCGATTTATTATCTTATTTTTGAATGATCACATATGTATTATACATCATTTATACTGATGTTTTGTAAAAATACTGGTATTTATTACACGAAAAGAACAGTGGGCCGTTTTGCATGTTTTGTTTAATGTACCGCTTTTTGTTGTGATGAACTGCTTTTTAGGTATTACATTCCATCAGCTGTACTGCTTTTCGTAAAACGATGTGTCACAGTTTAGGACCAGACTACCGTATCGGCCTGAATTTTTTTTATAAAAAAGTCAAAGTACAGTCAAACCTGTCTTAAGGGGTCACCCAAATGAAAATTGGCTGCTTAAAACAAGTGACTCCTTAACACAGGTTCATTTGCACTGTAGTTTGGTTCAAGAGACCAAGATAAGGTGGCTGCTAAATACAGATGGCCCCTAAATGGAGGTGACCACATAAGCAAGTTTGACTGTAACAACAATTCGCCTCGACTTGAGCCTTAAAGTATGGTTACCGTTAAAGATGCCTATGCTGTACTGCCTCTACACTGCTCTCCCTAATGAGCCACCGTCGCTTTATTTAAGCATTTCTTATAATGGCAGAACTGTGTGAATATTGCAGCCTATCAGTATTTTGTATGCTAGGTCTCATATCTTTCTCACTCCATATTTGCTAGAGGCAAGAACTTCTATAGGAGTTAAATTCCTGTCTATATTGTGAAGAAGAAGAATGTTTATTCAAATGCTATAGGCCATGTAGCCCTTGAGCATATACATGTACATACATGCAATACTTATATAAACAATAAACAATGTGACAGGTAGTATACAATAAGCGCATAATATCACCTTGATGTATACAGACATATACTGAGGAAAATAAATTTAGCAAGTTTTTACAAATCGGCGTGTAATTCAGACTGATTTGAAAAGTTTGAAATTGTATAGTTTCCGCTGTGTAAGGTTTCATTTTGGGTACCAGAAACCGAAAAATTAAGGTCGAAAGTTTATTTACAGAGCAGCATCGCGTCGCTTTTTTACCTAAGGGTTTAACCAAAAAAATGTCATGAATCTTTTATGCAATTCATCTTTTTTCAGGCGTTGTTTCATCTTCAAAGCTTACACCAGAGCCAATTTGCGGGGATACAGACATTTGTGAATAAGGACACAGTGTTGTGTGATAAAAGACTGCTACCATGATAGACGTAAATATGCTTATGACGCCGTTAAAATTGGCATTCGCAAAGCAATTGTGACTAAGCAAAAGTCACCGTTAACGAAACGTTCCAAAATCTTGAACTAAACTGCAATGGCGTTGCCTCTAAATGACCAGAACACTTTCAAGCAATTTGTTGCTGTAAACTGGCGCTATTCCCGCAGATTTTACGACACCAGGTTCGACAGTTACGTCATTCTGACGTCAGTTTTTAAAACCATCAAAGATCCTCTTGATAACAGCAATATTGAACTTAAAGTTTCTCTTCTCTAAGTGCGCAAAAGGGTCATTGCATATGCACAGATCTTGTAAATTTCAGTCGTAACGTAAACTTGACGCCCCCATTCAAATATTGAAAGGTTTCGGTCGTTGCATTAAAACTAATGAATTACCCGGGGTAATCTTTTTGCATGATAGTGTTCCCCAAGTTGATAGTAATAAAGCGCAAAAAGATTCGAGTCGAAACGTCTGTTGATAATGTTTAAAATGGCGGTTGATTTTTTCGGCAAGTTAACGTCAAACTAACGTGCCCCATTGCCGGCTTCTTATGCGTTTATTTGCATACCCATTTACGGTTTTCTTGTTCAAGGACCCACTTAAAACCTTTCAAATGCATTTTGACAATTTTCTTTGTTCAGTCGTTTGTCAGCCCGCGCAAAGAGTGATTTCATTTAAAGTGACGTCAAACGTGCGTTAAGTTACTATTTCGTCCATGTTAGATGCAATCGCAGTCTCTTAACTTAAACTAACTATATGCGATCAACAACCTGGGAATACTATCCATAAAGAAATTTTCACAACCCTTTGGAAAACTTGCTAAATTTATTTTTCTCAGTATATATTTACATTATCAGTGCAGAGCTCTCTGTAAACCCAATTAAGTGATGCGGGTGTCAATGTTGTTTAAAAGTCAATAATTACATTGTGCCACGTGCTTCAGAGTGACAGCTCATCTCACTAACTAGCACGTGAAATCTACAACATGCCATGTACTTGAATGGCTAGAAAACATTGAGTGACAGCTCGCTGCGCCTACTTGCGCGTGAAATCTACAACAGGTTGTTGAATTTACTGGTAGGCAGTGACAATGCGGCTGTTCCAAACTATTGCAAAATTCGGCCGGTAATGTTTTAAAAACGATTCTTATGTATGTATTTCTTATTTTTGTTTATCTTTTTATTGATCAAAAGCATTGTTTAATAATATAAATATAAGGAATGAATGTTATTTTTTAAACGTTTACTGAAGTATAAACTACATCGGGTCACGAGCAAAGTTTACGTAAACCCCTTCGGGGTTCACTTACTTTGCTCGTGACCCGATGTAGTTTATACTTCAGTAAACGTTAAAAAAATAACATTCATTCCTTAAATATATGAGTCAATAATCGTTAATACTTAAAATTATAATTTTCTTTCCTGTGAGATTATCAGGTCAACCTTACAGTCTAAGAAGACTTCTGACCTTGTTCCGGAAGACGAAGACGAAGACGAAGACGAGATATATCCCAGCCTACCCCACCTAGATCTTATCTTTGCTTGGAGATATGAAAAAGGGTCAGCATGACTAGCAGACGTCCACTACACCAATGAGTCTTTACACATTTGTGACACATAATTAACATGCATGATATAAATTAATGGTTAATGATATAAATGAGTATTTTTACCCTGATTGGTTACGAACATGTTGCTTTACCTGTTTTATAACGCACTGAACCGAATCGGTAGCCCCCCACCCTGTCAGGTCACTTCATGTAGGCTTAACCATAGAAAACGTATATTTTCGCGTGTTACTTGTGTAGATGAAGAAAAGTTTTACTCCTTACACGAGGGATGCCTATTAAGGGCAGCGTGAACTATAATTGTTTCTACCATAGACTTCTGTAGTGACCCCTACTCCCTTTGACAGTGTCCCGCTCTTTATACAATGTTGCTTCACTATCCAGATTTGCCCTTATTTCAAGCTAAAATGTTAATCAGCAAAACAAAAAAAGGGAAAACACCACCTTTCCCAGCAAGTTCTGACACTTACAGGATGTTGACATTTAACTACGACTATCCATGAACACATGCACTAACACATGCATCATCGCATGTCACCCTATACTATTACACTTACAGCAATACTTAGAATTTTAGGTATTTTGCAGTTTATTCTGTTTTATTTGAATAACTTTTGGTCATTCTGTAGTCGCAGTAACAGACTCCTGGACACCAAAAATGCAGTTCAGTTGGATTTGTTTCATGCTAGGAAAGCAGTTCACTTTTTCCCACGCAAAATCCTATTTTTCTCATAGAATATTTATCTAGTCAAGCTAAACTCTGTTTAATTTGGAAAATGCACTTTCTGTCGCACCATAGGTAGACTTTTCTCTGTCTTTTTCGTTGTATTTCTAGGTAAAAAATTACTTTTTTCGTACAACAATCGTGGTAAACGACTAATCCAAACCCGTTAAATTGCGATATTCTCATTTCTTTTCCATCCATTCAAAATGAAAATTCTGCTGCAAGAACCAACATATATGGTGTAATCATATGTGCAAGAACTTTCACCTTTCTGGCTATATTAGAGAAGGAATTCTTCAAAATACTCACATGGGGCAAACTCCGTTCTGCGGAAGTCGTCCCAATTAAGCAGCACGGTTACCAAAGCAGCATCTGTCGTAGTACAGTTAGGTCACGTGATTACATAGCGTGGTATCAGTCTCTGATCATTTCCTATAAATGAGCCACGATACAGCAAATCCAACAAAGTGGCATGTGCGTCAAGCGAAGACTCGGATCAACCTGGGCATCCGCTCAGTCTAGCTAAAGTCTTCATTGAACGCTTAAAAGGGTAGCAAATGGTCTAAGATACCTCCCTGCTGGCAGCGATGGGTGGACGCCCAGGCTGATATGAGTCTTCTCTGGGCGCACATATCACTTTGTTGGTTTTGTCGTGTAGCGGCTCGATTATGTTCTGGGGCCGAGTTCACAAAGGAGGCGTAAATTACGTAGATTACGAACGTCGGCGCAACTAAGTCCCTCATACGAATGTATTAAATGCCTCCACACATATAGGCGAACATCTCCCGGCGCCGACTTGCGTATACTGGCGAACAGGACTTCAGCAAAATTCTTCCTCATTAGTATATGCACGTTGTACATCGTTGGTGGTGTTCGTATGATTTCGTTTGTGAGCATCTACATCCGTTGCGATTAGTTTCGTGCGTCGGAAAATTTTCAACATCTTGATAATTTTGTAGCGAATAAAAGTTTCGTCTACGTTGAACCAATGTTGATTCAATAATGATTCAGTCTTTGGTATCTAGTATAGGAGGCGATTTCTCCATTTTTTTTGTGCTATTGTAGCCCAACGTTGAAGCTATGTCGAGTGGATATTGATGCAGCATTGGGACTCTGTGTCGATTCGATGTCGATTCAACGTCGTGTGCCCGGACGGCTTGTAGTTAACATGGATAAGTTTTTGTTTTTTTGTCGATGTTTTATTAATGTACTATCAGCATATGCTTATACGAGTTATGTCCTGTTTCTGTTTCATTATTTTGCTGTCTCTGTGTTTGTAACTATGTCTTAATTGTTTTCTGTCATATCTGTTAATTTCATGTATATTACTATTCTTCTTATGTTAGGTAACTCTTCTACTTGATTACAATGCTCTTCTTTAGGAAACAATACTTAGTGACGTCATGTGACGTCATGTGACGTCATGACGTCACAACTGAACCATGGCAACGTCAGTCAAGTGATTACCTGTTGAAACAATATGCAGTACAGTGAATAAAGTGTATGACATTTAATTAGTGTTAGCGTTTAACAAGTGGTAGCAGAGCGTGCGGGACATTCCTCAGAGGTAGTACAGGACTCTGTGACAGTGGAGATTTGAATAAATTGGTGTTAGAACTGAAAGGACTTCTATGATTAAGGCGAGGATTTTCCCCATTAGACCGGCGCTACAGGTCCGAATTTTCAAAAGTATAAAGTGTGCAAATTTTTCTTAGCAGAGCTTCCACAAATATGTAAACCGTATGAAATCAGATCATTTGTGATTCAGACCCAAAGACATGGGGAGATAATCCATTCTGACCCTACCTACCCTAAATTCAAGGTTTTCGCATACCTCATCTTTTGAGGTAATAAAAGTATTGAAACCAGTCATTCATTCCATACATTTTTGTCATGAATGCATGCTAAATACACGCATATCACAAAACAAAGCAATGATTTTCTTCTTGTTACGCCTGACTGGCATTTAAACATGCAAAACCATAGTTACACTTCCGGTCAAAACGGCCAAAAAAGAACGCTTCACTATAATTAAGGTACAAGTACTCCCCCCCCCCCCCCCCCCGTGACCCAGCATGTCCTTCATGCAGCGGATTTATGTGATCCAAGTACGCAATATATATGAGTGGGAAGCTGGGTCACGGGGGGAACGATACTCAGTAAGCCAAAGAAGAAGAATGGTCAACAGTACCACTGTGATCTTCAAGGATTATATTGTGTACCATGACCTTGAAATGAGGTCAAGGTCACATATATATATTCAAAACTATCCAGTGTTGTCTGTTATGTAAGTAATGTAAGTCAAAAAAGGGTGAAATGTATACAATAATTCATTATTTCAACGATAAGTTTGAGGATAATTTACAATTTATCTCAACAATGACGTCAACGTCAACGTATGTTTAACGTACTTTACATAGACACAAACAGTTGAAAATTCATTTGTCATGCAAGTTACATGTCATAGTCAAAAATGCAAAGCAGAAGTCAGTGATCCGTATAACTTTTTTATCATGGGGAAAATTCACGCCTTGACCATAGAAGTCCTTTGCTAGTGAATATTGATTTTTGAGAAGGAGTCAACATGACAACCAGAATAAACCCACCAACCTTAAAGAAGGCGAAGACATATGAAAGGTTCAGACAAGATTTATTAGCATGGACAGAAATTGATCTCAGTAAGGACAAACAAGGTATTGCAATTGCTTTGTCACTTCCAGAAGATGATGAATCTCAAATAAGAGAAAAGGTTTTTGACCAGATTGCAATAGATGATTTAAAAAGTGAAGATGGGTTAACTGTTTTGGTAAATGTTTTGGATGAACATTTAGCTAAAGATGACCTCACTGACAGCTTAGAAAAATTTGAAGATTTTCACGGTTTTTATAGAACTGGGGGGCAGTCTGTTACAGAATACATAGCAGTGTTTGATGCTAAGTACAAGAAAATAGAAAAGAAAAAAATGACCTTACCACCTGAAATTTTGGCCTTTAAATTACTTAGAAAAGCAAATATTACAAAAGAGGAAAAATTGCTTGAACTATAACAATAAGACAACTTTATATGAGGAGGCAAAGAGATCTCTGAAGAAATTCAAAGGGAGTGACAATGAATCTAGCACCAGTGGATCAAGTATCAAGATAGAACCAGCTTTCCTAGTAGCAAATGAAGAGGCATTGCTTGCTGCAGGATAGTCAAAGCTATGGCCGGGAGAAAGGGGCAACATGGAAGCGTGGAAAGTCAGGACAGGGAGCAGCAGTAGGAGAATTTCAGCGTCCAGAGTCAAGAAGACCAACTGCAAGAGGCGGAGGTTATCAGCATACAGAATCTAGGTCAAGAGTCAGTCAACCTAGTAACAGAGAGAGAAAGAACATAAATACTGTGGGGCCAGATGGTCGTACTTTAACTTGTAAACCATGTGGATCGTACCGCCATTTACTACCAGCATGCCCAGACAGCTGGGAAAACATGGCAAAAGTCAATATTGCAAATGAGGAACATGCGGTTTTATTTACAGGGTACAATACTGAAGAGGTACGCCGTTTGGGCATTGATGCACGCAACTGCGCAGTTCTAGACAGTGCGTGCAGCAATACAGTCTGTGGTGACAGCTGGGTAAACAGTTATATTCAATCTTTAGACAAGGATGATAAAGTAAAGGTGAAACAATCTGAGGGTCAGAAAGTCTTTAAGTTTGGAGGAGGAACATGTCTGAAGTCAAAGGGGGAATATAGCTTGCCCGCAGTTATTGCTGGAAAAGAGGTGATAATAAAGACAGACGTAGTCGAATCTGATATTCCTCTGTTACTTTCACGAACAGCAATGAAGAAGGCTGCTATAAAACTGGATTTGGAAAATGACACAGCTGTGATAATGGGGAAAGAGGTAGCTTTAAATCTGACATCATCAGGCCATTACTGTATCCCTATAGACAAATCAGAAGAAGTCCCTGTAGAGAATATTTGTGCTGTCAATGATGTTTTGAACAGAAAGGATAGATACAAGACACTGCTGAAACTACATAGACAATTTGCCCATCCTCCAATGAATAGACTGATTGCTCTCCTGAAGGATGCTGGAGTCTGGAAGGAAGAATATGAAGAAACTCTAGCAGAGATAGGCGAAAAATGTGAACTTTGCAAGATATATGCCAAAACTCCATCAAGGCCAGTAGTAGGTATGCCAACGGCCACCAGATTCAATGAAAAGGTGGCAATGGACCTCAAACAATGGAATGGTCGTTGGATACTACACATTATCGACATGTGGTCAAGGTATACTTTGTCTGTTTTTGTTAACAGAAAGAAGCCATGCAACATAATAGATGCATTGATGACAGAGTGGATCGGCAAGTTTGGAGTCATGAAAGCCTTAATGACAGATAACGGGGGTGAGTTTAATGCAGATGAGGTAAGAGAAATCACATCTATTCTGAATGTTCAACTATGTACAACCTCAGGAGAAAGCCCATTTCAAAATGGTTTATGTGAGAGGGTTCATGCGGTTACAGATATGATGTTACTCAAACTTGAGGCTGATTACAGAAAGATAAACTCTCAAGCCCTACTTTCCTGGGCAAACATGGCAAGAAATTCGCTACAAATGTGGAATGGGTACAGCAGCCACCAACTTGTTTTTGGACAAAATCCTAACCTGCCGAACATTATGAATGATACCTTACCAGCATTACAGGGATCAACAAGCAGTGAGGTTTTTGCACAGCATTTAAATGCCCTGCATGCTGCCCGCAAAGCATTCATCCAAACAGAAGCTGATGAACGAATAAGGCGAGCTCTCCGGAATAAAGTCAGGGCATCTGAACAAGTCTTTGAACATGGTGATAGGGTCTTCTACAAAAGGGAAGGAAAAGAACGTTGGCTTGGTCCAGGAAAGGTAGTGTTCCAAGATGGGAAAGTAGTTTTCGTTAGACATGGTGGAGTGTTTGTACGTGTTTCTCCAAACAGACTTCAGAAAGTTAACAGCAATTTGACAGAGGAGGAAGAGACGGAAGTTGAGCACAGTATGGCGGACAAAACTGATGAAAATAAGGGCAATGAAGATCTAGAAGAATCCAACACAATATCGGAGGATATACCAGCTTCAGAGCCTGAAAGGATGGATAGACAGAATATCCAACAGAACAGAATAACTCTGAAACCAAATGATAGCATCCAGTATAAGATGCAAAATACTGGTGAATGGATTAAAGCAAAGGTACTTGGAAGAGCTGGAAAAGCCACAGGTAAGAATAAACACTGTTATAATATACAAGAGGACACTACCAAAGAAAAGAAAAGTGTAAATCTTGAACAAGTACAATGGGAGCTGATAAATGATGACGAGACTGTTAACCTACTAATGAAACAAAACAGTGCTAGTGATGAAACCACTGCAGCTAAATTAGTGGAGTTACAGAAACTGAATCAATTTCACACCTATGAAGAAGTGAAAGACTGTGGGCAACAAACATTGTCAACAAGGTGGGTTATTACAAATAAAGAAGGACAGACAAAGGCAAGGCTCGTGGTACGAGGTTTTGAGGAAGAATTTACTATGCCCAGGGACAGTCCCACAGTAGGAAAAAGAACGATGAGAATATTTTTGGCTATTTCATCGATCAAGAACTGGACAGCTAAAACAACTGACATTAAATCTGCGTTTTTGCAGGGCAGAGAATTAAGACGGGATATATACATCAAACCCCCAAAGGAGAGCAATACAGTGAAAGGGATAGTCTGGAAGTTAAAACATGGGCTTTATGGGCTGAAAGATGGAGCTAGGCAGTTCTACCTGAGCGTGAAAGATGAATTATTGAGGTTGGGATGTAAAATGAGTGAGCTAGATCCAGCAATGTTCTTTCTGCACAAAGAAGGTAAACTGAGTGGCATCATATGCTGCCATGTAGATGACTTTCTCCATGCTGGTGACAAATATCTTGAACATTTAATGGTCAATCTACGAAAACGGTTTGTGGCAGGTAAAGTTGAAGAAGGGAACTTTAACTATATAGGAATTAAAGTTGCTCAGGAAGAAGGCGCTATAGCATTAGATCAGTCAAACTATGTGACAAATATACAGAATATAACAATTGACCCTCAAAGAGCACAGGACAAGCAAAGTACATTAACTTCAGAGGAGCAGACGAAATATCGGCAGCTTGTTGGTCAAATCAATTGGATTGTACAGGGAACCAGACCTGACATAGCTTTTGAACTCATAGACCTAAGCACAAAACTTAAGGAGGGAACAATAGGTGATCTTTCTCGGACTATTAAAGTAGTCAATCGAATAAAAGACATTAGATCTGTGATTACATTCCCAAACTTAAGCAACAAAGTTAGTGACTTGAAGATTGTGGTCTTCACAGATGCATCTTTATGTAATCTAAACAATGGAACTGGAAGTACAGCAGCATATATTGTCCGGTTGATGGATTGCCACGGAAAATGTTCCCCATTGTCTTGGCATGCCGGTAAGATTAAGCGGGTAGTACGATCCACAATTGCCGCTGAGGCCCTTAGCTTACAAGAAGGACTAGAGAGTGGTTTTTACTACAGAAAGATGCTGGAAGATATTTTTGGTATATCAACTAAAACTATTCCAGTTATTGCTTATGTCGACAATAAGAGTGTTATAGAAGCCGTATACTCAACAAAACTAGTTGATGACAAGAGGCTCAGAGTAGATATCGCTGCTATTAGTCAATCCCTGGCGAAAAACGAAGTGAATGAAATAAAATGGTGTCCTGGTAAAGTTCATTTGGCTGACTGTATGACAAAACATGGAACTTCTGGGTACAGCCTACTAAGTGTACTAAAAGATGGAAGGATGCCAGAGGACTTTTTTTAAAACTTTAAATAATAATTTATCAGCATCAGGGTTTACTGAGATCTACTTGTTTATTTTTCAAGTTTGTTCCATAGTAACTTCTTTTATTTATTTTCTTTAAATAATTATACCACTGACTACCAGGAACTCAAAAAGGAAAAGTATAATTAATGTTAATTTCATGTATATTACTATTCTTCTTATGTTAGGTAACTCTTCTACTTGATTACAATGCTCTTCTTTAGGAAACAATACTTAGTGACGTCATGTGACGTCATGACGTCACAACTGAACCATGGCAACGTCAGTCAAGTGATTACCTGTTGAAACAATATGCAGTACAGTGAATAAAGTGTATGACATTTAATTAGTGTTAGCGTTTAACAATATCTGGGGCCGTATTCATAAAATGACTTAAGTGGTTGGTATGCTGTTGCTAAGGTTAAATTTCTTTGAAGGAGATTCCCTAAAACTATGAAATTTGGTCTGGAGGAACAGTCTTATAAGACTGTTCCTCCAGACCAAATTTCATAGTTTTTAGTTCCTCCAGACCAAATTTCATAGTTTTAGGGAATCTCCTTTGTAGATATTTAGCCTTAGCAACCGCATAGCAACGACTTAAGTGGCTTTATGAATACGGCCCCTGCTCAAAAGAACAGTACTAATACGTTTGAAGTATTTTGCGGAGAGGGGCCTTCTCGTCTTCATAGAAATCTCAAAGTTATTGAGACGTGAAGACCCCTCGGTCCGCTAACCGCAGCTTATATTTTTACCATTGTAATACCAGTCAACTTTCCCTTGCCTTTTCGTTTTCGCCGGTCAAGGGAACATGTTGAGCTGACGTTACAAAAATATATACAGTTGACTCCCGTTGTCTCGAACACCGATATCTCAAAGTACCGCTTATGTCAAGGAAAATAGTTTGGATACGTTTCTCGTTTTTCTTTACATTTCAACTCCTGTTATCTCAGACTACTGGTATCTCAGAGTAGATTTTCTGGGACTAGATGGTTTGCTTTGACATATCAGTGGTTTGAGCTGAACTTCGGCTTGGAAGTAACGAGAGTTGACAGTAAATATATATGTGTACAGGTGTTTATAACGCTACTTATAAAGTTTATGTTATCGCCATTAGAAATATATATATATACACATAACGTTATATAAAATAAATAGATAAATAAATAAAATAAAGAAAATAAAAAAATTGTAGTAGTGATGCACTGAGGATTGACTTATCAGCTCGTTAAGTCAGTCCTCGGCGCATCACATTGCTTGCATCCGATTTCGCCATTGGTAAAATTATAAGCATGAAAAAGTCTTGTACACATTTATTCATTTATAGACATAGGACCAGAAAAGTGAAAACAAATAAAATCGGTGAAAATACGAGGGGAGTTCAATAAGTTCGTAAGACTCGGTATTTTTCTATAAAACTCAAGATTTCTTTTTTCATTTTTGTGCAGTGTAAACCTTTGTCAGTTGAATGATAACAGCCGTTCAATCAACACGTACATTTTTGCTCTTACTTTCTGTTTGAAAACCTATACACATAGCCAAAAATGGAAAGTCAGAATATTGAGTTCAGAGCAGTCATAAAGTTCCTCACTAAAGAGGGTGCAAACGCCAAAGAAATCCATCTGCGCATGGCTGATGTGTATGGTGATAGTAGCCCAAAGTATTCCAAAGTGGCAAAGTGGTCAGCAGAAATTAAACGTGGGCGAGACTCCTTAGAAGATGACCCCAAGGCCAGGTCGCCCTGCTGATGTCATCAGCCAGGAGATGATCGACCGTGTTGAGAGACTTGTGCTAAACGATCGCCGACTCAAAGTTGCCTAACTTGCTTCAGAATGTGGTATTTCTAATGGAAGTGTTTACACTATAATCCATGAACATTTCTTACAGCTATATATATAGTCGGCTGGTATATGCATACATGTATATGTATACACTTTGCCACTATCGTTTTCAATTCCCACCAAGATTTGGCCCGGATCACCTGACAAGACTCCTTTGTATAGCTAGGTGTTTTTTTTCTTATTTGGTACTGTTTATAGTTATGTTATGAATATGTTCGCTTGCTGTCATTATTATGCTTATTTATATCTGTTAATGTATGATGTAGGGGGCGGGCCGTAACTAATGATGTGAGAACTTGTGGCCCAACCCCATTGCTTGTCACTTATAGCAATAAAATATGCTTAAACTTAAACTTTAACTTGAACATTTAGGCATGTCCAAAGTATCTGCCAGGTGGGTACCCAGAAACCTGAACATGCAAGATCGTCAGCAAAAGGTTGAGTCCAGAGTTGCACTAGCGGCTATTCGTGAGTGCAAGTTCGCACAGTTAAATCACCCGCCATACAGTCCAGACCTGGCCCCAAGTGATTATTATGAAGTCCCACTCGCGTGGAACGAGATTTCGGGACAATGATGAGCTCAAGGCTGCTACAGAGGCTTGGTTTGAGGACCAAACAGACAACTTTTATTTCAAAGGCATAGACTGCTTAACAGAAAAGTGGGCCAAATACATTGAAGTAAAGGGGGCTTATACTGAAAAATAATGTTGAAACCATCTTCCAATCTGTGAGTTAAACCCCGAGTTCTACAAACTTACTGAACTCCCCTCGTATATATGATTTTGGATAGAATAATATCATAGCAATACAATTGGTTTTTTTTATTTTATAGCAGTCGGAGGAAGCATCTCGAAGATATTCAAATTTAAGTGAGGTAGGGGTCAAGCGCTGGTGATGCAATTTCACCAGCTTTTCTGTGTACATGTAAAAGTGGAACCAACCAAAAACAGTCAGGAAACTACTTCTTATTAGAATAAAACATACCATGTAGCTTTAGGATGTTGGCATTGTTGACTTTTAGCCAGTTAAAAAACAACATTTAAGGTCTTTTAAGCCTACCTCTTTTGATAGTGCAATGGATAAACATGGTCTGGTGATAAATTACCATGACACCTAGAATGTATTTATTTCAATTATGATTCACAATTGTCAAATTGATGTTACTCTTATTGGAAACTATACGCAAAGATTATAAATCACTAATGGAAGTGATCAAAGCTAGATGTTGTGGCTCATAAATAAAAAAATGTTGTGTAAACTATCACATGAAGGAGGATAAATTTTCACGTCAAATAGTAATGTCTGCACGATGTAATGGATTCCAGTGGCAAAAGGGGACCTACAGCTTCTTTTTCAAAGGCCCATACCATGTGAAATTTTCATATCGGGATTAAAACATTTATGGAACTGCTAGAGTAAGGCTTATGGTACAAAGATCTATGCGTTTCCATGAAAAACATATAAATTTATTGCGAAAATATTTTTGTTGAAAATTTCATTTAAATGAAAATTGTAATAAAAAATGGATTTTCTGAAGGAAACATCTGGAAACCTGGACCTCAGATACACATTAACACAAATTACCAAATATTTAGACCATCAACTTGGTTATAATATACTACGTAAAATGCGGTAATTCACATGTACCAAAAAAAATTCTTTGCTCATTTTGCCAGTTGGAGTTATTTCCCTTGTAAGTCCTATGTCTATCATTTAACTATTTTTCCATCAAAGTTGCTAAATCATAGTAAATGAAGGATACGCATACCGTAGTTGCGCTGATTTTCGCGGAGTTCGATTATCATGGTTGTGAGTTAGTATGATGTATAACTGTCTGAGAACTTTCACTTCCGCGAAAAAATGCACAACTGCAGTATTAGATACTTCCTACCTGTCCTTAATCGTTATATCCTTTTGAAAGAATGGGGATGCTTGAGCCACGTGGCCTAGTAACCTTGCATTATCCGGACTGCACGTGAATTTGAGAGATTAACGGAACTATTCAATACCGAATACACACTACGCATTCAAGTGGGTATAGGTCTTTTCGGCGCCCTTGGGCGATCATAAAGATAAGATAAGATAAGATAAGATTTATTTAAAGTCGGCAAGTTTCATAACAATACAACATAAGCTCTTGATGAGCTTTTGAACCGACTACAAATTGTGCGTCATTTGTGCGTTCAATGCAAGTCCAAACATTGGACTTATATGGTGCGTATAGATTGATCCTTTTGTCGGCGTCGGAACTGTTTGTGGTCGAATGAGTAGCTCTTATTCACATTTATTTATTAGTGGAAACTGTATGTATGATTTTTTTGTTTGTTTTTTTTTTCTTCGCTATTCCCTTAGAAGTTTATACTGTCTCATTCTCTGTACGTATGCATTATCTAATTATTTATCCATCCATTATTAACTCAACTCACATACACATGGATCATGTATTGTCTTATATTGCCTATTCTTCCTGTTTAACGATTATCTGCATCCCCACCCGCCCCATCTCGTCATCATTCTTACACAAAGGTACTATTTTTGTGTCCATTATCTCACCCCCACTCACTCCCGACCGTGACTTGCTCAACAAAATGTAATTGTTAAGTGATAAACCATAAAACTGAAACTACCCTCTGTATACTTTCTTGTCAGTAATTGTATTCATAACTACCATGTTCAAATTGTACATATGCTTGTCATAACCTCATATATCTGTACAGACTTGAGTGTAATAAAGTATATGTTCGTTCATTCGTTCTTTCGTTCGTCTATCATTCTTTAGAATTCGTTTCAATACGTTAACCAATCGGAAAGTCTTCGCATAGCGTTCGTTAACTGGCGTTAGAGATAGCAGCTATCAGCTGATTTGCATATCTTGATCAGCTAATTTGCACATCAAGCGAAAGAGGACGACCTCAAGACACATCTTTGCAATAGTTTGCGAACTGTAGCGAATATTTGCGTATTGTAATGAACTGAATCCGACGCATGAAAGCAAATTATAACGATGTCATTGTTCAGAAAACGAACGGTATACGCTTGCATACGAATCAATACGAAGGGTAACTACGACAAGCGAATCCATGCGAATCATAGCGCTCCTAAATTTTATCCCCCGACCGAAAAGTCGGGGGATATAGCGATGAGCCTGGCGTCAGTCCGTCCGTCCGTAAACATTTTCTTGTCCGCTCTATATCTTGAATACCCTTATATATATGGAATATTTTCATGAAACTTCATAGTTATGTACAACAGGTCATGATGGTGTGTCGCGTACAAATATGGTAAGTAACTCTTGCCATTGTACTTTTTGAGTTATTTCCCTTTAGTGATTTTGGCAGATTCGTTTTCGCTCTGTATCTTGAACACCCTTTGAAATTTTTTCATGATACTTTACAGATACGTACAACAAGTCATGGCAATGTGTCGCGAACAAGAATGACAACTATGGCTTTCTGACTTTTTTAGTTATTTCCCCTTGATGGTTTTATGTGTGATTTTGTGTCCGCTCTATAACTTGAACACCTTTTGAAATATACTCATGATACTTCATAGATATGTAGAACAAGTCATGACGAGGTGTCGAGAATAAGAATGACAACTCTTGCTTTCTTACTTTTTGAGTTATTTCTCCTTGATGGTTCTAGGTGTGATTTCGTGTCCGCTTCCATAACTTGAATACCTTTTGAAATATTTTTATGATATTTCACAGATACGTAGAACAGGTCATGACGATGTGTCGCAAACAAGAGTGACAACTCTTGCTTTCTTACTTTTTGAGTTATTTTCCCTTGGTGGCTTTAGCTGTGATTTTGTGTTTGCTCCATTACTTGAATACCCTTTGAAATGTATTTATGATACTTCACAGTTATGCAGAACAAGTTATGACAATATGTCTGATACATGAATGACAGCTCTGTCATTCATACTGTCAGAATTATTTCCCTTTGGGAGTTTGAGCTGCAGTTAGCAGTCTCTGCTTTATATCTGTATAACCCTGGCTTGCTCCACAATTTTAATACCCTTATAACTTTAAGAATATTGATGATCATGTCATGATATGTTATCAGAACGCGACCGTGTTTCCATGCAAAGCGTCCGTAGGTATAGTGACAGTGCTTAAACTTACCTGTTTGCAAACCCTAGTTCTAATAACGAGTCGCATGTTTTTTAGCTTCTTATTTCTGAAACAGCTCAACTCATTCTGAATAACTATATCAATATACCTGCTATCAATAAGGATAGCTTCAGTTGGGTATGTAGCCAAACCGGGTAAGATGTCACGTCGCAAGTCGCAGAATTTTATTCCAGATCCTCTCAAACGCTCATTAATCTTGTCGATTCTTGGGTTGTCAGAGCCACAAAGAAGTGCATCAAATTTTGAATTCCCGCCTTCATAAACTGAAACACAAAAAGAGCACCACTAGCGGGCCAATTTACGTCCGTTTCACTATTTTACAATAGGAAAAATAATTAAAGGAATGGGTCATTAAATTGTTTATTTATGAAATTTCAAAACCTTCCACAATGTAAATTCAATCCCAAGGGTCTGCATGGTAACACAAGCAGAAATTTCCTTTCGTTGACTGGGCGGTGCTGTTAGGATGTCAAAATCGAGCAATCCATATGAAAAATCGGTAAAGCAGCATGCTCATGAGTTGTTACGCATAATTGGCAGATTGAAAATGCCCAGTAAACACTATCGGTCATCGCAAATGATAAACAGTTTCCATACAGGCACACTACGTCAAAACGACGTCGGAGGAACGGCGAAGCAACGTTATGACGCTTTATTGACTTGTTTAGACGCTGTCTGTATGCTGGGTTGAAAAAAAAAGAATATTGTTGTGCTATCTCCGATCATTCCGTACCTTTTGTAAAGGTGAGCTTTGTTCTGCGCGAGTGAGCATGAAATTATTACCGCATTATACCTTTTTAGAAAATATACTCGCCGAAGATAAGGTCAGAAAAAAGCACCGCCCAGTCAACGAAAGGAAATCGAGGAGGGTGCAAATATCACAGTATCCGAACTACATGTACAATCTCTTCCGGTTTTCATAGCTTTGAATCGAGAGTACAAACATTCGCTTATAACCAGTAGTCGGAAATCATTATGTTTTGAGATTTTATCCGGAATCTGCTGCGTCATTTATAGCTATTCAGCTTCGAAAATGTAAAGAGGTAAGTTTAATATAATTTGCTCTTCGGTCTTTTACTTTATTACCCTGTACAATGTCGTGTATGGGTGGGTAGTAATTGGTACAGTATTCAAATCGCCCTTGGCATGATTCTTAAACCATTTTGAGCATTTTCTTACATGTTTTGTAAACAATCTTTAGAATAAACGGAAGGCGTTATCAATCTACAGTTTGTTAGTTTTGATAAAAGAATGATAGCTAAGTTTTGCACGACACAATCTCGTGTTAAATTAAGCTGTTCGGAAAAAAAATCTGCGACGGCAAGGAGTTTTTCATTGTACAGGGCAATAAAGTAAAAGACCGAAGAGAAAATTATATTAAACTTACCTCTTTACATTTTCGAAGCTGAATAACTATAAATGACGCAGTAGATTCCGGATTAAAACTCAAAACATAATGATTTCCGGCTACTGGTTATAAGCGAATTTTGTACTCTCGATTCAACGCTATGAAAACCGGAAGAGAGGGTACAGTGCGTTCGGATACTGTGAATATGATACTATTTATAGTGTGGAAACCTAAGCTGAGAGTTAAAACTTTACCGTCTGGTACTGTTAGGAAGTCCTCGCTGTTCTGTCTGTCTGAAAGTAAGATATCAAAATCTCTTCATCAAAGTAGCCAACATAAACACAAATGCAGTGCTAAAACCAGTGTAGATTGATAATAAGAAACCACCAGGAAAAGAAGGTACTTCGCTTCCTGATATGTTTTGCTATTGAAAATAACATTTGAAAATAGGTAAAAAAAAAAAAAGAATAATAATAAAACGTTTCATGTTTGTCGTATCACGTGTTATATTGATGTCTTTTTTTTTGGGGTCTGCTGTATGAGTGGCTTTTTGCAATTTGTTTGGTTGAACCATTACAGAAGCTGAGGGTGAGAGTTTCGATCCAGTAAACGAGTTTAAGACCCCACTAATTTATACCTGACCGTTCCAAGGCGGTACCTCTGTTGTGGTTCATTATTGTTGCTTGTTCTTATTGTCTATGCCAGTGAGTTTGTTCACCTGTTAGTTGGAGTAGTGGGCTAACTGACCACTTTCTGGAAAAGAGCAGTTCATTCGGTTTACCATACATGCCTGTCGTGAACTGCTGTCAATTAACGTCTATTCCGCTTTCCCTTTTGCTTTTGAGGGTAGGATATGGGATCTATAAGCATTAGTGCCTGATCATTGCCTATTATTTTACTTCACTAGATGTTCATTTCTCAAGTGAAAAGTCGGATTCTTCGCCGATCATGTAGTTTGAGTTTGAGGGCCGCTAGTCTGTCCACACAAGTCGGAAACGTTTGCTCTTGAAAACAAAGTGATTTTTGGTATTTTGGTGTCCCCACCACTACCCCACCACTACCACCACACCAATCCAGACCGTCATGTATGAGCAAAACCATCGAGGCATTAAAACAGACAACTAGGTCTGTTTATGTTTGTTTTTTATATGTTTTCTATTACGAAAAAAAATGTATTTACGTAAACTGCTCCTGGAAATCACGACCAGCGTTTGAAATTGTCCACATAAAACCAATTGCGGAGTATCTCGTAAACAGACCAGACAATTTCTGCTTGTTTGATGATGACGTAGAAAAAAAAACTTGACGTTAGTACCAATTTCTTATAAGTGGAATACGACAAAACCAAGTATTTCTGTTTTCATAGTAAAGACTATATATACTTTAGCCTAATGCCTTCCTCTTTAGCACGAAACAAACGCCGTCTACTTCTACGACGTCGTGAAGATGTGATATGTATCAAAATGCGTGCTGTCAGGAGGACTATAAAGCATTGCTATTCTATTCTTCCAATCTCTATGCATTACGCGTGTAGAGTGACAGGTTGCAGATTCGTACAGGTTGCAGATTCGTACACTTGGAGTTTTAGGACCTCTACTGCAAGCATCATGTCAATTTAAAAGAAATTAATTGCCTGACTGTTGAAATCAACTGCGGTGCCCGTCATTTTCAGTGCACGCTCGCGCGTGATCTGTAGATTTCAGTCGCTGCAGACGATTTTGTCTGACCGTTATGGCTGTAGCCTCTCCCATGCGGCAGTTTGGTTTCATGACCGAGGAGTACAATTTCGAAGTCAACAGTTTATTTAAACAACAGATGTTGAGATAATTATCCATCTTTAAGTTACATGTATTTACATTAGCGCAAAATTTCACGAATATGTTTAAATTTCCATTTCAGAGCCAAGTCCCGCTCGCTGACTCATTCTATTCTGTTCCGTTACGCTTACAGATGTTGTCGGTAATCCGTAATACCAGCTGTTTTGAAGTGCTCCAAAACTTAATTTCTAACTGACAGAAGGTCTTGAAGTTTTGCACAGCTCAGTAAAATAGATTGTTTTTGATCAAAATAATGTTGTTTCATGTGGCTTGTGTGTTCTTATGTCAATATTGCGGTGTACGAATCTGCAAACTGTGTCATGAAAAAATCACCTTCTTTTCCGGCAGCTGACTAATGATAGCCCCCGAGCCGGGTACCAAAGCAGGATCTAATTATAGCTTTTCAAAACAAACAAAAAATGTGTATTAGGTTGACACTGACACACAAAACGGTGATTCTCACATGTAAGAAAAATACAGTAAAAATACATGTAAAACTGTACGAATCTGCAACCACTCACTCTATTGACGTTAACATGACTTTTCAGTTGCCGTTGAACTTTCTCTTTCTTCTAATAAAACAATAAAGAGAAAACGTCTCAGAAAAAAATATATTTTTAATTTCGGAGTGGCTATTGCCAGTCGACTGGCAATAGCGCTTTTACGTTAAAATCGCTATTGACAGTTGACTGATAATAGTGATTTTCACGTTAGTCGCTACTGCCAGTTAACTTGTGGCAGCGCAAATAACATTAGAAACGCTACTGTCAGTTTCTTTAAGTTTTGGTCCAAGAAGGACCGATTCTTTTTATCAGCAAGCTTCCTTCTTTGATTCCTAGGAGCGGCTGTAGTGTAGTGGATAACACTCCGGACTACCAATCCAGGGATCGCAAGTTCGAACCCCCGCTTCCCCGGTCTTTCGGATGAGACTTTAAACCGAGGTCCCGTCTCCATATGACCTCGTTGTTGGTGGGACGTTAAACCCGAGTTCACTCACTCACTCACTCTTTGATTCTATTGTTGCACCTTCATTTATGTATGAGTTACTGATTGCTAAATACATTTGCAATATTTTTACAATCCTTCTAACTTCAAAGTCAATGAGTGGCCATGATTTCATATAATTTTATTCCAAGAAAAGATAACAGGAAGAAGTGAGCCGCGACACGAGAAAACCAACAATGTGGTTGTGCGCCCTGCGCAGATTCATATCAGCCAGGGCATCTACTTAATATGATCAGACTCTTCGCTTAGCTCTTGAAGGCTAGCTAAGAGTCTAAGCTATCTTCGTGCGGACAGACAAGACTCTGATCAGACTGGGCGGATGCCCAGGCTGATCTGAGTCTGCGCTGGGCGCACAACCACTTTGTTGGTTTTCTCGCGTCGGGGCTCAAGTGATCTTACTGCTTGTATTGGATAAGCCGTGCATCTCTGCGGTCTTTTCGGAGTCTTCCCTGTTCAACAGTCTACCAGTTTGGTAGACTAGACAGAGTAAAAACGGACCATCTGGTCAGTATGTGCAGATGCGTAGGCTGGGATGCTTATAATGACGCTTCTTAGTGTCATGATTAGGCGATGGTCTCCCTTAAGTACTGAAGATGTCAGTTACTAATCCCCGTTCTGATCATCCTACTATAGGCCTAAACCCTAACGGATGTAAATTGCCCCGCTCAGGGGAGTTTTTGATATGCTAAGTCAGAGGAAATCAGGAGTTCCCGCAGAAAATCACATGTCCTTTCGAGTGCAGACTCTCTGGCCTCCGAGCGAAAAAAGTAATAATGATCATTAGCCCGTTTAATTAGCCCGTTTAATCACTTGCCATGGGGCCGGGTCTAATTTTAGTATGATTTGCATACCAATCCCATAAACAGTTTTTTTCAGTTATGACAGATGAATCGCTTGCGTGTTTACGGCCCTTTCAATAGCATTTCAGTCATGTCGAGCAGATGGATGGCTGATAATGAAAGTTTGTGTGTAGTGGACCCCCGGTAACGATTGAAAAGAAATCCACTTCCATCGGGATTCAACCCAGACCGCTACCTTAGCAGGCCAGTGATTAGCCCATTGAGTTATCGAGGGTCCTCAGTAACACAACGCCACAGTGCCTTACTATGCAGCTGTAAACTTTAAGTAATATGCAATATTTTAATCTTTAAATTTATTATTAAGAAATGTGGGAAAATTCTAAAAATACCAACTAACTGTCAATAGCAATTTCACGTTAAAATGGCTATTACCACCCGACTGGCACTAGACCTCTCCTACTAGAAACTAAAAAATATACCGGAAAACATTCGTAGACATCATTGGAAAGGTCTTCAGACCTTTCCACTGTGTTCACTTTACAAGCAGGGCATTTTAATCGGGTTCTGCATTATTATTCCCAAATCTGTCATCGCCGGCTTAGAAAAAATCGATGAAGCTATGTCCAGTCTAAAATCACAGAGCTTGTTATGGTACGCTAGGTAACATTATTTATTGCAATGTTCACTGTCTTGAACAACGTACGGCGTATTATTTTCTGTTGAGCATTGCACATTTTTACTAATATCAAACAACGAATGCACTTTTTTTTTGTAAATATGAGTTGCCGTACTACATCTTGTTAGCAAAACTAAAACTAGACATCAGCGTTTCATTCCCCAAAAGGTATTAAACCATCAATAACGATAAAGATGATGCGCCGTACCTTAGTTAACATTAAGATTTGCAGCTGGGTTTAACTTTCTCTCTTTTTTCAAGTTTTATGCATTATTCATATTTGCAAATAAGAATTGTTTCACCTGATCTTATAAGTAAGCTAAACGGAAATCATTTCTCTTTAGCCAATGAAATGCAACAGCCATATAAAAAATGGTAAAATTTTGTACCTCGGCGCACACATTTGCTTGCTTTTATAGCTTCCTTCTTTTGGGCGGACATGTAACATAACAAGTGTTGTGTTATTACCACCCCTTATTGACCCATCGGGCTAGGAGACTCATGGAGGCCCGGACATGGAGCTAGGAGCGTCTTATTTCCTACCAGCAAGTCAATGACTTGCCCACTGCCTATGATATAAACAATAAGACCCAAAGAGCCAAATTAGTTGGGCGTATTCCTAATCTACAAGGACGCCCTTAATCTAGCTGTTTTACCAAGCTGAGCAGGGCTTGCTCGGGTATTACCGGTAACACTTGACTCAGATTCAAGTTCTTTCCTGGCCGTAGCGAAACTCGGTCTGGCCACAGACTTTCGTTTCTCCTTCCGCTGATTCAAGAAGGGCAGTTGTCAGTTACTGACGGAAGTATGTGCACTTAGTACTGGTTAACCGCTTAGGAGGTCTAAGCCTGCCCAGGAATAGTGTGGTTAGGTAAACTGACCGTCCCTACATGACCATAGCTGTTTACCGTGGACGTTAAGCATCAAATCAAATCAAAATCAAATCCTGGCCGTAGACTTAATCTATGAAGTCTTCCGCCCAATGATGCTGTGTTCACTGGTTTTGTTTAATCTTTAACCGATCCTTCGTGAGGAAGTTGAGATTGCAGTAGCAATGAGAAGTCTGCGGAGTTGATAATATACGAGCTGAACTTGTTCCAGCTGGCGGGGAGACTATGAATGATGTTTAACAGAGATTTGTAACAAGATCAGGAGAACAAGAGAGTGACCTACCCCATGAACTCAGTCACTGATTATTAAACCCCCTATATAGGGCAACCTACAGCTCTGCCGAAATTATAGAACCATCAGCCTTATCAGTCATTCGAGCAAAGTCATAAGGATAGTCATCTTGAACAGGCTTAAACCCCAAGACGAACAGATAATTGCTGAAGAACAGGCTGGGTTTAGAGCCTGAAGAAGTACCACAGAACAGATCTTCAACCTCAGAATCCTGTGTGAAAAATACATCAAGCATCAGCAAAACCTATTCCATGTCTTCATTGATTAAAAAAATCCTTCGACATGCGGTATGGGCCACCATGCGGAAGTACAATTTATCAGTGCAAATCTAGTTCGCACCACTGAGCAGCACTACGACAAAACTACAAGTGCAGTCCAGATGAATGGCAGCAAAGGAGAATAGTTCATACGAACAGTTTGAGTTAGGCAAGGATGTCTCCTGTCACCCACCCTCTTCAGCATAAAGGTGTCAGATGGAGATAGTGCTGAGGAGACGAATCGAATGACAAACAGCGCCAATGGCATCCAGAGGGAGATCAAGGTAAAACGCAGAAGCAGTGTACCATAACAGGCTTCAAATACCTTGAAGCTTTTGTCTCAAATGATGGCTCAAAACCGAAAGTTCTCTCTAGGACTGCACAAGCTACGACAGCTTTAACAAAGCTGAAGCCAAGTTGAAGAGATAGAAACATCCCTCTTGGATCAAAGGTGGAAATGATGCGTTTCCTTGTCATTTCCGTTTTTCTGTATGTCTGTGAATCGTGGACCTTGACAGCAGAGTTAGAGGAAAGAATGCAGGCTTTTGAGATGAGATGCTACCAATGGTTACTGAACATTTTGTACAAGGACCACATAACCAATGAGGCGGTTCTCAGATTGGATAATAAAATGAACTCCTGACCATCGTGAATAAACGGAATCTAAGGTGGTTTGGCCACATCTCAGGGTCTTCTGGTTTAGGAAAGACGAAGCTACAGGACACAGTGAAAGGAAAAAAGAAGAAGCGGTAGACAGAAGGAGAGGTGGGAAGACAATATTAAACAAGTAGCCCAAAGGGCAACAATTGCTAACCTGAGAGACATTGTAAACCTACAGGGATATTTAAGATGCTCAAGGGCAGCTAACTCCACAGTCAGTGGTCCAATCAGGCTGAAAATTAAACCCATCCAAAACATTATGTATGCCCTCATTTAATATATGCAAGTTTAAAAAGTATCCGATCAAGAGCACAATAGACAGAGCTGTCAAGGGCAGCTAACTTCGTAGTGGTTGGCCTGATTTGGCCAAAATTTAAACTTGTTTAAGATATTATGCATTTCCTCATTACCTGCAAGTTTGAAAAGGATCGGATCAGTAGAAACCAAGAAAAAAGTGGCGACATTGATTTTTTGGATGCTCATGGCAGGTACTCCATAGTCAGTGGTGGGATCTAGCCGAAATGCTAACTAATCCAAGCTTTTATGCATATCCTCATTACCTGCAAGTATGAAGAGGATCCAATGAAAAATGAAAATGTGATGACATTGTTTTCTCCATTATAAGACTATGGGATTTTTTTTTCAAACGCTCAAGGGCAGCTAACTCCGTAGTCTGTGCTCGAATCCGGCCAAATTTCAAACTCATCCAAGCTCTTATGTATGTCATCATTACCTGCAAGTATGATAAGGATCTAATCAAAACCCTTGATTGCAGCACCCTGAAAGTCAAACTTGCTCGAGATATTTTCATGCCCTACATTTGTGTGAATTTATTTTAAAATCCATTGAGAAATGTAGGTGCTAGAGCGATGACAAAGTTTTTCTAAAAATAGCCACAGTGACCTTGACCTTGGGCACAGCATCCTGAAAGTCGAACATGCTCGAGATATTGTCAATACCCTACATTTGTGTCAAGTTATTTCAAAATCCATCGAGAAATGAAGGTGCTAGGGCGCTGACAAAGTGTTTCTAAAAATAGCCACAGTGACCTTGACCTTGGGCACAGCACCCTGAAAGTCGAACTTGCTCGAGATATTGTCATGCCCTACATTTGTGTGAATTTATTTTAAAATCCAATGAGAAATGTAGGTGCTAGAGCGCTGACAAAGTTTTTCTAAAAATAGCCACAGTGACCTTGACCTTGGGCGCAGCACCCTGGAAGTCAAATTTGTTTGAGATATTGTCATGCCCTACATTTGTGTGAGGTTGATTTAAAATCCGTTGAGAAATGTAGGCGCTAGAGCGATGACAAAGTTTTTCTAAAAATAGCCACAGTGACCTTGACCTTGGGTGCAGCACCCTGAAAGTCAAACTTGCTCGAGATATTGTCATGCCCTACATTTGTGTGAAGTTATTTTAAAATCTGCTGAGAAATGTAGGTGCTAGAGCGCTGACAAAGTTTTTCTAAAAATAGCCACAATGACCTTGACCTTGGGCGCAGCATCCTGAAAGTTGAACTTGCTCGAGATATTGTCACGCCCTACATTTGTGTGAAGTTATTTAAAATCCGTTGAGAAATGTAGGCAATAGTGCGATGACAAAGTTTTTCTAAAAATATGTGATGACATTGTTTTCTCCATTATAACACTATGGGTTTTTTTTCAAACGCTCAAGGGCAGCTAACTCCGTAGTCTGTGCTCGAATCCGGCCAAATTTCGAACTCATCCAAGCTCTTATGTATGTCATCATTACCTGCAAGTATGATAAGGATCTAAGCAAAAACAGTTGAGAAAACGTGATGAGGCCATTTTCCCCATTATAACCCTATGGGATTTTTTTCAAACACTCAAGGGCAGCTAACTCCGTAGTCTGTGCTCTAATCCGACCAAATTTCGAACTCATCCAAGCTCTTGTGTATGTCATCATTACCTGCAAGTATGATAAGGATCTAATCAAAAACAGTTGAGAAAACGTGATGACGCCGTTTTCCCCATTATAACCCTATGGGGGCTATCTGTTGCCATGGAAACCAGAGTTCTGAGCTGATCGGCACCAAAACCTAATGCAGCTTTTCCCCCACCCAAATGATGCTTCAGATAAAATTTGATTGCGATCGGCCCACTGGTCTCTGAGATATTTATGTTTGAAAGTGTTGACGCACCCACGCACCCACGGACGGACGGACGACGGCTCGACTCCCATCCTATAAGCTCACCTCTGAGCCTTCGGCATAGGTGAGCTAACAATCGGAGCGCCGCTCGGTCAATTCCGTGAATTCGCGGAATTGGCCGAGTGGTGTTTCGATTGTATTAAACAGTGGACAGGGCTGGATTTTGCCAGTTCGCTCGGAGCAGCTAAAAACAGGACAAGGCGAAAAAGGGATTGTTGCGAAGTCATCTGTTGTGCCCCAACGACCTTGCAAGGTTGATGGATAAGATGTAGTCTACTTTGTATTAGCGGTACGTATGCAAGTTTTTGCAACCTAAACGCAGTTGGTTAAAAGAAATGGGTAAAATAGAACAAACACCATTAAATTGCAAATAAGATCCATGACCATTGTTACTATTACCTCCATTGACTAGTAACAATCGCGCACCTGGTAATGAGACCTTTCAGATCCATACCGTTTCTAGGAGCCCTGGTAGCTCTGTAGGTTAAGGGCTACTGATCTAGCCGTCCCGGGTTCGAGCCCCGCTACTGGGCCGCTAAAGGCGATAATCTTTCTAACCGTGAACGGGGTTCCATTGCATACAGCGTTTCATTATCACCCTCCCATCGTCCTGATATGAATAAAATACTGTTCCAATGGACGTCAGCCAACCATCCATATCGTTTCTGCTTTAGGAAGTGATTGGCTGTTGTATATACAGTAATGAGGGTAATGTAAATGACTGTCATTACGGTTTTAAGCATTTTTTATGACCATTAGTTACATCTGATTTGCAGTTACATTATACGCAGCAGACGCTTCTGACGAGGTCCTGGTTGAAAACCGGCCTCTAAACTGTATAAGACACTGCAGCAGACCTTTCTATAGGGTTCTTTTTAAAGAAGCCAACTTGTCTCCCTTTTACGTTGAAAAAAAACAGTGTAATCAGCACAGGGGGTTTAGTTAAACAAATCTACTTTGTGAAAAAATATACTCGGGGAAAACTTCCTGTAGACATATACTGCTCAAAATAAGTAAGGGATATTAAGACATTTAAGGCAGCAGAAGTAAGGAAAATAGGTAAATGAATATTGAACTGTAATAATTCATAAAACAAATATTCAAAGAGACCCTCAATATGAATACTGAAACGATTAAGCTTGTCACGTGGCCTAGAGTAAAGGGGTCGATACCCAAATTTCACACGAATCCAGGGCAGCAATGGCTAATAATTTTTATGCAAACTTTGTTAAGACAGAAGCCTAATGCCTCAGTTAACAAGATACAGATACTTTTTGCATGCGGTTTTATCACAGGAGAAAATGAGAGGCGTAAAAGATACCATTGGGAGGTGTATTGTCTCTCATATGGTATTTTAAACATTTGTAACAGCCCTACACCTTAAATAATGCAATAAAGCCTATCAAAGTGGGTGTTTTCAGTTTGGAAAATTATGGAGAATTTTATTATCAACAGAATCTGAGGGTCCAAATGATTTTTTTTTCACCGATGTGAAATTGAGGTGTAGACCCCATAGTCCTTTATGTGCTGCTCTAAGTCACATGACCTGCTGTGACTGTTTCTGTTTTAGGTGAATATTGTTACTTGAATAGTGTTCTGTCAATATACAACAATAAACTAACCCAGCAATTATTATTAATTTTTGTACATGCTGAGCAGTATAGTTCATTAAAATATATAAAAAAATAAAAGGAAAGGTTAAAATCCATGCATTCCTACAGGAGATAGATTGCAGACAAGAAGGTACGCCGACGCTGACGCCGACGCCGACTCGATCTGCACCAAAAACAATATGCCCCCCTCCCCCCCACCCCCCCCCCCCCCCACCCCACGGGGGGACGTGAATATTTGATTCATCCTCATAAGAAAGTCATGCAGTGAGTAGTCATGCAGTGAGTCACAAAGGAATGAACTTTTTCATTTTATGTTGTTGACGAGAAATTTGAAAGATTTGGTTCTGTAGTATTCCACTTTAAGTTGTTTACGTTTACGCGTGAAACTACGTACTTGATTTCAACAACAGCTAAAATTCATATGCATATTATTAGCTTTCCTGGTCCATTTTCACAGCTGTATGTCTTCGAAAAATAACGTACCCTTAGTGATGCAAAGGAAAAATATAAGCAGCTTTGACGACGTACTGTTGCCCAGTTGTTTTCAATGCACTTCTTTTGACGTTACGTCGCACATGACATGGTGTAATAACTGATTTATAATTTATCCATTGGCACATGAATATTTTGAATAAAAAAATAAATGTAATAACTGATGTAAAAACTAAAGAGTTTATGGAGTGTATATTGTTACCTGCTGATTTTGGTCTTTTGCTTTTCTTGCCATTTGTTGTTTCTTGAAAGGCCATGAATTTATCGTACGCCTCAATGTCTTCCACTGTGTGTTAAAAATCATGGAGTGAAAAGGAAAGATAATATATTACTATACTTAGTTATTCATATTTTAAACATAAACCAAAGTTCACAGAGAGAGAGAGAGACAGAGAGAAAGAGCGAGAGACTCGCCGATTATCAAGAAATAACGCGTCACCTCAGCGGTACGCGCATGCACCGTGACGGTGAAAAAATGTCTATTCCCAAGTATTTGAAAGGTGATGGCCGAAGATGACTTTAACCGTTCTTCAGTGTCACTAAACTCCAAAAGTTGAAAGAAAAAAAGGTAATGGGCAGGCCTCGCAGTTTTGGCGTCTAATCTAAGGTGACGACAAATGAGCCGCGACGCGAGAAAACCAACAAAGTGGTTGTGCGCCCAGCGCATACAGATCAGCCTGGACATCAGCCCAGTCTGATCAGAGTCTTCACTGTCTGCATGAAGGTAGCTTAAACCCTTAGCTGCTCTTTAAGCGCTTAGCGAAGAGTCTGATCAGACTGGGCAGATGCCCAGGCTGATCTGAGTCTGCACTTGGCACGCAACCACTTTGTTGGTTTTCTCGTGTCGCGGCTCAATATTCAGGCAAATGAACGTAACAGATATTTTGAACCATGAACTGAAATGCTAGGTTTTGTTACCATGATAAAGAAAAAACAGGAGACTATTGAAAAACTGCGCCACTGCAACGAAGAAATTATTTAGATTTCCGATAATTTGACGTTTGTGTCTGATCTTCAATGTTACTGTCCTAGTTGTCGGGTGTTCGGTGAACCTGAACTACTCAGGTTGGTCCAGGATTGTGTTTTGACTCGGAGTTCGGAATAAAGACTGGAGTTCGGACTAAAGACCGAGTGCAACCTAGGTTCGGTAGACTCGGAGTTCGGACTTAAGATTGGGTCCAACATGAGTTCGGCAGACTCGGAGTTCGGACTAAGGATGGTCCAACATGAGTTCGGCTGACTCGGAGTTCGGAAAAGACCGCGTCCAAGCTTGGTTCGCCGGACTCGGAGTTCGGACTAAAGACCGAGTAAAACCTAGGTTCGGTAGACTCGGAGTTCGGACTAAGGACCGAGTCAAACTTAGGTTCGGCAGACTCGGAGTTCGGACTTAAGACTGGGTCCAACATGAGTTCGGCAGACTCGGAGTTCGGACTAAGGACCGAGTCAAACTTAGGTTCGGCACACTCGGAGTTCGGACTTAAGACTGGGTCCAACATGAGTTCGGCAGACTCGGAGTTCGGACTTAAGACTGGGTCCAACATGAGTTCGGCAGACTCGGAGTTCGGACTAAGGACCGAGTCAAACTTAGGTTCGGCACACTCGGAGTTCGGACTTAAGACTGGGTCCAACATGAGTTCGGCAGACTCGGAGTTCGGACTAAAGACCGAGTCCAACCTAGGTTCGGCAGACTCGGAGTTCGGACTTAAGACTGGGTCCAACATGAGTTCGGCAGGCTCGGAGTTCGGACTAAAGACCGAGTCCAACCTAGGTTCGGCAGACTCGGAGTTCGGACTAAAAGCTGAGTCCAACCTAGGTTCGGCAGACTCTGAGTTCGGACTAAAGACCGATTCCATCCTAGGTTCGGCAAACTCTGAGTTCGGACTTAAGATTGGGTCCAACATGAGTGAGGCGGACTCAGAGTTCGGAGTAAGGACCTTTGGCAGACCCAGAGTTCCGACTAAAGATCGGGTCCAACATGAATTCCGCAGACTTGGGAGTTCGGACTAAGCATCTGTCACTACTTTAACACAACAAATGTGTATTGACCAAATTTTCGGGGAATGGGGAGGGGGAAGTTGGCAGTAATGTAGAAATTAATACTTCTAATCTAGATTTGGCAGCATCTGATTAGACAGATCTATGATTGTAAACCACACCAGCCATTTCCTCCAAATCGATATTAGACCATATATACAAAGATAGACTGGGGCTATACATCTGGTATAAATCGTGATTTTCGCTTAGGATCATAGCAACATTTTTAAAAGTAGTTAATGATTTATAGCAGCTGTATAGCCTAAGTCTAAATTTTGCCTGAGTAGGAATATGCATGCATTTTGCACTCTGTGAAATCGCCCTTTCACGTCAGCCTACGGATATATTAGCCTCAGTTTCCAGCTGGCACCGCAGGGAGGCGTGACTATGACTTGTTACAATTAAACACGTGTGGGTTTATATATAATATATATATCCTCACAAATTTCAATGTAACCATTTACCAGCCATTTTTAATATATCTATTTATTTTGATTTTTTTTAACTTTATATCTCTTTGTCTCTTTTCTTTCTTTTCTGTTCTATTTCTTTTTTTAATGGTTATCTTTTATACATTTTTTATATTTCTCTTTTTTTATCTTTTCTTTTTCTCTCTCTTCTTTTTCAAGTTTAATAGATTTACAAATAAACATGAGATAACCCATTAATGACTAATGGACTCTTCTAACACGCATTTCAGACATTTTAATTACATGTTTTTGTCAGAATTTCTGGAAGTTAATGTGAACAGTGCAGGCTCTGATCGGACATCGCGTTCACAGACAAAGTCAAAGATCCAATTAAGGGAACAATGCAGCCAGAACTAAAGATGTCTTTTCACACCTGTTCTATAATCTCGTTAACAGCACACGATTAACTGGTGTATTAAGAGCAATAAACAAGGTGATTATCACAAGGTGTCATTTCAGATTAAGGGACGAGTATTATGAGGTGTGGTGGGGGGGGGGGGGGGGGGGGGGGGGGCGGATACATTTTCATATGAGTCACCAACATTTTTCCGACCCTCCCCCTCCCCAGTCTCACCAGAATTTTTTCCGACTCCCCCCCCCCCCCCAGATAGGTGACAATATTTTTATGCCCCCCCCCCACCATCTCAACTCCCCAACTACCCACCACACACACAACCCTTCACACACACACACTGTATTACCTTTATTATGTCTGACCGACCTCAAGTAAAACCTGTATGAAACACAAAGAACATTTTCTTACTCTGAAAGGTTGATAAATCATGCAGATTTATGGTCTTTAAATTTCGTCAGCATATTTTGATATATTGAACTTTCCTTTTTTCTTATGGGTATCCATAAAGATGTTTGTTGAATGTTCAATAAAACTATTAATTATAGTAATGGAGAGAGAGGGGGGTCTGGGGGCGCAGCACCGAGAAGCCACAAGTTTGCTAATGACAAGGCAACTGGAGAGCTGATATCACAATTGCAGGCATTGAATTTAATCAAGAACAAAATCTTCTGCTCGACATGATTTCATAGACAACTGCATACTGTCCTACTTGCAAATTTATGAAAAATATCTTTTTTGGATTATAATAATGAAGCGCCCAAGTTTTGTGTGTCATTTCTATAAATGTCTTTAAGTGTGAGTTTAGAAGTAATGGAGGGGGTCTGGGGGGCTTTGCCCCCCCCCCCAGAAGGTGAGACATTTTTAAATAAAGAAGACTAAGGGAAGAATTCTGACCCCCCCAGTATGCCAAATAAAATATATGACCCCGCCCTGCTCCATGGCTTTTTGATTTCCGACCCTCCCCCCAGTACATCACCCAAAAAAATCCGACCCCCTTAAATGTACCCCCCCCCCCCCACCTGACAATAAATGACTCGTCCCTAAACATCGATAATCATACTTCGGCCAGCTAGTTGACAAAAAACGTATTTTCGTTTTCTTTTTTGTCCTATAAAATTTGATCATAAGACATAAGAATACTAATGATTAATGTAACAATGCAATTTTTATTTAACTGAGATAAATTATATAAGATAACATAAGAAAACGGACATTTTATATAATGGGGCGAAACGACAAGGGTCTAGGGGCGAAACGACCAGGCTCAGTTTTAGAGGCGAAACAACCAGGGGCGAAACGACTAGGGGGGAAATGGTTTGGGGGCGAAACGTCTTGTTACCGCCGCCAGGGGTAGTGCAACCGCTCTTCCAAAACTTTCGTTCTGACGAGCTTAAAAGAACCAAAACGCGCACATTTTCCCGGTTCTGCCCATGTCTTGTCATTCTTCTCCATCCAGAAAAGATTTCTGTGGAGTTTTGTCACTGTCACTCGTGTCGAAACAGTTTTCTGTAAACATCTGTCATGAAATAGCCTCGTTTCTCTAATTTCTTTCACTTGTGAATGGATGCTGGGAAATTAAAGACGACTCTGGCTGTATTAGACTCCTAGGATATCTGCAACTGCAACACTCACATCACAGGTCCAGCGGAATACCGGAGAGTTTCCCTCGGTGCTAGAACTGAGCATTCATTTTTATACACATAAGTACATGATAAAATTATCATAACGCACTTGTTTTGATCCCAGCTCTGATCTCAGCCCTCTGACAGTATCAGCACCAGAGAACGATATTGTGTTGTTTGTCATGTCTTGTCTTATATGTTTATAAATTTGCAGTTGCAGTGATAGTTGATTTAGTGTGTTCAGAGTTACGTTTTGCCAATTTTCTCTCTGTCTCTCTCTGTTTTGGCTGATTTCTACAGGCTGTTGATACAGTTTTCAAGCAATAAATCATTTCACCAATCAACTTGTCATTAATTGCTGTTCCTGCTTATTGGCGCAGTCCTCGCGCTTCGGGCTCGGGCCCATCTGGTCAACCCGGGCTGGGATCAAACAACCATGTAATTCTCTCTATAGGGTTAGCAGTCTCAGAGTTTGGACTAAAGAACGAGTGAAACCTGCAGGGTTTGGCAAATCTGGAGTCCGAACTTAAGATTGGTTCCAACTTGAGTTCTGCACACTGGGAGTTCGGACTTAAGATTGGGTTCAACATGAGTTCAGCCGACTCGGAGTTCGGACTAATGACCAAGTCCAACCTGGGATTGGCAAACTTGGAGTTTGGACTAAAGACTGGCAACAATATAGGTCAACTCCGGACTACGACCCATCCAAAGTATGAAAAGTGCCCCATACCACAATCATTGTATGTGACTTAGTCCGAACTCCGAACCTGCCGAAACCCAACATGGTCCTATTGTTAGTCCGAACTCCGACCCTATCAAACCCATAAAGGGCTCATTTTTAGTCCGAACTCCGAACCTGCCGAACCCAACATGGACTCACAGTTAGTCCGAACTCCGAACCTGCCGAACCCAACATGGACCCACAGTTAGTCCGAACTCCGAACCTGCCGAACCCAACATGGACCCACAGTTAGTCCGAACTCCGAACCTACCGAACCGACACACAACCCATTCTTAGTCCGAACTCCGAACCAACCGAACTCTTAATGGACCCACTTTTTTCTCCGAACTCCGAACCTGCCGAACCCAACATGGACCCACAGTTAGTCCGAACTACGAACCTACTGAACCGACAAACAACCCATTCTTAGTCCGAACTCCGAACCTGCCGAACTCATGAAAGACCCATTTCTTTATTCCGAACTCCGAATCTTTACACCGAACTCTGGGTCAAAACACAATCCTGGACCATCTTGGAACTACTGGGAACAGTGGCACCCTGACTGCTGGGCCAGTGCGCCAATAAAGAATTGCGAATGTATCATATGAAAATCTTTAGAAAGTTTCTAATCACACTACCCGCAAATTTCAAACTTAAAGAAAATATAAATATCGTCTCTTCCCTTAAGTCTATGCTTCAATAGCTCTCAAGGTATTTCCATAAATGAAAAAAACTTTGTTTAGTTCATTTTTTCACACACAAAAATCACAGGCTCGCATGAATCTTATTGTACCTCGGTTATCCTTTAGTGTCATCAGGCAAGTACATGTAGGAAGAATGATAGATGTGAGAAAATAAGCTCGTTAAATCCTAAAAGGATCAAGATCTACAGTGTTTGCCGTTTCTCATCCTCAAACCAAACGCTTCCATTTATACGGCTATACTTGCGCAAAAGAATCACTATCCTCAATGCCGTACTGCTCTAAGTTTGTGGGCTGCCACAGTCGCCAGGAGCCGCATTTGTTGCTGTTTATATTTTGCTGGATATTCAAAACGGTATGCGTTTTGAAACACTTTGCTATTAGGACCAGTCTAATCTGGGTCTGCACTATTTGCTCAGCCCTCTATGTCCCATTATTTAGATTTTTACGGAAATACAGCAAACTTACCTAATAAGGGTTTGACGTCACTAATGAGTTTCTTATGACCTTTGCTCTGTAATACTTCAATTAGCCTGTAAATTGTTGGATCGAGATCCAGTCTTTTTGACCAAATATCTATAAATCTGTCTGTATTGGTTTTCACTTCCTCGATCTCAGGTTGAGAGAGTCCTATTTTAGCAAGCAAACGGCCTTTTTCCTTTTCGCATCGGTTGAAATAATCAACGATACAGCTTCGAGTTTCTTCCCTCAGAATATTGACTGGCTTTTTCTTCCATCTCTCGTCTATCGTTTCATCGTCAGCCATTGGAGTGACTGGAATGGCACGATGCTAAGACATCTTTCTGTGGGATATGAAGGTATTAATTCATTGATAACGACTGAATTCTTCTACCTTGCTCTTTCGTCAAGTCGAAAAAAACTAGTGTAAGAAATTTCGGCTGAATACCTTAAAGGTATACTCCCTCGTATTTTATTACGAAATAATCACAAAATTAGGAAACTGGTTAGTTGTATGCAACACAATTAAGACTTGTACAAACAGTCTTCAGCGAAAGCATCTTTGTTACGGAGGCAGAGACGATATATCAGTGCATACTCTTGTTGAATATTCACGAATATTTTGTCGTCACAAGGCGTTTCAGCAAGCACACTTTGAATTTTATGATAGGTGGAGTAAATAACTTAACAATAGCATTAACCTCTAATCCGTGCACGTGAGTTCATTTCAGCCAATAACTGTCTGAAGGCGATTAAAGAAAGGTCTTGAAATTATTCATGATATAACTTTATCCTGATTAACAACGATTGCTGGGTGTATCCAGTCTTCATTTTTGGCGTGAATAGCGGACCGCTATTCCCGCCAATTTATTTATTTTCTTAAATTCTCCTACTTCCAGTGACCATCACAAATCATAAATTAGACTGATAAAAGTACTTTACAAGCGATCATTATCATGCCTAGGATATAGTTTTCCGTAAGAAATTTGAAAGTTAATAGATATATTGAGGCTATATATCTTTAAACAAACAGTCACTGGTCTTATAGATTCCCTATGCATACTTACAGCGAAAATTAGCGTCCTTTCCGAATGCACAAAAGAACTAGGTATACGACTATTTGTACCAAACTATTAAGGAAGTTAAAGGAAAAGGTGGGAAATCTTTACCTGTGTCATATGATAAAATAATAAAAGCTTCGCGTGATTGCACGTTTTCGTCTTCATTTCTTTCTTTCTAATAAAAGCATCGCAAACGACTGCGTGATACCCCGCCACTGCAGGCCTTTTTCACACACCGATTTTTCTAGATTTATTTTTTCTCTGTATAACCCCAGGGCAGCCTAACCCCAATGAACACGGATATAAGTATTTGTCATGACACTTCATTACTCTGGCTTCCGATAAATCACTTATCACTCTAATCAAATACAACTTAAGTGATTTTAAACATGTGGCCATGGGGCAGGGGCAGATAAACCCTAAAGGGTCAAATTTCAATCATCACAAGAAGCTTTTATTATGGTACTTCTATCATTAGATGTATATCTTTCTGAAAATCTGTTTCACATGAATTTATATTGATTTTATCATCATTTTATGCACATGTATAGCCCGGGGGCAGGGGGAGATAACTCCCATGGGGGTAAATTTGAGCATCACTGGAAGCTTTTATCACTCTGATCATTTGCTGTAAGTTTCAGAAAAACTGCTTCAAACTCTGATTTTAGAAGGAAATTTTTCATGAGTTTATACATGTATATAGTCCCAGGGCAGGGGCAGATAACCCCTGATGATAACATTTCTGTGCTCATACAAAGCTTTTGTTACTTCGATCATGTTTGTGAAGTTTCATCATGATACTCCATGTAGTAAAGGAACTAGAGGCCAGAAAACATTTTTTGTACATTGACAAGTGCCATAACTCTGTCAGAAATTATCGAAATTTGCCCATTAACAATCCCAAGCGAGACATTCTTGATACAAATGCATATGCAAAATTTGAAGGAAATCCGTTGATAAATGCTTAAGTTATCGAACGGGAACGAAGTGCGGACGGACGGACAGATGGACGGACGTACGTACTACGGACGGACGGACGGACACACGGACGGCCAACGTGAAAACATAATACCCCGCCACTAAAGTGTGGCGGGGTATAAAAACTGCAATTTTCAATGGGTATTCCCAATGACCTACTGTCATGCAATATTCAGTATATCAAGTTCTCCGGTGACTTTTCATCTAACCTTCTTTCAGCCTCAGACCGTTCAATCTTCTTAAGTGCCTGCATTAAATTGCTACAGAATACATAAAAACAGGCCCAGAGGTTATAAAACTTGAATACATTCTCAAACTCAAAATAAAGCACTCTGATTGGCTGCTTCGGAAGCAGCCAATCAGTATGCCTTATTTTGAGTTTGAGATTATTCTCAAGTTTTATTACCTCGAACCCAGGTCACAGTGATCTACGACACCATGTTAAATACACAAGCTCAGCCCTTTTAAGGCTGTGGAATATCGAATGGCATCAGTGAAATTACCAAACCGCACCTAATCATCTCTTGGCAAAAGTTGACACTTTGTCAGGGTTCGAGGTTCTAAAACTTGAGAATAATCTCAATCTCAAAATAAAGCGCACTGACTGGCTGCTTCCGAGCATGTTTGAGAATGTACTCAAGTTTTATAACCCCTGGGCCTGGTTTTGCGTTCGTCCCTATATCTCAGATTTACAGGCTTTAAGTCTACCAGACTTTGTCAGTGCATGCATCAACTTGCTTCAGATCACCTTTCACAAAACTAGGTCACAATGATTTAATTTTCATGATAAGAAAAAAAATCGAAGTCATTTGATATCTCTGCTTGACTGACCCTCCTACCTTTTCAAAAACATCACTAGTGCATGCATCAAATTGCTCTTGTCCAGTTCACCACATATTAAGACACCTAACTGCGACACGTCAAGCTGTCGGTGGGACCTGTGTCTCGGAAGCATTAAGCTTCAGGCTTTCAAAACTTAAAGTAACCTGCTCCAGGTCCTCTATCACAAAACTATATCATCTATTTATTTATACTGATCGTCAAAAGAAACGCCCACAAGTTTATGTTCTTTTTACGGCACTGTCACTAGGCAACTGCAAATCAATCATTGCACAGACTGTGATTTTCATCCAACCACAGTACACAATGAAGCTTTCATGATTTTAGTCTTGAATCAAACATCGAAACAACGTAGATTCAGGCTGATCTGAGTCTTCGCTTTGCGCACATGCCACTTTGTTGGTTTTGTCGTGTCGCGGCTCAAATTATCTCATGAGCTTCATGAGCATATTTACGTGCACTGCCAAAGGTAAGAGCAGATTACCCCCATGAAAAACATTTTTCAAGACAGAAAGTTATTTTATGACTGTATGTGAACATTTGTTTTAATACCAAAACGGACACAGCTCCCATAGAAAAAGGGGATACTTCCGTCAAAAATGACGAAGTTACGGTTCTTGTTCTGTACATCATCTAGTTGTTATGTTTGCTCTAAGATAGATTGAGGGATGACTTGCGATTTTAAGGCCTTTTTAACAGTATTTCAGCCATATCAGGACAATGGGTGGACGATAACGAAAAGCTGTGTGCAGTGAAACCCCGTTTACGATTGAAAAGATTCCCGCCTCCAGCAGGGCTCGACCCGGGACCGCTAGATCAGCAGGCCAGCGCTTTCTTTCTTTCTTTCTTTCTATCAATACTGTCCTCGGTCAACTTTAAACCTACAGAGCTACCGGGGCTCCTGTGTTTGCTCTAAGTTTCGTGGAAATGAGCGGCATGGACACGATGTCAAAATCGAAACATTATCAAAGTGGCATAATTCCATAAAAATGCAAATGGAGTTACGAATCATGCTCTTTTCACAGTATCAATTGGCGTTAAATATTTATACTAATTTTCGTTGGAGAAAAGAAACAAAGGTCTGCCATTTTTTAATTATGGAGCAAACGTATCTGTAATTCGTCTGAAGGCATTCTTTATATCTGTACTAAGTTTCGCGAAAGACCTTTAAAAAGTTTGCAATTATGAGGTATGTATGAGTTGTGATGGACGCATAACAGAAGAACGGACGGACAGATAGACGATTATTGGAAAACCAATATTTGCCTCTCAGAGACACAATGAGTCAAAAAGGGGAGACTACCCCTAAATAATACGAGGAAGAGAAGTAGAAAACATGTGGTGGGAAGATAATATTTTACTTCCTTTCACACACTGCTCATCTGAAAAAAAAATGGTTGGTGATATGGGTAAAAGATGTATTGGTGTACCTCTGTGTTTAACGTCAGTTTTACAAAAGGGGTATAACTTTCGTGACTCCCTGTTTGCTTCGCTGGACGATATACCTGGTCCGAAGTGGGTCAATACTTGCTAGAGGAACCAATTCGTTCTTTCGAAAGTTGATCCGTCTTTTAAAAGGAGGCAAAAAAAAAATGGCAGAGCTGCTTCCTCTGAAAGTACACCCATTCAGTTCAGCGTCGCTTCCCACATTCATGCTATTACGGTAGTGTCTATAGTACTGGTACCGAGCTGATCAGTCCTAGCTCTATTTTCACATGCTTAGCGCCAAGCGAAATAGCTACCAGCGTCTGCTACAGGCAGTTCGGTAAAAACAACTGTCAAAACAATTATCGTATTCCGCCATTGCTAAATTTGTTTAGTGGCAACAGTAGAACCGTCTTCGCAAGCCAAGGGTACTAAGTCTACTTTGTTCCTTACGTAGGTACATGTAAGGAACAAAGTGTTCTTAGTACCCTTGGCTAGTGAAGATGCCGTAGAAAACAATATCTGTGTTTGAATACGGTACCTACAGATTTGTTTTTGACATTAAGTGTAAGCAACTTTAAAATCTTTGATAAAGATTGGTATCGAGCCCACGTCCTCCTGCACGCCAGGCGGACCCTTTATCAACTGCGCTATAGCATATGGTCCTGCAATGATCTGCTCTACTTCTCGCATATATCAGGACAGACCGACGGACAGATAGATGGTTAAATGGATGTTAAGAAAATTTGACTTCCAGAAGTTTTAAGCGTGGCTTTCATTATTCGCATGACGTGTGTGAGTTTAACAGTGACGCCAATACGGAAGTTTTGCATTGTGTTTTAACGCTTGTATGTGGAAATATGTAAAAGTGGGTCAGTTCTTTCTTTTTTTAATTATTGGTTTTTTTATCCTTTGTTTAGCTTCGTAATTCTTGCCAAATGCTTTCTTTCCATTTTCTTTTCCTTCCTAATTTAACTAAAATGCAAACGACTCCGTAAAGGCATTCCACGTTTGTGTGACTGAAGTGTATATTGAAAATAGATTCACCTCAAAATTTGCAGTTGAACGTTGAATCGACAAGTTTGTCTGCGCCCGCTGGGCTTCTTTTTGCACCCCAGTAGCTCAGTGGGTTAAGCACTGGCCTGCTGATCTAGCGGTCCCAGGTTTGATTCCCGCTGGAGGCGGGAAATCCATTCAACCGTAAACGGGGTTGGTTTAAACAATATTTTATTTACTGCAAACTACTCGGGGTTCCATTGCTCACAGCATTTCATTGGCCTCCAATTTTCCTGATGTGACTGAAATACTGTTGAAAAGGACGTAAAATCGCACGTCATCCATCCATCATCCATCCATCAATGTACTCACCATACTCGTAAGTATCACTGATTCAGACGCAAAGTGAAGAATTGATGTTTACGGAATTCGCAGCAGGTCTGCTCGGGCATACAACAACAATCCGAGGGTCTTGAAAAGTACAGAAAATACTTATTGGTAAGACTGCGCAGATATTCAGTCTGATCGGAATCTTTGTGCTTCGTTTGTGTGCTGTGCTGCTTTTCTAGTACCGGTTTATGAGCACGATTTGTAACGTCAGGATATTTCTGCACAGGGTATAATCGATTCCGCTAATTTTCGCTTCCTGCAGAGACTGTACATCATATTTGGCTTCTGCCGAGACTGTCCGCGAACTCTTGCTTCCTGCAGAGACTACTGTCCTCGAATAATGGCTTCCTGCCGAGACTGTCCGCGTGATTCTGCTTCCTGCCGAGAGCCTCGGCAGGAAGCAGAATCACGCGGACAGTCTCTGCAGGAAGCCATTTATCATGTACAGAAGTCTCGGCAGGAAGCAAGAGTTCGCGGACAGTCTCGGCGGAAGCCAAATATGATGTACAGTCTCTGCAGGAAGCGAAAATTAGCGGAATCGATTATACCCTGTGTTTCTGTCAGCAGTAAACATCTAAACGTCTGAGCAAACAATGCAGATTCAGATCAGAATGTTCCTGAAGGAGCACTCTGATCAGGGTTTACACAGTTTGTCATTCCATCTGCATCTTCTACACGCATTACCACATTGTAAAACTAAATGAGCCGCGACACGAGAAAACCAACAATGTGGTTGTGCGACCAGCGCAGACTCAGATCAGCCTGGGCATCAGCACAATCCGATCAGACTCTTCGCTTAGCGCTTAAAGGGTAGCTAAGAGTCTAAGCTACCTCCATGCGGACAGCGAAGCAACACAAATATAGTATTCCTCAAAATTATTGAGAATTTTTTGCAAAGTGTAAATTAAGCACTGGTAGTTGACAGATCATGTATATACTTAATATCTTTGTTTACTTAGTTAACAATATCCCTCTGTGAACTTTTTGGCATAACAGTATTACTCACGCGTTTGGGTCACAAATATTATCTCCCCTTGAACTGTGTCACCCAGAGATTTTTTGTCTGACTGAACAAATATGTACCCTTACCAATTAAAACCGGTAGTTGTGGAAAAGATAATGACAAATCAGTTGATATTTGAATGGTTGTATCATCTAGAGATAAGGTGTTGGCGAACTGAAAACAGAATTTTGTGTGAGCTTGTCAGCTGTAGATACTGCTGGCGTTCAAACACTTGACTTCATTTCGAAAAAGTGTCCGAAATTGGCGAAAATTGCAATTTTGACAGAGGGTATGTTTTTCTGATTCAGTCTGATTCTCTACATCTCAACGGAAACGGCACAAAACTATATTTTTTGTAAGGCTTAGTAAACATGCTTTAAGGGATATGAGTTTTGACATGATTATCTATACCTTGCCAAAAATATTCCGTTCAGATCACTAACAGATCAGATTTTTTGCTGTTTCGGATACCTTCAATATTCTTCCTATAATATAACAGCCAGTTGCTGACTCAGAAACTTGAATTAGTAACTTTAAATCATGCAAAATATTAAAGGCAACATTAATAATGTAGCTGATGTTGAACAATGGAGAAAATCAACTATTTCACCTGAGATAGTCTGTTTCTAGCAAATGTAGTATAGCAAATCACAGTCGAAATCAAGGGACATATTTTTACAGGGGTGTACCCTAGCACATCCTTACCTACCGCTGACGAAAGAAAATGCATCATATTGTCATTTTTGTATATCAAACTTGAAAACGAGGATCTTTTATTGTATTTTACGCGTCTAAAATGCTGTTAAATATGTATGGCTAGCAACTGTTTGCCAAAATGCAATTCTCAATAATTTTGAGGAATACTGTATCAATTAGTGATATCACACGATAGCTGTGATGTAGGGATATCACAAAATCGTTTTTGTGATATCAGTTAATCTGTTTTGTGATATCACTAATTTAATATCACTTAATTGCACATATTTTGTTATATCACTAATTCGATTTTGTGAGTTCGCTTATTGCAATATGTGATATCAAATTAATAATAAAGCGGCATCTCATAACATTAACATTTATGCTTAGTGCATTCTCCTATCCTCATAAATTTTATGTGTGCATTCCATTTCATCATTTGTACAGAAGTTGGATTTCATGCAAATAGTGCAGACACTGATCAGACGCAGCGTTTTGCGGCGTCTGATCTTGGTCTGCACTGTTTGCCAATACTCCGTTTATGGGACGCCAGGCATTAATAGGTTAAGTATCTGGTCTGTGTATACTGTTGATTTAAGTAGACTCCCCAACATGACGTATAGTTGCCACCATACAATATTTTGACATTAACCCAAAAAAGAAAAAAAATCAATACCATTTTTGGGGAATTTTAAAATACATGTAAGATCTAGGGACTACAATTAAGTGTAGACCGTATGACTCAGACTTTCTAATTATGTGTTAATTACTTAATAGCTAAATACTAATGAGTATCTACTAATCTAACGAGCACATAGAGTAATTTTTATCACGAGCGAACTATTATTTAGGAAATAAACTGAGGTAAGATATATCTTCCTTCTAAATATGCGGGTACTCCAAGGGTAATATTTACCCCGTGGGTGAATTTGCCCAGAGTGGTAAACTTATGCATATAAAGGCGAAAAGTTCGCATATCTTTACAATATGATCGCACTCACACTCTACGCATATCAGCTAAATGTGAATAGTACATTTTCATGAGAAGCAGTGCATTCGTTTTTCCTTGTTGCCTGCATTCTCCGTAGAGGCCAATTTAAAATCAAAGAATTTGCTCCTGTAGGAGCAAATTCTTTTATTTAAGAATTGACCTTTAAAGAAAGGGATTTGTTAATATTCAGAGAAGCAAACAGGAAGTCACAAAATATGTTTTCCTTAACAATATGGTGGAAAGCCCTAACACTTTATAGCAGACTTGAGGTACACTAATTTGATGCATGTATATGTTGATTTGAGTCTTCGTTTTCCAGAAAACGACGTCTGTTCAGAGTCTACATTGTTTGCATTATCGGAAAAATACAAATAAGACACCCCTTATATTGAAAATTTTGAGGTAGACGAATCATTAAGAATGGGAATATATATTTAAATACGTTGCGTGAGAAGGGACCTACGGTTCATGCATCTGCGCCAAAAATCACAATCTGCAAAGTCGCCGCAATCGGTGGATCGTTTATGAGAACGGAATGGTCTGGTCGATTATACTGAAATTGATGGGTGTCTTCTCTGTTGGTACATGTGGTGCAGGCTTTCAAGCGTTCCTAAAAAATCCTTTAAAAACATCCTAATTTTTAAGGCCTCCCTAAAATTCCTAAAAAAAATCACTCAAATACTGCCAATTTCTTTTAAAAAGAAAACCATTATTTTTCATCATCATCCCTATTTTTCTCAGTTTTGGGTCTTTACGCCGTTAAAATGGGGAAATGCTTCGCCGACTTGCTCATTTAGCCCCCCCCCCTCCCCCCCCCCCCCCCCCAACATCCCATCCCATCCCAACCTCTCCCTCCCCTCCCCCTCCCCCTGTATTACTTTATCATAAATCAAACTCACTGGCGTTCATTGGTAATTTAGTAATGTGAATCTAACCGTTGGTACTTCACAGGCTTTCAAAGTTCTTAAGTTCTTAAATAAAGGAAAATACACGACAGTAGTTCATTTGGGATTTCCTGGTCTTTTCCATAAGGCAGCCCTCTGTCTTCTTTGTGAATGGATGACCAACACAGCGGGACAGTCCGAAAGGCAGTGTCCCAATATATTAGACAAACCAGTCTTTAAAAAACATCAGCTACGACTTTGCTGTAGAGCTAAGGCGTAGGGATACGAGAGGGGGGATGCTGTTGCCGGGGCCAGCCGCCCTGTCCTCTCCATCCCCGCCCCCAGCCCAAAAACTCCAACCCAAATAATTTGGGATATGAAAAAGAGGTTAGCCAAACGACGACCTTCAATAATCTGACCGACAACCCTTCCACACACCACTGTAATGGACTCATGAACACGTAGACTTGTAAAAGGTAAAAGTTTCCCGTAGCCAATAGTCATGGGGCGGTGGGGGTTAGAGGCCCACGGTATCTCGTTGAGCAGCTGTACAGAGTTGAAAGGGGAGCCCATCCCTCTCTTTTCGCTGCCTTATCCTTCCCTGATTAGAAAAAGGGCTGCCTTATCCTTCCCTTATTTGAAAAAAGATACCCATTTTACTGCTGGGTTGACAGTCCCGGCTGGCCACACTGGAATTCGAACCTGCGCCCTTCTGTGCCAAAACCGAGTGTCCTTAACCACTCGACCGAGGCGCCACTCAGAACTTAACTTAACAATACAAAACGAAAACGCATAGCACACCTACCAAAGGTACTGGTATTAAGGTAAATGGATAACCTTTAAGGGGCAGAAACTCACTCATTTTCTTTTTCGCCTCCTTTTTCAAAAAGGGTCACTTCTGAAGAGAAATAATTGCTCACAGGAGAGTTCCTTTTAAGTGTGTGGCGCTATTAAGATGGGATGCGAAATGAAAATTGAGCCGTGACACGTGAAAACCAACAGTGTGGTTGTGCGACCAGCGCAGACTCAGATCAGCCTGGGCATCCTTCCAGTTTGATCAGAGTTTTCGCTGTCCGCATGGAGGTAGTTTAGACCCTTAGCTACGTTTTAAGCGCTTAGCGAACAGTCTGAGCGGACCAGGGGTGCCCAGACTGATCTGAGTCTGCGCTGGGCGCACAGCCACATTGTAGGTTTTGTCGTGTCGCGGCTCAAATGGCATAGCTACTTCCGCAGAAAGCGTACTCATTAGTTGTCAGGTAACATGCTCCCTGGACGTGGACTAAACTTCCGCATTTTTCTGCCAAATTTAATCAGAAATTCCCCTTGAGTATTCGCCAAAGACTTATTTTGCAATATCGAAACATGACCAAACTTTTTATATCGATCCAATATATCGATTGTGCTAAATTTTATTGAATAAGGTGAATGGATACATCCCCTTTTTGCCATTTTTACAAAGTGGAACAAATGTGATTTTTGTTTGCTCCCCTGGACTTATTCTCTTAGAGGAAAGAGTTGCATCTTTAACGGGGTTGTCGGGTCGGGCAATGGTCCTGTGTAACTTTCAGTGGCGAAGCGTCCTACTAACTTGGATAATGATAGGACCTGCTGTGCTTTCAGCAAGTGTGGGGTGGGAGTTGTTTTGATACTTTTAGTCTTAGCTGTCCTATCTTTTCCTTTTGTTCACTCTCTCGGGGAGACGGCTCGACATAGAATAAAATATTGTCTCGACGAGCCGTTAACATCCCCTCCAACTCCCCCCCCCCCCCCCCCCCCCCCCCCCCCCTTCGAAACGATCCCTTTCCATCGTGTCCTGTCTGTTTTCAGCTGCCCTAGTTGAGCTGGCAAAGTCCATTCCTGTCTACTCTTTAATAGTGTCTTCCCTCCTCTTCTTCTGTCTAGCTCTTCTTTTGCCTTTCACTGTGCCCTGTAGACTCGTCTTTGCTAAACCAGAAGAACTTGAGACGTGGCCAAACCTCCTTAGTTTCCGTTTCTTGACTAGGATCAGGAGTTCATCATATTCATCAATGGCTGCTTGGATCTTTCTGCCACCCTTCTCATTGTTTATATAGTCCTTGTACGAAATGTTTAGTAACCTTCGGTAGCATCCCATCTTAAATGCCTGCGTTCTTTTCTCTCATCCTGATGTCAAGGTCCACGATTCACAGGCATACAGAATATGGAAATGACAAGGGAGCGCATAGGTTTCACCTTGGATCCAAATTAGCTTCAGCTTTGTAAGAGCTGAAGTGGCTTGTGCGATTCTTGAGAGAACCTCCTGTTTTGAGCCCTCATCTGAGACAGCTACTCCAAGGTATTTAAAGCTTGTTACAGTACCCAGATTCTGCCATTTTACCTTGATTTCCCTCTGGATTCCATTGGCGCTGTTTGTCATCAGTTTGGTATTCTCAGCACTGATCTCCATCTTATACCTTGTGCAGGTTTTGTCGAGACTTTCGACTAGGGCTTCTAGTTCCTGCTCTTTCTCAGCTAGAGCATCTATGTCTTTGGTACATCGCAGATTGGTAATATTTCTGCCGCCCATGCTGACCTTTCCATTATGTTCTTCATCAGACATGATCCGTTCGAGAAAAATCTTGATGAGGCTGGGTGACAGAAGACACCCTTGTCTTACTCCAACTGTTGTTCTGAACCATTCTGCTGTGCTGCCATTCATCAAGACTACACTTGTAGCCTTGTCGTAGATATGCTCAGTGGTGGGAACTGCTGCCTGCTCCGTGGTGCAAACTGCTCAATGGTGCGAATTGTCAACTCCGTTGATATGAGCGACAAAATGAAACTGGCAAAGTTTTGGACAGGGTATGAAAATTGGTTCTGTCGGTTTTTGATCATTGCCTCCTCACAGACAGATCTAATAAGACGGATCTAGGTTTTAAAATTTATAAGACGGATCTAGATTTTTCTAAATCAGTCTTAAAAAAGTTGCAGTAAGATGGGTATTTTTCCTTTCCAAAGCAATCCAAAAAATCTAGTTCCGTGATATAAGACGAATCTAGATTTTTGGAGTTGTTTTAAGGGGAAACTTTGACTTACAACCGCTGAAAGACATTAATATTCTCCACATTTGCAGCAAACAGACGGATTACCTGATCTAATTCTCGTGCAGAATATATTATGATATTTCTTCGGTTGTAAGATAAGGGTTTTCTAGGACCCATCGTATAAGATGGATCTAGATTTTTAGGGTGCTTGGTTTTGGGGGAAAGGGGATGGGGGCAGGGTGGCTTTCGTCTTATAAACGAATAAATATGGTAATATTTTGCACGTTCGCGGTGGAAAAATACCCAGTGGGCACATGACGTCGAAATGACGTCGTACTGACGTCGAGGTGACGTCATTTCAACGTCATGTGCCTGCTGGGTAAACACCGGCATTCCAATTCATGCATATTGTTGGTTGGGTGTATGTATTTTTGGAATGTTTGATTAATATGTTTAATCAATTGGTTCCTAGCGTTCCATGTAGTGGAAAGGTTTGGCCTCAGATCAGACGTCGCAGAGCCTGAAACGCGAGGCATCTGATCTCGCCTGCATTGCTGCATTAAATGTAGAAGTTTCTGGAAAACAAAACATAAAATAAAATCAGATACGCCATGGAGTATATTGGAGATGGCTCTGTCGAGTAGAAGAGTCCACTAGATAATAATGGGTTAAGTTTTATCAGATTTTTGGAACTTCCTGGTCTGCCTTTTGGGCATAAATTGTTTCTTTTAATCCAATGTGTTAATATACATGTTTGCTTTCAGCAAATAGTAAGCGATAATGGCATGTGCTGATGTGGATCCGGACTTGATTCTTCCAAATGACTATAAAATTCTCCCTCTCAAAGCCCTGCGTCTCACAGCGAGGCAGAAAATTGGTCAGTACCTCAATTTAGAGGGCACAGTTGTCGTCTGCCTGGATGATGAAGGACATGAAATTGACGTCTCTACAAACTACAATGGTTTAGCGGAACTGGCGGGCTTTGATTACTTGGATATCAGAAATTTGGAACGACATAAAAATCCTACTTTGGAATTGTTAGACTGCTGGACAAACAAAGAAAGCGGAAATGCTACAGTTGGTTATCTGTGGAAGTACTTACACAAAATGGAGAGGGAAGATGTCTTGAGGGACTGCAGACGAGCCATACGTATGTTTTCTACCAAGTTTTGTTTGGAAATTAAAGTGTATGGGTACACCTGCATGTTGTTCAGACATTTTACAAAAGGGAACGACTCTCGTTTCTCCTTTTTGCTTCCCTGGATAACAGAGTCCTTCCAAAATTTGGTCTACTCTTGTAGAAAAGAATTTTCGTCTAGCTGAGCTTGTTATTGCCTGTAAGGGGCGACCTCTATGGAAGAGGGAGCAAAAATGATAATGGAGTTGCTTCCCCTGAAAGTGTACCCATAAACCTTACACTTTGAGTATTTTATAGGATTGTTGTTGTTGTTGTTTCATTGTTTTACGTCCACGGTAAACACCTATGACCATGTCGGGACGGTCAGTTAACCTAACCACACTATTCCTGGGCAGACTTAGACCTCCTAACCGGTACTAAGTGCACAAACAGTATTATAAAACAGTATTACCACCGTGATCATCACCCCTGGTTAACTATGCATATAAAAGGACTGTGACGAAATGAAAAAGAGTCATAGTTACCGAACAACCTGATGACCAGGTCGCTTGGTATCTATGACTCTTTTTTCGTTTCGTAACATCTCCTTTTCGTTTCGTAACATCCTTGAGAACATAGTTAACCAGCGGTAATTATATGAAAAAAATAATATGAAATAAGAACCCAGAAGAAACACAACGCCGAAACAGTTTCGTTGCAATTTTTAATATTCATTCTACGTCGTGTTTTCGAATCAACGTTTCTGCTGTGTTTCTTCGACATTCCAGCAGGCACAGAACATTGAAACAACATTAAATCAACATTGTTTCAGCATCAGGATCAACGTTGATTCAAGCTTGTTTCTATGTTTTGTTTCCACTGGGGTCCAACTGGGCACACAAAGTTGGCAACGTCGCCTCATTGTTGTTGAAACCTTCCCAGCAGGCAACCTTGATTCATCGTCATGACGTTGAATTAATGTTGAATCAAGGTTGATTCAACCTTGTGTGAAACTTGTTTCAACCTTGTGTGCCCAGTGGAAATGAGCTTGCTGGAATGCTAGCCGGATGAGTTGAGTGAGCCCGGGTATGGGCTCATCGTATTTATTTGAGGTCGAGCTTGTAAAATGTAGACTGTATTGCTTTATAATTGAGCCGCGACACGAGAAAACCAACAATGTGGTTCTGCGCCCAGCCCAGACTCAGATCAGCCTGGGCATCCGCCCAGTCTGATCAGAGTCTTCGCTGTCCGCATGAACGTAGCTTAGACCCTTAGCTACCTTTTAAGCGCTTAGCGAAGAGTCTGATCAGACTGGGTGGATGCCCAGGCTGATCTGAGTCTGCGCCGGGCGCACAACCACATTGTTGGTTTTCTCGTGTCGCGGCTCATATGTTTAAACCCGATATCAAACACAAGAAAAGGAAGTTAAATATTTGTAACAGGGTTAAGTATATTCATACTTCCTTGTCATATCTCAGGTGTACGGTGGCACAGAATGGCCGAGCTGTAGGTATATGTAGTGACCCTCATAAGAACCGCTTCGCCGATTATGTTTTAATGGGGGGGGGGAGGGGGGCATTATATATGCTTATCAAAAATAGTATAGTTTGAAGAATTGTTATTCTCTTTAGGTTTGCTGTTTAATTGTAATACGAATGATAAGCCAATCCTACAGGCATCCTATTAGGCACGCATTGTTGAATCAAGGTTGATTCAATGTTGATTCGACGTTGTGTGCGTGCTGGGGATACAATGTGGAATCAACATTGAATCAACGTAGATTCTATGTTGATTCAACGATGTGCTCAGCGGGAACCCATTTGGCACACACAAAGTTGAATCAACCTTGGAAAACCTTGATTCAACGTCACGACGTTGAATCAAGGTTGATTCAAGGCTGATTCAACCTGTGTGCCTGCTGGGAACAGTCAACATATTTTTGTCCATTTCTCATTAAGATCTTTTCCAGGAGGCTGATGAGAATGAATTCGTAACTTACACCTCGTGGCACTGAGTCGGCCCATGTCCTCTCTGATTAGAAGGCGAGAGCTTATCCCAGCAGGCACACAACATTTAATCAACATGGACTCAAAATTGATTCTACGTCATGAGGTTGATATATGTTGATTCAATCTTGATTCAACGTTGTGTGTGCATTGGAAAGCTGTATGGAGTTAAACAAATAGTTTATTGATTTCTTTTTAATTTTATCACAAAAAATACTTGCCATACATTAATCAAATTCTTTTTTTAAGTGATTTTGATCAACCGTGTCATAAAATAACATCCCTTGTGAAGAAATGCTGAAGAAATCGTATAATTATTATAGTCTGGTATCCCACTGGGCACAAAAGGTTGAATAAACCTTGATTCAACCTTGAGTCAACGTCACGATGTTGAATTAAGGGATAACTGTAGGCCCTACTCAAAATTGTCATTTGGGGAGGTAAATCGTCGGTTTTATGGTCGGAAATTTCGTTTTACGGCGACGCACTTTTCATTTTTTTCACCTTTAAAAGTGTGCTTTTATGCACCCATAGCAAACACTTTCAGCGACGTAAAACCAGACGTCAGCCAATGAGAAACGACGTCACGTAATGACGTTGGATGTCCAACAGTATCTCGCAGGATATACTGTCGCAAATTTTTGACGTTATCCAATCAGACGTCGCGTTACATACGCAAGTGCATTAAAATCAAGGTTTATTCAACCTTGTATGCCTGCTAGGATCTCTCTTTAAAATCTCAAAATTTGATGTTATTTTGCAGTTAATGACTGTAAAGTTTACAAGGAATACATGCAGATTCAGCTCGACGCGGACAAAATCAACTATGACCCTGTACAAGACCCCACAGGTATAGTACCCTTTGTACCCAATGCTTAAGACAGAATCGGGCAACTTTGGACAGCGGGTGAATTCGGACATTCCATTGCAAACAGTGAAAATCCAGATGAGACGGCTCATCATGAGCCGTCTCATCATGATTTTCACTGTTTGCCCAGTTGATTTTGTTTTAATTCCAAACAACTGACATATAAAGGAACCAATGTCACTGTCCGAATTTACCCGCTGTCCGACTTTACACGACTTTACCCTATCTCACATCTGTTTCTTTTTAGAAAACAAATGCTCTTGTAAAGTTCGATGGCCTAGAAAATTTTATTACAGAATACTTTAAGACATTATCTTAGGTGTTTGCCAATACTGAAATGCTTGCCTAAACGGTACATTTTCTCTATTTAGTACACAAGTTTTGCTAAAATGAGGTTGTTCTTTTTCTCATTTATTATCTAAACTCTTTTTCTCTCTATTAGTAAAATGCTATTACTCAAAAGTAGTTTTTCCTTTCACTGTGTAAATTATGACTTAAACGATATGTTTCTTAAGGAATGAATTTCATTTTTTTTCTGATATTTATCGAAGTATCAACTACATTGGGTCGCGTGCAAAGTAAGCGAACCCCGAAAGGGTTCATGTAAACTTTGCTAGCGACCCGATGTAGTTTATATTTCGATAAACACCAGAAAAATTAAGTTCATTGCTTATATTTACATTCTTTTCTGTCTATCATTTTACCACAAATTTGCGTTAGGGGCTACAGTTGAAGCAGAAAAACATTTATACGCAGTTTTTCTACTAACAGCGGAACAGCGTCAACGTCGTAATAACGATGTTATGATGTCGCCTACGTCCAATCAGATTGGATAACCATGATTTATTTTGAGTCACTTAACGTCATGTATTCCTCGATTTCCTTTCGTTGACTGGGCGGTGCTGTTATAGGTTTGCCATTTAATGTCAAAATCGAGCAGTCCACATGAAAAATCGGTAAAGTAGCATGCTCATGAGCTGTTACGCATAATTGGCAGATTAAAAATGCCCGGTAAACGCCATCGGTCATCGCAAATGATAAACAGTTTCCACACAGGCACACTACATCGAAACGACGTCGGAGGAACGTCGAAGCAACGTTATGACGCTTTATTGACGTGTGTACAAGGTTGTTCCGATGTCATAACTTTGCACCGACGTCGTCACAATGTTGTTTAGACGCTGTCTGTATGCTGGGTTGAAAGAAAAAAAAAAGGATATTGTTGTGCGAACTCCGATCATTCCGTGCCTTTTATAAAGGTGAGCTTTCTTCTGCGCGAGTGAGCATAAAAATCATTACCGCATTATACCTTTTTAGAAAATATACTCGTCGAAGGTAAGGTCAGAAATAAGCACCGCCCAGTCAACGAAAGGAAATCGAGGAATAACGGCGCGTGAACCGATGTAGTTATTTAAGGAATGAATTTCATTTTTCTGAGGTTTATCGAAGTGTAAACTACATTGGGTCACGTGCAAAGTGAATGAACCCCGAAGGGGTTCATGTTTACTTTGCTAGTGACCCAATGTAGTTTACACTTCGATAAACATCAGCAAAATTAAGTTCATTGCTTATATTTACATTCGTTTCAATCAAAACCTTGATGAAAACTCTTATATAAGCGCTAAAATTGAAGCAGTAAAACATGTACACGCAATTTTTCTGCTAACAGCTGAACAGCGTGAATGACGTCATGGCGTCGCCGACGTCCAATCAGATTGTAGATGGCATTGTTTATTTTGACGTCATTGACGTCGCGTGGCTCAATGTAATTATTGGAATGTAAACTACATAAGGTTCCAATGGTTTACTATAAAATACACCAAAAATGTAAATATTGAAGTATAAACTACATTACGGTCTAATAGTTTACCATAGGGCTTTTAAATAAATGCACGGATAATGTTAATATTTCTAACTCATATTCGTTTCTCCCTATTATGCCCAAGCTACAAGGTTTACTAAATAGTATTTGTTTCTCCTTGTTCGTGTGGTGTATCTTTACTCTTTTTAATGGTATACTCCCTTTTTTACCTTTCAGTGGGCAGCAGTGGAGTTGAAGACATGAAGATAGATGAAACTGACATTGCAACAAAACAAGATAGTAAGTGAACAGTAACTCCAATTGAGCCGCGACACGAGATAAACAACAAAGTTGTTGTCCGCTCAGCGCAGATCCAGATCAGCCTGGGCATCTGCCTAATGTGATCAGACTCCTCGCCAAGCGCTTAAAAGGCTAGCTAAGTGTCTAAGCTACCACCGTGCGAACAGCGAAGACTCTCCTGAGTCTGTGCCGGGCGCACAACCACTTTGTTGGTTTTGTCATGTCGCGGCTCAGTTATAATGATGGGGGACATGTGGAATCATCTCCCTTAGACTATATACAAGCAATTTAGTTGCTCCCTTTGCAAAATCCTTACTTTCCAAAATTTTACTTCAGTTTCCAAGTTTGGTTCATGGAGATTTACAAATAATGCCCGTTCCCGCTTGAGCATTTAAGAACTGGTACGATGTAAATACCATAATTATAGTCAAGTGCATGGATGGAGAACGATTTTAAATGTAATTCGTTTACTTTTTTTTCTTTTTGTTTTTTTATTAAACAGTGCTGCACAGGTTTTTACATAACAATATTAAACCGTGGTTCAGAGAGACGTCCTTCACAAGAGTGACGTTTAAATAAAAGACTATGAGACATAATGGCATGTGTTATTTACATTCTCCCGAAGTGGTATTTATGAAGTTACTGTGTAAAGCAGACCTTGGCTAGATGTTAAGATGACAATATAGAAAAAGAGAATGTCCCATAAACAAGTCTAACTAGGATTCAGACTTATTTTGTCTTCACATCCAGTTTCAGTAAGCCGATCAGTAGACCACAATAGTGGCATTCTGCAGGGTTATCCCACAGGACTTTGTAGCATACAAATAAGCCCCCATCTATTTTTATTCCCGTATATGCGTAAAACCAAGGTCTGCTTAATTTTTTAACTTCGGAGACGCAACCCCTGCATTGGGATAAGGTTAATACGAAAAGACCAGTTTTTATTCCCCCGAAGGAACTTCGGGTGGCATATTAAAATCGCACCGTCCGTCCGTCCGTCTGTTCGTCCGTCAGTCCGTCCGTCCGTCTTTCCGTCCGTCCGTTACAAACCGTGTCCCAGCTATAACTTTAAAACTACTGGAGCAAATTTGATGAAACTTCACAGATAGATAAAGGATAATGTGATGGTATGTCGCGCATAAGACTTAGGTCCTTACGCCCAAGGTCAAGGCCACAATTGGGTCAGAGGTCAAATTGTGTCTTAAAATCGTGTATCAGCGATAACTTTAAAATTACTGAAGCAAATTTGATGAAACTTTACAGATAGATAAAGCATAAAGAGAAGGTGTGTCGCGCACAAGCCTTAGGTCCTTACACCCAAGGTCAAGGCCATGGTTGGGTCAGAGGTCAAATTGTGTCTCAAACTCGTGTCTCAGCAATAACTTATAAACTGCTGAAGCAAATTGAATGAAATTTCACAGAAAGATGAAGCATAATAAGAAGGTGTGTCACACATAAGATTTAGGTTACCGTGTTCAAGGTCAAGGTCACAATCAGGGGTCAAAGGTCAAATCTTGCCTCTGCAATAACTTGAAACCTGCTGAAGCGACTTTCATCAAACTTCACAGAAAGGTAAACCATAATGAGGAGGTGTGTTATACATAATATTTATGATCCCAAATCCAAGGTCAAGGTCACAACCAGGACTCAAAGGTCAGTTTAGGGGGCCTTCGGGGGCATTTGTTACACACTGTGACATTTCTTGTTATATTTAACAATTTCAGTTTTTAAAAGTTCACAAATATTCACAAATCAAATGTTTATTGTCCTCTCAGTGAGACAGAAATTCAAGTTTTTAAGAGAAAAACCAATACAAACACTGTTTCATTGAAAAATAAACAAAGTACTTTTTCAAGTGCTCCTCTCCCACGTTGAAGTTGCTATGATCATTCCGAGAAAACTCATGCGTTGGCCGTACGTATAGGATTTCCGAAATAGTTCACTTCGAAGTGATAATTGAGCCGCGACACGAGAAAACCAACAAAGTGGTTGTGCGCACAGCGCAGACTCAGATCAGCCTGGGCATCCGCCCAGTCTGATCACAGTCTTTGCTTTGCGCTTAAATAGTAGCTTAGGGTCCAAGCTACCTCCATGCGGACAGCGAAGTCTCTGATCAGACTGGACGGATGTCCAGGCTGATCTGAGTCTGCGCTGGGCGCACAACCACATTGTTGGTTTTCTCGCGTCGAAGTGATATAATTGTTCCGTAGGATTTTGAAATAGTAAGAATAAGATCTCCGAAATGAGCTGTCATGGCAGCTGATACCGTAGTACAGTTAGATGCAAATCTGGAATCCTTCGATTTCCTTTCATCAGTTGGTATATGTACAACGTACAGAGTACATTTAGATAGTTTTTTTTTCGTAGAGCAGCTCTTGTATCTATTTGTTGCACTACCGACTCATTACTAGAAACGCCTCATTCGACCTTTTTCTCTATTCACCCCACTGTAAACACACAGAAACAGGCAAGTTCGTAGGACTGCACTGGTTGCTGTTGTTAACACATTATCGCCAGGCGTCCCGTAAAATGCACGTAGTAAAACAGTGCAGACCCAGATCAGGATCTACACTGTTTGCATAGATTTTACAGAATTATCTATTAAAATGATATAAAATAATTGAACCAGCCACCCCTTACAGGGATAGAAGAATCCACTCAGCACAAATAGTTTAACTTAGAGACTTACAGAATTGTGAGGTTTGCTCATATGATATAAATGCAACCCAATACGAAACGTTTAGGCCATAAAACAGTGTACTCCCATCTCTAGAATGACCCCAAATTTCAAAATCAGTTTATGAAGTTTTGCTTTGAGATGGGGTTTTCTCTACTAAAACAATCCCAGAAATCTAGATCCGTCTTATGAGACTGTTCTAGATTTTTCTGATTGTTTTGAAGGGAAATCCCCGTATAAGACAGATCTAGATCTCTGGGGTCGTTTTGAAAGGGGAAAAACCGCTTTTATTAACAGAAGAAATACGGTATCTGTTTCAGTTGAAAGCGAACTTGAAGGTGATCATGACAGAATAACATATGATGCCTTTGTCTGTTACTCCATCGAAGACTATGAAGACAGACAATTTGTTCGGGATATGATCAAGGAAATCGAATTTCAGCGAGGGCAAAAACTTTTTGTTCCCGGACGAGACGACATACCAGGAGCTGCCCAGAACACTATTAACGCTTACTTAATAGAAAAGAGGTAGATTTTAAAAATCAAATCCTATAAAGTAGTGCTTGAAGAATGGGAAGTCTTGCTTACAGTTATAGAAAATGGATGTAACTGTTATGTAGTCAACGTGATGTAGTGTAGAGGTAACGTGGCGACTTTGCCAACAGAGGGTTGCATGTTCGAATCCGGGTCAGTTGAAAAATCATGTAACTGTTATGCAATGGGAGAAAACCAATATGTGTAATGAAAGTATATTTTGCGAAATATATACTTCCCTTTCCTTTTTTAATTCCATCCCTTTGTGAAATACATACTGTCCTCTCCTAATATAATTGCTTGACCCTTTGCGAAATATTTGCATTCTTTTCGTAATTGGTTGCCTCCCCTTGTGAAATCTTTATATCCCATTTGTAATTCAACTGTCTGCATTTTCAAAATATCTATTTCCCTTTCGTAATTCATTTGTTTACATTTGCAAAATATCTATTTCCCTTTCATAAATGAAATGCTTCGATTTCCAAAATATGTATTTCCCACTTGTAATTTAATTGTCTCCGTTTGCCAAATATTTGTTTCCCTTTCGTAATTGATTTGTTTACATTTGCCAAATATTTTTACCTTTTGTGATCGATCTTGCTTTATTGGCGTATCGAAAACCGATGACTATATTTTCAGATGTCGCCGTGTTGTGATACTGTTATCAAGGGCATTTCTAGAGAGCCCTGTCTGTGATTTTCAGCTGAAGTTTGCACAATGCTTAGCGCCAGGTAAGAATTTCTGTCTACTATCAACACAATACATATGATATAAAATACAATTTAGACAGAAAGCGAGCACATCAAATGATTGTAAACCCGACAACGTGTCAGTGAACTGCTTGTTCGAAAAGGTTTTTTTTTTCACAACAAAATACTAGAACCTCTTTTCTTGCAGTAAGAACATTGGCTGACTTCAAATTCGTGGGGCTCAGATTTTACCGATGTTCAAAACTAAATGTATCTAAGCATGCGCTATAGATGTATTTGTTTCCCACTGGGCACACAACATTGAATCAACATTTAATCAACGTTGATTCAATGTCATGAGGTTGAATCAACATCGATTCCAATACACCCATGCATGTAACGCGACGTCTGATTGGATATAGTCAAAAATTGGCAACAGTTTATCCTGCGATATATCCGGCGTCATAACGTAATGCCTCTCTTCATTGGCTGGCGTCTGGTTGTATGCTTGCTTTGGTTGTAAAGTAGTAAAATTTGATGGGTGAAATGTGAAAATTCCATTATAATGGGGATAACTGTACCGAAAATTGTCATTTCGGGAGGTAAATCGTCGGTTTTATGGTCGCAAACTGCGTTTTACGCCTCCGCTGAAGCGTCGTTTCCGACCATAAAACCGACGATATACATCCCCAAAAGACAATTTTGATCATAGTTATCCCCTAATTCAATGCTGATTCAATGCTGTGTGTCTTCTGGGTTTGTAGTAGCTACTGAACTTAATGTAGCAGCAACCGTAACGTTTGTACATTTCCGAAATTCTTTTCAAAACACTCCGAGGAGCATTTTATCTTATTCTTTGCTTAACCGCTATGCTGAATAAATACACCGCCCTTTTTCTGCCATTTTTACACAGTAAAACATTTTCTGTGACTTCCTACCTCCAAAATGGACCCCATCCCTGAAATAAAAATTTGCTCCCTGTATTGCTCAGAGGAGAGCGGATGTTTTCCTTTAATACTCGACCCCGATATACAGTTGCTTCCCCAGAAAGGATATCTATTTATCTTAATTCACTGAATTATAAACAAGAAACATCTTTAAAAAAGATAATTGTCGAAGATGAAATTCGTTTTTAGTCATGTCAGGGCGGATCCACCGCTTCCTGGGTATTATCAGTACTTTTGTAAAGTAAATATATCTTGTTCAAGGACAAAATATGAATTTCCGAGTGAGGATCAATAACTGATAGAAAAAGAATGCAAGATTTCTCTGGATATATGTACAACCATCGTAAACTTTATACCCGAAGTTACCAAAAATACACCGGAATATACCGGAATATACCAAAATACACATTTTTGTTTACCGAAATACACTTTATTTTGACCGGAATATAGATAATTTTATCTAAAATATGTCATTTAATATTTGCTGAATGTAATTGCTGGCAAGTGACCGACCCATACAAAGACCCAAACCAGCTTGCAATCTGCACAGTGATACCTAGCTAAAAATACCCATATGCTGGTCCATTTATTCTCACTACCAATAAAAAAAGCTTATACTTATATGGAAATGGTACTTATTTCACTCATTCTGGCAATATTTAAGTTTATTTTGATAATATAAATGTATATTTTGTTGTATTCCGGTATATTCCGGAAATAAGGTAGGTTCCGGTAATTCTATAGCTCTTATACAAATTTTAAGAACTGGTCTGATGCGGAACCAACAAATTCACTTTTTGCTAAGGTTGACTGCCCATTTTAGCACAATTAAAACCTATTCTGCTACAGCTGACTGCTTACATGTATGCCTGATATAATACCTTATCATAGCAGCTTTAATATTGACAGAAGCCATCTCTGCAGCAGATGCCATTGTAAACCTAAATTAAGTTGATTTTACCAGAAGCTTCACTGATTTGCTATCATCAATTTGGCACAAAGGTACTGGCAGAATGGAAAATACTACTGCTGTCCCTGAACAGTCTGGTCTTGGCTGCAGTGTTTGCCCAGACATTTCTGTCCCAATATTTAGTGAAGTGGTGCAAGTTTTACAGATCATTTTGGAACTTTATTTGCTTGTAAGACCACATTCACACCTGCGTTTCTTTATCACTTTGAGTAAAAATCCAAGTATATGTATGTACATGGTAAACAGTAAAGTGAATAAGATGAAGAGGGGAAGATATCAGAATCCAATAATGTCTATGCAAAGAGATATATTAATAAGCATCAGTTCTGCAAAGCCTAAACTGCCATGGCGAAAGCCAGTCAACAAGTTCTTATAAATAGTTCGAAAACTGTTTCTCAAGACCTTCAGTATGGCATATGTCCTTTATTCAATGTCTTCTGAATAGCTGTTTTTAGGTCCAGTCTCCACAAATATCTAGGTTTAGTTAAGAAACCAGTTCAAATATTTCAACAATAGAGTATTAGCATTCGAATCATGAAATTCAGAATTTGGCCTTTTTAAGGAGTCATAGGATGCATGGCTTCTAAGCATGTATTTACGTACAATTAGCCAGGTAAGAGATTTTGAACAGTGCACTGATTGCACATGCATAGTATGCTAAATCAGACAGGTGTGACATCCCTTATTCAGTGAATAAACCTTACCACCACTGAACTAGAAAGTGTAAACAGTTTTTAAAATTCGTAGAAGATCTATAGTAACCCTAATAAAGTAGTACGAAAGCAAAGCGAAAGAATACATTATCGTGATATCAGCCTTGGTCGAGTTCGATTACAACTATTGTCTGGCGATGGCAGAAGCGGGTCAACTCGGCCTGCTTTCTGTAAGTCTGGGGTCTTCACGGCTCCTGGGGCAACTCGGCCTCTATTCAACTCGTCCGGGTCAATTCGGCCTGCTGTCATTTGCATCCTCGCCCCAACCTACGAAGATGTGCTGCGCCAGGAATGAACGGAAACACAATAAACGAATAGAGTTTGTTGGGTTGTTGATTTAATAAGAAGTCCTTCAAAATGGTGGAGAAAACATGAATTAATATAAAGGGCAACCCAATAATCCCTCAACGGATAACTGAAACTGCAGCTAGACTATGGTAACGGGACGTTCCGGGCCTACAATAATACAATGGCGCTGGGATAGCCGGACCAAGGTGCAGGGCAATTGTATTTTAATTGTTTCCATAGTGCCGGAGTTTTAAGATTGGGGTCCTTTACCCTGTGAGATTTTCTGTAGTATAGGGTCGAAACAAGAGCAAGGTTGTTACGATCAGCTAATCATCATAGGTCTCTGAAATGTAAAAATTCCATTTCTGTAGGTGGGGGTTGTGGATACAAATTACTGGCGCATAGGTATATAACCATGCGGCACCATGGCCAAAACTGACGTTTTCCTAACTCATTTTCATACAACTTCGATATCCTAGTTTATTTGCCACCAGTAAGATTAGATGGCATGACTGAACTGCAAAAATACCGAGACCTCACCAGGAGCTAGCTGTAACCGGGGGAACACTCACTAAAAGTCTATTTCTTAGCTTTTTCTGCCTCATATTTTCATGATTTTCCCTGACTTCGTTTGGCCCAATTGCTAAGAGAGTGAATTCGTGAGTTTGTGAGTGTGTGAGCGTGTGTGCAATTGAGCGAATGAGTATAAAGATAAGCCTGCATCGAAATAATTCCTTATCTAGAAAATTTTATCGCCGATGCAATGAATTGGTTTCAAAACTCAATGTCAGGTTAAAATCACTTTCACATGAAGGCCTATCGGAACCAGAATTTTATGATGACAGTATACAAATTCAAAAAGATAAGGGGTATGTCTGATTTTTGGTTCAGCGTCGAAAAGTAGTTTTTTGTTCTCATTGTATTTTGTTCAGTGCTAGCGCTAGCACTAACCATCAAAATCAGGAAGTTATATGACTTCCAAGGTTTGTCATTTGGAAGTCATGCTGAAGGATAGACTTGGTTTCTTCCAGAATGTCCATATTTATATTGTTTTCTCCTTCATTAATGGGTGAAATACCATTATTACAACAAATTTTACTCATTATTTAAGTCAATATTCACTTTATAAATGGTAGGTTATGATAAAAATTGGAAGTCACTGACTTCCTGGCATTCAGTTTTGGAAATCACAGACCAATTCTTGGGAGTCTCTGACTCCCAGACTTCCACTAGTGGAAGCACTGTTTGTTTCCTTGTAATTTTAGTTAGAAATACATCAGTTGTTGATGAAAGAAAACTGAATTCTGGCGCGTCAGATCGGAAGAGCGGTGCGGTTATGGCTTTCATACTAAACCTTTAAATACACGATTGGAAAACTCGAGTGCGCCAGATCTACGGCTGCTCAAACGGGTCATGAAATTTGCAAATACACTTTTCGTCATTCGTTATTATTGAATAAAACACGTCTATCCGCAAATAAGGCGATTGAATTAAAAAGGAAACGAAGCCAAAATAAAGTTTATATTCATAAAACGTCATTTTAAAACTGTTTCTTTTCACAAATGGTAGATTGTGTTTATTATCCCCCATACAATAAAAACCCGGATGCAGGTCATGCATGCTCTGATATGTCTTCGACAAAAAAGTACTCTTCTGCATTTATTTGCTCAGTTTATCATTTAAAGGGTATGATTGTTACACCCGGTTAACTATGTTTTCAGGGATGTTGCAAAACGAAAAAGAGCTGTTACGAAATAAAAAAGAGTCATAGTTACCAAACTATCTGGTCATCAGGTCGTTTGGTAACTATGACTCTTTTTCGTAACGAAGCGAAAAAGAGCTGTTACGAAACGAAAATGAGGCATAGTTACCAAACGACCTGGTCATCAGGTCGTTTGGTAACTATGACTTTTTCGTTTCCTTACAACCCTTGTATATAGGGGTACATAGTTAACCAGGGGTGCGTTAGACAAGGCAAAAATAAGGTTCATACAGAGAGGCTATACTACTGGTTTATCAGTTAGTCGAGTTACTCGATCAAGTCAGGCAAATTCGGACAGCAGGTAAATTCGGACAGTGACGTTTTTTCCTTTATATGTCAGTTGTTCGGAATTAAAACAAAAAAACTGGGCAAACAGTGAAAATCCTAATGAGACGGCTCATCAAGAGCCGTCTTTTTTTGAATTTTCACTGTTTGCAATGGTATGTCCGAATTTACTCGCTGTCCGAAGTTACCAGACTCGACCCTAGTAATTAATCGATCACAATTTGACATACATGTAATCAATGTTTTTACTTTTATGTCCAGTTTATACTGCATATTTAATGCTCCTTTGAAGCTTTGACTTCGCAAGGACAGCGTAAGCTGTTATTGCATCTCGATTAAGAAATCCATAGTATGGTCTTCTTAATCTTAATGCAATGCTATTGCTAAGGCTAAATTTCTATGAAGGAGATTCTCTACAACTATGTAATTTGCTCTGGAGGAACAGTCTGAAAATAACTGTTCCTCCAGAGCAAATTTCATAGTTGTAGGGAATCTCCATCATAGAAAATGACCCTTAGCAATAGCATAGCAACCCCTTAGGTCGTTTTATAAATACGGCCCCTGGTCTATAATTTTTGCAAACAATAAAGGTCGATCTTTCTGTTTGCAGGGGCAAGAAGTAAGCGCCTTATCCCTGTGCTGAGAGAAAAGTGCATAACAACACCCAGAATCCTACGATTTCTTGCCGTTTGTGACTTTACCAAATCCGACATGGTTGACTGGGTGTGGGACCGCCTTGGAGCGGCAATCAAGGCACCAATTGGGCCCATGATATCAGATTCTTCTGTGGAACTTGAAGAAAGTCTTAAGGAAGTTACATTTCCACCTCAAAAACGCAGACTTCAAAATGACACGGAAAGTCCTGGTCCAAGTCGATCCGGAAATAGCGGAAGACAAATCGTACCTCCTTCGCATTCTAGGACCCCTGTCAGCCACACAACAACAGTTCAGAGACGGGAAGCATTTTCGGGCAGACGATATAACTCGTTTGGAGGACACTCATCAGGTGATCCTGTCGAGCCGAGTAAACGATTCAGCAGTACACCACCAAGTGTCTTACCGTCGCGTGCCATGGCAAACCCGACACCACCGATTCCGATAAACAATAGATCCAGCCCCCAATACCCCAGAGCAATATTTTCTCCACAGGAAGGGCACATGAAAATGGAGTTAGCCCCCGAGGAAGAACATTGGATGGAAATGTCCATTGAAGAAAGTCACGAACATTTTGTGTGATTGTTAACCCTTTTATGCCCAGCGGACTCTCCTATACTTATAAACTGGATGGGTCCATTCGTAGTTTTAGGTGTGTCGGGTAGATTTTCTCTTCATCATTTAGTTAGAAGTTGCTGTAAATTTTATGCAAAAAGTGAAGACACTGATCAGACGCCGCGTTTTGCGGCGTCTGATCTGGGTCTGCACTGTTTGCCAATGTCCCTTTTATGGGACACCAGGTATAAATGGGCTAACCAATTAAGGTGAATGTGTTCCATTTCAGGGGATGCAACTCTGTCATTTTTATACGCCCGTTTTGAAAAACGGACGTATTGTGTCATGGCGTTGTCCGTCCGTCCGTCCGTCTGTCCATAAACATTCTTGTGCGCGCCATAACTCAGTAACCATTTGGGATATCTTCATGAAATTTGGTAGACATATGTATTAGGTTGGGGGAACGTGTCGCGTACCGGAATGGTTGCTCCCCTTTCCTTAGTTTCCAAGTTATGCCCCTTTGATTATTTTTTTCCCTGCAAGTCTTGTGCGCGCCATAACTAGATAACCGTTCGGGATATCTTCATGAAACTTCATAGCAATGTGTATGAAGTCCCAACGGTGTGTCGCGTTTAACAATGGCTGCTCTCCTTTTCTTCGTTTTAGAGTTAATCCCTTTCATTAGTTCTTATAGGCTATTTTTGTGTATACTTATCTTGTACAATATATTGTCAAGGAAAGAAAGTAGAACCAAAAATGGTATATCTAGTATATTTAGGTTATCTCCCTTGTTCCACTTACCTTGGAAGCTGATTTTTGGTATACTAACAGTATTTCATGTGTTAAATATTTAGATAATGTTGCAGTCATTATACCCCAGCTTTGAAAAAGTGTGGGGGGGGGGGTATACTGGTATACATCTGTACATCCGTCTGTCCGTCCTTCCGTCTGTCCTTCCATCCCCTTTTAATCAATTTTTCATCAAAGATTTCTTCACAACCATACAAGCTAGACTGGTCATATTTGGCATACAGGTTGATGACGACATGTTGTATTGTGGGATTGAGAACCAGCCTTCTCCTGCTTATTCTTCCCTGTATTTGTCCGATTTTCTTTCTTTCCATACTTTGAATAATGAAATTTTTCGTTGTTGTTGTTGTTGTTGTGTTGTTGCTTTACGTCCACGGTAAACAGCTATGGTCATGTCGGGACGGTCAGTTAACCTAACCACACTATTTCTGGGCAGGCTTAGACCGCCTAAGCGGTTAACCAGTACTAAGTGTACATACTTTCACCAGTAACTGACAACTGCCCTTCTTGAATCAGTGGAAGGGGGAAAATGACCGTAGAAAAGATTTCATGATCAATTTCCACGAAAGTATGTGGCCGGACTGGGTATCGAACCCGGTACCTCTGGCTCTTCAGTCAGACGCGCTAACGACTGCGCTACGCGGCCCGGCGAAATTTTTTCGTCAAAGATTTCTCCACAACCATGCAAGCTAGAGTAGTCATATTTGGTATGCAGGTTCATGACAACATGTTGTATCGTGGGATTGAGAACCAGCCTTCTCCTGCTTATTCTTCCCTGTATTTGTCCGATTTTCTTTCTTTCCCTACTTTGAATAATAGAATTTTTCGTCAAAGATTTCTCCACAACCAAGCAAGCCAGAGTAGTCATATTTGGTATGCAGGTTGATGACGATATGTTGTATCGTGGGATTGAGAACCAGCCTTCTCCTGCTTATTCTTCCCTGTATTTGTTCAATATTCTTTCTTTTCATACTTTGAATAATGATTTTTTGTCAAAGATTTCTCTATAACTTGCAAGCTAGAGTAGTCATATTTGGTATGCAGGTTAATGATGACTTACTGTATCGTGGGATTGAGAACCAGCCTTCTCCTCTTTTTCTTCCCTGTATTTGTCCGATTTCCTTTCTCTCTTTACTTTGAATAATGCATTTTTCGCAAAAGATTTCTATGCATCTGTAAGTTAGAGTAGGGAAATTTTGTATGCAGGTTGATGATAACTTGTTGTATTGTGGGATTGAGAACCAGTCTTCTCCTGCTTATTCTTCCCTATATTTTTCCAATTTTCTTTCTCTCCTGACTTTGAATAATGTAATTTTTTGTAACAGATTTCACAGCAACCATTCATATTTGGTATACATGGTAACAATGATTTCTCTCCCTCTCTATGATTTTTGTTACGAAAATAACACCATTTGATTTAAGCAGTTAAGCGGGGGTATAGTCGGATTCGCCGACAGTTCTAGTTAATTATAGAGTGGTTGCCCCTGTTTGTCTGCCTGTCTATCCTTTTGTAAACAATCTTGTTCATTCTGTAACTCCTTTAAGACATTGAAACGGGCGTATTATGCGCCGCTTGCGAAGCCCTTGTTATTTTTGCCTACTTTCTAAATGGGGCTGAACTATTAAAGGAAAAAAAATTGCTTCTCTAGGAGAAAATTCTTTCCTTTAAAAGTGACAACACTCCATTTGGAGGAACATGTCGTGCATGGACGTAAACAGAAGTCACAAAAATTTATTCCCTTATTTGAAAATGGCGGAAAAATTTTAAAGTTTAAATAGCCCGGCAGCATTTAGTAACATGGACCTTTACAAACACTACAGACCCAGATTCAACGCAGCATCTGAAATTGGATACACTCAAGTTTGTTCGAAAGCCTATAGTGACATAAAAAACTGAACGAAAAAAGATAAATGAAATTAAGTGTTCTTACAAGTTGGGTTCTCGTTATAATGAATTGACTTCTTGTTATTACGAGTTGGTTTCCCGTTATTTCGAGAACTTTAGTCTTTTTTAGATTTATTACATTTTTTTTCTTTTTTCTGTTTTTATTTTTCCGTTTTTATGTCTATATAGGTTTTCTTATTTTTGCATGCATTGTGAGCAAAAGTTTCTATTAAGGATAAAACACTCTTAAAGGCGTAGGTGGGGTCCAACTCATATGAGATGGAAAAGTCCACTTTTGGGCGTTGGACATAAACAGTTTAATGTTTAATGTTTCACATAAATATCAGTGCCACGCGCTATTTTCAGCCATGTTTTAACAGACACAAATTCATGTACAACAAACATCAATGCCAGGGGAAACTCAGTCACATTTATCTTTTACGACCCAAGACTGGGGAAGTATTAAGGAATGTTGACAGTAGCAAATCAGGAGGAAATCTAGAAGAAAGCAATTGTGAACCAAATACATAGACTCTTCACCTCAAGTCTACCTCAAACAGGTATGCCGCGAAAATAAGCAAGGCAATTCACGTGCTGAGAATAACCTGCTTTGCAACTTTCAGTGTACTCGTTTCGAAGTCATTCTTCTTCTTGGAAGAGAAGGTTCTCTGTGAAGAGAAGGTTCTCTGTGAAGAGAACCGTCAGTGTCACCTGGCGTGAACAGTACTGTAGGTTGGTGGATAATGATGATGAATTATGATTTAATCATATAGCCTGTCTATGGCCACTAAAACTTTTCCGCCATGCACAGCTGCTCCGCTGGATGGTGAATATTCATAAAAAGGTGCAATCGGAACACCGCTCGGCCAATTCCGTGAATCTGATTCACGGAATTGGCCGAGCGGTGTTCCGACTCACGCGTTGTGTCAAACGGTTACAAAATATAGTGCCATGTTTATTGCATTTTTTATGAAAACTTCGCAGAATTTATGCAATAATAGCGATGAAGTTTAATTTTTTAAAAAATGCCTTAACGCTTGGCGGGTCTACAGGGACATGTTGAAAACAACTTGCCTTCTGTTATGAACATCTCCCTCGAGATCTGGCGAACGTTGTTTCTAAGGAAACCATTCTATGACTTCAAGTCTGTTTGCTTCCCTAGGCAATGAAGCTCTTTCAATACAGGGTCTACTCTGAAAGGAACACCTTTGCTCTGTGGTCAGCAGTCGTTACCGTTTACAGTTGGTCCCTTTGATGAAGGAGGCAAAAATGAAAATGGTAGAGTTTAAAGTGCACCAATTTACATTTAATTTAACTTTTGAACTTTAAAATAGTTTTCATCTCTGTACATATACTGACAAAATATAAAATCTGTTGTTTTTTTTCGGCTTTAGCCGTATAACCTTACTATTGACCTACATTTTAAGTATTTCATTAGCAAATATAAATACACCCGGAATTTCGATGTAAGTAGCTTACTTTCGCTTTCTCTTTCTACTTTCAGTTTCATTTGACTGTTGGCCTATAAATCGTGTCGTAATGGATCTAGATATTTCGGTCCAAATCGCTTTTTGCCAAAGAACATTTCGCCTGTTATGTTGCTCATGTAAAGGTCAAAACCAACAAAATAACTTGACACAGAAATCGAAGACGAAATTAAGTAATTGTTGCTGGCTTAATTGTTGATGTTGTATTGGAACTGCGACACTTTTAAGGTTATATGTGGGGCGGTCAGCCAACCAATCCTCATTGTTATGTGTAACACAGACAGACCCCAATCAAAATTCAACAGCATTTCCGAAATCGAAACCCCAACACCAATAACAAAATTTAATATGCATATCAACATCATGCGCCTCCGTACGATCTGATCAGCACATTCGATATCATACATGTATCTGACACATACTTATTACAATACACACTTCTATTTAATCAAAGCCGATTATCTTTTTTTAAAAGATATTTCTTGTTTCCATTTCTCGTAATTATGGTCCCTAAGAGGCACATTTTTTATCCAGTTCTCAGATCGAAGTTCCCCAGGCGGCTCAACAGAACGAACCCATAGCATACACCTCCTGGCACCGATTCTGTCCATGTCATCTTACACACGATAAAACAAAGTGTTACTTGCGCACAGCGAAGACCCATATCAGCATGGGCAGCCGACCAGTCTGATCAGTGTCTTCGCTGTGCACTTAAAGGGTACCTAAGCTACAGCGAAGACCCTGATTAGACTGAGCGTATACCCAGACTTATCTGAGTTTTCGCTGGGCGCACATACCACTTTCTTTGTCGTGTCGACGCTCATATATACACTGAACAAAAATAAAAGACTATTTTTATTATTTTATAATTCCGGCCGATGGATTAGATTTCGGGTTGCTTCTATTTGTGGTGGCGGCAACCCTGCCAGTCGAGTGGTGCTACCAAGGCTGATGACCGGTATAATTATTAGTTGACAACGTAGATGATCCAAGGAATTCCGATTATTTACACTATGACTCAGTACAGACTTGTTGTTAGGCTTGTGGTGGCGGCCACATTTAAATTTCATTAATTTTCATAGGTCACTCAACAATTTGACACCTTGCTGTATAGTTGTAATATTTTTATATGCAACTGGAAACAGTACCTTTTACTCAGACCTCAAACTGCAGCAAGACTTTATTGTCTATGGGACCGTATAGCAAAACAGCATCCATCTCAGGCTTGGACAAAGACGACCAGACCTCCGACCAGCAACTAAAGACCACGGAATCCCGAATGTTATTCAGAAATTCTTTCCTAGCACTGGCCACTGCTGGACATCTTAGAAGCATATGACATAAATCTTCAGAACCAAGACGACATGGTGTCTGGACAGTCTTCTGATTTCATAAATCATGAGAAAACAGTTACGTTGTTTAATTCTCATATCTCTGTCCGATGTTATCTAATATACTGTATAGTTTTCAGAAATCAGCTCTACTAAAGCCGAAGCAATTTGGAGAGATATTAACATATCACTCGGACTGATGCGCTCCCTTTTCATACCTGTATTTGTAAGCCAGTGACAGAATAGGAGAACAGAACGGCTCTAGCGATGAATTGTTGATTTTAAAATAATTCACAGTTTGTCGGCCAGTTGTAAGTAGACATATCACACGCACTTCGCGCTCGTGATATAATTTATTTTCTACCGACCTCCAAGCAATGCATCATTACTCAACAATTCAGTTATAAGTAGACATATTACTCGCGCTTGCCGCTCGTGATATGGTCTAATTTACAGTCGACCTCCGAACGGTGAATTATTATTCAATAATCACGGGGGTAATACCAATGGTTCTACCTATGCTGTCGACCGAGCCGGTACTGCGTATTTGACTGTCGACCGAGAATTACGGCTTTCGACCGAGCAGTGCGGCAGTCGATGGTGTTAGTAATCAAGTTTGGATGCCGTCTGAGCTATGAAAAATGAAAGAAGAAACATTTTTAATCACCGCCGATCGTCAAACAGGTGTTGAACTTTATATCTGTTCTCTTGGTAAGCGTTGTGTCACAAAGACATCACGAAAATATCACTTGGTATCAAAAACTTCCATTTTCTTCGTTTGTTTGTAAAATCTAAGTACATGTATTTACAAAAGTCACAGACAAACAAAACTGCATGGACAGTTTGCCTTGCAAAAGAGCTCTGGCGAACTAATATCATTTGCCTCATTTATTATTTCTGTCAGATGTTATGAACGATCCAAAAAAGTAACAATACGGCTGTCGATGACCAATGATATGGCTGTCGATTGTAAAAATATTTGCACGGTACGGCTGTCGATAGTAATTGAGATGGCATGTTGTGGATGTAAGTCAAAACCAACGCATTTTAGGGGATTTTCTGGTTGCGTCTGAACCAAAAGTCACTCTACAACTATAGTATAAGAACAAGCCGCACAATACAGTCCCTTTGTATATATGAAACACAGGAGTCATGAAAATAAAAGTTATCGTTTAAAGGCGTTCCTAGGCGACGGTTCTAGTGTAATACTTACTTCATATCACTCGGAGTAGGTGATTTATATCGTATTTTGTATTGCCCAAGCAGTTGTTATCACGTTTAAATGTAAGCTTTAGCAGATTTATAACCTCGGCTGGAGCAGAGAGAGCTAATTGTTCTGATATTTTGTGGGTTTTGTTCGGAAGGGTTTTCTCTTGGTTTTAACATATTTATAACTCTTTTTTTCATAACATATGTATATTACAACATACAAAATGTACTAGTGTAACGTGGGCCGACCTGCAAACAAACCCCGTCAGTGGAAAAGCATGCTCACCCACCAAGGGCGGTTTATTTGCTTATATACCCCAACATTTACTCGACCACAAACTACCGAGTTTGTAATTTGCATATCTATTTATATCTGTGACCTTCTACCGTCACATTACTTTCCCCTCCGAGAAGTCTCGTCCCGAGACTTGGCCTGGGAATGACATGGGCAAGGCAATTCCGGTCTGGCAGTTGTCATTATCCCACCGCTGCCACCAAATGTAACGTGGGCCGACCTGCAAACAAACCCCGTCAGTGGAAAAGCATGCTCACCCACCAAGGGCGGTTTATTTGCTTATATACCCCAACATTTACTCGATTACAAACTACCGAGTTTGTAATTTGCATATCTATTTATATCCGTGACCTTATACCGTCACACTAGGATTGGAACGAAAGCAACTTGCTTATTTAGTTCTTCACTCTTCTTCTGGATGCCTGTGATAGGCTCTGTCATTTGAATGCAGTTCACTCTCTGGGCATTCCATTTTACATTTGGCATATAAAATGTACAGTGTTTGCAAACGTATTTTATGTTTCGCCCAGCGAAGACTCAGATCTGCTTGGTCATCAGCCCAGTATGATTAGATTCTTCAGAGACTGTATGAAGGAAGTTTAGATCAAATCAATCCATCGAGCGCAATGAACACTCTTACCAAACTGGACGAATCTGGTCTAAGTCGTCATTTCGCGCAACATCAATTTGCTTTTTTTGTCCTGCAGCGGCTCGAATACTTCCGTTTGATGAAGATCTTTTATGATTCTACACCACCTGCTCAGATCCTTCTGGTCATATCTACTCGTAGGATCGTTTCATTTTGCCCGGTTTGCTCAACTGCATACTCTCTCTCTCTCTCTCTCTCTCTCTCTCTCTCTGATGAGAAATTATCAATAAAACAAAGACAACTGGTGTTAATTTATTTAGTTTTCACAATCAAATGTGATTTAAAATCAAATGGAACATAAATGAACTCACAAGGTAATCTGTGTCCGAGGCCTCAACCACCGATTGCCTACCCAACTTCATAACCTAGCTGGAGGCTTGAAATCTGAGATGAAGAATAACGAACCTTTTAAAAGTTTCATTATGAAACTTTTCAAAAGTTTAGTTAGGAAATTTTTCAAAAGATTTGCTATGAAACTTTTCAAAAGTTTCGTTATGAAACTTTTCAAAAGTTGCGTTATCCTTCTATCTCACGATTGGAGGCTACTATCGAGGCTATGAACAACGATGCTGTCCTGACTGCGCGGATGCGCATGCAAAGCTGATCTGTACTTTTGTTATTACAATATGCAAAAAGCACCCCCCAGTAAATTTTTGCTGACCGGTCCAAGGCGGTACTTCTGTTGTTGTTCCTTGATGCTACATTGTGCTATGTCCGCTTGTCTATGTTCTTTGGCGGTTTGGTCACCTGTTTTGCTATCCAGTCAGCCTTTTGTTTCGTTTTGCTGTGTAAGTTAAAAATAAAATAGATAAAATAGATGTTGATGCTGTTTTTGATTAGGGTAGCTGAATGACCACCTGTTTGGGAAAGAGCTGCTTATTCGGTTTACCGTGCGTGTCTTTCGTGAACTTGTATCAATTTTTCCGTGTGTGTGCTTCTTACCCTATTGGTTATTAGAGCGGGATGTGGGATTTGATTGTATTAATTCCTAATCATTGCCTATCTTTTTACTTGTCATGTTGTGATATGCTTTTGTTTGCTGGCAAACGTTCTGAATTTATTATCATCCATTCTATTCTATCCCATAACCTTACTAGGTCGTTGGGGCACCACGGATGATTTCGAAACAATCCCTTTCCACCTTGTCCTGTTTTCAGCTGCCCTAGTTGAGCTGGCAAATCCATCCCTGTCCACTCTTAATATTTTCTTCCCGCCTCTTCTTCTGTCTACCTCTTCCCCATTTTCCTTTCACTGTGCCCTGCAGAATCGTCTTTGCTAAACCAAAAGACCTTAAAACGTGGCCAAACCACCTTAGTTTCCGTTTCTTGACCAGCGTCAGGCGTTATCATATTCTCCAATGGCTGCTTGGATCTTTCTGCGAACCTCCTCATTGGTTATATGGTCCTTGTACAAAATGTTCAGTAACCTTCGGTAGCATCTCATCTCAAAGGCCTGCGTAACTTTCTCCAACTCGGCTGTCAAGGTCCACGATTCACAGACATGCAGAAACATGGAAATGACAAGGGAGCGCATAAGTTTCACATCTCTCCAAATTGGTTTCAGCTTGGTAAGAGCTGAAGTGGATTGTGCAATTCTTGAGAGAACCTCCTTTTTTGAGCCATCATCTGAGACAACTGCTCCAAGGTATTTGAAGCTTGTTACAGTACCCAGCTTCTGCCCTTTTACCTTGATCTCCCTCTGGAGTTTGTCATCAGTTTGGTCTTCTCAGAACTGATCTCCATCTTATACCTGGTGCAGGTTTTGTCGAGACTTTGAACTAGGGCTTCTAGTCCCTGCTCCTCTAGAGCTTCTATATAATCGGCAAACCGCAGATTGGTAGTGTTTCTGCTGCCTATGGTAACCTTTCCGTCAAGTTCTTCCAGAGCATCAGACATGATCCGTTCGAGAAAAATGTGAGTGGGTAAAAGAAGACATGCTTGTTCTACTCCAACTATTGTTCTGAACCATTCTCCTGTGCTGCCATCCATCAAGACTGCACTTGCAGCCTTAATGTATAGCTGCTCAATGGTGCGAACTAGATTTGCACTGATAAAACTTCCGCATGGTGGTCCATACGGCTGCATGCTTCCATACCCTGTCAAAAGGCGTTTTTGAAATCAATGAAGACACGGTTCAGATTCTGCTGATGTAGATACTTTTAACACAGGATTCTAAGGTTGAAGATCTGTTCTGTGATGCTCCTTCCGGCTCGGAACCCAGCCTGTTCTTCAACGATTATCTCTTCGGCTTGTGGTTTAAGCCTGTTCAAGATGACTTTCAGCAGAATTAATTAGCATCATATGCGTAATAAACTTGCCTTTTTTTTAAAGAATGGAGCGTTCACAAACTATGATGATCATCTAAAACCGTTCCGTGGAAACATGCCAGAATGAGTTTCCATTGACGGCATGCGACCGGGTACAATCGAATCAACTTGAACAATTAACTTCTTGTGAATTTAAACGTGCATTTTTTCAACACTCAAGTTTGAAAAATGCAGTCATCGACTGACACTTTCTATAATCAACTATAAAATTAAAAAAAAAAGCAATCCTTGCCTAGATCTGCTATCAAGTTTAAAAGTTGTAATCACTGACTAGACTAAGTAGGCTAAAATATAATAATAATAAAAAAAAAATAACAAAAAAAATAAAACGGCAATCCCTCCCCACCCACTCCCACACCACCAAAACACTGACAGTAACTCGGCTAATTATCAAGGTAAACAAAAGCAGTATTCTTTCCATTTTCTCTTCCTCGGTTACATATTAAGAAGAACTACGAAAACTATTAACCATCACGGGAACATCTCCTAACTAAAGTTACCCCAGATTTGCACCTAACATATAGCAACAAGAGGGCCGTGAGGCCCTGAATCGCTCATCTGAGTAATATAACGACTTGCAATTTTCGAACGCTTTTTGCCCAAGCATGATTGCTTGGAACTTTTCAGGGTTCACCTGCATGCAGTTATCGATGAGCCATTTTATCATATTTAAGCTGTCTTATTCTAGAACTGCTATAGTTTCGTCTGAATTATTACTGCTTAGGCCTACATAGTACGACGGTCGGACGAACGGTGCTCCGTACTGCGACCAGGGTTCCGCTGAGGTGCACGGGAGACATCGTGACGAGAATTGAAATACACACACTTTTTCTCTCCCTAGTAAGATAAGACATACCTGGGTCAACCAGTACCGAACACACTTTTTGTCTCCCAAATACTTCCACTCACTCTTAATGGTTCTGGGTTCCGGTGAGTTGACGCACCTGAACTATTTAGGGGAGGTAACTAGACCAATTAATCGATCAATTAATTGTCTATATTACTACGCGCAAAGCCTTTTTTTAACAAATGAAATGAAAAAGCAGTTGCTTGACAGCTCTTTGATTGAACCTAAATAATTTTTTTTCAATAACAGCTAGTTCAAACGTATTGAAATCAAAGATTGTTTCGCACAATATCCATATTAAATTTTAGAACTATATTCTGCTGTAATTGGCTTAGACCGAATTACACCTAAAATGGCAGTTTTGTTTGGAGAGTCCGATTCAGGTGCCCGAAAAAATGTTCTGTTGGGCCAATTCAAGAAAAAATAGCTCCGAAACGTGAAAGCCTTTTCTAGCAGGTAATTGCTTTGCATGTGCACACAGTGTGTATGTATTTCTCTAAGTCAGTTTCGTTGCTATAGTTGCCATTGGTGATTTTTCGTAAATGGGACACTTCGGCCAAATTTTATCGACGCCGGATAGACCAATCGATTAGTTATTCCGTTTTGTCTAAACACATCAATATATTTACCATGTATTGTGCGCGCTTACCACCACCTTTTTGCATTGTTTCAAAGATGTACTGTTTTGGATTTTTGTGCCTTTTCTACTAAAATTGGTCCCAAAACTTTGCCCAACAAGTTATGGAGTGGGTGGGGAAGCTAAAAGAGCCCCTATTGTTTAAAACAATTTGCCAAAGACAGAAGAAAATATGTCAAAAGAAGGTAGCTCGCCGAGAGCAATTCTTTTGCCTGAAGGTCCCTGGTTATGCACCAGTCATTTGCAACCACTGCCCCACCAGGGGACCGGGGAATAGCGGGGATATTGACTTTTCACTGTGCAAAGCCCTGGTATATGCCCTGCACTGTGGGGACATTTTTTATGTCAAATCCCTGGTACAGGTTTCCACCCCCAGGGGATCATATAAGTATAAAAATCAATATTCTGACAATGTGTCGCAGTTAATTTCGTAGAAAAACACTCAACTATTTTTCCTGCTGTTTTGGCAGGAATCAAAAGCCCGGCGTATCCACGGCGCTGCCGGGACACCTCATAGGTAAAAAACACTGTACTTAAACCCCGCTATCCCCGGCCCCATGGGGGCAGTGGTTGCAAATGACTGGTGCATTAGATCCATTATAGTAATATTATTACTACCATATCCCCCGACATGGTAGTGATTCCAAAAGATCATTTTATGGTGCAGGGGAAAAGTGATACACTTTTCAAATATAAAGCCTGTATTGCAGCGAATACATGACAGGAATTTTCCTGCTTTACTGAACTTGGTTCTCGGGGCCGTTGAATTTTGGAAAAAAGGTGTGGGAATCATCGAAATCGGGGAAAATTTGACTTGATGAAAACAAGATCTCTATTTTAAATTCAGTGACAATCATCATAAAGTTTAAGTTTTAAGGGTGTGTTAATTAATAGGAGCGGACTTAATTACCAGAACAGACTGATTTTTTCCTATTTGCAGTTGATTTTTGTGATATTTACATTGAATACACACTTATTCCATATTCTAATATACTCAGAGGCAATAGAAAGTATACAGTTTTTGATTTTGAATACTGGGTCTCGTGTAAATGGCTGCATTGAAATATTAATAATGTCAGTTTGGGCAAACGTCTAGCTGTGCAAAACACAAACACAAGTTGTTTTGCAGTCACTAATAATGGAGTTAGGTCCTTTATTCAAATTCAGCAGTTCCAATCAAAACTCGCTTTGCTCATGGCTAATAGCACTTTGCACTTCACGAATGTCAAGCACTAACGTATGTGAGTAAAACCACATCGTCATTTAAACTAAAAACCCCACCAAACTAATTCAACCATAGTTAGAAATGCTACATGTCTCAAATTATCTCCCTTTTAATTAAAGGCGAGGTCTGCTGACAACCGGTTGTCACCAGACTTTTTGGACCAAAACCGTCTGCTGACAACCGGTTGTCACCAGACTTTTTGGACCAAAAACGTCTGCTGACAACCGGCTATATAATTTCTATTAAATGGTTTTAAACAGGGTTTAATTTAACTGAATTTGTATTAATAAGTTATAAATATGTTATAAATATAACAATAACATGATAAAGCTTCTGATAGTTAAGGCAAATTTTTCATGCATGATTCTTGCCATGATTCTTGCACTCTGGTCATTGTGTTACATATATATGTGGACTGTTTGTACTTTATGTATGGATAATGGAAAACAATAATGAAGTTAAATATCTACACCATTATAAGCCTATGTAAAACATGTGACCCCAGGGCAGGGCATCTGACCCCAGGGCCATAATTTGAACAAACTTGGTAGTGGACCAAGGCTCTGCATCCAGTGGTTTTAGGCAGGAAGTTTTTCCATAAAAGCCTTTGTAAAAATGTGACCCCCAGGGTGAGGCCATTAAGGCCCTAGGACCATAATTTGAATAAACTTGGTACAGGACCATCTGGTGATTATACATACCAAATATCAAGGCTCAAGGCCTTAATTATGGTTTCAGACAAGAAGATTTTCAAAGTTATTCCAAAAACCTATTTCAGCTCATTTTACCTTGATATGCCATGGGCTAGAACCATTTGGATAATTTTCAAAGAGGGACATATGAGGTTCATTCTTACCAAGTCTCGTGAAATTTAAGAGGCAATGTCCTTTGAAGCAAATTGTTGATGACAAAAAAGGCACATCTCAGGCAATATTGACTGATCACAATAGCTCATCTTGAGCCTACGGCTCAGGTGAGCTTAAAAGATTTTTGAACATTTTCTTATGCATTTCTATGGGGCAGGGCCATTTTGGACCCTGAGGCTACCATTTAAATAAACGTGGTATAAGACCACTAGGCAATACTACATACCAAAATATCAAGCATCTGAGTCCAGTGGTTCTGAAGAAGATTTTTGAATATTTTCATATGTATTTCTATGGTTCAAACCCAGGACCCCCTGGGGCAGGACATTTGAGGCCCTAGGGCCACCATTTGAACAAAGTTGGTAAATGACCACTAGGCAATGCTACATACCAAAATTCAAGCTTCTGATTCTAGCACTTCTGAAGATTATTTTATTTTGGAACCCAAAACCCCAAGCTGCAGGGCCATTTTGGACCCTAGGGTCTCCACTTGAACAAACTTGGTAAAAGTCTACTAGACATTGCTTCATACCAAACATCAAGCATCTGAGCCCAGTAGTTCTGAAGCAGATGATTTTCAGTATCAAAGGCTAGGCCTAGCGGTTTTGGAGAAGTTCTCATCTAAAGCAAATTGTTGATGACGGACAAAGGAAGACGGATGTTAAGACGGATGTTGGACATTGACTGATCACAATAGCTCACCTTGAGCCTATGGCTCAGGTGAGTTAAATACAAACTAGAAAATTGTGTCTGTAAGACAAGAATGATGCCCCCATGTGGTGCCTGTCACACACCTGTATACATCACAAAATTATCTAGACCATTATAAGCCTATGTAAAAGAAACATCACAAAATTGTCTAGACCATTTATGGGATACAGACTAATGAATAAGTCAGCTGACTTTCTTCTGAATCCCGTTTTGTATAACATATGATATATTCTGTGAATGAATGTACTGTTTCATATGCTGGTTATACAAAGAAAATAAAGTTTGAACCAAAATTGTCTAATATCAACGAATACTATTTGAATGACATACATACTTGCATTTTGTTTTCAGTGTTTATGCAAATGCTCTAAAAATTCCATATAAATCTGCGAAAGAGCTGAATACACAAGCTCCATCCCTAAAGCACCCAAAAGGTACTGTCAATGACTAAGTTCAAAAGGCCATAATTCTGTCAAAATTATCTCCATCAAAAAGCTACATGCACATTTTGATTGTGTCCACAACGTGTACAAAGTTTGAAAAGAATCCGCAGACAACTACAGAAGTAGTTGATTACACAAACTCCATATACTGTAATACAAAAAGGCTGCCAAAAAATGACTAAGTTCAAAAGGCAGTCATTCTGTCAGAATTAATCTATTCTTCACCAAAATGCCACATGCACATTTTAATTTATAATGACTGTAACATGTGCATAAAGTTTGAAAAATAAAATCTAAGCTATCAAAAAGCCACATGCACATATTCACTATATCCACAACATGTTACAAAGTTTGAAAAGAATCCACTAAAAACTGTCAGAGGAGTTGGTAGCTACACAAACTCCATACCCCATAATGCAAAAAGCTGCCCAAAATGACTAAGTTCAATAGGCTGTAATTCTGTCAAAATTAATTTCAGCCCCATCAAAAACCCACATGCACATCTTTATTATGTCCACAGCATATGTGCAAAGTTTGAAAAAGATCCATTGAAAAGTATGGGAGGAATTGATTACACAAACTCTATACCCTCAAGTGTGATGAATGGACGGACAGACAGACAAACAGACAGATGGACAGGAGCAAAGATTTTTTTTCTGGTAGTCCTAGACACCATTTTGGGGGTTTGAGACTCGGGGAAAACCCTGTCATATGAATAAAATATGATGCACCAAATTTGATGCATGCATTAGAAGCTATTCAGAACTAACTGCTAAACAAACACACACCTTTGTTAAAGATCAAAGTTTGGTTTTCACATCTTAATTCGAGGATTTAATTGTAATGTGAGACAGACCATATACTATTATTGTCATGCACAGAGTGACAATGTTATTGTTCATAAGTATTGACCTGGCACTCATTAATTTCCGTCAATACACTCGGATATTTTCGTTACTTTTAGCGATGATGCATCGCAAAATACTGCCACTTGAATACTTAAATATAATACAGAATATCGCCTCTAAATGCTGCAACAGTGTAGTGGTGAAGGGCTCCGACTGTGGATAAGGAAATCGTAAGATCAAATCCAGTATCTTTTAGAATCTTATTTTTTTTTTTTTTTTTCTTTTTCTTTTCATATTTTTCCTGTGTTTTTTATGTATGAATGAAAATGCATTTTTTAATTGATATTTTAAACGCTTTTCTTTTGTTCGGTTTTTCCCTCATCTATTTTCGTCGAGACGTACCGGTTTCTCTTTAACTCCTTCTGTACTCTGAAAATTGTCCTGCTGACACCAGCTGGCTTATTTTCTGTTGAATAAATCATCCTCCTCCCTTGAAAAAATACTTTGCTGTGGGAAAAATGAGCATTTTTTAGCTCACCAGAGCCGAAGGCTCCGGGGGAGCTTATAGGATAGGCAGTGGGTCGTCGTCGTCGTATGTCGTCGTCGTATGTCGTCTGTCGTCGTCCGTCAACACTTTTAAACGACATCTCCTCTGAAGCCACTAGGCCTATTGGGCTCAAATTTCATCTGTGGCATCCTTGGGATGGGGGATTGAAAGTTTGTGTTTTTTTATGAAAATTGCCCTTTTAGTTTGGTTGCTATGGCAACTTAGAGTTCCCATTGACTTATAATGGGGAAAATTGAAAAATAGCATTTTCTGCCAAGCCATTGCAGATATGTTGATAAAACTTTTATAGAAATATTTCTTGAGATGTCTACTGTCAGCTTTATGTTTTTTGGCCCACTGCTTCTTTTATTGGTTGCCATGGAAACCGAAATGCAAAAAAAATGGAAAAAATACGTAAAAAATTATCTCCTCTGAAGCCACTGGGCCGATAAGGCCCAGGTTTCATCTATGGCATCCCTAGGATGGGGGATTGAAAGTTTGTGTTTTTTATGATCATGGGCCCTTTAGTTTGGTTGCTATGACAACTTAGAGTTCTCATTGACTTGTAGTGGGGAAAATTGAAAAATTGCATTTTCTGCCAAGCCATTGTAGACATGTTGATAAAACCTTTATAGAAATGTTCCTTGAGATGTCTTCTATCAGCTGTATGTTTTTTTGGCCCAATGCCCCTTTAATTGGTTGCCATGGAAACCAAAATGAAAAAAAAATGGAAAAAAATACTTAAAAATTATTTCCACTGTAACCACTGGGCGGATAATTAGGCCCAGATTTCATCTGTAGTATCCTTAGGCTGGGGGGTTGAAAGTTTGTGTATTTTATGAAAATCTGCCTTTTAGTTTGGTTGCTATGGCAACTTAGAGTTCCTATTGACTTATAATGGGGAAAACTGAAAAATGGCATTTACTGCCTAGCCATTGCAGATATGTTGACAAAACTTTTATAGAAATGTTCCTTAAGAAGTCTTCTATCAGTTTTATTGTTTTTGGACCCACTTTTCCTTTTACTGGTTGTCATGGAAACCAAAATGCAATGATGATGGAAAAAAAATACTTACAAAATTATCTCCTCAGAAGCCACTGGGCAAATAAGGCCCGAATTCATCTGAAGTATCCTTAGGCTGGGGGGTTGAAAGTTTGTGTTTTTTATGAAAATCGGCTCTTTCGTTTGGTTGCTATGGAAACTTAGAGTTGCATTGACTTATACTGGGGAAAATTGAAAAATGGCATATACTGCAATCAAAATATGGAAAATAGTTATATATTTTGTTGTCAACTCAACAGACTGTCAGGCTGAGACTTTGTAGTTGTATATTTTGTATTAGCCTGTACAAATGTGACAGCAATTTTGATAGCAATTTTGAGCTAGAGATCTGGTGAGCTTTGTGGCCCGTGGGCCTCTTGTTTTTGGATCTGAATTGCTTTTTGGTCGACATTTTTGTAGTAATTTATATGTACATAGTAGAAAGCTAGTGCATCTCGTTCAATAGCTGAAGGGTGGTCGGGTCGGGCAATTGTGCTGGGTAACTTCCAGTGCCAGGGCGTGCTATAAGTTTGGCTGATAGTGGGACAGGGCCTACTGTGTTTGCATGAGGTGCGGGTTTGCGTTTTTTTTTTATATTTTCCTCTCACCAGTCATATCTCTTTTCTTTCTCCGTCTCTTTGGGAGACGGCCCGATATAGACTATAATACTGTCTCAAAGAGCAGTTCAGCCCAAAACAACAAGCCAACCAACCAAATCAATAGCGGAAACATTAAAATTTTGTGCCGAGCATCACAAGCTTTCCTCTCCGGTTTTACGGGAAAAAAGAACAAAAAAACATGTATAAATACATAAAAATATAGATCAAAGGACGATGGTAGCGAGATTTGAACCCATAACCCTAAGATTATAAGCCCAAAGTCTTAACCACTGAGCCATTTGCTACAATGAAATATGTTTAACAATAATCGTACATATTGAACTGGCTTTTACCTGTTCGTGATCGGACACCGGGAATTAATTTACGGAGGCAAACGGAATATTCATGAGTGCCAGGTCAATACTTATGAACAATAGTTAGATAATATATCACAAACAACAACAGGCAATAAATAAGGACTAAATTTAAAGGCAACATTATTTTGTTTCCATAAATCGAAGTACAAACAGTCCTCATATATATGTAACACAATGCCAATAAATGCAAAAAATGCTAGTAAAAACAGTCATTTGCCTTAACTATGAGAAAATTTATGTTATATTTATAACATATTATGATATTAATATAAATTAGCTAAAGGAAACTTACTTAAAAACCATTAAATAGAAAATATATGGCTGGTTGTCAGCAGACGTTTTTGGCCCAAAAAGTCTGGTGACAACCGGTTGTCAGCAGACGGTTTTGGTCCAAAAAGTCTGGTGACAACCGGTTGTCAGCAGACACTTCCTTAATTAAAAGTATAGAGAATTAAATGTTTCTCTATCATACCTGGTGTTCGAAGTTTTAACCTGAAATTTTCGAAAAATTGTTGTTTGGCTTCTTGCACTTGAAAGGAACCTCATTGGCTTGTTTGTTTATAAGAAAATTGCAAAGAAACTTCCCATAAGAACTCAATGCATATTCAATGCATGTTACCAGTAGACGCCAAATGTATCATTTCTTGGTATGAAAATTTGATACTTTACCCCGTTTTTCATATGAGAGTGTGACATGTCCTTACAAACCTTTCATCCCTTTTTCAATGTAATGCACAAAAATAATCTCTATTGTCCAAAGTGTATGTGTAAAGGGGGGCTACTCCAGCGACAATGTTGACTTAGACCCCTTATGCGTTTAAAGCCATGCTATTTCCTTATCCTTTTGCGGATTGTACTGAAAATTGTCGCAAATTTTGTGAAATTGATTGTATTTATCAATAGTGCCATGGTATTATCAGATGTGAATACAGGGCCTGACAAATCAAATTTTGATCTACTTGTCCGGTAGACAGCTTCTGCCTGAAAAAGCTGAAATACATGGGTTTTCCCTATATAATTTATACATTTTTCTGGGCAAGTAAGAAAAATTTTTACTTGCCCAGCAAAAATTTTAACTTGTCCTGGGCAGCCGGACAATGGATTTGTCAGGCCCTGTGAATACATCTGAAGGAAAATCAAGACTGCGTTATCTGTATACTTTATTTTGCCTCTCAGTATATATTCTGTATGCCTCTAGTGTTTAATATGACATAATCCCATAAAAACATCTAGCTGTCTTTTTTTCCAAAACTTGGAATGACAAAGAATTATAAGAATGAACAAATATGACCTACTGGTTGAGCTATAAGTTCTTATTTATAGTCCTTCCAAAATTTATGGCGTATAAACATATATAATCTGTTTGACCATTTAGTGCCTAGCTTCCCATATTGGGAAGTATGCAAACAGTGAAGACCCAGATCAGATGTAGCTGATTGCATGCATCATCTGATCAGTGTCCACACTGTCAATATGAATTAGAGTAGATCCCTTTTGGAAGGGCTCCATCATAAAGGAAAGTAAATGTTGTTCCCCATTTTAAAGATGGCAGAAAAACTTGGAAATGCACTCATTCACCTTAGCATTCATGTGACTTACATTGAGAAAATTTAAGATTTAGGATTGCTGTTGGTGCTATGTAGCTTTGAACTTCAGGTAGTGAGCTGTTAAAAATTTCATTTTCTTTCTCTCAAAGAAAAAGAATTGAATAAATAATTATAAAGAGTAAATAAAATAATAATTATTATTTTTTTGTCTACAATATATCATAATTTATATGAATATGCTTTATTCCAGGTGTAACCATGAATCACAGAAGATCTGCTGTTGACAACAAAACTGCTTTAAATAATGGTGAAAGACAAGGTATGATGTCAAAATATGTACCATTCTAATTTCAGCTCTAAAACAGGTTTTTAGCATGCCTTCGCACCGCAAATGAAGACTAACACTATACCCCGGCACGGTATTTTGAGTATGCATCGGCCTTTGCATCCATGTCTTTGGTCAGTTCAACCTAGCACAACAATTCTCTTTTCGTATCAACCTATATTCATGTTCCATCGATTTTCAATTTATAGGTTATTATCATAATACTTTTGTCATTCAGGCTATTCAGCTTATCTTTGACAGACATATTTTAGATTTGGAGACAAGAGTCAGTTGGGTTAGAGTTTGATCCTTGTAGGCTTGAGAGTCAAGCTCCCTTTATGAATAATCTGCTGTTTTAAGACAACTCTTATTTCCTCATCAAAATGACCATAAATATCAAAACCAGCCATGTGCTATATGTTTATTTTTCTCTTCCAATACAGTCCCAGACTTTCCTTCCAATTGTTCTCAAAATCCCCACATTACCTTCGGTTATTAGATTGGTTTTTTCCCTTCCAAACTTCTGATCCCAAAATCCTAGACCCATCGTAGATCTTACAAGATGAATCAGATTTTTGGGATTGTTTTGGAAGACATAAAAGAAATATCTTAAAGCAGAATTCCGGAGACTGATTTAGATGTTTGAGGTCATTCTAGAGTTAGGAAAACAGTCTTATAGCCAAATATACTTGAAACCATTGAAAACGCAAGTTTTCACTTGTCATATATTCAGATTAAAGAAATGCCACAAGGCCGTAATATATTTCATGCAGTCTGCATTTCGTCCGGCAAGGTTTTAGCAACAGTTTGGCTAAGGTCGATTTGTCTGAGCAAAAAAAATGTGAGAAAAAATTTTAAAAGCAAGAAATTTCAATTTCAAGTATTCAGGAAATTAAGATTCAGTCTAATTTTGTTGAAAAGATCTTAAGTATGATGCCAGAAATTGAAAAGCAACGCAAAAACTAAAATTATACTGCAGATGCGGTTTTAAAGATTTTGACATTAAACCAATTTTTCGTAAAATTTTCACACATTTTGAGAATCTTGTAAAATTTCATCTGAGGCCCGAATAATAGACTTTTGAGAAAAAGACACACGAAATCTTACCAAACACTTTACATTGGTATCAGTATTTGTCCAAAAAATCGCTCCCTTTACAAGCACTTCTGGTTTGAAGGCACAAACTCTCATCGGCATTTACGCGGGCGGTAGTTCTGGAATTTTAAAGAAAACAACATTCGTGCAGAGACTTTGGACTGTTATTGAAAACATTGAGAAATTTAGCAGAAACGAGCCAGTGTAAACGTGACATGGAAGCATTCATTAAACATCAATTTCGCTTAAGCCTCAATAAAAATCGGGCCGGGCCGCGTAGCGCAATCGGTAGGGCACCTGACTCATAAGTCAGAGGTCCTGGGTTCGAAACCCGGTCTGGCCACATACTTTCGTTTCTCCTTCCGCTGGTTTAAGAAGAGCAGTTGTCAGTTACTGGCGAAAGTATGTGCACTTAGTACTGGTTAACCGCTTAGGAGGTCTAAGCCTGCCCAGGAATAGTGTGGTTAGGTTAACTGGCCGTCCCGACATGACCATAGATGTTTACCGTGGACGTTAAGCAATAAATCAATCAATCAATCAATCAATGAAAATCGGAGCTAAGTCCCTTTATATACAAATGCAGTCCTCATAAATTGGACCGTTGTCAGCATTCCGACAGTATTGCTGTTGAAAACTATTGTGATAAACACCCTGGTTTCCTTGATACAGAAGCAGTTCTGTCATAAATCCCTACGTGGGCCAAACTCAGAAAGTTGCGTTTTTACTGGCTTCAAGTATAAATGTAAATACAGAAGCTTAGTTTTTAGCAGTGCTCCAGATAAGAAGGGGTAGCAGGGATTATTTTGGGATATTTTTTCTTATTTCTCAGTGAAAACATATGATGTGAACCCTCATTAGAACCATCTCATTGAGACGGTTCTAATGAGGGATCACAACATTCTGCGCTTCAGGAGAAATTTGGGAAATTGTCCTTGAATTATGCTTGTTATGTCTTCTTATCTGGATCACTGGTTGAAATACTTCAGTTATGATGAGCTCTGTTGTTTCTTTACATTTCAGACTAAAAAGGAAAAAAAAACAGTACACCACCTTGTCGTGATAAAGCTAGTTAAATAGGTGTAGACTCTCCATACCCAGAAGAAAATCCTAATGAAAGATTATTTATTCAGAAAAATGCAGAGCATAAATAACACAGCTGAATTTGAATTCTGTCTATTTTAGAGTTAAGGTTGAGTTGTAACATTTACACAATGGACAGCAAAGAAACATCACGTGACTTGAGGGAAAGGTCAAGATCAGATCATTCCTCAAAGTCTCGTGATAATTCCCAGTCCAGCTCAAGGTCAGAATCTCGTGAAAAGTCATCCAAATCAGACTCAAAGTCATCCAGATCAGAATACTCGAAATCTAGATCAGAATCAAAACACTCCAGCTCCAAATCAGATTCTCCTGATAAGAAGTCAAAACATGACCAGTCGCAAACGTCCGACGCTGATCGTGACAAATCTCGGCAGAACACGTCACCTGGGGAACCAGAACACAAGGAGCCAATCAAATTAAAACTTTCCCTGTCTCAGATTAGAGCTAAGTCAAAGATATACTCGGCAACCCCCAGTGGGTCTTACTCAGCCTCACATATCACTGATGATTCTGACTCGGCAACTTCATATGAGGATTATGGCTATGAGGAACCAAGAAAAAGAACAAAGTCAAGAAAAGAAGGCAGCTCCAGTAAAAAGAAAAAGTAAGTTAGCACAGCACTCAGAGCTGAAGATGGGAGGGAATATATGAGCCGTGACACGGGAAAACCAACAATGTGGTTGTGCGCCCTGCGCAGACTCAGATCAGCCTGGGCATCCGACAAGTTTGACCAGACTCTTCGTTTAGTGCTCAAAGGGTAGCTAAGGGTCTAAGCTACCTCCATGCGAACAGCGAAGACTCTGATCAGACTGGGCGGATGCCCAGGCTGATCTGAGTCTGCGCCGGGCGCACAACCACATTGTTGGTTTTGTCGTGTCGTGGCTCATATGGTGAAAATTAGAAACAGTTCCTGTCATAATGGCCATAAAAACATGTGTTTTGTTCCTTCATTAGAACAGCTAATTGTACAAGGCATTCTGATGAGATAATTTTTCCTCCGTTTTTACAAAGGGAAAAACACATTTGTGGCTACCTGTTTACTTCCCTGAATAAAGAACCCCACCTGGAATGGGGTCAGCTCTTACAGCTTAAAGGAAAACAAGAGAATTTGCTCCTATGGGAGCAAAATAATTTCTCTTCGAAAGTTGACCCTTATAGAGAAGATGGTTTCATCAACATTGATACATGATTAATTCAGAGCTAAATGGCTGCTCGAAGTAGGCAAAAATATCTTTAGATAACTATGATATACGGATACTCCTCCATTCTTTTCCACCATATTTTCACAGCGAAACAGCTTTTGTGACTTCCTGTTTGCTTTCTTTGGGGACAAGTCCCTTCCAATGAGGTCTACCTTTAATGAGAAAGAATTTGCTCCAAGTTGACCAACCCCTATTATCTAAGAGTCTGTCCTTTTCAGAGGTGATGCAAAAATGAAAATTGCAGAGTTACTACCCCTGAAAACATGATGTTTTCTTTTTGAAAATTTTGACAAGTCTAAACCTATACACATGAATACTGTTACAGGAGTAAAGATAAGAGCAAGAAGTCCAAGTCTTCCTCAGTTGATCCTGACACTCTCGCGCCACCTGAGCTGGAGTTGATGGAGACAGGGGAGAGTACTCAGATCAGTGAGGCAGAAGCTAGTTTGTTGATGGATCCAGAACCGCTCGCACCACAGGAGGAGACCATGGACCTGTCACTAGAAAGCCTGTCGGGTATCACGCCATATCAGGACACAGAAGAAATGGGCTCCCAGCAAATGTAAGAATTCATATACTGTATTTCTTTGTTTATAAGAAGTGTAAGACAAGGGTTTCCCGGAGCTCCAGATAAGAAGGGGTAACAGAGAGAATTTAGGGATAATTTTCCTTATTTTTCCATAAAAATATATGTTGTGACCCATCATTAGAACGGTCTCGGCGAGATGGTTCCAATGAGGGGTCACAACATATGTTTCATTGAGAAATAACAAAAAATTATCTTCAAATTATCGCTGTTACCCCTTCTTATATGGAGCTCTGATTTCCTTTCCAAATCAATCCCAAAAATGTAGATATGTCTTAAAAGACTGATCTAGATATGCTTTAAGTTTTCAAAATACTTGGGGAAATGTGTTATAGTAGATGGAGCTTGCTATTTTCTGTTGTACAAGCTAAAAGATCGGTTTTAACATCATCTGTTTTGTGAATCTGATATTTGGGGCAAAGATCTATTAAGTCTGCTACTGATTTTGGCTTAAACTAGGGTGAGGGCCAGCTCCCCTGGCAGTAGGTGGGGGCTAGAGTTGTTTTATGTTGTTGCCTCTGTCTGTCATATCTGTCTCCTTCTGTCAGTGGAACAACTAAAATACTGTTTCACTACTTTTGCTGACTGCATCTATAAATGTGAAAATTTTTAGTTGGGGGGGGGGGGTGCAGTTTTCTGTCCTTCCAGTTTTAATATTTGCATAGTTTTTTGTACAGGGCCAAAATGTGTGCTTTCTGTGCGTGTGGAGAGAGGTCGCTGTTAGGACAGGGTGATATGGATCGATACGACCCTACTCCAGGGTATAATGCTTTCCGAAAGTCAACTCTGAAATCTTCAAAGAAGCCTTCAGCTGATGTGGAAGAAAAGGGACTTGAAAGAGGCCCTAAACCCCTAACATCAAGGAGAAATAGGGCTCCTTTAAAGACTGGAAGGTGGGTTTTTCTTCTAATATATAAACAACAACAGTCATGTGCATGTATTTATAGAGAAGCTGGAGCTGTAAGAAAATACGATCTGTGGCAACAGTGGCATATTCTATGCAGTACAGTGCTCTATTAGACAGAGCTCCAGATTAGAAGGAGTATCAGGGATAATTCAGAAATAATTTTTCTTATTTTTCAACGAAAACATACTTTGTGACCACTCATTAGAACTTCCTCGGTGAGACGGTTCTAATGGAGGGTCACAACATATGTTTTGATGAAGAAATATGGAAAATTGTCCCTTAAATTATCCATGTTACTCCTTCTTATCTGGAAGTCTGCTCTAGATAAAAAGGGTAACAGGGATGATTCAGGGATAAATTCCAATATTTGTGCGTAAAGATCTGATGAAACCCCTCTTTAGTACTGACTCACTGGGATGGTTCTAATATGGGATCACAGCAAATGCTTCCTTTGAGAAATGAAATTTATTTTAGAAGATACCCCACCATATCTGGAGCTCTGGTACTGTTTCTTGGGTTCATTTTCCACATGTTAGGTTGTGTTGGCTATGGAAGTTATTATGGCAGAGCTCTAGATAAGAGGGAGTATTTGGTGATAATTAGGGATAATTTTTGTTAATTCTCCATAAAAACATATGTTGTGACCCCTCATCTGAACCGTCTCGATGAGACGGTTCAGATGAGGGGTCACAAGATATGGTTTCAATGAGAAATAAAAAAAATTATCATCAGATACTCCCTCTTATCTAGAGCTCTGATTATGGTATCCAGTCTGGCTCAGAATTGCATCGTCATCATGATTATTCAAATGAAGTTTTATTTTGTTTTGTTCAAGCCATCTTAAAGCACTGTATTCTTAATCTGTTAAAAGTTTTCTTTTAAGCTGAGCAGTAATTAATTCTAACTTTGGCAAAATTTAGTTATCAAGGTTTCACTGGTTTCACTGTGTTAAGGTTTCACTGTATTTGTAGTTTTTTTTTTTTGGTCCACATTATATTAGACTGCAGTTTTGTGAAGGCTAATCAGCCATCACTGTCGTCATGATCCCTCTGTTCTGTTGGCATCGCTTATAACAAGCTTGGTATCTTAATCTTGTAGGGAGGAAGTGAAGACCTTACGGCAAGCCAATGATGACATGTGTGAAGGTTTTGATGAGTTGGCCACTGTTGGATACCCAGAAGATACTGATGTTTCAGCTGTTATTGAACCCTCAGGTAAACACCAACTACAGATAAACCAGAGTCTGGGGCACATTTGATTTACCTGAATCAGAAACAGGATTCCAAATCATATTTCTGTTTCAGTTTTATTTGTGGGAAACAGAAACATGATACTGAAACAAGACAATCATGCCACGTTTATGTTTCACAGTGATTCAAGTGCATCCAAAATGGCAGCATTGGGTGAAAACAAACACAAGTGCACATTTCAGAACCAACATTGTTGTCTATTAAATGATGGTCTAGCATTATTGATCTCCTTAAAGTCTGCAATTTCAAAAAAGTAAAACCAGCTGCAGAAGCAACTGCATATTTCTTGGCATCGAAATTGAGTCATAACATTGAAACCTAGTGTTTTTAAAGTGGCAGAAACATGTTTACAATTTCATGATCATGACTTAGAATCCTGTTTCTGTTTCTAGTAAATCAAACACACCTTGGTGACAGAAACCTGTTATGCTATTAATCACCCTTAATATCGAGACTCTTTAAGTGATTCAATTATTCAAATATCTCTGATTTTACTATCGAGATTTGCAAAAAAAAAAAATACTGGTAAAATGTTGAGCAATGAAGACCCCAGAGCTCTAGATAAGAGGGCGTATTTGATGATAATTAAGGATAATTTTTCTTATTTCTCATCGAAACCATATGTTGTGACCCCTCATCTGAACAGTCTCGTCGAGACGGTTCAGATGAGGGGTCACAACATATGTTTTTATGCAGAATTAACTAAAATTATCCCTAATTACCACCAAATACGCCCTCTTATCTAGAGCTCTGAGACCCTGTTAACTGCCCGTATGAGCAGTCTGATCCACATCTGCATTGTTTGCTCAGGCATATCTGCTTCTGCCACAATACATGTATGTAGTACTGAAAGGAAAGATTTTATCAAAATTTCAACATTTTTTTTTTCGCCAGGCCGCGTAGCGCAATCGGTAGGGCACCTGACTCATAAGTCAGAGGTCCTGGGTTCGATACCTGGTCTGGCCACATACTTTCGTTTCTCCTTCCGCTGATTCAAGAAGGGCAGTTGTCAGTTACTGGCGAAAGTATGTGCACTTAGTACTGGTTAACTGCTTAGGAGATCTTAGCCTGCCCAGGAATAGTGTGGTTAGGTTAACTGACCGTCCCGACATGACCTAAGCTGTTTACCGTGGACGTTAAGCAACAAATCAACAACAACAGCATCAACATTTTTAGTCGAAGCCCAATGAAACACTCTGACATTGAAATAACTATTCAACAAAGTGGTGCTTTGAGGAAATGGTTTTGAATGAAATGTAAAGGCTGTAAATATGAATTTGTTTCAGATTCAAGTTTGGGAGTAATTATTTTGTTTTTAGGTCATACTTTGGCACATCATTGTTGTGCAGCCTGGTCAGAGGGAGTTCTACAAACTGAGGATTTCTTGCTTCAGTATGTTGACAAGGCTGTTGTCATGGGTCTGTCCAAGGTTAGTATATTTTCCTGTAGATGATGTGGAACAGTGCTCCAGATAAGAAGGGGTAACCGGGATAGTTTATGGATAATTTTCAATATTTCTCAATAAAGACTTACTCTGTGGTCCTTTATTTGAACTATCTCTCTCAGATGGTCCTAATTAGGGGTCACAACAAAATTTTTCTTTGAAATAAAAAAAACGTCTACAAATTATCATCAAAAACCCACTTTATCTGGAGCTCTGGAGCCGTATTTATAAATCCACTTTAGTCGTTGCTATGCTGTTGCTAAGGCTAAATTCCTATGAAGGAGATTCCCTACAACTATGAAATTTGCTCTGGAGGAACAGTCTTTTTCAGACTGTTCCTCCAGAGCAAATTTCATAGTTGTAGAGAATCTCCTTTATAGAAATTCAGCCTTAGCAACAGCACTTAAGTCATTTTATCAATATGGCCCCTGGTGATTACAGTTTTTAGTCAAGCCCGGAGTTGTAGATGAGGGGATTATCAGATTTGCTGTGACCCTTCATTAGGACTGCCATGTTGCAGTGGTTCTAATAAGTGTGCCCAGCATATGTTTCTTCTCCTGTGAGGTGCAAGACTGTAGACATGAATATTGTTTTTCCAGCAATGTCAGTGGGAGCAAATAAAGGTCAATAACTGTTTTATTATATGATAATTCTTAATTCAGTTTCCTTTGAAAGATATGACAGTTCTTCGTGCTATTTTCTTGCTATGCCATTAAGCTAATAGATGATCTTACATCAGTGCTCATGTATTATTGTATTAAACGAGTTGGGGAAAAAGATAAGATGTGAGGCTATGCCGAGCATCTTACCGGCTTTCCCCAACAAGTTTAATAAATTCAATAATACATGAGCACGAATGCAAGATTCTATTTATCATATGACGCTAAAATTGCATTTTTTGGGGGGCAAATTTTGCACTTAAATGTCACCATTTCTTCATTAGAAAAATGCGATGTTTTTATGGGTGTGAACAAATAACATTACAACATAATTTGCATATTTAAACCACTACTTGATTATCGTATTTAATGCATGGCTTTATTACACTCACAGGTGTGACGTCATATGATACAATGTATTTTCAATGTTTCACGAAAATACAAATGATGTCAGTGCAAAAGATACTAGAGTTCCCATTCACTGACTGATGGGGAATATTGCAAAATATTTACCGGCATGTGACGGCGGATCAGCGGGATCAGCCAATGATATTGTGTGTTTTTAGCTCACCTGAGCCATAGGCTCAGGGTGAGCTATTGTGATCACCCAGTTTCCGTCGTCTGTTGTGTGTCGTGCGGCGTCAACAATTTGCTTTAAATGACATCTTCTCTGAAACCACTAGGCCTAGGGCTTTGATATTTGGTATGAAGCATTGTCTAGTGGACCTCTACCAAGTTTGTTCAAATGGTGGCCCCAGGGTCCAAAATGGCCCTGGGGCAGGGGGTCTTGGGTTCGAAACTAAAATATACTTAAAAATCTTCTTCTCCAGAACTGCTTGGTTCAGATGCTTGAAATTTGGTATGTAGCATTGCCTAGTGGTCCTCTACCAAGTTTGTTCAAATGGTGGCCCCAGGAACCAAAATGACCCGGGGCAGGGAGTCCCAGGTTTGAACCATAGAAATACATAGAAAAGTATTCAAAAATCTTCTTCTCCAGAACTGCTTGGCTCAGATGCTTGAAATTTGGTATGTAGCATTGCCTAGTGGTCCTCTACCAAGTTTGTTCAAATGGTGGCCCCAGGGTCCAAAATGGCCCTGGGGCAGGGGGTCTTGGGTTCGAAACTAAAATATACTTAAAAATCTTCTTCTCTAGAACTGCTTGCCTCAGATGCTTGAAATTTGGTATGTAGCATTGCCTAGTGGTCCTCTACCAAGTTTGTTCAAATGGTGGCCCCAAGGTCCAAATTGACCCGGGGCAGGGAGTCCCAGGTTTGAACCATAGAAAAACATAGAAAAGTATTTAAAAATCTTCTTCTCCAGAACTGCTTGGCTCAGATGCTTGAAATTTGGTATGTAGCATTGCCTAGTGGTCCTCTACCAAGTTTGTTCAAATGGTGGCCCCAGGGTTCAAAATGAACCGGGGCAGGGAGTCCCAGGTTTGAACCATAGAAATACATAGAAAAGTATTAAAAAATCTTCTTCTTCAGAACTGCATGGCTCAGATGCTTGAAATTTGGTATGTAGCATAGCCTACTGATCCTTTACCAAGTTTGTTCAACTGGTGGTCCCAGGATCCAAAATGGCCCCACACCAGGGGGTCCTGGGTTTGAACCATAGAAATACATAGAAAAATATTCAAAAATCTTCTTCTTCAGAACCGCAAGGCTCAGAGGCTTGAAATTTAATTTGTAGCATAACCTAATAGTCCTTTACCAAGTTTGTTCAACTGGTGGCCCCAGGGTCCAAAATGGCCCGGTGGCAGGGAGTCCTAGGTTTGAACCATAGAAATACATAGAAAAATATTCAAAAATCTTCTTCTTCAGAACCTCTTGGCATAGATGCTTGAAATTTGGTATGTAGCATTGCCTGGTGGTCTTTTACCAAGTTTGTCCAAATGATGATCCCAGGGTCTAAAATTGCCCCGCTCCAGGGGGTCCTGGGTTTGAACCATAGAAATACATAGAAAAATATTAAAAGATCTTCTTCTTCAGAAGCACTTTGCTCAGATGCTTGAAATTTAATATGTAGCATTGCCTTATAGTCCTTTATCAAGTATGTTCAAATGATGGCCCCAGAGTCCAAAACGACCCTGCAGCAGGGAGTCCTGAGTTTGAACCATAGAAATATTTAGAAAAATATTCAAAAATCTTCTTCATCAGAACCACTTGGCTCAGATTCTTGAAATTTGGTATGATGCATTGCCTGGTGGACTCCTACAAAGAATATATAAATGGTTGCCCTGGGATTTAAAATAGCCCTGGGGCAGGGAGTCTTGGGTTCGAAATTAAAATATACTTAAAAATCTTCTTCTCCTGAGCCCCTTAGAGCAGATGCTTGAAATTTGGTATGATGCATTGCCTAGTTGTCCTTTACCCTGCTTGTTCAAATGATGCTGCCAGGATCAAAAATGGCCCCGCACCAGGGGGTCCTGGGTTTGAACCATAGAAATACATAGAAAAAATATTAAAAAATCTTCTTCTTCAGAACCACTTGGCTATGATGCTTGAAATTTAGTATGTAGCATTGCCTAGTGGTCCTTTACCAAGATTATTCAAATGATGGCCTCAGGGTCCAAAATGGCCCCACCCCAGGGGGTCCTGGGTTTGAACCATAGCAATACATAAAAAAAAAATATTCAAAAATCTTCTTCAGAACCATTTGGAAATTGTTGCAAACTATCAGGTTTGTTCAAATGATGACCCTAGTTTGACCTTTAACCTTTTTAGCTCGCCTGAACGTAAGTTCAGGAAGAGCTATTGTTGTCACCCTGGCGTCGGCGTCCGCATCAGCGTCCGCGTCGGCGTCCAAATTGGATGTTTTGGTTAAAGTTTTTTAAAGACCTATATCTCCTTAACCCATGGATGGATTCATTTGATACTTGCACTGTAGTTAGATATTGGTCCAAAGTTTAACAGGGTACCACCCCCACCCCACTCAGTGACCTTGCTGTCAAGGTCATGGACTTAGAAAACTGGGAGTTTTTTTGGACTGGATATTTTGGTTAAAGTTTTAGAAGCCCAATACCTCCTTAACCCATGGATGGATTCCTTTGATACTTGCACTGTGGTTAGATATTGGGCCAAAGTTTTCCAAGGTACTACCCCCACCCCCCTCAGTGACCTTGATGTCAAGGTCATGGACTTAGAAAATTGTCTTTTTATTGATTGGATGTTTTGGTTAAAGTTCTTAAAAGACATATATCTCCTGAACCCATAGATGAATTCTTTTTAGCTCTCCTGAACGAAACTCCAGGAAGAGCTATTGTTGTCACCCTGGCGTCCGCGTCGGCCTCTGGATTGGATGTTTTGGTTAAAGTTTTTTAAAGACCTACAATGTATATCTCCTTAACCTCTTGATGGATTCTTTTGATACTTGCGCTGTAGTTAGATATTGGTCCAAAGTTTAACAAAGTACCACCCTCAAACAAACAAACAAAGCAGCCTGGATGTCAAGGCAATGGACTTAGAAAATTTGGGTTTTCCAAATTGGATGTTTTGTTTAAAGTTTTTTAAAGACCCATATCTTCCTCATCTCTGGATGGGTTCTTTTGATACTTGCACTGTAGTTAGATATTGGTTCAAAGTTTTATTCCCCGCTCAGTGACCTTGATGTCAAGGTCATTGTCTTAGAAAATATTTGGGCCTTAAAAAAATTGATTTTTTTAAAAAGTTTTCAAATGTCATACTGTTTCATAATGCATGGATGGAATTAATTTATACTTGAACTGATGTTACTGGCTTTAGTATTTATGAAATACTACACCCACTCCACTGGCTGACCTTCAAGCCAAGGATACTGATTTACAAATTTGTCTAAAAGCTTTTGTTAGATTTATAATTTTACAATGCCATGATGGATTCATCTGATACTAGGACTGTTCATAGATGTTGGTCTAAAGTTTTACAGAGTACCAGCCCCACCCAACCCTACTTAGTGAGCTTGAGGTCAATGCCATGGATTTGGCACTTTGGGTTGTGTCAAAGTTTCCTTTATAATGCTTGGATGGAGTTAGGTCATGCTTGAACTGATGTTAGATACTAGTTTCATTTTTTTAAAAATCTATTCCAGCTCTTTTCAGTCACCTTGAAGTCAATGTCAACTCATAGTTCATCAACTGAAGTTTTTGGTTGAATTTTTATAAAGACATAATTTTTCAATGCCACAATGGATTCAGTTGATACTTATACTTGGACCAATGTTCCAGGGTTTTGATAAAATCAGCACCCTCCCATCCACCCTTCCCTCCCCCCCCCCCCACACACACTACCCTACCCCACCCCTCCCCTAAATAACTTAGGTTCAAGGTCATTGTCTTTGAAAGTGTATGTGAAAGTTTTCAGCCACCTGTATGAAATTAAAAGAAGACCTATTATTGTCACCGTGGTGTCTCCCCATCAGTGTCTGGACCGGATTTGTTTTTGCTTAAGTTTTTAAGGACCTGTATCTCCTTAATCCATGAATGCATTGAGTATATTGGTCCAAAGTTCTACAGACTACCATCTTCAGTCCCCATTGTGACCTTGAGGTCAAGGTTAAGGATTTGAAAGCTTTAAGTAAAAGTCTTTGCTTAGAGGTTTATAGTTTTACAATTCATGGAAAGTTTTAGTGATTACTTGGACCAACGGATTATAGATACTTGTTCGAATTTTGCATAATACCACTTTATCTTCCTCGATGCCTTTGAAGTTAAGGCAATGGAGTTATAAAATCTACATATAAAGTTTTTGGTCAAAGTTTTTTTTATAACAGTTGACAGTGCCTTGATGGATTTAGTTGAAAACTAATGTTTGATACTGGCCCAAAGGTTTGCCTAGTTGCACTTCTGACTCTTCTTGGTGAACATTTCAGACTCTGATAGGGCTGTTCTATTATGCACCTTCTAGGCAGAGTATACTCAGCAGGCATATGACGTCATATTGGCGTGTCAGTGACGTCAGTGTGATGTGTTGTCACATCGATGTCAATCCAACGTCATTTTGACTTCGTTCTAGCTGGGTACATGTTTATTTGAGCCTTGCCCATTTTTTAGCTCGCCTGAACGAAAGTTCAGGAAGAGCTATTGTTGTCACCCTGGCGTCGGCGTTGGCGTTGGCGTCTGCGTCCGAAATGGGTGTTTTGGTTAAAGTTTTTTTATGTGATGGGCAATGCGCTGCAGGCGAGCTATCCTGTACGCGGACAGGTCTTGTTACAGTCATCATAGTATTGACATTACTTTATGTTGCTTTACAGTGCCACTTTTATATATATACCGTTTTTAGCTCGCCTGAACGAAAGTTCAGGAAGAGCTATTGTTGTCACAACGGCGTCCGCGTCCGCGTCAGCGTCCGCGTCCGGATTGGATGTTTTGGTTAAAGTTTTTTAAAGACCTATATCTCCCTAACCCATGGATGGATTCTTTTGATACTTCCACTGTAGTTAGATATTGGTCCAAAGTTTAACATGGTACCACCCCCACCCCACTCCTTGACCTTGATGTCAAGGTCATGGACTTAGAAAATTGGGAGTTTTTTGGGACTGGATGTTTTGGTTAAAGTTTTCTAAAGCCCAGTATCTCCTTAACCCGTGGATGGATTCCTTTGATACTTGCACTGTAGTTAGATATTGGTCCGAAGTTTTCCAAGGTACCACCCCCACCCCCCTCAGTGACCTTGATGTCAAGGTCATGGACTTAGAAAATTGTCTTTTTATTGATTGGATGTTTTGGTTAAAGTTTTTTAATGACACATATCTCCAGAACCCATAGATGAATTCTTTTTATATTTGCACTGTAGTTAGATATTAGTCCAAAGTTTTACAGAGTACTACCCCAGCCCTGCTTGGTGACCTTGATGTCAAGGTCAGGGACTTAGGAAATTTGGTCTTTATTAAAGTTTTCTAATTGCGTACTGATTCATAATGCTTGGCAGAGATTTAGTTTACACTTGAACTGATGTTAGATACTTTTTTGAGTTTTTACAAAACACTATATACTTACCCGACTGGATGACCTTGATGTCAAGGTCATGGACTTTGAGTTTTGTCTGAAAGATTTTGATTAGTTTTATATTAATGAAGATATTAATGAAGACATAATTTCACAGTGCCACAATGGACTCAGTTGATACTAATACTTGGACTGATGTTAGATAACGGTTAAAGGGTTTGATACATCCTAGCCCTGCCCTCCTCCCCCCTACCCCTTAGTTCTTTGACCTCAAGCTCATGTACTGTGAAATTTCATGTGGATTTTTTTTTTATTTTAAGACATTTCTGAGATAGCTTTTGTTTATAAATGTGTTGTCATTATGGACATGCTTGCCTGAAGTTTTATACATAGCAGTCCACACCACCATAGCAACTATGTGATGGGCAAGCACCTATTCAGGCGAGCTATGCTGTCAGGCGACAGCTCTTGTTGCTCAGGTGAGCGATTCAGGGCCACTTGGCCCTCTTGTATTATGGTCATGTAACATAGATTGGATGAATTCTATTTCAGAGATGCAGCTACTGCTTACGCTATGGTGCTACAATCAACTGTCGATATTCCAAATGCAATAAAATATTCCACTACCCATGTGCTTCTGCTGGCGGATGTTTCCAGGTAAGATTTGCCATAAAATCCCTTCATTGATTCAACAGAGATTGCGAGGAAACAGTGAAGACCCAGATCAGACTCTCCTTCCTTAAGGAGCAGTCTGATCAGAGTCTTCACTGTTTGCTATTTAGTTAGCCATTTTGTAAAATAATCTGATTGGACAAAGAGGCCAGTCTTCAGTTTATGGAATGGATGGATGACTTGTAAAATGTACAGCCCTTCCAGCAGTATCAGAGATGCTGCGGGAATGTGGGAATCTTGGTCTTGGTGAACGCAATGTCTTAAATTTGGTGGGGGCAAAGTCCCGCAAATTGCTTTTCTTGCCCGCAGTATGAATTACCCTTTGCATAATAAATAAGTATAAATAAATAAAACAAAGGGAAAAAAGAAAGTATATTCCTTTCATTTTCCAAATGTTGAAACCGGGCCATTAAACTATGGTCATGTTTATTTATAACTTGTTTACTCTCTGTTGCTACACAACGTGTGTAGTTAATTTGAACTGGTTATCAGCGTAGAGGTGAAAATAATAGAAGCTCTATAGAGTATGCTAAGCAGCTGGCCAATTGATTCATTTGGGATATCCCAGTTGAAGAGAAAGTTGGTGCATATTCAGAGCATGAACGGTGACACAGAAAAAATAGAAAATAAATCTATCGCAATTGTCTGCTCTTCACTTATGTCAAAAAGGAAGATTAGTGAGCTTTTTTGCCCATCAGCGGCCTCTTCTATCTGCACAGAAGCTGATCGTATGTCTGGTGCTGAATCTGAAAATGTTGAGAAACAGGTGAGTTGTTAATCAGTGGAAGGAAAAGATACCTGTGCTCCAGATAAGAGGGGATATTGAGGATAAGTCAAAGATTCATTTTTTATTTTTTTCTCGACGAAAACATATACTGTGACCCATCATTAGAACTGTCTCTACGAGACGGTTCTAATGATGGGTCACAAAATATGTTTTTATGGAGAAATTTGGATAATTATCCCTTAATTACCCCTGTTACCCTTTCTTATCTGGACCACTGAATACATCACTTACAATACAAAGCAGAGCTTCAAATTAACCAAATTTTGATGATAGAAAGTCTCAACAGTTAATACAGTCTCAAAACAGTCTTGGCGCTGACAAATGTTTGACAGAGAAATCAGTAATCAAGAAATTTAAATCCGTAATTTATTGGGAAAATAAATGTTCTTTTTGTCATGATCGTTAATAAATCAAACAGCATTTACATGTAGCAGAGACCTTGCGAAATAAACCAAATTTTGATGATAGAAAGTCTCAACAGTTAATACAGTCTCAAAACAGCCTTGGAGCTGACAAATGTTTGACAGAGAAATCAGTAATCAAGAAATTTAAATCCGTAATTTATTGGGAAAATAAATGTTCTTTTTGTCATGATCGTTAATAAATCAAACAGCATTTACATGTAGCAGAGACCTTGCGATGGCATTGCCTTTAATGAGGAAAACCACCAACAGGTTTGGTTGTAACATCTTTATTTTTACTCACCTCTATAACTTGGTAAAGGGTCAGATTAATGTGCAGGAGTTCGAGTGTTCAGTCCTAGTTGAGCATACTTCAGATTTAAATTTATGATAAAGGATTGCTCTTTCCTTAGCAACTCAGACAAAAAAATAGAGCAAGGACTGTTTGACATGATATCAATATAATTTGACAAAGTGTGATATATGGGGATTATATGGTGATATCAAAGAGAGGTAGTGCATTAAAAGGAGCATTGAGCACAGTGTTTTATCCAGACATGGTCCTGATTTGGCTGAAAACTTGCAGAATGGAACTAACACTTAAAGGCAATAAGCAAAAATAGTTGAACTTGCAGTTAGTGTAGATTCTGATGAGGTGGCTCATGATGAGCGGCCTCATCAGGATTTATGCTCACTGCCCTCTAGTCTCCGACTTCTCAGTTGTATGAAGCTTGGATAAAACATTTTTGAAATTTTGAGGATGTAAATTTTGTTGTCTGTTTTTATACGCCAGTTTTTAAAAAACGGGCGTATTATGTCGTGGCGCCGTCCGTCCGTCCGTCTGTAAACATTCTTGTGCGTGCCATAACTCATTTACCATTTGGGATATCTTCATGAAATTTTGTATGCATATGTATTAGGTAGGGGGAATGTGTCGCGTACAAGAATGGTTGCTCCCCCTTCCTTGGTTTCAAAGTTATGCCCCTTTGATTGTTTTTTACCCGACAGATCTTGTGCGCGCCAGAACTAGATAACTGTTTGGGATATCTTCATGAAACTTCATAGCAATGTGTATGAAGTCCCAACGATGTGTCGCCTACAACAATGGTTGCTCTCCCCTTCTTCGTTTCTGAGTTACGTCCCTTTTATTAGTTCTTTTCGGCTATTTTTGTGTATACTTATGTTGTGCATACATTAACTCGGTAACTGTTTGGAATATCATGATGAAACTTGATAGCAATGTGCATGATCACAAGATAATATGTTGCATATAAAAAGTGGTTGCTCCCCCTTTCTTAATTTTGGAGTAAACTCCCTTTTTTCCGTCCTTTAACATTCTTATGTGCGCCATAACTCAGTAACCATTTGGTATTTCTTCATGAAATTTTGTAGGTATATGTAGTAGGTAGGGAGAATGAATCGCATACAAGAATGTTTGCTCCCCCTTCCTTAGTTTCCAAGTTATGTCCCTTTGATCGTTTTTTCCCTGCAGGTCTTGTGTGCGCCATAACCAGATAACAGTTTGGGATATCTTCATGAAACTTCATAGCAATGTGTATGAAGTCCCAACAATATGTCGCGTTTAACAATGGCTGCTCTCCCCTTCTTCGTTTCTGAGTTACGTCCCTTTTATTAGTTCTTTTCGGCTATTTTTGTGTATACTTATGTTGTGCATACATTAACTCAGTAACTGTTTGAAATATCATGATGAAACTTTATAGCAATGTGCATGATCACAAGATGATGTGTCACGTATAAGAATGGTTGCTCTCCCTTTCTTAATTTTGGAGTAAACTCCCTTTGATAATTATTTTTAGGCATTTCCATTCACTCCTTATCTCCTTAACCCTTTGAAATGTTAGAATGAAACTTTGTAGGAATGTTTGTAATAAAGGGGCAATGTATCCTGAGCAAGAACCACGACTCTGGCTTGCTTACTGGATTATCTGCTCATGCATAAATTTCCTGTTTACTCTGTAACTCCTTAACCGTTTAGAATATTTTAACACAACTTTATGGAGATGTGTATATTGTCAAGGGAATGTATTAGAACCAATAATGGTATATCTAGTATACATGTATTTAGTTTATGAATTATCTCCCTTGTTTGACTTTCGCATTACTCATCTTAGGAGCCACTTCACCTTCGAAGCTGAATTTTGGTATACTAATAGTATTTGATGTGTTAAATATTTAAATAATGTTGCCGCCATTAATTGAAGTGTGGTTTCCCCTACTTGTCTGCCTGTCTGTCCTTACCTAAACAATCTTGTTCATTCTATAATTCCTTTATGACATTACAACGGGCGTATTATGCGCCGCTTACGAAGCCCTTGTTCTTGTGGTTTTAGAGCTCCAACAAATACATGGTTCCACCTGTATATTTCAGGACATCAAATCATTGTCACTGTTGTGTCCAGATCACACAGAAGAGGCTGAGACAATAGGTGAGTGATGCCAGTGTGGCCACGTTGCATGTACTGTTGGAGCTGTGGGTGGGGAGGGGCTTTGAAGATGATTCTGAGATATTTCAGTAAAGTTGTCTCCCTATGAAAAGATGGCAGAAATCTATGGCTGTGTACCCACACTTCCTAAAACACATTGTAGCTCTAGCATGTGTTGGCCTTTTGCTAGAACTTCCTTGTGTTGAGGCTCCTCAGAATTGCCCCAGGCAGTTCTAATGAGTTGGTACATGTTTTGGCCTCAGCATGTTAGGGAAAATGAATGTAAATTATTTCAGAGTTATCACAAAGTGCCCTGTCTGCTGTATTTTGAGCTCTATATAAACTAGATGCCTCTCTTTGTGGCTGAACTATTTAGCATGTAGCTACAGTTGGTGTGTGCTTCATTTCCAGAATTTTAAGAGATAGCCTAGAAATTACAAGAAAGGAAAGGAAACTTGGGAATTATAAAGTGTATTCAGTGCCTGACCCCGAAGTTATAAAACTTTTTCGTGCTCAACTAAGCTGAACATGAAATTTTCTCTGCTGATAAATATGAAAATGCCAACTAATGTTGGCATTTTCATTTTCAAAAGCAGAGAAAATTTCATACTCAGCCAAACTGAGCAAGATAACAACTGTACTTATGAGTAATTTGCTGTTTATTAGCAGGTAAAATTTCATGCTCAGCAGAGTTGAGAATGAAAAAAGTTTTATAACCTTGGGGCTTAGGTTCCATTGAAGATCACTTAATTTAGCAAAACAGTTATTGTCTCACCTTCAGACAGAAGTAAGCAAGACACAGGTATTGGTTTTCTGTATGCCTCGGCAGCATAAACTGTAAGTTTTCAGGTTTCATTCTGTGTTACACTGTGCAGGCAGGCGAGACACATCTCTCTGGCCATATGAATGTTGGTTTATGCATATGTGGAGTCCAAAAAAAAATTAGAGTATACAGCATGTATCTATTAAACTAGTATAAACACTCTAATGTGAATGACTAATTCTGTATGGTATACTGCTCAGCCCATAGTTGAAACTTGGAAGAAATTTATAACCTTGTTTTTTAGAGATTTGTGGTTTCTGGGGTGATTTTTCTGTGGATTAAAGTGTTCAAACTACTTCTTCACAGAGCTCCAGATAAGGTGGGGTAATGGGGCTGATTCTGAAATAATTTTTCATATTTCTAAACACAGTGTTTACAGTGTTGTTTGACAAAGTGATGTGTTAACATAGTGTCTTGAGAAATTTTGAAATAAATAGGGCTTTTTATACTGAACAAAAAAAGAAACGTTACATATATTATTCATGAATTTTCAGCTAAAGAACAATATTTCCAATTATTTTTACGTTTTTCTCGCACATGCTAAACATCGGACAACCTTATGAACTAATCGGTTTTCGATTTACATCAATTGTTACAGAATTATTCTACTTTGACTGTAAACACCACAGACAATGTGAGACGCTTAATGCGCATGCGCAAGCGCTTAAATTTTTACACTTTCGGATTTGCCTTGTAACCGCCAATAAGAAACCCTATGAACCTTATGACATTTAATCAGCAGTTCAAAGAAATAAGATGTTAAAAATTTTGTGTCTTTAAGATTATCTCCCTTACAATTAACAGTATAGCAAATCAGTCACTCGGATTAACCAGTACGTTTCAATAAAATTCCGAAGTTTAATTCATGAAACTTATTTCAGCTTCTCCAGACAAGGGTTCATGATGAAAAAGTTTGATCATATTGGTTAATTGTCCATGGTGTATCATCTTGCATTGTCTATGGAATTTTCAGTACAAAGCATGAAAGTCAGAATCAAGTGTCCTGAAAAGCGATATTCCAAGCCTTGTGCTTTACTGATCGACCCTTTGGAAGCTGCGATTGGAACGTTTTTGTAACCAATAGTGCCTGATAAACGTCTCAGAAATGACTTACTCCCATGGGCTGACAACTTGAGAGAAAAACGGGTCTTCAAAAAGCACCTCAAAACTGCACTTTAAAATTCTGCCCCTTCATTGAATCAAACTGATCTGGAGACATTAATCTTGCAGTTTTTGTTGTGATATTCATTCTCTGAGCTTTGAATACTTTTTTGTCAGTTAGACATAAAATAAATTTGGCCAAATCTTAATTCAGTTCAAAGAAAACGTGCATTAAAAGTACATGTAACGTTTCTTTTTTTGTTCAGTATATTTATTTGGTAAGCATGAGTTTTGGTGACTGAAAAAAGGCTGTCTTATCCCCCAAAATTTTGGCTTATTTAGAGTACTTCATTAAGACTATTTCTTCCAAGTCAACTCTGGGCTTGGCCTGATGGTTACAGTACACTCTAGTAGATGACATGTAATAGCCTCATAACTCATATTAGACATATATTACACTCTCTCTATATATATGTATATGTGTGTTCTTGCATATTCTTCTGCATAATGATCGGGTATTTATTCAGTCAAATGATTGCATTGATGCATCATGCTGAGACTAGGGCCCAGTTGTTCAAAACTAACGTCATTGTTAGTTAATGAGACATTAAAATTTCAAACTTAAATACCTCGAATACACCAATATTTTTTGTTGAAAAAATGTGAGAAGCTTTTGCATTGCAAAAGCTTCTCACATATTTTCAAAAAAAATATATCAGTGTATTTGGCTATAAAGTCCTAAAACACTTTACAAATTGACTTCTTAACCAGCTCGTTAGGCTAACAATGCTTTGAACAACTGGGCCTAGGTCTTTAACATTGCAGAATAACACCAACCTTTAAAGCACCAGAAAAAGAAAACCCAGATGACAAAGTTTACTTCTGCAAAATTTCATAGCTGTACCATATAGAGAATTCAAAGAAACGTGAACAAATAGTGTAGTTCATTATGAGCCACCTCATCTGCATCTACACTGTTTGGAAATTCAACTGTTTTCATTTCTGGCAGTCAAAGTGTTAAACTGTGCTATGTAATAAAGCTACCATATTAATCCTTGTAAACGCCACGGGGGCGTTGCATTTTACTAAAGGGGGGTGTTTAATAGGGCATGAAATGTAGTTAATCAGACTGCCAAAGTACCTCTAATAAACAGTATTAAGGTGAATGGGTATACTCTCAGAGGAAGCAACTCCACTATTTTTGCCCCCCTTATCAGTAGGGGTCAACTCTTAAAGGAAAGAATTTGCTCCTTCAGGAGCAAATTCTTTCCTTTAAGAGTAGATTCTATTCTTAGAGCTACTCATCCACAGAAGCAACCAGAAATTTATGCAAGTTGATGTTACATTATTTTCGGAAAAGAGGCAGGGGGCGTTTAGTAGAGCAGGGGTGTTTATTAGGAGTAAAATCGTTCTTATATTTTCTTAAAAAGTCTGAAGACTACTGGCCAGTAGTGTGCAGAGTTTATGGTAAACATTGTAGAACCTGATCACGTGGTGCTGAATGTACATTCTGAACAGGATCAGCACTATTTGTCATTTTAAGTCAGTATCTGTGGTACATCCCTTTGAAGGTCAAATGGAGAAAAGATTATATGTAAGGATGGTTTTTGCTGATAATATTCTGGACTTATATTTATCAGCTCAGCATAAATTCCTATGTTGTGGCCTTCTTTAGAACTGCCGTGCACAGACAGCTCTAAACTTTAATGGGGGACACAACATACAATTTGGTGGAGATGAAATACAAAACTGTACCAAAGCTCCTGATAGGTGGGGTGTTGATAATTCTGAGATAAATTTTTGATATTTCTCATTAAAACCTTAATGTTGTGATCCATCAATAGAAGCGTCTGACCGAGACAATGGTTCTGATAAGGGGTCACAACATATTTTATGATGTAAAATATTGATCTCTGCTACCCCTGTATGTCTGAAGCACTGGTATTGAGAAATAAAAAAAACCCGAGCCTTATCTGCTACTTAGTATTTACTAACTGAATGTATAAACTTATTTGACAGCATGGTCTTCTGACTCTAAAGGTAATAGCTGTGGGTTTAACAGGTGTTGTTTTCTTTATCTTTCACACTTGTGCACGTGGCAAGCAAAAGTTTCTTATGAGCAGTCTGTCAGAGCTACCAATAAGTATAATCAAAGAATTGTCTGTTGCAAACCCCCTCCCAAGGTTTATGTATTTTGGAGCTCTGATACATGTATTGCTCCAGATAAGAGTTGGTTTCTGTGGTTAAAGCTTTTCTCTTCAGATAATGCCTCGCTGAGCTGGTTTCAAGAGAGGTGTCACAACATATGAATGTCATCGAGTGGAAAGGTGCCTTTCTGCATGTGCCAACAGGGAAGATTCAGATCAGCTGCACATCTGCACAGTCCGATCAGAGTCTTCTTTTTTGGCATAAACAGTCCATGAAATACAGTGAAAATTGTGGAAACTTGAAGCATTAAAAGAAGTGAAGAGTGAAAACTGATCAGTCTGAGCAGAAATGCAAACTGGTTGAGTATTTGAGCCCTGGCAGGAGAAAACCAACAAAGTGGTATGTGGCCCAGTGAAGACTCAGATCAGCCTGGATGTCTGCCCGGGCGGATGCCCAGGCTGATCTGAATCTTCACTGGGCGCACATACCATTTTGTTGATGTTCTCGTGTCGCGGCTCATTTACTGTATACACATTGCTCGAGGTCTCCTGTTCAAATGATCCCAGTCAGAGAAATCAAAATCATTTGGGTTCGCGGTTATAAAACTTGAGCATAATCTCAAATTCAAAATAAAGCACACTGATTGGCTACTTCCGAGCATGTGCTCGGAAGTAGCCAATCAGTGTGCTTTATTTTGAGTTTGAGAATACACTCAAGTTTTGTAACCTCCAAGCCAGGATTCCCTCTTATCTGGAGCTCTCAGTATAACAGACAATGAAGACTTTGATCAGACTGGAGCTCACAGTCTAATCTAACTTCTGCTAGCCACTAGGTCAGTTTATTAACAAGATAAGTAGCTGCTACTTTTCTTACTCACTCACAGCCACTAGACAGGCTAAGAAATTATGATAGAAATTCATCATAAACCAGGTACCATAACCAGTCTAAAAGTTAAACCATAAGAAAGTAAAGTCCAGCAAGGGTTAAGGTGTAGGACTATATAATATCCAGCAAGCCTTAAGCTGTATCAAAACACTTTTTTAGGGATATTTTTGTGAAGGAAGACAACAACTTGTGACTCCATGTATGCTTCCCTTGGTGACAAAATCCTTCTAAAATAGATTCGACTCTTAAAGGAAAGAATGTGATCCTAGAGGAGCCAACACTTTTTTCTGAGCTACACGCAGAATGTTACTGAAAAGTCACCTGCTAGTGTATAACTGACCGATGCTACGACAGCTTAGCATGTGACATAGTCTCACAAGTAAAATAACCCATATTGAATGCCCACAATAAGTATGTTACAGTAAATGAAGAGATGCATACCTGTAAGAAGTAGGTGTGGCTTCAGAAAAGAATATTCTTTCTTTTAAAAGTTTAATTCTCATGAAGGAGGAAGGCAAAAATGGAAACAGAAGAGGTGAATCCATTGAAACCACCCATCCAACTTCAAATAATGGCTGGTAGGATAGTTAACTGTTAGAATGACCCGTATCTAAATCCGTCTTGCAGTAGTTTGCTGTAAGATCAAGCTTATACGATGGTTCTGTCTCCTAATTTGAACATAATTTTTCTCATTTCCCCATAAAAGCATATATTGTGACTTGTCATTATTAGAATTGTCTCGGTGAGACAATATAATTTTTCCATTTTCGAGCTTCAATAGAATTATCTATGATTATTGATAAATGCTGCTTTTCATTTGTTGCTCTTTGAGCATGTAAATCTTTCTTGTTTGCACATGTATTAAGGTACCATTTTACATTGTCTGACTTGTTTAAGGTGAGTGGGTTACCATTTAGGGGAAGCAACTCTGTCCTTTTGATTTTATCTCCCCCTTCTCCATTGGGGTCAACTCTTTAAGGACAGAGTTTACTCATTCCTTTAAGTGTATAGCCGGTCCACATAGGGCAGTCAGAAGGTCACCTGACTTATAAGTCAGGGGTCCTGGGTTTGATACCCGGTCTGGTCACATACTTTAGTTTCTTCTTCCGCTGATTCAAGAATGGCAATTGTCAGTTACTGGTGAAAATATGTGCACTTAGTACTGGTTAACCCATTCCATTCGGGATACCCCTTTAGGAGTACCTTGGCAAATAGTTTGGATCCAGATCAGGCCCCACAAATGTGGGGCCTGATCTGAGATCCAAACTGTTTGCTGCCTAGACATCATTTCTACAAGAGTTAGTTAGACCAATATTGTCAAAATATGCTTGATTTTTGATACAGACAACAATTTCAGCAGATGACAAAAAAAAAAAAACAGAATGCAATGGGTTAACAGCTTAGGAGGTCTAAGCCTGCCCAGGAATTGTATGGTTAGGTTAACTGACAGTCCCGACATGACCATAGCTGTTTACCTTGGACGTAAAGCAACACATCAATCAGTCAATCCTTTAAGTGTATAACCCATTTTGAAAGGGCTTTAACCTCAAGAGAAGCAAACAGTAGGTTACAAAGGTTTGTCCTTTTGTAAAATAGGTTCACAAACATGGATGTGTTCACTTTAATATTACCATAGTAGCAGTTATTGAATGCTTAAAATGAAAAATAAATAAGAACAAAAATGTAAATCATTTGGATATTTTCAAGTCTTAGCGCACAGAAAAATTTGAGTCACATTTTCACCCACTGTTTTTGCACCTTTTTTGCAACAATTGTAGTGGAGTCAGAGTGATTGGTGATGATTTTGAGGTCATAACTCTTTATGCCTAGCATCCCTTTAAAAGGTCTAGGCCGACTTTGTAGCCCAGTACTGGTGCTACAGAATAAAGTGTCTGATTATAGATTACACTGTTTGCATTAAAAACAGCAAAGAAGAATAGGAAAAATAAAATTTTCTGAAGGAAAAATGAAATTAAACCAGACTTTTGAACTGCGACAGAGAAGTATTCATTAGTCATTTATGGATTTAGTATAAACGTATTCATACCAAATTCAGTGTGACAGACGCGCGTTTCTGTATTTGCTGAAATTTGGCTAAATTAGCATGGACTGTTTTTCTTATAACATCACTTGTGTCAGTGGGTCAGCAATAAATTTCTTTGCTGCAATTGGAATGTACATACAATTCATAAAAAAATCAGTTAAGTCAATATTGGGCTAATCTGGGGGTTAAAAAAATGATTGCTGATATACAGTGGTGGTGGTGTGTTCTGTTTTTCTTGTGTCTGCAACTAAAAGGTGTTATGCAGAACCCTAGATAAGAGGGAGTATTAAATTTTGGTAATAATTAGGGATAATTTTTGAAAATTCTGGATAAAAACATATCGTCTGCTGAGCGCAAACTATGGTAACTACATTTTTGTCAAAAATACCTTTTTTTCATAAAAGTGTTCCTTTTTACCATTTACATCTGTGTACAAAAAATCAGCATTGAAAACTAAATAGTTATCAAGTTATTTGACGACAAAAAAATTTCAGCATTTTAGGGCTGAGCGCAAAACTGTTGTAACTGCAGTTTTACTGCAGTTACAATAGTTTTGCGCTCACAAAATTTGTAAATAGCTTAAAATCACTTAGCGCAAAACTATGGTAAGCGATTTTTACTTTGAGGAAAATGTTTATTTTGCAAGTTTTAGAATGTTCTTATATTAGAATATTACTTTAACAACTCTTTCAAACTGCAGTAGACAATAATTTTGTGCGGGGATGAGATTTCTGCCTTGCTACCACTTGTTTACCCATGACCAAAATATCAAACGGTGTACAGATAGGCCCCATCGGCTGCCAGTAAACCCCTCTTTGCTTTAATCTAACACTGTTCCTAAAATTAATTTCAAATCTGACATTGAAACATACTGTCTGTCCCTGCTAAAATGAAGACTGAAATATCATAGACAACATATAATCATAATTATTCTTTGACTATTTTCGGAAAATGCCCATTTCTAGTAGTGTGGTATTCCACGCGAATCTGTATACCTATACTGATCTATTTGTTTGTTACCAAACCATTTTCACGGAAATGTGTCTGTAGCTAGGAAATGATGCTAATCATGTCCCAGGAATGTGCATCTGAACCCTGTCCATGTTTCTAACTTTACAGCTCCTAAAAGCATGTTATAAATTATAGAGAGGAAAGTTGGTGTATTGAAGACAGAGTTATGCCCTTTATAAACTTAAGTATTTCAACTTCATAGTGGGCCTATTTTTAGTGTTAGGTTTATGGTTATTCTTTATCCATTATTTTTTCTCTCTAGCTAGGTTCTGCAATACATGTACTTTCTGTTTTGGCCATACAGTTACATGAAACTGAACTAAAGGCTGCAGTTTGTGTTACATTTCAAACCTCCAGTAATGCATGGTCCATGGTCCTCTTTAATTTTTGGGTTGAGATTTTAAACCCACTGGAGCATTTTCTTGTAGGATCTCTTCATTGAAGAGATTGGGGTCCGATGACATATGTCTTTTCGAGGTGGGAAATGCTAGGATTGTCCATGGCTTTGATAAATAATTCATAGCGGCCCTGCTGTTTATGCAAATATCTCTTTTTTTTTTTTGGTTAAGAGATTCCTCTATGCACAATGGGAAAAAGAACAGAATGTTGGTTATACATTGATTTATCACAGACATGCTGTTCATAGTACCATCAGGAAGTTAAAAACGAATTCATGAAATGACATTTTTAGCTCGCCTGAGCACGAAGTGCTCAGGGTGAGCTTTTGGGATACCCTGATGTCCGTCGTCCGTCGTACGTCCGGACGTCCGTCCGTCAACTTTTGCTTGTGTACACTCTAGCGGGCACAGTTTTGATCCAATCTTTCTGAAACTTTGTCAGAATGTTTATCTCCATAAAATCTAGGCCAAGTTTGAAACTGGGTCATGTCGGGTCAAAAACTAGGTCACTAGGTCAAATCTTAGAAAAACCTTGTGTACACTCTAGAAGGCACAGTTTTCATCCAAAGTTCATGAAACTTTGTCAGAATCTTTATCTTTATAATATCTAGGACAAGTTCGAAACTGGTCACGTCAGGTCAAAAACTAGGTCACTAGGTCAAATCTTAGAAAAACCTTGTGTACACTCTAGAAGACACAGTTTTCATCCAAAGTTCATGAAACTTTGTCAGAATGTTTATCTTTATAATATCTAGGACAAGTTCGAAACTGGGTCACGTCGGGTCAAAAACTAGGTCACTAGGTCAAATCTTAGAAAAACCTTGTGTACGCTCTAGAAGGCACAGTTTTCATCCAAAGTTCATGAAACTTGGTCAGAATGTTTATCCTCATAATATCTAGGACAAGTTAAAAACTGGGTCACGTCGGGTCAAAAACTAGGTCACTAGGTCAAATCATAGAAAAACCTTGTGTACGCTCTAGAGGACACAGATTTGATCCAATCTATATGAAACGTTGTCAGAATATATATCTCCATAAACTCTAGGCCAAGTTTGAAACTGGGTCATGTTGGGTCAAAAACTAGGTCACTAGGTCAAATCTTAGAAAAACCTTGTGTACACTCTAGAAGGCACAGTTTTCATCCAAAGTTCATGAAACTTTGTCAGAATGTTTATCTTTATAATATCTAGGACAAGTACCAAACTGGGTCATGTTGGGTCAAAAACTAGGTCACTAGGTCAAATCATAGAAAAACATTGTGTACGCTCTAGAGGACACAGTTTTGATCCAATTTTTATAAAACATTTTCAGAATGTTTATCTCCATAAACTCTAGGCCAAGTTCGAAATTGGGTCATGTCGGGTCAAAAACTAGGTCACTAGGTCAAATCTTAGAAAAACCTTGTGTACGCTCTAGAAGGCACAGTTTTGATCCAAAGTTCATGAAACTTTATCAGAATGTTTATCCTCATAATATGAAGGACAAATTTGAAACTGGGTCATGTAGGGTCAAAAACTAGCTCACTTGGTCAAATCATAGAAAAACCGTGTGTACGCTCTAGAGGACACAGTTTTGATCCAATCTTTATGAAACTTTGTCAGAATGTTTATCTTCATAAACTCTAGGCCAAGTTTGAAAGTAGGTCATGTCAGGTCAAAAACTAGGTCACTAGGGCAAATCTTAGAAAGAATAGTTTTGATCCAATCTTCATGAAACTATGTCAAAATGTTTATTGTCCATCTATATATGCCCCTTATGAAACTGAGTCACGTCAGATCAGAAACTAGGTCACTAGGTCAAATCTAAGAAAAACTTTGTGTACACCCTAGAGGGCACAGTTTTGATCCAATCTTCATGAAACTCTGTCAGAATGTTTACCTTAATGAAATCTAGGTAAAGTTTGAAACTGGTTTGTGTCGGATCAAAAACTAGGTCACTAGGTCAAATATAAGAACGACCTTGTTTACGCTCCAGAGGGCACAGTTTTGATCCAATCTCAATGAAACTTTGTCAGAATGTTTATTCTTACAATATCCGGTTTGAAACTGGGTCATGTCGGGTCAAAAGCTAGGTCACTAGGTCAAATCTAAATTAAGTTATGTTGCAAGAATCAGAAGTAACATTGCAATGATGCCAGCCACAAACTCCTTGGAATACATTAGTTTCACCACAGTGAGATAATGATGCTACCATTCTATCATCTGTGCTTGCCTAGTTAAGTCTAGTTCAAATCCATCAAAGGAACTCAACATGAACGGGAACTTTTCGGAGAAGCGACTCTGCCTTTTTCAGCTGACCTGAGCCTTACAGTATTGGTTTTAGCTGCCTCTTTCATCCATCCATACACATTTTCAAACATCTTTGAAACCACTGGGCAGATCAAATTTCATATGGAGCCTGCACATGGGTCAAAGGATTGAAAGTTCTTCAAATGATCTTGGTCACATTACCAAGGTGGCCGCCATTCCCATGTATTGTAAAAACTGTTATAAATCTTCACCAGAGCCAGTGAACTGATTAATGCTCAGGTGAGCGATTCAGGGCCACCATGGCCCTCTTGTAAATAACTGACTATGCTATGGTCTTAAAGTCACAAATTTCCTGTATGTGTCTTACAGCTGGCATTTTTAAAAAAGTGCATAAAACATTATGTATTATTTAATTAGGGGTGATTGAAAGTTAAGTATTTGAATGTTATATAATATTTTTTTCATAAATCTGTCAAAGGCTATCTTTTATCAAGTATTTCAGAAAATTTCACTGGATTTTAATTATTCTTGAGTAACTGAAAACAATTTGACGGCACCCCCAGTATCCTAACTGAAATGGATTAGTTCATATTCTGGTATGTCAGTGTAGGGATGTCAACTCGCAGACCCACTTCTGTTATCAAGTATTACAGAACAGTTCACTGAATTTTGACTGTTAAATTCTCCATAGTCCTGTCAGTGGTAAAAACGTCTAAACTCAAATCACTGTAAAAGGCGGTTCAGCCTTCACGTTTGGTAATAAAATGTGGGTTGATGTGCATATATTGAGTCATTTAACTGGCAAAAAGTAGAAAAAACAAGGTTCTGAAAAATAACAAATCGCAGAACAAAATACACTTTCCTGTTCTAGTTTCCTGTCAAGCAATGCTATATAAACATAAGTGGGATGTAGTGATTTGGGCTCCAGCCTGTACGTTGTAATTTTACCATTTTATTCAACGTAATGAAGTCGAAAGTAGGTCATTTTAATTGCCAACTAAAATGACCAAAATAAATTTTCAAAACGTTTTTATGTGAAACTCTAGGATGTTTTATTTGTTTAAAGCTGGCTAATTATGAACATTTACAATGACGGAACTATTATCTAGAGAAAAGCTTGCACCGATACCTCATGATAAAATTTTTCATGCTGATAGAGCAATGGGGCCTTTATTTCTTGAGTAACTGAAAACAATTTGACGGTACCCCAACTATCCTAGAGTGAAATGGATCAGTTGTATCAGGTATGCCAATGTAGGGATGTCTACTTCGCAGACTCAGCTCACGCAGTGGGTTCCTTAAAGTCTTGGGGTCAATGCAATGATTATGAGTGCTTTTCGAATTGATAGCCATTTCAGTGGCAGTAAGGTGGTGATTATACAGATGAGCAAGATGTATAGCCCTGTCCTGATGTTGTGTTGTTAGGCATGCTTGTCCCGATCGCAGTCGGTCAGTAAGCATTTCGGTTTCTCTAAGATGATGGACAAGACAGACTATGGTGGAAATGTTCACTCCAAAATGAAAATGGTCGAAGTACCAAAATCATAAGTCCAAACTCGTCATATAAACATTGATAATTCTAGAATTGATTGCGACTTGACCTAGCATTATTTAGCAATGCAATACCCTGAACTTCATTCAACTGTACCATGAGCAGGAGATGCAAGCAGAAATTAGTGTGTAAACCTTCAGAGTATCAAATGGTATGACAATATGTCTTGACGAACTTGTCAACTACTTATTATTCTGTCAGGGTGTTTTTGCTTTTCATCACTTGCCTTATCTGCCATGGTATGTTACATGCTTGATTAACTTTTGGCACCAGGTTTATTGCATAGTGATCCAGATAATTATCTTGCTAATTTACATGATGTTAAACAAAGTTAAAAAATCCATATTTAGTTACCCTGGGTTTCCTATCCTTTCAGTATTGAACTCTCCATTTGTAACTTTTTTTATGTGGTATTTGTTGCCCAAACCCTACACACATATATTTTCTATGTCTGACACTGAGGGTAATGATATTAGACCCAAATAGTTATTAGATTAACCAAAACCCTGCTGAGCAGATCAAGTTTGAGCATTTTTGGTATTTGTAAGCGCACACTGTGTGGAAGACTTTAATATAGCCATTGTTTTGGCAAGATATATAACATAAAACGTATACATCATGACCCCTATTAGCTGTAGAACTGACATGTTACTGGAGATATTTTCAGTGAAATTAAGGCATTAAAATAACACATAATTTGGTCAAAACTTATCCAATTAACAGTGGATCTCTATCCCAGTTACCCCACCCAGCTGTTTTATTAGGGAAATATAGTAAATTTTTTAGAATACTATTAACTAAAACAACTCACTTTTAATATATTGCCTTAAATAAGTTATATAAATTAATCTTGAATAATAACATGACACAAAACTGCTGCATTTCTCATTATGTTACAATAACTGAGTGCAAAAATATTGTAAGTGCAATCATACTGAGTGCAAAACTATGGTAAGTGCACTTACCATAGTTTTGCGCTCACAGTTTTCAGCGCATTATTGTTGTAAGTACACATATTTCCATTTTTCTCAGTTATACATACAATAAATGAGGTTTTTATTTTCTTGTTCTCTGTAGTAAGCTAACAGTTGTAATCTACATGAATGTTGTTCAAACTGCCTTAGTAAGATAAAAAAGAAACAGTTTTTTCCTTCTCCTGAACAATTTGCAAAAATGTAGTTACCACAGTTTTGCGCTCAGCAGACGATATGTTGTGACCCCTCATCTGAACTGTCTCGACGAGACGGTTCAGATGAGGGGTCACAACATATGGTTTCAATGAGAAATAAAGAAAATTATCCCTCAATTATCATCATATACCCCTCTTATCTAGAGCTCTTGTGTTATGGGAGAAGGGTATAGCACTGGAATTGTTTTGTCTTGCCTGCCACTAGCAAAGCGGGACATATATTGGTAACAGACTTTTGTCAGGTTTTCTGATTTAGCTCTGTTTCATGACAGTGAGCTGTCAGGCAAGGCACCACCTTCCTTATTTTTTATTTTTTATTTATTTTTTTTTATGCCCCCGCCACGAAGTGGGGAGGGGCATATAGTTTTGCCCTTGTCCGTCCGTGGAGGGAGGGGCATATAGTTTTGCCCTTGTCCGTCCGTGGATACGTACGTACGTACATACGTCCGTACGTCACACTTTGTAGTACTGTTCTTGTCTCCGCAACTCCTCCTACAGTATTCCATGCAGGGAGCTGAAACTTGGAACACAGTTCAGACATGCATTGAACATGTGCATAAAGGAAACATAACTTTGATTAAGGTCTTGGTTGCAGAATTATGTCCCCTTGAATAATAAACATATTTTGAATATATTTCACAACTGAGTACTGTTCTTGTCTCCGCAACTCCTCCTACAGTATTTGATATAGGGAGTTGAAACTTGCAACACAGTTCAGACATGCATTGAACATGTGCATAAAGGAAACAGAACTTTGATTAAGGTCTTGGTTGCAGAATTATGTCCCCTTGAATAATATACATATTATAACCATATTTCACATTTGAGTACTGTTCTTGTCTCCGCAACTCCTCCTACAGTATTTAATGTAGGGAGTTGACACTTGCAACACAGTTCAGACATGCATTGAACATGTGCATAAAGAAAACAGAACTTTGATTAAGGTCTTTATTGCAGAATTATGTCCCCTTGAATAACATAAATATTTTGACCATATTTCACATTTGTAGTACTGTTCTTGTCTCTGCAACTCCTCCAATTGTATTTGATGAAGGGATTTGAAACTTGTAACACAGTTCATACATGCATTGAATCTTGTGCATAAAGGAAACAAAACTTTGATCCAGGTCATTATGGCAGAATTACATCCCCTTGAATGACATGCATATTTTGACCATATTTCACACTTTGTAGTACTGTTCTTGTCTCTGCAACTCCTCCAATAGTATTTGATGTAGGGATTTGAAACTTGCAACACAGTTCAGACATACACTGAACATGTGCATAAAGGAAACAGAACTTTCAGTCAGGTCTTTATAGCAGAATTATGTCCCTTTGAATAACATATATATTTTGACCATATTTCCATAGCTTAAATACAATCTCACCTTTTATCATCGCTCTAGCGGCCTCATTTATTAACAGATTTTGGTATTACATCACAGCTTTATTGGGTATGACAGTACCTCGAACAACTTTGCGTTTCAGGTTTGTAGGATGAAGGTCAAGGTCACAGTTGCTATTTTCAGAAAAACCAGGGCATTGCTCCAGCGCTTTCATTTATAGATCGATTTTGATGTAACTTCACATAAATGTTAAGTATAACAATATCTTGAATAAATTACTGTTTCAGCACCGCAGGTCCAAGGTCAAGGTCACAGTTGCTATTTTTAGAAAAAAACTTTATCATTCCTCTACTCCTCTATTCATTGACAATTTTGATGTAACTTCACTCAAATGTTTAGTGTGACAATATCTTGGACAAGTTCGTGATCCAGAGTTTCAGGGTAAAGGTCAAGGTCATATTTGCTATTTTAGAAAATATGCTGTCATCCCTCTGGAATGATTTTGGCATAACTTGACACAAATATTTAACTTGACAATTCTGGGACAAATTTACGTTTCATTGTAGGTCCAAGGTCAAGGTCACAGATTCTATTATAGGTACATGTAAATCTTTGTCATGGTTCTAGCGCCTTTATTTATTAACTGATTTTGATATAACTTCACACATATATTAAGTATGACAATATCTTGGACAAGTAAACCTTCCAGGGTTGTAGTTCCAAGGTCAAGGTCACAGTTGCTATTTTTAAGAAAAACTCAGTCATCCCTCTAGCACCTTTATTTATTGACAGATTTTGATGTAACTTCACACAAATATGTTTTAACACATTACTTTTCTAGTAAGGCATATGGCGGGGGCATTCATCACCTTTAGTGATTGTCTAGTTTTTTAATCCAGTCATCAGGATGTGCAGTAGTGGCTACTTAGACATAACAAGGAAATGACTTTGTTTGCTTATTCTGACAGACTAATATATTCTGTTTTGCAACAGCCCAGTTAAATTGCCATTTTGTCGAAACAAATTCTTTGTCACTTATTATAAAGACATTACAGGGCCATTAAACAAAGCTGTTTGAATCCTGTGCAAAATTGTTAGCTCACCTGAGCCGAAGGCTCAGAGGTGAGCTTATAGGATGGGAGTCGAGCCGTCGTCCGTGGGTGCGTGGGTGGGTGCGTGGGTGGGTGCGTGGGTGGGTGCGTCAACACTTTCAAACATAAATATCTCAGAGACCAGTGGGCCGATCGCAATCAAATTTTATCTGAAGCATCATTTGGGTGGGGGAAAGGCTGCATTAGGTTTTGGTGCCGATCAGCTCAGAACTCTGGTTTCCATGGCAACAGATAGCCCCCATAGGGTTATAATGGGGAAAATGGCGTCATCACGTTTTCTCGACTGTTTTAGATTAGATCCTTATCATACTTGCAGGTAATGATGACATACACAAGAGCTTGGATGAGTTCGAAATTTGGCCGGATTCAAGCACAGACTACGGAGTTAGCTGCCCTTGAGCGTTTGAAAAAAATCCCATAGGGTTATAATCGGGAAAATGGCGTCATCACGTTTTTTAACTGTTTTTGCTTAGATCCTTATCATACTTGCAGGTAATGATGACATACATAAGAGCTTGGATGAGTTCGAAATTTGGCCGGATTCGAGCTCAGACTACGGAGTTAGCTGCCATTGAGCGTTTGAAAAAAATCCCATAGTGTTATAATGGAGAAAACAACGTCATCACATATTTTTAGAAAAACTTTGTCATCGCTCTATTGCCTACATTTCTCAACGGATTTTAAAATAACTTCACACAAATGTAGGGCATGACAATATCTCGAGCAAGTTCGACTTTCAGGATGCTGCGCCCAAGGTCAAGGTCACTGTGGCTATTTTTAGAAAAACTTTGTCAGCGCTCTAGCACCTACATTTCTCAATGGATTTTAAAATAAATTCACACAAATGTAGGGCATGACAATATCTCAAGCAAGTTCGACTTTCAGGATGCTGCGCCCAAGGTCAAGGTCACTGTGGCTATTTTTAGAAAAACTTTGTCAGCGCTCTAGCACCTACATTTCTCTGCAGATTTTAAAATAACTTCATACAAATGTAGGGCATGACAATATCTCCAGCAAGTTTGACTTTCAGGGTGCTGTGCCCAAGGTCAAGGTCACTGTGGCTATTTTTAGAAAAACTTTGTCATCGCCCTAGCACCTTCATTTCTCCATGGATTTTAAAATAACTTGACACAAATGTAGGGTATGACAATATCTCAAGCAAGTTGAACTTCCAGGGTGCTGCGCCCAAGGTCAAGGTCACTGTGGCTATTTTTAGAAAAACTTTGTCAGCGCTCTAGCACCTACATTTCTCAATGGATTTTAAAATAAATTCACACAAATGTAGGGCATGACAATATCTCGTGCAAGATCGACTTACAGGGTGCTGTGCCTGAGGTCAAGGTCACTGTGGCTATTTTTAGAAAAACTTTGTCATCGCCCTAGCACCTTCATTTCTCCATGGATTTTGAAATAACTTGACACAAATGTAGGGTATGACAATATCTCAAGCAAGTTTGACTTTCAGGATGCTGTGCCCAAGGTCAAGATCACTGTGGCTATTTTTAGAAAAACTTTGTCATGGCTCTAGCACCTACATTTCTCAAAGGATTCTAAAATAATTTCACACAAATGTAGGGCAAGACAATATCTCGAGCAAGTTTGACTTTCAGGGTGCTGCAATCAAGGTTTTTGATTAGATCCTTATCATACTTGCAGGTAATGATGACATACATAAGAGCTTGGATGAGTTCGAAATTTGGCCGGATTCGAGCACAGACTACGGAGTTAGCTGCCCTTGAGCGTTTGAAAAAAATCCCATAGTGTTATAATGGAGAAATCAATGTCATCACATTTTCATTTTTCATGGGATCCTCTTCATACTTGCAGGTATTGAGGATATGCATAAAAGCTTGGATTAGTTAGCATTTCGGCTAGATCTCACTACTGACTATGGAGTACCTGCCCTGAGCATCCAAAAAATCAATGTCGCCACTTTTTCTTGGTTTCTACTGATCCAATCCTTTTCAAACTTGCAGGTAATGAGGAAATGCATAATATCTTAAACAAGTTCAAATTTTGGCCAGATCAGGCCAACCACTACGAAGTTAACTGCCCTTGACAGCTCTGTCTATTGTGCTCTTGATCGGATACTTTTTTAACTTGCATATATTAAATGAGGGCATACATAATGTTTTGGAAGAGTTTAATTTTCAGCCTGATTGGACCACTGACTGTGGAGTTAGCTGCTCTTGAGCATCTTAAATATCCCTATAGGTTTACAGTGTCTCTCAGGTGAGCAATTGTTGCCCTTTGGGCTACTTGTTAATTATTTCAAAACCACTTCTGTTAGCAAAACTCTGCCTCACAATCTCAGACAGAAGCAGTAATTTTAGTTAAAAAGAAATACCTGTCACAAGTCAGCAGTTTCTGTGTAGTCTATACTGTAAAAATTCTGAAAATTGGGACACCTAATGAATTACTGTGATTGTTCCAAATGAGCCACGACAAGACAAAACCAGCAAAGTGGCATGTAAGCCCAGGCGGAGACTCAGAAAGGCCTGGGCATCCGCCCAGTCTGATCAGAGCATTCATTTTGCTGTCAGCATGGAGGCAGTTTAGACCCTTAGCTACCCTTTAAGCCCTTGGTAAAGGTAAAGGTTTCCCATAGCCTAATAGCCATAGGGGCGGTGGGGGTTAGAGACCCACTGTATCTTGGGCACAGCTGATGAAAGGCGGAGCCCATCTCTCTCCTTTCGCTGCCTTATCCTTCCCTAATTCGAAAAAGGTACCCATTTACTGCTGGGTTGACAGAGAGAGTTTCCCAGTTGTTGGATGGCAACGATGAGCCGCGAAATCACGACCGTCCGGTGACTTTCTGCACAGTAACCAAGCCACTCTAACCACTCGACTACAGCGCCTCTCTCTAAGCCCTTGGGGAAGACTAAAAAGGATGCCCGGGCTGATCTGGGTCTGCACTTTGCACACAACCACTTTGTTGGTTTTCCGGTGTTGCGGCTCAATTTAATGTGGAACAGTTTATTTTCACAGATCCAGATGGGATGGTAAATAGTGTAGATTTATAGGAACTGTAGCCATATTTGTTTGCCCATAAGACAGGGGTTTTCATTCTCTAGAATGAACCCAAATATCTAAATCAGTCTTACAAAATTCTGCTATAAGATGGGGTTTTACCTTCTGAAACTATCCCCAAAATCTAGATCCATCTTATAAGATGGATCTAGATTTTTGGGATGGTTTTAGAAGAGAAAAAAAAGTGTCTTATAAGGAAAAAAATATGGTATTTTATTTGCTTATATTTGCAGCTGGAGAAGAGGCCCTATGTGTGGTGTGTAATATAGTAGGAAATATACATGAACAGCTGTTCTGTACCAGTTGTGGGCATCATTACCATGGCAACTGCCTCCACCCTCCTGTGGAAGTCAACCCTATTGTCAGAGCAGGCTGGCAGTGTCCCGACTGCAAGATCTGTCAGATGTGTCGGTAAGTATTAGACTTCCATGGTAATAAAAAGCCAGAAGTTGGGGGTAAATTTTTTTTTTAAATTACAGGGGCTAGTGAAAGTGGATGAACATTTTTTTCAAACTTACATCATTAATTTGGGAGATTCAACTATGATTTGCATGAAGATGTTGGCCTGTCATTACTACACTTGTATAGGCCGGTCGCGCTATAGTGGCAATGTTTTGTTTACATTTTTAATGTCAACAGTACCTGTACTATCATTACGGTGCAGTTCATGTAACTTCTTGATCTATGGTCATAATGGCACATTACGGTTAACTGTCAGTTCTAATTTATCTATATGACACTTTTTGAAAGCTTAAAGACAGGAACTGTCTCTAGTTTAAGAATAACATTGATAACAAAATTGATAGTTACAAAATTATTCAAATTTATTCTTTCATTCCCGTGAGTTGGATAAGGTGAACTCTGCTATATAGCCAATCAGTCACCAAATCAAAATAAACACAAAACAATAACATTGCCAACTTATCGCGTCCGGACTATAGCAGGGTCTTGTCAGCAGTCATTTTCTTTCAGTGTGATGTTTTATGACTTCCTTTGCATTCTTAGTATGAAATACTAACTATTGGGCCATTAAAATTTGAGCCGTGACAGGAGAAAACCAACAATGTGGTTGTGCGCCCAGCGCATCTTCAAATCAGCCTGGGCATCCCCCCAGTCTGATCAGAGTCTTCGCTTTCCGCAAGGAGGTAGCTTATACTCTAAGCTACCCTTTAAGCGCCTAGCGAAGGGTCTGATCAGACTGGGCTACCCTTTAAGCGCCTAGCGAAGGGTGTGATCAGACTGGGCGGATGCCCAGGCTGATCTGAGTCTGCGCTGGGCCCACAGCCACAGTGTTGGTTTTCTCGTGTCGTGGCTCATATATACTTATTGTATGTGTTAAATATGTTTCAGACAACCTGGTGATGACAGTAAGATGCTGGTGTGTGACATGTGTGACAAGGGCTATCATACATTCTGTCTCAAGCCTGTTATGACAACCATCCCAAAGAATGGCTGGAAATGCAAGGTACAACATGTTAGAATGTGGATTGAACCACTTATTTTGTTTGGTCTGTGTGCTCTTGTCAACTTATCCTCAACATTGATGGTTAAGCAGTAAAAATTATACACATATCAGTCTGACACATATCAGTCTGTCTGATATCTTTCTTTCTTTCTTCCATTTACGCCTTAACCCCCGAAGGGGACACAGACGTTGTCCCTTTGTACAGACGTTGTCCCGCCTCAGGCGGGATTCGAACCCACTACCTCTGGCTTCAGAGTCAAGTGCACTAACCACCGCGATTTACGATATTTACAGAGCGGCATTATAACAGAACATTTTAGTGAGAATATGATTTGGAGAACTTCAGAATGCTTTTCTCACAACATTAAAACTCCTCTGAAATTTTTAGAGTGATAAAAAGAACCAGTTTATGTCTTTTCCATAAACTTCTGGTGGGGCATATTTTCAAAAATATATTACCACGAAAATTTTCTGTTTGCACTAGAACAGAGGAAGCTGTAGACTGATAATATTATATGCTATGACAAGCAAAACCAACAAAGTGGCATGTGCACCCAGTGCAGACTCAGAACAGCCTGGGCATGAGAGTCTAAGGTAGCTCCATGCAGACAGCTAAGACTCTGATCAGACCGGGCGGATGCCCAGGATGATCTGAGTCTTCACTGCACACAATGCCACTTAGTAATGGTTGACTACAAGAGTGCCACTGGAGAGATTAGAAAAAGCTTGTGCTGATTTTGCTCTTGTCTCACCTGTGGTATTGCTTATCCAGTGGCAGTAAAGGCAATGGCAGCAGCATGAATTTATGTTGAGTTTCTTAGTTTATGTCTTTTTCTGTAATACACAGACAGGCAAGACTAAAAGTTCTGCAGATTCCTGTTAAGTGTAAAGTACATCAAACAAAAATGATAAAAAAAACTGGGAATATATCTGTACAGAATATATATATTGTCTAAGCAACTCTACTGATATCCTGCTATATTATATATATATGGATAAAGACCAAGGGATAGGATTTTGTTCCCAAAATTATGGCATACTGAAAACTCCATAAATTACAATTTCAGAACTGCAGAGTGTGTGAGGATTGTGGTTCCAGAACTCCTGGTAGTGGGCGGAGCTCCCGGTGGCACCTTAACTACACTGTGTGTGACAGCTGCTATCAACAGAGAAATAAAGGACTCTCTTGTCCACTTTGTGGCAAAGCATACAGACATTTCTCCCAAAAGGCCATGGTACCGTGCAATCTTTGTAAAAAGTAAGTTTCACTATTCTGTAAAAAAATAAAGCTGTTTTGTCAATTCTTTCTAGCAAGCAGTATGAGAAAATGGAAGTGTAAGAAATATATGAAGGATGTATGCTGCACCTTAAATGGAATTAAATGGAAATATTTACATTGTCACTGTAGAGCTCCCTGTTAACCCAATTAAGTGATGCAGGCGTCAATGTTGTTTAAAAGTCAATAAATACATTGTATCACGCGCTTCAGAGTGACAGCTCATCTCACTAACTAGCACGTGAAATCTACAACATTCCATGTACTTGAATGGCTAGTAAACATTGAGTGACAGCTCGCTACGCCTACTTGCACGCAAAATCTACAGCAGGAGGTGGAATTTACTGGTAGGCAGTGACAATGCGGCTGTTCCAAACTATTGCTAAATTCGGCCGGTAATGTTTTTTAAACAATCTTTATATATGTATTTCTTAATTTTGTTTATCTTTTTATTGATCAAAAGCATCGTTTAATAATATAAATATAAGGAATGAATGTTATTTTTTAAACGTTTACTGAAGTATAAACTACATCGGGTCACGAGCAAAGTTTACGTAAACCCCTTCGGGGTTCACTTACTTTGCTCGTGACCCGATGTAGTTTATACTTCAGTAAACGTTAAAAAAATAACATTCATTCCTTAAATACCCTGGAGCAGATAATCATCCTTCTTTGCCCTTGTACATTTACCTTTCATTGGGAGGGGGGATACTCTGACAGAAAAGAATTTGCTCCCCCTGAAAGAAAAGAATTTGCTTCTTTTGGGAAGCAAATTCTTTTCTCTAGGGTAACCACTTTGAGACAAGATTAATGTAGGGATAACATGCAGTTTTACATCCTTTTCAACAGATCTCAGTAATCAGGATGATATGAGGGTGAAAATGAAAGGCTGTATGCAGTGGAGCCCTGTATACAGTTGAAAAGATTTCGGGTTTCAATGGGATTTTAACGTGAGACCACTAGCTTAGCAGCCCAGTTTAACCCACACTTCAAAAATGGAGACAAATGCCTTCCATGTCAGAAAGGTCTGCCTTGGGAGTGCATCTTGAGGTGAATGAATAAACCTCCATGTTTTTCTATTTGAGCCGCGACACGACAAAACCAACAATGTGGTTGTGCGGCCAGCGCAGACTCAAATCAGCCTGGGCATCCGCCCAGTCTGATCAGAGTCTTCGCTGTCCGCACGGAGGTAGCTTAGACCCTTAGCTACCATTTGAGCCTTTAACAAAGAATCTGGTCAAACTGGGGGGATGCATAGGCTGATCTGAGTCTGCGCTTGGCGCACAACCACATTGTTGGTTTTGTCGTGTTGCGGCTCATTTGCTGTTTTAACAAAGGGGAACAAGTTTAGTGACTTCTTGTTTGCTTCCCTGGAGGCCAAAGCCTTTTCAAAAGAGGGTCTGCTCTTATAGGAAAGAATTTGTATTCAAGATATTCATGAAAACAGTCCCAAAATGCTTTATCAGAATAAAAGTTATGTCGCCTTTTCCAGGATACTGAGGATAATTCAGAGATAATATTCTTATTTCTCGAACATCTTTCTGTTACAGTTCAAGTTAGGGGTCACAAAATAGGTTTTTTTGAAAAATAAAGAAAAGTTATTATGAATTATTTCCGTTACCCCTTCTTACCTACAGCACTGGCTTACTTTTTTCAGACTTGTCCATGCAGAATGTGATGACACTATAGACGCTGTGTTACTACACCAAGTGAAGAATGACGAGCCAGTAGATTACATGTGTACATTATGTAGAAACAGGGATCCAGAGGTAACCACCAAATTTGGGATTACAACATTGTAATGCAATTTGTTATTTCCCTTTAAGTTTTGAGGCAACTGTTTCACATTGAGGCAACTGAATCAACTGGTTTAGTTTCATTTCTCAGAAATCAAATAACCTTTTGTGGAAACTTCATTCAAGCTTACCCGGCACATTATTATCCCCCGCCGAAGGCGGAGGGATATAGTTTTCTCCATGTCCGTCCGTCTGTCCGTCCTTCCTTCCATCTGTCCGTCCTTCCGTCCATCCGGAGCCATAACTAAGTTACCACTGGACGGAATTTCATGAAACTTAAAATAGATATGTATCACTATAAGCGCTGTGTCACATGAAGTTTCATCAGACTGGCTTCAGTAAAGCATGAGTTATTGCCCTCTAATTGATTTAAAATCAATGAAATGAGCCATAAATAAGTAACCACTGGACAGAATTTCTTGAAACTTAAAATAAGTGTATTTAGAGGTTATTATATGGCGGAGGTGTGCCTCTAAGTCATATTGGCACTGGATAGCAATATTGGCCTGAGGGCCAATATTGCTACCCAGTGCCAATATGACTTAGAGGCACACCTCCGCCATATCGTAACCTTTTTATTACATACTTATGCAAATATACAGATAGAAAGAGAACAAAGTTGTAATTCAGATGGAAGAACAAAATTTGTCTTGAGGCGATCAAAAGAGGCGCGAGTATGACGTTATTTATGACGTAACGTCAGCGTCATAACGAACGTCAGTTGGTAACGTTTTCAAAATGGCGGCACCCTCGACAGTGTTTTTGGTTAAATATTTGCCTTTTTGAGTGTTTCCGATTTTTCATGCAAGGAAACGGGTTAAAAACGAAAACGTACGCGGAAAGCCGTTTATAATTTCATATAGATTTTGTAATTTCAAAGGGAATTAAGCTTGAAATAAAAACGCTGTTCACCTTAACAATCCAACGTAGTAAACCGATGGGCAATGCAGCCGAAGAAAAAGTTTAGGATGTACAAAGTTGGAATTATAAGAGATGAATTTCCTTTTTTGGGAGATTTTATCGATGTGTAGACGCCGGCCTCACAACTTAACATAAAGCTCTTCGGGCCTTTATTCAGTTGGTGAATGATTCGCTGGCATTTACACATCAATACCACGCCCCGCCTCCAGCCCCCGCAAAAAATAAATCATTTCTATAGCAGTATAGTCAACAAAACAAACTCAAATGTTTCTGACTCTGAAACTTCCCGAAATCTAGTTAAATTTCTCTCCTCAATCTTAGTTTCTATGTCTAGATTTTGATCAGCTAAAGATTCCATCACCTCCGCCATTTTGAATTACTGGATAGAACGTGTGAAAGGATTCGACCAATTAAAAAGAGGCAGTGCCAAAAATCCATATTATATTGAAAATTGGCACAGTCACGTGACTGTGCCTTTATGGATCCAGAAAATATTCACGGGTGGCAATGGGAAATTTACTATCTAGATGTTATTAAGTATGTAATAAATCACGTTAATGCCCTAATGCACATGAAGTTTCATCAGACGGGCTTCAGTAGTGCATGAGTTATTGCCCTTTAATTGACTTATAATCAATGAAATGAGCCATAACTAAGTAACCAATTACCAAAACTTCATGAAATTTAAACTGAATATGTACATGTATCACCATAACGCGGATATGCATTTAAAGTTCCTTCAGAATGGAATCAATAATGCATGAGTTATTGCCCTTGAATCAATGTGAGATTGCTAATTCCAGCCATAACTAAGTTATCAATGAATAGAATGCTATAAAAATTATACAAAATATGTATCACCACAACTACACATTGATGCATCTTACAGCTTGTCGGAAAGGCTTCAGTAAGCAATGAGTTATTGCCCTTGAATTGGTTTAAAGTCAACAAATTGAGTCATAGCTAAGTAACCAATGAATGGAATTTCTTGAAACTTACAATAATTATATATTGTCATGACACAGCAGTGCACATTAAGTGTTGTCATAATCTCTTTAGTAGTGCATGATTTAATGCTCTTGAATTGATTTAAAATCCACAAATTAGCCATTAGTAAGGTGCTGACAAACAAAATTTCTTGTAACTGAATTGAAAATGTATTATCATAATGCAGTGATGCTCAGACAAGTGTTTAAGAAGAACAGCTTCAGCCTATGCCTTACTTATCCAAGAGTTATTGCCCTTGACTTTATGTACACTCCACAAGTTCAGCCTTAACTAAGTAACCAGTGAACAAAATTTTATGAAACTTAAACGAATCAGGGCCACTTCGGCGGGGGATATAAATTCACTGAATTTGCTTGTTGTTTCTAAAACACCTGGATTATTTACTGATAACCGCTTTTTATCCCCCGACCGAAAGGTTCGGGGGATATAGCGATGAGCCTGGCGTCCGTGCGTCCGTCTGTCCGTCCGTCCGTCCGTCTGTCCGTCCGTAAACATTTTCTTGTCCGGTCCATATCTTGAATACCGTTTGGAATATTTTCATAATACTTCACAGTTATGTAGAACAGGTCATGACGATGTGTCGCGTGCAAGAATGGTAACTCTTGCTTTTGTAATTTTTGAGTTATCTCCCCTTTGGTGAATTTTTGGCGACCGAAAGGTTCGGGGGATATAGCGATGAGCCTGGCGTCCGTCCGTCCGTCCGTCCGTCTGTCCGTCCGTAAACATTTTCTTGTCCGGTCCATATCTTGAATACCGTTTGGAATATTTTCATAATACTTCACAGTTATGTAGAACAGGTCATGACGATGTGTCGCGTGCAAGAATGGTAACTATTGCTTTTGTAATTTTTGAGTTATCTCCCCTTTGGTGAATTTTTGGCAGATTCGTGTCCGCTCTGTAACTTGAATACCCTTTGGAATATTTTCATGATACTTCACAGATATGTAGAACAGGTCATGATGATGTGTCGCGAACAAGAATGACAACTCTTGCTTTCTTACTTTTTGAGTTATTTCCCCTTGATGGTTTTAGGTGTAAATTCTTGTCCGCTCTATAACTTGAATACCTTTTGAAATATTTTCATGATACTTCACAGATATGTAGAACAGGTCATGACGATGTGTCGCGAACAAGAATGACAACTCTTACTTTCTGAGTTATTTCCCCTTGATAGTTTTAGGTGTAATTTCGTGTCCGCTCCATAACTTGAATACCCTTTGGAATATTTTCATGATACTTCATAGTTACGTAGAACAGGTCATGCTGATGTGTCGCGAACAACAATGACAACTCTTGCTTTCTAAGTTTTTGAGTTATTTCCCCTTCATTGTTTTAGTTGTGATTTCGTGTCCGCTCCATAACATGAATACCCTTTGAAATATTCTTATGATACTTCACAGATATTGAGATCAGATCATGACAGTTTGTCTCATACAAGAATGACATCTCTTGCTTTCATACTTTTCCGAGTCCCCCCCCCCCCCCCCCCCCCCCCCCCCCAACAAAATTACAAAAATTTTTTTTTTTTTTTTTTTTTTTTTTTTTTTTTTCAGATTCGGATTCTTTGTCCAAATTCACTTACTAGAGAGCTCAAAATTAGATTTGTAGGGCTTGTACTTTAGAAGTTATTCACACATTTTGAAATGTTGAATGTATCATATGCTCATATGCAATACATTGTCTTCATGGTTGCTATTTGAGATTTTACCTCTTTTTAGCAATCTGGCATACTGTTTCGGTCTGAGTGTTAGATAATCATGCATCTGTTAAACAGATATTGTCAATAAGGAGCATAAAAGAATGACAGTATACTATTTATATGTGTTTTGAAGGGCACTGTGTTTACCAAAGCACAAGGGGCCTTCGGTCGGGGGATTTGCCATCTCCTCTGATGGCTATTTTTATGCCCCCGTGACGATAGTCAGGGGGCATTAAGATTTGCCCCTGTCTGTCTGTCTGTTCGTCACGCTTTATAATATAGAGTTTGTGTAATCAACTCCTCCCACAGTTTTCTATGGATCTTTTTCAAACTTTGGAAACATGTTGTGGACATATTGAAGATGTGCATGTGGATTTTTGATGGAGCTAAAATTAATTTTGACATAATTTAGGCATAACTTAGTCATTTTAGGCAAATTTTTGTGTTGTACGGTATAGAGTTTGTGTAATCAACTCCTCCCACAGTTTTCAATGGATCTTTTTCAAACTTTGCATACATGTTTTGGACATATTGAAGATGTGCATGTGGGATTTTGTTGGCCCTAGAATTAATTTTGACAGAATTACGACCTTTTGAACTTAGTCATTTTAGGCAAATTTTTGCATTGTAGGGTATAGAGTTTGTGTAATCAACTTCTCTCACAGTTTTCAGTGTATCTTTTTCAAACCTTGCATACATGCTGTGAATGTATTGAAGATGTGCATGTGGGTTTTCTTTGGACCTAAAGTTAATTTTGACAGAATTAGGGCCTTTTGAACTTAGTAATTATAGGCAAATTTTTTCATTGAAGGGTATAGAGTTTGTGTAATCAACTCCTCTCACAGTTTTCAATGGATCTTTTTCAAACCTTGCATACATGCTGTAAATGTATTGAAGATGTGCATGTGGGTTTTTGTTGGACCTAGAATCAATTTTGACAGAATAATGGCCTTTTGAACTTAGTCATTCTAGGGTATTTTTTGCATTGTAGTGTATGGAGTTTGTGTTATCCACTTGCTCCACAGTTTTCAATGGATCATTTTCAAACCTTGTCTACATGTTGTGAACATATTTGAAGATATGCATGAGGCATTTTGATAGATCTATAATTAATTTTCACAGAATCACAGCCTTTTTAACTTAGTCATTTTGGGCAATTTTTTACATGGTAGGGTATGTTTTCAATTGATTCTTTGTAGGTGCTTTATGGATATACACGTCATGTGACAGGCGCTGCACGGGGGCATCATTAGTGTCTTACAGACACAATTTTCTAGTTCATTCTGTGTTGAGCATAGTCATAATTACATACGCCTTCTTTTCTTTCATTTCTCAGAGATTAAAAGACATTTATTATGAAACATCATTCAAACATATGTCATAATGTATTTTAAATCTGCAAAATCAGCTTCACTTACAGACTTCAGCATACTTTTCTCAATTTCATGGACATATATCTACATTGCTATCTACCCAGCATGTTAAATTCCACTTCTAAGATGCTGACAAGGGTGTTGCTGCATATACTCAAATATACAGGTGCATCTGCATATTTGCATGCAGAAATTTTGTAAATTGAACAAAATTTCAATAACAACGGTAAGTGCTAACGGGCTCGACAATATGGATTAATCTAGGGACTCAGCCCCTAGATTTCATATCAAGGAAGGAGTATTAAACACATTGTGGGTATCATCACCATATTAATTCTAATAAACGTCCCTGCTCTAATAAATGCCCCTGCCTCTTCTGAAAATAATTATATATAGGGGCTCCTGGCAAAATTTCAAGCTCCTGGACAGAAGCTCTTGTTCAAATACTGCAGACTCAGGTCAAAAAAAAAAGTAAGGAAGAAAATATTCTCAGGAACTGACTCAATTCAATCCCAGATCCATAATTTGCATGAATTCCTTTTTAGCTCGCCTGAACGAAAGTTCAGGAAGAGCTATTGTTGTCACCACGGCGTCGGCGTCCGCGTCCGCGTCAGCGTCAGCGTCCGCGTCGGCGTTCGGATTGGATGTTTTGGTTAAAGTTTTTTAAAGACCTATATCTCCTTAACCCATGGATGGATTCTTTTGATACTTGCACTGTAGTTAGATATTGGTCTAAGGTTTACCAGGGTACCACCCCCACCCCACTCCGTGACCTTGATGTCAAGGTCATGGACTTAGAAAATTGGTATTTTTTTGGACTGGATGTTTTGGTTAAAGTTTTATAAAGCCCAATATCTCCTTAACCCATGGATGGATTCCTTTGATACTTGCACTGTAGTTAGATATTGGTCTAAAGTTTTCGAAGGTACTACCCCCACCCCCCTCTGTGACCTTGATGTCAAGGTCATGGACTTAGAAAATTGTCTTTTTATTGATTGGATGTTTTGGTTAAAGTTTTTTCTCCTGAACCCATAGATGAATTCTTTTTATATTTGCACTGCAGTTAGATCTACAGAGTACTACCCCAACCCCGCTCAGTGATCTTGATGTCAAGGTCAGGGACTTAGGAAATTTTTGTCTTTTTTAAAGTTTTGTAATTGCATACTGATTCATAATGCTTTGCAGAGATTTAGTTTATACTTGAACTGATGTTAGACTCGTTTTTGAGTTTTTACAAAACACCTTATACTTACCCCACTGGATGACCTTGAAGTCAAGGTCATCAACTTAGAATTTTGTCTTAAAGCTTTTGGTTAAAGTCTTATATTTATGAAGACATAATTTCAACAGTGCCACGATGATGGACTCAGTTGATACTTATACTTGGACTGATCTTAGATAATGGTTCAGGGTTTTGATACATCCTAGCCCCCCCCCCCCCTACTGTCAGTTTTTTTTACCTCAAGCTCATGGACTTTGAAATTTCATTTCATTTTTTTTATTTTAAATTTGTTTTAAGACTTATTTCTGAGAAAGCTTTTGTTTATAAATGTGTTTTCATTATGGACATGAAGTTTTATGCATAGCAGTCCACATTACCACCCCCCCCCCCCCCCACACACACACACACACACCACCACCCCCTCCCCCCTATCCGTCAGGTTTTTTTTACCTCAAGCTCATGGACTTTGAAATTTCATTTTTTTTATTTTGATTTTATTTTAAGACTTATTTCTGAGATAGCTTTTGTTTATAAATGTGTTTACATAATGGACATGCTTGCATGAAGTTTTATGCATAGCAGTCCACACCACCATATCGGCTGTGTGATGGGCAAGCACCTATTCAGGTGAGCTATGCTGTCCGGCGACAGCTCTTGTTGCTTCTCGGGATTAGGTAGCTCTTTTAAATGGGGTATACTCTTAAAAGACAGAAATTCTTTCTTTTAAGACTTGACCCCTACAGAGAAGGGAGGCAAAAATAGTAAGGTTTGCTTTCTCTGCAAGTATACCATCTTACCTTAATACAATTTATTAGAGGTATTTGGCAGTGGCTGATTTTCTACACATTAGGCTCTAAATACCCCCCCCCCTCGCCCCCCACCCCACCCTTCATAAAATGCAATGCTTCTCAGGGAATTTGATAGGATTGATATGGTTATTGCCCCTAGTTATGCCCCTACTGAAGATTTGAATTATTGCAATTTCAGATGGATATGCCTGACTTCCCTATGGGTGCCATTGGTATGATGAAAGAGGATTCCTCTGACAGTATGATGATGCAGAAACATGCTGGTAAGTGTTCAAATCCTGCACAGCTGTACGTGTTGGGTTGTAATCTAAACCTTTCACTTTTTTGTCACACCGGCTTTAGCAAGGTGCGATATGAGCATCCAGAAGTTCATCTCCATCTGTCAGTTAATTCATCCATCTGTCTGTCCATTCATGATTTACTTGGACCCTAGCATTTAAGTTCATTCAGTTGATTTATTTGTTGAAACCACAGCACCCATAGTTCTAAAATTTCACTGCAGGGCTTCAGAATGGTCAAATTCAGCTTGGCCATGAATCCAAAATGGCCACCATTTGATATCTTTGTCAGACTTGCCCTCAAATGTGAAATGGCTTGGCAAGTGTTGCCATTAGTGATAGATATGGTATTTAAAGAAACTACCATAATATTCTGTATTTATTTACAGGTCTACCAAGTGGTGAAATTCTGGACGATTATGGAGAAGACTCCCAGCATACCTCAGACTTCCTGATGAATGACGACTCCCTATCAAGTATTGATATTGACTTTATGCTGGAAAAGGTAGGTAGCATTAGAGATGGTAATTAATAACCAGGGGCCGTAATTATAAAATGACTTAAGTCGTTGCTATGCTGTTGCTAAGGCCTTATTTCTATAAAGGAGATTTTCTCTGGACTATGAAATTTGCTCTGGAGGAACAGTCTTTTTCAGACTGTTCCTCCAGAGCAAATTTCATAGTTGTAGGGAATCTCCTTCATAGAAATTTAGCCTTAGCAACAGCATAGCAACCACTTAATTTGTTTTATAAATACAACCCCAGTATGGTAAGGGAAGTAGATATTTCAACGAGGGTCATTCTAAGTTGATGTACCAATGTATCATTGATATAATGTAATTTTAGTGCTAGTTTTGGCTGATAATTTTCAGATTTTCCTCATTTCATTATCAAAATGTAGATTATGATCTTCATTAGAACTTCCTTGCCAAGTTGGTTCTAATGAGGAGTCACAGACTCAGGTCCATACATATGAAGTTGCAACCCTCATTTGATTAGCATAGGAAGGCAGTTGCCAGGAAAAGTCATAACATCTACAGCAAGCAGAAGCAAGATGTATTCTCCAATGGTACATGGGCATAAACTTTTTAGGGTTTCTAGTTCAGCTCTGTTTTGTTACAATGCACTGACTGATGAGATGCCACTTTCCACTGAATTCTTGTTGTGGAGATCTTAGTTCTTTTTTCTTTAACAGATGTCCCCAACTTGCACAGCTCCTGGCCGGGAAGGTGAGGTAAGCCATGGGAAAGGCAAGCTGGTTGCTATGGCAAGGAAGAAAATGTCCCTCTTTGCTGCTAAGGCCAAGGTAAGCACTAGCACTGTATTAATTATGAAGCATCCCTCAGAGCTCTAGATAAGCGAGTATTTGATGATAATTAAGGATAATTTTTCTTATTTTTCATTGAAGCCATATGTTGTGACCCCTCATCTGAACCATCTCGTTGAGCGCCGGGCCGGGTAGCGCAATCGGTAGGGCACCTGACTCGTAAGTCAGAGGTCCTGGGTTCGAATCCCGGTCTGGCCACATACTTTCGTTTCTCCTTCCGCTGATTCAAGAGTGAGTGAGTGAGTGAACTCGGGTTTAACGTCCCACCAACAACGAGGTCATATGGAGACGGGACCTCGGTTTAAAGTCTCATCCGAAAGACCGGAGAAGCGGGGGATCGAACCTGCGACCCCTGGATTGGTAGTCTGGAGTGTTATCCACTACGCTACAGCCGCTCCTACTGATTCAAGAAGGGCAGTTGTCAGTTACTGGCGAAAGTATGTTCACTTAGTACTGGTTAACCGCTTAGGAGGTCTAAGCCTGCCCAGGAATAGTGTGGTTAGGTTAACTGACCGTCCCGACATGACCTTAGTTGTTTACTGTGGACGTTAAGCATCAAATCAACCAACCAACAACCGTCTCGTTGAGACGGTTCAGATGAGGGGTCACAACATATTTTTTTATGCAGAATTAACAAAAATTATCCCTTATTATCACCAAATACTCCCTCTTATCTAGAGCTCTGATCCCTCTTTCTTTGTATATTACAAGCAGGATTATAATCTGTAACTTGGAAAATTGTTGTAAAAAATATTAGAAGTTGGGGCAAAAGGATGGGTAGAAGAAAAATTCCTTCTGTTACATGTATCATAATTTTCATGTATATTAAGACATTTTATTCTTGAACATTCAATGTTGTCGCTGAAAAGAATGTTTTATCAACAAATTCGAAAGATTGGTCTTGTAAGGTTGATTAAACCTGTGCAAATATAAGTGATTTAACAGTATTCACAAAGCTTGATTCCAGTAATGCAAGGTTTAGAATTACACCTACATTTAGCTAAACTTCTTTGGCTTGTTTTGATTGTCTATTTCCTTGTTTTATGTTTTTCAGAATCGTCAGATTGCTCCTGAAAAGAAGAAGCGACCTCTGACCTTTGGGGAGAAGAGGCGAGCACCTAAAATAAAGGTGAGCATTGGCCCTTCGGTACTAGTCAGGTATAACTGAATGGTGGAACTTAAGAACTCTTTCTGTTCCTGTTTCATCTTCACCTCTCCATCCCCCCCCCCCCTCATCCCCCCCCCCACTCCCTCCCCCATCAATTCACACATTGATACCTAATATGGATGGCATAAAGTGATTTTATGACATATGGCATATGACATAAAGTTATTTTATGATTTTTAGCTCACCTGAGCCAGCGGCTCCGGGGGAGCTTATAGGATGGTAAGGCTCCGGCGTCCGTCGTCCGTCCGTCCGTCCGTCCACAATTTCAAACGACTTCTCCTCTGAAACCGCTGGGCCAATTGTAACCAAATTTCATATATAGCCTCTAGGGGACTTAGGAACGAAAAGTTGTTCAAACGGTCCTGGTCACATGACCAACATGGCCGCCACGCCCATATATGGTAAAAACCTAGAAAAATCTTCTTCTCCAGAACCAATTGGCCGATGGCCTTGAAACTTGGTATGTAGCATTGGGTACGCGAGTACTACCAAGATTGTTCAAATTATGACCTTGGGTTGACCTTGACCCTTTTTACGGTAAGGTCAAATTTGCATTCTGTAGCTTTTATATGGGAAAATGCTAGAACATAAGATTTCTTGAAAACTGTTGAAGATTTAGACCTAAAACTTGGTATATTCAGTCATCTGAATGAGTACACGAAAATTTATGCATACAAGAGGTCAAGGTCATCGTTTGACCTTTGACCCTGGTCTCTCATATTTTGACAATTTCACACATCTCCTCAAAAGCCACTGGGCCAATTGTAACCAAATTTCATACAGAGCCTCTAGGGGGTAGGGGAACGAAAATTTGTTCAAATGGAGTGGGTCACATGACCAGCATGGCTGCCACGCCCATATACGGTAAAAACCAAGAAAACTCTTCTTCTCCAGAACCAATAGGCCAATGGCCTTGAAACTTGGTATGTAGCATCAAGTACACAAGTACTACCAAGGTTGTTGAAATTATGACATTGGGTTGACCTTGACCTTTTTTACGGTAAGGTCAAATTTGCTTTCTTTAGCCTTTATATGGGAAAATGCCAGAACATAAGATTTCTTGGAAACTGTTGAAGATTTTTACCTGAAAATTAGTATATACTGTCACCTTAATAAATACATGAAAATTAATGCATACAAGAGGTCAAGGTCATCGTTTGACCTTTGACCCTGGTCTCTCATATTTTGACAATTTCACACATCTCCTCAAAAGCCACTGGGCCAATTGTAACCAAATTTCATACAGAGCCTCTAGGGGCCGAGGGAACGAAAATTTGTTCAAACAGTCTTGGTCACATGACCAACATGGCCGCCATGCCCATATGTGGCAAAAACCTTTACAAATCTCCTTCTCAAGAACCAAGTGATCGATGGCCTTGAAACTTGGTATATAGCATCAGGTACTTGAGTACTATCAAGATTGTTCAAACAATGACCTTGGGCTGACCTTGACCTTTTTTAAGGCAAGGTCAAGTATGGGATAATGGTAGAACATAAGAGTTCATGGCAAGTTTTGAAGATTTTGGCCTCAAAATTGGTATATACAGTCGTCTTAGTACATGAAAGATTTGCGGGTACAAGAAGTCAAGGTCATCTTTTGACCTCTGACCCATGTCTCTCATATTTTGACAATTTAAGATGTCTCCTCAAAAGCCACAGGGCTAATTGTAACCAAATATCATACACAGCCTCTAGGGGCTGATGGAACAAAATTTATCAAGTGGTCTAGGTCACATGACCTACATGGCCACCATACTCAGGTGAGCGGTTCAGGGCCTCATGGCCCTCTTGTTTGTCCATTCAATAGTATTTCAGTCATATCAGGACAATGTGAGGGTAATAATGACAGACCGTGTGCAATGGAGCCCTGTCTATGTTTGAAAGGATTTCTGTCTTAAGCAGGAATCAAAACCCAGACTACTAGTTCAGCAGGCCTGCACTTGAGGCATCTGTCTTGCAACAGACATAACATGATCTTATTGGAATCACTTAAGGACAAGTTATTAGATTACATCAAATCTCACGAGAATCTAAGTTCTGATTAAATTCACTACAGTAAGTTTCCTTTCCAAGAAATATATGTATCTGCAAGGGAGAAAGACGGCAGATTCAGTTAGATGATAGATGATGAATGACATGATTTTATGGGCAGATTGGTTGGATGGCAAAATATGTTGTGTGAATTTGTTGTTGTGCAAAAATTAGTTATCTCACTGTTACTGTACCTGAATTGACCAGATATGATTTGCTGAAGGAGGAACATAAAAAAAACTTCCCCAGTCACACCTTTATATCGTTCACAAAAGTATATGAGCCGCGACATGACAAAACCAACAATGTGGCTGTGCGCCCAGCGCAGACTCAGATCAGCCTGGGCATCCGCCCAGTCTGATCAGAGTCTTCGCTGTCCGCATGGAGCTAGCTTAGACTCTTGGCTACCCTTTAAGGGCTTAGCAAAGACTCTGATCAGACTGGGCGGATGTTCAGGCTGATCTGAGTCTGCAATGGGCACACAACCACATTGTTGGTTTTCTCGTGTCGCGGCTCATATGCCTTCATTCAAAAAATAACATTACTCGTTCATTCTTAGGTGACTGGCTACACTTCAAGGGAAGTAACTTTGCAGTTTTAAGTTTGCCTCCCTTTTCAATGGGGGTCAACTGTTTAAGGAAAGAATTGGTTGTCCTGGCAGCAGATTCTTTTCTTTAAGTGTACATTCTCTTTTGGGAAGGTTTACTCCAGGGAGGCAAACAGGATATAGCAAAAATATGAGCCGTGACACAATAAAACCAACAAAGAGGCACAATATGTGCCCAACGAACACTCAAATCAGCCTGGGCATCTGCCTAGTCTGATACATGTAGGAGTCTTCGCTTTGCGCTCCGAGTTAGCTGAGACCCTTAGCTACCATTTAAGCCCAAAGCCAAGACTCTGATCAGACTGGGCATTGGCCCAGGCTGATCTGAGTGTTTGCTGGGTGCACATGCCACTTTATTGGTTTTTTCACGTCATGGCTCATATATTGCTGCACTTTGAAAAAATGTGGGGAAAACATAGAGATAGGCCGATACACTGTAAGAAAATTTTACTACTGCTGTAACATTTTGTGTTTTCTGGTGTTCTGTATTGACAATTCACAATCATATGATATTGTAGATTGGTGGCGGCCTGTCAGGTCTAAGTTCTTCCAAGAAAAATTCTGCTGAAACTGATGATGAAGAAGATGACCATCCTAACACACTGATCCTCACCAGGAAAGATGACAGCTTTGTTCTCAATCAGGTAAACTTTTATTTATGCTGCAATGGTAACCCTTAAAGCACCAGGGCCTGGTTGCCAAAAGCATCGTTAACTTAACGAAGTGGTTAGTCCGGGATTGCAAAAGCTCCTCACATTTTTTGTCAAAAAATGGCAGTGTTTCAACATATAATATGTTCGAAAATTTAATGTCTGATTAACTAATGGCCTCGTTAGTTTTGAACAGCTGGGCCCTGAAATGAAAATAGTTGAATTTGTAAACAGTGGTCGCCTTTATATAAATGAAATATACTTCAGGGCCATAAAGCCTATATTGAAAGAAGACACCATTTTTCATCGAAATTTTTTTTCTACACTTAGACCTTCATGCTTACATTTATCAATAATTGCTTTTGAAAATTATGCCATTGGCTTTATGGAAAACTACCTGTTACTCAAGTCGTCAAAAACATTTATGTTTCAGGATGTATGTAAAAGTTGTGGTAGTTTTGGAAGAGGTGACGAGGGTCGTTTGATTTGCTGTACTCAGTGTGGACAGTGCTATCATCCTTACTGTGCTAATATTAAGGTATTCTTGTTTAGTGTGCTTATATCCCTGTATCTTTGTTATATCAGGGTTTTTACCATAAGTTTAAATTTTGAGATAAAAGAAAAGTCAAGAGAAAACAGTGCAGACCAAGATCAGACTGCTTCTGAAGACTGAAGGTCTACACTGTTTGCCCTCCATCTGCATCTTTACTGCAGTGAAACACCAAACTGTTCATATTTAAGACAGGTACGGTAATTCTTATAAAAGAACTTTCTGTATCAGGGTATTCATGGGCTAAAATTTAGATATACAGGTGATTCTATATCTCATAATCTGAAAACTTTGTTAGCCATTGCAAAGATGCCTCAGTCAGGAAAAAACCCATCTGGAAACTGAATTTTTTCCAGGTCAGGGGAAAGTCAGGGAATTTTGTGGTTGGTTAGGGAAACCTTAAAATGACTTCAAAAGTCAGGGAATTTGGAACTTAGTGGATATGGCGGTATGACTTCCACTGTTCAAGGGGAAATGATTTACTTCCTAGTGAGGTAGTCCAGGCATATCTCCTACCTCACGTGGGGCTACTTTAGAAGGAAAGAATTTACTTTCTGGGGGAGTAAATTCTTTCCTTTACAGTAACCCCCAGTTTTCAGTCGACAGTTAGCACTGTTAAATGAGCCGCGACACGAGAAAACAATGTGGTTGTGCGCCCAGCGCAGACTCAGATCAGCCTGGGCATCCGCCCAGTCTGATCAGAGTCTTCGCTGTCCGCATGGAAGTAGCATAGACTCTTATTTACCCTTTAAGCGCTTAGGGAAGAGTCTGATCAGACTGGGCGAATGCCCATGCTGAACTGAGTCTGCGCTGAGCGCAACCCCACTTTGTTTGTTTTGTCATGTCGTGGCTCAAATAAAGGAGTAAACTCAACTTTTGGATCTGTAAAAGGGAATGGAAAACTGTGAAAATGTCAGCAAAAAATAAAGGAAAAGTCGGGGAATTTTGGAGTGGAGGATAAGTGGCAATTCTGATTTGTATTAAGATTTTCTTGTGAGCACAAAAACCCAGAACAAACACTGAGCAGCCGGGCCGGGTAGCACAATCGGTAGGGCACCTGACTCGTAAGTCAAAGGTCCTGGGTTCGAATCCCGGTCTGGCCACATACTTTCGTTTCTCCTTCCGCTGATTCAAGAAGGGCAGTTGTCAGTTACTGGCGAAAGTATGTGCACTTAGTACTGGTTAACCGCTTAGGAGGTCTAAGCCTGCCCAGGAATAGTGTGGTTAGGTTAACTGACCGTCCCGACATGACCTTAGTTGTTTACCGTGGACGGTAAGCATCAAATCAACCAACCAACCAACAAACACTGAGCAAACATTGAAGGTTAGGTCAAGGTTACTGTAATCTGAACGCATGTCAGACTTTATCTGTAGTTTGTTTCGTGTCTTCCTATATAGGTAACAAAGATAGTGATTCAGAAAGGCTGGCGATGTCTTGACTGTACCGTGTGTGAGGGTTGTGGGCAGCCTCATGATGAGGGGAGACTACTCTTGTGTGATGAGTGTGACATCAGTTATCATACTTACTGTCTGGATCCGCCACTAGATCATGTTCCTAAAGGCACTTGGAAGTGTAAATGGTAGGTCCCTAAAATGTTTCTGTGATAAAAAAAAAATAGCTTCCATCTCTACGATGAAACACAGCATTGTCAACCAGGCCATGTCTAGACCAGATGACTCGTAGAGATGGATTTTTGTTGCGCATGTTTTCTGAAAGCAGGTGTGATTTAGTACAGATTTCCTTCAGACTGTTGGATCAGTTGGATCATTTGCAAAGATAAGCAAATAAATTTAGCCCTGCTGCTGTAGATTCTTGAAGCAGGTGCAACATAGTCTAATGCAGAATTATTGAACTGGTAGATATAAAGCCTTGCTGAGATAGTTTTAACTAGACATCACAAAGCTCTGTTATGTTACATGGATACATTTTCTGTTATTTGGTCAGTGTTTTAAAAGGCAACAACTTTGATTATTCCACCGTTGGCTCCCGGCTAAGAACAGCCTCCACCGGAAAGGAGCTTACTTTCCATGGAAAGAATTTATTTCCTTTAAAAGTTAAGCCCCATTGACAAAGGAAGTAAAATATTAAAATAGCAGAGATTCTTCCCCTGATGAAAGAGAAAAGGAGAAATAAGAAATACAGACTGAATCTTCCCTTCTTTGCATCACTACTGACTGTTAAGTTTGTTTATCAAGTCTTCTTGAGAGCATTAACTGTTGTATTTATTCACCTATAAGACTGAGAAGTATTCCCTTCCAAAATTACCCCAAATATCTGATTAAGTGTTGTGTAATTCAGCTGTAAGATGGGGTTGTCTTTTCCAAAACAATTCCAAAAAATCTAGATCAGTCTAGAAAATCCTGATCTAGATATTTAGGATTGTTTTGGAAGGTGAAAACTCTTGTCCTATAACTAAATAGATTTGGTATTGACTATGTAAATATGACCACATGCTCTCTATGTTTACTCTGGTGTTGCAGGTGTGTGATATGTTTGATATGTGGTTCAACAAATCCTGGATTTGGTTGTCACTGGCAACGTAACTACACCCACTGTGGTCCCTGCCATAGCAAGATATCCTGTCCAGTGTGTTATCGGAAATACCATGAAGAGGAGCTGATTATACAGTGTGTTCAATGTGATAGGTAAGCAGACCTGATTATACAGTGTGTTCAGTGTAGTAGGTAGGCAGACAAACCAGCAAATTAAACTTGGGATGGAGAAGTTACTTCTATCATAATATTCAGAGTATATTCTGTTGAGAGTCAGCAGTGTTTGTTTTGTCTGCATATAGGGATATTAAAAACTGTGTTCAAAACAATTAGAAATATCATTCCTTAATTTCACTTTTCCTTGGTAAACATTAAATGTTAGAGTGGAACTTCCACTAAAGGTCCAGCTCAAAGGAGTTTTCATGAGAGATTCCACTTCTTTCAAAAAAATAAAAGAAATCTCTCATATGCTAGAATTATGCATTTTAGCAAGTTTAACATTTAGAATCAGTCCTTGTTAATCAAAAAGTTTACAAGAAATCATGGGAGTGAGGTGCAGATAGAAAACTGGTGATGCCAGATTGTAAACAAATTTTTTGACCAACACCTCATATTCATGAAAGATAATCCAGTATTATCTATGAGAGATTTAGATGAGGTGGCATTTTAGGATAATTCTGAGACAATTTTTCTTATTTCTCAACATAAATATGTTGTGACTCTTCATTAGAACAGTCCCTGTGTTTATACGGAAAATTATTCAGAAATTATCCTTGTTACACCTTATCAGTGGCACTGATGATTGTATGATAATTATTTTCATTAATCCAGATGGCTACATGCATTCTGTGATGGTATACACAATGAGGATGACGCAGAGCGGGCCGCTGACTTTGGCTATCATTGTATCATGTGTAGACCTCGCACAGGCCAGCCAGGACCATGTAAGTGTAGTGAAGCCAAATTATAACATTACTGAATATAATGCTGTTGAGATTTAATATGAGCCGCGACATGAGAAAACCAACAATGTGGTTGTGCGCCCAGCGCAGACTCAGATCAGCCTGGGCATCCGCCCAGTCTGATCAGAGTCTTCGCTGTCCTCATGGAGGTAGCTTAGACCCTTAGCTACCCTTTAAGCGAAAAGTGAGGATTCTGATCAAAATGGGCGAATGCCCAGGCTGATCTGAGTCTGCGCTGGGCGGACAACCACTTTGATGGTTTTCTCGTGTTGCGGCTCATATGATCATTTCATGGCTCACTTTAAGGTTAAACTACAAGGGAATATACTGTAAAAATTCTAAAGATTAGGACACCTAGAATAATTACCATAATTGACATGATAAAGGGATAATTTGTTTTTACAGTGCAGTAATACATCCAAAAGATGCAGATAGAATGACAAACAGTGTAGACCCTGATCAGTTCAGTAAAAAGATATATAATATTTACACTTGCCACTGACCCTCCTTAGGTAAACCTTTTAGAGCAACTGGCTTTATACACCGATGGACGACAATTGATCATGTGACGTCTAAGGTAAAGAAATGTCTTGATTGGTCTACCTAATGTTCGATTGATACTACGTTATGGCGACAGCTGTTTAGCATAATGGCCGAACACGTAGTTACTCTTTTCTTCAACACATATTTTGCATATTCTACATTAAATTACCATGAAAACAGCACAAGAAGGGTCTAAAAATTAAGTGTAAATATAAGAATAAAAGTTTGATTTTTCTGCGCTCATCATGTGAAGGAGCCAGTGGTTGTCGCTAAAATTCTACAAGAAGCGCTTCCGTCTATAAAATTCTGCAAGAAGCGCTTTGTGCTTCATAGAATTTTAGCTCCGCCCTTTGGCTTCATCACACGATGAGCACTGAAAAATCAAATTTCAATTCTAGAATAAAGTGTAGAATTTAAAGTAAGAATTGACATTCTACATTTCAACATTCTCTAGGTGATGACATATTTCTTTCTTTCTGTTTTAGTGCCACCACCACCTTTACCTCCATCTCCACCGTTGATAGAAAAATTTCTGCCATTACCCCTTCCACCCCCACCACCCAGGGAACCAGAGCCACCACGGTTCTATCTAGTTGATGGCATCCTTCTTTCCACGGCTGGTCGCAATTACATCGAGAACATCAAAATGGAAGCACCAAAGATAAAGCGTCATCGGCGGTGGGGCAAGAAGCCTGAGGGCTGGGACGACAAGCGAGGTGAGATTGATAGGAAAGTGGAGGAAATTATGGCGGGACGACAAGTGTCGCAGGATTCTGATACCGTAATGTCAGCTCCGACAATTTCACGCATGCTCTCCATAGGCTCGGCAGATGATGACGAGAAAGGTAGTGTACAGAAACAGTTCTAAATGCTTTACCATGTAACAGGTTATAGCCAATCAGTGTATAGTACAAACATTTTATTTTTGCGAAAACATAATAATGCAAAGGCTGGAGAAAATATGGTGTTGGCCTTTATTGGAAAAAAATCTTGAGTTGTGAGAACTTGAAACCTGGGTAATTTTTCATTCAGCTCTAATTTTGTTGAAATAAACATTCATATTAATTGCCAGTTACCACTTATTTTCACTTACTGTCAGCCAGCTAACTATTTCTGCTGCAAGTCAATTTGTGCATGTTTTCTGATCCCTGTGCTGTTGCTGCTGTTACCCCATAGCCTTCTTCTTCTGTTTCTTTTAATGAAGATAAGTCCATTGTAATAGATAAAAGGTATCTGACGAAAATGAAAAAAAAAAAGAAGGAAATTTGTGCAGCTCAGTATTGCTTGTTACATGGTATTCGCTGCCTTGTTGGTACTGTGAAGCCTGAGAAGAATTCTGCCTATTATCCTGTTGCCACCCTACCTGAAAGGTAAAGCTTTTGCATGCCTACTTGCAGTTCATAGATGGCAGTGGTTGGTCAAGAAATGATGATTCTGTGCTAATTTTTCCACGAAAACATCATCTATCATTAGAACCATCTGTGTGAGACGGTTCTAATGATGGATCACAACATGATTTGATGGTGATTTGACGGAAGTTATCCCTTAATGTCACCAAATACACTCTCTCATCTTGAGGCTTGAATAACCCTGAACAGAAATACATTAGCAAACTGAGTAGAGTCAGTTTAGCTTTCTCTTAAAGGCGATTCAGCTTTCTCTGAAAGGCAAATTGCACTATTTATTTATCTGTAAGGAATTTAACTCATGCACAGAAGGTAAAAGCCATTTGTTCAGATTTTAAGGGGAAGCAAATCTGCCATTTTCATTTTTGCCCACTCTTCAAGGGATGCCAGCTCCTTAGAGAATTTGCTCCTGGGCTAATTCTTTCCCTTAAGGATAGCCCCGTTTTGGAAGGCCTTTATCCTTCATGGAAGCAGATGGGAAGTCTGTTCCCTTTTTTATAAAAATGGCAGGAAAGAGATGGAGATCAACAATACAGCTTAAGATGTTTATGGTAGTAATTAGGGTAGTCTCTTCTGCATGCAATGCATCCTGATTTGATTCTGGTATAAAAGCCATTTGTTAGGTAGATACATAAAAAAAACAGGGTAAGTGGTTCAGCTGAGTTTCTTAAGGTTTATCGGTGCACTTCCATGTTCTTTTGGCCATTTCTACAAAGGGGGACACCTTTTGTGATTTCCTTTTTGCCTTTGTGGGTGAGAAAAGCCTTCCCAAAATAGGTTGTACTCTGAAAGGGAAGTTTTTGCACAAAGGGGAGCAAATTCTTTCCTTTAGGGTTGACCTACATTGGAAGGGAGGCAAAAATAGAAATTGCAACAGAGCTCTAGATAAGAGGGCGTATTTGGTGATAATTAGGGATAATTTTTGTTAATTCTGCATAAAAACATATGTTGTGACCCCTCATCTGAACCGTCTCGACGAGACGGTTCAGATGAGGGGTCACAACATATGGTTTCGATGAGAAATAAGAAAAATTATCCTTAATTATCATCAAATAGGCCCTCTTATCTAGAGCTCTGTTGCAAACTGGCTTCATCTGACAATGGACCTGTTCACCTTAAGATGAAGAAAGAAAATTAGTCCACCATAATGAAATACTCCATCTAAGCAAGAGGTCTGGCAAATAGAAAGGGAATTAATTTGGGTGGTTTGTAATGTGGATTTAAAATTTACTTACCCTGGAATATTTTTTCAAGTTTTCCATGAAATTACACTTTGATCTTTCCATAGAAGCATCTCTGCTACTTTCAGAGATGAAACTGATGGAGGGTAATCATCATATTTCAGGTTCAGACAAAAGTTTGAAACTGATTCCAATGGTTGACATCTTTTGTTTTAGAATCTGAGGATTTTAAGTCACCAGATGAAGGTGGGCCAGATGGAGACTTTGGCCAGACACCCCCAGACCCTCAGGCCAAACTTGTGCTGGAAGCCCAGGCTATGGCACTACTAGCAGAGGAGAAGAAACAGAAGAAAAAGAGAAATACTAGTAGATTAGGTAAGGGCTGGTCCTGAAAAATGTAGTAGGTGTGGAGGTGGGATGGGGGAAAGATATAAAAGAAAAAGAGAAACACTAGTAGATTAGTTAAGGAATGGTCCAGAAAGTGCAGTAGATGTGGAGGAAGGGGAGGTGGGGGGGGAGGGAAAGAAACAGAAGAAAGAGAGAAATGCCAGTAGATTTTGGGAGGATAGCTCTTCTAGAAAATCTATTGCTGGCTGATTAGGTAAGGCTGTTTCAGAAAACTCAACTACATGTGAGGAAAATAGTGGCAGAAGCGGGAAATAAAAACAAAACAAGAAACAAAATTAAAATGTTGTGAGCTGAGAGGACTCTATCTTTGGGAGACATTATTAAAAGTGTAACTGTTAACATGAGAAAAAGTGAAACTATTAAAATGAGCAATTTTGTTTTTTGCATTTACATTCTCCCAAAGCAGTTGTTACATTTACTAAATGGATGAGTGAAACAGACTTTGACTGGATGTATAGATTATAACATCTGAGAGTATTTTGTCCCAGTTGCAAAATTAAACATTTAGTTTTCAGTTCTGGCTAAGTAAATTGATAGTAGACTACCCTGGTGCTATTCTCAAGCATCATCTTAGATGTTATCCTCTATATATCCAGCCATCCATCTAACGAATGACTGCTAAAGGTGTCCAAGTATATAGGGTCATTACAATTTTTTCTCAGGCGTGGGTGGCTTTGTTGTAAAGCCTCGTTTTAAACCTCGTGCTAAAAGACAGCCCTCTCTCATGAGTGATGGTATGGAGGGGCTGGAGGGAATTCCAGGTATGCCTGGGATCCCAAGGCCCCTAGATGGTGAAGATGGTTTCCCACCCCTACCTATGGTGGAAGATGAAAAACCACGGAAAAGACGTCAAGGCATAGGTCAGGGCCGGCGCAAGAGTCAGCTACAGGAGAATTTCCCAGCATATATGCAGGTAAGACTATTGTGTAATGAATAGTAAGTTTTTGTTGCTTTAGATTGATAACAAAATCTTACTAAAATACTACAATAAATGATATGAGAATGAATGTTGTTTGCGAAAATATGGCTTGTCAGTAATGCTACTGCACTTGTTATGGTAAGCCTGGTATAGCCATGGATAGCATAGTCTGGCAGCTGATGGTGACATCATAATAGAGTCGTGACACAAGAATTCCAACAAAGAGGCATGTGCACCAAGCAAAGACTCAGATCAGCCTGGGCATCTGCCCAGTCTGATCAGAGTCTTTGCTGTGCACTTAAAGGGTAACTAATGATCTAAGCTACCTCAATGTGGACAGCGAAGACTCTGATCAGAATGGGCTAAAGCCCAGGCTGATCTGAGTCTTTGCCGGGCGCACATTCCACTTTGTTGGTTTTCTCTTGTCGAGGCTCATATAATGTCACAATGAAGTCACTTGAGCATCAGAAATAGCGGCATTCCAGCTTAGGTCTACAATGCATACCAGTACAAGTGCAAATTAGAAAAATTCTCAAAAAATACATGTAGCATAATTTCAAATTTTCAGTTATTAGCCTGGGACATATGCAGACAACAAATGAGCATGACTCGTGAAAACCAACAAAGTGATATATGCAACCAGCAAAGACTCAGATCAGCCTGTGCATTCACCCAGTCTGATCAGAGTCATTGCTGTCAGCATGGTGATAGCTTAGCCCTTAGCTATGCTTTAAGCACACAGCAAAGACTCTGATTAGACTGGGCAGATGCCCCCAGGCTGAATTGAGTTTTCGCTGGGTGCACATGTCACTTTGTTGGTTTTGTTGTGTTGTGGCTCAGATACTCAAATCATGATTTACTTCTCTGTAGTCAAACTGTAGTCTTTCCTCTTAGCATCAGCAGTGTATGGATCCTGAGGAATCTGTATGTTCATGCACACAAACTAATTTGAAAAGTCACTGCTCATTCTGCCTGTAAGCCCCATTTTGTCACACTTTGCTGTTTCCTTTTTGCTTTCTATGGAGTTGTAAAGAATGCAAAAGTTTGGAAAGTCTAGCATTGGTATTTTCATTTATGTTAATAGAAGGGAAAATATCAGGAACTTAAAATTTTGTAAATTTACAAAATTGAGTATTCTTTAACTCAGTGCAGCTCAGAGCTCTAGATAAAAGGGAGTATTTGGTGATAATTAGAGATAACTTTTGTTAATTCTGCATAAAAACATACGTTGTGACCACTCATCTAAACCATCTCGACAAGGCGGTTCAGATGAGGGGTCACAACATATGGTTTTGATGAGAAATAAGAAAAATTATCCTTAATTATCATCGAATACTCCCTCTTAACTAGAGCTCTGGTGCTATGTTATCCCAAATATAATTACAGGAGGCATTCTTTGGGCGAGAAATCCTAGACACTAGTAAAGACCGGCCACTGGAGGGTTTGAAAGCTCTTGATTCAGACGAAGAGAAATCACCATCAATAAGTCCCAAGTCTATGGAAGTCAAAGAGGAGAGTGAAATTGCCATAAACTCTGAGCCGTTGCTGCAGCAGATCTCAGAAAAGCAGAAACTAGCAACCCAGCTACCAAGGGTGCCTGTTGCCCAGACCCCTGAGCCAACTGCAGCGACGGCAAACGAGGAGGAAGATCTTGATGACATATTTGATATTGAAATTGAAGATGAATTTATAAATATGTTTGGTAAGAATTTATATACATGATTGAAAAGAATTTATAATGGTTTTGTAAAAACATATAATAATTTACTTTCACTGTTCATGAAGTGAGCCACGACACAAGAAAACCAACAAAGTGGTTTTGCATCCAGCGCTGACTCAGATCAGCCTGGGCATCTGCCCAGTCTGGTCAGAGTCTTCGCTGTCTGCATGGAGGTAGCTTAGACCCTTAGCTACATTTTGAGCACTAAACGGAGAGTATGGTGAAACAAGGCGAATGCCCAGGCTGATCTGAATCTTCACTGGGCGCAAGAAAACCATTGTTGGTTTTCTTGTGTCGCGGCTCAAGTTTTGACAACTGTTGGATTGTTCTTGGTCCACCTGAGTCTCAATGATCCAGATAAGAAGGGTAACAGGGATATATAAGGGATAATTTTCCATATTTCTGAATAAAAATGTTTGTTGTGACTCTTTGATAGAACAGTCTCACTGAGATGGTTTTAATGAGGGGTCAGAACATAAGTTTTACTTCAGAAAAAGAAAAACTGTCTTGGAATTATCCTCAAAACCCCACCTTATATGGAGCTCTGTTAATGATTTGAGCTGCGACATGACAAAACCAACAATGTGGTTGTGCGCCCATCGCAGACTCAGATCAGCCTGGGCATCCGCCCAGTCTGATCAGAGTCTTCGCTGTCCGCATGTAGGTAGGTTAGACCCTTAGCTACCCTTTAAGTGTGTAGCAAAAAGTCTGATCGGTCTGGGCAGATGCCCAGGCTGATATGAGTCTGCGGCGGGCGCACAACCACACTGTTGGTTTTGTCGTGTCGCGACACATTTGTCCATGGTCCTCCTGAGTCTGTATGAATGTGTATACTGATCTTTACCTTCAGAGTTATCATGGATTGTGGCTAATTCTGATTTTAACAGGCTCAGACTACTATGAGTCACGTCATGCAAAAATAGTGTGTGAGCAGACAGTATTTACTGCGATCAGTATTAGAATCCGAGAAGTTCATGGACTTGTGTTTGTACATTTCTGAGGATCTTTGAATGCAAAGGCTCTGACCAGATTTTGCAGATAAACAGGCTGGTTTGAACCTTTGCTGTTTGTATAAGCATTTAGGTATAATTTGATACATTACTTTATTTTTCTGCCAGTTTTACAGAGGGAAACAACTTTATTGACCTCCATTTTGCTAGTGCCTCCAAAATGGGGTCTACACTTAAAGGAAAGAATTTGCTCCAAAGGGAGCTTTGGAGCAAATTCTTTCGAGACAAAAATGAAACTGACAGACTTTCTTCCCTTGAAAGTGTACCTATGAACCATAGTCACCTTTTATATTTTGTTGCTCTACTGGAGAGGCGCGGTAGTCGAGTGGTTAGAGTGGCTCGGCTATTGTGCAGAAAGTCACCGTAAGGTCGTGAGTTCGCGGCTCACTGTCGCCATACGATGACTGGAAAACTCTCTCTGTCAACCCAGCAGTAAATGGGTACCTTTTTCGAATCAGGGAAGGATAAGGCAGCGAAAGGAGAGGGATGGGCTCCGCCTTTCATCAGCTGTGCCCAAGATACAGTGGGTCTCTAACCCCCACTGCCCCTACGGCTATTAGGCTATGGGAAACCTTTACCTTTACCTACAGGAGATGAGATTCTTCAAGAAGAGATGCAGGCAGCAGCAGCCGATGGTACTAAGACTAAAGATAGACAGCCCGACACAGATAACCTTGACCTTCCACACATAGATGAGAAAAACATGCCGGACATAGACTCCATGCTCACAGATGGTAAACCTGCTTCTTCTTGTTCTTTTGCCTCGAATGCAGGAAAGGCTTTTCAATTAAAACGTAAATCAATGGGTAAAATCTAAAAAGAAATTGAAAAGGTAGAAAATACTACCATTTCATTGTGTACATGTATGTAGTTTTAAAGTTAAGTTTTCTTGGCAGTACCCTTCTGGAGAAATCAGATCCAGGGAGGCACTTTTACCTAGAAAAGCTATTAACAGCCAGAGAGACATGGGTGGACCATGGATCCTTGTTCTGTGGCATTTTAAACTACCAAGTTTTAAGACAGGCATGCATGTGCAAAATGATTAGCTCTTGTGTGCTTCTTTTAGATGAGAAATAAGAAATAGATCGTATTCAGGTTTTGACATAGTGTATAAGCTCAGCTGCCTAAAGGACATAGCAGGCTGTTACCATAGCAAAGAATTTTACCTATTTCTATCGAGTTTGAGATAACTAGAATAAGGTCAGTTTTAACACAGATCTTTTAACTAAGATGTTTTTAGCTCGCCTGAACGAAAGTTCAGGAAGAGCTATTGTTGTCACCACGGCGTCGGCGTCCGCGTCCGCGTCCGCGTCAGCGTCCGCGTCAGCGTCAGCGTCGGCGTCCGGATTGGATGTTTTGGTTAAAGTTTTTTAAAGACCTATATCTCCCTAACCCATGGATGGACTCTTTTGATACTTGCACTGTAGTTAGATATTGGTCCAAAGTTTAACATGGTACCACCCCCACCCCACTCCTTGACCTTGATGTCAAGGTCATGGACTTAGAAAATTGGGAGTTTTTTGGGACTGGATGTTTTGGTTAAAGTTTTCTAAAGCCCAGTATCTCCTTAACCCATGGATGGATTCCTTTGATACTTGCACTGTAGTTAGATATTGGTCTAAAGTTTTCCAAGGTACTACCCCCACCCCCCTTAGTGACCTTGATGTCAAGGTCATGGACTTAGAAAATTGTCTTTTTATTGATTGGATGTTTTGGTTAAAGTTTTTTAATGACACATATCTCCTGAAACCATAGATGAATTCTTTTTATATTTGCACTGTAGTTAGATATTAGTCCAAAGTTTTACAGAGTACTACCCCAGCCCTGCTCGGTGACCTTGATGTCAAGGTCAGGGACTTAGGAAATTTGGTCTTTATTAAAGTTTTCTAATTGCGTACTGATTCATAATGCTTGGCAGAGATTTAGTTTACACTTGAACTGATGTTAGACACTTTTTTGAGTTTTTACAAAACACTATATACTTACCCGACTGGATGACCTTGATGTCAAGGTTGAGTTTTGTCTTAAAGATTTTGATTAGTTTTATATTAATGAAGGCATAATTTCACAGTGCCACAATGGACTCAGTTGATACTAATACTTGGACTGATGTTAGATAACGGTTAAAGGCTTTGATACATCCTAGCCCTGCCCTCCTCCCCCCTACCCCTTAGTTCTTTGACCTAAAGCTCATGGACTTTGAAGGAGCCCCGGTAGCTCAGTAGGTTAAGCGCTGGCCTACTGATCTAGCGGACCGGGTTCGAATCCCGCTTGAGGCGAGAATCTTTCCAACCGTAAACAGGGTTCCATTGCACACAGCCTTTCATTATCATCGTCCCATCGTCCTGATATGACTGAAATACTGTTGAAAAGGACGTAAAATCGCAAGTCATCCATCCATGGACTTTGAAATTTCGTTTGGATTTTTTTTTATTTTAAGACATTTCTGAGATAGCTTTTGTTTATAAATGTGTTGTCATTATGGACATGCTTGCCTGAAGTTTTATACATCGCAGTCCACACCACCATAGCGACTGTGTGATGGGCAAGCACCTATTCAGGCGAGCTATGCTGTCAGGCGACAGCTCTTGTTGCAGCATTATATCACTTGAAAAGGTACCTCAGGGCAAGTTTTAATAGTAAAGCCTCAAATCAGTATGCACATCCAATAGTCTGATCAGAGACTTCAGTGTTCGTATAATCTATTCATCCTGAGGAATCAATTTGTAAAGTGAATACTGTAAATCATTTTGTTTATGCTCTGCTTTCTTTTGAAAATATTGGCATTATTTAGAACTCTGGACTATGTAAATGGCTGCAACTTGCTGAAGGATATGAGATTCTTAAATTCGCAAACCAATAGATTTGTGAATATTAGCAAAACTGAGACACATGATAATTAGGCAATAATTATTGACAGTATTTTGATTAGTTTGCATACTCAAGAGCTACTTTTAGCCTGAAGACCATTTTCATCAACATATAGTTCCATTTCTTTATGATTTTTGTTTCTACAGAACTTGCCCACATAGACAGCAAGACAGTGGAAGATATATTCAAGGGTGTGTGGCAAGGGCCAGAAGGTCAGACAGAAGCCCCAGCACTTCCTCAGCCCCGCCAGCCCCCACATCCAATCCCTGCCCAGCACCCTCAACATCCCCAACACCCAGCACACCCACCTGGTAAGTCCACTAGATCTCCAAAGCTTTTACACTACTATTTTTTACTTTTCTGTATTCTATTAGAATACAAGAATACAAGATCTTTATTTCCAATTTTCGGCCCACATAGGAGCATACATAGAGGCATATAACATGTGAAACCAAATATATAATCAAGGAAAGAATTCCAAATGACAGATTACCTACTGGTTAAACAGAAATAATACTAATACACAGGCATACAGAGAGAGAGATAGAGACAGAGAGAGAGAGAGGTATCTAGCAATTATCTAACTTTGGTAAAAATAAGCCCTTGATAGCAAGATGGTATGATTATGGTTATGTCATTCATCATCATAATAATAACCACTGTTGGGAAACACTTATAGACATATTGTTAAACTTTATGGTGCGTATCCCGTCAGCATCGGCTTCAACATAGCTTATTGTCTGCACTCTGTCTCCTGAAGGGATGGATGGATTTTAACTAAACTTGCACAGATACGTCATTAGATGGGGGAGAAGAAGTGGTTAGATTTTGATGACCTTGAATCCATTTTCAAGGTCACAAGAGGTCAAAGAGTGTTTAAAAATGCCTTATCTGCTCTCTGTCTCCTGAATGGATGATTGATTTTAACCAAACTTGCACAGATTTTTCACTTGGAGATGCTGAAGAAGTGATTAGATTTTCATGACCTTGACCCCATTTTCAAGGCCACAGGAGGTCAAAGAGTGATGAAAAATACCTTGTCTGCTCTCTTTCTCCTAAATGGATGGATGGATTTTAACCAAACTTGCACAGATATATCACTGGGAGTTGCAAAGAGCTGATTTGATACTCCATTTTCAAGGTCACAGGAGGTCAAAGAGTGTTGAAAAATGCCTTGTCTGCACTCTGTCTCCTGAATGGTTCGATGGATTTAAATTAATCTTGCACAGCGCTATATAACTAGGAGATGTAAAAGAAATGATTTGATTTTGGTGACCTTGACCCCATTTTCAAGGTCACAGGAGGTCAAAGAATGTTGAAAAATTTCTTGTCTGCACTCTATTTCCTGGATGGATGTACACCAAACCTGCACAGATATATCACTGGGAGATGCAAAAGAAGTGATTATATTTTGGTGTCCTTGACCATATTCCCTATAGGAGGTCATGGAACGTTGAAAAAATGGCTTGTCTACACCATATCTCCTGAAGGGATTGATGGATTATGACCAAACATAGACAAGTGTATAATCAGGAGGTGCAAAAGAATTACTAAGTTTTGGTGACCTTTACCCTATTTTCAAGGTCACAGGAGGTTTTAACTTGGCAACATTCAGAGAAAATGATACTGCTAGAAAAGCGCAGGTGAGGAGACATCTGTTTTTTTGGGGGGAAAAAAACGTTTCTAGTTAATAATATCTTCAGCAGCTTACTAAGTTATGTCCTTATTAAATATGATATGTATTTGGCAAATGGCCTGGACTATTTGTATAATAAACTACATATACAAAAAGATGCAATTCTTTGTGCCATATTTTCATATAAGCCACAACATGACAAAACAACAAAGTGGCATGTGTGCCCAGTGAAGACACAGATCAGCCTGGGCATCCACCCAGTCTGAACAGAGTCTTCGCTGTCCACATGGATAGAGAGGAGATTCTAGTCTACCCTATAATTGCACAGTAAATACTCTAATCAAAATGGGGGAAAGCCCAGCCTGATCTAAGTCTTCGCTGGGCGAACATGCCACTTTGTTCTGTCATGTTGCGGCTCATATATCAGAGCTACAGATAAGGATTTTGTTTTACATCTGTACAGGCTATGGCCATTCATTGGAATTGCCTGACTGGCCTCTCATTGGAACCGCCCAAACAATGTGAGCCGTGACAGGACAAAACCAACAAAGTGGCATGTGCACCCAGCAAAGACTCAAATCAGAAAGGACAGCTGCCCTTTGGGATTATAGTCTACACCATGCACTTGAAGGATAGTTAAGGGTCTGTGCTATGTGCATGCTGACAGCGAAGACTCTGATCAGACTGGGCGGATACCCAGGCTGATCTGAGTCCTCAATGGCTGAACATGCCACTTTGTTGGATTTGTTGTGTCGTGGCTCATTTCTTTTTATGGAGTATGAAAGAAATTGTATCTGCTATTGCTAACTATATAAAACTTGACAAGATTCTGTGTTCCTCATATAACATTGTATCCAATGTATTTTTGCAGAAGTAAATTATCCCGTGCCTCTGCCGTCCAGTTCACATCCACCAGACCATCCACTCCCTCATCATCAATATCCACAGTTCCCGGATCATATGGGGTAAGTAGCCAGCAATCCAGGTCACATGAGGCCTGTCCTGTCTTGTTTTACAACATATCATAAATGTACTATAAAACTTTGATAATTAGATCACCTAAATCAGGGATCAGCCTAGAGCTTTCAGACAGGGAGAAGTTTTGAGACATTTTCAGGACAAAGTTTCTTTAGATCTACAATCCAACTTCACAAGTTTTGGCATTAGATTGAAGTGAGAGGAGTAAATCACAGAGTAAATATAAAATCCCGCCTTAATCATGACCTTTTGTCACAGTGTTCAGTTTGGTTTGTAACCTTGTTTACCATAAACCCACAGTGTCTCATGAATTGAACCTTTGCAAGCAGTGGAGACCTACATCAGAGGCCACAGAATGTGGCATCTGATCAGGATCTACATGGCTTGCATTAAGTGAAGAATTTTCTGGAAATGATTATAATAAAAATCAAATCAGACAAGTTTTGTCTGACTTCTGAGAAAGATGTGTGCTTTAAACATCAATGGGTTAATTCTCAGTTATACCTATTCCAGGGGTCAGCATCATCCACCTTTTGATCCCAACTTTCCTGGGAGTTGGCCTCAAGCAATGCCTGAGGACACATCAGGGCAGGACTCCAGCAGACGTAACATGCAGAAGTGGGAGTCAGACGAAGATCTTGGTGTAAATGCTACTATATCTCCCATCTTGTATTGTAACATGATCCATCCAGAGTTGAAACAGCAATATCCAGGTCAGTATCATATTTCTTCAGTTATAAGGTGGGGTTTTCCTCTTCCAAAACAGTCCCAAAGATCTAGATCCATCTTGTAAGATGGATCTAGATCTTTTGGATTGTTTTGAAAGAGAAAATCCCATTTTATAGCTGAATTACATAAGACTGATGTACATACTTGGGGTAGTTTTTGGAAGGATAAACTCCGGCCTTATAACCATATACATATGGTTTGTCAAATAATCCAAAAATTGAACATCAAGTTGTGACGAAACTGCTTGGGCAGTCAGTGTTGGCCCAAATCATCATCTGATCAGGGACTTCACTCTTAGCCATACCACTAAAAGCTTACAGGGAAAACTATATAGAAAACCTTATTTTGATTTTTTTTTCAGAGTACAGACTCTTGTTATATATAGGTTAGATCTTGGTGTAGCAAAATATGGAAATTGATTTTAGGCATAGACTGTAATGTTTGCTCTTGCCCTGTGCACCATGCTTCTTAGATTGTAATGTTTGCTCTTGCCCTGTGCACCATGCTTCTTAGAAACTTTTGGCTGAATGTTGTGTTGATGCAATGAACTTAATAGTGAACCACGTGGTATTAATTGCTAATTCATAGATATAGTTAAAGTGTACTGATTTACCTGTCATGCAATCTCAGGGATTTTAAAATTTTCCTTTCCTTGTTTGGCTGTACCACAGCTGTTCACCACACATTGCAGGTTTGCAGAAAAAATATTTACTGAGCATGGATCAAGCTTGTGAAAGTTTGAAAGCTTATACTTGTGGATGGTATGGCTATGCATTTAAATGTGTTTGTTTAATATTTTCAGAATGGTCAGAGAGGTCAAAGCAGATTGCAAAGATTTGGAGAAAACTTACTGCAGATGAAAAACAGCCATATTTGGTAGGTGGAATTTCTAAGGTATATCTGCTCCCCAAAGTTTTGGGAGGGATTTTTTTCTTCATCATAAGACCCTCTTTCTGTCCATTCTAGTGTCATTTACAAACTGCTCCATAGCTTTAAAGCTGTTAAATGTTTCTTCACAAAACTTTGTACAAAATTGTATAGAGGATTCAGAAATAATACAAAAGAGCAGTACTTTCATTGTGACATTTTAGTGCAAAATTTGCTAATAAAATGAGAGCTAGTTTTATATGATAAATAGAACCTTGCATTTGTGCTCCTGTATTATCAAATTTATGAAACAAGTTGGGGAAAAAGATCAGATGCGAGGCTATCTTATCTTTTTCCCCAACTTGTTTAATAAATTCAATAATACAGGATCACTCATGTAAGATCCTCTATCCTCTATATCAGGATATTTTCAACATTGCCACTAATTTTACAAGGGAGATAACTTTGACAGATAAGTACTTGCTTAATCTGTTCTCCAGTTTGGACTGCTTTTAAAGAAAAGAATATTGCTTTTATTTCAGAATTAATGTTGTCCTTTTAGAGAGCAAATTATTTTATCTAAAAGTTCCTCCCTATGAAAAGAGAGGCAAATATTTCTTTGTCAGTGATCTCCCTTTCCACATTAACTTTATGGAAAAAGTACATTAATTTTGGCTGTGAATGACTGTAATTATTTTTGGTTCACACAGTTGAAGGCTAGAAAGAACAGAGGAACTTACAAGACTAAAACTCAGGCCAAAGTAACGCCAGAACAAAGACGAAAGAAGGCCGAGGCTGCTATGGGACAAATGATCTTTCCAAGTCCAGAAGGTAGGAGTTTTATTTTTGGACACAAACAAGTTTGCTTATTTGAGTAGCCTTTGTCACAGATAGAGTATTAAATTGATGTTGAAAATAACTTAAGAAATATCCCTAAAATTTTCAAAAGTGACGTCACAGTATCTGACTAAAAAATTCAAGCTGTGAAATTACTTACTTGTAATAAAAATGTTTTAAATTTTTGAGGTTTAGATTTATCGGTCATTTGCTGTAAAGTTCTTTGGAATAAAAATCTTTTTCAGTGTATGGTAATGTGCTTTTTCTTATGTCTAGGTCCCCCTGGAATGCAGAGTCCTATGCACCCAAGTCCTGGTGGTATGCAAAGCCCACTGAGACCAGGAGCCCCTATGATGCCAGACACCCCAGAGGGACAGTCACCTAGTCATAGTTTATCAGGCATGTCAGAGAGCCCCGGGCATCCAGTGCCATTACCTGGATTTCAGGGACCTGAACATCCTTTCCAGAAAGAACCATCAGCTGTAGACCCCTTCGGTCATCTACCTCCCACATCTCGGCCCCAGGACCCTTACAGTATGCCCCCACCCACACCCAGAGCACCCATGGGGGAGCAGTTTCCACAGCAGCCGGGACCACCAAGAGGGCCAGGCGGAGAGCAGTTTGGTCACTCACCCACTGGAAGACATCCAGCAGATCCTTACAGTCAGGCCCCTGCTACACCGAGGGCAGCTGAGCACACACCACCACATGATCAGTTCAGGAGTCCTGTGAAAGATCAGTTCATGCATTCTCCTGGGATGGAACATTTCATACAGCCCCCAGGACCACCCAGGTCACAGCCTCAGCCTGGACCCAGACCACCACTGCAGCACCACCCCACCTGGCCGCAGGATATGGATGGCTATGAGAGACAGACACCATTCTCTGCTCCAGGGACTCCAAGAGCAATGGTACCACCACAGGCTGGTGGGCCTCCAGGGGCTGCAGGACTTAGGCCACCCCATCCTCTGGGTCCAAGGTCAGTTAAATAACGGAATGTTTACTTTTACCTTATTTATTCATGCTATTTTCAGCACTGACAGTGCACACCTGTCTAGATGCCTGCAAAGGTGTAGGCCAGTTTTTAAAGAAAGAAAAGAATTTTGATTGTTGCTTAATCAAAAAATTTACAAGAACAAGGAAAAGACATGATTAATATAAAGACGGATGGTGAAAGGATGACCTGCGATTTTACATCCTTTTCAACAGTATTTCAGTCAGATCAGGACAATGGGAGGGTGATAATGACAGGCTGTATGGGATGGAACTCCATTTACCTTTGGAAAATTCTCCACATTCACCGAGAACTGAACCTGGGACTTCTAGATCAGCAGGCTGGTGCTTAAAGTGAGCTATTTGGGCTCCTGATTATTAGAAAGAATGATGTGGTATTATTATGGAGTTAACAAACTAACACAGTGCATAAATTTTGTCAAGTTTTGGGGTTTAACTCTGCTTTATAACGCTGCACAGACAGGCTGGACACCATGTTCCATGGAAATCTTATTTTTTCTCACCCATTGGGCAAGAATATCCCTCACTAGAGGTGTCTGAGATTTTTCTATCTCGGCCTGCTGTCTCAGCCTAGGCTCTGAAAGCTGTCTCAAAATGCCAATCATTGCTAAATAGTACAGCCCGATTAATTACACACTTAAATTCAACAAATCCACTTGCAGGTACATTGCATGCAAAATGAAATTGACAGCCTTTGATGTGCATATGGTGTCACTGTAGATTTCTGATTAGCTGCCAGTCATGAAATATGCATGCACAGGGTGAAATTAACACATGTCAGAACTATTAATAGAAAATTAGTTTGAAGTTCATAGGAATGGCTTCAACAAGAAGTTAAGGTATTCAATGGACATTGTTTTATATAAAATAAAATGGGTGAGAAAAATAATCAATGATGGGTTGAGGCCTCAACAAGGCAATCTCAGGCTCGTTTTCAGATTATTTAAGTCTTATGCTCGGCAAGCCTCGCATAAGACTAAATAATCTGAAAACGAGCCTGAGATTTCCTTGTCTCGGCCTCAACCCCATCATAGATTCTATTAGTCTTTTCATGAGCAGTAAGTTGTTCTACAACACTGCCTACTGATCAGTCTAGGCAGCTGTGTGGGCTTATTTGAGTCTTCACTGTTCACACATCATAAACTTGGTTTAAATGGTCTTTTGGTTTCCAGATTCATGCGTCAAAGAAGTGAACCAGGAACCGGTGCTATGGGTGAAGAGTCCTATTCATTCCCTCCGGGAACTCCAAATATGGAAGGTCCACCTCATGCTGGGGGAAGGATGAGTATAGCAGATGCCTTTGCAGTGCCAGGTGGCCCCCAACCACCTATCAGAATGCCAGAAAGACAAATGTCTATGCCAGGTAAGACAAACTGTCTTCTTTTGCCTCACTAAGGTGTGTTGGTACACCCCCATGTTTTTCCACCATTTATACAAAGGGGGACAATTTTCATGACTTCCTGTTTGCTTTCCTAACAACACATCCTTTCCAAATGGAGTCTACTCTTAAAGGAAAGAATTTGTTCCAAGGGAGCAAATTCTTTTCTTGAAGAGTTGACTCCCATTGAGAAGGGAGACAAAGATGAAATTGACAGAATTGTTTCCTCTGAAAGTGTATCCATTCACCTTAAAGTTTATTACTACATGTCCAGGGCAGATTACTTTAATCTGGTAATATTTGTGATTCTCCTTGTCAATGAGCTATTCTAAGAGGAAAGACATCCCTCGTGAGTAGCCCCTACCTCCTCGCCCTCTGCAGAAGGGATTCATCTGTCAGGAAAGCAAATTCTATTCTGTTAACCCTTAAAGCAGCAAAAAAGGCAGACGACAAAATTTATATCTGCAGAATTTAAAAAAGATATTCAATTCAAGCTTTGTTATATTAAGAATATAAAGAATAAAGTGCAAACAGGGTTGATCCAGATGAGGTGGCTCATGATGAGCCACCTCATCTGGATCAACACTGTTTGCAAATTCCGCTATTTTCATTATTGGTGCTAAACTGTCTATTAACAAGGACAGCCAAATCATGAACATGCACCTGTATGTCTTTGTGAGCCTGCTGTATTGAAACAGTAAACTTTTGAATATTTGAATGCATACATGAGTTATTGTAATTATCCTAAAATTTAAACAAGTCTTGTGTTTATCAATAGGCAGGGAGTTAAAATATACTGGCAGAATGGCCAACTGTGCAGTTCCTTTGGTAGCAGTCTGATCTTGGTCTGCAGTTTGCTCCGACTCTTTTGCCATATAGGGTAATGACGATGACACTAAGTTTATGTTCTTAAAATATAAGTACAGATTGACACATACAGTTTAGTGTGATGTTTGACTGGCAGAAAACTTACGTAATCTGGATGTCGGATCTGATATATTAACATAGTTTGACTTACATATATGAGCTTTATGCTTGGATAAGACTACTTGTGATTTTATTGTCTTTATCATAAATATAAAAACATGCAAGGGTAAACACGGGGGTAATACCATTTTAGCTACCTGTGCTTTCGACCGAGTCTGTACTATACAAAGTGGCATTCGACGGAGAATGCGATCCTAAGCATTACCAATAGCGGTAAATGGTACTATTGTTAATGGCTGTCTATAGAGTTGATACTGCTGTCAATTGTCTCCGTCGACAGCTACTTTTGCATGTATGGTAATTGACTGACGCAGTCGAAAGCACAGGTAGCCGTATTGGTATTACCCCCGTGGTAAATAAAGACAAATATTGTCAGAAACTCAGTTTAGTCTTAGTCTACGATCATTCTTGATTACATTTCAGCTGACGGTCAGATCCCTCCAAACAGTATGGCTCATTTCCGACCCCCTTTCCGTCCCCCTGGACCACATCCGCCACAGTCAATGATGAGACTACCAAATATACCCCAGGATCCATATAGCCAACAGCCTCCCACCCCTAGACCAGGAATGGAACATCCCATGGAACTTCATCAGGGGTTACGACCTCCAGAACCTTCGGCAGTAAGTTCTGATTGGCTGTTTAAATACAAGTAATAATGCATGATTAAGATGTGCTTGTTTTTACTATACGTTGTTCTTGGTTTAAGGGTTTTTACTCTGAAAGGGAGATTTCTCTGATTTGGCAGTATTATGCTTCCTTCTGAAAGGGGGCTACTCCTAATGGAAAGAATTTGCTCTTGTTAGGAGCACATTCTTTCCTGTGGCAGTAGCCTTGTTCATGCACAAGGGCAACAAAGACATATATTTGGAAAAAAGGAAGGCACTATTTTTAGCTCCAAGTGGCGTCTGGTGTGTTTTCATAAAGGTGTTTTATTTGAGCTGTTTAGGAAGGGAATAAAATGTCTTCATAGTGTGGAAAATTTTACTCTTTCAACCAGACAGACCAAGTGAACAGATCTGCTTTGGTTGCAGTAGTTGCAAGTTCAGCATTGAAAGAGCTTTCATAGACATGATAGATGCAATAGTGAAAAAGTGGCGATGACCTGTTGGAGCTTCTTTTACTTAAGAAATGGCATGGTCTATAGGAAGTTAATTTTTAGCATTTTTTGGAGTTTAAAGATTATTTTTCAGGATAGAATATACATACCATTTATTTTTCTGTTTATAGTATAGATGTTTTCTAACTTCAAAAGTAGTTCTAATCTGTAGATCCCATACATAACAGTTTATATGCTTTTCTAATACTGTAGTAGTTTTATACAAAATTTACCATTATATTTGCCCCCCTTTGATGAATTACCTCCCTTTAGCATACTTTTCATGTATGTATTTGGCAATGGGAAGCCATTGTCGTCGATTATTGGTTTTCGGGATTTCATTATGATTCCTCACTTTTCCCTCAAAGCACCATTTTCTTGTGGCATGGCTCTTTATGGCTTTATTGTCGGAGAGGCATAGTGGGACTTTGCCATGCAACTTTTCTTCCAAAGTCCAAGAACAGCTTTTGTTGTCTTTAATGTAGGTATTAGAATTGGTATCCACTTTGAAATGGATGTTTGAGTTGAGTTTATGATGGGCAAGTTAGTGGAGCTATAGTATTTTTCTGCGCAAAACATCCCTTAGTAAATGGACCTGACCTTTATAGATGAAAGGCTCTCGTTTTGGGTTCATTAAAAAAAAGCTGTTGGATAACCTTTGCTAGTCATGCCTTAACCATCCTTTTTTCAAAGTAAAGCTTTCAGATAGAGGGGCATTTGTATTGCCTTCCGACAACAGTAGCATATAGTACCACATCCACTCAGATTCATGGGCAATGACAGAGGGTGGAGACAGTAAAGCAAAATACAATAATTCTAGCCCCAGTGTGGTTAAAACTTAAGTCAGTGTGTAGGAAATGTAAAGTGTTACTGATTTAGATTGGAAAAAAACATGTATAGTCACACTGATTAAGATGGGAAAAAGTATATATTATTACTGATTAAGAAAAGGTGTCTACCCAGTATCTGATTATGAATCAGAAGAATTACAAGAGAAAAAACTGGTATTAGATAACAAGCCTGCTTGGCAAAATTTTCTGAAACAGAAGAATATTCTGAAATTACTGCTTTATGAGTGTGCAAGGCACTTATGTCCTGCAGTGCCGGTCAGATCCCTGGGCCCAGTTGTTCAAAGCAGCTCAAATTTGCAAGTCAAGGATTTATTAAATTTTAGTCTTTGAGTACACTTAGTATCATGTGTTCTAAAAAAATTTCCTGAAAAAAAAGAAAGAAAAGTCAGAATCTTTTTGGCAAATAATGGCAATGCCCCATTTGCAATAGGTATGAAAGTATAATGTCTCGTCAACTAATGATGTCATTAGTTTGAACAAGTGGGCCCTGATTTTCCTTCAGCTGACACAAAAGTTAGTGGTAAAGGTCCCCAGTAGACAGGGTTAATACTGTTCATTTTGATGATAAAGTTTTATTTAGTGCACATATGTGTATATACAACTGCTTTCAAAATGTATTGTAACAAAGTAAACAAGAAAATATATATGAAGTTCTGTATGGCAAACCCTATATGTTCAGATGTAGTTGCAGAGGCCTAAACAAACCTGTATTGACTGTTGGCCAACAGGAAACTGGAGGTTCAGGGGCCGTATTCATAAAACGACTTAAGTGGTTGCTATGCTGTTGCTAAGGGTAAATGTATATGTTGGAGATTCCCTACAACGATGGAATTTGCTCTGGAGGAACAGTCTTACAAAGACTGTTCCTCCAGAGCAAATTTCATAGTTGTAGGGAATCTCCTTCAAAGAAATTTAGCCTTAGCAACAGCATAGCAACCACTTAAGTCGTTTTATGAATACGGCCCCAGATAGTGACAGTGAATGGGTACACTTTCAGGGGAAGCAATTTTCATTTTGCCTCTCTTTTCAGTGGGCACCAACTCTTCTTAAGGATTGAATTTGCTCCCCTAGGAGCAAATTCTTTCCTTTAAATTAAGTCTGGACCCCTTTGTAGAAGGGTTCTGTCATCCAGGGGTCCACATTTTGTCAGGCATTTGTCAAAATTTCAGGAAGATATGGTATTTGAACCTTCATGACTGTGTGCATGGTTCATCTCTGCAGGCTTGGCAAGGCATTTATCACTCACATTTGAGCCCCGACATGAGAAAACCAACAAAGTGATTGTGCACCCACAGCTTAGACTCAGATCAGCCTGGGCATCCACCCAGTCTGATCAGAGTCTTCCTCTGTCAGCATGGAACTATCTTAGACCCTTAACTACCCTTTAAGCACTTAGGGAAGACTCTGATCGGACTGGGTGGATGCCCAGGCTGATCTGAGTCTGCGCTGGGCCCACAACCACTTTGTTGGGTTTCTCGTGTTGCGGCTCATATACAGAATTCGCGATAGATGATAAATTGATCTTAATGTTCATAAAACTTCTTATGGAATCTCTCAAGAAAGGCCTTTGTCAGGAATTCAGATGAAGTTCCAGACTTCTAGAAATACAAGTGTTTCAACCATAATTCTGGGTCACTTTTACTTACGTTTCCATGGAAACATGTATTTTGATCCCTCAGTGGTACCACTTCATTAAGGGGTTGCTGCATACAATTTTATAGAAAAAGAAAAGTGTGGGGTATTTCCATACAGAACTTAGGGCTCAGTTGTTCCGAGCTAATAGGGTGATGTTAGTAAATATTACATCAACTCTTAAGTAGACAGCCAAATTTATGTGTACAAAATTTCAAAAAATGTTTGTCCAAGTTGTATCATATTGAGAATTCAAAGACTTTGGGACAAACAACTGTATATCCACATGAGGCTGCTCGCAGTGAGCCACCTCATCTGGATTTGCATAGTTCGCAGATTCATCTGTTTTCATTTTTGATGCCTTTTGATATGAAATTTTCTTAAGTAAAGTCCATCCATAACTAGGGGAGAGTCGGGTAACTTCGCACAGCGGGTGAATTCGGACAGTGACACTTTTTCCTTTATATGTCAGTTGTCTGGAACTAAAACAATACAATAACTGGCCAAACAGAGAAATCCTGATGAGACGGCTCATTATGAGCCGTCTCATCTGGATTTTCACTGTTTGCAATGGTATGTCCGAATTTACCCGCCTGTCCGAAGTTACCCGACTCTCCCCTAGTTGCTGATGCTTTGAACAACTGGGCACAGGTGTTTAGTAGATGTTGTCTTTAACACTTGGCAGGCTCTTACCACAAATCTTGTACTGTTATCTTCTCCCAGCTTGCAAGTTTCCACTTGATAAGACCAGTTTTGTGATTTTCTAACTTTCCATTGTAAGAAAGGGAAGGTATACAGAGCTCTAGATAAGAGGGAGTATTTGGTGATACTTAAGGATAATTTTTGTTATTTCTACGTAAAAACATATATTGTGACCCCTCATCTGAACCGTCTCGACGAGACGGTGCAGATGAGGGGTCACAACATATGCTTTCAATGAGAATTGAGAAAAATTATCCCTTAATTATCATCAAATACCCCTCTTATCTAGAGCTCTGGTATATAATTTGCCAGCTGCTCTGAGTTACTTGTTCACATCCATAGTCTGTAGGAATTTACATAGGGAAGGCTCAGACAGTATGTTAACATATGCTGATTAGAGTCTTTATTCTTACATGCCACTATAAGCAGCGAGCAAGATAAGAATGGCAGGGCCGCGTAGCGCAATTGGTGGGGCACCTGACTCATAAGTCAGAGGTCCTGGGTTCAAAACCCGGTCTGGCCACATACTTTCATTTCTCCTTCTGCTGATTAAAGAAGGGCAGTTGTCAGTTACTGGCGAAAGTATGTACACTTAGTACTGGTTAACCGCTTAGGAGGTCTAAGCCTGCCCAGGAATAGTGTGGTTAGGTTAACTGACCGTCCCGACATGACCATAGCTGTTTACCGTGGATGTTAAGCATCAAGTCAATCAATCAAGATAAGAATGGGGCTTATTTACAATTTTGAGATAATTTCTGTTTTGCTCCATGAAAACATAGGTTGTTACACCTCATAAGGACCATCATGCCTTGGCAAGGTTGCCCTAATGAGGAGCCACAGCCTATGTTTTCTTGGAGAAATGAAAATTATGGTGTTATTCCAAGAAATCATCTTTAATAATTAAAGCACCTAACATAGGAAATAGTAGAACCAGATGAGGCAGCTCATTATGAACTGCCCCATCTGGATCTACACTGTTTGCTCTCTAGTCTTCAAATTCTCAATCAGTATAGCTTGGATGAAACATTTATTTAAATTTTGCAGAGGTAATTTCTGTTGACTGCTTTTTCTGAACTTTCAGGGTTAATGAATGGTGACATTTTTTTTCATGAATCTCAAAATTATCATGACCTGTCCTTACCTGGTGCCCTGCCTTAACTGGCTCCCTGCATTGTGTCTATTCTGACTAGCTTTACAAGTTTGTGGTAAGACTGCACTTGATCTATTGTGTGGCTGTACTCCTGCTATCTGGTGTTGTTAACTCTCTCTCTCTCCTCTCGTAACCATAGTTACAGCAGATGTACGCTGCTGCGAACAGACGACAAATCTTCCCCCCTCTATCAAGAATGTGGCCATTAACTCTCGCACAAACTCTCGCTACGGTAAGTCTGCATGATCAGGTGTTCCATATCACTCAGAACTAGTATGCAGAATCAATGGTTTCAAAGCATATACCTTGCAAAACGGAAGCTGTTAATTTCTTCACAAATCTTTTGTAACTTAGAGTGACTTAGGGATGTGATTGTCATTTACATTTATTGGACAGGGAAAATGTTTATATCCTTAGTTTTCATCATCTATCCTACCATCTGTCCAGCAGACCACCTCAGGGACTTGGCCCAAATTGTGAATTACATACATTTATGGGAAGTGCCAGGTTATAGGCACTTTCAGCCAGGGTATTGAAGAAATCTCAATTACTTAGAAACTGGATAACTGATTGACTCCAAACTTTGTATGTGATATGGAATGAAAGGGACACACAAAATATTAGATGCTTTTAATCTTTCAGCTCCATATCTTTCCCCAAGGCTGCCCATTGGGCAAGGGGCAGTCAAAATTGTTTACGTGTAGCTATAAATATAAAAAAAAACCAAAGGGATGACAAGGAGTACACATAACCCATTCCATTCGGGATACCCCTTTAGGGGTATCTGGGCAAACAGTTTGGATCCAGATCAGGCCCCACAAATGTGGGGCCTGATCTGAGATCCAAACTGTTTGCTGCCTAGACATCATTATTTTCAAAATATTCTTGATTTTTGATGCAGATGACAATTTCAGCAGACGACAAAAAATACCCAGAATGCAATGTGTTAAACATTGTGCTCTGGGATGGAAATTAGTGGAACTATCTTGATGATGGGGGATGGTCTAGGCAAAAACATGCTGATGGTTTTCTAGTAGGTGCATGTTTTAGTTGGCCTGCCTTAGTGAGGTAGCCATATTAGAAACTGCAAACTTCTATTATGACATAGGTTTGAAACCAGAGGGTACTGGGGGACCGGAAATAAAATACGGGCAAACCCCACTGCTACTGATGCAGCTAAAATACCACCCATTCTATTATTACCATGTTAGCCCCTCTTGTCCAGTTTCTCCCCGTTTCCCCTCCCCCATCTCCTTCCCCCTACCCAAAGACAAAAAAAGAACACCCCTACCAATCCACCCTACCAGTGTACATTGTAGTGATCACCAAAGAAGCATTTGATACTGTTGTGTCCACCATGGTGTTCTAAGTCCGTAGCTGGAGCATTTCCCAGCAGGCACACAACGTTGAATCAATGTTGATTCAACGTTGTGTGTCCAGTGGGAAATGATAAATGCCTTGACGGACCTGGCATAGCTTTCCACAGAATGCTTATCCAAGTAAGGGTTTGAAAAAATGTCAGCATGACTATTATTGTAAGGATTGAAAAATAAAACACATCCTGTCTGCATAGTTTGTGAGAACTATCAAAGAAGGTTGCTTAAACTAAATAACTTCATGACTTGGCAAGGCACAGTATGATAGAATAATTGGAGAATGAGAAGTTTTTTGTTTTTTTTTGCAAAAGTTTGTTGTCATGGGTAAAGAAGGTCTTTAGGTAAAGACTGTATTCATGCAAAATTATGACTGTATTCAGAAAAAATTACATAAATAGAAATTAAAAGAACAGTTTATTGGTAAAATAGATCTCATACCATAATACTTTGATTAAAACATGGCCACTTTTCTTGGAAGATTAATTAGTAGTTATCAGAATTTAACAGCTTATAGAAATAGTAGAAGCCTTCTTTGTTGTTGTTTACCCTATATTTTTGTTATCTTTCAAGTTTTGTTTGTTTACTTTTTTGTCTGTATATATTCAGAGATGCACATAACACGTGTATAGCACTCCATAATACATGTAGTGGTAGTCTTAAGGTGGGTTTGCACAATGACACATGTTGCCTAACACGTGTCATGCAACATGTGAAACCGTGTAAACACAAAATCAATCCTAATAAAAATTGCTTATAATAGGTATTTTGGCATTGGCTGATATATACTACACTTTAGGCTCTAAATAACAACCCCTCTCCCAAAATTCAGCACCCTTGGGGCGTGAAATAGGATTAATATGGTATATTATGTGATACAGATCTGCTTCATGCAGTATGTCTAATTGTCTGAACATAGCTGAGACATGTCATGCAATATGTATCGCTGTGAAGACCCACCTTTGTGCACAGTTTATCTTGAGGAATCCCACAAGAAATTATCTAATGGCATGTTTGGACATGAAAGATTTGGTTCAGCCTTTGTTCAGTCATCTATATTTGAGCTTCAGACTTGAGTCTGATGCTTCAGCTCTGCCAGTTTTGCAATTATGACTTCCTGATTGTTTCCCTGGATGACAAAGCCATACCAAAATGGGGTCTGCTTTTAAAGAAAAGAATTTGAGCCGTGACACGACAAAACCAACAATGTGGTTATGCGCCCAGCGCAGACTCAGATCAGCCTGGACATCCACGCAGTTTGATCAGACTCTTCGTTAAGTACCCAAAGGGTAGCTTAGGGTCTAAACTACCTCCATGCGGACAGCAAAGACTCTGATCAGACTGGGCGGATGCCCAGGCTGATCTGAGTCTGCGCTGGGCGCGCAACCACTTTGTTGGTTTTCTCACGTTGCAGCTTATTTGGTCCAAGAGGAGCAAATTTAAGAGTTGACTCCTGAGTCTTCCTTTTCACACATGGCGTAAAGCAAGTTTTCTTTTGACATTACACTCATAATTTTCCATGGTGTGTCTTAGTTAGCTGCTGCTTTGGTCATGGTCAGGAAGTAAAAAGTCAATATCATCAAGGAGTTTGTAGCATGAGGAAATTGCAGAGTGTTTTGATGGGATCAATTGAAAACCAAAAATACATAAGTCTCACCTATACAAGCTGATTGTTTTATAGCCTAAATCTAATAGTTACCATCATAATATTATGCAGCATTAATATGTATGGGTACACTTCCATGTTTAGCGACCATTTTTAGCTCACCTGGCCCGAAGGGCCATAGTGAGCTATTGTCTTACCAATGAGTCCGTCGTGCGTCGTCCCGAAATGTCAACACCTAAAAACAAATATTCAAACATCTTCTTCTGTAAAACTACTGGTCCCATGGTTCTCAAATTTCACATGAAGCATGACCTGACTCCAGGGTCTCAGAATTGTAAAATTGGGTCAGGTTGAAAATCCAAGATGGCAGCCGTTACTAAAAATAGCAAAAACTACAAAATAAACTTCTTCTCCAGAACCACTGGGTATATTTGTCTGAATTTTGGCATGGAACATCAATGAAACCTTGGTATTCAAAATTATAAAAATGAAAAAAATCTGTAGCCGAGTTTTGTCACAGTGACATACTTTCTGTTTACGAGTGTAATTTTGCTCAAATGCCAATGTCAAAAAACGACTTATTCAAACGACTTCAAACAACTTCTCTTAAACCACTGCACCCATGGGTCTCAAATTTCACATGGAGCATGACCAGACTTCAGGGTTTCAAAATTGTAAAATTGGGTCAGGTCAAGAATCCAAGATGGTCGCCGTTACTAAAAATAGCAAAAACAACAATATCAACTTCTTCTTGAAATTCTTTCAATTTTGTGCCAGTTGACTATCCAAGATGGCCACCATGGGGACCGATACTAAAAATAGCACAAACATAAAAATGACAATTACTCAAGAACCCTTGTATGGAATTCGACCAATTTTGTGTCAGAATGTTCCTTGCATGAAGTCGTTTGATTTGCAATTTGGCTTTCCAAGATGGCTGACATCTGCCGTTACTAAAAATAGCACAAACATAAAATGACAATTACTCAAGAACCCTTGAATGGAATTGGATCAATTTTGTGTCAGAATGTTCCTTACATGAAGCCATTTCGATTAATTGCAATTTGGCTATCCAAGATGGCCGACATCTGTTGTACTAAAAATAGCACAAAACATGAAAATGACAATATCTCAGTAACTGCTAAATAGATTTTGACGAAATTTGTGTCAAAATGAGTTTTGCATTGAGATGTTTCAATAGTAACTCTAAATATAGACAAGTCAGAATGGCCTTTGATACTAAAAATAGAAAAATGTGAAAATAAGAAAATCTCAGTGGAGTTGGACTAATTTTCTGTCAGAATGGTTCTTTCATTAAGCTTTTTCGATTTTCTGCATTTTGGCCTTCCAAGATGGCTGCCATCTGCCGTTACTAAAAATAACACAAAACATGAAAATGACAACATCTCATTAACTGCTGAAGCGATTGAGACGAAATTTGTGGCAAAATGATTCTTGCTTTGACGTGATTCACAAATTAACCCGTCAAGTTGGCCTCTGTTACTTAAGATAGCAAAATTTGAAAATTAGAAAATTACAATGGAACTGGACCAGTTTTGTGTCAAAATGGTCCTTGCATGAAAGCTTTTCAATTTTTTGCATTTTGGCATTCTAAGATGGCCGCCATCTGCAGTTACTAAAAATAGCACAAAACATGAAACTGACAATATCTCAGTAACCCCTGAATGGATTTTGATGAAATTTGTGGCAAAATGATTCTTGCCCTGGGGTGTGTCAAACGTAAATATATAAGGACAAGACAAGTTGGCCTCTGTTACTAAAAGTAGCAAAAGTGTGAAATTGAGAAAGTCTCTGGAATTGGACCAATTTTGTATCAGAATGGCCGTTTCACAAAAGCCAGGTGAGCGATATCAGGCCCATTTGGGCCTCTTGTTACAAAGGGAAATAGCTTTTTTGACATTCTGTTTTTCATTTCTCTGGGTGAATAGGTCCTTCTGGAAAGAGGTCTGCTCTGACAGGAAAGAATTTGCTCTTCTTGGATCAATTTTTTTTAGCTCACCTGAGCCAGCGGCTCCGGGGGAGCTTATAGGATGGTAAGGCTCCGTCGTCCGTCCGTCCGTCCGTCCGTCCGTCCGTCGTCCGTCCACACTTTCAAACAACTTCTCCTCTGAAACCGCTGGGCCGATTGTAACCAAATTTCATATAGAGCCTCCTGGGACCTTAGGAACGAAAAGTTTTTTAAACGGTCCTGGTCACATGACCAACATGGCCGCCATGCCCATATATGGTAAAAACCTGAAAAAATCTTCTTCTCCAGAACCAATAGGGCGATGGCCTTGAAACTTGGTATGTAGCATCGGGTACACGGGTACTACCAAGATTGTTCAAATTATGACCTTGGGTTGACCTTGACCTTTTTTACGGTAAGGTCAAATTTGCTTCCTTATGCTTTTATATGGCAAAATGCTGCAACATAAGATATCTTGGAAACTGTTGAATATTTTGGCCTAAAAATTGGTACATACAGTCATCTTAATGACTACATGAAGATTTATGAGTTCAAGAGGTCAAGGTCATTCTTTGACCTTTGACCCAGAACTTTCATATTTTGACAATATCAAACAATCTCCTCAAAAACAACTAGGCCAATTGTAATTAAATTGCATATAGATCCTCCAGGGATTGAGGGAATGAAAATTTGTTCATACGGTCCAGGTCACATGACCAACATGGCCACCACGCCCATATATGGTAAAAACCTTTAAAAATCTTCTACTCCAGAACCAGTAGACCGATGGCCTTGAAACTCGGTATGTAGCATTGGGTACTCAAGTACTATCAAGATTGTTCAAATTATGACCCTGGGTTGACCTTGCCCTTTTTTACGGCAAGGTCAAATATCGGAAAATGCTAGCACATGAGATTTCATAGTAAGTTTTGAAGATTTTGGCCTAAAAATTGGTATATACAATCATCTTAATGAGGACATGAAGATATGTGAGTACAAGAGGTCAAGGTCATTCTTTGACCTTTGACCCAAAAATCTCAAATTTTGACAATTTCAAAGAATCTGCTCTAAAACCACTGGGCCAATTGAAACCAAATTTCATATAGAGCCTCGAGGGGTTGAGGGAATGAAAAAATTTTCTAACGCTCCTGGACACATGACCAACATGGCCGCCATGCCCATATATGGTAAATACCTTTATAAATCGTCTTCTCCAGAACCAATTGACCGATGGCCTTGAGACATTGTATGTAGCATTGGGTACTTGAGTACTATCAAGATTGTTCAAATTATGACCTTGTGTTGACCTTGACCTTTTACAGCAAGGTCAAATATGGGAAAATGGTAGAACATAAGATTTCATGGAAAGTTTTGAAGATTTTGGCCTAAAAAATTGGTATATACAGTTGTCTTAATGAGTTCATGAAGAATTATGAGTACAAGAGATCAAGGTCATTTTTTACCTTTGATCCAGATCGCTCATATTTTGACATTTTCAACCATTTCCTCAAAAGCAAAAGGGCCAATTGTGAACACATTTCATATAGAGCCTCCAGGGGTTGATTGAATGCGGTCCAGGTCACATGACCAACTTCATGTGAATCTTGAATATTTTTCTTCCCCAGAACCAATACACCTATGGCCTTGAAACTTGGTAAATAGCATGGAGTACTAGAGTACCACCAAGACTGTTCAAATGGTGACCTTGGGTTTACCTTGACCTTTTTTGCGGCATGGTCAAATATGGGAAAATGCTAGAACATAAGATTTCATGGAAAGTTTTGAAGATTTTGGCCTAAAAATGGTATATATGGTTGTCTTAATGAGTTCATGAAGATTTTTGAGTACAAGTGGTCATGGTCATTCTTTGACTTTTGACCCAAAACTCATATTTTGACAATATCAGACATGATAAGTAAAAGCCACCCTGCCAATTGTTCAGGTGAGCGATTCAGGGCCTCATGGCCCTCTTGTTCGATAAGGGTTGACCCCATTGAGAAGGGAGGCAAAAACAAAAATGCTAGAGTTACTTCCCCTGAAAGTGTACTCATCACCTTAAATGCTCATTTTACATAATTATCATAATATCTTAAAGGAGGTTGTGCCAGATACTGAGAATACTTGAAACTTCCAATGTTTTGTTGGTCTTTCCAGTATCTAAAATAGGCTCATAAAAACAGGCTTGGTAAAAGAAATTTACCGCAGCATTTGATGGTCACTGCTTAAATTATGCCACTTAAATATGTGGTTAGATTTACATGTTTGCAGTAAATAAGATGCAGTTTACGTGTGTCAGACACTCTGATGACATTGCACGTTCCTGAAGGGTGAGCATGTAGTTGTCGCTTCGTCAATCCATCACACTTGTTTCTGGAGCTTATCTCAGACTTTGAAAGTATTAGAGGGAATTCAGTGAAACTTGATACCCTGATACAGGGCAGTGAGAGGAGAGATGAAGTACAGAGTGCAAGAATTACAGCGCTCGAGATAAGAAGGGTAACACAGATAATTTAGGAATAATTTCCCATATTTTTGCATAAAAGAATATGTTGTGACCCATCATTACAATTGTCTTGCCAAGACAATTTTAATGAGGGGTCACAACATACCGTATACGCGGTAATTTTCGCAGGTTCAAATTTTCGCGGATTAGGGTAAAAAAACATAAACATTAATTTTGGCGATTTTTATTTTTCGCGGTTCCCAACATGCGCGAAAAGCAGAACTACTTCGTTTTCACTTGAGCCAGTTTGTTCATTAATCTGCTGCAGGACTGCCACAGGTAAATGAAAGAACTGGTTCAAGTGAAAAGTACCAGCAACTACCGAAGCAAACAGAAACAAAATCTATGACCACTGTGTCTACAGAAGATACTTTGTAAGAAACAGGAAATTATTTCACAATTTTAATATTGGCGGTTTCTAAATGACCGCGAAATACCGCAAAAAATGGAACACCGAAAATTATCTTGTATACGGTATATTTTCGATGAGAAATAAGAAAAATTATCCTTTAATTATCCTTATTAACCTTTCTTATCAGGAGCTCTATCATAACTGAAGTACTGCCCCTGTTGGAACTTTGAATTTGCTTTAAACTGAAAAATGAATATCTTCAAGAGAATCAATTTGTAGTGTATGACTATATATGTGATGGGGGATGTTTTCAGGGTGCACAGACAGACATACAGAAGCAACAAGTACGAGAGATTCTGGCCCAGCAGACTAAACAGAATCTCAAGAAAAAGGAGCAGCAGGGGTCAGATATGTACCCACCAGGTCAGTACCAGGGCCCAAGGTTATAAAACTTTTTTCATGCTCAACTCAGCTGAGCATGAAATTTTACCTGCTAATAAATAGCAAATTACCGATAAGTACAGTTGTTTTCTTGCTCAGCTTAGCTGAGTATCAAATTTTCTCTGCTTATGAATATTAGTTGGCATTTTCGTATTTATCAGTAGAGAAAATTTCATGCTCAGCTGAGTTGAGCACGAAAAGAGTTTTATAACCTCTAGGCCAGATAATAACTCTTTGGACATTTTCAGTGAATGCTGAGACCAAAAAAAAAAAAAATTGGACTCCTAAAATAATTTCTGTCACTGTAAAAAATAATTGCCATAACTGTAAAATTTGTACATGTTGGTTTTTCAGTGCAGTACTGTACCTGAAAGATCCAGACAGAATGACACACAATGTACATCCTAATCAGACTGAGTTTATAGGAGCAGGTTTATCTGGCTGTGCACTGCTTGCTCTGACTTATATCAATATTTGGAATTTCTATAGTTAGACAATAATCTAAATTTACATTAACATTATTCTCTGACTGGTACATGTAGCAAGTTGTAGGCTGTTAATTACTGTCCAATAATTTCACCAAGTGTCCAGATACCTGACAGCACAGTAGATTAAGGGCTGGCCTGCTGATCTAGTGGTCCAGGGTTTGAGACCCGCTGGAGGTGAAAATCCGTCCAACCGTAAACAGGGTTTCATTGCACTCAGCCTTTCATTATCACCCATTTTCCTGATATGACTGAAATAGTGTTAAAAAGGACATAAAATCACAAGTCATCCATCAGATGGCTTTAAAGGTTTGCAAAGAGTTTTACTGTTCAGGAGTTAACTTAAAAAAGTCATATTTCTTGTGAAAAACATTGAATGAAATCCAAATGGGGAATTTCACTTTGTGAAAGTGGTTGAAATGAAATTGGTAGGTTTTTCTTAAGAAAGAGATGGAGAGAAATATGAAGCTTTCGCATGGAGGAAGGGTTAGTTCTTCCGACTTGGGATCACGGGACAGTGAGTTGGAGTCCCACTGGATGATAGATTTTGTCTGAAACTAAATGGCACTTCGTTGCATAGAGCCCTTTATAGCCGCTGTCCCATTGTCCTGATATGACTGAATTGTTATTGAAAAGGTCTTAAAACTACCAAGTTGTCTAAGGTCCGATTTCACGTCACCTTAAAACACAGACTAAATTTTAGTTATCAAATATTTTACCTTTACCGTAATGCAAAACTAGTCATTGATTAGTGCTTAAAACATGCTTTTATGCGACATGAAATCGGGCCTTAGAGAGGTAGTCTAATTAGTGTTCAGAATCTGCATCATACGCCATTCTGCCAGCATTGTTACTACACATTGCCTAAAAGTAAAATAAGCCAGTTCAGTTTTGAGGATACCCTCAATATGCTAAGTATTGGGACAATTAAAATAATTAATTTTCCATTTGTTCCAAATGGAAAATTAATTATTCTAGGTGTCCCAAAAATTAGGCAAGTACAGTACTTACATTTACATGTTAAATTTGTCAGATAGTTAGTTATAATTATGGTAATTTATTTGACAGAAGGAGGATTTACAGAGCCACGCCCACCTGGAATGCCTGGTCCCCGGATGCCTACAGTATCCCAGCCGCCTGGCCAGCCAGGTCCTACTCCACAGATGATGTTCCGTGGGATGAGGCCTCCGTTTGGTATGAAACCTCCAGGGGTAAGTCTACAATTTTTATATTCGCTACATTAAATCTCATGAATTATCAGGGTAGTATTGACAACGTAGGTTAACCCTTAGACTGCTAAGCGCGACTATAGTCGTTCTCGAGGGGTAGGTCACTTTGAGAGCATGTCAGGCACACTAGGCATCAAGTACTCCCCATCATTTGCGGTTGTCCTATGCAGGAGGGAATCTGCTTTCTACTAGAGCAAGGTTTTACCCACCTTATTGATTTGTTGACCTTTAAAACTCGAAGAAAACGTAAAAAAATTATGATATTTTCAACATCAGCTTTTCAGGTGGCTACCCCTACTTACTTGATCCCGATTTTCTGACAACTAGACTTCATCCTTCCAAACTTTCTCTCTTGATAAATATTCAGCCATAACTCTGGCCCTCAGACAAGCAATTACTTTTGTCATACAAAGCATATCACTGGCCCTAATATCTTGTACTTTTTTTTTTTTTTTTTTAAGTGTCTACGTCGGTTCCCGCTGGTATCATGTGACACCCAAATATGGCAGGTCACGTGACCTTGGTAACTTCCGGAAAATGGCAGCTCACACATCGGCCATATTGAGTGAAAATTTCAAGCAAACCGACCAGAGTGTGTGCAAGTTATGGCCTCTGAGATACCCCTACCCCCAATTTAGGGTCAGGTGAATTATTTTTTCAGCAGTCTAAGGGTTAATACAACTTCCCAAGTCACACCCACTCAGAAGTTATCTGATAGTGTGGAACTGACCAATGTAACAACAACCTAGCATGTGCCATAGTCATACAAATAAAATTGAATGTGTTGAATATCCCACAATAAGTTTGTGGTTTTACCTTACAGTTAACAAAGAGATGCATACCTGTATGTACGGCTTCCGAAAGGTGGAAATCTATTGTGGCTCCTTAGATTTGTTTCAGTGAAGCAGTTGTAACAATTTTACATACACACTTATGATCAGATTTGCTAAGAGTTATAGAACCACATTTCATAATTTTCAGGAATTGACACCTGATGAGAGGAAGAAGGTTTTGGAATATTTTCAACACAAAGTTAAACTAGAGGCTGAACAGTATGGCCACCTTCCTCCTGGGCAAGCCAGACCAGGTCCAACTGATGGGGCAGTCCAGCAGCAGGATTCTGGTGCCCAGGGTGCCCCACCCACTGGTGTGACAGAGGCTGGCGCCCAGCTTGGAGAGGCGGATACCAGTAAGGATGGGATAAAGAGGCCACCAGGAGCTAAGTTTGATGGCCGGGTACCAAAGCAGTCTGTTTCATCAGAAGAAGAAAAGACAGATGATGCTGATCTTGGGGATTTCTTGGGTACGCCATATTTGTTATACACATATTTTTTGGGACCAACATGCATGAGCAAACGGTAAAGACCCAGATCAGACTGCTCTTACAGGAGCAATCTGATTAGGGTCTGCGCTGTTTGCCAGTTAATGAATAGTTTTGGCTGACCTTCTCAAAGTTGTGCAAATTATACGGGCTGACCGTTCAAGATGGCCACTGAAAATTGCAAAACACCAAAATGAGATACTTCTTCAGGACATAGATTATGTTGACTTAAAACATGAAAACTTAGACAGATTTGGTTAAATTCGGATGAGACATTAAATATACTGGAAAAGTTCTTAGTGGGGCTGCACATAAATTGGGTTCTTTTAGCCAAAAGTCAGTGTGGCTCACAACTGTATAAATAATTACATAATAACTTTATATTTCCATGAAACATTTGTACAACTTGCCTAAATTTTTTGCAAAATACTAGTTTACATCACATGCCTTTGATAGCTCATATGTTCATAAATACCTTACTATCACAGCCAGCTCAATCTCAGTATTTGCTGTCTTAATCCTGATAAATTGGGACTCCAAAAATAATTATGGTATATGTCCTAAAAATGTAACTCTTTGAGATGCATCCATAAGAGGTACAGTCATCTCCCGATATCTCAAAGTCGAAGTTCATCCCAAATACTGATATCTCAAAGTAAATTTTCTGGTCACTTTGAGATAACAGTAGCTGAAATGCAAATAAATATAGGAAATGTGTCCAAACTATATTCTTGATATGGGAGGATACTTTGAGATATCAGTGTTCAAGATATCGAGAGTTGACTGCAGATGGACTGGCATATGGTGTAGACCCCGATCAGACTGCTTTTTCCAGGCAGGAGCAGTCTGATCTGGGTCTTTACTGTTTGTCTGCACAGTTAACTCAGACCTACCTGCCCCAATACTTACATTTTTTTATACTTGAGCTGGTTTGTTTTACTAACAGGTGAGGATGGAACATTTGACATTCTGAAGTATGCTGACCCTGACCTTGACCTTGGGTCTGATAATAAGACAATCTTTGATGACCTTGCTGATGACACAAAGGACCATGAAGACAAGAAAGAGGGGGCAGAAGAAAACAAGGTAGGTAATGAACTCTGTACTGTCAACTCTTGATAGCTCAAAGTAGAAGTTCATCTAAAACTACTGATACCTCAAAGTAAATTTTCTTGTATCAGAGAATTTACTTTGAGATACCGGTAGTTTGAGATCAAAGGATTTAAAATGCAAAGAAAACAAGGACATGTGTCCAAACAATCCTTTGATATTAGATGGTACTTTGAGATGCCGTTGTTTGAGATAGAGTCAACTGTATTTGCCTTAAACACAGTGCTCCAGATAAGAAGGGGTAACAGAGATAATTTAGGGATAATTATCCATATTTCTCCATAAAAACATATTTTGTGACCCATCATTAGAACCGTCTCGCTGAGACGGTTCTAATGAAGGGTCACAACATATGTTTTCGTTGAGAAATAAGAAAAATTGTCTTTGAATTATCTTCAATACCCCTCTTATCTGGAGCTCTGGAACAGTCAGGGCTAGTTGTTGAAAACTAACAACATACGTAAGATAGAGCATGGTTCGTCTGCTTGTAAGAGAGGCGGTGCAAAAGCTTTAGCAAGTGCAGCTGAACAAGCAATGCTGGCTCTCACACTACGATACCCAGCGTTTACACATTACTAGGTGTTTTATGCTAAAGATTTACTATCTAGGAATTGTGATATGTTACCCTGATCTTAAAATTTTTATATGTAACATGACAAAAACTTTTTCTTTTCTTTTTTTTTTTTTTTTAAGGAAAAAGATTAGATATTCAATATCAAATTTGCTATTAACATGTTTCAATTTATAGGGTTCTGTAAACATTCTGAATATTGGGACAGATAGGTCTGATCAATCAGTGCAGACCCAGTTTAGAGCAGTCTGATCAGTGTGTACACTGTTTGCTATTCCATCTGCATCTTCTGGACATATTAATGCATTTGAGCCACGAAGCGAGAAAACCAACAAAGTGGTTGTGCGCCCAGCACAGACTCAGATCGGCCAGGGCATCCGCCCAGTCTGATCAGAGTCTTAGCTGCTCACATGGAGGTAGCTTAGACCCCTAGCTAACCTATAAGCGCTTAGCAAAGAGTCTGATCAGCTTTTTCGGATGTCCAGGCTGATCTGAATCTTAGCTGGGCGCACAACCACTTTGTTGGTTTTCTCATTTCGCAGCTCATTTGTAAAATCAAACTGTTAAGGTAATTATTTTAGGTGTATCAATTTTCAGATATTTTATGGTAATTACAGGACTATTTTATATTTTCCAGGAGCTGAAGAATGAAGAGAAGCCACTAGGAGAAGGCAGTGATACTAAAACAGAGGATGGTGAAAAACCAGGACCAGTTAGTGAGTTCCAGGCAAAGTTCCTGGAATTTAGTCAGCGTAAACAGACCACTGACAAGAAGGAGGCAGAATCAGACCTTAAGAAACAGGAAGCTGGGGTTAGCCATATTGCTGCTATATTACAAAATGCCGAGCGAGCAGGTCGACCACATTCTGTGAAGAGTGAAGGTGCTGAGGGAAGAGAATCACATACTCCAACTACCCCGGGAACACCTATGACTCCTACTGGGCAGGATCCCAATGCCATAATGGCAGCCAGGGCGCAGGGGCAGTTTGGACCAGGGGTGCAGTCTCCAGTGCATCAGGGATTGTATGCTGGCCAGACAAGCGCCCAGCCATCACCAGCAGGATCTGGGTTTGGACAGCCAAGTTCAGGAATGCCATCCCCCAAGTTCCAGCCATCTCCTAAGAGCCAGCCATCCCCACGAACACCAGGAGATGCATCGGTCCAGGGGCAGCAACAGATGTCACCATTTTCTCAACAATCCATTCAGTCACCATTTTCTCCAAATGCTAATACAGCACAGTCACCTTATACAGGAACCCCAACTTCTGCCCCTCAGTCCCCTTTTGCTGGAATGAAGCCTCATTCACCATTTGCAGTACCAGGCTCAGCTGGAGCCCAGCAGCAGTTACCACCTCATATGAGTCAAGGCTCACCTTTACCTACATCATACAGCCCAGGACATACCCCACCCACTGCATTCCCTATGCAAAGATCACCAAGAGCAGCAATGCCTCCAGGGAACCAGTATATACCGGGAACATTCCCACAGCCTCCCTATGGCCCAGGAGTACCACCTAGGGGCACGCTTACTCCATCCCCAACTGCAGTTTCATATGGGAAGCCTGGCATGCGGCCACAAGGACCACCCCCGGGGTCAGTCCCAGGGGTCCCACCACCGGTTTCAGTTCAAGTCTCCCAGCAACAGAGCCCTGGACAGCAGGCATTGCCTGGTTCAGAAATGCCTTCACCTGGGGTGAGACCACCAATGCCGGGAATGAGACCACAATTTCCACCAGGACATCCTGGGGGACCACCCATATCGCCAGGGCAACAGCCACTCATGTATCCACCAGGAATGATGCCCGGTCAGAGACCAGCGGTTCCTGGCCAGCAGATGCCACCGTACCTTGGTCAGCAGCATATGACGAGACCTCCCACCTCAGTTCCTGCTGGAGCAACAGTTACAACCGCAACAGGTCAAAGGTTACCACTCCTAGAGGATCAACCCTTGCTGATACAAGACCTTTTAGAACAGGTAAGTGTGAAAGCCATTGTGTTTGGCTTATTTGTTTCATCACTGCAGAGCTCCAACTAAGAAGGGGTAACAGGGTTATTCAAAAATAACTTTTCTCATTTCTCAATGAAAACATGTATTGTGACCCCTCAATAGAACTGTCTAGTGGAATTAAACAGGAGGGATCATTGGGAGGGGTCACATTGTATGTTTTTATGGTAAAATAAGGAAAATCATTCTTGATGTCCCTTCTTATCTGGAGCAATGCATCAGTATGAATTCACAGCTGAGAAAGACTAAGGTGTCAGGTACAAGTGGGATGAATTTTCTTGTCTCTGTAAACACTTAATGCGTAGAGAATTAACAGAACTTATCAGGGAATTGTCACCAAAACTGCTATTCTTTATGAAAAATGCTTCATTTTGCATGTTCTTCATGTAATGTATGTTGTATCTTGTTTGAAGAAAGTCTAAAAATTGTCTTTTCAATTTGCTTGCATAGTGTTGGTGGTGTTATTCTGTATATTTATTTGCCCGCATATTTGGACTACTGCATGCGCAGAAAATGAAAACTTAATAGTATAATGATTAGGGTCTGTGCTGTGTAAATTAGCTATTGACAGCTCAAAATAGAATTATATCACTTGTCTGAAATGGTACTATGATACAGCATAAAAATTCTAAAAATTGGGACACCTAAAATAATAAATCTTGTCATAAAAATTTTAAAAGATTTTGTTATTCAATGCAGTAATGCATCTAAAAGGTGCAGATGGAAAAGCAATCAGCATAGACTGACCAGCAGTTTGATCTGGATCTACACTGTTGGCTAAGCCCTTATGCAGCCAGGGCCCATCAGAATGCCAGGAGGGCCTCCAGTATTTTGAATTATTACGGTCCATTTTATTAACTCTAAGCCCCAGTGACAAAATTAGCAAATTTTGCAAACAGCGTAGATCCTGATGCGGCGGCTCATATTGAGCCACCTCATCTAGATCTACACTGTTTGCCTCTAGCCTTTGAATTCTCAATATAAAATGTCTTGGACAAGGCATTTTTTTTCATTTTTGCAGACGTAAATTTTGTCGTCTGCTTTTTGGTGCTTAAAGAAGGATGTTAATTCATTTATTGAAGGAGAAACAAGAGCAGCAGAAGAGACAGGCTGAACAGAGGGCCATGATGCACAGGAGAGAAGCAGGGGTACGCCCTGAGGGCATGGTTGGCCCTCGCCCTGGGATGCCGCCACCACCTGGTATGGTACCACGGATGGAAGGACCACCTGTTAGGTAAGTTATGGAGCTTCAATTTCAGTACAGTAGACAGAGCCTCAGAAAAAGAGAGTTTTGAGGTTGATTTTGAGAGTTCTAAATGTAGCTGGAAAAAAGAAATGATAAAAAGACTTTATTTTTTAGCTCACCTGAGCTTATAGGATGGGAGTCGAGCCGTCGTCCGTCCGTGGGTCCGTCTGTGCGTCAACACTTTCAAACATAAATATCTCAGAGACCAGTGGGCCGATCGCAATCAAATTTTATCTGAAGCATCATTTGGGTGGGGGAAAGGCTGCATTAGGTTTTGGTGCCGATCTGCTCAGAACTCTGGTTTCCATGGCAACAGATAGCCCCCATAGGGTTATAATGGGGAAAATGGCGTCATCACGTTTTCTCGACTGTTTTTGATTAGATCCTTATCATACTTGCAGGTAATGATGACATACACAAGAGCTTGGATGAGTTCGAAATTTGGCCGGATTCAAGCACAGACTACGGAGTTAGCTGCCCTTGAGCGTTTGAAAAAAATCCCATAGGGTTATAATGGGGAAAATGGCGTCATCACGTTTTCTCCACTGTTTATGCCCCCAACTTCGGAGAAGTTGAGGGGGCATATTGGTTTGGGCCTGTCCGTCCGTCTGTCCATCTGTCTGTCCGTCCGTCCGTCTGTCCGTCCGTCTGTCCGTAACGCTTTTTGGCAGCTAGGAAACTCAGGAACGGCTTATGCTAGGATCTTGAAATTTTTTAGGTGGCATGTACATGAAAAATAAGTGGACCCGTATTTTTTCTTTTTCCCGTCGGTCAGGTATTTCCAGAGTTATGCCCCTTTTTGGACTTAGTCTATGGAACCTTGTGAACAAAATATCTCAAGAACCCCTGATGCTAGGATCATGATTTTTTGCAGGATAACATTGCCCAAGGTGTAGATGACCTGATTAACTTTTGAAGAAAATTCGTGAATTTTTGACCAAGTTATGCCCCTTTTTCGACTTAGTGCATTGTAAGCCTATGGAACCTTGTGAACAAAATATCTCAAGAATCCCTGATGCTAGGATCATGATTTTTTGCAGGATGTCACTGCTTAAGGTGTAGATGACCTGATTTACTTTTGAAAAATATTGGTGAATTTTTGACCGAGTTATGCCCCTTTTTCGACTTAGTGCATTATAAGCCCATAGAACCTTGTGAACAAAATATCTCAAGAACCCCTGATGCTAGGATCATGTTTTTTTTTGCAGGAAGATATTGCCTAACATGTTGATGACCTGATTAACTTTTGAAAATCATTGGTGAATTTTTGACCGAGTTATGCCCCTTTTCGACTTAGTGCATTGTAAGCCTGTTGAACCTTGTCAACAAAATATCTCAAGAACCCCTGATGCAAGGATCCTGTTTTTATGCAGGAAGACATTGCCTAAGGTGTAGATGACCTGATAAACTTTTGAAATACATTGGTGAATTTTTTACTGAGTTACGTCCCTTATTTGTCTTAGTGCATTTTAAGCCTATGGTACAAAGGTACCGTTACAGTCAAGAACCATAAGATATAGGAACATACAGTTACAGGCTAAGATGTAGATGAATGGATTAAAACCCCTTTCTGACCTAAACATTATGGGATGAACCTTCCTTAGAGGCAAGGATACAGTTGGGGGCATAGTGTTTCATAAACACATTTTCTAGTTTTGCTTAGATCCTTATCATACTTGCAGGTAATGATGACATACATAAGAGCTTGGATGAGTTCAAAATTTGGCCGGATTCGAGCACAGACTACGGAGCTAGCTGCCCTTGAGCGTTTGAAAAAAATCCCATAGTGTTATAATGGAGAAAACAGCGTCATCACATATATTTAGAAAAACTTTGTCATCGCTCTATTGCCTACATTTCTCAAAGGATTTTAAAATAACTTCACACAAATGTAGGGCATGACAATATCTCGAGCAAGTTCGACATTCAGGATGCTGCGCCCAAGGTCAAGGTCACTGTGGCTATTTTTAGAAAAACTTTGTCAGCACTCTAGCACCTACATTTCTCAGCAGATTTTAAAATAACTTCACACAAATGTAGGGCATGACAATATCTCGAGCAAGTTTGACTTTCAGGATGCTGCACCCAAGGTCAAGGTCACTGTGGCTATTTTTAGAAAAACATAGTCAGCGCTCTAGCACCTACATTTCTCAGCAGATTTTAAAATAACTTCACACAAATGTAGGGCATGACAATATCTCGAGCAAGTTTGACTTTCAGGATGCTGCGCCCAAGGTCAAGGTCACTGTGGCTATTTTTAGAAAAACTTTGTCAGCGCTCTAGCACCTACATTTCTCAGCAAATTTTAAAATAACTTCACACAAATGTAGGGCATGACAATATCTCGAGCAAGTTTGACTTTCAGGGTGCTGCACCCAAGGTCAAGGTCACTGTGGCTATTTTAAGAAAAACTTGGGCCTCACTCTAGGGCCTACATTTCTCAACGGATTTTAAATCAAATTCACACAAATGTAGGGCATGACAATATCTCAAACAAATTTGACTTCCAGGGTGCTGCGCCCAAGGTCAAGGTCACTGTGGCTATTTTTAGAAAAACTTTGTCAGCGCTCTAGCACCTACATTTCTCAATGGATTTTAAAATAAATTCACACAAATGTAGGGCATGACAATATCTTGAGCAAGGTTGACTTTCAGGGTGCTGTGCCCAAGGTCAAGGTCACTGTGGCTATTTTTAGAAAAACTTTGTCATCGCCCTAGCACCTTCATTCCTCCATGGATTTTGAAATAGCTTGACACAAATGTAGGGTATGACAATATCTCAAGCAAGTTTGACTTCCAGGATGCTGTGCCCAAGGTCAAGGTCACTGTGGCTATTTTTAGAAAAACTTTGTCATCACTCTAGCACCTACATTTCTCAACGGATTTTAAAAATAAATTCACAGAAATGTAGGGCATGACAATATCTCGAGCAAGTTTGACTTTCAGGGTGCTGCAATCAAGGTTTTTGATTAGATCCTTATCATACTTGCAGGTAATGATGACATACATAAGAACTTGGATGAGTTCGAAATTTGGCCGGATTCGAGCACAGACTACGAAGTTAGCTGCCCTTGAGCGTTTGAAAAAAATCCCATAGTCTTATAATGGAGAAAACAACGTCATCACATTTTCTTTTTCCATCGGATCCTCTTCATACTTGCAGGTAATGAGGATATGCATAAAAGCTTGGATTAGTTAGCATTTCGGCTAGATCCCACCACTGACTATGGAGTACCTGCCCTGAGCATCCAAAAAATCAATGTCGCCACTTTTTCTTGATTTCTACTGATCCGATCCTTTTCAAACTTGCAGGTAATGAGGAAATGCATAATATTTTAAACAAGTTCAAATTTTGGCCAGATCAGCCCAACCACTACGAAGTTAGCTGCCCTTGACAGCTCTGTCTATTGTGCTCTTGATCGGATACTTTTTAAACTTGCATATATTGAATGAGGGCATACATAATGTTTTGGATGAGTTTAATTTTCAGCCTGATTGGACCACTGACTGTGGAGTTAGCTGCCCTTGAGCATCTTAAATATCCCTATAGGTTTACAATGTCTCTCAGGTGAGCAATTGTTGCCCTTTGGGCTACTTGTTTCTTTATTGTGCAGGCTTGATGGTTTCAAAACCAAGAAAAGTTGTTTAGTGATAAATTTTGCATTTTCATTGGTTTACCTCAATGATCCTTTGCTGGGGTTTAAGTTTAAGCTAAAAAATCACATTAAAATGCATCATGAATATTTATACATTTTCCATCATTTTCCTCTTGCAGACATCCTGGACAACCTGGTATGTTCATACCACCAGAGATGGCAGCTTACCGACCTAGGGTGCCAGGCCAGCTCAGTCCCAGAACTCCAGGGGCCCAGCCAGGCATGATGGGAATGCAGCCAGGGCCCATCAGAATGCCAGGAGGACCTCCATTATCCCAGCCTCCTAAACCTCCAACACCAGGTATGTAACAGTTTCAAGAACCTTGCTATTATTTGTGTAATAGAGGCCTTAATGAAAATTACTGATTGGCACTTACTTGATCATGAATCCGGGAAAACCTCAATAATTCTAAAACACTACTATTGGGAAATAAAGAACATTAAAAAATTAAGCGGTTTGCAGTTTTAAGAAAATTGATCAGAATCATCTACAAATGAGCCGCGACACTAGAAAACCAATAAAGTGGTTGTGCGCCCAGCGCAGACTCAGATCAGCCTGGGCATCCGCCCAGTCTGATCAGAGCCTTCGCTGTCAGTATGGAGGTAGCTTAGACCCTAAACTACCCTTTAAGCACTTAGCGAAGAGTCTGATCAAACTTGTCAGATGCCCAGACTGATATAAGTCGGCGCTGGGCGCACAACCACTTTGTTGGTTTTCTCGTGTCGCAGCTCAAATACTTATTTCATCTGAACCTCTACCTAAATGTTTATGACACTGCAGATGGGACATTTTTGCTACCCAGCTGCTTATGAAAATATTAATTACCCAGAAATTAGAATGATACATACATGAAATTTTTAATAAGAATTAATACAACTGGCTGTTAGATAAGCCTGCACATATGAAAGCCTTCTCTGCTTAGTAATAAATTTCCCTGGATCCATAGACTGTTGCTGCACACAGGGCAGACTCTTACTTACTTGCAGATTTTACTTACTTGCAGACCGAGTTGAGTTCTCTGTTCACATATGCTACATGTAAAGATCACTTGTCTCTGGATGGTTTGTATACATGTAAGGTATAAATTTTTCTAGGTGAGACAGGTCCTGAGGCAGAACAACAACATATTCAGTATGACACCTGGCTGATGAGGCAGGGAGAGTTTCTGGAGGGTCAGGTGAAATATCTCGAACAACAAATACAGAAACAGAAACGAGCCAAGAAAGCAATCAATGCCAGGAACAGACAGGTATGTGATATCTCAGATATTCTTGTTCAGAAGAACACTGGAGTTAATTGAGATAGCCTTGTTTTCAGAATCAGAATTGTTTACTGGTGATACGTCCAAGGACAATCATTCACCAGGACTTGTGAATCAGGGAAGCTAGTCCCTAGCTCTTATAAGAGAAGTAAACTTAGTAACTGAATCCTCTGCACACTCAGCAGGAGAAAAGTACAATTCCAACAACTTGCTCTGCTTCTTTTAAAAGTACAATACCAACAACTTGCTCTACTTGTTTTTAAATACGCTGGAGTTATTGTTGTAATCCAGTTAATGCATGATAATAAAGCAGTTAAGGTAGATGGGTACACCTGTATGCTTTTACACCATTTTTACACAGGGAAACAACTTTTGTGACTTCCTGTTTGCCTCCTTTGATCACAGAAAAACATTTCCTGCCTGAAATGGCTTAGTTGCTGTGCTCATTCTCCTCAACATGAAGAATGGTCACGGAAATGTGTTGAAACCTTTAAATGAAGGTTTCAACATATTTTCATGACCATTAATAGTTACAGTGAAAGTAACATATGACTGTACAGTGCATGCATTTCTAGTTTCAGTGGAAAGTAAACGCTTGAATAATGGTAAACTATTCCAAATTCAAAGCCGCAAGGTTCCAATATGGAAAAAGGGTAATAGGGTAAAGTCAGGTAAATTCGGACAGCAGGTAAGTTCAGACAGTGACATTGTTTTCTTTATATATCAGATGTTTGGAATTAAAACAAAATGAACTGGGCAAACAGTGAAAATCCTGATGAGACAGCTCATAATGAGCTGTCTCATCTGGATTTTCACTGTTTGCAGTGATATGTCCGAATCTACCCATTGTTCAACTTGACCCTATTGTTTTTGTTGGACTCTTTACAGCTGAAGAAGAATGGACAAGAGATACCAACTCAGGATGCTATGGCTCTGGACGGAGCCACACAAGAACAGGCCAGGCTCCAGAAACTGCTGGAGTCAGCCCGCAAACAGAACAGACAACATCAGATGTTGGCACAGGAGTATCGCAGTAAACAACAGGTAGGTTGGCTTGTGAGCAGAATTCTTTATTGTCAGGCATCTAATACATGTACTACATGATGTCACACAACTCTAGATAAGAGGGAGGATCTGATGATAATTTAGGGATAATTTTCCTTATTTCTCATTGGAACAATATGTTCTGACCCCTTGTCGGAACCGTCTCATTGGAACCATATGTTCTAACCCATCATCGGAACTGTCTCGATGAAACGTATGTTTTTAAGCAGAATTGACAAAATTATCCCATATTCTCACCAAATACTCCCTCTTATCTAGAACTCTGTCGGTGTGCAAAAAAAAAAAAAAATTCAATGTGGCTCATTGTCAGAAAGGCCTTGGCAAGGTGGTCTTGATTGCTATTTTCATTTCTGCATCATTTCTCAATAGGGTCACCACTTAAAGGAAAGAATTTGCTGTTTTAGCAGCAAATTCTTTCCACTAAGTGGTGACCCCATTTTGAAATGGTTTCATCATGCAGGGACTCAAACAGGGAATCATAAAGTTTGTCTCCGTTTTGAATAAATGGTAGGAAAATATGGTGGTGTACCAATATGCCTCAATAGTTGCCACAGCATGATTATGCTCTTGATATTTGGCAAGAATCTGAGATTTGTTGTGAAAGTGTGTCATATATGAGCCACAATATGACAAAACCAACAAAGTGGCATGTGTGCCCAGTGAGGACTCAAATCAGCCTGGGCATCCACCCACTCTGATCAGAGTCTTTTCTTTGCACTTAAAGGGTAGCTTAGAGTCTGAGCTAGTTTCATGCTGACTGCAGAGTCTGAGCTAGTTTCATGCTGACTGCAAAGACTCTGATCAGGCTAAGCTGATCTGAGTCTTTGCATGGGGCACGGAGGGATATAGTTTTCTCCATGTCAGTCCATCTGTCTGTTCTTCCTTCCATCCATCTGTCCGCCCTTCTGTCCATCTGTTCGTCCATCCAGAGCCAAAGTAACCACTGGATGGAATTTCAGGAAACTTAAAATAAGTTTATATTACTATAACTCGCTGATACACGTGAAGTTTCGTCAGACTGGCATGAGTTATTGCCCTTTAATTGTCTTAAAATTAATAAAATGAGCCATAACTAAGTAACCAATTACCAAACTTAAATTGAATATGTATCACCATAATGCGGCTATACACATAAAGTTTCGTGAAAATGGCATCAGTATCACATGAGTTATTGCCCTTGAATCAGTTTAAGATTTTTAAATTTAGTCATAGCTCAGTAATCAATGAATAGAATTCTGTGAAACTTATACTAAATATGTATCACTAATTCACATTGTTGCATCTTACGTTTTGTCGGAATTGCTTCAATGAGCCATGAGTTATTGCCCTTGAATGGGTTTAGAATTAACAAATTGAGTCATAACTAAGTAACTAATGAATAGAATTTCATGACACTTAAAATGATTATGTATTGTCATGTCCCAGCAGTGCACCTTAAGTTTTGTCATAATCGCTTCAATAGTGCATGATTTAATGCCCTTGAATTGATTTAAAATTCACAGATTAGCCATAACTAAGGTACTGGACTGAACAAAGTTTCTTGAAACTGAATTAAAAATGTATCATCATTGTGCAGTGGTGCTAAAGCAAGTCTTAAAGAAGAACAGCTTCAGCTTATGCCAAACTTATTCCAGAGTTATTGCCCTTGATTTTATTTGCAATCCACAAGTTCAGCTGCAATCCACAAGTTCAGTTGTAATTAAGTAACCAGTGAACAAAATTTTATGAAACTTAATATTAATTACAAACGAACCAGGCCACTTCGGCAGGGAATTAAATTCACTGAATTTACTTGCTGATTTTGTCATGTCGCAGCTGATATATGCAGTTATTAAGTTACTATATATAACCTTTTCAGGAGCATTTTAGCCTTCAGATGGCTGCTCAAGGTCAGCCCCAACCAGTAGCAGGGCCCCAGACAACAGGAGCTCCAATGCCTCCTGCCAGCACCCCAGCATCCACCCCCATGCAACCTCCCCCTCCCCGTATGCCAGGGGCTCAGGGATCTGCCCGGCTCACTGCCAGTGCCAGACAGGAATATGATGTCTACATGCAGAACAGGTTACGCATGATGGGGCCACAAGGTATGCCTGCAGGGCCAAGGTTACCAGGACCTCCCCCAGGAGTCATTCCCCAGGGACAGCCAAGGATGGCTATAGGGGTAAGACATTGTCTGTAATTATTAGTGCTTTTAAGCGAAATTCATGTAAATGCCAATCCAGATACAAAAATATTATCAGAATGATGAACTTTCCACAGCATGTAGGGTTAGAAAGAACAGTGATTTTGGCAACAACTAATGACTTTGATTTGAATTCAAGTTATTTTTTTCTGTTAGAAATATGCTTTTGAAGGCAACACCTGTAAGTTTTTAGCTTATTTTGGATGACATCACCATTGACGTCAAAAGAAAACTGCATTTGTAAAAATTTTATTGAAGTTCGTATAGTTATGTACTTTGCTTGTGAGCAGGTTTAGGGCAAGCTAAAAGCTAGTAAAAATTACAGAAGTCTGTTAGGTTTTTAAGCATTCAAACATCGTTTTGAATATTTGACTGCAGGCCTCACACTAAAATTCCCTGCATGCTTGCAACTGCACTAAAGGCAGTGGAATGGAAAATAAATTTTGGGGAAAGACTGCTGACTCTTGGCTGTACTCGTTATGTCACATGATTAGAACAAAATACTGTATAAGCGATAATTTTCCCGAGGTTCCATTTTTTGTGGTATTTCGCGGTCACTTAGAAACCACAAATATTAAAATCGTGAAGAATTTCCAGTTTCTTACAAAGTGTTTTCTGTAGAAACAGTGTTCATATATTTTGTTTCTGTTTGCTTTGGTAGTTGCTGGTATTTTTCACTTGAGCCAGTTCTTTCATTAACCAGCGGCGGCCCTGCAGCAGGTTAATGAACGAACTGACTCAAGTGAAAAAGAAATACTTTTGTTTTTCGTGCATGTTGCTAACCACGAAAATTAAAAATCGCGAAAATTTTCGTTTATGTTTTTGTCCCTTAACCGCAAAAATTTGAACCCGCGAAAATTACCGTGTATACGGAATATAGCATGAAGTTACATCACTCTATAGCTGGATGGTTATTTTAGAGAGAATTGGTTTTTCACATTTCAGGACAACAACCCATTCAGTGAAGAATTCCAGGAGAGAGAACAGCTGGAAAAGATGAGGGAAAATCATGGCAAACAAATACCCCCAGCTGTACCTCCTGAGAAACAAGGTACATTGCTATGTTCACAGTGTCAAAAACATTTTGCATGAAAACATATACTATGGATTGGGGTTAATGTACTGTCTCTAAAATGTTTGAGCAAACAGTACAGACCTTTATTTAACACTGTTTAATAATAAGACAGATAAAAATAAATAGTGCTTTTACAATGCAAATCTCCACTTGTATAATGCCCTGATTGTCCGTCTTGCGAATATACAATCTACAATCATATTTTTAGCTCGCCTGTGTGGCTATTGCAGTCACTATGGCATCAGCATTTACACCAGCTTCAGCCATAGTGTTTGACTTTGTGTTTAAGTTTTGGTTGAAGAGATTTTGTTCTTTTGTTGTGAGCAAGGCCCTGTCAGGCAAGTTATTCTGTATGCAGACAGGTCTTGTTAATTCTTATGTTGTAGATGGATGGGGAGAGTAAAATGGGAGAAGGTTTAGTGAGCCAAGATACCACTGTATTAAAGGGGAAATAGCATCATCGAGAAAGGAATACTGGTTAGGCTTAGGAGTAGTTTTCTGTCAACTCTTACAATACACACATCAACACTTAAAGCGCTAAAATTGAAAAGTTAAATTTTCAAAAAACGTGTAGATTCATGTACCGCTCATATGCCACCTCATCTGGATATACACTATTTGTCGTCTAATAGCTAGAATGAAACATTTTTGTCGCACCTGCTTTAGCAAGGTGCGATATAAGAGTTCACTTTTCCGTCCGTCCGTCAGTCCGTCCGTCAGTCCGTCCATCCGTCCACAATTACGTCGACCCTAGAGTTCGGGTCCATTATTCTCAATCTATGATACCTACATTCATCAAACCTGGTATAAAGTTTCTACTTAGAATGGCCTCGAGGAACCTTGAACTTATTTTGACCTTTGACCTATTTTTCATGCTCTAATGACTTTGTAAAATTCTGTACCGTCCGTCCATCCACAATTACGTCAACCCTAGCGTTCCGGTCCATTATTCTCAATCTATGATACCTACGTTCATCAAACCGGGTATAAAGTTTCTTCTTAGAATGGTCTCAAGGAACCATGCACTTATTTTGACCTTTGACCTATTTTTCATGCTCTGATGACTTCATAAAATTCTATGCCAAAAATTACGTCAACCCTAGTGTTTAAGTCCATTTCTCTCCATCTATGATACCTGCAATCTTCAAACCTGGTATAAAGTTTTTTCTTAGGATGGTCTAGAGGAGTGTTTCCTTTATTTTGACCTTTGACCTATATTTTATGCTCTGCTGACTTAGTAAAATTTTATGTCAAAAATTATGTCAACCCTAGCATACTGGTCCATTTCTCTCAATCTATGATACCTACGTTCATCAAACTTGGTATAAAGTTTCTATTTAGGTTGATCTAGAGGATTGTTGCACTTATTTTGACCCATATTTCATGCTCTGCTGACTTTGTAAAGTTTTACATACAAAATTAAATTGACCCTATCATTGAAGTCCATTTCTCTCTGACAATCTATGAGAGCTAGAATCATCAAAACTAGTCTAAAGTTTCATCTTAGAATGAACTCAAGGATTAATGCACTTGTTTCGGCCCTTGATATATATTTCACGTGCTACTGATTTTGTAAAATTTCGCATCCAAAATTGTGTTGACGTTAGGGTTTGAGTCCATCTCTCTTTAAATACAATGGGTGTAATCATCAAACCTGGCTTGAAGATTGTCCTGGGATGCTGCTATTATTTGTACCCTTGACCAATATATCATGCTCTATTGACCTTATAAATTTTATGCCATGATCATATGGACAAGAGCATTCAAGTCCGTTTCTCACTAACTATACCACCTACAATCATCAGACATGGCATAAAATGTTTTCTTAAGCTGGTGTCCTCGATTGTTTGACTGCTTTATACCTTTAATCTATATTTTTAACTCTGTTGACTGTAGAGCTTTATGTATAGAACTGCATCTAGTTTGTAAGTCCAATTTGCTCAAATTTCTACATAAATTCATCAGACCTAGTGTACACTTTCCTCTAACCATGGTATGTACTACTGAGAAAGCATAAGGCAGGTGCGACATAGCATTCCGCGGAATTCTTGTCTAAATTTGTCTGCTTTTTGAAGGGTTGAAAAAGTCAGTTCATTGTTTGGACAAGCTCGCTCCTTTTTGGCATAACTCAGTGGTGCTATGGTTAGTAACATTTTATTTGAATTTTTAAACAGATGACCAGCAAGAGACTCCTGTACCCAGACCCCCAATGCCACCCTTCACTGATCCAAGATTCCCAGGACAACCAGGGCCCACAACTCAGCCCCAGAGGTTCCCAGGTCCTCCTGGCCCACATGAACAGCAACAGTGGATTCCTGCAAGGTTCCCCTATGACCCAGCTACAGGGCAGAGATTACCAGGGCCTGCAGACCCCAGATTCCAAGGCCCCTACCCTCCAGGCCCACCAGGTCCTCCTGGGCAGATGCCTCCTCAAGTCTCAGGACCTAACTATCCATCAGGTAAGAATGTAACTGTATAATCTTATTGTAAAAACATTAAAAAAGCATTTTTGAGCCTGAAAAAATAGCCCTTGACAAAATTCTTGTCATAATTTGGCTTGTGGAAAAGTATATGTTTTGACTTCAGTATTATTAGGAATATTAAGAATGAAGTGCGTCAGAGATACATTATGTTATAAAAGAGTGCATTTGATGATACATGTAATGCTTAGATACTTTCTTTTGGTTTTACATAAAAATGTACATTGGGATGATCATTAAAACAGCCTCAGTGACCACTGTGTCTACAGGCCGGGTAGCGCAATTGGTAGGGCACCTGACTCGTAAGTCAGAGGTCCTGGGTTCGAATCCCGGTCTGGCCACATACTTTCGTTTCTCCTTCCGCTGATTCAAGAAGGGCAGTTGTCAGTTACCGGCGAAAGTATGTGCACTTAGTACTGGTTAACCGCTTAGGAGGTCTAAGCCTGCCCAGGAATAGTGTGGTTAGGTTAACTGACCGTCCCGACATGACCTTAGTTGTTTACCGTAGACGTTAAGCATCAAATCAACCAACCAAAGCCTCAGTGAGATTTATTGAGATTTAAGAAAAATTTTCTCACACTTATCAAGTACACAAGGGACTCGAGTGTCTTGAATTAGGTAAAGTGTTTACATTACATTTCTTTTTCAGTGAATAGTTGATTTGCTAGATACATACATGTACAAGCTTAACATCATATTGACTGTTTTGAGTATATCTCACAAACATTTTCCGACAATGTTTATATTAATATTTTATCAAATAAGGTTCCTTTGAAAATATTGTATATATAGAGTCTGTATATGGCATAAATGATATGTGTTTGTGTTTCCATGTTTTGCTTGTGTTTTGATTGGCTAGGGGTATACTAACTGACATCTTGGGGCATGTGCATATGAGATTGAAAGACTAATTGTAACATCACAGTTCTTTGATCTCCAACTTAACTTACTTAACTGGCATCTTGATCCTTTCGTAACAAATAATGATGCATGTTTTTAACCAGAAATGACTTGATGGTATGCTGGCCGTGAGCTATTGATATTTCCCAAAAAATAAATGTTAACGAAGAAAAGTAAAAAATAAGCAAATAAAAAACATGAGTTTGGACTAGTCCCATTTTCCCGTTTTATTTCTTATAGTAAAGGTAATGTTCAGCAGTAGAAACACAACTACATGTGTAAAGGTGCTATTTCGTGATAATTCTGGAAATCACAACAAAAGTATAATTGTGTACCTCACAGACCTGCCTTGGTGAATTCTGGAAATTACAACAAAAGTTTAACTGTGTACCTCACTGGCCTGCCTTGGTGAGATGGTGCATATGAAAAGCCACAGTATCTGTTTTAATGGAGGTACATGTATGCATGTTGTAGTCCGTTATTAGAAAAAGCTCACAAAGATTAAGTTTTGTTTGAAGTGGAAAAAAATTATGCCAGAATTATCATGAGACACTTTCTAAATTTAGACCCCTTCAGCAAAGCAAGTTATATTATAATGGGGTTAATCAAAGCATTTTTGGCAGCCTGTAGCAGAATTAACAGCCTTTCATGGGTGACAGATATAACACTAGTTCTGATTGGCGGTTGGTTTTGCAAAAGTAGATTTGATTGGCTGAGTTTTGGTTAAGGTAGCTTGCTCATGTAACCCTGGCTGTTGCAGAGATGAGTCATCCTCCCGCTGTCAATCAGCCCATGGACGGTGCAGCGGCAACAGAAACTAAAGAGAAAACAAAAAAGAGGAAGAAGAAAAAGAAAGCTGAGAGTAATAACGCTGTGTTATAACTCGTAGTGTGCTGCGTACTTTCAGTGGTTGAACATCCCTTACTTGAAACAGCAAGTGCCTTTCATACTGGGAAACATTTGATGAGCTGTGGCATATTCTTCTCATCATCAGCCTGTACAGTTGCACAATTTTAGTCTTTGTACAACTTAGCTTTGCCTTAGAGTCGTGGACAGAAAAGACGCAGAGTCAGAATGAACACATGTTTAGGCCAGCTGAGGTATTTTCTATTGGTATGCAGCATACGGTATGATTTTCTTGCCAGTGCAAACTTGTTACGTGAGTGAAGAATAAATTCAGAGACAGTTACTTCTCAGTCTGAAAATAGATTCAGAGGGGTGTTCTATAAAGATATTTATACTTTAAGCAAAAAAATGAGAAGCTCTTTATTTGCTTGTGGTAAATTTCGAGGGCTGACAAAGTTAACTTAGGAAGTGGGATGTTCAATCACTGGAGTAAATGAATATTGTGTGCTTCATTTTCTTTAATCTCTCACAGATTTAGTTTTAATTTTTCAGCTCTGCAAAGCATGTATCCTAGGTTTCAGTCATTCCAGCTTGCACTTACCGTAATGACCCTAAATATTCAGACAGACAGGTCTAAGCAAACATTTTAGACCCAGATCAAATTGCGCCTCGGAGCAGTTTGATCAGGGTCTACAACGTTTGCCATTTGATATTCACTAAGCATCAATTGGATGCATAAACTTATGTAAAATCCACTTTCTAAGAATTTTGGAACAATAACTCCAACTTCCGTGTGTCCAAAATTTTAGGGGTTTTACGGTACTTTTTATATCAGAAAAAGGAATAGCTCACAATAATTATTGTAGCAGCTGTGCTGTGTTTACCCAAAATTTTGTACAGGTCTGCTTGAGCACATATTGTGGACCCAGATTATGTTAGCAGTATCATCAGGGTCCACACTGTATACCAAAATATATGTGACAGTGCCTGGCATCTTGAGCCTTGTGGAGGTGCGAAGTTGACGTCACGAAACTTGAAATGAAACTGATGTTATAAACTTTGCATGTTAAGTTACAAATGTAATTGGTTTTCAGCACACTGACTAATTAATTTCAAAGGGTCACCTGAAAAGTGAAAAGAGTGATTCAACATTTCTAATGGCTTCTTTAATTTCTTTTAAGAATGTTTGCATTATAGATTTTGAAAAGCGATGTCACGAACCAGAGTTATAAAGGTTTATCCAGCTAGTATGTAAATTGTATCGAATCATTGAAACAAAAACAAAAATCGGGTTGGTGTGAATTTAGTTTGCTTTTGCAGTAAACCTTAGAGCCATTGCTTTGTGCTATTTGAGATCAATTCTGGAAGCACTAATGAATATGAAAATGTTAAAAACAAAATTTCAGATTGCTCCATTAGGCTCAAACTGTCAGGCACTGTCAGATATGACAACTGGATTAGTGTGAATTTTAACATGGAAGAGTCTATTTTGGATTTATGGTAAAATCTGTAAGCCCAGAGCTCAAATTATTCCAAAATTGTGAATGTCTCCCTGCAAAATACAGACAATGGGAGTTACTGGACATTACTATGTAAAGGCTACCTTTATGAGGTCCAATAGCTTCCATTTTGGGGAGTCGTTAGGAAAAGTAAAACAATGATGTCCCAAAAACATTGTCTTGTTTTGACCTCTTCATTGATTACGTACAATTTTGATGTCTTCTCCTAGCAAATGTTCTGTACCTTATACACATATTGTGCATAAGTTAGCCAGATACAGATGGACATGTTCATACTTATATATTCAATTTCGTAGTGCATTCTGTTTCCTGTAACTGTTACTTAAGTGTTTCATGTGAGGTAGTTGATGGGTAGTGATAGAACTTTGAAGTTGTGCAAGTTGAATGTCTGAATATTTTGTTGTCTTTGGTCTGGGTAACAGGAAAAGTTGTCTTTGGATACAGTGCCTCAGTCATTATTATTAGCCATTCATTTATTGGGTTTTCCATCTTTGGTCTCCGGAAAGTCGAGCGGGTTGAAATTTTGGGCAAATGGTGAAAGCTTGATCAAACTGCTAGATCTACATTGTTTATTCGGCATCCAGGGCCCAGTTGTTCAAAACTAACAACTTCGTTAGTTAGCGTTTCATTAAAATTTCAAACATTAATGTCTCTAATGCAGCAAAAAGTTTTGTTAAAAAAATGTGAGAAGCTTTTGCACTGCAAAAGCTTCTCACATTTTTTCAACAAGAAATGTATGTGTATTTGGTTATAAACTCATAAAACACTTACAGAGTTGACTTCTTAACGAGCTCGTTAGGCTAACAATGCTTTGAACAACTGAGCCCAGTTTGACAGTTAAGGATAAATATTATACAGTTGTATGAAGACAATTTTGCTGTGATCCATGACCCACTGTGTACCCCCTTCTTATATTGATAGTTTCAGATTTACTAACTATGGAAAACGTCTATATATTTTACCTGATTTTACTGGAAAATGTAGCTGAAAAAATTAGATATTGGACTAAAAGTGCAGTTGGGCATAGACATTGGACCGAAAATGCAGTTGGGCATAGACATTGGACCGAAAGTGCAGTTGGGCAGAAAGGGTCGGTTTAAACTTATACAACTCCTGGGCCCAGATGTTCAAAAATTTAATGGTATCATTAGTTAAGGAGACATTAAAATTTCACACAAAAACAGCCATATCTGATGAAAAAATGTTAGAAGGTTATTGCTCTGCAAAAGCTACTCACATTTTTTCAGCAAAAATACTTGCACTTTTATTATATATGTACTGGAAGTTATTAGTTAAGGATTAATGATGTTTTGAACAATTGTTAACTCTTTCAGCACCAAAAAGCAGAAGCCAAAATTTACGTCTGCAAAAATTCAAAAATGCCTTGTCCAAGACATTTCATATTGAGAATTAAAGGACAAGAGGGCAAACAGTGTAGAGCTAGATGAGGCGGCTCATTATGAGCCGCCCCATCAGGATCTACGCTGTTTGCAAATTCTGCTAATTTCGTCACTGGTGCTTAATATAAAGAGTTAAAGTTGATGTTTTGAACAACCAGGCCCTGATGGAAGCTCCTGATAAGATGATGTGTGGATGATAATCTTTTAATTTTTTTTTAACCATCTGAAAAAACATACATTATGGCCCAAGAATGGCTTCACCAACTTATGGTAGCAGAGTCAATGTGGGGGACAAACACAATATATTTAAAAAAGGTGAAGGTTTCCCATTGCCTAATAGCCGTAGGGCAGTAGGGGTTAGAGACCCACTGTATCTTGGGCACAGCTGATGAAAGGTGGAGCCCATCTCTCTCCTTTTGCTGCCTTATCCTTCCCTGATTGTAAAAAGGTACCCATTTACTGCTGGGTTGACAGAGAGAGTTTTCCATTTGTCGGATGGCGACAGTGAGCCGTGAACTCACGACCTAACTGTGACTTTCTGCACAATGACCGAGCCACTCTAACCACTCGACTACGGCGCCTCTCTATGTATATACATGTATCACTGAGGGAAAAATCATATCATCAAAACCACTAGAGTTATCTAGAGTTCTGTGGAAATTTATTAAGTCTTTGTTCAGTGTCTGCACCTTTTTAATACTTTTTTTTTTATTACCATAATGACCATAAATATTTGGACAGACAGGTCTGAGCAAACATTGTAGACCCTGATCAAACTGCTCCAAAGGAGCAGTTTGATCAAGGTCTACAATGTTTGCCATTCACTGAGCATCATTTGGATGCATTAACTTGTGTAAAATCCACTTTTTAAGAATTATTTGACAATAATTGTCCAACTTTTGGGTGTCCAAAATTTTAGGGTCTTTACAGTAGTAGATATTGGAAGCAATAAATGAGCATATTTGTGTGGATTTAGATTTCATTGTTGTACACACTTTTTGTTGAAGTTTACTTTTATTTATAATTTCCCTGCACTTAGATATTAACACATCTGTTTCATAATACAGCAGTCACTAACACTAAACAGCTAAATATTATATATAGAGTACAGAGCTCTCAATAAGAGTGGTTTGACTGATAATCTGGAGAAAAACTTCATATTTACTTGCATATTTAACACAATGTCTGATTTGATAACATCAAAAATTTGTGACAGTATATCCAGTTATACACTGTCTGAAATCTGAAGCCATTACATCATGTGGTGTCTTGTTGGCTGACGTTGGTTTTCCATTGCTGAAAGTGCTTGCTTTGGATGCAAAGTAGTACACTTTGAAACAGGAATATGTGAAAAGTGAGAATCGGGATAACTATATTGAAAATTGTCATTTAAGGAGGTAAATAATTGGTATTATGTTAGTGGCATGTGTGTTTTGTGGCTCTGCTGACATGTCAGTGTAAATCAACTTTACAACTGTCAAAAGGACCATTAGCTTCCCTAAAATTAATAACAGGTGTAGGTTCAGTTACCGTATACGCTGTAATTTTCGCGGGTTCAAATTTTCGCAGTAAAGGGTCAAAACATAAACATTGATTTTCGCGATTTTTAATTTTCGCAGTTAGCAGCATGCGTGAAAAGCAAAACTACTTTTTCACTTGGCCAGTTCGTTCATTAACCTGCGGCAGGGCTGCTGCATGTTAATGAAAGAATGGCTCAAGTGAAAAGAACCAGCAATTACCGAAGCAAACAGAAACAAAATATATGAACACTGTATCTACAGAAGATACTTTGTAAGAAATGGGAAATTATTTCGTGAGAGTAATATTTGCGGTTTCTAAGTGACCGCGAAATACCGCAAAAAATGGAACACGGCAAAAATTATCTTATATACGGTATCCCCTAATTTTAGGCTTCTTATTATCAAAAGGCACTCTTATCAGGAGCTCTGGAATAGGAATATTACTATTATTATGCTTTTGTAGTATCTGTTTCTTGTGTCTGTGTTGTTCTGTATAGTGTATTTGACTTAATAACATCACGTTGTGCTCAGAATTTTCTGTTGTAAAACTTAAAGCACCAAATAGTGCAGACAGCAAAAGTTTCATCGCAAATTTAAAAAAAAAAGTTTTGTCCAAACTATATCTTACCGGGAATTCAAACTTTGGAGGGCGAAAATTGTAGACACAGATGAGGTGGCTCATGATGGGCCACGTCATCTGGATCTACAGTGTTTGCAAAATCAACTACTTTTGTTTTTTTGCACTTTTAGGGTTAAGTAGCAACCATCAGACTTGACCCTTGGCCAGTTGCACAGTCATCTATCTGTTTGTCCTCAGTATATCTGTCAATATATTGTATCCAGTAGATATCATCCCTTGCTTCTACTGATTTGAGTAACTTTACTAAACCATTTGATGCTATTCAGAAGATCACAGTTGGGGTTGTTCAAGAGCTTTATTTTATTGCTTTCTATTGCACTTTTGAAAAATTTGGTTACCGCTGTAAATGTCTTTGTTAGCACTAAAAGTGCTGAAAACAAAAATAGTTCAATTTGCAAACAGCATAGTTTCAGATGAGGTGGCTCATTATGAGCAGTCTCATTTGGATCTACACTGTTTGCCTTCTAGTCTTTAATTTCTCAGTAGAAAGCTTATACAAAACATTTTTTTTATATTTGGTGATGTAAATTTTGTTGTCTGCTTTTTTATGGCATTAAGGGTTGGTGTCATATTCATATATCTTTACTGATTTGGGATGATATGAGCCACGACACGACAAAACCAACAGTGTGGTTGTGCACCCAGCGCAGACTCAGATCAGCCTGGGCATCCGCCCAGTCTGATCAGAGTCTTCTCTGTCCGCATGGAGGTAGCTCAGACCCTTAGCTATCCTTTAAGCGCTTACCTAAGAGTCTGAACAGCATGGGTGGATGTCCAGGCTGACCTGAGTCTGCCCTGGGTGCACAACTACTTTGTTGGTTTTCTCGTTGCGGCTCATATGTTCTTATCTGGGATGACTTTTCTCTCCTTCCATCACTCATACAGAGGTTCATTAACTTTTCCGGATCCTGGCACCCGAGGTTATAAAAAAATTTTCGTGCTCATTTCAGCTGAGCATGAAATTTTTTCTGATGATAAATATGAAATATATTTACATATTCATAAGCAGAGAAAATTTCATACTCATCTAAATTAAGCATGACATTAACTGTACTTATCAGTAATTTGCTATTTATTAGCAGGTAAAATTTCATGCTCAACTCAGCTGAGCATGAAAAAATTTTATAACCTCGGGGCCTGGCTGTAAGGCAAACTATGCAGGATTTTTTATTTGGTTTCTTGATAAATCTTGTACAAGCCTCTATGTCAAAAGTTAGCAACAGTATGTCCAGTGTTTACTGTCAGAAACCTGACTTCATTATGTAGCATGCTTCTTGTTGGCTGACTTCTGGTTTAACATTTCTGAAAGTGTTGCATTGAGTACAAAGTAGAACAGTTTGAAAGGAGAAAAGGAGAAAAGTGCAGTAGAATGGGGATAAGTGTATTGAAAATTGTCATTTAAGGAGGTAAATTGTTGGTCTTATGGTTGCATTTTGCATTTTACGGCTTTGTTTTTACGTAACTATAAAACCAAATTTGCAACCATAAAAAAACGATGATTTGCATGTGGAGTCACAACATGTTTTTACACAGAAATAAGAAAAAATGTCTCATAAAACTGTTTTTATCAAACTGTTGATTGCATACATGACCATTACTTGGTTTTAGTTTGGATTCCGGATGCTGGAAGATGTTAGTGTTATTCCATTAAACAATGAAGAGTAAGAGGGTAAAATTTCACGTACATCTATTTTCAGATTCCCAGACTCCTCCCACAAGCCAGCCCCCACCTGGTAAGCCGCCACCCATCCAGTTTAAACCTCATGATGAGACAGAGAGGCGGATCATGGAAATCCTTAATAGTACAGCTAGTCTACAGAGGGGCCAGTCCCCTGGATCAGCCCTGCCCCCTCCTGTTGCCACGACACCACAAACTTCTCAGGTGAGCAATAGTTGTGAAAGTCAAAACTGGAAAGGGTACATAGGATACAGTCATTTCATCTGTAAATCCCTTAATGTTTTTGACAGTTTTATTTTGGCAAATATTCATGACTGTATTGGCTGGTAAAACAAAAAGCCTCAAGAATATTCAGTCTAAGGGTAAATAATATAGTGGCAACCACCAGGTTGGCACATAACAGTGAAACAATGCCATGCTGACAATGATGCAATCATCATATGTATTTAGTTATAAGATGGGGGCTTTCTGCCCAAAAACAACCCCAAAAAGCTGAATCTGTCTTAGAGTTTTGATATTAATACATGTGTGTATTAATTTTCTCACTGCTTTTGTTTTAAGCCTTTCATGGGGCACATGTGAAAAAGCAAAGTTCTGTTTGCTTCTTGGAACTGCAGGTGTTGCCCAGCATTGCTTAACAAGTGGCTCATTATTAGACAAAGGAACAAAACCTTACCCCAAAAATCCAGCAGTCCTGTATAGTAGTCACATTGCTTTTCAACCTACATGAAAAGGTAAAGTTTCTGTGTTTAACAGGGTCAGAGTCCCGTTGCCAGCACAGCTGCTCATAGTCCTAGTCAGCCATCCATGGCAACATCTGAAAGTGGACAATCTGCTGAAACTGTTGCTAGTCAACCTACAGGTCAAGGTCAGATACAGAGTGAAGGTCATTCCACAAGCTCTCATCTGTCAGTGCAGCCAGCTAAGGTATTGGATAAGAACACATTTCTGTACAGTGCTCCAGATGAGAAGGGGTAACAGGAATGATTTAAGGATAATTTTCTCAGTTTTCTATAAAACGTGATCCCTCATTATACCCCCGACATACAAAGTATGTTGAGGGGTATATAGTTTTCGTCTTTCCATCCGTTCGTCCGTCTATGTGTCCGTCCGTCTGTTCGTCCGCTCTCATGAGGGTATTTGTGGGCTGAGCTGTGAGTACAAACCCCATTTGTGGGGTGAATTCGACTTTTGTGGTGCACCTCATTAGTCGAAGTTTTCTGACACCTTCTGTGTGATGATGAGGGGTAGATGGGTCATTTAAAATCATTTGTTTTCACATGTTTTGTCCAATCTGGACAAAATTTGTGGGTTCATGTGTACAGAGGGCACGTGTGAGCTGTGATCAACCCGCAAGTGCACTTTGTACGATTCTGTCCATAAAAGATAACCCCCAAGTCTGGGGTGCAACCTACAACAACACCCTCATGCGTACGTCCGTCCGTGCGTCCGTCCATTAACATTTGCGTTAAAGTTTTGCGTTAAGTTTTTATTCTTTGCTTATATTTCCAATATCCTTTGATGAAATCTTTTGGTATGTGACTAGGTATACTTCTAGGTTCATGCAGAATAGTTGACATTATCTGGATGCTGCTGCTGACCTAAGGTCAAGGTCACAGACTTAAACATTTGCGTTAAAGTTTTGTGTTAAGTTTATATTCTTCTTTTATATTTCCAATATCCTTTGATGGAACCTTTTGCTATTTGACTAGGGTTACTTTAAGGTTCATACAGAGTAGTTGACATCGTCTGGATGCTGCTGCTTGCCAAAGGACAAGGTCACAGATTTGTATATATGTGTTAAATTTGCGTTAAAGTTTTGCGTTAAGTTTATATTCTTTGCTTATATTTCCAACATCCTTTGGTGAAACCTTTTGATATATGACTAGGTTTACTTCTATGTTCATGCACAATGATTGACATCATTTTGATGCTGCTGCTGACCTAAGGTCAAGGTCACATACTTTAACATTTGCGTTAAAGTTTTGCGTTAAGTTTACATTCTTTGTTTATATTTCAAACAATCTTTGATGAAATCTTCTGATTTATGACTAGGTTTACTTCTATGTGTTCATGCAGATTAGTTGACATCATCTGGATGCTGCTGCTATCCAAGGTCATGGAAACAGACTTATAGGTTTACATTAAAATTTTGTGCTTTAGTTGGTTTTCTTTACTGATATTTGTAATATACTTTGATGGAAGAATTTGATAGGTGATAAAGTTTACTTCTAGGTTCATACCATGTATAAGATTGGTTTCATTAGGGTGTGGTTTCATTAGGCGGTGGCGCTGGTCGTGGGTATACGTGAGCCCCTGCTCACTTGCTCTAGTTAGAACCACCTGGTGAGACAGTTCAAATGAGGAGAAAAATTATCCCCAAATTGTTCTCAAAACCACCCTTTGTGAAGCTGTATTTATGCCAGTTTTATTTTGGACATATGAATAGAATTTCTGCCAATTTTTTTCACACATACAGTATAATATTAAGCTTGTAACATCTTAAGTTTATGAAGTGCTTTTAAATACCTTATATTTGAGATTAGTATACTGAATTTTCAGTATTTGGAGATTATATAAAGCTTTAAAATATTTGAGCCACGACACAACAAAACCAACAAAGTCTGCCCAGTCTGAACAGACACCTCGCTGTCAGCATGGTGGTAGCTTAGACACTTAACTATGCTACAAGTGCACAGTGAAGACTCTGACCAGAATGGGCTGATGCCCAGGCTTAGCTGAGTCTTTGCTGGGCGCACATGCCACTGTTGGTTTTGTCGTGTCATGGCTCATTTGGTAGATGCCGAGACTTTGTCTCAGTAAAGGTAAAACTGTCTTGTAAAGTTCCTATATTTGTCCAATATCCTGAAGCCATAATTCTGTAATTCAAACAAAGTTGATTTTATTTTACTATTCATTAATGTTCCAAAACATTCTTGACAGAATGACACATTTCAGAGAATGATAACACTGTTCTTTTAGGATTCAGAGATTCATGTTTGCTTGGTGATTTTTGCCCCATTAATATGTATGGATACATTAGCCAGAGCTCTAGGTAAGATGGATATTTGATGATAATTGAGGGATAATTTTCTTTATTTCTCATCAAAATTATATGTTGTGACCCTTCATCTGAACCGTCTCGTACGGTTCAGATGAGGGGTCACAACGTATGTTTTTATCCAGAATCCAGAATTAACAAAAATTATCCCTAATTATCACCAAATACTCCCTCTTATCTAGGGCTCTGATTAGCCTTTTTACTTTATTTTGCTTCCGGCTTAGTAGGGTCTGCTATTTAAAAGAAAGAATTTTCTCCTACGGGAGCCAATTCTTTTGTTTGAGAGAACAGAAGCAAAAATTCAGCTGGCAGTATGGCTTCCCCTGAATTGTATCCATTAACATCAGTCTTATGATATTTCTCTTCAGACACCACCTGTACAGGGTCGCTTGACACCAGGTCAGTCATCAGCCCGATCCCCAGCCAGCCTGTCTTCAGCCCGGTCCCCGGCTGCCCAGCAGGGACATCAGACACCTGGTTCTGTGGCTTCTCCTCTGGCAGCAGGGCCACCTGGAACTGTAGGACCACCGCAGCCACCTCTTCAGTCTCAACAGTCAGAGGGGTCTGATTCCCAACAGACAGGTAAGGAATGATGTTTGGATAGGAACCAGCAGTAATGATTTAACAAGTACAGTGGCAAAAATTAAAATAATTGAGTAGATCCAGATGAGGCAGCTCATCATTTGCATAACTTGTTTTTGCCCTGTAGTCTTGGAATGTCAACAAAAGTATTCTTGGGCGTGTCAGTAATATTGATATTAGACAATCTGAGCTGCAATAAGCAAAATGATCTTAGGCCTGTCAGCAAATTGATCTTAGGCATGTCAGCAAAATTCATCTTGAGGTTGTCAGCCACTTGATTTAGGCTAGGGGACAAATAGATCATAGGCATGTAAGCAAATTGATCTTAGGCATGTCAGCAAAATTAATCTTAGGCCATGTCAGCAGATTCATCATAGGCAGGTCAGCAACTTCATCTTAGGTATGGTCATTCTTAGCATATTGGTCTTTGGCATATCAGCAAATTGATCCTAGGCATGTCATCAAAATTGATCTTAGGCATATCAGCAAATTGAATGAAAACATGTCAGCAAATTGGTCTTGGCATGTTTGAAAAGACAGTCTTTAGGACATGTCAGCAAAAGTCTGCAAAAGGTACCCTATACTTGTCAGCAAAGTTGATTTTAGGCATGACTGCACAATCCTGAGCATGTCTGCAAATTTATCTTCAGGACATGTCAGCAAAAGTGACTTCAGGAACATCAGCATAACTGATCTTTTAGCATGTTGTGAAAGTGGATATCAAGGTCAAAGACACATTTTGTTACAGAAATGGTTAAGGTGTGTATTAAGGGTAGACTCAGTACCAAGTTAAAAGCTTATTTTGGGCAAATAACAAAGGCATAGGAAGCCTTCCATTAGCTTGTCTGGGTGGGGAAACATTGTATAGTTTGATACAATATCAGTGCTATGTCTTGAACACCTGTACTATTATTGCCGAGCATCCCTTTAAAAAGGGAGCTTGGCAAAGAGTATAGGCCCACATCAGCTGCTCCAGAACTCCACACATCAATAGTTCATCAGTAGATATCTGAGCCGTGACAAGGCAAAACCAACAAAGTGGCATGTGTCCCCAGCGAAGACTAAGATCAGCCTGGGCATCCACCCAGCCTGATCAGAGTCTTTGCTGTCGGCATGGAAGTAGCTTAGACTCTTAGTTACACTTTAAGTGCACAGTGAAGACTCTGATCAGACTGGGCAGATGCCCACTTCACATGGTGCATGTGCCTCTTTGTTGGTTTTGTCATGTCGGGGCTCATATTTATACTGTAACCATGGTAATTATCCAAAATATTTGGGAACCATTAACAATTACCATATTTATTTGGTTATAAGAATGGAGTGGGGGTTTGCCTGTAAAACAGTCACAAAAACCTAGATCTGTCATAATCAGATCTGGATTTGTGGGGTTGTTTTGGAGGCGAAATACCCATCATACAGGAGAATAAGTGCCACTGATTTAGGTTTAGTCACATTTTGGAGGGAAAACCCCATGCATCGTATAGCTGAACTGTGGTAATTGTTATTAGTATACCAGTACTAGGATGACAGTACAAATACCTTCCATTGAACTATCCTTGTTTCTGTTTACAGCCGTCCAGTCATCAGCATCAGTACCACCAGCTGCTGTACCACCAAGCCTCCATCCTGCACCACCGAGTCTTCAGCATGCACCATCATCTCATCCCCAGTCTACTAGTACCACAGTAACAGGGCCACCCAGCTTACAAGCTGCTCCACATGTCAGACCACCATTGTCAGCTCCTCAGAATGGGCAGGGACCACCAACCATGCTGCAAGGGCCACCTCATGTACCACCTGGCATGACAGTCAGCCATCCAGGTGTACCGCCAGGCCACCCAGGTGTACCACCTGGCCATCCTCGTCAGTCCCATCCTGGTTTCCCAAGGCATCTTATACCAGGAATGGTTCCACAGAGACCACCTGAACATGGTCATCCTATGATGCAGCGGCCAGGGTTTCCACCAATGGAACAAATGCCACCAGGGCTCTTAAGTAGACCACCTATGTTGCCACACTGGATGGCCCCGCAGCAGGAATACCACTCCGCTGCTGGACAGGCTCGAAGATCTCCAAGGCCAGCCTTACCAGGCATGAATACCCTGGCTAGAATGGGACGACCACATCTCAGTATGAGACCAGGTGTCCCACATTTAGCAGTTGGACCATTTTCACCCGTTTCAAGTGCTGTACCTGTGAATGCTGGAGACCAGCCACTGAGCTCAGCAGCAACAACACATGCAGATCCTAGTCAGACAACTATTCAAGCAGGGATACCACATTCCAGTCCAGTATCATCACCATTCCAGCCTGGGCCACCATCTGGGCAAGCAAATCTCACTATGCAACCTCAGTCAGCCACTGATAGTAAGCAGCCACATGTTGAACCACCTCCTACTCCAGAAGCAATCAGTAAAGGAGATGAAAAAACATCTAGCACTCAGTCATCAGGGAGTTCTTTGGGCCAAGATGATACAAAATCAACAGTATCTGATGCAGAGGAAGCTGCTGTCAGTGCAGAACAGCTGGGAACTGTGCATACTGAAAGAGATAAAGAAGTAACACATCTTTCAGAGGGAGGTACAGAAACAAAGGACCAGTCAGATGCAGCTGATATGGAAACTCACACCCCTGAAGAATGTACAGATGGCCTACATTGTGGGACACCACCACCACAAGAATGTACTGATGGAATACATTGTGGGACACCACCACCACAAGAATGTACAGATGGACTCCATTGTGGGACACCGCCACCTCAAGAATGTACTGATGGAATACATTGTGGGACACCACCACCACAAGAATGTACAGATGGACTCCATTGTGGGACACCGCCACCTCAAGAATGTACTGATGGAATACATTGTGGGACACCACCACCTCAAGAATGTACAGATGGACTCCATTGTGGGACACCGCCACCTCAAGAATGTACTGATGGAATACATTGTGGGACACCACCACCTCAAGCATGTACAGATGGACTCCATTGTGGGACACCGCCACCTCAAGAATGTAAGGATGGAATACATTGTGGGACACCACCACCTCAAGAATGTAAGGATGGATTCCATTGTGGAACCCCACCACCTCAAGAATGTACTGATGGAATACATTGTGGGACTCCACCACCTGAAGAATGTTCTGATGGCATACATTGTGGTACTCCTCCTCCTGAGGGATGCACTGATGGACTCCATTGTGACACACCACCACCTCAGGAGTGTTCAGATGGCATTCATTGTGGGACACCACCACCCCTGGAGTGTACTGATGGTCTCCATTGTGGCACTCCACCACCTCAAGAGTGCACTGATGATCTTCATTGTGGGACACCACCACCTGATAAATGTTTTGATGGAATACATTGTGGGACTCCACCTCCTGAGGAATGTTCAGATGGAATTCATTGTGGGACACCGCCACCACAACACTGCACTGATGGTCTCCACTGTGGCACTCCACCACCACAGGAATGTGCTGATGGATTCCACTATGGCACCCCACCACCACAGGAATGTACAGATGGACATCACTGTGGCACCCCACCACCCCAGGAATGTACTGATGGACTCCACTGTGGCACTCCACCACCTCAGGAATGTACAGATGGACTCCACTGTGGCACCCCACCACCCCAGGAATGTACTGATGGACTCCACTGTGGCACTCCACCACCTCAGGAATGTACTGATGGATTACACTGTGGCACCCCACCACCTCAGGAATGTACAGATGGATTACACTGTGGCACTCCTCCTCCACAAGAACAAGCAAACAATGAATCTCAGTCGTCATCTCAACAACAACAAGAATCTTCATCAGAACCACCTCCATCCTCATCTGAAAATCAGAACCTCACAGTCATTACTACTCATGATACACCTCCTCCACTTCAACCAGCAATGTTGTCACCTCAGCAGTTAGCAGTTCAAGCAGATCATCAATATGTTAATGTGTCTCAGCCTCCTGTTTTACTGCCGTCTCATTCTGAAGAGCAAGACCCATCAGAAAGACCTGCAGTTTCTACTTCTGCTGCCACTACTCATGTAGTCTCTTCATGTTCAGAAGCCTTGCCAACTTCATTACCTCAGAATGTTCCAGCTGTTTCACAAGAACTTAGAGTAGAATCAGTGGAGCAACCAGCTGTTTGTACCAATAAATCTAGTCAAGATCAGATCACTAAGGCACCTTCTGAAGTTCCAAAGCCTGTAGTAATGGAGCCTTCAGAGACAGAAGTTAGCCATCAAACAATGCACACTTCATCCAGTGCTACACCTATAAATGCAGAAGCTGGCCAAACACCCAGTACAACAGACCAGCACATTCCCGGATCTCAAGCTCAGAGTGTTCAGCGTGGTGCAATAGAGATGAAACATGAAGACAATGTCATTTTATCTGCAAGTCTGCAGGCTTCTGAATTAAACACTATTGAACCTAAAGCTGAGCAAACAGGTTTGCAAGATGCAAATACCAATAAATCAATAACAGAGATGCCAAAACCACCAGCCCCAGTCATAGAACCAGTTACCTCTTTAAAACAGTCTGAAGGCTCAGGAAAACTAAGTCAAGATGAAAAACCATTAGACAAGGCTCAAGTTGCTGAAGATCAAGTACATGCCACCCTGCAAGGTACAAGTATTCCTTTGGAACTTGAGAAGCTGAATCCAATTCAAGAGCCTTCAAGACAGCAGAATGTTTTGGCCAAAACTGATTCACAAGTGGACAAGTCCAATGTAAACAGTGTTACTGCTGAAGTGAATGACGATCAGCATCAAACAGATGGTTCTGCTCATGCAAAAACTGAAGCTCCTGTTTTGGACAATCAAGTTGCTGCAAATGATAGTCAGAATAGCACACCCAGTACAGTAGTGCCTGGTCCAGTGACAGGTGAAGGTGAAGCAGTGTCTAAACCACAAGTTGTTCCAGAGATTAAAACAGAAGTACAGGCTACAGCTGCTCCCAATCTTCCTAGTGTTTCCACAAGTTTGACTGCTGTACCAAGACCAAGACATTTTGGCCCAGTGGGAGCTCTTGAAGATATTCCAAGGCCTATGTTTCCTGCTCATATGGCTGGTAGGCTTCCATACCGAGGTCCAGTTCCTGGACGACACCCTGGATATCCTCAGGACTTCAGACAGCAGCAAGAAACTCCAGCTGTTAGTCAGTCAGCTGGTCACCCAAGACATCCTCAGCCGGCACACTTTCATGAATCCCAGCTACGTTTCATGCAGCAGATGTATCAACATCAGATGGCACAAGGTCAGAGACCTCAAGCGGCTCATCTCCACCAGTTACAGCAAGGTCAGCCACCATACCCTGTTCCACAAGGATATAGAGGACCAATGCCTGGCCAGCCAGGATTTCCTCCACATTTTTACCAGCAATATCCAGCACCTAATTCTGCTGCTTCTAGGCTACAACACCCCAGTTCAGCGGAGGCTGGAACCACATCTGGACATACTGTTAGTAAGGCTCAGTCTGTTTCACCTAAAGCTCGGACTCTTCAGCGATTACCTGTTCCACAGCCTGGTCATCCTGGGCATGTCAGACATCCAGGTCCAGGTGTTCATACAGAACCTATGGTCCAGCATCGTGATCCTACAAGTTCTTCAGACACATCAGTTAAACAGGCAGATACAGCTACTGGTACTCCTATGCAACATGCTGAAGCAATACAACCAGTGTCTGAACCAGTTCGTATAAAACAAGAGCCTGTCGACTATCAGCAAGCAAGTTGTGGCTCAGAGACAAGTAAGCACAGTGGCACTACATCACAGAGGCTTGGTCTCTCACAACAACATGGTCAACTTGAAAAAGAAACTACCGAGTTGAAAGATGCTGCGATTTCAGGTGTTTCACACAGTCCTAATGAAGGATATGATGAGAAACCAGTATTTAGTTCATCTGATACACTGTTAACGTCAGCTTCCATTTCTGATTCTAGCAAAGGGACAACTGCTAGTGGTGTAACTGGATTAACACAATCTAGCACACAGATTCCTCGGGCAAATTCTTCAGAAGTAACATCAGCTGTTCACACTTCACAGCCTATTCCAGCCTCATCTCCGGCTTCTCATGGTAATGCCACTGTGAGTATTTCCCAGCGACAAGAACCACCATCCACAAGTGTGCCTCCAGCCGACTATCAGAATCATGTTGGGTCTGCCATACCTCGTCCACTGTCAGGCAACAGACAGTCACCAGGATATAACCAGGGTCATGGTAGGGTCAGTTCAGCAGTTGACTCTGTCAGTGAGTCACAGACACAATCAACTACCGAACTTACCCTACCCTCAGTTTCTGCCACATTTGCTGCCGCTGGTATGACAATATATGGTGAAGGTGTACACCCAGGATTGCCTCCCTACTCCCAAGGACCTTACAGGCATAATCCCTCAGCACCATTATCTTCTCACGGACGTGGATTTTCTTCAGTATCTTCTATAGTACAGTCTGTTTCATCAGTCTCCTTCCCAGCTCTAGGTGGTGCACCTGTACCACAGCATCATATAGCTGACTCCGTTCCTGCAGAAGTATCATTACCACCCTCTACTGGAGTATCATCAGATGCTGTGTCATCAGTTGGAGCGTCAGCGTCTACTCAAACTCCAGTTCATCATAAGCTAGGTCCTACTGCACCTACTGTACAGGGACAGTCCACAGCTAGTGTTGCCACAACTGAACATACTCCAGTAGACATAAAGCCAACGATTGCTGGATCAGCAGCTTCAGGACCCCTCCCTCCTGGTGCCCACCCTCCAGGGACCCACCCTTCAGGAGCCCAGCCCCCAAGACTAGGTCATCCTTATTCAGATATTCAAGGACCACCTGGAGCCCCAAATGTCCCTGGACCTCATGGACCAAGAATGCCAGTACCATCACATACATCAGCATCTCAGCCAACTACAGAGTCAGGACATGTTCCAAGACCAAGAGGTCCAAGGCAACCACAACAACATGCTGCCCAGGCAGCAGGTATGGCAAGATATCCTAGGATCCCAAGTAACCTTCCTCCCCATCTAGCTGGAATGTTAAACAATATGAGGACCCCAATGCCAGCAAGACATATGTATCCACAAGAAAGGCATCCTGGAATGCCACCCATGGGTCCAATGAGATTTCCCCCTGGTAGTCAGGGTATGATGCCCATGGCCCCAGGTGGACCGGGGGGATACAGAATGCCAGTATCTCAGGATGGTACGCAGATGCCAATGTCCTCAGCAAGTCCAATGCAGGGTCCAGGTGGACCAGCTAGACACCCAGGAATGATGCCCCAGGGTATGCCTATGAGACCAGGTATGAGAATGGTGGGTCCAGGTGGAGCTATGATGCCTCAGCACCACATGCAGCCACCCCATCCAAGCCAAATTTCACCCACAAGTCATCCAGGAGCACCACCACCACAGCATATGCAGCAACGTATGATGCATCCTGCTACATCAGCAGGACCTTTAATGGGGCCACCAGGATTGCCCCAGCCTTCAGGACATCCCTCACCCAAGGAGGCACAGTCACCAACTCAAGTGCTACCACAGAGGCCACCAACTCCTGGCTCCATGCCCTCTACTCCATCACCAACATCCTTCCATCCTGGCATGATGCCGATGACCAGTGGTGCCCCATCTGTGGCACCTGGCTTACCAGGAGAAATGCATCCTCGGCAGAGGTTCCCAGGACAGCGAATGGTGATGAGAATGCCTTTTGATGGAAGAATGCCATTTGATCCAAACATGAACATGACCCCTAGATTTAGTATGGAAGGAGGACAGAGAATGGTAGGTTTCCCACCAGATTTTCAGACCTCCGGAAATGCACCAAACAGACCTCCACATCCAGAGATGCCACAATCCCCTTCAGGCCCCTTTGAAGATCCCATGAGGAGAATGAGTGGAGGTAAACCTGGTCCGTCACCAACTCCTCCACAATCAGGGTTGAAGAGTGCAACGCCACCTGCAGGATCTGAGACGACTTCTGCGAGCACTACCCCACCCAGTCCGATGGTGAACATCAAACAGGAACAGAATATTGGTAGATATAGGATCTTCTTAAACTTAATCTGGCTAATCTCACCTCTGGTTAACTATGTATATACATGGGCTGTTACGAAACAGAAAAGAGCTGTCACCAAACGAAAAAGAGTCATAGTTACCAGTGGACCTGATGACCAGGTCGTTTGGTAACTATGACTTTTTTGTTTGGTAACAGCTCTTTTTCACTTCGTTACAGCCTTGAAAACATAGTTACCCAGGTGTGAATCTCTTGCAAAAGAAACCTAAATGCGCCAGGAAATTCTTGGATTACGTCTATAGTCTGAGCTCAGCATGCACTGATGAGAATAATGGGAATCCGATGACTCTGTTCAGCCCGTGTTGTGATTTCAGCTGATCTGCCATATATTCCCTAAATTCTCAGAAGTGTATGAGCATACATTGCAGACCCTGATCAGACTTTTCACAAGGAGCAGTCTGATATGGGTCTGAACTGTTTGTCAACATTTATAAATTCTGTGTTTTGACAAAATTTATGGACTTGTTTAAATTTTGAAGATGGCAGAGCCCAGGTTAAGGTGAATGGATACATCACCAGTTTTTCCACCATTTTTACAAAGGGAAATAACTTCTGTGGCTTTCATTTTACTTCTTTAGATGACATAACACTTATAAAAACGGGTTGTTCTTAAAGGAAAGGGTTTCCTGGCAACACTCTATGGAGTTTAGCAGTAGTTCTTCAGTTCATATAAAAAGGACACTTTGTCAAGTTTTTGGCTAGCAAAATTTTTCTTGGATAAAAATAGTATGACTTAAAGCAAAAATAGAACAAACATATAACCAGGTTAAAATCTTAACACAAGTTTAAAAGTCTCTTTACTAAGACTTCTGAACTGTAAATGAAAGGACAGCTCAGATATAAGATAGCTTGAATATGATTATGAGTTGATTTAAAGCAAAATCTGACAAATACATAACTAGGTTAATACGGAATTATACAATTACCATGATTAGTGAACTGAGGACATGTACAATGTCATGTAAATTTAATGAATTGTTATGAATTGCAGATGGTCAGTTTGGATTGGATCCCAGTAATAATGCTCTGCTGAAGAAGCTATTGGCTAACAAGAGTAACGCCAACGCACAGGCTGCTGCAGCCGCTGTTGCTGCTCTGTCCGGACAAAGTACGCCAAACTCAATGGAACAGTCCGAGGTGAGGATCATAAGTGTCGTAATTTTTTGTCTTTATACAAATATGATACTGTATCATATTTATTTGGTTATAAACCAGGGCCCAATTGTTCAAAGAACTGTAAGCCTAACAAGCTTGTTAAGAGGTCAACCCGTTTTCGACTTTATAACCAAATACACTGATATTGTTTGTTGAAAAAATGTGAAAAGCTTCTCATATTTTTTTCTACAAAAATTATTGGCATATTTGAGATATTTACATTTGAAATTTTAACGTCTCATTAATTAGGGACGTCGTTAGTTTTGAACAACTGGGCCTAGGGCTTTTTCCTTCCCAACAACCCCAAAAATCTAGATGCATCATAAAAAATTACACACAGCTGAGGTAGGTGTATGGGGTTATTATTGAGGGGTAAACCCAGTCTTATAGCTGAATTATTATGATGCTAAGGTTAAATATTGGGACAGAGGTCTTTTGCCAAAACACCTCACTTTTAGTAGCAAAAATAATGGGCCTATACTCGATTTTATATGTACAAGAAGTGTTGACAGATTCTTGACTAATGCCTTTGTTGAGCTAAGGATGCTTGTTCTGCTAACCATGCTTTGAAAAAACTGCCCTTTTGGCGCATGGCTTGATCAAAATATTTTAGTAATACAGTTTATAGATTCAAGAAAACATGAGTTGTGATCCTCAGTGGAGGGCTTTGCTGCAATGATCCACAACCTATGTTATGTTTCAGGATTCTAATGACATCAGCAACATACAGCTGACCCCCGAGCAACAGCGACAGTTGGAATTTATAGAGAAGATGCCTATCTTGAAAGTGACTCACCCTCCAGAGGGCGGTTTTATGACCGGAGAGCTAGGAGATCCCGATTTAGGTGAGAGAAAATTATGGCTTTATCCATTTATGCCTAGCGTCTCATAAAAAGGGACGTTACTGGGATCAAAAGGTCAGATCAGCACCTTCACTGCTTACTCTGTTAACCTTTCTACCAACAGTAATTTGATAGATCCCCAAATATTAAGATCAACATACAGCAGAACTTCATTGGCTCGAACAGACTTGGGACCATAAAAATTAGTTCCAGCCAAGGGTAGTTCTAGCCATCCAGGGTATGTTTCCATATAAAGTGACCTCTAGGGACCAAGAAAATTGTTTTAGCCAGGCAGGGTGAACGAGCCATCAGGGTTCGAGCCAGTGAAGTCCTACTGTATTAAGCTTTAGCTTGACTTTATAAAAGAGAGGAAGAGTTATAGCAGTTACTACAGCATTAGCATCCATGTTAGCATTATGCAGCCTTGTCTCACTTTGTGTTGAAGTGGGTCACTAAATTTTCAGATTGATTCAGACAGGCAAAAGTGAGCCAGGAGAGCTGTCCTGTATGCAGACAGTACTTGTTAAGGATATTTATATCAACTGCTAAGGTGTCCGAATATTTGGGTTAAAGGTTGGTATCATGCATAAAGGGGCTTCTTTGCAAACAGTCATGCACCAAAATCAAACCAGTCTGTGAACCTGTGTTGTCTAGCCACAGTCTTCGATGTATGTCTGTATATTCCTTAGGGTCCATACTTGACATATACAGACAGCAAAGGCTCTAATCAGACTGCACGGATGTGCAGGCTGGTCTGAGCCTTTGCTGTTCTCATACCTGTTAAGCCCTGCTCTTTTCATGTTGACGCTCAAACATGGTATGTCGTTTGTTTCAGAAGCAAAACGCCTCGAATATGAACGTAGGCGCAAGGAGGTTGAAGAAGCGAAAAAACAAAAGAGAACAAAAGGTGAAGGTCCACCAAGAAAGCGTAAGAAGAAAAATCTGTTGGAAGGTCAAATTCCGGGTCAGATACCAGGTCAGATTCCAGGACAGATTCAAGGTCATCCCCCTGGTATTGACCCTGCAGCCTTGGCAATGGGCGATAAAGGTCAACAGGTTGACCTTGGTCCATCTCCAGAAAAAGTTGTGAAGAAACGAATGAGAAAATCTAAAAAAGAGAAAGCATTGCTGGAAGAAGGGAGCTTGGATGGAGCGTTTGACCTGTTTATGCAGCAGCTGAGGCAGTTACCACCTGTACCATTGATGGAGCCACTTGTGAGCCACATGTACGCTATCTGCTCCTTGCCTGGAATGTCGTCTACCACCAACAGTAAGTGAAACAATGTCTTTTTCTTGAGCCTCTTGTACAGATACTCATTATCACATAGCTTTGGATATAGTGCTGTCATGAGGACTCTTAATAGCAATGTTGGAATATAAGGCAAATAAAATGCTCATTTGCCTTATATTCGTTTGTAGTTTAGTCTATGCTGTTTGATGGATGCCTACTATAGCATGATACACTGTATGGCATGTTGTAGCCATGGTCATGCAGACTTTCTGGTGAAAAAAATGAAAAATGCAACACAACGAGAAAGCTTGGTTGGTGCATAGGTTTACCTTCTTGAATTATATTAAATATATCAGATATATATATGGCTTTTTACTTTGCAAAACCCAGCCCTTAAAAACTGGAGAAATTTCTTGGATTTGTGGATTCATGTTCGATCTCATTGAGTGATGATTTCTTGTTTGCAGCTGAGAGCCAGGGGCAAGGCTGGTTTGGTAAATTTAAGTTAGATGGGGAACCAGATTACTACACAGATTCCAGTGCCAGTTTTGTTCCTGCTGTAGGACTGTCGAAGCCACGAGATATTGCAGAAAGGCGAAAACTCATCAGTGATAAGCCAGACATAACAGGTGGGTGGAGTAACAACAAATGTGCAATACAGTGGTTACTTTTAATAGTAGGATCATCATGTCTTGCAAACAAAGCAATTAAAACAGAGAATTAAATTATTTGAGAATGAATTATAGGTTTGAGAAAATCACTCTTCACCATTTATGAATTTCAGGAAGCATCTCACTTAAAATTCGAGAGGAGCATGGCATACTATGTATGCCATGCTCCTCTCGAATTATAGGTAAGATGATGCCATAGATCTGTAACCATAACAACTTCGGCATTACCAACTGTTGTGGCTAGCACCTTGGCAGACTGATGTCTCGATGACATCAGTTAGACATCAATATCAACTCTTAGTTGTTATGTTAACAGATATATGACCATTGGTTCATGAGCATTGCAAAAAATGCATGCCATGCTCCGCCAATTTTTCGATGGCATTACAAACTGAAATTCTTTCAACAGAAACTAACAAATAGTTATTTTCAAGTCACTTCATTCCATATTTTAAGGCTGGAGAGACCTCCAGAGGTCAGTGGTTTGAGAATGGTCACAGCAAAAGAGAAGATATACTATGTTTATTCAGCTATAATATTTGCACGTTTACCCCCTCCAAAATAATTTCAAAATATGAGCCCCGACATGACAAAACCAACAATGTGATATGTGTGTCTAGCGATAACTCAGATCAGCCTGGACATTCACCCAGTCTGTTCAGACTCTTCACTGTGCGCTTTAAGCGTAGCTTTGGGACTAAGCTAGGCGGATGCCCAGGCTGATTTGAGTCTGTGCTGGGCGCACATGCCACTTTGTTGGTTTTGCCTTGTAACGGCTCATAAATAAATTAGTCAGTAATTTTACTACAGGATATTTTTCCCTTTTCCATAACAGTCCAAAAAATCAGGATCAGTTTTGTAAGACTGGTCAAAGATTTTTGTGTTGAACGTCTTCTAGCTGAATAAAGACGGTACTGTGTTCACCATAGTTACTTGGACACCTCAGCAAATTAAATGCTTTAACACTTTAAGTTCCAAAAAAGCAGATGACAAAAGTTACATCTGCAAAAACTAAACAAAAAAAAAGGTCCGTCTAAGCTATATTGAGAATTTAAAAACTGGAAGGCAAACAGTATAGATCCAGATGAGGCTGGCAAACTGTGTAGACTCTCTTTGGAATATTCTGATCTGGGTCTGCACTCTTTGCTCAGGCTTCTCAGCTTGAATGTTTATTAGGGTATTGATATGTTTGTCTTGAAGTAACATGCAGACTGAATTAAGTAAAATCTAAACAGTGCATCAGATCGAATTCTGTTGTTGTGAAAATACCTTTATGTTGATTTTTGTGTTTTTGTGTAGACCAACAAAGATATCTCATGATGATGGACAGTATAAGAACTGAAGGTCAAGGGTCAACTTCACCATTTGGGCTTGGTTCTCAGCTTCTAGGCATGCCCAAAGGGGCAACACCAACGCTGCCTCCGCCACCTAGAGTTGAACCTCGAGTTAATGTTCCAAAGTGAGTACAGTGGATATAGTTAGCTTAGCTGACATGAATACTCATGGTTTATTTCAAAAAGGAATAACAATGATAGCCAGTCAAATTTTAGGGGAAGGTCTTTACTAATATAGTGAGTGTCCCTTGTAATAGTTCATGGAATAAACATGAGTTTACATTTATGCAGTCAGAATATTTGAAGAACTTTTGCAATATTTGTAAGAAATGAAATGTCCAGGCATGTTATTACTATCTGAATGCCATTCTCTGCCATTCCACGAAGTTCATTATGCAATCACCTTTACAATGCTATGCCTACGTTAAACAGGTATGCATCTCTTCATTAACTTTAAGTTTCTTCAACAGACTTATTGTGGAACATTCAATATATGATTTGTTTGTGTGACTAAATCACATGCTATGTGGATGCTGTATCGGTCAGTTATACATGATCAGGTGACTTTTTAGTGACATTCTGCGTGTGGTTCAGAAAAGATGTATTGGAAACGCCATGAAACCATATAGGAGTAGTTGGAAATAGAGATAAATATCAAAGGTAATAAAAACTTCTCTCAGATAATATGATCAGTTGTATCACTGTGTTTGATTTCCCTATTTCAGAGGAGTTTCTGATAGTCCTGATTCTATGATATCTTCATCCTCTCCTGAAACGGGCTTTGGTGAGTCTGCTGAGTTGCCTGACTACCCGATGCTGCGGCCTATAGAACCTGCAGCTTCTGATGAAGAAACCCGCACATCCCCAGCAGTCCCATTATTACAGCCAGTTCCTGTTAGAATTCCACCATTTATGGTGAAGCCGGAGAAACAGCTGTCTGCTGAGAAGAAACTGGCAGATGTAAAACCACAGGATATGGCTCCTATTCCTGCCCAGAAGGGTAAAGAAGAACTAGACTCCGCATTGTCAGCCCTTGCTGGGAAAGAAAATATCCGAGCTGGTGACATTGACCCATTAACAGGCCTTATCAGGGGAGCCAAAGATCCCAAATCAGACCAGGAAGTTTCTGTGACCTTGACTTTGTCAGCGAAAGCAGCAGAAGACATTGGAGGAGTTTTGACAGCCATTGCAGACCTGTTGAAGATTGCAGCACCACCTACATACGAGGTTAGCCGGAGTCCATCACCTGTTCAGCACAGAGTTGTTGAGAAACGTGAGTATAATGATATTTCTTTGTAAAGTGTGTAAAGGTAGATTAATACTAACTTCACATACATTGGAGCAAAAACATAATAGATGATATATATAGGTAAATAATGGGATTTTTTTTATGATAAGCCCAAGATATTCATTTTTATTTCCATAGAAACATAACAATGATGGTAAAATCATGAACTTATTATGGGATATTCAACATTAGCCATTTATTTGTGGAGGATGTCACATGCTAAGTTTTCATTCCATTTGCCAGTTATAGACCATCAAGTGACGTTTGAGTGACATTCTTGGGATAGCTCAGAACTATCAACTCTGTTGTGTCTGTGACAAAATGGTGTCCAAACCATGGAGATTTGCCAATAAATGTTAAAGCTATTATACCGTATCAATCCTAATAAAAGCCCCTGCTCTTATAAAGCCCCCTGCCTCTTTTCCAAATATAATGACATATTAACTTGCATGAATTCCTGTTTGCTTCATTGGATGATGTAGCTCTTTGGCCTGGGGTCTACTATTAAAAGAAAGAATTTGCTCCTCTAGGAGCAAATTCTTTCCTTTAAGAGTTGACCCATACAGTAAAAGAAGGCAGAACTAGTAGATTTCTTCCCCTGTAAGTATACCCATTCACATTATACAGTATTAGGGGCCCCGGTAGCTCAGTGGGTTAAGTGCTGGCCTCCTGATCTAGTGGACCCAGGTTCAAACCTCGCTTGAGGCGAGAATCTTTCCTACCGTAAAAGGGGTTCTACTTTCATTACCATCCTCCCATCATCCTGATATGACTCAAATACTGTTGAAAAGCACATTGAATTACAAGTCATCCATCCATCTATTTATACAGTTTATTTGAGGTTTTCGGCCATGATTGATTTACTGCACTTTAAGCTCTAAATAATGCCCTCTCTATAAAATGCAATGCCCCCGGGGCATTTAATAGGATTGATATGGTATTTCAACAAGGTTTCCCTATGCTTCATGCTTACAATTCTTTCTTGTACAGATAAAGAGGAATCATTAAACATCCACAGCCTGGCAAGATCTAAACACTACCACATGTTTTGTCGGCATTGTGACACAGCCATACTTCATGCTGGCATACAGAAGAAAAAGTCAGATCTACCATTCCTCACCAAAGAAGAGCAGGTAAAAAAGCAAGTTTACCACTTGCATTTCAAAGAAGTGGATTTATTTTTATCACACCCTCTTCTTGTAAGCTGGTGTAATATACCCAGCTGTTTTCCTTCTCTTTCTTTGCTTCAGTGTCTGTTCATCAACATTTACTGCTACATTTTTGTACCCTCCTGTTTTAGTCCATTTCTGATTAACTGTAGGCCCACCAGTCGTCAAACTTAGCATAAGCTGCTTTAATAAGGACTTCATTTGTACAGTCTAGTTTATGATGCAGAGGTCTCCTGCTAGCAAGAAATGAGGTATTGGAATTGGCTCCCAGAAGGGCAGAATTGAATTAGGGTTTGTATCATTTAGATATAGGGAGAGTTATGCCACAAGATAGACTGTCTCAAAATTCAACTCAGTTTATGTAACTTGTTACTCTTATGGTATGATTAGTCAGAATCTGTAAGTAAAATTTCTTTGTTCATTACTTGTAGGAGGGCCCTGAGGATTACATGAGATTCTGCAGTATGAACTGTTTCACCAACTTCTCAACCACACGCCAGATCACACAGAAGCTCGACCCTAAAGATCTCCCACCCATGGAACCTAAGGGTGCTCTTGCAGTGGCCCTAGCCAAAGACCCACTTCTGTTCAGTCCAAGGGAGATTACGCCAACCTCCAGTGGTCAGGTGACACCATCAATGACACCGTCATCAGCTGGGACAGAACCTATGCTTCAAGGGGACATAACTCCCACCAAGTCTGGACCACCAACCCCAGTGTGGAGTAGTCCCACCATGATGAGACAGACATCTCTAGAGAAGCTTGGGAAAAGAGTTAAAGCAAGTCTTGCTGAACCAAAGGTAATAAAGAGCTCTGTCGTTATATACTGCAAACGGAATATTACTAATGACCTGCATCAGGCAATAGAGGTTCTAGTGTATCTTCAAACAGCAAAGTCACTGACCAGTCTGTAAATACATGAGCCGCGACACGACAAAACCAACAATGTGGTTGTGCGCCCTGTGCAGACTCAGATCAGCCTGGGTATCTGCCTAGTTTGATCAGACTCTTCGTTAAGACCTCAAAGGGTAGCTAAGGGTCTAAGCTACCTCCATGCGGACAGCGAAGACACTGATCAGACTGGGCGGATGCCCAGGCTGATCTGAGTCTGCGCTGGGGGCACAACCACATTGTTGGTTTTGTCGTGTCGCGGCTCATATGAAGTCTAGACAGAGGTTAATTTCGTGCCAGTATGTGTACTGTAGCTCCATATTAGAATGGTAGCAAGTGTTTCTCGGACATTGATTTCCCATATAGGTATATCTCTTCAGCTAAAGATGTATGGGTACACTTCATGTTACAAAGGGAAAAAATTTTGTGACTTCATGTTTGCATCGTTGGATGACAAATAGGTTCCAAAATGAGGTCCATTAGTGGAAAGTATTTGATCTGTCCTTTAAATGTTTACCCCCATTGACAAAAGAGACTAAAAAAAGAAAACGATTGAGTTGCTTCCCGTCATCGTTTATCAATTGACCTTAAACTGTATTCTAATGCACTTACAAATAAAACACGGCGTCTGATTGGATAACGTCAAAAATTTGCGACAGTATATTCTGCGATATAGTGTCGCAAACCCGACGTCATTAAGTAACGTCGCTTCTCATTGGCTGACGTTTGGTTTTACGTTGTGGGCAGCGCTTAAAATGGGTGCAAACTAGTACATTATCAAAGGTGAAAATGTAGAAAAGTGCATTAGAATGGGGATAACTGTATTGAAAATTGTCATTTGGGGAGGTAAATCATCGGTTTTATGGTCGCAAATTGCGTTTTACGGCTACGCTGGCGCGTGGCCGTAAAACAAAATTTCTGACCATAAAAACGATGATTTACCTCCCCAAATGACAAATTTCAAGACAGTTATCCCCTAACTGTTGTCTTTGTCAGTCAGCGTACAGTATTTCAGTAATAGCAGGATGATGGGAGGTGATAATGAAAGGTTGTGTGCAATGGAATACCATTTACGATTGAAAAGATCTCTGTCTCCAGAAGGAATTGACCCCAGACCATTAGCTTAGCAAGCCAGCACTAAGCTACTGTGCTACAGGAGCTCTTATATAGATAGAGTGAAACATTAGATTGGAATAAATCCAGAATGAGAAACAATTTTGTCAGTTTTGTATATTTCTGTTGCTATTTTTCAGGCAATGGTTAAGAAATGGAAGGGTATCCGCTATAAAAAGTTTGAACCAACATTATTTCCTGAGGCCAGCTTGACAACAAAAAAGGATGAAGATGACAGTCAGGTAAGTGGTTACTATAGTAACCAGAGTTCAAAGGTTACTTGAGCCCCATGTAAGCTACTAGTTAGAGGCAAAAACAAGGAAACATACCCATACACCTGAAGATCTCATATGATTGGTTTTATGGACACAAGAAAACCAACAAAGTGGTTGTGCACCCCGCACAGACTCAGATCAACCGGGGCATCTGCCCAGTCTGATCAGACACTTCGCTAAATGCTCAAAGGGTAGCTAGGAGTCTAAGCTACCTCCATGCGGACAGCGAAGACTCTGATCAGACTGGGCGGATGCCCAGGCTGATCTGAGTCTGCACTTGGTGCACAGCCACTTTGTTGGTTTTGTCGTTTCGTGGCTCATTTCTTAATAAACCATGTATTGCTTACTTCAATTGTTCAACAAATCAACACATAAATTCTAATACAAAATGGCAAAAATTTATAAGTTAATCCAGGGCTCATGAGTTTGATCCTCCCTTATTTCAGTGACTCTTTCAGATGAGACAATTAGTTGGGTCCCATATATTATCAATTAACACTGGGCTAAGTAAAATACTAGAGAGGCTTAGCAGTGGGTTTATGTGTAACATCCTTCATTCCTTCAACATTTCTTCTAGAAAGTTGCCTATACAGGCTGCTGGTGGCAGATAGCACATGCACAAGCAGGCAAAAATTTCTTAAAATCTAAAGACTTTACTGAAACATAACATACAATCAATATATCATAAATCATATTTACTGGTATACATGTATTGGAACTTCTGATTTATTTTCTTTTTCCATAGCAATGGAAGAAGCTGACCCAGGCTGTTACTTATCTAGATATAGACAGTGAGGTTAGGCCTAAAGACTTCAGAATGTGTGAATTCTGTAAAGAACTGGGAGATGGCCCCTCAGATAGTACTGCCAGACTACTCAATATGGATATTGACAAGTGGGCCCATCTTAACTGTGCCCTCTGGTCATATGAAGTGTATGAAACCCTTAATGGGGCATTGATGAACGTACAGCAAGCTTACACAAGGGGGTTGAAACAGAAATGTGTTGTGTGTGTGAACATGGGTGCAACTTTGACTTGTTTTAAGCAGCGGTGTAACAATATCTACCATGTTGAGTGTGCGCGGCTGGTTGGTTGTGTGTTCTTTGAAGATAAGACAATCTTATGTCCACCTCATGGCAAGGTTCCAATGGAGCAGGTGTTAAAGTCACTCACTGTGTATCGGAGAGTTTATATCAACAGGGATGAGGATAATCAAGTTGCCAATATGTTACTACAAGAGGAAGGGAACTTCACACTGAGGCTCGGATCAGTTATTTTGAACAATATTGGACAGCTGTTGCCTCATCAGATCGGCTCAGGGAAATTTAATAACCGAGATCATATGTACCCTGTTGGTTACAAAGCAACAAGATTTTATTGGAGCATGCGGACTCTGTATCAGCGCTCTAGATATGTCTGTAGTATCCTTGACAAGGAAGGTAGACCAGAGTTTCAGGTCAAGGTCGTTGAGGAGGGTCAGGAAGATGTTACCTTGAGCAGTAATACGTGTAAAGGTGTGTGGAAGTCTGTGTTAGAACCAGTTGAAAAGATGCACAAAGAGGCAGATTTGGTGAAAGTTTTTCCTAATTTTACATCAGGGGAAGAATTCTATGGATTAAATGATCCAAACATTGTCAGGCTAATTGAATCGGTAAGTCACCTTTACTATTTAGTTATTCTGTATGAAATCAGAGAATTCAGACACAAGCATTAACTTATAAATGTATATGGTTTATAAATGGGGTTTGACTAAACATGTAGACCAGCAATGCTTAAATCAGTAATTTTGTTCCTTGTATTGATGCCAGTTATCTGTATGTATGGTGTTAACCTGTCACAACTTGTCAGTCAAAATCTGCATGACCACTCAAGTAAGGAAAAATCCTTGGACAAACAAATACACTTTTTTCTGACAACTGTTTCCTTTGTAAAGTATACAGTGTACTCAGACAAGTTGGAAAGGTGGACCAATAAGAGCATTCTCATTAGGTCCATTAGTAGTTATTTTACCTATGGTGGCTGTTATAATTTTCACTGAAATGGTAAGGTAACATTGCTTTACAAGTCGTGTTTATACAACACTGCTACCTAAAAAGTGGAATTACTCTGCCAATCATTATTTCAAAATGCTGAAACGGTACGAAAATTGTTCAATTTTTTAGCTGTTCAGATTTTCAAGTCATTTAGCATTGTGTGTGCAATTTACAATTTTCTTTCTGTTTACAGCTACCGGGAACCGACTTGCTGAAGGACTATGTTTTCAAGTTTGGTCGGAGACAGCTGATTGACCTTCCCTTGACAATCAACCCAACAGGATGTGCTAGAACTGAGCCAAAGATGAGAACACATTTCAGAAAGTAAGTGCAGTTGTACTATAACCATGATAATAAACCTAAGTATGGCCTCCAGATTTTCCTGTCACTCTAAATCAACAGCAATGACTGGATTGTCAGGCAATCTTAATTCAGTGTACATGAAGCACATTCGTTTCAAACATTTACTGTCTTTTAGGTAACATACCACTCTGCAGTCCAGTTCTTCATAGGACAAACTGCCATCCTACATCACTGGACTATCAATCAATCTCATCTGACCATGCCACTCATGTCACTCCTTTACAACATCGGTCAGGAGCATATGAGGAGATCACAAATCAAAAACTGTTTTTGGCTTCCTTCTTGTATTTCAAGCCACACATCTCGCTGTAGTCCAGCTCTTTAAACTTCTGTCACAGGCCTTTCTCATCTCAGCCCACTGTACAAAAATCATTTCAAACATTTCTTCTTTTCCTTCAAACCACACACTATTCTATAGTCCAGTTCATCTCATTTGTCACTACCAACCCCTGTCAGGAGAATATCAGGTGATCTCAGCTCACTGTACAAAAATTGTTTTTACATGTTTCTTATATTTCAGGCCACACATCACTCTACAGTCCAGTTCATCTCGTCACTCATTACCAGCCTCTGTGACTGGCCTATCAGGAGATCTTAACTCACTGTAAGAAAATTGTTTCAAACATTTCTTCTGTATTTCAGGCCACACATCACTCTACAGTCCAGTTCATCTCATCACTCACTACCAACCTCTGTGACTGGCCTATCAGGAGATCTCAACTCACCATACATGAAACACTTCGTACATTCCAAGTCTCAGCAGTACAGAAAACTGAAGACAGAATGGAAGAACCTTGTCTACCTCGGAAGATCTCGTATCCAGGTTAGTCTCTTTTTTTCAAATCAAACAAATGAGGTGCATCAGGACAAAACAACAGTGGCATGTGCATCCAGCAAAGACTCAGATCAGCCTGGGCATCTGCCCAGTCTGATCAGAGTCTTTGCTGACAGCATGGAGCTAGCTTAGACCCTTAGCTATCCTTTAAGTGCGCAACAAAGACTCTGATCGGACTAGGCAGATGCTCAGACTGATCTGAGTCTTCATGTGGTGCACATTCCACCTTGTTGGTTTTGTCGTGTCAAGGCTGAAATGACTTGACTGCTGGTAGAATGGTAAACAGTGAAGACTGCTAATGATCTGGGTCTACACCTTATTGTTTAGAGTCTTGGTGTTTATCATCTCCAAGGTTGCACGGACTTCCTGAATAGTGCCACTGCAAGACACCCTGGATCTACACTGTGTTTGTTAAGATTTATATCTGTGTAGGCTCCTGTGATCTTTAATGGTTTGCTATTAGAATCATCACAGGCTATACATTGTTGATGTGAAACGCAAAAGCTCATGGATTGATATGTTTATTTTTGCAGAAGTGTAAAAGTGTCAAAATCTTAACTCCTACCATATTTGTTTGGCCGTAAAATGATGTTTTTCCATCTACATGTACAGCAAAAACGTAAATATTTAATTCAGTCTTACGAAATTCTGCTATGAGATGGGTTTTTCCCTTCAAAAACAGTCCCAAAAATCTAGATCTGTCTTATAAGACAGATCTAGATTCTTGGGATTTTTAATTCAGCCCTACGAAATTCTGCTATGAGATGGGTTTTTCCTTTCAAAAACAATCCCAAAAATCTAGATCAGTCTTATAAGACAGATCTAGATTCTTGGGATTTTTTTGACAGGGAAAACCCTCCATCTGATAACAGAAGAATTTTGGTAGCTCTGTTCTGTTGTATATGGGTGTTCTTGTAAACTAGAAACTAATACTCGGTCTGTATTCCGCAGGGTCTGGGATTGTTTGCGGCCCGAGACTTAGATCAGCACACTATGGTTATTGAATATATTGGAGAACTGATCAGGAATGAAACAGCAAACAAGAGAGAAAAGGTGTATGAGGCAACGGTAAGTTATCATATAAACCTTTCGTCAAAACTCCATCAAATTTATTGATATTAAGACACCTAAAATAATGACTGTAACTGTCCTAAAAAAGCTTGTTTTTACAATGACATAATGAGTCAAAAAGATGGGGATGAAATGGCAAACAGTGAAGACTTTGATTAGACTGCTCCTTTAGGTTTAATATTTCAGTAGCTGCTGAACAGATTGTACTAAAACATAACTTGTATGATCCTTGCATCCAGCCCTTGATTGATACAGATGTAGGTGCTTACAGCGAGACATGAAAGTAACAAGTCGTCTGATTTTATTGGCAAACATTATCACAATTTAAAGTATAGTGCACAGGAACTTCCTGCTTATTTATTCAACTATAGAATGGTCTTTGTTTTCCATCTCTGGAATGACCCCAAATATCTAAAAATAGTGCAATGAAATTCTGCTACAAGATGGGATTTTCCCTTCAAAAAACCGTCCTGAAAATCTAGATCTGTCTTATAAAATAGATCTAGATTTTTGGGATTGTTTTGAAGGAAAAAAAAAAGAATTCTCTTACATGGTAGGTCAAAGGTTAGGTGAATGGTTTAGGCCCATTATGACCCTCTTGTTTATTTAATTTTTATGCCCCCGAAGGAACTTCGGGTGGCATATTAAAATCACACCGTCCGTCCGTCCGACTGTCTGGACGTCCGTCAGTCCGTCCGTCCGTTACAAATCGTGTCTCAGGGATAACTTTAAAACTACTGAAGCAAATTAGATGAAACTTCACAGAAAGATAAAGCATAATGAGAAGGTGTGTCGCGCGCAAGACTTGGGTCCGTACGCCCAAGGTCAAGGCCACAACTGGGTCAAAGGTCAAATTGTGTCTCAAAATCGTGTCTCAGCGATAATTTTAAAACTACTGAAGCAAATTTGATGAAACTTCACAGAATGATAAAGCACTATGAGAAGGTGTGTTGCGCGAAAGGCTTAGGTTCCAACGCCCAAGGTCAAGGCCACAATTGGGTCAAAGATCAAATTGTGTCTCAAAATCGTGTCTCAGCAATAATTTTAAAACTACGGAAGCAAATTTGACGAAACTTCACAGAAAGATAGAGCATCATTAGAAGGTGTGTCACGCACAAGACTTAAGTCCATACGCCCAAGGTCAAGGCCACAGTTGGGTCAAAACTTAAATTGTGTCTCAAAATTGGCTCTCAGCGGTTACTTACAAACTGCTGAAGCAAATTTAATGAATGAAACTCCACAGAAAGATGAAACATAATGAGAAGTTGTGTTGCTTATCACATTTGGGTTGCCAGGTTCAAGGTCAAGGTCATAATTGGGGGTCAAAGGTCAAATCTTGCCTCTTTGATAGCTTTAAACTTGCTGAAGCTAATGTCATCAAACTTCACAGAAAGGTAAACTATAATGAGAAGGTATGTTTCACAGAATATTTATGATCCCAAATCCAAGGTCAAGGTCACAATCTGGGGTCAGAGGTCAAATCATGTCTCGGCAATTACTCAGAAAAGTACCAAAGCAAACTTTAAAGAACGATGGAGCCTAATGAGATGATTTACCATGCACAAGACATAGGTTCCCACACCCAAGGTGAAGGTCATAGCCAGAGGTCAAAGGTCAAGTCATTCATCCTCAATTACCTAAAGACTTCTGAAGTAAACTTCATTTAACCTCATGAAAAGGTATAAAACAGTGAATATGCCACAAACAAATTATGGTTCTGTTGCCCGAAGTCAGGATCATGATAAAATGGTAATGTAAAGAACAGTAAAGTATAACAAAGTTATGTAAGGTGCGACATTTAAGTTCCCACACCCAATGTCAAGGACACAACACAGTTTGGTTAGTCGTTGAATTAAGTCCAGTTGAATCCTCTCAAACTTCCAAAGTGCATTTAAACATTGCAGAAAAGTAAACAGAAATGAGAATGTATATCATGTGCAAGACTCAGGTTCTATGCCCAGGGTCAAGGTCACAACTAGGGCTCAAAGGTCAGTTTAAGGGGCCGTCGGGGGCATTTGTTACTCACTGTAACATTTCTTGTTTTCTTCAGAAATTCCTTTTAAGTATTGGTGATGGGACCTGATTAGATTCCAAGCCTTGTAGTATTTGCTCTGAGTCTACACTGTTTGCAAATGTCCTTTGTACAGAATGCAAGGTATTAATGAGTTAATACTGTTGAGTTTTATTACAGACTAGTGTTTTGTACATGTTCCTTATTTTTCATTACAGAATCGTGGTGTGTATATGTTCCGTATTGATGACAACACTGTTGTTGATGCAACCATGTCAGGTGGTCCTGCCCGCTACATTAACCACTCGTGTGACCCCAACTGTCAGGCAGAGGTGGTCGAACTGGACAAAGGAAGTAAAATAATCATCATCACGAATAGGAGGATTACCAAGGGCGAGGAGGTATTATCTGTTTGACAAATGTTTAATTATTAAATACGCCAGAATTTAAACCTGTACCTTAAAAATTCTAATAATTGGGACACCTAGAATGATTACTATTAGTGCCCTTAACCCTATTGCACTCAGACTAGCCAAAGATCCATAAACCCTACTGCACTCAGAACGGCCAAAACTTTATGGAGTTTTGGTCGTTGTGAGAGCAATAGGGTTAAAATGAAACACTTCGACTTTACAATGCAGTAATGCATCCAAAAGATGCAGATGGAATGGCAAACAGTAGAGGCCCTGAGCAGAGCAGTCTAATCTGGGTCTGCTCTGTTTGCTCTGACCTATCTGTCCCATTACTTACAATTTTTACGGGTAAGTTTTGAAGTTCCTCTAATTTGCCATTAGAAATCGGGGTCCAAATGTTCAAAGCATGGCAGTGAACCCATTAAGAGAATGGCATGTTAAATATTTTAGAAAATTAAAAAAGTACACTAAAAGAATTAAAGATGCCAAAAATATTTGCATTGCTTTAGCACTGGAGAGGCTACTTGTAACTTTTCGGGGGAAAACAAGTTCAGTCTGTCATGATACATGATAAGTTTTAAAAGGTTTACTTACCTCATAATTTAAATACCCCAAACAACTTGGGTCAGATGAAGAATTCTAGTAAGACAATTGCCTTTATATTGATAAAAAAGATATGACATATTTAATTTTGAATTATGTCAGAATATTATTAAAACTGAAACATTCCAATGTCAGAACTTATCTCAATTCTTCAATAAATCCCCTTAACTGAAAACTTTTTATTGCTTGGAACTTTTCTTTATGGCAGATTCCCAGGAATCCATAGTTTCTAAGGAATCCATTTAGCTGACAGTTTCAATAGATAGATGATCGAGTTGGAATTATAAGAAATGTTGTGGATTTTATTGTTGTGTAAATGTCGACAAAGGTTAGACACATCGATTAAGTCTACAAAACACAAAAATGTAATTTATTGTTATATTAAAAACTTACATTTCTGTTACAGTCAAACGTGTCCTTCAGAGCCAGAAGTCCAAGAATTTACATGTCTTGGTTGGGTACTCGGGACAGACATCAACCTATTACCCCTAATTTCTAGAAATGGACTGTTGTATCTTTGAATTGCAACAAATCCGTTATTGAAGAAAGGGTTATGCATGGAATAATTGTTTATATGTTGTTTTTCTATTGTAGTTGAACTATGACTACCAGTTTGATGTTGAAGACGACCAACATAAGATACCATGCATGTGTGGGGCTCACTGCTGCAGGAAGTGGATGAACTAAATTGTAACAAATCATTTCATTGGACGAAACTCATACTGCATTGTCAAGAAATTCTGTAATTCTATTGTCATTGCAAAAAAGTCCTACTGAGTTTATAAGAAATTCTATATTTCTGTTGTAGTTGACGTATGACTACCAGTTTGACTTTGAGGATGACCAGCATAAGATACCATGTATGTGTGGTGCTCACTGCTGTCGCAAGTGGATGAACTGAATTGTAACAGATCATCTCATTGGTCAAAAGTCAGACAAGCTTTCAAGAAAAGTATTCTGATTGGTGGAATTAATTATTTATGAAACTTTACTTTGACATGGAACTACCAATACATTGTACATGGCTGCAAGACATGAGGTCAAGATACATTTTCTGGAATTTGATTTTTTTGGGGGGAGGGGGGTTCTCCATTGATTCCAAACTCAGTCCAACCTAACTGGGGAATTTGTCTGTCAGTCAGTGCCCCAAGTGACTGTCTTGTCAATATCTATATCAAATGATGTGATCTTGGATTGAGAGTTCTGCAGTTAATAAAACTAAATGTACTATGGCAAAATTTGAATGGATATGGTAACAATCGTATCATTCTCTTTGTTTTATTAGTTGAGCTCATTAATATTTATGTACTTCGGTTATTACAAAACTAGGAATATTTCCAACAGCCAGCTGTTTTAAATATTCCAAGTTGTGACATAACAGTTAACTTGAAGTAGAATGAATGGTATCATTATGTGTTGTAAATGTTCTAAAACATTTTGAACTGTGACAAAGATGACTAGGCGACTAGTGGTGCTGTATAGGTTCAGATCAGACTGCTCCTTCAGGAGCATTTCAGTCAAGGGTCTACCTTGTTGCAGTGCCATCAAATATGAGCCGCACGGAGGTAGCTTAGATCCTTATCCACCTTTAAGCTCTTAGCAAAGAGACTGATCAGACTGGGCAGATGCCCAGGCTGGTCTGAGTCTGTGCTGGGCGCACAACCACTTTGTTGGTTTTTACGTGCCGCGGCTCACATTTGAAAAAGCATTTATCTCTGACTTCCATAGGGGTGAGGTGTATGAAATTTTAGGAGAACTAAAAGGGGCATATTATGACTATTTGACGTTCAAATTAAAACTTTTACCCTATCCAAAGCTCTCAAACTTACAGCTTGGCATAATAATAATGATTGTAAATAACATTTCTGTTTATAAATAGCTTTACTCCAACTTCATTTAAGAACCATTGATAAGGTGTATTTATTAAATGATGCAATGTCAAGAAATGTTAAATCAATGTTGATGAAACTTCACATTGCACCAACAGTGACTTAACATTGAATATTGTGTGTGCCCACTGGAAAAATGTTAACAAAATGTGGATAATAAAACTGCTGCAATGTTTCTTATACGGACAAGTATATAAAGGGCAGTATTCTAAATCCATCGTTAAATGTGTGTTGTTACTGTGTTGACTGTTATAAAAGCTAATGTCGGGACATCTGATCCAGTTACTGTAGAAATATCCTGAAATTTGAACAAATTTAAGTCACTATTATGTTTGAAAATTGCCAGAAACAAAAGATGGAGCCTTACTAAGAAGACAAGACAATGGCAAACAGTGTAGACCTGAATCAGACTGATACTTATTAGATCTGGCCCAGAGGTTATAAAACTTGAGTACATTCTCAAACTCAAAATAAAGCATACTGATTGGCTGCTTGCGAGCACATGCTCGGAAGCAGCCAATCAGTGTGCTTTATTTTGAGTTTGAGATTATTCTCAAGTTTTATAACCTCGAACCCTGGGTCTACACTGTTTTGTCTGTCACTTGTGTCCCAAATTTTAGGTTTATTCTGGTAATTAAAGCAAATATTGTAAATATTAAATCCATGTTTTATTGTGTACTGTTATTGGTATATTTATATATGTGTTGATGTTATGCAATGTTTGGAAGTGGTATGATATTGTGTTGTGTAACAGAACAAACTACTGAAGCTGTTTTTGCTGCAAAAAAAACTCTTGCCTATTTTTCTAGGTGCAGACGGAAAGAAATTTCATTGCATCTGCGTTTTTTTATCAAAATAATACCACCAGTAAATCTGTAAAAGCATATGCATTTTTAATCAGATCTTGAATGAACAAACTATCTTTACTTCTGTATTTGTCTTAAAGGTTCGGATATGTCTTTGATGTACAGAGTAGGTCCAGATCAGACTGATCATAAAGACCAGTAAGATCAAGGTTTTTAGTGCAGTCAGATCTGGGTCATTACTCTCTACCAGGACTGTTACAAGAACCCCCTTATGGGTCAAATAGACTTGTCTAAATCCAGAAAAGGTTCTCAATTAGTTGGAGAGCCATACTTGAAAAAAAAATCCATCCAGTATACAGTAAAACTGATAAAGTTCTTCTGAACATTCTGAAGTAGTATTTAAAGATTGCTTTTTGTGCAAAAATTATTATATGTGCAAAAAGTGCTGACCCAGATCAGATGCTGTTTCATATTCTATGACATCTGATCTGGGTCAAGGTCCCATTTATGGGATTGGTAAAGGGCATTTTATTGAAGGTTGGTGACAGTCACTTTTATACATTTCAGTGCTACAGATATGAAGGGGTAACAGAGATAATTTAGGGATAATTATCCAAATTTTTCCATAAAAACATATTTTGTGACCCATCATTAGAACCGTCTCGTTGAGACGGTTCTAATGAGGGGTCACAACATATGTTTTCGTTGAGAAATAAGAAAAATTATCTTCGAATTATCCTCAATACCCCCTCTTATCTGGAGCTCTGCATTTTATAAAGCAAACAGGCAAGGAGCAAATTCACTGGTTCCAAAATTCTATGACAATGTACATGTGTATATTAAACTGTAGCCTGCTGTTGTTTATCAAATAGGCTTTTTTTTTGTTTTGTTTTTCTGCAAGAAATGTCAATCCAGCACTGTGCTCCTAAAGGACAGTCTTTTCAGATTCAGTTAATTTTCAATTTCAATTTCTGCGATAATGAATAGACAATGTAGTAATTATAACTGTGTGAAGATTGTTGTTGTAGGTTTTAATTGTTTGTAGAATTTTTCCAGACTATGATCTCAAGTTACTGAGGCAGCAGCAAGGGGAGATAACTAGCATTGACTGTACAAGGGAGAATTATTGCCCTTGAATACTCGAATTGTAGATAGAATAAAACATTTCAGTGTTGCATATGGACCTTAGAGCTGTCTTTGTGAAATTTGTAAGTTTCCCGAATAATTAAACTAGTGCTAATTTGAACCGCGACACGAGAAAACCTACAATGTGGTTGTGCGCCCAGCGCAGACTCAGATCAGCCTGGGCATTCGCCCAGCCTGGTCAGAATCTTCGCTGTCCGCATGAAGGTAGCTTAGACCCTTAGCTACCCTTTGAGCGCCAAGCGGAGAGTCTGATCAGACTGGGCGGATGCCCAGGCTGATCTGAGTCTCCGCTGGGCGCACAACCACATTGTTGGTTTTCTCGTGTCGTGGCTCATTTCTTTTTCATTCTTGTAAAAGAAATGAGAGTCTGATCAGACTGGGCGGATGCCCAGGCTGATCTGAGTCTCCGCTGGGCGCACAACCACATTGTTGGTTTTCTCGTGTCGTGGCTCATTTCTTTTTCATTCTTGTAAATTCATCAGCAACATATTTTAGTCACTTCTTGAAATCATGAGCCTGTAATTGGCAGTGTCATTTTACATTTATGTAAATATACATATATTGTCTACATTTAGGGTTTTGTATACAAACATAATGATTATATTTCTCATTTTTGTACCATCATGATTCACTCGAGTTCATATCCAAGTCGTCAAACTTCCATAAAATTCAAGCAACAGATAAAAAATTTTGGGAATTGCATTATAAGTGTATGCTTCCCGAAAAAAAGGAAACACTACATTTAACACTACGTTTTACTTGCTTTAAAATTCCTAATCTGGGTCTTCACTGTTTGCTTTATATACCAATCTGTCCCACTACTAAAAGGAGCGGCTGTAGCGTAGTGGATAACACTCCAGACTACCAATACAGGGGTCGCAAGTTCGATCCCCCGCTTCTCCGGTCTTTCGGATGAGACTTTAAACCGAGGTCCTGTCTCCATATGACCTCGTCGTTGGTGGGACTTTAAACCCGAGTTCACTCACTCACTCACCCACTACTAAAGAGTTTTAGAGAAATTTTTGTGTCTACCTTAGTTCAGTGTTTCAATCTTACAACAAAGTTAATGTGACATTTCAGCTGTTAATAAATTGAAATTTGGTGTTTCTTTTTTCACAAGTATATTTTGTGAAATCTTATTAGATTGTCGAACCGATGCAATTCAAATGAGACCAATTATTTTTTCTAACTCAGAACCAAGATAAAAAAAGGATGAGATACCCTTAATTCTGGCTTTTTTGGAGCAGTGAAAATGTGCAAAACATCTGTAATATACTTCATTTTATATTAATATTAAATTATTCTTCACAAGTGTTGATCCTTTTATGTACATGTTTGATGTATATATTTTGAACTCCAGAAAAGCCAAAATTTTGGGGAATGACACTTTTTGTCCAAACATGTATGTCATGGTACCTTATTGGAATGGCCTTACTGAGGCCATTTTATTGGAATGGCCTTACTGAGGCCATTCCAAGAAGATGCCACGGCATACATTGCTCATATATGTTGTGGTACCATATTGGAATGTCCTCAATAAGGCTATTCCAAGGAGGTACCACAGCATACATTATTTGGAAAATTAGAACATAGGATAACGAAACAAAGAAAATCCAAATATTCTGTCTTTTGCAGTGCTCTGTAGAACTGTGTAATGATGAAATGCATAAACATTTTCGTGAAATTAAACGTATGCTGATAAGACTCTAAAAATGGCTATATTATGCAAAACTACTACAAATGAGCCTGGTCACAAGTAAAGGTGTTTTAGGCCTTGTGTAAGCAGGGTAGACTTAGACCAGCCCTGTATCTGGTCAGACTGATCAGTGGTTTTAGTTTCACTCTTTGAATTTTGCAGGTTCCATAAATTATTGATTTCCACAGAGAACACAGCAAAACATGCCAAGCCTCACAAAATGAGACGAAATCTTTCATGATGTCATTTCTCTCTGTTGATTTTACCATAAGAATTTTCACCCCCTCATATTGTACATTCTAAGAAGAATGGCACAAAAATTGCTTATTGATACCATTCATCCTTGCAAAAAAAGAAACAGAAACGGTTTTAAACCTATTTTGGGGAGCTTTGAAGAGATTTTGATAAAAGTCTCAGTTTTGTCAACTGTCCCATACAAATTTCTCAGATACGATGTGTTGCAGCCCTGAGCTCATGGCATGAGACTGAATTGACTGCTCAGGCAAGCGTGTTGCAGCCCTGAGCTCATGGCATGAGACTGAATTGACTGCTCAGCCAAGCAGTCTGATCTGAGTCTTTGCTGATTGCATGTGTCCTACCACACATTATCTTGTCCCATGGCGCAAATATGTATGAAGTGAAACTGATTTTATTGCGTGTATTTTGTGACATGGTTTATTAGCAATAAAATATGGTTTTATAGTTTATTATCACTTTTGTATCAAAATTTCATTAATTGTATTGTTTGCATGTAAGAGTGAGTGCAGTAGTACTCAGTCAGGTGCAGGAGTCTGTAGTCCTGACAAATGGATGCACGCCAAGGAAAACTGTTCTTCTCCACAAATGATCCGCGAAACAAGGAAACAAACATAGTGGCATATGCACCCAGCGAAGACTCAGATCAATCTGGGCATATGTCCAGACTGATCAGATTCTAGGCATTGTGCTTAAAGGGTAGCTCAGGGTCTAAGCTACCTTCATGCCGACAGTGAAGGCTCTGATCAGACTGGGCGCATGCCCAGGCTGATCTGAATCTTCATTGGGTGCACATGCCACTTTGTTGGTTTTCTCTGTCATGGCTAATATGTTGTGGGTATGATGAGATTTAGATGATAATTTTGAGATTATTCCTGTTTCTTCTATATAAAAACAACAGTACTGTTGTGGTCACTGGTTTGAACTGCCTCAGTGAGATGGTTGAAATGAGCATCCATAATACAGTCGAATCTCGGTAGTTCGAACGCCGATTTTTCGAAACTACCGGATTTTTCGAAGTTGAATCACGGTCCCGATCGTAGGCCCATTAATTCTATGCTAAAACACCTCCGCAAATTCGAAGTTCGATAATTCGAAAAATCGGATTTTTCGAAAGAAAAATTAGGTCCCGATGGAGTAAAATCCATTAAAAATACTCCCCTATTATTCGAAATCAAAATTCATGCTCCAATTTCCTGCCGAAAAATAACACCTAAAGTTTTGTCATCGATGAGATAAATATTAACAGCCTCAGGTCATCACTGCCACCTGCACAGGTAATTATCGCTAAGTTTTGATGGCTAAGTCATTAATTACTGTTGAGCAAAAGGTGTCTGTCTAATTGCGTAATTGTCGAGGATTATCTTGTTTGAAGTTTGTAAATTTAAAGGCCAAATGTGATGGCCTTTGTAACCAGCAAAGGATCGGACTAGCATGCGCATCTTAGGTTTCGTTAGTCGGTGATCGTACGGGTTTGCGCACGGATCATAAGGTTTGCACACGGCACTTAATAGTTTCCAGCTACCTTGCGCAGACTGAGAGGCTGGTTTGAGTATTCGTTCCCAAATATATAAATAGAGGTCACTGATTAACTCCGAATGACTGAGGAACCTTTTCTGTGACACGGCTCAGATGACCAGTTGAGTCGTTTTTTCTGAAAACAAAAGTAGCCCAGTTCCCGGAAACATAAACGGAAAGTGAAAGTACAGTAATGTCCGAGGCGTTGATCGGCTAGCCTGTTTCTGTTCAGCCTGGCTTTGATCTTTGCCGGCGCTGCATTGTCATAAACAATTGATTTGCAGAGCTGGGAAATGTTCGGCAGCTGTGCGGCTTTCGGACAATACACATGTACATGTGCCAAATATGAGGGGTGTCTCGCGATATTAAATGATCATGGATACTTTGGATGTTTCCAGTATGTAATGTTGATTATTCTACGTTCTGATTTTGGTTTCACTGATTTGTAAATCCATGAACGTCAGTAAGCATAGAGAAATAAAATACGGGACTGCCTGAAAACTGCTGTAATAACGAATTCCGAAAATGTGCGGAAATGAACGGGAAAGGCCGAATTCGAAAATTCGAACTACGGATAATTCGAATGAAATAGTGAGGTCCCTGTCAGTTCGAATTATCGAGGTTTGACTGTATTTGAGCCGCGATATGAGAAAACCAAAAAAGTGGTTGTGCGCACAGGGCAAACTCAAATCAGCTTGGGCATCCGCCCGGTCTGACCAGAGTCTTCACTGTCTGCATGGAGGTAGCTTAGATCCTTAGCTACCCTTTAAGTGCACAGCGAAGACTCTGATCAGACTGGGCGGATGCCCAGGCTGATCTAAGACTTTGCTGGGCACACAACCACTTTGTTGGTTTTCTTGTGAAGCGACTCCTTTGTTTTCATTGAAAAACCAGTATTATCATCCAAACCTCGTCCTTCACTGAACTCTGGTAAAATGAGTTCTTTCGCTGTGTGTTACTATGGGGATGCAATTTATTTGGCCTAGTTGATTGAGTTATGTCAGTTACCCAGGTGATCTATGTTTGTGCGTCATTTCATATTGTTTATTTCATTGAAATTGAGAGAAATTTTATGAGACAGTTATTGGATAATATTGAATTATGATAGTTATTAAATTCTCACAGGTATTTCTTCTTCTGGTGTTTTAATTAACATCCCATATTATATGTAATATGAACATACATAACATGCCAAACACCTGTAAGTGTGATAAAATCTCAATTTTGCTCTTCTTTGAGACAGTGCATATGTGATTTTCAAATTTTGCAATTTTTATTCTGCTGTATAATGTAAAATTGGATGAAGAACGCCATCTTGTTTTAGGTATCCAGTTTTCTTTGCATCCGTCTACACTTCACATCAACCCTAGCACTAAATCCATCTGAAGTCCTGAACCAATGGGTGGATTTGCACCAAACTTGCATCAATGATTCAGTGGATAATCTCTAGATCTTGAAAGATTTTTGTGACCTTGACCCTATTTTCAAGGTCACAGGATAACTTAATGCCTTTCAGTTTATATGTCAACCCTGACAAGTCTAATTATATCCTGAACCAATGGGTGGATTTCAGCCAAGTTTGCATGAATATATTGATTGGCGATTCTAAGAGTGAATTAGATTTTGGTAACCTTGACTCACTTTTGAGGGTCATAGGAGGACTAACATTGAAACAAACATGATTAGGTTGTGGTGACCTTGACCCTATTTTCAAGGTCATATGACTGTGTTAAATATGTTTCTTGAACCTGTTGACAGAATTCGGATTTTCATCCAACTTGCATGGGTATATGAGATGATTAGATTTTGGACACCTTTACCTGTATCTTGAGACTTGACATGGTGCAAGGTTGGGGTTATAAGGAGGATGTGACAGAATGTTGATGCTGCTAAGAACAACGCCTGAACAATTGAGTTGGTGCATTATGCAGCAAATGGATACCAGGCTTCATGGATGCTTCATTATAGTGCTGAATGATTTCCATAAGAGGACGAATGGATGACTTGCAATTTTATGTTCCTTTCAACAGCAAGTCAGTTGTGTCAGAATGATAATGAAAGGATCCGCATTTAGTTGAAAAGATTCCCTACTCCAGCCAGAATCAAACCTGGACTGCTTTCTAGGCCAGCACTTAATCCACTGAACTACTGGGAATCCTCTAAATGATACAAGGGAGAATTTGTTTCTTGTACAATATACCAGATCACATAGGAATTTGTTCCTTGTAAATATGGAAATATAAAAAAAAATTGGAAAGATATCTTCACAAATATGAGAACACAACTGTTCAATGCACCACATACATGCCAGAGGAAGTCGTAACTTTACCTTTGTTACTTGTGTCACTGCCCTTCACAATATTCACTGGCATTTCATACTGAGACAATGACATTTTACACATTTCCTGATTCTCTGTTAAGGTTGTTGGATACTAAAGAAGAATACTGGTGGGACATTCAAACCACTTTACCAGTCTAACAACCCACAGGGCTATAAAACATTTGGATAAAAAAAAATATATTTTTACCGTTTCGTTTTCCAAAAAATCAATATTTTGTATTTCTACATACTTTTTTCACACAGTTTCTATTCAAATTCATATCTCTAGCATATGAATAATGGAATGCAGTTTCATTTCTGTGATTCATATAATCTATAATATAGGATATTTAAAACAAATTGGTAGAAAAACAATGCACTTATCTTGATACTAAGTATCTTTTCTTATTTTTAGCTCACCTGAGCACGAAGTGCTCAAGGTGAGGTATTGTGATCGGTCTTTGTCCGGCGTCCGGCGTCAACTTTTGCTTTAAACGACTTCTTCTCCATAACTGCTGGCCGGATTTCGAAATAATTTCACAGAAATGTTCCTTGGGGGACTCTCTACCAAAATTGCTCAAATGGTTCCACTCCGCTGAACAATATGGCCGCCAGAGCTAAAAATAGAAAAACCTTTAAACGACTTCTCCTCCAAAACTGCTGGGCCGATTTTGAAATGAAATAATTTCACAGAAATGTTCCTTAGGTGACCCTCTACCAAAATTGCTCAAACGGTTCCGCTCCGCTGAACAATATGGCCGCCAGAGCTAAAAATAGCAAAACCTTTAAACGACTTCTCCAAAACTGCTGGGCTGATTTTAAAATAATTTCACAGAATTGTTCTTTAGGAGACCCTCTACCAAAATTGCTGAAACGGTTCCGCTCCGCTGAACAATATGGCCGCCAGAGCTAAAAATAGAAAAACCTTTAAACAACTTCTCCTCCAAAACTGCTGGGCCGATTTTGAAATAATTTCACAGAAATGTTCCTTAAGAGACCCTCTACCAAAATTGCTCAAACGGTTCTGCCCCGCTGAACAATATGGCCACCAGAGCTAAAAATAGAAAAAAGCTTTAAACATCATCGTTTCTAAAGCCAATGGCTAGATTTCAAAATAATTTCACAGAAATGTTTTACTCATGGCTCTGAACAAAAATTGCTCAAACACTTCCGCTCCGCTGAACAAAATGGCCGCCAGAGCTAAAAATAGAAATAAATCTTAGAATGACACAGAGGGCACAGTTATGATCCAATCATCATGAAACTTTGTCAGAATGTTAATCTAAATGAAATCTAGACCATCTTTGAAACTGGGTCATGTGGGGTCAAAAACTAGGTCACTGGGTCAAATCTTAGAAAAACCTTGTGCACACTCTAGAGGGCACAGTTATGATCCAATCTTCATGAAACTTTGTCAGAATGTTTATTTATATAAAATCTAGGCCAGATTTGAATCTGAGTCTTGTGGGGTCAAAAACTAGGTCACTAGGTAAAATATTAGAAAAACCTCATGTACACTCTAGAGGGCACAGTTATGATCCTATCTATGTGAAACATTGTCAGAATGTTTACTTTCATAAAATTTATACCAGATTTGAAACTGGGCCATGTCAGGTCAAAAACTAGGTCACTAGGTCAGTTCTTAGAAAAACAGTGTGAACGCTTTTGAGGACACAGTTTTGTTCTAATCTTCATGAGACTTTGTCAGAATGTTTGTCTCCAAGGAATCTGGACCAAGGGTGCAACTTGGTCATGTTGGGTCAAAAAGTAGGTCACTAGGTTAAACCTTAGAAAAACATTGTGTACACTCTAGAGGGCACAGTTTTGATAACTTTGTCAGAATGTTCATATCCAAGAAATCTAGACCAGGTTTAGAACTGGGTCATGTAGGGTCAAAATCTAGGTCATTAGGTTAAATCTTATAACAAGAGGACCATTGGTCCTGTAGCTCACCTGGGTCCATTCAGCCTCAGTACTCTAGGGTTAGTTACTCTAAGGCCATCAGTCAATTGGTTTTGGTGAAAAAGATTTTTAAAGGTTTTAACCATATATGGGCATGGAGGACATGTTGGTCATGTGACCTGGACGTTTGAAAAAAAATTTTCATTCCCTTAACCCCTGGAGGCTCTATATGAAATTTGGTTTCAAAATTGGCCCAGGGGCTTTTGAGGAGATGGTTTGATATTGTCAAAATGACAGAGTTCTGGGTCAAAAGTCAAACAATGATCTTGACATCTTGTACTCATGAATCTTCATGTACTCATTAACATGACTGTATATACCGATTTTTAGGCATATATCTTCAAACCTTTCCATGAAATCTTATGTTCTAGCATTTTCCCACATTTGACCTTGCAGTAAAATAGTCAAGGTTAACCCAAGGTCATTATTTTGAACAATCTTGATAGTACTGGAATTCCCAATGCTACATACCAAGCTTCAAAGCCATCGGTCGATTGGTTCTGGAGAAGAAGATTTTGAAAGGTTTTAACCATATATGGTCCTGGCGGCCATGTTGGTCATGTGACCTGGACTGTTTGAACAAATTTTCATTCCCTCAATCCCTGGAGGCTTTATATGAAATTTCGTTACAACTGGCCTAGTTTTTTTAGGGGATTGTTTGATATTGTCAAAATATGAGAGTTCTGGGTCAAAGGTCAAAGAATGACCTTGACCTCTTGTACTCACAAATCTTCATGTACTCATTAAGATAACTGTATATACCAATTCTTAGGCATATCTCTTCAAAACTTTCCATGAAATCTTATGTTCTAGCATTTTCCCATATTTGACCTTGCCGTAAAAAAGGTCAAGGTCAACCCATGGTCATAATTTGAACAATCTTGACAGTACTCGAGTACCCAAAGCTACATACCAAGTTTCAAAGCCATCAGTCAATTGGTTCTTGAGAAGAAGATTTTTAAAGGTTTTTACCATATATGGGCGTGGCGGCCATGTTGGTCATGTGACCTGGACCGTATGAATAAGTTTTTGTTCCCTCAACTCCTGGAGGCTCTATATGAAATTTGGTTTCAATTGGCCCAGGGGCTTTTGAGGAGATTGTTTGGAATTGTCAAAATATGACATTTCTGGGTCAAAGGTCAAAGAATGACCTTGACCTCTTGTACTCATAAATCTTCATGTACTCATTAAGATGACTGTAGATACCAATTTTTATCCCAAAATCTTCAACAGTTTCCAAGATATCTTATGTTCTAGCATTTTGCCATATAAAAGCACAAGGAAGCAAATTTGACCTTACCGTCAAAAAGGTCAAGGTCAACCCAAGGTCATAATTTGAACAATCTTGGTAGTACTCCCGTACCCGATGCTACATACCAAGTTTCAAGGCCATCGACCTACTGGTTCTGGAGAAGAAGATTTTTTTAGGTTTTTACCATATATGGGCATGGCGGCCATGTTGGTCATGTGACCAAGACCGTTTGAACAACTTTTTGTTCCTAAGGTCCCAGGAGGCTCTATATGAAATTTGGTTACAATCGGCCCAGTGGTTTCAGAGGAGAAGTCGTTTGAAATTGTGGACGGACGGATGGACGGACGGACGACGGACGGACGGACGGACGACGACGGACGACGGAGCCTGACCATACTATGAGCTCCCCCGGAGCCTCTGGCTCAGGTGAGCTAAAAACCTTAGGTACACAATAAAGGGTTCATTTTCCATTTAATCTTTGTGAAACTCTGTCAGTCATATTGATGTCTCTGAGGTTAAGTTCACAGGATACTCAGGTGAGCGATCCAGGGCCATCATGGCCCTCTTGTTTTTTTAAAATGCAAGAAAATTTAATTTCATAAAAAAATTCATGAAAAAGATGGATGGAGCATGCTTATGCATATTATTTCAGAAATACTTACATTGCATGCTACGGAATAAGACAAAAACAAGAAATGTTACCGTATGTAACAAATGCCCCCGAAGGCCCCTTATACTGACCTTTGACCCCAATTGGGACCTTGACCTTGAGCAAGGAATCCCAAAACTTGCAAGTGAGATGCCTTTTTATCATGCTTTAACTTTCTATTAGGTTTGATGAAATCTACTTCCGCAGTCACCTCTAACACATGACAGTGACCTTGACCTTGGGTTTGGGAATATAAATATCATATGTGACAAACCTTCTCATTATGCTTTATAGTTCTGTGAAATTTGATAAAAATTCAATTGTGTAGTTTTAAAGTAATCACAGAGACAATATTTGACCTCTAACCCCAGACAGTGACCTTGACCTTGGACGTGGGAACCTAAATTTTGTATGCGACACACCTTCTCATTATGCTCTATCTTTCTGTGAAGTTTCATCAAATTTGCTTCAGTAGTTTTTAAGTTATAGCTGAGACACGATTTAAGATATGATTTGACCTTTGACCCAATTGTGACCTTGACCTTGGGGGTGGGAACCTAAATCTTGTGCGGGACACACCTTCTCATTATGCTCTATCTTTCAGTGAAGTTTCATCAAATTTGCTTCTGTAGTTTTTAAGTTATCGCTGAGACACGATTTGTTACGGACGGAATGACGGACGGACGGACAGACGGTGCGATTTTAATATGCCACCCGAAGTCCCTTCGGGGGCATAATAAAAAAATTTCACCGTTTCGTTTCCTTGCGAAACAATGTTAAAGTTCAAAAATACCCCAAAATCTGAGAAACCCAAATAAACAGACAACCCCATTCCACACCTGCTGCAACCAAAGCAGGCCCTTGCCCTTCTATTTATTCCCATGTTAATTCGGTTCTACCATAAAGTAATGCCACCAAAAATGTGCAGACGGAATGGCAAATCAAAAAGTTTCCTAAGGAGCAGTCTGATCTTAGTTTCCACTATTTGTACAAACCTATCTCCTCGAAAACTTAGGAACTTTATGGTAGTTGGCGTCATTTGTATAGGTAGCTTACCACCATTTATTTTACATAGGCAACAGAAATAACATTTAAGCTAGTCACTAAAAAACTTGAAATTAATACCGCATTTTGAAGAACGACTCTAGCGGAAGGTTTAAAAAAGAAAAAACACGTTCCCTGCTCTGGAGGCCACTATTTTAACTAGAACACATAACCAAGCGCATGCACAGGCAAAGTAGTCCTACTTTTTCCTACTTTTTTGCCCTGTTCCTACTTTTTTCCTACTTTTTCAAAAATATTCCTACTATTCCTACTTTTTGAATGAAAATGAAAATAAAAAATGTATATTTCAAAATATTTTAGTCTGTTGCAGAATGAAACATGTTATATGATATAAGGACTGATGGCATGTTCTGTTGATGAGTTTCTTACAGTCTTTGAGTATGCTACTGTTGATCTCTTATGCAGAGGTGCCTTTCTGGAAATGTGTTGAACATGCATGTTGCTTAATGTGAAGGATGAGGCCCTCCCAAGGGTTTTGGGTAGCTGGAGAGAATGGCGATTTATTTTCAGGGAGCTGGGGAGCACTAGCAATTATAAGCTCACCTGAGCCGAAGGCTCAGAGGTGAGCTTATAGGATGGGAGTCGAGCCGTCGTCCGTGGGTGCGTGGGTGGGTGCGTCAACACTTTCAAACATAAATATCTCAGAGACCAGTGGGCCGATTGCAATCAAATTTTATCTGAAGCATCATTTGGGTGGGGGAAAGGCTGCATTAGGTTTTGGTGCCGATCAGCTCAGAACTCTGGTTTCCATGGCAACAGATAGCTCCCATAGGGTTATAATGGGGAAATGACGTCATCACGTTTTCTCGACTGCTTTTGATTAGATCCTTCTCATACTTGCAGGTAATGATGACATACACAAGAGCTTGGATGAGTTCGAAATTTGGCCGGATTCGAGCACAGACTACGGAGTTAGCTGCCCTTGAGCATTTGAAAAAAATCCCATAGGGTTATAATGGGGAAAATGGCGTCATCACGTTTTCTCAACTGTTTTTGCTTAGATCCTTATCATACTTTCAGGTAATGAAGACATACATAAGAGCTTGGATGAGTTCGAAATTTGGCCGGATTCGAGCACAGACTACGGAGTTAGCTGCCCTTGAGCGTTTGAAAAAAATCCCATAGTGTTATAATGGAGAAAACAACGTCATCACATATTTTTAGAAAAACTTTGTCATCGCTCTATTGCCTACATTTCTCAACGGATTTTAAAATACCTTCACACAAATGTAGGGCATGGCAATATCTCGAACAAGTTCGACTTTCAGGATGCTGCACCCAAGGTCAAGGTCACTGTGGCTATTTTTAGAAAAACTTTGTCAGCGCTCTAGCACCTACATTTCTGAGCAGATTTTAAAATAACTTCACACAAATGTAGGGCATGAAAATATCTCGAGCAAGTTTGACTTTCAGGGTGCTGCACCCAAGGTCAAGGTCACTGTGGCTATTTTTAGAAAAACTTGGTCATCGCTCTAGCGCCTACATTTCTCAACGGATTTTAAATCAACTTCACACAAATATAGGGCATGACAATATCTCGAGCAAGTTTGACTTCCAGGATGCTGCGCCCAAGGTCACTGTGGCTATTTTTAGAAAAACTTTGTCATTGCCCTAGCACCTACATTTCTCAATGGATTTGATTTTGAGGTGCAGGGGAGCACTGTCAGAATGTGATTTTCTAAATTGTTTTGTGCCCCCCAGACCCCCCATTTATACATGAATAGATATCATTTTAGTCATTCTTTTTGAGCCAAAACAACTTCTGAGGGGCATTCAGACTTGCAAATGCTAGCATTTCGGGGGATGTTTAGAGATAGAAATGACTGCTTTTACTCATCTTGCAGTAGTTCTGCTTGTTAAGTAAAGCCCCTATCTCACTGGGATGCGACAGTTTGCGACTGACTGCGAATTGCATTCGCGGATGAGTCTCAAAACTGTCTTGCGACTCACGCGGGGATTCGCAATATCCTCGCGTGAGTCGCAAACTGGCACGAACGGTTCGCATTGTCGCACAAAAAAGTTTTACATTTAAAACTTTTTAATGCGACAAAATTTCTCGCAATATAGTCGCAACATAGTCGCAAAGTCATTGCGGGTGTCGCGAACACGTCGCGGACCCATCCCAATTTAGTTTCCGACGAGTCGCAAAGACCGTGAACACGAAAAATTTGCGAAATAAATAGGACTATATTGCGAACAAATTGCGACATAAATAAGACACTTCCGCGACTAAATTGCGAGCAAATAAAACTGAGTAACTTTCGCGCGAACGTCGTGAGTCATTCGTACGAATATCTTACGACTATCGTGCGAGTGTCTTAAATTACTCGCAACGTCGCAAACGTGTCGTGAATGCTTCGTTTTTTTCGTCCCACGTGACTCGGACAATTATGTTTCTCGCAAACAGTTTGCACTCATTCAGTTCCAAGATGGGCATCATGCCAGCAAAGGTCAGAAAAGGGCAAGGGAGGGGTAGGGCTGCCACTGCACCCGGCCATACAACCACCACAGGAAGCCGAAACAGTCCCAGCTCCTGTTCCCTCCGATGACGAGAGTTCGGGAGCTCCCACGGTTTCTCTGACGGGTGAAACAAGGAAGAAAAAGAAACTGGGCATTGAGAGTGAGAAACAGTACCCATGGAAGGATGCCCACCAGAATGTACTGGCTGAGTTCCGGCTGAACAACCCCATATTTTATGATAAAACACAATATCCATCTTTCTGACGTCTGATGATTAAAAAGTTGCTGGAATGTCAATAGGTTCTCATTTTCTCGCAAAATCATCGTACGACTGTTGCTCGACCTTCGCACGACAGTCGTGCGACGTTCGCGAGAGTATCGTGACACAGTCGCACGAGAGAAATAATCGCAATTTTATTGTGCGAACGTCGCACGAGTGTCTCACGAACATCGCGCGACTTTCGCGCGACGTGTGTGCGAACTCCAGGCGAATTTGGGCAAGATTCGTGAGATAATCGTAAGACATATTTGCGACAATCGTGCGACACTCGCAAATATGTCGTAATCACCATTTCAGTGAGACCCAAATATGAAAAATGTCGCAAAGTCACGGATTTTGTCGCAAATCTTTGTCTCAAACTAGTCGCCAGTTGTCGCATCCCAGTGAGATACTAGCTTAAGGTGTTCTTAATCGTATACTCATTCTAATGCATGTTCCACAGAAAGACATTGGGACGCTGTCCGTTCTACTCTGAAATTGAATTTCTGACTGCTCTCATTCCTTGTGCCCAGACAGATCACACTCAGGTCCTTCTATTTCATTTAAACTACCATTATATCTTGTTCAAAGCAACATTTTCATACAAGCATCTTACCACCTGGTTCTCTTTCTCTCTGGGACAACATTGAACAGTTCTTTCATTTTGTTTTATGGTTTGTTAAAATGTTCAATTATTTGATTAATAAATAAAAAAATTCAGGTTGACAGCAGCATGAACAGTAAGATTTCAGAGCGAAATTAAACAGCCCTTATATCTTGTGACTGGAGTTTTTCTGAACTGTTCTGCAGCGTTTGAGTTAATATATACAAGATTTATTGGTAAGTTTGTATAAATAATCCCTACTTTTTATCATAAGATTCCTACTTTTTCCTACTTTTTTCATGAAATGATTCCTACTTTTTTCCTACTTTTTCATGAAAAGCCACTTGTAAGCCTGCATGCAGTAAATTTGGTGTGCCATTTTAGTACTGGGTAAAGTTATGAAACTATCTGATATTTCAGTGGTTTAGAGCAAACAAATCAAGTTTGCAATGTAATATTTTTCATCTAGGTCTGTTATTTTATTTAATGAGTGTTTACATGAGTTACCTGACTAATGGTGGCCACCTCAACCATTCTCTTCTTGACTGAAGATCCCCCCAAAAGGCGGTTCATGAATATTTAGTGGTAAGCTACCCCAAGGTTGAGCGAACAATATGTTTTGTTTTGTCAAATGCAATACAGAATTATTAACAAATGGTCTACCTTAAATACTCCTAAGACAGTGTCCTGTCAAGTTAGCCACATTGTGCACACTAAGCATGTCTTCTCTCTTGTGTCTCATTGAAAACTTTTTTTTTTATCGATAGATTTTAGAAAAAAAATCCGTGCCACTTGTACACTAAAGCTCTTCAAACAATTTTATGCTTTTCAGCCATAATCATTTTCTTTTGAATCTCTCATATTATCCGGAGCGCCTACAAAACCCTATCACTTTAGTGCATTGCAGTCTGATGTTGCCATTTTTAAACAGCTGTAAACAAGTGGTTTCTGCCCAGTCAAAAATAATGCCATTGATGTAAATGTGGCTCTTTGATGTAAAATTCCTAGCGTAACTCAATTTTAGTGGAAATTTCGCATCTATATTTAACCATTCTCATGCTAAGAAAGTAGTTCATCTGACCCTAAAAAGGGGGTACCCTTACCTAAAAGCCATCAATTCCATAAACATTCACTGATCTTGCTGTAAAATATCTGGCTGAACATTTTACCCACTCATGACGAGATGTAAGCAGACAGGAGTCAGACAGTCATGTGACGTCCAAATATGGTGGTCACGTGACTAACGGGCGACCATTTAAGACACTTAAAAAAAAAATTGCAACATATATACCCCAAATGTATGCTTCGTGGGAAAAAAGCCATTGCTTCCTTGGAGGCCGAAATTATTGCTGAACATTTATCAACAGTCAAAGTTTAGATGGACCAAGTCTTGTTTGCAGAAACTCCGGATCAACCAAGTAAGGGTGTCACTGGAAAAACTGATATTGAAAAATTCGACGTATTTTCTATGTTTAATTATCTACAGTACCAGTGATGTGGGTAAAAACTTGCTCTGTTAGAAACCAGATTCCCTCCTTCGTAGGACAGCCGCCACTGCTGGGGTGTACTTGTGTCTAGCGTGCCTGACAGGCTCACAAAGAGGCCTACACCCCACCCCCAATAAAAGGTATATATAAGCGTTTTGCATGAGAAGGGGTAAAATTTGTCTTTCAATAAGACCATAGAAGCTTCTAAAGGAAAACTGTCCAAGCTGGGCAGGTCACATGAATTAAAACAGTTTCAACTTTTCTCCTAAGTACTTACGTTTCTTTAGCTTGTAAACAAATTATCATTGTTAGTACAAAACATTATTACAATTGGGTGAAAAGAAATATACTGAGGGCCTTTTAAAATGCACCATTGTATATCATGTTATTTTACCCAGAGTTTGCAATATTGGAAACATTTGAGCCCTCATGCGGGTTAGCATGGTTGAGTTCTTTAAGTCTGCAAACGCTTACAGAGAGTGTGCAACCATGCATAGAAATTTTGGTTACTTTTTCGCATAAAATTTTAAGGAATTCACATTTTGTTGAATTTAATGTGTATGCATCTGAATGAATACCACACACTGTAAAAACAATGAAAAATGGCAAAGATCCTTGAAAAAGTGTTTTATCGATGTTCGAAAATTGATTTTTTTTTTAAAAATAGGGTACAATTCAAAATTGGGAGATACCCGATTTAAAAGCCGACCAATTGATGGTATACCTATCCAGGTCATGAGTGACCAGTTCCAAGCAAGTTTGAATAATTATTCACATGTTGTCCATTACCGTCACTTCCGGTTCTTGTGCAAAGTTTGAATCTTTGCAAAATGACTTTGAAAAGAAAGAAATGTAACCGATAAAAAGAGAACACAAAGCATGAACAATGAATAATCTCTGATTTTTATGTCATTGAAATCTGATCAGTGGTTACGAAATTGCAGCAAACTGAAAATCACACTTCAATCATCATTGGATTAATGCAAATTTATCTCCCTTTAGGAATATTCTAAAGCCAAATTTTGCATTCATTTTGAAAGCTTGTGTTCCCGGTTAAAATTGGAATAATCCAAAATTACAATACAAATGTAGTTGATGGCTGTATGAAATACAAATTCATTTTTTTAGCATATCCAAAGCTACAAATTGGTGTGTTTCTAAAGTCTCTCAGTATACTTGAATTTGTCACAATTGGGGGTGGTTGGGTGGTGTGATGGTGCTGTGTGTAACTTCCAGTGCCGGGGCGTCCTACTGATCTGGAACATTGTAGGGCAAGGGTCTACTGTGCTTGCAGTAGGTGCGGGCGGGGGTTGTTTGGACATTATGATTCTCATCTATCATTCTCCTCTTTCTCCCTCTCTTGGAGACGATCCGATATAGACTGAATTACTGTCTCAAAGGGCCGTTAAACCCAAAACAATCAATCAATCAATCAATCAATCATTTGTCACAATTTTCTGGGAACCCCCTTCATTGATAATGGCAAAAAATAAGATAAATGATCAAAGATTTCTCATTAATTCCCTTCAGTATCTGGAAAGTTGGTAGGAAAGTACAAGAACACAGAACACTTATAAAAAGCACTGTCTTTTTTTGTTTATTTTATTAAATAATAAAGCTAACATAGTACAATGAAATCACTTAAAGGATAAAAAGAATAACCCTTTCAAAGTCTGTAAAACTTGACGTACTCGGAAAATGTTCAACAACATTTTTATATTTTCACAACTTTTGTCATTATTCACTATATCTAATGCATGATAACATATAACTGTGCTTAATACGTGAAATTCTAAGGGAATATTGTGAAACATTTATTTGTGACTGCCCTAAATAAGGTAAATAGGTACATATTCAAGTGAAGCAACTCTGCCATTTTTGCCGCACTTCTCATTAGGTGTCAACTGTTAAAGGTGAGAATTTGCTCCCAAAGGAGCAAATTCTTTCCTTTAAAAGTAGACCCCTTTTGGAAGGCTTTTACTGTTCAGGGAATCAAACCTAAGTCACAAAACTTATCCCTTTAGTAAAATTGGAAAAACAAGAAGATGTACCCATTCACTTTACTTATGCTGATACAGTGCAGTTCCTTGTGTAAATTTAAGTTGGGAGTCCACAGGAATGCATCATGTCATAGAGAATGTGCAGTCCCTTGTGTAAATTTAAGTTGGGAGTCCACAGGAATGCATCATGTCATAGAGAATGTGCAGTTCCTTGTGTAAATTTAAGTTGGGAGTCCACAGGAATGCATCATGTCATAGAGAATGTGCAGTTCCTTGTGTAAATTTAAGTTGGGAGTCCACAGGAATGCATCATGTCATAGAGAATGTGCAGTTCCTTGTGTAAATTTAAGTTGGGAGTCCACAGGAATGCATCATGTCATAGAGAATTTTGTCATACAGGGACAATTAACAAGGAAATTACAGGAAATTGACCATGTTACCGTAATTTTTGTATTATTCCTCGGCTGGAAGATGGGACAAACAATCTCATATCCAAAGCTGTGTTTCAACAAGGAGTGTTGTAAAGGGACTGAGCTGTATTAAAGCAAGTCAATTATTTACCATGAGACTAACTTTCACTATTTGCTAACTTTCCTTATCCTTAAATTATGAATTAAATGCCTAGGCATACAGCAGAGTATCTTAAGCAGCCTGATTCAAAAAATAAACTTTTCCATTTTAGATTAAAATAGCTCATAGATATCAGAAGCAATTGGGATGAAAGTATCAATGATAGCATTTGTTTACTTTGAAGATGGTTCTGAATTCACGTGTAGAAGTAAGCAAGCTTACGAATCCTCTGATCAAAGACTGACCACTTTACATATTCTTGCTCGCACAACATCCCTATACTTTTATGGAGTAAAATGCCTAACATTTTTTTTCCCCACACATGTACTGGACTACTAACTATAGGTCGTATACAGAAACTCTATCAATGGATTAAGTTTTCTGTGAATTCTATAATGCTGTAGTTTCACTTAATAACAAGGTCCTGTACATCACCGGTTAATTTAAAACCATATTTCTACTTTTACAATACCACTTCTAATGCTGTGTCCAGCTGCCAACCTCAATCAGAAGACTGTGAGTAACAGCAGATACTGGGAACCAGTGGATTACCTCCCTTACCCAATAAGGAAATTATGGGAAGTAAAAACTCTACAAAAGGGCCTCCCTTTTGTAAAATTTCACTTTCCTTAAGTATTGGCTTCATGAAAATATTTTGGTGACATGAATACAACAGTGCAGTAGATACACATACAAGATATAACAGACATAATGATCATTTGCCAATTGAAACTGAGAACACTGATCAAACTAGGCATCTCTCTAGTCTGGTGATTGACAACATTATGGATACACATTCAGGGTCAACTCTGCCATTTTCATGTTTGCCTTCCTCTCCATAAGGGACAACTTTTAACCCTTTTTCGACCAGTGGACCTGTCCATCCTTATCGTTTAAATGAGTCCATTACTAGTTTTACGGGTTCTACTGAATGTTTATATTTTTATTGCATGTAGGATAGAAATTTCTGTAAGCAAACATAGCATTCTGCACCGTTTGCACATGTCCCCTAAACAGGTATCTGGTCTCAAAAGGGCTAAAGAAAAGAATTTGCACCACTAAAAGCAAATTCTTTCTACCATGAGCAAACCCCATTTTGGACCAGCTATACCATCCAGGAAAGTAAACAGGAAGTCAAGGAAAGTCTTTTTTGTAACAAGAATTCCGCGGAATGCAGTGTCTCCCCTGTCAGCGCCTTGTGAAACTGACCTAAACGCAAAAACTCGACTAAAGTTTACGCCGCCAACGCCGACGATACCAACAAAGCAATACATAGGTCTTGCTTCTGCTTCGCAGGCGAGACAAAAATGGGGAAAAAAAAGTACAAATGTATATCCATAACCGAAAGACCAGACCAAATTGTACAGATCTTCAGTTTGGTCTGTGAGTACTCACAATCCACTATGTGTGTTATGGCTTATATTTTAAACAGACTGGAATCTACGTGAAAATATTTTTACATTTGTGAGGAGAAAATTGATATTGCACAGATTATAGAAGTAAAATAGACTAGTCAAATGAATCTGAGTGTTTAACTGTACATAAGCACTAAAACAAGTTTCTAGACACAAGCGACAGGACTAAACGTATTACAGTAGAACCACTTTTTCATTAAATTTGTCTTAAGGTATAATATGCAACCAATGAATGTATACAGTGTTGAACAATCTATATTTAAAATGTCATTCTGATGTTGCCGGTTTAATAAAACTTACATAAATACAGAGGTGTGTCTGACAATCTGGGCATGAGATTAGGCATAAATGAGCCACAACCCAACAAAATCAACAAAGTAGTTGTCATTTGTCTCAGCGCAGACTCAGATCAGTCTTCGCTGTCCACATGGAGGTAGCTGAAACCCTTTAAGCCCTTGTGTCGCAGCTAAAATAATCTTTAATTCTCTTGTTCAGCATACTCTACCCCAATGAAAGGATTGATTCTGATAATAATTCTGAGATGCCTTAGTTTCTGTTTATTCTCATAAAAATATTAATTTTAAGTTCTTTTTTTTATCAATTTTAAGTTCTTATGGAAAATCAGAAAAAAGTATCCTCAATCATCAAACATTGAGGACTGTGTGACTCAGACCATATTAGGCATCGCAAGAATATCAAAAACCATACACTATTCCACTCTTGTATTCTTTACTATTTTGAACAATGAACCGAAACAAAATTTTAACTGCTTTCATTCCCTGAACTCTGGTACAACATGTCATCTGTGTAAGGCAGTCCCTCATATATAAAAGGCTTTAAGGCCCCTAAAAGAAATTTAGCATAGGCTATTAAATCTGTATCATGGAAGCACCTGTATAAAAGAAGAAATCTTTTTTCCCTTTTATCTAGACCTCTGCTGTTATCCCTTCTTATCTAGATCTCTGACCAGTTGGAAAAAGAGAAGAGGAAAATTCAAAATTTTCTTGAAAGAAAGCCAGTCATTTCAGGGCCTTTACACATAATACTGTCCAGTTCAATATAACATGTACAGGCTGATATGGCCCAACATTTTTGCATACCCTCATTACTTTAAATACTAAGACACTATTGACCTTTCTCAACAATTTTTACACTGGACTGTTCCATATACTGTTCACAAAAAGTAGGGAATATTAAGCTATTAAAAATTATATAAATTAGAAAAAATACCAAATCCATCTGAAACCGCAAGTGTCCATTAGACAAATATTAGACAAGACAATTTGCATTACAATTTGGATGGTATATCCTGTCACGTGATCTGGGTGTTATTCGTTTTAGACAAGGGGTCGACACCCAAATTTCACACAAATCTGGTGTGGAAACAGATTGTTTTCAGATCACAAAATTTACACAGAAACCCTCGTTATGCTTCATTTAGCAAACTGAAAATTGGTTTTACACACTGTTTTATCAAAATAAAGAGTGAAAGCCATAAACATCTAAATTTTTTGGTAACTCGATGCACCTGTACGAATTTTGTTTTCTGGTTTTCTTCCCAAAATGACAGTTTTGAAGAACAAAAAAAACTTTTAGAATACAAAACTTAAAAGTGCATAAAAAGGGTAGCTTGGTTGAAGAATCTGAATAAATTTTTGTTCGCATTTACCACATTTTAGCCCTAACCCCCTGTCTGAAACAAATTGTATGTAGATCACGTGACAGGATATATCGTCCAAACTGTCATGAAAAGTGTCTGAACAGATATTTATCTTATCAATATTTAGCGTTTCATATTGATATCACATTTATTGTAGATGCTACAATTTTTCATACCTGAATATCCGCTACTTTTTGTGAACAGTATATTTGCATTTGGACCATTTGTCCTTCAGGGGCTGTTAAGCAACACCAATGCCTAAACTGAAGGCAGTGTAGGCTAAAATCAGACTGCTCAGACATGGGCCTACACTGTTTGCTCGCGCCTCTCAATCCAATGATTAACAAGTATGGGTGCACCTTCATGTTTTTTTGCCATTTTTATGAAGGGGGACAACTTTTCTGTTCTGTTTGCTTCCCTGGGCAACAAAGCTCTTTCAAAATGTGGCCTACTCTTAACGGAAAAAATCTACTCCTATGGGAGCAATTTCTTACCTTAAGAGATGACTCACATTTATTAAGAGGCAAAAAAGAATGGTAGAATTACTTCTCCTGAAAGTGTACACATTGATTCTAAGGTTAATTTATAACATGGAATGATGTAGAATAAATATGCATGATCAACATGTACATATCAACTACAATGTGCATAATACTACTGTATATCAGGGAAAATTTGCAGAAGTTTAACTTTCAATAAAACTCCAACACATTTCCAAGAAATCAAACTTTTGAAACTACACAGTATCATGAAATACCCAAAGTAGTTTGTCAATCAAAAGAACATTATGAGGGCTCTAATTCAAAGCTTTACCTCTATTTCTCTCAATTCAAATTCAGGTGAAATTAAGGTGAATGGGAAGACTATCTTGGAGAGTTACTCTGCTATAATGAGGTCAACACTTAAAGATGTAGACCTCATTTTTGAAGAGTTAAATCCTCCTTAGAAGTCAATAACGTAACAAAAATTGCTTCCCATTTTAAAATCTGCAGAACAAGATTTACCTGTTCACCTTATGCATTTGTGAAAATTTCTCCACGTTGAGTAATGGTTGTATAAGCCAATCTAACCAAACAATTAAACTTTTATTTTGTTTTGTAAAATAACTTTGGGGATACATCGAAGCTTTCTTCAAAATGACCAATCATTTCTTGACATTTATCTACTTGCTATGTTACTGGTGCAGCTACATGTTCTTTATCATTAGCAGTAGATTTACAACTTGATGTGTAACTCGAACAGTATTTTTATTCTGCGACAGCTAGAAAATGGCTGGAAAGGATCACAAAACGTACTTGTGCAAAGGTAACAACTGACTGTGCTACTGGTAACAGGTGCTGATTAGCATGGAGGAAACTCAAAAGATGACATTTTTAAACAATGTAAGGCCAAATTAGCCTTGTCCTTAACCAGAACTAAACCTGACTGTATATGAAACTCTAGCATCAGTTATCAGTAACAGTGAAGACCCTGGCCCCGAGGTTATAAAACTTTTTTCGTGCTCATCTCAGCTGAGCATGAAATTTTCACTCCTGATAAATATGAAAATGCTAACTAATGCTGGCATTTTCATATTCATAAGTAGAGAAAATTTCACACTCAGCTAAACTGAGCAAGAAAACAACTGTACTTATCAGTAATTTGCTATTTATTAGCAGGTAAAATTTCATGCTCAGCTGAGTTGAGCATGAAAAAAGTTTTATAACCTTGGGGCCGGAACTCATCTGCAGCTGAGGCTTTCACTGTTTAAGTAAGGCAATATATGGGTTTGCCTCTGCTCAAACGAAGGTGTGATTTTATTACCTTAATATACACTTATTACAATGTGTACGACAGACAGTCACTTTCCCATCAGGTGACATGTCAAAAATTACAGGTGTGATAACAAACACTGTAGACCAAGACCAGACTGCTGATCTGGGTCTACACTATTTCCTCAGTCACTGCAATCCCACCAGGAGAATTATGGCAGATACACTAGTCCTAATATTAGTTGATACTTAAAATCTGTAACTGTAAATAGACTTTACTTTCAAACATAACATCAGGAATGAAGTTTCTAGGACATACAGTCTTAAGCAACTGCAGTTTGCTGTTACAAAAACTGCTTCAAATGTGTTGAAATTTTTCAATCTTCTTTTTTTTTGTATTATTCAATGAAATCATATGCATTACGTGTTTTCATTAGATTCACCTTGTCAAGGCTACTTTAAGATCTAATAACATTTTCCGAAGATCATGTTTCCTCAAAATATATGACGTTTCTTTCAGCTCTCACAGATCGGGAACAATCATCCATGTGCAACTTTATGTCTTGTTAAGCCATCTATCACATCTTGATGGGTGTATGAGTGATTTAGGATTTTACTGTTCTTCACCTGTATTTTGTTTTGGATGACAATGAGATTAATATCATCACGGCTAGTATGAATCACATCAGACTCAGAGCTCTAGATAAGAGGGGTATTTGATGATAATTGAGGGATAATTTTTCTCATTGAAACCATATATTGTGACCCCTCATCTGAACCGTCTCGTCGAGACGGTTCAAATGAGAGGTCACAACATATGTTTTTATGCAGAGATAACAAAAATTATCCTTAATTATCACCAAATACTCCCTCTTATCTAGAGCTCTGGACATCTTGTGTGGAATTCAAATCCACAGCTAGAGTGGACTGACATGACTGGTAAACTCAGTGTATACAGTGACTCTGCAGAGAGAATGAACACCATATGAAGAATGAACACTGGCAAATGAAAATGAAGTTCTTCCTTTCATAGGTGAGTGTTCATTCTAATGCACTTATGAACATAACGCGACGTCTGATTGGATAACGTCAAAAATTTGCGACAGTATATTCTACGATATACTGTCGCAAATCCGACGTCATTATAAAACGTCGCTTCTCATTGGCTGACATTTGGTTTTACGCTGCTGAAAGCGCTTGCAATGGGTGCATAGAAGTACACTTTGAAAGGGGAAAATATGAAAAAGTTCATTGGAATGGGGATAACTATATTGAAAATTGTCATTTGGGGAGGTAAATTGTCGGTTTTATGGCCGCAAATTGCGTTTTACGGCTCCGCTGGCGCGTCGCCGTAAAACGAAATTTCCGACCATAAAACCAACGATTTACCTCCCCAAATGACAATTTTGAATACAGTTATCCCCTAATTCTTCACACAGGTTAGACGGTATAAACTGTGTTTACCAGTTATAATTACCTTTCCAGCAGGATTCAGAGCTATCACCTAAAACCCTAAAAGCCAGGACATTATAGATCTCCAGATAAGGGTTGTTTCGTGAAAATTTTTATCTCTCAACGAAGAGCATCTACATTATAATTTTTTTTTTTTTTTTTTTTTGCATTTTCTCATAAAACACAGCAGTTCTTCCACAGAAGTATCACTGGAGGCAATTCTATGGACAGTCTGCAATGTGTTTTCAGAGAAATAAATACACTTACAGTAGATTTCAACTGCACCTTCTCATCGGGTGTCAACTGTTACAGGAGAGAATTCGCTCTAACAAGAAAGATTTTGTTCCCAAAGAAGTGATCTCTTCTATCTCTTTCCTTTGAGAATGGACACTCAGAGTCATGGCTGTTTTATAGGTCCAACACTAAACCCTTTTGTCTTTGAAAATATGGTGGAAAAACATCATTTACCTGAGCCCCAAAATGCTTCCCTTATCCAGAATTTATACAGCATAGTGAGTCAGTGAGTGAACTCGGGTTGAACGTCTCATCAACACATAGGTCATACAGAGATGGGACACACAGCATGTCTGTACTAATAGGCAGCTCATCTTAAGTAGTTTAAATGTGGTTTAGGGTGAACATTTATTTTAAAGAAACTGTTGACAGTTTCAATAAAAACAGTAAAACACAGATAAAAATAACAATATTGATCATGGTTAAACTTTAAATCTTTAACTCAGCATCCTAGATAAAGAGAACTTTTCATGATAATAATTCTGGAGTAATGTTTTATGTCATTGTAAAAACATGTGTGGCCCCCATTAGAGCCACCTCAACGAGGTGGCTCTAATAAGGGTCACAATGTATGTTTTCATTGAGGTGGCTCTAATAAGGGTCACAACATATGTTTTAATAGAAATTAACAGAAATTGTTTCAGAAATCATGAAAACGTATCCTTATCAAAGACTTCTTTTCACCGACTCCTCATCATGCCTCCGACTCGTCAAGAACATGAAAATCGCCTATAAATTCTGATACCGAACGTAACTTAAATTTGCCATTGTGGTGAGTCTGTAGCATATTAGATGCCGTGTTAGAGTCTGAGAATAGTGCGTAAACTTTGGCGTACTGCGACATCATGAGATTATTAGAATTAAAGTCCCCTTGGTTTGCCTCTATCTCCTTGGCAACATACTGCAGCTTGGCACCGGCTGCTAAAACGTCTTTCAGTAATTTGTCGGCTTCTGAGCGTCGTATACAACCCGGCAGATCATAAATTTCCAAAATATTACTGGTAGATTTGCCTAGAATGAGACAAATAGTAAGTAGATATATATGTGAAAGAGTTACAATATCACAATCTGATCGGTTGTAGTCTAAAAACAAATAAATGATCTGCAACACAAAAAAAAAAAAAAAAAAAGTGGCATGTGCGCGCAGCAAACACTCAGATCAGCCTGGGCATCTGCCCAGTCTAATCAGTCTTTGCTTTGCGCTTAAAGGATAGCTAAGGGCCTAAGCTAGCTCATTGTGGACAGCGAAGACTCTGATCAGACTTGGTGGATGCTCTGGCTGATCTGAGTCTTCAATGGGCATTCATGCCACTTTGTTGGTTTTCTTTTGTTGCTGCTCAAATATCAACAGTTTCAGCAGCAACTCAAAGGTTCTAAGAAGAAATAAAAATATATGCAGCATGCTCTATAATGAAACAAAATTGTGCATCTAAACAAAACTGAAACTCTGCAAAATTCAAACAGCTATCAGAGCTCCAGATAAGAGTGGGTATTGAGGATAATTCAAAGATAATTTTTCTTATTTCTCAACGAAAACATATGTTGTGACCCCTCATTAGAACCGTCTCGACGAGACGGTTCTAATGATGGGTCACAAAATATGTTTTAATCGAGATATATGGATAATTATCCCTAAATTATCTTTGTTACCCCTTCTTATCTGGAGCACTGAGCTATGCTGACATACATTTAACAGGAAAACTCTAATTCCGACTGATCTTTCAAGTGACCATTTTACTTCACACAATAACTTATTTGGACACTGTCATAGTTACCCTATTTATTTTTGTAACATACCCTACTTATTTCTGTAATATTCCTTTTTTTTATGTCCACTTCATAAAAACAATGATTTGCTGAACGGCAATAGAGCTAACCCTAATTGCCCTAACAGACTGCTCCTGAAAGAGTAGTATGGTACAGGTCTTCAGGCATGTGCCCAATTTTTTTTTTTTTGAATTTCCAGCAGAATTTACTATGGGGTAGTGAGCTAAATCCTTTTTTACTGTGCTAGTGCAATATCATGCCATACAACAATTGTACTATGAGTTGTATAATTCTAACACCATGCCGTTCAGTTGAAGCTCTATTTGAGCTGCCACATGACATAACCAACAAAGTGGCATGAGCACCAAGCAAAGAACAGGATCAGCCTGGGCATTCGCCCAGACTGATCAGTCATCCCTGTCCACATGGAGCTAGCTTCGACCCTCAGCTACCCTGAAAGCACACAACGGAGATTCTGATCAGACTCGGTGGATGCCCAGGCTGATCAGAGTCTTTGCTGGGTGCACATGCCACATGGTTGGTTTTGTCATGTTGTGACTCATTTCTTTTATTCTTTATGCGCGGCACTGTGAGAAAGAGTGGTTGCTTAGAAATGAATTTTACATCTTGACATTCATTGGGTGAAGACCTACCGGACTGAAAATAAGAATTCCATTAACGGCAAAGCACCTCATGAAGATATGTAGCAACGCTCCCTAGCTTTATCACCCAATGAGCATTGAAAAGTAGAATTTCCATTTTTACATTTACACTTTGAGCCATTTTTCTTCTTATTACAATTTTTACTGGTAAATCAAATTTTGTGCAAAATTACTAGCATTGGATTCAAACCAACCTGTCACACCAAAGCAGTCACTCTACCATCTGAGGTGCTGGGGTAAGGCTACCAATATTTTGGGCTGGGTTGTTTCAAATTTACTTACCACTTAAGCTATCTGTTGAGTTTTGTGACACATAACTATCTCTACTCCGTGATTTTTTAACTCTCTGTGGTTTAGGAGTGGGACTTGACGGAACTGAACTCCTAGCAAAAACAAAATCCACACTCAAACAAAACTGTGAGGCAAGCAAAACACAAAATCTAACAGCAGTGCATACATGATATAATATTAGAACTAAAAATAAACCTGCAACAAACTGAAAGTTTTAAAACTACAAGCTGAATGTCTAATTGTGTAAGAGACTTAAGCAGAAAATATCAGAAACTATATGGCGCTGTTAACCATATAGATAACGTAAATGTGCAAACAACAATTCAATTGTGAAAGCCAATGCTGACTCTAATGCACTTATCCAATCTGATGTTGCATTATATTCATAACTTCAAAAAATTTGTGGCAGAATACTGTTGAAAACCTGACACCATTATCACTTCTCACTGGCTGATGTCACTCAAAGTGCTTGCTTTCTTTAAATGTAACATACTTTGAAAGTTGAAAATGTGAAAAAGTGCAATAGAATGGGGATAATCATCGAAAACTGTCATTTGGGGAGATATATTGTCAATTTTATGGTCACAAACTAAGTTAAGGGTCTGTTGATGCATCACAACTGAATGATGCTTCAGACTATTAAACTGATGATTTATGGCTTCAAATGACAATTTTAAGCATTTATTTAGTAAATGAAAGACGAAACAAAAGAAAACTTCAGCAACAAAACTGCTAAAAGAAACAGGCAAAACTACACAGCTATGTTGGCCAAATCAAGAACAGACAACAAAAATGGAAAGATTGGCCAGAGCCTTGCAAGTTAACAGTTTCCCATGCTCCAGCTCAAATCTAAAAGTGGGACTTTAGCAACACAGTATCTGGCTTTTACAAATGCATGCAAAACACACATGCCAACAATTGATTTCTTGAATCCAAAGATGAGCCGCTTTTTGTGAATAGAGCTCCAAATAAGATGGGGTTGGGAGAATAATTCAGAAATAATTTTATATTCTTAATGAAAACATATGTAGTGACCCCTCATTAGAACTGTCTTGGTGAGATGGTTCTAATGAAGGGTCAAAATCTGAGTTGATTCTAATGGAGGGTCACTATGTATCTTCATATGCAAAAATAAGGAAAATTGTCCCTCAATATATTATCCTTGATACCCAGTCTTATTAGGAGCACTGCTTAATGACTCTGCAAACAGAGAAGGTTCAAACCAGTCTGAGAAACTCTGCAGTCTGGCTGGAACCTTATTTCGTGCCGATAGGTTCCTTAAGGTCCATATACAATATGTGCAAACATGAAAGGCTCTTGTCTGACAGCACTCTGATACACAGGGTGGTCTGAGTCTTTACTGTTTGCATGAGGCTTAAACAGAGCTCCAGATAAGAGGGGGTATTGAGGATAATTCAAAGATAATTTTTCTTATTTCTTAACGAAAACATATGTTGTGACCCCTCATTAGAACCGTCTCGACGAGACGGTTCTAATGATGGGTCACAAAATATGTTTTTGTGGAGAAATATGGCTAATTATCCCAAAATTATCTCTGTTACCCCTTCTTATATGGAGCACTGGCTTAAAGCACCCTTTTACATGTTGGCTCAAATAATGCTTGCTTAGTTTACTCTTTTTTTTTTGTTCCTGATGAAAATTCTGAGATACTAATTTTTTCAAAGTTCTTAACAAAAACGTGTGCTGGCTCCTTGCAAGAACTGCCCAATCAAGACAGTTTCCTGACTAAACAGTTTTAGCAAGGGGATGTACCACTTTTATATAAAGAAATATAGAATTTATCCAAAACATATCATTTAACCCATTCCATTCGGGATACCCCTTTAGGGGTATCTGGGCAAACAGCTTGGATCCAGATCAGGCCCCACAAACGTGGGGCCTGATCTGAGATCCAAACTGTTTGCTGCCTAGATATCATTTCTACAAGAGTAAGTTAGCCCAATATTGTCAGAATATTCTTGATTTTTGATGCAGACGCCAATTTCAGCAGACAACAAAAAATACCCAGAATGCAATGGGATAAGGTATAGTGATACATAGCCCTTTTTTTCAAAGAGAAACAACTTATTGGCCTTTGTACTGGTTTCCTACTTGAAAAATGCTACTCTCTTAAGGGGAAGAATTTGCTACTTGGGGAGCAGATTCTTTCCGTTAAGACTGGAACTGAATTTTGAAGGCTGGAAAAAATGAAAATAGTCAGTTGTTACCCCAGAAAGTGTATCAATTAACTTAAAAAAATCTGTAGGACCCACCTTTGTTTCTGTTGCTGTGTAGGTTGAGGCTGTGTCAATTGCACTGTTTGTTGAACCTGAGCTCGGTATTGTACACCTGAAATATTACAGTATTACCGTTATAAGACGGACCTAGATTTCTGGGAAAGTTCTGGAAGGGGAAAACCCTTCTTATAGCAGAATTACACTATACCATCTTAAATATTTGTTGTCACTGTAGAATGGTGAAGCGCCTGTCTTAGCCAAATTATTTTGACATTACACACTGTTTGTCTAATCATTCCATTTTCAAAAGAAAACTGTAAAATACTATGACTTTGGTATCACATAGATGGGTGCAATAATAATTTGCAAAGAGAAAGGAAGCTGAACCCCATTTGTCAAACAAATAATTTGATTGTAACCAGTTCAGTTCAGTTCGATTCTCCTAAAGACGTTCCCCAAGTGGCTCAGCGGTGCGAAACCATAGTTACACGCACTTGGCACCGTGTGTCCGTCCAATTGCAAACCAATATTTGGACATTGCTTTAATATCTAGTTCTCAGTGACCAAACAGATTGAAAATGAAAAGAATACAAAGTGTTATCACCTATCTGGAACTGAGCAACAGATACAAACAATATCTATGAACTATTTTCGTACATCATTTCATGGACTGGTCAGTAACCAGTTCCATATGTGCAAGCATATTGTTACCAAACTGCTTGAATAGCTGTTGTTTGTCTATTTCTCTAGTACAGCTTGGAATAACATGTACATGTACCATCAAATATGCCATTTACATAGATTTTGTAGCAGCAGCGTGCAAAAAAAGGATCTTTTGACATGAAAGGGGCATAGATTATGATCAGCCATAGCAGTTTCCTCTGATCAGTAGCTGACTTATGTTTAACAGATATGAGCCGCGACGCGAGAAAACCAACAATGTGGTTGGGCACCCAGCGCAGACTCAGATCAGCCTGGGCATCCGCACAGTCTGATCAGAGTCTTCGCTGTCCGCATGAAGGTAGCTTAGTCCTATGGCTACCCTTTGAACACTTAACAAAGAGTCTGATCAAAATGGGCAGATGCCCAGGCTGATCTGAATCTGCACTGGGCGCACGACCACATTGTTGGTTTTGTCGTGTCGCGGCTCATATTATTTCATTATCATCCTCAAAACCAAACCTCACTACTAAGAAAAGCAAAGACTGACCTCAAGTCTTCAATGATCACAAATTTTTCTTGTGACATGGCTTAAGGTGAATGGGTACACCTTAATGTTTTTTTGCCACCGTTTTAACAAGGAACCTCCCGTTTGCTTTCCTGTATAAAGAAACCCTTCCAAAACTGGGTCTATTCTTAAAAGAGGAGCTACTTCTTTCCTTTTAGAGTTGACCCCCATTGGGATGGGAGGCAAAATTGAAAATAGCAGAGTTACTTCCCCTAAAAGTGTACCCATTCAACTTAATTGTAATGCTTACCTTGGGTAGGCTGTGGTGGCCTGTATACAGGGGCTGCCACTGACTGGTGAGGTCCACTCAGAGTTACTCCCCCTGAATACTCTTTGTTCTCTCCATTACTTTCAACTTTTGGCACTTGACCCTCATATAATAGTCCTTTAGCACTTACTGTCACATGATTTAATGGTTGTGAGGGATTTGCACTAACTTGGTTCACATTAACACTACCCTGCGGGGCCACCTGAGGGGCCATCATGGCCCCTTGTGGCTGTTGTGGGACCTGCATAGGCATTTGCATATTCGGTCTGAACACAGTCTGATATGTCTGTGCAGGCGTCTGCATGTGGGTGTGCGCCTGCACGTTCGGGAATGGCACAACTTGGGGGCTGACAGGGCGTATTTGGTTTGTGAGCGGTGGCTGATACACATGAGCTGGTTGAGGTTGGTATGTTATAAACGGCACACTCTGTTGCGACGGGGTCACTGCCCCAACCCCTTGTGTCTGGCCCTGGGGGACATTCACTGGGTTAACAACGTTCATATTCACTGGTTGTCCCATATTTAACACGGGCACAGGATTGTTTAAATTTGACACATTTGCACTTTGCTGACTAGGTGGGGTGTTTGACTGATATGATGTAACACCTTGTCCATGAAAGTACCCCATCTGGGGCTGATGAGACGGAACCATATAGTACATGTGAGATTGATTAGGGGCCGTAGAAGATCCTTGACTATACTGCACTTGATATGATACTCCACTTGATCCACTTGAAACAGGAACATTGTTGCTATCCCCTTGGGTGGGGACACTGTAACTCCCGCCCTGGGGCACACCAACATCCTGACCTTGACCTTGCGCTTGCTGATGTATATGACCTTGCCCTTGAGATGCAGCTGGATACATTTGGTTACAAGGGTAGCTATGAACAAACTGCTGTGTAAACTGTGGCTGGTGTGTTTGCTGAGGGTGGGGCTGAGCTTGCCCGTCCCCTGGTCCCACAGCTTGTGGTATACTGCCTCCAGAAGCTGGCGTGGAATAGTTCATAGGACACATATATCGTACTGGCTGGTTACCGAGATTCTGTGAGCCTGGGTAAAATATTGTCTGAAAAAAAAAAGAAATAACTCTTAAAGTGTATATGCCAAGCAAAAGTAAAAACACCACATTATACATGACAGTTTGAAATTAACATAAAGATACTTTTGGCCGGTTATATACCTACTGGGTCATGCAAGATATTGAGCCGAAATCTAAGAAGGTGATATTACTATGGTGATGTAAAAGAACAGTAGACACAACGCATCCTCCAAAATGTCTGTTCCAATATGTAGGTAACATTTGTGTCCTACAGGCCAATTAAGAGCCTGTTTGGCAGTAAATTAGGCGACATGACATGAAGAAAAGATGGCCTAATATATCTGCTAACAGTGAAGCTCAAACCAGTCTTTGAATCCATGAAGTCTAGATACACCCTTCATTTTATACCTGTTGATTCCATAGAGTCCATACCTGGTGTGTGCAAAAAGCAAGGGCATTGATCAATTTGTTCAGATACATACTCAGATCTGAGCCTTTCCTGTTTGCATAGGCATTCAGCATCATATGAGCCGCAACACGACAAAACCAACAATGTGGTTGTGCGTCCAGCGCAGACTCAGATCAGCCTGGGCATCCGCCCAGTCTGATCAGAGTCTTCGCTGTCCGCATGGAGGTAGCTCAGACCCTTCGCTACCCTTTGAGCACTTAAGAAAGAGTCTGGTCAAACTAGACGGATGCCCAGGCTGATCTGACTCTGCGCTGGGCGCACAACCACATTGTTGGTTTTCTCATGTCGCAGCTCATATTTTGTGAGTTGCAACTCATATGAGCCGCAACACGAGAAAACCAACAAAATGGTTGTGCGCCCAGCGCAGACTCAGACCAGCCCGGGCATATGCCCAGTCCGATCAGACTCTTCTTTAAGTGCTTAAAGGGTCGCTACGGGCCAAAGCTACCTCCATGCAGACAGCGAAGACTCTGATCAGACTGGGAGGATGCCCTGGCTGATCTGAGTCTGCGCTTGGCGCACACCCACTTTGTTGGTGTTGTGACGTCGAGGCTCATATGATTATCACATGCAGCAAAACTCCTTTTGAGAAATTTATAGGTGTTCAAATCTCAGTTGCATCTCAAGAATGTATACCAAACAAAAAAAGAAACGCACACAGTAATATTTTGGTATATTCTTGGGAATTACAAATAATTTAAAACAATAATTCATACAGTGTTACAGGTAGACAATCGGACGGTTCAATCCGAAAATTTCATTTAATTGTGTCAATTCAGTACTTTGTGACACGTCTCTGAACAAGGCAGGGGTCAGTTTTCAATGTCACAGTCTTCAATAAGAGGCCATTGTCAGCGAATTCATTAATGCGTATTTCTATGCATATGGAAGGTGCAGATACTCATCTACGCCATGATGAAGTCTGAGCAAGATTTGATCAGAAATACGGATTTTTAGACATTTTCTAATCATGCTATAAAAGGTAAATTAAATGGGAAAATCTTACTGTGTGCGTTTCCTTTTTTGTTTGGTATATATAGAATTGAGAGTACTTTTTAGTCAATCATTCTAGGCCCAATTCTATGCTGATGTGAAATGTAAACTTAGCATGAAACCTACACCTACCATATTTTGCTAGAGAACTTTTTTTTTTATCTATTCCTACCTGTGCCCCAGGTACTGGTTGTACAGGTGACTGGGGGAACTGTTGTGGTATATTCTGGTTAACAACCACTGGCTGGGGCTGGGCCTGGGCTGGAGCACCCTGCTCCCCACTACTGTCTGTTGATGACTGTGGTGTAACACGCATCACTGACATTTGCTGACACAACTCTGCTGACGATGTAGAGTCCTGGAATTAAAAGAGAGAAAAAAATGACAGCAACTGAAATTTGAGCCACATCATGTGATTTCCAACAATCAGGCATCGGTGACAAGCAAAGGCTCTGATCAGACTGCACTCAAGTGCAGTCTGATCAGGGCCCTTGCTTGTCACATCAGCCTTCTATGGAAGTGATCCAAGCCATAGAGCCAATAGTGAGGTCTCTGATTACCCTGTACAAATGAGATGGATGATCTGAATATCACATGACAAAACTGCCACATTGTTGGAAGTCACATGACGTGGCTCATTTGTACTCATCCACCTGCGTGATACTCCAAAAATGTGTTTATTTTCTTATTAACTGATTCACAGCTCCAGATAAGATGAGGATTTGGTGATAATTCAGGAAAACTTTTTTTCTTATTTCTCTCTCTATATATAAAAATTTATGCTCGGACCCATCACAGAACGGCCCTCCTTTTCTGAGAAGCCTAAACTGAAAAAGCAATTCACCTACCAGGAAGCTGATACTATTCTGTTAGTTGTCTCCCTAGGCAGAATGACAACCAAACGCCTGGAGATGTATCGTTACATGTTTAAAACATAGTAGGTGAAACTGCACTTATTATTACCTGACTATGTTGTCCGGTCCAATCAACCTGTGGCTGTTGTATATGGTACACTGTGGCCTGTTGACCCTGGGGGTAGCTAGGTCCTGGCTGGGGCAGGGGCTGTCCTGGCGTGTAACGGTAGGAACTACCATCTGGGTTCATAAATGGCTGACCTGAAATACAAAGCAGAATTCATAATAGTAAGACCCTTCTACAACAACCGCCCATGAAAAGGAACAAAACTGGCTATTGTAAAGGAAAGGTCTTATTTTCCATGGGTGGTTCAGCTGCACAAATATTTATGAGTAAAACCTCCCTTATCTGGTATACAGGTTTTATTTACATTTTAACTTAAATATGTATATCAAATATCTAGTCATTTAAATAACAAGTAAAATATACACTACATAATGACCTAAATGCATTATCATGCCCAGGTCACCAAATTACATTGGTAATACAGATATTACACTGAGTTTTTTTTTTCCGTTTTTTTATTATATTTTTTTATTACACCGAGTTATTCTAAACCAACATCAGGCCCAGTCCTAGCTTATGCTCCTTTCTAATGCTGAGTGCCATGCAAAACAGCAGGAGACCTTCAAATCTTGATCTGCTCCTATCATTATGCCCTATCTTACTACTGCCGTGACACGAGAAAACCAACAATGTGGTTGTGCGCCCAGCGCAGACTCAGATCAGCCTGGGCATCCGCCCAGTTTGATCAGAGTCTTCGCTGTCCGCATGGAGGTAGCTTAGACTCTTAGCTATCCTCTAAGCGCTTAGTGAAGAGTCTTATCAGACTTGGCGGATGCCCAGACTGCTCTGAGTCTGCGCTGGGCGCACAACCACATTGTTGGTTTTCTCATGTCGTGGCTCACCTGTCTGAGGGTTAATCACTATACTCCCCGGTGGTATAGAACTCAGGTCTGATGCTACCCAGAAGAACTTCTGTTGATTAGGGCTTGCTACTTGTATAGAACCTGAAACATAATAAGTTCTGAATTTTAACTAATTCTCACAAAAATTCTGCAGAACACCAAATCTTGCCTCAAACTATGACAAGATACAAGGTTCTCTCTATTACAGAACCTTGCCCAGCTTGATAACACAGCAACAAATGCCAAATATTTGAGCCACCACCTGACAAAACCAACAAAGCGGCATGTGCACCCAGCGAAGACTCAGATCAGCCTGGGCACCTGCCCAGCCTGATCTGAGTCATTGCTGTGTGGGTAAAAAGTAGCTAAGAATTTAAGCTAGCTCAATGCTGACAACAAAGACTCTAATCAGACTGGAAGATGCCCAGGCTGATCTGAGTCTTCACTAAGCGCACGTCATTGTGTTGGTTTTGTCGTGTTGCGGATCATATGTCAATGACCTTGTTTTTAAAGTGAATCAACGCTGTTACTGATTTCCTACCCAAGTCAAAACACTTCTGAACCATGATGCCTGAAGTATTTTACTGTTAAGTCGTCTCTTCTTATTCTTCATAAACTATTGGAACACAGGCTATTGTTTGGTATCACATGATATGCTATTCTACAGCATGTCGAACAGAAAAGGCCAAGACCAGCATGTGCATTCACAGTCTGATCAGTCTTCCCCTTCAGCATCTATAGTCAATGAATCTTTAGGGATTTAAAAAGTGAAAACGGATGTTCCTGACTAGTTTGCCCACCTATGAAGACTGTATGAGTTTTTGTGGTACAGAAATGGCTTCAGATCCCTTTTCATATGACGTTATCTGTTATTTATCTTCTTTTCATCTTTCATAAGACAACCACATAATTACACATGATTTCAATCATCTATGTATATTGACTTATACGTGGGGTGATCATTAAACAAGTAGCCCAAAGGGCAACAATTGCTCACCTGAGAGACATTGTAAACCTATAGGGATATTTAAGATGCTCAAGGGCAGCTAACTCCACAGTCAGTGGTCCAATCAGGCTGAAAATTAAACTCATCCAAAACATTATGTATGCCCTCATATGCAAGTTTAAAAAGTATCTGATCAAGAGCACAATAGACAGAGCTGTCATGGGCAGCTAACTTCATAGAGTTTGGCCTGATCTGGCCAAAATTAAACTTGTTTAAGATATTATGCATTTTCTCATTACCTGCAAGTTTGAAAAGGATTGGATCTTTAGAAACCAAGAAAAAGTGGCGACATTGATTTTTTGGATGCTCAGGGAGGTACTCCATAGTCAGTGGTGGGATCTAGCCGAAATGCTAACTAATCCAAGCTTTTATGCATATCCTCATTACCTGCAAGTATGAAGAGGATCTGATGAAAAATGAAAATGTGATGACATTGTTTTCTCCATTATAAGACTATGGGATTTTTTTCAAATGCTCAAGGGCAAATAACTCCGTAGTCTGTGCTCAAATCCGGCCAAATTTCGAACTCATCCAAGCTCTTATGTATGTCATCATTACCTGCAAGTATGATAAGGATCTAATCAAAAACCTTGATTGCAGCACCCTGAAAGTCAAACTTGCTCGAGATATTGTCATGCCCTACATTTGTGTGAATTTATTTTAAAATCCGTTGAGAAATGTAGGTGCTAGAGCGATGACAAAGTTTTTCTAAAAATAGCCACAGTGACCTTGACCTTGGGCACAGCATCCTGAAAGTCGAACTTGCTTGAGATATTGTCATACCCTACATTTGTGTCAAGTTATTTGAAAATCCATGGAGAAATGAAGGTGCTAGGGCGATGACAAAGTTTTTCTAGAAATAGCCACAGTGACCTTGACCTTTGGCCCAACACCCTGAAAGTCGAATTGCTTGAGATATTGTCATGCCCTACATTTGTGTGAATTTATTTTAAAATCCATTGAGAAATGTAGGTGCTAGAGCGCTGACAAAGTTTTTCTAAAAATAGCCACAGTGACCTTGACCTTGCGCGCAGCACCCTGGAAGTCAAACTTGTTTGAGATATTGTCATGCCCTACATTTGTGTGAAGTTGATTTAAAATCCGTTGAGAAATGTAGGCGCTAGAGCGATGACTAAGTTTTTCTAAAAATAGCCACAGTGACCTTGACCTTGGGTGCAGCACCCTGAAAGTCAAACTTGCTCGAGATATTGTCATGCCCTACATTTGTGTGAAGTTATTTTAAAATCTGCTGAGAAATGTAGGTGCTAGAGCGCTGACGAAGTTTTTCTAAAAATAGCCACAGTGACCTTGACCTTGGGCGCAGCATCCTGAAAGTTGAACTTGCTGGAGATATTGTCATGCCCTACATTTGTGTGAAGTTATTTTAAAATCTGCTGAGAAATGTAGGTGCTAGAGCGCTGACAAAGTTTTTCTAAAAATAGCCACAGTGACCTTGACCTTGGGCGCAGTATCCTGAAAGTCAAACTTGCTCGAGATATTGTCATGCCCTACATTTATGTGAAGTTATTTTAAAATCCGTTGAGAAATGTAGGCAATACAGCGATGACAAAGTTTTTCTAAAAATATGTGATGACGTCGTTTTCTCCATTATAACACAATGGGATTTTTTTCAAACGCTCAAGGGCAGCTAACTCCGTAGTCTGTGCTCGAATCCGGCCAAATTTCGAACTCATCCAAGCTCTTATGTATGTCATCATTTCCTGCAAGTATGATAAGGATCTAAGCAAAAACAGTTGAGAAAACGTGATGACGCCATTTTCCCCATTATAACCCTATGGGATTTTTTTCAAACGCTCAAGGGCAGCTAACTCCATAGTCTGTGCTCGAATCCGGCCAAATTTCGAACTCATCCAAGCTCTTGTGTATGTCATCGTTACCTGCAAGTATGATAAGGTTCTAATCAAAAACAGTCGAGAAAACGTGATGACGCCATTTTCCCCATTATAACCCTATGGGGGCTATATGTTGCCATGGAAACCAGAGTTCTGAGCTTATCGGCACCAAAACCTAATGCAGCCTTTCCCCCACCCAAATGATGCTTCAGATAAAATTTGATTGCGATCGGCCCACTGGTCTCTGAGATATTTATGTTTGAAAGTGTTGACGCACCCACCCACCCACGCACCCACCCACCCACGGACGACGGCTCGACTCCCATCCTATAAGCTCACCTCTGAGCCTTCGGCTCAGGTGAGCTAATAATGGAAACACCTTCGTAGATTAGTTGATTATATACAGGTATCCTTCATGTAACACCACCGAGTGTCTTTAGAACTTTTGAATCAATGTTTGAAATTGAGATTTTAACGTGTTACCATAGCAATATATTACGTCACACGCATCCGGGGTACGGGGTGTGAATTTTTTCGATGTCATTTTGGTAAGGAGGTGCTTGTATTATGCTTATTATGAATGATATGTAAGGAGAAATGGAAAACTTTGGAACACTTTTTGTTTAAGTTAGGTTCTGACTTTAGAAACACACATATAATAATTCTTAACAGTGTTCCCATTCACGTAGAATTGTGCGTGAATCGCGCGGAAATCATTCTAATCACGCATAAATTTTGGGGCAAGAACGTGCATTCACGCGCATATGTTTCTCTCAAAAATATAAAAAAAAATCATCATTTTTCTTCATTCTATTGCAAGTCTGCCAGGCCAGATGATTTTTGTAGCCGAGAAGAGAGTCAGAAGTTGCTGTTTTGATCTGAAATGCGGGCCGTAGTAAGATACCATGCTTTCATTCACGTCCGTCACATCCGTTCTACGGCCAATCAAATTCATTATTGGAAAACACTACCACTAATCGGCTGCATGAATATTAATGACATGCGCGGTCATGTTGCGCACTAGAACAGAACTGTCATAATGGCCGACAGAATTTGTCCGTATGTTTGCGTTTATTTTCGCTGTTTCTGTTTGGAAACGGCACTTGCTATTTTTCATTTGGAAAGGAATCCATCAAATGATTAATATTGGATAAAACGAGGACCGGAAAAAAGGCATGACAGCCGTTTTCTTCGTTTTTTCAGGCTTCAGTTGGAAACACATCGGCACTTTAGTGTTTGTAAAAGAAGCGGACCAAGGGTTCCGGGTCATTTCGGCCCATCTCCATTTCGGCCCATAACTTTTTCGAGATAAAAAGTCAAACCCGTAAATTTTACTTCATACCCGCAAATTTTATAGATAGGGGGTATAAAAACCCTCAGTTTAAAATTTGAGTGGGAACACTGTCTTAATGAAAACTTTCTGAAATCTGGCAGGAATTAAAGCTAAAAATTGTATATATATATTTAGGATAAGAACTCGATAAGCTTTAGCTTCCGTTCTGATCCTTTAAATGTTCTCATGTTATGTAAATACATGTGGTATTGTGATGTTATGAAATAAAATATGTTTTAAACTAATTAAAGCTAAAGCAGGGGTTAAATAATCGATCTTTAGGGAGTTTGACATTTTATTCCGTGATTTCCAGTATTATGCTAAAGTAAATTAATTGGTTATCAAGTACAGGATAATTTTGGTTCTTTCTGCTATACAATTCTCCCAAGACTCTGCTTGTTAAAGTGCAATGACTTCACAGTTCTGGTTCCTCCGGCTTAAAACCAGGGAAGAGCGTCAAATTCTGCTCAATCAAAAAAATTTCACGGTCTGTATTTCTGCCAGGTTTGAGACCAAGTTATGAATAACTATATATTTCTTTTAGAATCTAAGACTTGCATCAAGCCATCAAGCCATCACAAACTTTTACCCATTCTTTGTTACTAATCAGCAGCAAATACACATGAAAATATGCAAAAAAATTGGAAGCCTAAACCCTTATAAGTTTAAAGAATCGTTGCCAAGCAATGATATTCCTATACTTTAGGACTTAATTGTATGTCATATGCTTGCTCCTTAGGTATTATATACTTGAAATACTGTTTCGACACATATCCAATGAAATAAATGCCAGTTTCCATTATTTAATGATCACCCCTCGTACTAAATTTTGAACAACAATGAGATGCAATAGGATAATGTGTCAAATTCTGTCAAGACTTAAGGAGCTGTAAGAAGTCATATCTAGAGTTATGCTGTTTGCTTTGCCATATTAATCACAAAACTCCCACAAATTGTTTTTTTGATGGTATGCTGTTTGTAAATACCTTCCATCACAGATCTCAATTAAAATGACCATTAGGCCATAAGAATCAGTTTTGTCACCAGCAACATACTGTATAATTTACTCCTGATTGATTTTGCAAACCTTGTTAACTACTCATTTCGTGACAAACCCAAGTATGTTACTATTCATGTTATATCATTTTATCATAATTTTTTTAATCTTGTCAGTATATACAGTCAATACCACAGAGTGTAGGTTATATATCTGGGTGTCTAAAGTAGGTAAATATAAGAACTCAACTGAAGGCTAAGTTGCATCTAAGACGCAAGGACTCAGATGGGATTACTGCTTGGAAAAACCAAACTACAGTAGAACTTCAATGGCTCGAACAGGCTTGGGACCATGAAAATTAGTTTCAGCAAAGGGTAGTTCTAGCCATCCAGGGTTAGTTTCCATATAAAGTGGCTTCTAGGGTCCAAGAATAGAGTTCTAGCCAGGCAGGGTGAACGAGCCATCAGAGTTCGAGCCACTGAAGTTCTACTGTATATGAAAATGGACCACAGCTCAATACCTTAATAAAGAAGGCATGACAATAAATCTAAAGTATCAGGGGCCGTATTCATAAAACGACTTAAGTGGTTGCTATGCTGTTGCTAAGGCTAAATTTCTTTGAAGGAGATTCCCTACAACTATGAAATTTGCTCTGGAGGAACAGTCTTACAAAGACTGTTCCTCCAGACCAAATTTCATAGTTGTAGGGAATCTCCTTTATAGATATTTAGCCTTAGCAACCGCATAGCAACGACTTAAGTGGCTTTATGAATACGGCCCCTGTTATTTGCTGAAAAATATTCATGATGATATTTAGTAGTTCACAGCAAAACTGAAAAGCAAGCAAACCGGAAGCAAAGTCCCAGAAAAACACATACAAAAATTACCTATCAAACATGGAGGATAAATCATATAAATGAAAGTAAACAACTATTAATAAAAGGTCTATTTCTCAGTTTTGTTGTTGTGTTAATGTTTAACGTCCACGGTAAACAATTTCTCGGTTTTAAATTGTCATTTAATATCTATGATTTTCTAGAACATCATTTTTTGTCTTCACCCTTGACAGCACCTGTTGGCGAACAAACTTTAACTTACAAACCAACATATAATCTCAACAAAAGAACAATTTCAATAAAACCGAGCCTGCTACTTTGATTTCTTTGGTGATTCCTTACTTTCAAAGGCTGCATCTTTTAAGAATTTATTTTCTATTAAATAAATATAGGCATAAGCTGTCAGAGCTACAAGAAAATGCAAAACTAGAAAGAAGTATGGGGATTATTTTTGAATGGAAAGTGTAGTATGTGCAAACAGCAAAGACTCAGGCTGCACATCTGTGTAATGAATTCCACTACAAGGTGTTTTACCCCCTCCAAAACAATCAAAAATCTAGATTCATCTTATACTGGTCTAAATTTCTGGGATTGTTGAGGAACAAAAAAAAAACATCTTATAGCAGAATTATATTGGAGGAGGTAACCCCATGTTTTATGACCAAATAGATAGGTACCATCATCACTCATCTCAATATGAGTTGTGACTTGAGAAAACCAACAATGTGACATGCTCCCCTTCCGCAAACTCAGATCAGCCTGGGCATCTGCCCAGTCTGATCAGAGCTTTCTCTTTGTGCTTACAGAGTAGCTAAGGGTCTAAGCTATTTCCATGCTCGCAGAGAAAACTGATCAGACTAGGTGGATGCCCAAGCTGATCTGACTCTTGGCTGGGCACACATGCCACTCTGTTGGTTTTCTCTTGTCGCGGCTCATATATTTATGGATCCTGAGTAATCTTTATTGCTTAAGGTGTATGGGTACAACTTCATATTTCCCCCCATTTTTACAAAGGGGCACAACTTTTGTGACTTCCTGTATGTTTTCCTGGACCTCGAAACCTTTCTAAAATGGGGTCAACTCTTCAAGAAACAAATGCTCCAAGGTCCAAGGGGAGCACTTTTCTCCCTTTAAGAGCTGACCCCCATTTTGAAAGAGGGAAGGTGGGAATGATAATGCTGCTTTTCCTGAATATGAACCCTTCTTTGCAGCCTGATCCGAATCATCTCTACAGGGCCCTAAAAAGTCTGGTAAATGAAAGTTATGTCTGATCAGTCTGCTCTTATATGCAGTGTCATCTGTCTTCTGTACATGGTGTCTTGTCTTGCAAGCTGATCTGAGTCTTTGATAAGTGTACCTGATCCAAAGTGCCCTTCCTCCCAGAAAGAATTATATATAGAAATACATGATAGGCATAGAATAACTGCATATGCAATAAATATACAGCAGAGAAAGATACTGAAAAGGTGATCAAAGGCAAACCAGTCAAAGTTTTGTGGGTAACCTTTTCTTTTGTTCCGTACTTTTCTATTTTATCCACAAGAACATGCCAAATCTCTGATCTCAGCATTACTTTCAGAATCATTATGCCGATATTTTCCCAGTGCCCCAGATAAGAAGGGGTAACAGGGATAATCTAGGGATAATTTTCCATATTTCTGCCTAAAAATATACATTGTAGCCCCTCATCAGAACCGTCTCGCCGAGACGGTTCTAATGAGAGGTCACAATGTATATTTTTGTCAAGAAATAAGAAAAATTATCTTTGAATTATCCTCATTATCCCTTCTTATCTGGAGCTCTGGATCCTAAATGTTTTCACAAAATATAAATTTTAAGATTTCATTAAAATCATCTCATGAAATCCAACAATGTTATCACATAAGCTGTGAGATACTGTTAATAACACCCCTGAGACAATTCCAACGGTATTATGTAGAAACAACTGAAAAGCAGTTACCCCAAAACATTAACTTTTCTATAACTATTGTACACAAGAGGCAGTCACAAAAACTTAGCATTAGAAAACAGGCCCCTATTGCTAATAATTGTGAATTTTCAGTAATCAGGGCTTGCATTCTTATTGACTAGCCTCTGTGCGTTGATTTCATTCTATATACCACACCACAATGATAGAAAGAAAATAAATACACCAGTAAATACACTGCACTACAAATAATGCACCCACAAATACACCGCACTACATAATGCAAGTGATTACATTCTAGATCAAGCAATCAACTACCTGTCTGCTGTGGGGATGGGGCTAGCCCAGAAGAATTACTCCCCGACATAGAAGAATTATCAGATTGGCTACAGGTTGGTGACGTTGACATAATTATTTGCCGAGGTGGCAGGGTTCCCAAATTGAGAGTGGCACCACCACTACACATTGAGTCTACAGGAAGAAACACAAATAATTCACCATATATAGTACAAATCTTTTAACCCTAATATTTGGACATGCTTTTCTTATAAATTTTCCTTACAGATTCTGCCACCTTCAAATTTACAAGTTATTTTTTTTTTTTTTTTTTTTTTTTTTTCTTTTCTTTTGAAGATGCAATGCAGACCTTAGGTATACAAGGCAGATCACTCAGACTATTATTTGTCACCCTTCTCATTTAAGGCTACTCTTATCTTAAAGGGAAGAATTTGCTCTTTGCATAGAGCAAATTCTTTACTTTCAGAGTATCCCATTTAGAAAAAGAACTCCCTACCAGTTACCCAAATACTATTGCAACAAATTACATGCCTTGTAGAGATGATGGCAAAACCATGTAGATGTAGCTGTAAACTTTCAACAGACTGATCTGGATCTACAGTTTTTTCCATCATTTTCATTCCAAATATTTAGGGCAAAATATGGTTCCCCAAAACTATACAGACGAAAACTAACATTTCATTTTACTTTTCTCACCTTCAAAATAATGCATTATATTTTACTTTTCTCTCCACCCAAAAACAAAACAATGTAATCTCATTAAAATCAGATGGGAGAAGAAAAATCAACAAAAAAGTATCAATATATATATGAGCCACTGCACGACAAAACCAACAATGTGGTTGTGCACCCAGCGCAGACTCAGATCAGCCTGGGCATCCGCCCAGTCTGATCAGAGTCTTTGCTGTCCGCATGGAGGTAGCTTAGACCCTTAGCTACCATTTAAGCGCTTAGCAAAAATTCTGCTCAGACTAGGTGGATGCCCAGGCTGACCTGAGTCTGTGCTGTCCGCACAACCACATTGTTGGTTTTCTGGTGTCGTGGCTCATATGTGTATTTACTTTATATCCAGCACAAAAAAGAGTAATTAAACTGTTACATTAGTCAGACAAGAATTTCATGTATTCATTGTCAAATGTTATATGAGCCGCAACATGAGAAAACCAACAAAGTGGCATGTGGGCTCAGCACAGACTCAGATCAGCCTGGGAATCCATCCAGTCTGATTAGAGTCTTTGCTGTCTGCATGGAGCTAGCTTAGGCCCTTAGCTGCCCTTTAAACGCACAACAAAAACTTTGGTAAGACTGCGGAGGATGCCACTTTGTTGATTTTGTCGTGTCGCGGCTCATATAATTTGCATATAAACTTGAGTCTTGAGCTGCATATGCACTTCTGTGCCAATATTTACAGAGTCAACAGTAATTACCTGCTTTTGACAAACTGCCGCCCCTCATAGGTGACTTAAGGTGACTGTAGATAAATGAGCCCATCCCTCCGAAACTGTTTGCTTTAGGCACAGGGATCCGACCTTTACAGGAGTTGTCTGTTCCGTAGCCACTCGACTCCGTACTAGTCCAAGTGTGATCCTCCAAACTACTTCCTAAACTTTGAGGACGACAGCTTGGCAAACTGGAAAATGAATAACACAGTCTCTAAACTCAGCATTTTCCCATAGCTCTTAGATAAGCTGGAATTTAAATGATATACCTGGTTGGTTGGTTGATTTGATGCTTAACGTCCACGGTAAACAACTAAGGTCATGTCGGGACGGTCAGTTAACCTAACCACACTATTCCTGGGCAGGCTTAGACCTCCTAAGCGGTTAACCAGTACTAAGTGCACATACTTTCGCCAGTAACTGACAACTGCCCTTCTTGAATCAGCGGAAGGAGAAACGAAAGTATGTGGCCAGACCGGGATTCGAACCCAGGACCTCTGACTTACGAGTCAGGTGCCCTACCGATTGCGCTACCCGGTCCGGCTGATATACCTGGAATATTTTTCTTACTTCTTCATAAAACTTAAGCTGTGATTCTCATTAAATGAGAATCACAGCTTAAGTTTTATGAAGAAGCACCATTCTAATGGGTAAGGGTGGGGGAATAGAACAACAAAGAAACCAACAAGCAAATTCTTTCTTCAGGAATCTGACTCCACTTTTAGGAAGAAGAAAATGCCAGTTACTTCCCCTGTAAACGTATTCATTCACTTTGAATGAGGTTCAACATAATATTTTTGCACAGACAAAATGAAAAACAGTTCTCTCTTCACTTGATGATATCTGTAACTGTTGTAAAGGAGCAGAAAAGAATACTTACACAATCCCAGTGACTGAGGCATCTTCTTGTGAATACCCTGTAGGCTGAGGCTGAAAAATAAATAGGCACTTCTTGAAAATGCTACTTTTAGAATGTACCATATTTATCTGACTATTAAACGGTGTCTTCAAACTCAAGAATGACATCAAAGATCTACATCTTTTCAAATTCTGCTTTGAAAAGTTTTTCATTTTCCCTTCTAAATCTAGATTTTTTTGGACTGTTTTGGAAGAGAAAAATACCCAGCTTATGACCAAAGAAATATAGTATGCTCTGGGTGTTAGCAAGATGACAGCATTTAAGGGGTATGAATACTTATGTGATTTGGCAGCCATTTAACAAGGGAGATAACTTTAACAGATCAGTATTTGCTTCCTTTGTTGGTGAATCATTTTTCAAGTGAGGGCTTCTTGTAAAGGATGAATTTTCTTTCTGAGAAAACAAACTCTTTCCTTTAAGAGTTACCCCCTATGAGAAGGGAGAAAATACTTCAAGACATAGTGATCTCCCTTGAAGGTATATCAATACATGTACACTTTGAAGAAAGATGGCAGGATGGTTTGATGCTTTATGACCTTTCAAATATCAGCGGTGAGACGATTGACCGAAATCACCGAAATCTACTGAAATCACCGTAGAATTTACAGAAATTACCGGTAATAGTGTCAATTAAATGACTATATATGTATAACTGGTTATTAATAAGTCATATTTTTCTTTCCTGATAAAAATCTGCACTATTATATAAGAAATATGCATATAATAGCACCATAGTGACGATAAACCGAAATCACCATTAGCTGATGTTTCAATAAACTTGTAAAATCGATAACCGAAATCACCTATAGGTATAGACATGTAAAATCTGGGTTATTGTACATGCATACACAGTAAAATCAACCAAAATAAAGCATCTTTAATGCAATCTTGATTTTAAATTTACAAGTCTGTAGGTAATTTTCAACCAAGTATCCAACAAACCTTCCTTTATATTAACCGACAGAGTTATGCTTGTATGTATCGACGATAAACCGAAATCACCACTGAACTCTTTCTTCTCAAATTTGGCTGGCTCAGATAAATTCGACAATTTGGTGATAAACCGAAATCACCGATGAAAAATAAGATAAAATGAATAAAACACACACGTAAATAAAAATATCTGATGTCTCTTTCCTGTAACAGAAGCATTAGTTTTTTTTAATTTCTTCATTTATTCAATTACAAGTGTATAATTTCAATACATATAACGCACGCCCTATATTATTTTTCCGAAATATTTTTCTTTGTAACCTATTCAATTTATAATCAATCCAATATTTTCTTGTATGATGGTATACACTGACCGTCATTTTTTTGAAGTTTGTTTTAAGTCAGCATATACATTAAACATATTACGCTATGCGATAAAACTGCAACAAAGAAAGATTAGAGAGAGAGAGAGAGAGAGACAGAGAGAGAGAGAGAGAAGAGAAAGAATATGCCAAAACTAAAATACAGACATGACGACAGGAGGAAATGTTTTGCAGGATGAAATGTTTTGCGTATTTTTAATATTGTACATGTATGTAGTATATAGAATAGATATAACGTTTTTGCGTGTTCTCCTGTGTGTCTGTTTGCTCGTCCGTAAGGTCTCATTTCGTATAAAAATGTGCGTTAATTTTTTTCTAATAGTGTTTCGTATGAACACAATATTAATTGGTATTGATCTTAATTTATTTGCAATTTGTTGATGCTGATGCTGTTGCTGACTTAAGGCCTTTTGTATCATTTGGGTTAAATTTTTGTGTCACGTTTTATCTCTCTGAAATTCTTAATGGGAACTTGTCATATAAGCATAGTATTATATGCAGTATCATAACAGGGCTGAGACTGACTAGTGTGCATCCTGTTGATGCTGGTGTTGACTTAAGGTTGTGTGCCGCTTGCGCTGGAAGTCTAACCCACGACCACCAATTCCCCTTCCCCAACCCCAACCCCAACCCCGACCGCCATGAGTCAGGGAACACACAATTCACCAGGCCTTGCGGTCCGCTTTGATCAATACTCTTTACCTCTTTAATCCGTTTAAAACCACCTTTCAATTAAAGGTGTGATTTAATTAATAAACTCAGTGATTGCTGTCAAAATTATTAATTAATTATCAGAGCTGGGAAGCAATCAGCCATAAAACGTCTTTTGTCCCAATTAGTATTGCAACAGCTGGAGGCGTTCCGAGTAATTTAAGTTCTTTGTGGTGATTTCGGTCAATCGTCGAAAATGTGATTTCGAACCCAAAACCATGGGAAAAACACTTTATTATTAATTTATTTCTGTATTTATGGGAAAAACACTTTATTATTAATTTATTTCTGTATTTATTTTTTAATTGATTTAGAAGCAATTTTAATATATCTGCCAAACAAAAAACTAGACATGTACGTCTTTTTCCAATACTGAGGTTAATACTAACACAGACTTTTCGATGCAGGCCCATTGGTGATTTCCGTTTATCATATCTTAATTAATACATCTATATTAAAAAAATATAATTTATTCCTTTTTTTACAAATAAATTCAATACATATTATCAATAAAAAGTAATTTCAGATGAATTCAGTGGTGATTTCTGCAAATTCTACGGTGATTTCGGTGATTTCAGTAGATTTCGGTGATTTCGGTCAATCGTCTTACCCAAATATCAGTAACTTCAGGTCAAAGATGGGCAGTACATAAAGATAAAAAAATCAAAAGCTAAAGAAAAATCAAGTCAGATTTGAACCCAAAACCTGTGTACTCTCAAGTCTGACAAGCTCAAATGAGATTTACTCAAGCAACAAATTTTTAACTTTTGAGCATACCTCATCTATTGTAAAGATTCTATTCCTTGCTTCATCATATCGTTGCTGTCTTTCTTCTAAAGACTTGGCTCTAGTGTCTTCCAATGATGGTTTCTGAAGATTTCTTGACTGCAAAACAATATACAGAATATCTTAAAAGAGACATCATCTCTTAAGAAAGTTACGAAACAAGCTGGGGCAAGCTCCGTAAATTTCAAACAAAAAATAACAAGGGGTTCGCAAGCGGCGCATAATATGCCCGTTTTAATGTCATAATGGAGTTACAGAATGAACAAGATTGTTTACACAAACTAACAGGGGCAGCCACTCTATAATTAATGACGGCAACATTATTTAAATATTTAACACATCAAATACTATTAATATCCCAAAAATCAGCTTCCGGGGTGAAGTGGCTCATAAGTTGAGTAATGCCAAAGTCAAACAAGGGAGATAATTCATAAACTAAATATACTAGATATACCAATTATACTTGCACTGCCATTTAATAAGATCCCATGATTTTGTGGCAACATAATCTTAACATGATTTTGTGGCAACATAATCTTAAAGTGTAATCTTTATACACATTGCTATTGTTTCAAACCAAAAGTTTGACTCCTTGACTCACCTGTAATTCATCAAAACTACCTCCACCTCTTTTTAACAACATCTTTGGTTTTGATTCGCTGCTACATATATGTTCTTGAAAGATAAAATCTGGTCTGAAACACATATAGAAATCCTGAATATCTAGAAATGAGGAACAATTGTCAATGAGAATTCAAAATATTGGGACAGATAGATCTGAGCAAACAGGGCAGACACAGATCAGACTGCCCCTAAAGGAGCAGTCTAATCAGGGTATACACTATTTACCACTCCATCTGCATTTTTTTGGCAGCATTATTGCATTGTAAAACCAAACTGTCCCATTTAAGGACAACTGTAGTAATCATTTTTGTGTCTCATTTTTAGAACTTTGACATACTGTATTTATCTTTGTATAAGAGATTCTGAGATTCTGCGTTAACTATAGAAGATGGGTCAAAAATTATCATTTTTTATTTTATCATACAAGATGGGTCAAAATAGTTCGTCCTGTTTATTTAACTATATGAGTTGGGTCAAACCTTTTTGTCATTTTTCGATAAACCATATACAGTGAACCATGACCAAATTATGAGCAGTCTTGTGTGTGTCAACGCCTTTCGTTGAAACTCTTTTGTCTTGAAAGTTGTGGTTATCATGGTATTAACTGTAAACTGCATAAACAGTATGAAAGGTGTTTAGTGCAAGTTCAAACAGCCTACCCTCAGATCAGCCTACGCATCTATGAAGTCAAGCTTGGGCTTTCAACGTGCATCCATAGATTTTGTAAGCCATGTATGGTCTTTGTGAATGTTGAAGGTTTGACTTTTGCTGCAAGGACGCAAAGCCTACTGTTATTGTGCAGTTTCAAGCCCCTTTCAACAGTATATCAGCTCTTGGGCTGACAGGAAAACTGCATGAAGGCACAATAATATGAAGACTACCTAAAATTCACAAACAGAGCCAGACTCAAAATGATGATTTCCACATTGTAAGTTCAGACAAAAACCTTGACCAATATGGTTGGGTCCTATAAATCCAACCCAACCCAGAAAAGAACATGCAGATCTTGTAAAAGCAATTGTAGCCTGTTTTTACATGAACCTAAGTGTGTACTTACATTCTGGTGTTTTGAGTTTTATTTACAATCACACATTTGCCGGTCTGATCCACATTGTGGTCTAGGCCAAAGAAGGCTGCTATTCGATGCACTAACATTCTATCATATGAGGACATCTGAGGAAACTTTAAGTAGTGGTGCCTACAATACAGAAACAAAACTTTAGATAGTTTTATGACCATTAGATTATTTCTATACATCTCCAGAACAACGTATCATATCTATTTGGCTATAAAACAAGTATTCCTCTCTCTAGAAACAACCCAAATACCTTAATCAGTCACAAATTTCTGCTATAATATGAGCCGCGATGCGAGAAAACCAACAATGTGGTTGTGCGCCCAGCGCAGACTCAGATCAGCCTGGGCATCCGCCCAGTCTGATCAGAGCCTTCGCTGTCCGCATGGAGCCAGCTTAGACCCTTAGCTACCCTTTAAGCCCTTAGCAAAGAATCTAATCAGACTGGGCTGATCTCCAGGCTGATCTGAGTCTGCGCTGGGCGCACAACCACTTTGTTGGTTTTCTCGTGTCGCGGCTCATATGGAGTTTTCCCTTCAGAAACACTTCTAAAAATCTAGATCCATCTTGTTCGCAGATCTAGATTTTATTAACTATTTTAGAACAGAAAATCCTCGGTCTCATAGCCAAAGAAATAGAGTAGGTTGTGACCACTCATTACACCAAGATGCCTGGTAGAAATCTTTCAAGTGGTCAAGGGAACTCACTTAATGAGACCTGTTCCCAGTAAGGATAGCCTGCTGACAGCACTTTGCCCATTACGCATGATGCAGCAGTAGTTGGTTGGTTGGTTGATTTGATGCTTAACGTCCACGGTAAACAACTTAGGTCATGTCGGGACGGTCAGTTAACCTAACCACACTATTCCTGGGCAGGCTTAGACCTCCTAAGCGGTTAACCAGTACTAAGTGCACATACTTTCGCCAGTAACTGACAACTGCCCTTCTTGAATCAGCGGAAGGAGAAACGAAAGTATGTGGCCAGACCGGGATTCGAACCCAGGACCTCTGACTTACGAGACAGGTGCCCTACCGATGTTGTTTCACTGGAATAAACCTATAATTCCATCTGATTATACATGGAAATGTATGCTTCCTGGAAAGCATATCTACTGATGACATCCAACTGAACAAGTTCATGTAAATATATGGCAAACCTATGTCTCTAATATATCTAGAAGAATGCTTTCAATGCGAACTCTTGTTAGATTGGCCCAAATATATTATTTGCTCATCCATAATCCTGCAATCTTCCCATACTTACTTTGGTTCTCGTATAAATTTCACCAGATCTCCTTCCAATTTAATTAACATACTCCTATCTTTTGGTGTTTTGTTCAATGTTTTTCTTATAAAATCTTCTAAATCAATTCCTGTGGAATCTTTATATGGTGTGTCTACACTGGAATCTGCAAGGAAAAGAATACAATTTTACTGTCAATGTAAAACCTTGGATAAAATGTACCATTGTTCATACTTATACTGGATCATATACAATTTTTTCAGTGTCACAAGAAATCTTTAGAATACTGTGTCTCCCCTGTCAGCACAATGTCACAAACAGAGCGAGGGGAGACACAGACCTGAAGGCAGTTTGCAAGCAGAAAAGTAATACCTATGTCTCACATTCTGTTAATGCTAAGCTAGATAAAATCATAATATTTCTTAGTTGTTTCATTGGATACTTGCGATGAATCAGTGATGGCAATGCTGTAGCACTCTATAAACCAGGGTGTAATTATATTGTTGCTTAAACTTCAGTCTTAAGCTTTTGTAATCTTTTAAAAGGAATATGGCCCCGAGGTTATAAAACTTTTTTCGTGCTCAACTCAGCTGTGCATGAAATTTTCTCTGCTGATAAATAGGAAAATGCCAACTAATGTTGGCATTTTCATATTCATATGCAGAGAAAATTTCTCACTCAGCTACACTGAGCAAGAAAACTAGTGTACTTACCAATAATTTGTTATTTGTTAGCAGGTAAAATTTCATGCTCAGCTGAGTTGAGCATGAAAAAAGTTTTATAACCTCGGGACATGGTATCACACCATGACAATATTCAAAAGAAACTGTGGGACTAGGAACGAAAGGCCTCTCTGTTTGCAGTCAGACATATATTCATACAACAACCCAGTAACATACCAGGAGGGTTAATCTTGCCAACCAATTGTCTCCCATTTTAATGGCAGCTTCTGTTAGAAGAAAAAAATTTGCTCACTTGAAGAGCAAATTTTTTCCTTTAAGAAAACACACTTTTGGGAACAGTTTACTCTTCCAGGAAAGCAAGTAGGAAGTAACAAAAGTTGCTTCCCATGTAAAAATGGTAACCTGACTGAGCTTACCTCTGGATAGACTAGATGAAGTACCCGCTTCAGAGCTCTGGGAGCCATCTTTTTCTAGCCGACCTCGAAATGAACTTGCAGTTGACCCTGATGTCTGTAAACAAACAAACAAAACTGTGGATGACCAGCTACAGCCCAAATAAGAAATGAATTTATCTTTTCTACTAACAGCATTATATTGTGGGACCTCATCAAAATGCCCCCCCCCCCACCCCCCTGCAATTTGATTTCAGATATGAGTACCTACCAAGGCATGATCTGAGCTTTATGAGGGGTACCATCAATGAAAGTTCAACTAAGAAATGGTAGTGTTTTCTCAATATTCAACACCGTACCACCACCATTTGAGCCGTGACATGACAAAACCAACAATGTGGTTGTGCGCCCAGCGCAGATTAAGATCAGCCTTGACATCCGACAAATTTGATTAGACTCTTCGTTAAGCGCTTAAAGGATACCTAAGGGACTAGGCTACCTCCATGCGGACAGCGAAGACTCTGATCAGACTGGGTGGATGCCCAGGCTGATCTGAGTCTGCGCTGGGTGCACAACCACATTGTTGGTTTTCTCGTGTCGCGGCTCATTTATGTTTCATGGGACTGCTTTAATAAGATTCCATAATGAAATCACATACTCAAGCATTTCATACACAAACACACATCACAACTTAAAGAGCTTTCACAGGAAATTTGTCAAAACAAAGCATAATTTTTTTCATTTTGTCCATGAACAAGTATGTTTTGACTAATTATCAGAACCACATGGCAGCTCATTATGCCTACCTTACTAACATGCTATGAAAACTATAGCCACAATGCTTAGACAGAAAGTGAAAAGAAAATACCTCAAATTATTTAAGTCGATTGAGCCGCGACACGAGAAAACCAACAATGTGGTTGTGCCCCCAGCGCAGACTCAGATCAGCCTGGGCATCTGCCCGGTCTGATCAGAGCCTTCACTGTCTGCATGGAGCTAGCTTAGACCCTTGGCTACCCTTTAAGTGCAAAGTGAAGACTCTGATCAGACTGGGCGGATTGTTGGTTGTCTCGTGTCATGGCTCAATTCTTTGTTTACTATAAGCTACAAGTCCATAGGAAAAGATATAGGGGATCATTTCACAATAATTTTGGTGTTAGTTTCTCCCATTCTCCATAAAAATAAGTGTTGTGGGTACTTGAGAGAACCACTCTGAAGAGGCAGTTCCAACAAGTCCCACATCATATGAGCCGCGACACGACAAAACCAACAATGTGGTTGTGCGCCCAGCGCACTCAGATCAGCCTGGGCATCCGCCCAGTCTGATCAGAGTCTTCGCTGTCCGCATAGATGTAGCTTAGACCCTTAGCTACCCTTAAAGCGCTTAGTGAAGAGTCTGGACGGACTGAGTGAATGTCCAGGCTGATCTGAGTCTGCGCTGGGCGCACAACCACATTGTTGGTTTTGTCGCGTCGCGGCTCATATATTTCTATGGAGCGGTATGGAAAATAATCCCTACATTATATGTTACTCCCAGACATTCGGAACACTATCTGACTCAACGAAATTGCCAAGATAGTACAAGTGAAGTCGTAATACATATTGTTATTGTCCCCAATGGTCAAAAGTACAGCTGCAATTGTGTAAACTATGGCTACAGAATGCCTTTTAAGTATCAGCATGGGCTAGGACAGCTGAAATCTCTTAAATCCTTGAGAAGTCACCATAATTACCCTAACTACTGGAACATATTAACCAACTGCTGTTAATATCCTAAATACTTGGAGCAGCCTCATCAGGGTCCACACTGTTTGCTCGGACACTATGAGTTAATACTTAGGTATTTATAGCATTGTTTGTAAATGAGCCAAGACCCACAAAAAGAGGCATGTAAAAACAACAACAATCCTGCCATTTCAAACACTACAACTTGAAATATATAACACATTTGTTTGTGGAGTTTTTCATTTTCATTATGCAAATTTCATTTGCTGGTGCACAATCAATGATATAAATGGCTTACCCTCTACTATCATGAACATCATACCCTTGCAGCTACTGTGATGTCACAGTGACATTACCTCGTATTGGCTTCCCCATGTCAACACTGTGATGTCACTATGACATCACCATAGCTGCAATGGTATGCTATGAATACCAGCCTGGTTATGCTAAGTATACCATTGCAAGTGAAATAGCAAGTGAAAATTAAAAAGAAAAAAATTTCTGAAACAAATTAATTGTACCCAAATCATACTTGGATTCAGCAGGATCTACTGACTATCAGAGCTCTAGATAAGAGGGCGTATTTGGTGATAATTAGGGATAATTTTTGTTAATTCTGCATAAAAACATATGTTGTGACCCCTCATCTGAACCGTCTCGACGAGACGGTTCAGATGAGGGGTCACAACATATGGTTTCGATGAGAAATAAGAAAAATTATCTTTAATTATCATCAAATACACCATCTTATCTAGAGCTCTGGACTATCAATACTAAGAAGACAAGAAAGCAACTGATCAGACTGATATGCATGACTAGTATGCGGATAAAACACCATGTCTTGTGTCTCAGCTCAATTATGTTTAACAACACAAGAACTAGACATGATTTGTTTATGACGTGACACACTTATGATCAACTTTCAGTACTTTACCAAGACAACTGTAGGTCTCGGAGCAGCTGACATTTTACCCAAGTATTTTTTAATAACACACTCTAAAATCTTGAAATTTTAAAAAAAAAATATTCATGATATCAAAATTTGTTTTATAAAACTACATTTCTAGAATTAATAGCAATCAATGTAGACCCTGGTCAGACTGCTCCTATAGGAGCAGTCTGATCTGGATCTACAATGTTTGCTCTGATGCTCTGTATTTTCACGGTGTTTCGGTTTCCAGTCCCTCTGGGAAACTTTGTGTCTGAAAGCTTCAGAAATATTAAGAAATCTGAGCTAAGCTGAATAACATAAACGTCAGTTAAAGTAGGGATGACATTTGGAAAATCTTCTAAATTGAAAGTAAAGCGACAGAATCCATCTACCAAATGTCAACCCTAGCACCACAAAGCTACATTAAATACAGAAAAATTTCCGCTCAAAGATATGACATTTTCTTTTCTTCTTCACTCTAAGCTGCACTGTCTTACAGCTTCAATCCTATTAAGCCATAATATGAGCCGCGACACGACAAAACCAACAATGTGGTTGTGCGCCCAGCGCAGACTCAGATCAGCCTGGGCAACCGCCCAGTCTGATCTGAGTCTTCGCTGTCCGCATGGATGTTGCTCAGTCTCTTAGCTACCCTTTAAGCACTTAGCGAAGAGTCCGACCTTACTGGGCGGATGGCCAGGCTGATCTGAGTCTGCGCTGGGCGCACAACCACATTGTTGGTTTTCACGTGTCGCGGCTCATATACAATTATTGACCTTTACTGAGGTGAAGATGCAGTTTTATTGACCTTTAAGCTATATAAGGACCTATGCAAAGCAGAGGCCAGTATGTAATTTGCAGGTCAATAAAACTGCATTTCTCCAAAGTCAATTATATCTTAGTTATTTTAAACAATATTTAATTCGATAAACCAACACAAATATAGTAACAAAATAGACATACAGCCAGATTAGATAACAAGCTTTGCAACTTATAGTTATCTTCTCCCAATAATATTTTATTTTATGATAATTCTACATATGCCCAACTCAAACTGCAGTAAGAGAAGAACTTGATAAGCAACATGCTTTCATAATCCTATAAACTTGTATGTTTGTACATTATGCTGTGAAAAAGTGAAATATTGAGGAATTTCATATAAAATTTATGAAACAAGCTTTCATAAATTTCATATGAAATGACCACAAGTGTAAGACTCTGTTTATCATAATTATGATCCTTTAAAGCAGGCTTAATTGCCTTCAAAATGAACATTTTTTCAATAAGAAACCAAATTGCTGACACGAAGTTACATGTACACGCCAAAGTGTTATTACACATGTGGTCATACAATTTTTATGGCACGATGTTATCCACTGAATAACAGCAACCTCATATGATCAAAATATGTTTAAACCAACTGCAGTTTCCGTTCATACCTGAGACTTTGAGCCAATTCCACTAGAACTGCTGTCTGTGCTACATGTTGACGCTGTACTCTGCAGAGGGTCCAGGGGAGGGGATGCACAATCCTCACACAAGGCTTCACTGCGAGTTAACTGTTTTATTTTAGGTGATGATATCTGAAAAATTTCAGTAAGATACAGTCAACTCTCAATATCTCAAAGTCAAAGTTCATCTCAAATTACTGATATCTCAAAGTAAATTTTCTGGTCCCAGCAAATCCCAGAAAATTCACTTTGAGATACCAGTAGTGTGAGACAACAGAAAGTGAAATGTGATGAAAACTAAGAAATGTGTCCAAACTAAATTCTTTGATATACGAGGGTTCTTTGAGATATCAGAGTTAGATAATGAGTCAGCTGTATTAAGTTGTATAAATATATCTCTGTGTTACGGCTATCATTTTTACAAGGGGGACAACTTTGACCAAACAGTATTCACCTTGACCAAATAATATTCACTTCCCTAGGAAGTTGACCCCTTTTCTATCAGGGGTTACTCCTAAAGGAAAAAATTCTTCCTTTGCAGTAATTTTGGAAGCGTAAAGTCCTGTCTTATAACAAATAAATACTGTATACTGTCTTAGCAATGTTAACAATTCAGATATGGCTAGACTACCAATCAAAGGGTTGCAAGATCGATCCCCAGTTCCTCTGATCTTTCGGATGACACTTTTTACCGAGATCCCGTCTCCATATGACCTTTGTGTTGGTAGGATGTTTATACCCTTGTTCACTCACTCACATATGATTATGATAAGCCTGGTATAAACTTACGTGATTATGTTTATGATGATTATGTTCATGGGAAATCTCTGTTGATGTGGTTTTGAGATCATCTGGAGACCCTGATTCTGGGGAGCCACCCGTCACCCTCGGTGTCTCCGTCCCTGAAAACAAGAGTATCAAACTCTGTGATTACTGATTAAAGACAGTAGATTGAAATCACTCAAGAATAGGAAATATCAAACTTTGGGATTATTGAAAAATTAGCTGCCTTAAAAGTTCTAAAAATTGAGGCACATGAAATAATTACTGCAATTGTCCCATAAATGGTACAGTTTGATTTTAAACTGCAATGGCAAACAGCCTGATCAGACTCAGACTGCTTCTTTAGCAGTCTGCACTCTGCTTCTTTAGCAGTCTGCACTGTTTATTCAAACCTTTTGCACTTAAGACCTACTTAACAAGGGCTTCGCAAGCGGCGCATAATACGCCCGTTTTAATGTCATAAAGGAGTATGGAATAAACAAGATTGTTTACAAAAGGATGGATAGGCAGACAAACAGGGGCAACCACTTTATAACTAATGACGGCAACATTATTCAAATATTTAACACATCAAATACTATGAGTATACCAAAAATCAGCTTCAAAGTTATTGTGGCTCAAAAGTTGAGTAATGCCATAGTTGAACAAGGGAGATAATTCATAAACTAAATATACTAGATTCTTGGCTCTACTACATTCCCCTGACAAAATCACATGTAGGGTTAAGGAATCACAGAGGAAACAGGAAATTTATGCAAGGGCAGATAATTCAGTAAGCCAGAGTTGTGGTTCTTGCTCGGGATACATTGCCCCATTATTATACATATTCCTACAAAGTTCCATTCTAATATTTCAAAAGGTTAAGGAGATATGGAGTGACTGAGAAATGCCTAAAATTACTTATCAAAGGGAAGTAACTCCAAAATGAAGAAAGGGGGAGCAACCATTCTTGTATGCCATGCATCGTCTTGTGATCATGCACATTGCTATAAAGTTTCATCATGATATTCCAAACAGTTACAAAGTTAAGGTATGCACAAGATATGTATACACAAAAATAACCATAATCAACTAATGAAAGGGATGTAACTCTAAAATGAAGAAAGGGAGAGCAGCCATTTTTGTACGCGACACATCGTTGAGACTTCATACACATTGCTATGAAGTTTCATGAAGATATCCCAAACGATTATCTAGTTATGGCACGCACAAGACTGGCAGGGAAAAAATTAATCAAAGGGGCATAACTTGGAAACTAAGGAAGGGGGAGCAATTACTTCTGTACGCGACACGTTCCCCCAACCTAATACATATTCCTACCAAATATCATGAATATATCCCAAATGGTTAATGAGTTATGGAGCGCACAAGAATGTTTACGGACGGACAGACGGACGGACAGCGCCATGACATAATACGTCCGTTTTTTCAAAACGGGCGTATAAAAACTGCTGAAATACTGCAGTTATACAACTCCAGAATCATAGAAATAGGAGTTATCAATATCTGAAGTTGGTGAAAGACACACTATCTTTTAACAGAAAGGCAATGAGTGATCTCATAGAAGTGATCTGGCTCTTGTAGAAGTGACCTGGATTCCTGTAGAATGGCTGTCACTCTTAGGAATAGAAAGTGAGAAAAGAGTGGGTTAATTAATTCTAACAGCTAGATCATAATCAGGTTGGTAACACCATTTACCAAATTACCTGGCTCTCTTTAATTAGATACCTGAACTGCCAAATGATGTAAAGGAACCTTACACAGAGCTCTAGATAAGAGGGAGTATTTGGTGATAATTAGGGATAATTTTAGTTAATTCTGCATAAAAACATGTTGTAACCCCTCATCTGAACCGTCTCGACGAGACGGTTCAGATGAGGGGTCACAATATATGGTTTTGATGAGAAATAAGAAAAATTATCCTTAATTATCATCAAATACTCCCTCTTATCTACAGCTCTGTTACAGCATGTGTGATCAGCAATATCTTTGATTAGATCCTCATCAGACTGATCTTTCATTACGTCTGACACTTCTTCATAAGCCGCACCACAACAAAACCAACAAAGTTGCATGTGTACCCAGCGAAAACTCAGATCAGCTTATGCATTCGCCAAATCTGATCAGTCTTCGCTGTGTGCTTAAAGGGTAGTTGAGGGTCTAAGCTACATCCATGCAGGCAGCGAAGACTCTGATCAGACTAGTTGGATACCCAGGCTGATCTGAGTCTTCACTGGGTGCACATGCCACTTTGATGGTCTTGTCCTGTCTAAGCTAATGCGACGAAAATCTTACCTCAGCTCTCAGGCCTCAGCTGCCATAGTCTGCAACATTTTACATGGTCTGCTTAACATACCAAGTTTAATACAAATATTTGACAAACATTTACCCATTTTTCTGGCACACACTGTCTGTCCCAGCATCTAGGATAGTCACAGTATTCAGCAAAATGGACTGACAATCTAACCTAACTTCCTAAAATCTGCAACATTTTGTATGTTGTCATTTGAAGTAACCTACATTACTAATATATTTACCTGTTTTCTCTGAACTTCGAGTGGTGTCAGTCCGAAGATGCACCCTGGAAGCAGCCCAACCTGCTCAGTTCCCAAAACCTGTATCAGGACACCATCTGCAGACAATGCCCCAATGTCCAAATAGTGTTTATTTTTTGTTGTTGTTGTTTGTTTGTTGTAGAAAAAGTTTACATATCTTTTTTATTATTATGTAATAATTTAAGATCAGAGGGTGTTCTAATGCTGACACAGTTCCCAATCATATTTTTCTGGGTACTTCCCAGACCTAAATTCACCTTTTTGCTGCCAGAGTTTTATAATTTTCCTCTAAGAACACATGGCCTATTCTACCATAACTCTTTCACTACCAAAAAGCAGACGACAAAATTTACGTCTGCAAAAATTAAAAAAATGCCTTGTCCAAGACTTTTTATATTGAGAATTCAAAGACTAGAGGGCAAACAGTGCAGATCTAGATGAGGCGGCTCATTATGAGCCGCCTCATCAGGATCTACGCTGTTTGCAAATTTTGCTAATTGCGTCACTGGGGCTTAAAGAGTTAATTGCCTATGAAACCTGCAATTATATGAACTTGCCAGGTATACTATTTTTTGTTCTTTTTCACTTTCAGTTAGCAGTGCAAGATTAAGATTTAATTCAGGTGTGAACATTAACCCATGAAGTGCAAAAAAGCACACAAAATTTTTATCTGCAAAACTTCAAAATGTTTCATCCAAGCTTAACATATTAAGAATTTGAAGACTAGAGGGCAAACAGCGTAGATCCAGATGAGGCGGTTCATTACGAGCCTCTCATTTGCAAACTCAACTGTTTTCATTTTTGCCATTTACATCTTCCTGCAGTCTGGTTCAAGCATCTGCTCTTTACTAATATCATCTACAGACTCAGAGGAACCCGTAAGTAAATAAAGAAGTGCAAAAGACTGGGATTCTTCAGTAAGCATAATGCGCTGCACACCGTTTACATGTGTCAGAACTTACATACCGTATTCAACCCTTTTAGCGCACCGTGTGCTTAACATTTTCAAAATGGCATTAAATACTTGCTGTACACTTTCTTCCTAATAAGCGAACATCGCAAAGAATTATTAGAAATAGAAGTTAATATTTCAAGCATCAGAGAATAGCTGCTAATAGTCTTGAAAGATGGAGAAGCTTTGTAAGTGAAAACTGAAAAAACTACAGTGTTTTCAGCACTTATAAACAAGCAATCAAAGGAATAAACCAGTAAAAATATGTGTGCTAATTATCATATGCCACAGAAATTCCCATGATGTGCGCTTATTAGGGCATGTGGGCTAATTATGTCAAATATGGTATATGTTTATACAATATCTAAACAGAAGCAAAAGTTGTTGCTATTCCTGCGAATGGATTTGATTCAGACCTGCAGGCTTTATTCACAGAAGGAAGCGTCATTCTGACACGCCTCCAGACAAAATGTTAACAGGACTGTGTGAACAGGAATGATGCCAATTGCAATTTTTGCATACTAGTATACAATCTATGAACCCTGGAAATCTACACTGAGAAAAGTGATTTCTTTGATGAGTGTGAGCAGAGCCACAAACTGATTTGAGAATGTTATGCCTTATGGTCCTTTTCAATGCAATGCCAATCAATGTTTGAATAGGACATACTGAAGCAGTGCTTACAGAAAAAGTGTGAACAGGAAAGATTCAGATCTGCCTGGCCTATCGTTCAAAACAATATAGATTCCTCATGGTCCACATGGTCAAAACATTATTTTTATCCCCAAAATCGACCACTGCTAAAGTACATCTGAACTAGCTGATAGCGTATTATGTACCTCAATATACAATCACTGTAAGACTGCATCAATTCCTATCAGTTGCCATAAGAAATTCATGTTTTGGCATGATTTTATTATTGGATTCTTGGTAAGAGAACTTGCAAATACCAGGAACAATTTGTGCCCACACCAAGCACATAACCAATGTTGCTGCCTACACACTGCTTATACCAACTTCACTCAAGTTAATAGTAACTGAGACATGGCATGGTTAAAAGGTACCTATGCATAGGCCTTCATTGCCAAACAGCAATATTCAAACCAGGCCCCGAGGTTATAAAACTTGAGCACATTCTCAATCTCAAAATAAAGCACACTGATTGGCTGCTTCCGAGCACATGCCCGGAAGCAGCCAATCAGTGTGCTTTATTTTGAGTTTGAGAATGTGCTCAGTCTGAACATCTACTGAGTCTTAGAGTAGAAGTCTTTTCTTTTTGTGCCTGTCATTTCCTCAGAGGCCATACCCAGTGTGTGAACGGCAACTGCTCTGGTCAGACTGCACCACTGTGCTGACTGGCCATACTTTACTGCCTTTGACATTTGCATGCCCACTATGCACTCCTTTTGTATTTGTGGCTTAATTGCATTCTAGAAAAGGAACTTTAGATTTATGTCAAGCAACCACCTTTAACATTTACATTCACACTACCGTACGTCCCTATGTATTCCTACAAAATTTCTGAGCAAACAGTGCAAACCCAGATCCGACTGCAGTTTGATCTAGGTCTGCACTTTTTGTCAACAGGTTTACAGTATACACACTCACAGTAATAATGAACTGGTTCACATTTTTAGGCAGAAGAGTCCATTACAGTAATTTGGGCATCATTCAAATATTTAAGGAAAATCCAGTAACTGTATGGGAAACTCAATTTGTATCCAATACCCATAGACAATCTGTACCACAGAGGGCCCTGGGGAGAATTCAGGTTGTGTCACTCTAAACGTGATTTACTTTAAGACCTAGCTGTAAAGATCGAGATCAATTCTGCTTTTATACTGACTTGTCAGTGTCTGAACTGACAATGCACTCAGAACTGAAACTGTCAATTTTTTAATATAAGAAAACTGACCAGTCATATCAGCGAGGAGTATTGTCTGCGACCCTGCTTTTCACATTTGCCGCAAGGTTCTATCTGGAATGAAGCAGCTCTTGTAATTGGTGTGTTACATAAAAGAAAGTAAGAAATCTGAGATGAAATAATGAAATATTTACATTTAACATTTACACTAATAGGTTCATCCTACCAGTACCGTTTTTATGACAAATATTCAGGCTCTTTAACAATTTTGCGCACCTTATTTGAGACACCTAAATCAATTTCTGCAATTTCTCTTGGGAAACATATATAAAAAATATATGTAGGCTTTACTGGGATAAAGATTGAAACAATCTAATGGTTCTTCCGAATATCATTGTAAAGTTCAAGTTTTTGATGAAAATGTTTGACAAAACTGAAGTTCAGATGTGTCCATTGTCACATCAAAAGTCTACAATGGAATCATTCTTCTACCTGCCAGTTTGGATGTTTAAATGTAGGCAAATATTACATACCCAGAGTATAAGGACCATGTGTGTCTATGCATTTTGACCTGGTATAAACATAGGGCAGCACCGTAGTAAAGTGGTTAGACCAATTCTGTTATGGTGCAAGAACATCGCCGGAAGGTCTGACAGGTTCAAACCCAGGTCGGGCAATGTGGCAACTGGAAACCTCTGTCAGTCAACAGAGCAGTAAATGGATACCTGTTTCGAATCAGGGAAGAGTAAGGCAGTGAAAGGAGAGGAATGGGCTCTGTCTTTCATATGCTGTGTCCAAGATACAGTGGGCCTCTAGCCCCAACTGCCTCTATGGCCACTAGGCTATGGGAAACCTTTACTTTTTTTTAACATTTAAACCATAGAGAAAAACCTTGTCTTATAGCTGAATCAATACAGTAGATAGGTACAAGCAAAATGTTTTAATTTTTGTTTACTGAATCCTAACTTTTGCAAACTCTAGAGTGAACAAACAATAAGGACTTGTGTCATCCCCAATTCTTCAAAAAAACTTTGGATTTGGAAAATTGAAAACAAAAATATTTAAAATCTAAAGAAGTAAAGCTGACCAGATCAAGGTCCAGGTTGTTGTGGCATCTTTCCCTTGTTTTGGTTCCAACACTATCACCCCGTCCAATCGAAACGCCGGAAAAATGGTATGAACGCCGGATATGCGGTATTTTCACGCCGAATTGTGGTCTTTTTGTCAGAATCGCCGCCATTAAATTTGACAGCGGGTTACAAAAGTCGGATGAATTAATAGTTAAAAACGGTAGGTGAGTATAACGAATTAGTCTATCTGGATCTACATAGATTTTACTAACTGTCGAGACTTCATTTAGGCTAGACACTACGTTTGTTTGTCGTAACATTGAAAGTGATTTTGGTCTAATATGTTCGGCCTTTCGCTTAGACCTTATTCACGTCCTCAAGATTCGTACTTTTTGAATTTTCATTGAAAAGGGTCACAATGAGTTGGCTAAAGTAGACTTTTAAACATCATCATACCATTATCGGGATCCGAGTGATGCATTTTCCACCGAGGAAACCGAACTGGAAGCACAGTCTTTAAAATTAAAAGTAACGCCGGATAAACTGGTATCAGTTTCTTTGGAAAGTGCTTAATTTTTCCATCAGACAAATAAATAAGTACACAATCAGCATATATATTTCCAGGTGTAAGATGTAGTAGTATTGACGTTCCTCAGACTATTTTAGTAGCTGCTGCTCTAAGTCTGTAAACCTGCCTATAAAATTGTGAAAAATGAATGCCAAATCAAAAGCTGTCATTATTACATTTGATGCTATGTTCGATTCTGAATTTTTTTATCAATAATGCAAGCAAAATGTCTTAACGGTGGTATATAAAACTAAACTTAGTAAGAGAATGACTACTTTTCTAACAGACAGCAAATGCAAATTTCTCGGTACAAATTTGTAGCCATCTGTGACATGGGACACAATGCAAGAATAATTTCCCTTGTAAGTATAAGATGAGGCTGCTATATTTTGCTATTACAATATTTGAGCTGTACGAGTTGGCCCTTGTGTCACTATGTTTCTGGAACCCAGAATCAGTAGGCTGCCTAACTGGAGCCCACTGCCTATGTGCTGGTATACTTTCATTTTCATTGGAACCCAGCCACGTACACATAGTTGCTTTCTCGTATTTATAGATTTATGCATTAATTTACATGTTATTTTGTTATTTGTAAATATATTCAATATTCATATATACATGTATATAACCTAACTGAATGCCTTTTTTCAAATCGCATGGATACGGATGTTTAGTAACAGTTATACAGGTAAGTCGTGTTTGTTTCATTTTCGATTAGACTGCTGTGTCAGGGGTTTCTTGGTGTTGCCATTTGACCCAAAGTATTCACACTAGGCACACAAAAGCGAAACAACGTTTAATCAACATCGATTCAACGTCATGATGACAGAAGTACCTGAGCAAACAGTGTCGACCAAGATCAAAGCATTAGCCTGATCAGGATCTACACTGTTTTGTTGATGGTAAAATCTAATTTGTTCGAATTTTAGGATACTGAATTTATGTGTCCCAGCAGGCACAGAACATTGAAACATTAAAACAACGCTGGGTCAGTCATGACGCCAGTTCAATGTTGATTTAACGTTTTGTGCCCAGTTGGTGTCCCAATATTTAGGTAAATATAATTGGTTCCCGGATATTATCCCAATATTTAGGATAAAAGACGTTATGAATAAAGTTTGTTTACTTGAGTTTTATCCTTCATACACAATATATATGCATTTGTGAATGGATATATTTCACCCTAGCAGAACACATCGTTGAACACGATCAGCACTGATTCAACGTCACCACACTGATTGGTTTTTGTCCAGTGGGACTATTTTCGAATAGTATCAGTTGGAGTTGCCGTGGATAGCATCCGTGGCCCATTTGGCTTTGTCATTAGACGCCTTGTCACGAAACAATATGGCTTACAACATATGCACTTCTGCATTTTCAGAGTCAGGTCGTTTTGGACAATGGGTTAACACCTTTGATTTAAATTTCCTTCAAACTAGGATTCAATTCTGTTTTTCTCTAGCCTTTGCGCCCCTTCTTTACTTAGTAACCCTATTGACCCGATATGATACAAGACCGTAAATCCACAAATAATGCATCCATCAATTCATCCATCTATCAGCACAGATAAATTTTCGCCTCTCACTAGGATTCGTAGATTTTTCATGCGAGCAGGGATGAGTGACCAGACTATAAAGATGTGCTGATTGTATGCACATTTATTTGTCTAATGTAAAAAATAAGCAGTTCAAAAGAAACTGATACCATTTTATCCGGCGTTACTTTCAATTTTTGTGACTGTGCCTACAATTCCGTTTCCTCGGTGGAAAATGGATCACTCGGTTCCCGATAATGGTATGAGGATGTTTAAATTTCTACTTTAGCCAACTCATTGTGACCCTTTTCAATGAAAATTCAAAAAGTACGAAACTTGAGGACGTGAATAAGGTCTAAGCGAAAGGCCGAACATATTAGACCAAAATCACTTTCAATGTTACGTCAAACAAACGTAGTTTCTAAACTGAATGAAGTCTCGGCAGTTAGTAAAATCTATGTAGATCCAGATAGACTAATTCGTTATACTCACTCACCATTTTTAACTATTAATTCATCCGACTTTTGTAACCCGCTGTCAAATTTAATGGCGGCGATTCTGACAAAAAGACCACAATTCGGCGTGAAAATACCGCATATCCGGCGTTCATACCACTTTTCCGGCGTTTCGATTGGACGGGGTGACTATGTCTGTACTCAACAGTACAGCATTCTAGGCATTCCAATCTTATTTGTTTAATTAGGTCCAACAGTGAAGCACTGTGCAGAAGAATTATTCCAATCTCCAGGTACAGATGGATGATGACTTGCAATTTTATGTCCTTTTTAATAGTATTTCAGTAATAGCAGGATGATAAGAGTCTGATAATTAAAGGCTCTGTGCAATGGAACCCTGTTTATGTTCCGAATTTTTTTTTGGCCGTCAGCAGGTCTTTAACCCATGGCAGCTAGATCAGCAGGCCAACCTACTGAGCTACAGGGGTTCCAATACCAGGTACAGATAGCATTTGAAGGTAATTCTAGGGCTATCTTTCTACTCTATCAGAAACTAGTCCCTCCCCTCCCCGCCCCTCCCACCCTCAATCCCCCTCCTTTATGGGGCAAAAAAAAATATGTTGACAGCAGTTTTCTAGAAGAATCACAGCTCAAGTGTTTGTGGGAAAAACTGACCAGTGTCCTGTCTTCCTTTCTTAGTAATCAAGAGACATGGACACAAAAATCATCATTTCACAAGAATTTAAAACCTGGAAACTAGGTGCAAAGAAGGACCTAATGCTGAGTTTGTACTGGTACAAAGTAATGCCATGAACAAATAATAAATTAATCATATGCAAAATGCAAAAGAAGCCACCACAGCTTTAATATCTAGTGACCCACATTTTGTCCCACAATGTCCCAGTATACGCCACCATCTTACCATAATCTGCTCTAAATGTGGGAGAAGCACCTGAGCAAACAGTACAGACCCAGATCAGACTGCTCCAATAAGGAGCAGTCTGATCCAGGTCTTCACTATGTGCTATTCTGTCAGTACATTTTGGACAGACCACCTAACAATAAAATTAACCTGTCCAAATTTTTAGGACAACTACAGTAACTGGCAACAGTGTCCCAATTTTTTGAGGAATTACGGTAGCTTCTACATGTTTTTCATCACTTGAAAAATCAGAGGCTCATGAAAAATGCAAGAAAAGGCCATAAAGAGTGGCAGGTTAATAGTTTCTTCAGTTAAACAATAAGTAATTAATCTGACAATTACACAAATGAAGTCTTATTTTGAGCTCTGACATAATGATGTACTTATCTTCAAAATTAAAGATGGGTTCTCTTCATGCTTAGGCCACCATTTTTACAAGGGTGGTAATTTCAGCTGAAAAGCATTTGCTTCCATTGTAAATTATTCCCTTCTCTAATGGTGCTTTCTTTGAGGACCTTCGGCATGGAAACCTGTACTTGCATTCAACACACATTCTCACTATGCTTTGCTTTCAAATTTGCTTCAATACACATTTTGGCCTTTGACCCCTGGTCAGACCCAGCAGAACTTACGAGCTGTTACTGCTGTATCTGATAGTAAAACCCAAGACTTACAAGCTGTTATATTGTTGTATCTGATTGGTCAGACCCAAGATTTACCAGCTGATACATTTGAAACCCAGGACTTACCAGCTGTTATTGTTGCATCTGATTGGTCTGACCCAGGATTTACCAGCTGTTATTGTTGTATCTGATTGGTCTGACCCAGGATTTACCAGCTGTTACTGTTGTATCTGATTGGTCTGACCCAGGATTTACCAGCTGTTATTGTTGTATCTGATTGGTCTGACCCAGGATTTACCAGCTGTTACTGTTGTATCTGGTTGGTCTGACCCAGGATTTACCAGCTGTTATTGTCGTATCTGATCGGTCAAACCCAGGATTTACCAGCTGTTACTGTTGTATCTGATTAGCCAGACCGAGGACTTACCAGCTGTTATTATTGTATCTGATTGGTCAGACCCAGGACTTACCAGCTGTTATTGTTGTATCTGATTGGTCAGACCGAGGACTTACCAGCTGTTATTATTGTATCTGATTAGCCAGAGCGAGGACTTACCAGCTGTTATTATTGTATCTGATTGGTCAGACCCAGGACTTACCAGCTGTTATTGTTGTATCTGATTGGTCAAACCCAGGATTTACCAGCTGTTATTGTTGTATCTGATTAGCCAGACCGAGGACTTACCAGCTGTTATTATTGTATCTGATTGGTCAGACCCAGGACTTACCAGCTGTTATTGTTGTATCTGATTGGTCAAACCCAGGACTCACCAGCTGTTATTGTTGTATCTGATTAGTCAGACCGAGGACTTACCAGCTGTTATTGTTGTATCTGATTGGTCAAACCCAGGACTCACCAGCTGTTACTGTTGTATCTGATTAGTCAGACCGAGGACTTACCAGCTGTTATTGTTGTATCTGATTAGTCAGACCCAGGACTTACCAGCTGTTACTGTTGTATCTGATTGGTCAGACCGAGGACTTACCAGCTGTTATTGTTGTATCTGATTGGTCAGACCCAGGACTTGTATCTTCTTCCTCTACTTCCTCTATCTCGGACTGTTTACGAAGAAAATTTGACCTCAAAGGTCGGGTCTGTGCCGACTGTGTTTGTTCTGTTGCCATGGTCATTGGAGGGCTGAAAATATAGAAGGTCAAGGTTAATTTTGGATAGTATGAAAAGTATGTTTAGACTGAAAAACAACCCTGGTGGGTGCCTATTATTACTACTGTTAATATGGTATTTACCTTCAGGTAAATAAATGCATCTACAGTTTTTTTTCCATTTTTACAAAAGGAGACAAATCTTGTGACTTCCTGACTGCTTTCCCGGATGAGAAAACTCTTCCAAAAAAGATCTACTCTTAAAGGGAAGAATTTGCTCCTTGAGCAAATTCTTTCCTTAAAGAGTTGATCCCTTTTGAGAAAGGAGGCAAACCTGGATAGAGAAAAGTTGCTTCCCCTGACAGTATACCCAAACACCTGCAAATAAGTGCATTACAGTATAATATTACCAAACAAAGCTCTAGAATAAGCAATTCTCTCTGTTTTGATGATTATTGTTGTTGTGAATGTCATTATCAGCTTACATGAGTTTTATCAGACAATCTTATTACAGGAGATCCATTCTGATCCACTCATGCTGTCTTCAGACTCCCACACAGTTACAGTGCTCCCACAAATAGTGCACTAGAACTTCCTATTCCTCGATTTATATATTGGATATGAGGGTTGATTGAAGCAGTAATTGGTCTAGAGAGAAAGAGACTTGAAGCCTGCAAGAGTTAACACCATAAAAAGCCAGAAGATTTACCAAGGGCATAGCTATGTATACGGCAAATATGCAAATGCATATTGAAATTTTGTCAAAATTGACAAAATTTCAAAACACACCTGCATATTTGCATGCTGAAATTTCATAAATTAGACAAGATTTCAAAACCAACTCCCAAAGAGGCTGAAATTCGTATTTTCCCTTCAAGAAGTAGTGAATAAAACGTGGTTGTGCGTATTATGAAATTGCCCCTAGTTACGCCCCTGTTTACTACTGACTATCCAAAGGTAGCGCTTCTGTGGTGTTGACTAGTATTGTCATTGTTGCCTTTCTATTGAGGCAATCGGTAGGGCACCTGACTCATAAGTCAGAGGTCCTGGGTTCGAAACCCGGTCTGGCCACATACTTTCGTTTCTCCTTCCGCTGATTCAAGAAGGGCAGTTGTCAGTTACTGGCGGAAGTATGTGCACTTAGTACTGGTTAACCGCTTAGGAGGTCTAAACCTGACCAGGAATAGTGTGGTTAGATTAACTGACCGTCCCGACATGACCATAGCTGTTTACCGTGGACATTAAGCATCAAATCAATCAATCCAATCTTTGACTTTTTGTACATTACTCAGAGTAGCCTCTTGGCCTTCTGCTGGGAAACAGCTGCTGACCTCTTGGCTTTTCGCTTGTCTTGTTTTGCTTTGTGTGTGCCATCTTTATTTTTGTCTTTCCCATTTTGTGTTAGCGGCAGGATATGATAAGCAAACGTGTAAGTTCCTAGGGCCGTATTTATAAAACAACTTAAGTCATTGCTATGCTGTTGCTAGGGCTGAATTTCTATGAAGGAGATTCCCCACAACTACGAAATTTGCTCTGGAGGAACAATCTTAAAAGACTGTTCCTCCAGAGCAAATTTTTAGTTTCAAACCCAAGTATGAAAAGACTGTTCCTCCAGAGCAAATTTCATAGTTGTAGGGAATCTCCTTCATAGAAATGTCGCCTTAGCAACAGCATAGCAACGACTTAAGTCGTTTTATAAATACGGCCCCAGATCATTGCCTTCTCATCCACTTATGCAAAGTAGGTTGCAACAACTTAATTTGAGCCGCGACATGACAAAACCAACAATGTGGTTGTGTGCCCGGCGCAGACTCAGATCAGCTTGGGCAGCCTCCCAGTTTGATAAGATTCTTTGTTAAGTGCCCAAAGTGTAGCTAAGGGTCTAAGCTACGTCCATGTGGACAGTGAAGGCTCTGATCAGACTGGGCGGATGCCCAGGCTGATCTGAGTCTGCGCTGAGCGCACAACCACATTGTTGGTTTTGTCTTGTCGCAGCTCATTTCTTGATGGGTGATATGGAATGTAAGATGCATTTTACTGATCATGCCAGAAAGGCTATGACAAGACAAGTTTTCATAAGTTCCACAAGATGCCCAAATAACTAAGCTTTATTTGCAGGTATTAAGGTGAATGGCTACACCTTCAGGGAAAGCAACTCTCCCAGTTTATTTTTGCCTCCCTTGTCAATAGGGGTCATCTCTTATAGGAGAGAATTTGCTCCTCTAGGAGCAAATTGTTTCCTTTAAGAGTAGACTCCTATTTGGAAGAGTTTTATTGTCCCAGAGAGCAAACAGGACCAATGGATGTCTTGCGATTTAAATCCATTTCAATTGTATTTTAGCCATCAGGATAATGAGAGTATGATAATGAAATTCTGTGTGCAATGAAACCTGGTATACGCATAAAGATTTCCACCTCCAAGATGCGAACTAAAAACTGCTAGATGAGCAGGTCAGCACTTAACCCAGTGTGTACTGGGGCTCTGCAAGCACACAGGAAGTCATAAAAGTTGTCTCCCATGGTAGAAAAACCTACTGGTATACCCATACACCTTAATCCTGTCCTTTGTGGTACCAACCATTTCTAAGAAAAAATTTCTGTAAAAATCAAACCACAATTTTATCTGAAGCTGTGCAGAAAGTTTTGAATTTCTCTTCCTTTGTAATATTGTTTTGTCTTCCCGATCAGTTCTAAGAAGTAAGGTCTTTAACAGAACGACAAATTGCTAGGGAAATTGGTCAATAGACACACGATTTCAGAGTGTGGGAGGACAACTGACTTATGCTTTGAATTATTTCCTCAGCCAATTTGATTTTCGCAAAATCCAATACGGTGCTCTCAAGACGTAGGCTATATTGGGAACATGACTGCTGAGTGCACTTTTTGATACAAGTTTAGTGTCACTTGATTTCTGGGAAATTTTACAGGATACTTCGGTAGCAACAAGTAGTTCCCACTTTTTGTTGTGAAATTATAATAAGCAAAACTATAGCAACAGTAGTGCTAAACTAGCACAAAAATTCAACGGAAGACAGATCTGGGTTTGAGGTTATAAAACTTGAGTATAATCTCAAACTCAAAATAAAGCACACTGATTGGCTGCTTCCGAGCATGTGCTCGGAAACAGCCAATCAGTGTGCTTTATTTTGAGTTTGAGAATGTACTCAAGTTTTATAACCTCGGGGCCTAGTCTTGTCTGTCCGCTCATTGTCACAAAACAGAGCTAAACTAGAAAACATGACAAAAGTTTAACAAAAGTTCATGCCGCCAACATCAACAGCAACACCACCAGAAAAATAGTAAATACAGTGTATCTGGCTTCTACTAGTTACGGGCGAACAAAAATGGCATCTTTCACAATCATTATATGACTAAGTCCATTCAGACACAGATGTGGGTGCTGAGCAAGAACTCTTTCTTTACTTTTGCAGATGTGAATTAAATACTAACAGAATGGCAGTGACTACCACACCAGGTAATTATTTGGTTATATAACTGGCTTTTTCCCCTTTATGATGACCCCAAATATCTGAATCAGTCATTGCAACTCCAACCCCTCCCCGACCCCTAGCCCAGCTCTGGACCGGAAAATACCTAGAAACAAGTTTCAATTTTCACTAAATTAGAAACTTTGTTTCTGAAATAATTTCGGTCCAGAGCTGGACTACCCCAACCCCCTCCCCCTACCCACCCCATTTTATAATATAGCACATTAATAAATACTATGGTTCCAAATTAGATGGCTCATTTAAACACCAAAACCTCATATGGGTCTGCACACATGGTCATAGACACTGAAACATAATCCTTAAAAACATTTTGAGCTCCCAAGGTTAACCTAATTTTCCATTATATCATAAATTGAAATCATTTTTCCTAAAAGAATATCCCATGTTAGAGTCTAGAAGAATTGATTGTGAACTTGACTGGAAATAAACCTTCATTGACGTCAATTTAACCAAGCCATTCGAAGTTATCTAGAGCAAAGCATTTTCAAGAGTCTAGAAGAATTATGAAATTCTATATCTGTACTACAATTATTGCTTAATATATTCCAAAACATCATTTTTGTTGGTCGCATTTTTGGTATTATTGCATTCATAAACATAATGTTTTCAAATACATCACATGTTTTAAGGAAAATGAGTATACCAACCAAACCCTCCCCCCCCCCACCCCCCCCCCCCCCCCCCCACCACCCCCCCCCCCCAGTCCCCTCCACTCGACAATTTTTTTTTCTTTTAAGAAAAGTTGAACTAGGTCAACTCTTCTTAAAGGTAAAAATTTTGCCAAGTGGTGGGATTTGGTGGATTGAGAGTGGGGGGAGGGGGGGGGGGGGGGGAGGCACTGAGAAGGGAGGCAGAATGACAATAAAATTGCTGCCTACCTCAAAGTCTACCAATACACCTTATGAACTCTCATCTTTATCTTTATTTGGAAACATTGTAGACCAAAATCAGACTGTTCCAGGCAGTGCACCAGATAAGTAGGGGTAACAGGAAAGATTTAGGAATAATTTTCCATATTCTTCAATAAAAATTTATGTTGTCATGCTTCATTAGAACCATCTCGCCAAGAGGGTTCTAATGAGGGGTCACAACATATCAGGGTTCCCACACTTTTTTGAAATACAAATTCCAGACTTTTTCCAGGTGTTTTCCAGGTTTTCAAGAATTTTTCCAGGATACCAAAAGTACAGAATTTAAAGACGTTCAAGCCCTATTAAATGTAGTTCATGCATATATATCATTTTAAAGTTTCTAAAAACGACTGCCTCTCACCTTGTTTTGTTTCAGTCTGTGACACACCAACACTTGCTTATACCAATCTTGCAAGACATCAATAGCTATACAAGCCAGTTTTTCTACTTTTGTTTACTTGTAATCATGTGTTTTTGTTCCAGGGGGTTTCTTCCTCTTCTTGGTGCTTGGGATTGGCTGTGTTATTTTATTGTGGCACTCTCTGGGCCTTCCATAAAATTATTTTGTTTAGTCTTTGGCTTAACTCCCCAGTCAACATTTAAGGTCATACAAGGGTGGTCAGTTACAAATTTGTTAACCACACATTTCCTTGACACTCAAGTTGACAGGCATACATACAGTGCCTGTAAATTAAAAAACCCAAACTTTTTGTTTCATGGAGAAATCATCTGAGTGTAAAATTTGCCAATGAATGTGAATGTATTTCATAAAATGTCCGCTTGTTTCGATTTCTGATAATCAATGGCACAGGGAAACGTGAAAAATGAATTACCTTTTGCAGGATTATGACTTTGCGGCAGTTGCCGTCAAAATAATAATTGGAAAACGCGAATAAAGTTCGTTTTTTAAACGCTTCCGCATCCTAACTTTGGAAAAAATCTGGATCGGAAGTTGTCCTTTACTTAGCTCCCTCCTTTCCGAGTCGTTTCGGTTTCCAGGTCGCTTCGGCCCTGGTTCGGTGGAGTCCGAGTCGTACGTTACCGGGAATACGAGGAAAATATCAAGTTGGGCGTGTTTTCTTGGACAGAAAACATCGAATTTACAGAAATAATAACAAATCTATCAATAAACGCAACTTATTATTAGTTAACACAGAGTTCGAAAGATTTCCCGGGCATTTCCCAGGTCCAAGACAGTTTTTGACTATTTCCCGGTACTCTCCCGACCCGGAGCCCGTACTTTGAAATTCCCGGGTTTTTCCCGTTTTCCCGGTCCCGTGGGAACCCTGACATATGTTTTTATTGAGAAATAAGGAAAATTATCATTGAATTATCCTCAAAACCCCCTCTTACCTGGAGCTCTGCAGCATGTAATGTATTCAAGTGTCCAAAAACACAAAGTAACTACGAGGAACTGTGCAATCATTGGCTTTTGGTGCATACAGGCCAAACATGGAATACACCCATATCTGATATCTGATCTAAGGAAATTGCAAGTTCTGACTGTTATCTTCCCAATAATTCTATCTATCAACCATCTTTAAGATAACCAAAATTTGGAAACTTTGTAAGCAAATCTAGAAAATCAAAGTTAATCAAATTGATTCTGGAATGTAAAATGACATGATTACGTCAATGCTCGCCTGATACTCTTGTAGCGGACTATTTCTGTAGCGATTCCAGGGACACAATCTATAATTAATGAATCCGATGTGGTACGTTTTCTATTCTGGAAATCATAAATCAATCCCCTTTTAGTAGCAAGATCTTGGGCATAATTAACCGGAATGATATGTTTCCTAAATTACCTCAAGAAAATTTAAACTTGGTAACCAGAAAATGATTGCAAAATTTGTTGTCGCGTGGGAAAACTCATGTGTCAGGCCGTACTAACATCGAAATCTACGACCAGCCTACACATCTGCACAGATCGCTGAAAGGCTTTTCTTACTGTGTCCATAACTACCATGGACCTTCTTCACAAAAATACGGCAAACACTGAAGGACTAGATCAGACTGCACGGAGGTCCATGCAGTCTGATCTAGACCTTCAATGTTTGCATGAGCCAAAATATTGGATTTCCCCATGTGACAGCTCAGACTTGCTAACTCATATCGGTGATGACAAGTAAAATATGATGATTTAAAGATTTCATGAAGAACCAAAAATGGCTCAATTTACTAATTTAGCACTTATAGATAATATCCTGGAGGTTTATCAGCTTATGAAATTAGTTTTTTTGGTAGATATTGCACATCAAATTAAAGCTTCTAAACCCACATATAGCCATATATCTGAGAGGCAAAAGTATTAGAGAAAATGTACAGTAATAGCCCAAATTCCTATCATCTAGTGCATCTGCCATACTAAACAAAATCTTAAAAACAATCATTCTGCCCATTATTCTGCATTTTTAAGACCACAGGGTATAATCGATTCTGCCAATTTTCGCTTCCTGCAGAGACTGTCTGTCATATTGGCTTCCGCCGAGACTGTCCGCGAACTCTTGCTTCCTGCAGAGACTACTGTCCTCGTAACATGGCTTCCTGCCGAAACTGTCCGCGTGAATCTGCTTCCTGCCGAGAGCCTCGGCAGGAAGCAGAATCACGCGGACAGTCTCGGCAGGAAGCCATTTATCATGTACAGAAGTCTCGACAGGAAGCAAAAGATCGCGGACAGTCTCGGCAGCAGCCAAATATAATGTACAGTCTCTGCAGGAAGCGAAAATTAGCGGAATCGATTATACCCTGTGAAGACTCTAAGTTCAAATTTGTCATGGTATTTCCTTACACTGTCAACAGTGGCACAGATATTCCAAAAAGACACACACTAGATTCAGAAATTTTACATAAGCAATAGCTACAACTGAATCAGAAATTATCCAAATGAAATACACTAGATTCAGAAATTATCCAAGTGTTATACACCCTGAGATTCAGAAAGTATCAAAATCCTATGTAAACTTTTAATACTGGATTCAGAAATTATCCATATGGCATACACTAGGTTTAGAAAGTATCAAAATGTCATACCTACACTAAATTCCGAAATTATCCAAATGACATGTCTACACCAGACTCAGAAATCCAAATGACAAAAACCTAGAGTCAGTATTTTTGGCAAAATTTATATAACACGTACTATAAAATTTTGAAATTATCCATATTTGCACCAGATTTATAAAATATCCAAATCTTACATCACTTAAATAAATAATCCTTGATTCCACCAGCCATGGCAAGGCTGGCCACAGACACTCTGTTACAATAGCAGTCCTTCTTTCAGCTGTATGAAATTGACAGCTTTCTTACCTGTGATGTCATTAGAGCTCCAAGAAAGCCCACATTTTGGGGACAATTTTTTTTTTCATTTTTGACTTCTATGTAGAAAGTAACCATAATGACCCGTAATACTGGAACAAAAAAGCCACGGCAAACAGTTTAGATCCTGATCAGACTGCTTCTGTAGCAGTCTGATATGGATCTACAATGTTTGCTGTGGCACTCTTATCCAGCTCAGAATGCTACAGAAAAAATCTGTTTAGATTCTGCACTGTCTGCAATTCTACCAGAAATTTGTGACATACTCCTGGACACTAAAATCAAATTGTACAAGGAACTGCATTTACAGGACCTGACAAAATAGAACTAAATGATTTTCATATTCGACATTTGTCTTATCTAAAGCCCTACCGGTTATAACACCTGATAATGCACCTATAGGTCACATAAAAAATAGTAATAAAGAATAATTTATTCTAATGAGTGACACTGACTAATTACTGAACAGTCTGCCTCTAATAATGATTGAATAAATAAATGATCGGGTCAAATTGGACAACTGTTACTACATGTTCATGTTCTGTTGACCAAGTTGTTACTGAATGAACTCCCTTACTGAAGAACCCCACATAACCAAAATTGGTTAGGGAAGCATATATTTTGTAAAGGGAGACAACTACTTTCATTAAATTGCCTCCCTTTTCTAACCTAGAGCAAGTGACCAGTGGCTAACTTATACCCCCTGCCAGGACCACCTACTTATAAAGTCAAATTTTAATGGAAATCTTAGCCCATTCTATTCGGGATACCCCTTTAGAGGTATCTGGGTAAACAGTTTGGATCCAGATCAGGCCCCACAAATGTGGGGCCTGATCTGAGATCCAAACTGTTTGCTGCCTAAACCAATATTGTCAAAATATTCTTCATTTTTGATGCAGACGACAATTTCAGCAGACGACAAAAAATACCCAGAATGCAATGGGTTAATGGGTTGAACAAATGGATGAACGGGCAGACAGATGAATGGATGGAATACATATGCTACTTGATTTGTAGGCTATCCATTGCTGGCCTGCCTCCCGGGAAGGTGGGTGGGTTGGAGTTGGGAGGGGCTGTGGAGGAGAGCAAGATAAACTGGGACCCAGGCAGTAACTCCAAAAATGACAAAGGTATAGTCCGGTCGCGATAAGTTGGCAATGTTATTGTTTCGTGTTTATTTTGATTTGGTGACTGATTGGCTATATAGCAGAGTTCAGCTTATCCAACCCAAGGGAATGAAAGAATAAATTTTGAATAATTTTGTTACCAATTTCGTTATCAATGATATTTTCTTAAACTAGAGGCAGTTCCTGTCTTTAAGCTTTCAAAAAGTGTCATTTAGATAAATAAGAACTGCCAGCTAACCGTAATGAGCCATTATGACCACAGATCAAAAAGTTATATGAACTGCACGGTAATGATAGTACAGGTACTGTTGACATTAAAAATGTAAACAAAACATTGCCAATATAGCGTGACCGAAATATATCTCATAAACTTGTAAGGTAAATATTCTACAAAGGATATTTATTGCTCATATTTCTCTCTGAGGGAGGGGGGAAGGAGGGCTGCAGCTGAATTTACGTGACTGACATTAAATATACGAGGGATGATTGAAAAGTTCTGAGCCTCACCATATTCTGGATTTGAGTTACTGATTTTAAATGGCCATTCTATCAAACAACAATCACCAAATTTCGGGAATTTATCTTCTGTATCAATCGAATAATGCTTCCTTTTTTACAGCTACCCTATGAGTGCATTCTGCAGCTCTTTGCCCATCCATAACTTTAACAAAGTCAATCATTTTGCAATCTTTTTTGCACATATAGGTCATACAGCATCCATGTAAGTGAGGGTATATGCAAACAAATTTATTCCATTTCAGAATTAAAAGCAAATATATAATTGTTTGGAAGTGTCTACTTTGAGAGTTTCTGCAGATACGGCACAATCGGAGTCGCATGCTGCATGTGCACAGGAGTGAAAATCTTTTAACTCTTCTTGATGAAAATCTTAGTATATTTGTGTGTAAACATTGTTTAGTTTTGCTCACAATGTTCCTAATAAGCCCGAAAGTAAAATATGGGTCTCTCAATTTCAGGGTTGCATAATCAAAAGGTTTACGGTAAAGCCGCCAGACGTCAAAATATTTTGCATTTCCATGAAACCATTGACAAATCATAATATTTGCATATACTACAACAAGAATCATTTAAATCTTGTAGAATATGAGGAATGGTTTTTCAAAGTTGGTTGGTTGGTTGGTTGATTTGATGCTTAACGTCCACGGTAAACAACTAAGGTCATGTCGGGACGGTCAGTTAACCTAACCACACTATTCCTGGGCAGGCTTAGACCTCCTAAGCGGTTAACCAGTACTAAGTGCACATACTTTCGCCAGTAACTGACAACTGCCCTTCTTGAATCAGCGGAAGGAGAAACGAAAGTATGTGGCCAGACCGGGATTCGAACCCAGGACCTCTGACTTACGAGTCAGGTGCCCTACTGATTGCGCTACCCGGCCCGGCTTATTTTTTTTCAAAGTAATGCAAGACAAATAGATTATAAATGTTTCTTTGAATATATGCCACCTCTCTTGTGTTTAATGCGCTGTTTAAAAGAAACATTTTGCCAGTAATTTTTGAAACTTTAACAGAAAGCTAGTGAATAACAACTGATAATACTCATGTTAAGCATGTATGCACAGATTCACTGAAAGTATATTTGGCTCAAAACTTTTCAATCATCCCTCGTACAGGCCAAGTTCCTGGAAAAATTTTGACTGACATGTCCTCTTCTATGAAATCTCAACAATGATCGTGAAGAATGAAAATATGATGACAAATAATCTATATTGAGCTATAGGCGTACATTTTGTACAGTTCGTGAGGTAGTGGGTGTCAACGTACATCAATTAAACCAAAGGATTTCATCAAATCCGTGAATGAGCTGTATCACAAGAAAAGAGAGTGCTATGATACCTTGTCTTAGTTAAGATTCAGATTTGTCTGTGCATCTATGTGAACTTCTCTCAACCTAGTATTTTCAACCCATAAACTCCTCAAGATCCATTGATTGTTTATGCAAACTGCAAGACTCTGATCAGACTGTACTTTTGTGCAGTCTGATCGGATTCTTCCCAGTTTGCAAATGTCGTAAGACAATTTTTCTGATAAAATTGCTCCAATTATTTCCAAGTGCATAATATTACAATGCTAATGATAATCAGAGAATGACAACTTGCGACCGTTAATGATCATACTTGACGTCACCAAGAGCACTGCCCGAGGCAAAATACACCTGACACAAGTTACGTATACCGCAACAAAAATATATAATAGTGCAGCATTACCAGCTGGAGGAGACAGCAATACCAGTAAACTTAAATCTGGCTGCCATAATGGGGAAGCCTGGAAATTTGGTTTGAATGTCCACTGTCTGCCATTTCATCAACAAGTCTTAAACACTGCACTGGATTACTATTAACAGACAATGACTACAGTAATTGGTTAAGTGACCAAATATTATGGATAACTACTGTATTTATACGCCTGAATCTGGGCTCAGTTTTGGTGCAAAAGACTGCAGGTTCAAATCCCCAACAAGCCAGCCAATGAACGAAAATCTCTCTCTGTCAATCTATAAGTGAATTGGTGCTTTCTTGGAATCAGGGAAGGCAGTGAAAGGAGAGAAACTCACAGGCTGTATCTTTCATATGCTGCGTCAAGGATATAGTGGGCCCCAAACACTCCCAGTCCCACTATGGCCAACCTTAAATGAGCCGCGACATGAGAAAACCAACAATGTGGTTGTGCGCCCAGCGCAGACTCAGATCAGCCTGGGCATCCGCCCAGTCTGATCAGAGTCTTCGCTGTCCGCATAGAGGTAGCTTAGACCCTTAGCTACCCTTTAAGTGCTTAGCGAAAGGTGTGGTTACACTGAGTGGATGCCAAGGCTGATGTGAGTCTGCTCTAGGCACACAACCACTTTGTTGGTTTTCTCGCGTCGCGGCTCAAATGCCTTTTCCTTTTTAGAATTTTTATACCCTGAACCCTCAAGCTTCCAACAGGGTTCGTACAGAAATAATGGAACAGAATTCCAGGACTTTTCAAGGACTTTTTTCGTTTTTCAAGGACTCAATTTCAACAACCGATCAGTCACTCACCTAACATTTGCACTTTTTATAGCCGGAAACGGCGAAACGGAAACAAGTCGCACTTTATTTTTACAACCGGATGATGGTATTGATAAATACCGGGACTACCGGTAAAAATGAATCTGCATAATTATGGTCGCACCTCGCTCTTCGACGTATCTAGCGATTTTCACTCGGTTTTCTTTTGCGCATCACATAAATCCAAAAGAATAAAAAAAGAATCAATGTATTTTATTATTTTCAAGGACAATTTCACATTTTCAAGGGCAATTTTACAAAATTCCAGGACAAATGGCACTATTGTCAAATTCCAGGAGTTTTCTAGGACCAGAGTCAAATTCAAGGACCTTTCAAGGTCTGTGCGAACCCTGTCCAACACTTTCATCAAGGTCAAGGTGTAGCTCTTTCATGCAACTTTAAGAAACCTTCCATACACCCTAAACTAGAAACCTGACCACAAAAATCCCTTGTTTTACGGTTGATTTTCATGAAGCAGTTTCTCCAAGTGGTTCATGTTGTTGTGTTGTTGCTTTATGTCCACCGTAAACAGCTATGGTCAAGTCCGGACTGTCAATTATTAAATAACCTAACCACATTATTCCTGGGCAGGCTCAGACCCAGGGCTATAGAAATTTTGAAATCGTAATCGGTCCGGACGACCAATGACGTCATACGAATCCAAAATAGACACGAAAACTAATGACTACACAGTGTATTCCACAATCCAAAAAAAGTCACGAAAACTAATGACTACACTGGAGCGCCGTTATAACGCGGGTGTCATCGCTGAACTAGCCATTTAGTCCACATGTTCTTACTTAACGTGAAAAATGCGCTTTAAAGCGCAGAGGCAGTCAGACCGAAAGCGAAAGTACACATGGCTGTACCATTCGGACATCCTCGCCGATCTTCATTTACGGAATTGGCCGAAGTATTACGATTGACGTATTTTTACTGTATTCGAGTTAATTCCCTTGAAATATGAATATACTTGCAAAAAGGTACCTTCGGACGAGAAAAAAAAATTCTGCGCGAAAAATGACGTCGGCTAAAAAAACCTAACCAGACTGCACATAATCGAGTCCGGTTTAATTTTTCTTTTCACTAGTCAAATTCTTTCCTTATGCTATCTATGAAAGTATACAATAGTCAGTAACCTTACGTTGCACAGCCTTTTTCCGCGCATCGGCACGTGTATGTGTGTATTACGAGTTGTGGAAAATATTGTGACACGTGCTAATTATCGAAGATTTCTAAAATTGAGTCTGTTCACACCTTGGCAAGACAATCGACACTTTGTTTATCTGTGATAACTTTTGACAGCAGTGCGTGATTATTGGATTAATAATATGACACATGGCTACAATCCAGGTAATTATGTCATCATACATCGCAAATCGTGTTTTTTTCGGACCGAAAAAAATGTGCCTTATGCCAACTGAATCGGTTTTTCGAACTCAAAATCGGTCCGGACCGACAAAAAATCGGATTTCTGTAGCCCTGCTCAGACCTCTCCAAGTGGTTCAGACCAGCATATACCGGATGATTGCAAAGACCAAAATACTTAGAAAGACAGTGCAGGCCAAGATCTGAGTTTGCACAGTTCTCCATTCAACAAGCAAATTTTCAACACATTACTGTACAGCAGACCCTTTTTATAGCAAGTCGCATAAATGGTTACCGTGTTGCAATATTTAGCGGTAGGTTCGGTATTTTCTTTTATAGCTCTAATTAAAACAAACATTTCGCCATGATTTACATCCTCGTAATTGTCTTGGTCATATTACAGGCCACATAATGACCAATTATGACATGCAATTTAGCATTAATTCCAAACAAACTATTGATTTTTCTTGGGTTGGCCTAATCTCAATAGAGCTTCCAATTATAACATTTTCTTTTTCTTTTATACTTATTTCTCAATACAAACATATATTATGAGATCTAATTAGAATCACCTCCTTGAGGTGATTCTAACAGAATCTCATAACATATGTTTTGCGACTGAATACGGAATAAAGCCCAATTATTAGTCCCAGAAATTTGGCTCCTATGAGCTAAGTCTACAGCTTCCGATGGCTTTATTATGTCTAGCAACCACAGCAATGTTTACTAGTGACAATAAGGCCGCACCAGGAAGCTCCGTTTTATCATCGGCATAAACCGAGGAAGCCTAGATCAGCCTACGCATGCATCCAGACAGTTTGAGAGAACCATTTGGCATTAGCAGACTTATATCTTCTATTCTAATGTTAGGCAACTGATCCTGATTAGACTCCGCAGCTTCACAAGCTGTTTATTGTCTCTTTCTATGGCACAAGCAATACAAGACATATTTGCCTGACACGGCCAAATCTGTGTCAATGTGTGCCATGTGTCATTAAGTCACTGTAGGTTTCTAGGTCAGTGAGACAAGGAAAAGCTTAAGTCAGATGGATCGTAAAAGTTCTGGGATTTAACAGCCCCTTAAACACTACCACAGTTATTCGCAATATTGAGACTACGTACCAGTAATCAAATCTATAGATGATGGATGGACGACTTATGGTTCAACAGCTCTTTCAACAGTATTTTAGTCACACTGAGCCGATGGAAGGCTGATAATGAAATGTTGTGTTCAACGCAACAGAGCTCTAGATAAGAGGGGTATTTGATGATAATTGAGGGATAATTATTTTTATTTCTCATTGAAACCATATGTTGTGACCCCTCATCTGAACCGTCTCGTTGAGACGGTTCAGATGAGGGGTCACAACGTATGTTTTTATGCAGAATTAACAAAAATTATCCCTAATTATCACCAAATACTCCCTCTTATCTAGAGCTCTGACGCAACTTTGTTTACTGTTGGAAAGAATTCTGATTCAAGCGAGACTCCAATCCAGACCACTAGCATATTAAGCCAGTGCTTAATCCACTGTGCAACTACAGGTCTGGCAAATTATTTTCAGATGAAGACTTTAGTGTATTTATTTGGCTATAAGGTAGAAAGATAGTGAATAACACTGTTTTATATTAGTTAAAACAAAACAGAGTTATTGTTCGTGATGAAATCAGTCAACTGTGCAATGTCTACCATAACAGAATAAGACAAAAAAAAAAAATTCACCGTTTCGTTTCCTGGCAAAACAATGTCAAAGTTCAAAGATATATCCCCCCCAAAAAATCACAATAAAAGCATTGCAAACGACTGTGTGATACCCCGCCACTGCAAACCTATTTCACTCTCATCCATTTACTCCTAAGAGGCTTTTATACATGTACGAATGTGTGCCCAAGGGGTGGGGGGGTGGGGGGAGGAGAGGAGAGGAGGGAGTTGCATGTGCAAGTAACTCTCTTTGGAGAATATTTTGGTCTTTGTCTGCAAGAAGCTTTTATTACTTTTATTGTTATGTGTAAGGTTCAGAAAAATATGTTTAAATTATGATTTTATATAGATTTTATCATAATTTTATGCATTTTATATATAGGCAGTGCAGGGGGAAATAACTCCCATTGGGGAAAATTCTGAACATCACAGGTGTCTTTTATTGCTCTGATCATTTGCTGTAAGTTTCAGGAAAACTGCATCCAACTCTGATTTTATATAGATTTTTTTACAATTTTTTATACAAGTATAGAGCCCCTAGGCAGGGGCAAACAACCCATGAGGATAAATTTTTCATGGTAATACAAAGCTTTTGTAACTGTGATAGTTTCTGTGAAGTTTCATCATGAGATTCCAAATAGTAAAGGCCAAAACCAATTTTTGAATATTGACAAGTGCCATAACTCTGTCATAAATTATCAAAATTTGCCCATTAGCAATCCCAAGCGAGACATTCTTGATACTTAATGCATATGCAAAATTTGAATGAAATCCGTTAATATATACTCAAGTTACTGAACAGAAACAAAGTGTGGACGGACAAGCGGATGAACATACAAAAGACAGACACACAGAGGGCCAACGTGAAAACATAGTACCCCGCCACTACAGTGTGGCAGGGTATAAAAATCTAATGGGTTAAGGATGGTATTTAGTAAAACATAGATGTAGTATTTTAAATAGGAGAGGCACCTTGGCCGAGAGGTTATAGATGCTCGGTTATGATGCAGAAGGTCCAAGGTTTGAGTCAGGGTTTGGCCAGCCCACAACTGGAAAACTTTCTGCATCAACCCAGCAGTAAATAGGTACCTTTTTCTAAACAGGGAAGGACAAGGCAGCTACAGGAGAGAGATGCCTTGCCAATGGTAACGCGGGTGGCTACCCCCCACTGGCCCTATGGCCACTATGCTATGGGAAACCTTTACCTTTAAGTATCTAAACTAAATCAACCCAAGCAAATGTGAAAATTTAATTCAGTAATTGGCCTTTAGAGATGCGGGTCCTTTAAAAACTTAACCTTCAACCAATGCCAACATCGGGCGACAACAAATCCTGTACTTTCACATCAGCGAGGAAACAAAAGAATTTGTCCCTTTTTAAAGCACAGACAGAAAAGCTACAGAAAAGAAATAGAGTAATGGTTACATTGTGCCATTATAAGCAGTTATAATAGTAATCTAATGTCTCCATACAATAATATTTTTATCCATGACAGAACCTAGCCTATTTTAAACTTTCTGAATGAAAACTCTGTTTCAAAACAAGCTGTTACGTCAACCCGCTACTTGAAAACACCAAATACGGAACAAAATTCATTACATCAGATCAGAATAAATGGAATCATAGAAACGTTCAATTGAATGAAGCTGAGAGAGGATAAATGACAACATTAGCACCAAGGCACAGGCAAAGCTAAATGACGCCATATTCCGACAGCAAAGGTTCAGATCAGGAGCAATCAAATGTACCTGATCAACAACGCTGTTAACAGTTGAGTTCTGTTTTCTAGATGGCTCCAATTTTATGAAGGAAAATAGTGTAAGCTCTAATCAGACTGCTTACATGTGTAAGCTGTCTCACTTTAACTGTTTGTTATTACCGGCTTGTATTTTGTCCCTTGAGGAACCATTCATTTTCCTCCCACACAGAATAATAATAACTGTAAAAACCAGATATATTCTGACTCACTAATCTTCACTATGCCGATTCCATTGTGGTTGCTTTCATCTTAGAATTTGCACCACCAAAGAAGGCTTCAATGAACTACTGGTTAAACTGCAAACAGTTCAGACCCTGATCAGACTGCAGTCTGATCAGTGTCTACACTGTCTGCTCAGACAATTCTGTCTCAATTACTAGAGTTTTTCTGGTAATGAGATTCTAAGTCAAAACAACTTGTACTAGACAAGCCCTAGTAATTGTATTGCTTTTTCTTCTGTATGTCATTTTTAAAAGCCTTTAGGTCTCTATGTAAACTTGGAAGGCTTTTTGGATAAAGTGCAGTTTGTACTCTAGGCAAAAAGGGTAACTCTCTGTTCCCGGATATACCCGGAATAATGGGGCTGGTCACTTTGACAGCCTGTCAGGCGCACTTGACATCAAGTCTCCCTGTGAGTTGCGGATCTCCTATGCAGGAAGGAATCAGCTCTCAAACAGAGCAAGGTTTTACCCAAATCACTGGTTACACCAAAAATTTTGTGATTTTTTTCAATATCAGCTTTCAAACAAAGTGCTTACTTGAACTTGAAACCGATTTTCTCAAAACTAGACCTACATCCACCTATTTTTTTGCTGTTAATAATAATTACTATTGTTCAGCAAGAACAGTGGGCCACAGACAAGCAATCACTTTCTGCCTACAATGCATACACTAAATGCTAATATATAATTTTTTTTTTTTTTGGTCTTACTTGGTTCCCGGTTAATCATGGGACCTCTGTATCTGGAGATCATGTGACCTTTGTGCCATGGAATGTCTGGCTGCAACTGGGTGAAAATATCAGCCAAATCAATCAGATTTTGTGGAAGTTAAGGCTTCTGAGACAGGGGTTCCCGTCTTAGGGTCAAATAAAATATTTAGCAGGATAAGGGATATGACTGCTGTTTTCATTTTTAACTCCCTTCTTAATCAGAGTCAATTTTCAAAGAAAAAAAAAGTTTACTCCCCTAATATAGGGGCAAATTCTTGCTTTATGGAAAGCAACTCTTTCAGAATGGACCCTGTTTTGGAGAAGGTTTTACTGCCCATGGAAGCAAAACAGGAAGTCATAAAAGTTGTCTCCCTTCAAAGAAATGGTGCTCATGTACCTTAAGGTAGCCCAATACATTCAATTAATATGACAGAGCTCTAGATAAGAGGGAGTATTTGATGATAATTAGGGATAATTTTTGTAAATTCTGCATAAAAACATACGTTGTGACCCCTCATCTGAACCGTCTCAACGAGACGGTTCAGATGAGGGGTCACAACATATGGTGTGAATGAGAAACTTTTGTAAATTCTGCATAAAAACATACGTTGTGACCCCTCATCTGAACCGTCTCAACGAGATGGTTCAGATGAGGGGTCACAACATATGGTGTGAATGAGAAACTTTTGTAAATTCTGCATAAAAACATACGTTGTGACCCCTCATCTGAACCGTCTCAACGAGATGAAGCAGATGAGGGGTCACAACATATGAGCAATAAGAGAAATTATCCTTAATTATCATCAAATACTCCCTCTTATCTAGAGCTCTGATATGAGCTGTGACATGACAATACCAACAATGTGGCATGTGTGCACAGTGAAGACTCAGATCATCCTGAGCATGGGCCCAGTCTTGTTCAAGTCTTTGCTGTCAACATGGAAGTAGCTTAGACCCTTAGCAACCCTTTAAGTGCACAGTTAAGTCTCTGATCAGACTGGGCAGATGCCAAAAAGCTGATTTAAGTCTTCGCTGGGCGCACATGCCACTTTGTTGGTTATGTCATATAGCTGCTCATATGGATTTTCTTACAAATGTCATCAAAGGACCATAAAGTCAAAATAAAGACAGATTAACCCACAAATGGCTAGAACAGGTTTACTAGGTTACCAGGGCAACCAGGACAACAGAGGACTTTATCCAAGAGTTGGGAAGAAATGCTTCAGTATTTAACAAACCGTTGGAACTGACTGTTACCCTGACCTTAGGTATGGGAGCCTTCTTGTGACTGAGTTTTATCATAGTCACTGTTAGCTGTTCTTTCTTTTTTTTTCTTTTTCATATTTTCTTCTTCTTTTTTTCTGGAATTGCTGAGAAAAAAATAAATATGTTTCTGACCTAAGCAAACCATTTTGACAATCCCAGATGTATTGACCAACATGTTTTTCTGTCAAACAAAATTAACTTTGCCAGTAGATAAGACCCAAACTAGCATGCAGTTTCTGATCGGGGTACCCACTGCTAGCTTTATAGACTCTCCAGAGTACAAACATTGTGTGTGTGAACAGCAGAGGGCCTGGCTAGACAATACTGGTCTAACTAACTGTTGTAGAAATGATGTCTACTAGGCAGCAAACAGTTTGGATCTCAGATCAGGCCCCACGTTCGTGGGGCATGATCTGGATCCAAACTATTTGCCCAGATACCCCTAAAGGAGTTATCCCGAATGGAATGGGCTAAATGACTGCAAGTCCAATATAGTATGCATGTCATGCTAACTGGGACAATCATTATCAGAACATTCTGCTCTTTTCTCCACTAGGTCATACATGACATGGATTCTAATCACCACTAATGGCTTTGATTGGCTGTTCTGATGGTAATAATTGATCTGATTGGGTAATATTATGGACTCATGTTACAGTTTTGAAAAGGATTCTTATCTCTATGGAGACTGGAGCAGATGATCACTGCATGCCAATCAGCTGAAATATGGCGTCAGAAAAGACAATATTTTGGAAACGAGTCCGAAGCGGTCTATATAGCTGCCTCGCTAAAGTGATTCGTATGACAATCAAACATATATCTGATCCAACCCCAGGCTTTAAGTTAGCCTGCAGCTCTGCTAAATGTAATCAAATGGCACATCAGTGTGTGCAGAAACTAGATTCTTGAGAGCCCAATATAACCTCATGACCAGTTCTTGAAGCGACCTAATAGCTGCACTATGCACTTTCGCACTTTTCCTGAATAGGAAAACAGAGCTCTAGATAAGAGGGCGTATTTGAAGATAATTAAGGATAATTTTTTTATTTCTCATCGAAACCATATGTTGTGACCCCTCATCTGAACCGTCTCGACGAGACGGTTCAGATGAGGGGTCACAACATATGTTTTTATGCAGATTTATCAAAAATTATCCCTAATTATCACCAAATACTCCCTCATATCTTGAGCACTGGGAAAACATGGATCACAGTACAGCCTTTATGCCCCATCACACTAAACTCATTCTCACTACGTTATGGAAAATTTTGCTAAACGGGCTCAAACTGTGTGCGAACGGAATGGAGGTATTAGCAAAGTTTAAAGGTCTGTTTACGAACCTCATGGCAGGCTCCGACGGGATAGAACGGGAAGGGTGCTCCAGAACGTGAAGCATGTTTAAAATTTTCTGACGACCATCCCGTTCTGGAATCAGACGGAGTGGCAACTTACTTAAAACGAGATTGACGCTCTACAAACGGAACTGCCATACTTCGATCCTACTAGGAAGTTTTACAAAATGTTGTGGTCGGGAATCAATTGGCAGTACGTGTGCAAACTGACCAGTCTGTTGTAGCTCGTTCTTCCGATTTGCAGACAGGCCAAACTCGACTAGGGTATGCAGCACTTTTCTTCTCTTGACTCCCAGACTCAGGAAAAATGCCCAGGAGACTCTGCACCTTGGGAATGAGGTGAATGGGCTTCAGAGGAGATGCAGCTTTCGGATCTAACAGTTACAAGCTACTTTAGCATGGCCCGTCTTTCTAGTTCTGCTCTTGTTTGAAGGCATGATACTCACAAGGATGCAATGCTCTGCACACTTTGAAGTGACGAACACGAATGAGAACTGGGTAGAACGCGCCGGATTTTTGTTGCCGTTGGACCAGGACGTGATTGCAATTACGTTTTGCACGCCTTAGGGATGAGATGAGGACGTAGTCAGAACCAGAAGAACTGCTTTAGAATGAAGTAGTTGAGTTACAAACTAGGGAGGTAGCAGAAAAAGCTACGAATGGGGTGGATTTGACCACGGACGTGCTTGGACTACTTGGAAACGGTCTCTACACGAGGTGAACGAGAAATCTCACCCAATATGAACTTGATACAAACGGACTGCGGACGGGATTTTCTATTGAGCTGGACGTATTGAGGACTTTTTATGAATGAACTAGAATCGTATTATAGACACTTTAGGCCAAAAGTTACACATTCTACCCCGACCACAGCCTGTTTCACCATATTCTATGAGCGGGCTAGGACGTGTTGAGAACTATTTTGTTGTGACAGGGGCCTTACGAGCATAACAAAGGAACCTAAATTTCCTACAATTCAATTAACTGTAAACCTTATGCATATTAAACCTATTCTTTTATAGCGTTTTCGGCGCAAAATAGCTTTTTTGTGCTGATGTGCCCTAAAACCCATATCACTCACTCACTCATAAACTGTAAAATGTAAGTCATGGCCCCATATGCATCACTGCATTCTTTTATCTTGTCCAAATGCTTTTGTGCAAGTTTGAAGACTCTTTTACTTACGGTTACTTAGAAACTGAAGCTAAATGCAACTGGAGAACCAAACTTTTCTATGATCAACGATCCATGAAATATAGGTCATGGCTCAACTGCACTGATATATTCCTGCAAGTCTTATAAATATCCATCAAATGGTTCAAGAAATATCTCATTTTTTGGAAATAAATTAACTTTTGTAAGTTTGCTATTGACCTTGAAAATGAAATCAAGATCACCAAATGTAGTCAACTCTAGAGATTGTTCCAAAGGGATATCTATGCAAATCTGGTGAGAATCAAGCCAAAGGCACAAGAGATACCGGTATATCAACTTTAGTGAAATCTTCATATACTTAAGTTCTATTGACCTTGAAAATGAGGATGAGGGTACCAAAATCTGATCAGCTCATAAACTTGTCCCAGTTATATATGGGTGCAAGTTTGGTGAAATTCTATAGGTTTAAGAGATATAATTGGTACAAGAAACTGCCACACTGAAGCCGACACAAGAAATTTAACAGCCTAAGGCCTTCTGTGCCCTTGAAAATATGTGTCACCAAAACATAATCAGCATTTTGGCTTGTCCCAAAGATGTATCGATGCAAGTTTGGTAAAATTCCTTCCACTGATTCATGAAATATGGTGGATATAATCTGTCGCACCGATGCTAATGCCAACACCCAGGATCCACATTGAAACCATTATGTCCCCAACCACCCTTAACTTTGGTGGGAGGACATAATTTCCATCAGAACCATGCATGCACAAGGCACACCTGCATGTGAGACTCTTTGATTCCAAAACAGTAAGATAGCTGTACATCAATGCACCAAGTGACAATTACCGTATTCTACCTAATTAGCGCATATGCCCCTATAAGCGCACACCATGGCAATTTGTGAGACATAGGACTATAAATGCACATATTTTTTACTGGTTTATTCCTTTGTTTGCCTGTTTACAAGAGCTGAAAATGCAACAGAATATATCATTCTTTATTTCTAAAGCTTCTCTATGAATTTAAAGGTTAAGCATCAGAGAAAAGCTGCCTATAAGCAGCTTTTCTCTGATGCTTTACCTTTAAATTTGTTCCTTTCAATATATAATAAGCTATCAAAATGTGCACTAATAAGAAAGAAAGTTTACTACAAGTATTTTCCGCCATTTTGAAAAAGTTAAGCGCACAGGGCGCTAAAAAGGTCGATTACGGTAAGCCAACCTGTATGATTCCTGATACAGAAACCATGCTAATTACCAAGACTGCAATTACAAATCCTAAACATATCACTGCTGTGTAAACAGCTTAGCTTATTCTGCATCATCAGTACAAATGCATCAAAGAGGTGTCACAAAAAAAATCATTTCAGTCAAAACAATGCAGCCAGTTTTCTAATTGGTATTGTATTTACCCTCATGCCTGTTCAATTAATTGTGTAGGCCCATACAGTAGTAATGCATGCCAACACGAACAATGGTGTGGTCTCTCTAAAGGAGTGTTCTGTACAACTCGCGAACGCCAAAACTTCATTTGTATCGTTGCTGAAATGCGGAGGGATCTGGTAGTGGGCCATGGTTACTGGGATATTTGCTCCGGCATATGTCCCAGTAACACCGGTCCACACGGTATTCCAAGTTGTACAGTTGCTGTATAGTTAACCTTAGGGTGCTGAAATGCGAAACTGGTAGAATTTGCGGACAGCGTGGTTCCAGATGAGATGGCTCATGATGTAGCTGAATGAGCTCATCATGAGCCGCCTCTTCTGAATCTACACTGTTTCCCTCAATGCTCTGAATCTCCAATTTGATATAGAACGAAGCATTCATTGAGAGTTTGCGTTTGTGGGCGTATATCTTGTCATTTCGGAAATTTAATTATATTTCATCCAGTTGGAAATCCTATCGTGCAGAAGTATTTCATGTACAAACGTAGTTGCTTCTGAAAAAGTGATTTTATCTAGCGGGAAAAATGTCCTCCCACAGTAAATGCATGTGTTCAAGACATGGAGATCATCCCAGCGGGCGCGTGGCGTTGTGGTGGTGTTGTTTTGACGTCGAGGCGACGTGATTACGTCGCATCGACGGCAAAGCGACGTCATTTCGACGTCATATTCCCGCTGGGAGGATTAATTGAATTCATGAAAACGATAGTAGAAATTAAATGGTAAGTTACTCGCAAGAATCTGTCATTACTACCATCACTATGTTCTTTTGTAACTGTATTTATTACATGCTCCTCTAGTTGTTTGTATTAACAAAACAGAGTGAATAAATAATTTGAAATAAAAATCATATAAAAGTACCGTATTGTTCCTTATAAATCCCCTACTCTAATAAATGCCCCCTGCCTCTTTTCCAAAAATAATGTTATGTTATGCTGCACAAATTCCTGTGTGATTTGCTGGATAGGTAGCTCTTTGACATGGAGTCTACTCTTGAAGAATAGAATTTCAGTGCTGGAAATGGCCAGTGGTCAAATGCGCCTATTTTTTGTCTTGGGCCACCAGAAATCTCCAAAATATGACCTTTTAATAGTGGCCCAAATCTATCTTTCTGGCAATACTAAATGAATGGGAACTTTAGGTATTGGATATTTTGGGCCACTGGAAGTTAGGTCTGTTTAGCATTTGGGCCACCATATATATAAATCTTGCCAGTTTCCAGCACTGAATTTGCTCCTAAAAGAGGAGAAAATTCTTTCCTGTAAGGGTAGACCCCGACTAAAAATGGAGGCAATTGCAAACAGTAAAACTGCTTCCTTTGAAATGACCCACTACCTTTGTATTGCTTATTAGGGGCGCTTATTAGAGATATTTTGGCAGTGGCTGATTTTAGTGATTTACTAAACTTTTGGCTCTTAGTAACAACCCCTTTCCCAAAATTCAAAGCCCCCATTGCATTTGATAGGATTCATACCATATGTCTGTGAACTGAGACAATCTCCTGTGCCTGCCTCGCACTGGCATAGAGGTTTTGGTTAAATATTTGATAACCTGAAGCACGTGTAAGACCAGCTGACAGATCATTGTAAAAGTTTCCTGGTCCGACCATCAAGGCAATTTGTGCATTCCATATCAGACTTTCAGCATGTGCCTGCTGATCTAGGTACTCAAAGTCAATATTTATGACAAAACATATACAGATTTTCTCATCATGCAGCCAACCTGAACATCTAAACAATCAAATCACTGTGATCAGGATTTACGTCTATTTTCCATAAATCTATGTTGAACAGGCAAACAATAAAAGCCATGGTCAGACTGCACAGCTTTGCAGTCTGACCCTGGCAGTCACTGTTTGCATGATGCCAATTTGTACATTTTTCCAAACACCAAATTAATCTGCACTTCTCTTGTGATGCAGCAAAATGCAAAACAAATCATATAGCATTGCCAACGCTTGTTTTTTTGTCCCATTCATAGATCTGCTCTACGTCAGACCACTGTTTGCATTCCACTTAATTTTTGCTTTTACGCAAGCATGGGGTAATAGCGTTCTCAGGCAAAGTATTCCATTCATCTACGGGAATACACATAATTGGCAAGCAAATTCAGCCAAAATAGCAACAATGCAAGGTAGGAATGGAGAATAAACATCTTCCGCCATTATGATAAGCTAAAACTGCAGGTAGGCAAATATCTAGCTCAGTAAGCAGGTTGTAGCAACCTTTCAATCGCATACTGATCCACCAGGAGACTTCAGTTACCTCCCTTAATCCAAAATCAGTAAATCAAATAAATTCCCAAGGGAGGTAATCAAACAGATCTCTGGTTGCTTCTCTTTGCAAATATTTTTACTTCCCTTACCATTACTGTTTTAATGTTTTGCAAAATGACAATACTGCCTAAGTGTAAGCAGTTGACACCTGTATCAGCCTGCTTTTCTACACAGTCCCAGACAATATAGATCTGTTTCCACCTTTGCAAGGGGACATAATCGTGTTTCAGTATGGTCTATCTACATTCAGGGTAGTTTGCCTATCTCATGCCTGCCCAACATATGAAAAACTTTACTGTAAAATAGCCCAAACATAGCCAAAGCGTCGATTACACTGACACTGTGAAGCTGGGGTGACAATCCGCCTGATACTTTGTACTTTCAAGCCGAAAAGCACCATATCCAAAGATTCTTGATGGATTATAACAAGGCTTAACCCTTAAAGCGCCAAAAAGCAAACAACAAAATTAAAGTCTGCAAATTTTCAAAAGTGTTTTGTTGAAGCTATATCATATTGAGAATTCAAAGACTTGAGGGCAAACTGTAGATTCTTACAGATGAGCCGCCTGATTGATATGGACCTACCCTGTTTGCAAATTCAACTACTTTCATCTTTGCGCTTTAAGTGGTAATCTGACATAATGTGCAATAGGTAGACTTAGCAAACAACAAATGTTGCTTATAACATATCAAATATCACCAAACTCACCAGAAAACATATCAACATGCATTAATTCTTTTCCAGCATCTGTCCTCATAACTGTCTCTTCTTCCAGGAACTTCAATATTATGTCTCTTGCCTGATCCTGTCTTTTTACCCAGCCCTCTTTTAATTAGCTTGATTACCTATATCAGACATTTTTTTCCATTAAATTGTCACCTCTCTTTAATTAACTTTATTATCAATATATACACTGTTTTTCTCCAGGAAATCTCACAGTAATTTCTATAAGACCGGTATCAGTACAATCTGGATATTGTTTCTGTCAAACAGATGTCTGTGCAGGGGATCACTCTTAAAATGAGCAGGAATATCACAAATCTTTTTAGTCATCAAAGAAAAATACACCTTCCAAAGTCTGATCACAATGTATCATTCACACCTCTTCTGTTTTACTGTAAGTTTCATGGAAAGTGAGCATATATGCCAAGCCTCAATGAGATAAAATCTCCCATAACTGCCCTTCTGGGAGACTTTCAAATCTCATTTGAGCCATGACAAGAGAAAACCAAAAATGTGGTTGTGCGCCCAGTGCAGGCTCAGATCAGCCTGGGCATCAGCCCAGTCTGATCAGACTCTCCGCTTGGTGCTCAAAGGGTAGCTACCTTCATGCGGACAGCGAAGACTCTGATCAGACTGGGTGAATGCCCAGGCTGATCTGAGGCTGCGCTGGGCGCACAACCACATTGTTGGTTTTCTTGTGTTGTGGCTCATTTGTTTTTCATTAAAAGTATATATGTACACCTCCATGCTTTTCTGCCATTTTTTTTCAAAGAGGGACAACTTCTGTGTCTTGGTAACAAAACCCTTTCAAACAGGGGTCTACTCTTAAAGGAAAGAATTTGCTCCTCATAGAGGAGCAAATTCTCTTCTTTAAAAGTTGACTCCAGTGAAAAAGGTGCCAAAAATGAAAACTGCACAGCAGCTTAAACCCCTGAAAGTGTACCCATTCTTTAACTGTGTTAAGGCATTTCCGTCCAAAAAATCAGACTTGCGTCGTAAACGTGAAAGTGTACCGAACTGTATGTTAAGGCATTTCAGTCCTAACAATCAGACTTACGTCCTAAACCTGAAAGTGTACCCATTCTTTAACTGTATATTATGGCATTTCCGTCCTAACAATTAGACTTGTGTCCCAAAGTTAGAGTACCTAGGCAGCACAGTTGGATTGGATCAATTATGTAAGCAGTATTTATAATCAACTACAATCAGGTGCCAGCTTCCACAACAATGAATTGTATTGGCAAATTAAAACTCACAGCTTAAATATCCCATATGGCCTTACCAACACAAATATTCTCAGAAATATCAATCCATACTGTGGGCTAATTTCTCATCAATAGTGTCAGCAGCAGGTCACATTTTTTATCTAATGTATTACCAGTTTGCACATTTTTATAAGTCTGTAACTCCAGAATATGCGTTGCTTAAATAATGCATTTTGTCTACTTTCAAGCTAATTCAGAAAATGTATCAGTAATTCAATCACTTGAGTCACTGAACCCTCTTTTCAATGAAAGGTCACCATCATTGACACCCATCTCTATTTCGGAAACGTAATTCTTTACTTGGAGAAAGTCCTCTTTAAGATTAGGCGGATGGATGAGAACATATCTTCAGCTGCTCCAAACATCATATTCCCCATCAAAAACCAAAACCAAATTTTGGTTAACTTGGTATCATTAAACTTGTCAGCTAGTGACACATTTAAAATGTATGGATATACATTCACGCATAGCAACTCTGCCACATTCATTTAACATTTTTACTTCCCTTGAAAATGGGAGTCAACTCTTACAGAAAAAATTTCACCTTCTTTCTTTTTAAGAACAGACCCCAATTTGGAAGCCCTTTGTCATCAAGGGAAGCAAACAAGAAGTCATAAAAGTAGTTGTCCTTTGTAACAATGGGTGGAAAAACATGATGGCTGTATATCCGTACACCTTAAAACATCCAGGCCCCCAGATTATAAAACGTTTTTCGTGCTCAACTCAGCTGAGCATGAAATTTTCCCTGCTGATAAATATGGAAATGCCAACTAATGTTGGCATTTTCATATTTATCAGCAGAGATGATTTCATACTCAGCCAAACTGAGCAAGAAAACAACTGTACTTATCAGTAATTTGCTATTTATCGGCAGAGAAAATTTCATGCTCAGCTGAGTTGAGCACAAAAAAGGTTTATAACCTCGGGGGCCAGGCCACGTGGCTTGACCAAAGTGTATGCTTTTGTAGAGAAACTGAAAAGCTATCTACAACTACCCCTTTTTCAGTTCCTCTGCAAAAGCATCCACTGTTCTAAAATGCAAAAGCATCCACTGTTCTAAAAAGTGAACAACCTACTGAAAATCACCTTCACCAAAGTAAGACACTTCAGGTCCACCAATAAAAGACACCTCCACCAATCAGAGACACCTCCAGCAATTAACTGACATCAACTTTAGAAACCTCCTCCAAGTAAGTGTCCGTTTTCCAAGCCTGATGCGAGACTCTTGTCACGAACATGCTACTAGCAGCAGATTAAGTAATGATGTCATTTACGCTGCTTCGCAGGACTCCACTATAGCAAGAATATAGGACATGATTGCTCCATTCATTCATCAATCTCACAGGCAATATCATCAATGAACCTAGCAGGCCATAACAACTCCGTCACCATGGAGACAGCCAGGACCTAGCTCTGATTGGATGAGAACTTATGTTGGCGTCTGACGAAATTCTGTTTGTATTGATTCTCTATCAGATGAATGAGAAATGTTCATCATTGGAAGTTGTAATCTGCTGTTTGTTTACAGAACAATGATCCCACAGTGCAATTACAGTCTAGAGGCACGTATATTTTCAGGGTTGCCACTTCAATATTCCCTGACTTCTCCCTGATTTTTCCCTGACATTTTACATTTTGCCATACCCTATTTATGAATCCAAAAGTTATTTTTACTGTTTACTTTAACAGTGCTAACTACCGGTATGATTAGAAAATTGGGGGCTACTCTTAAAGGAAAGAATTTGCTCCCCAGGGAGCAAATTCTTTTCTTTATGAGCAGCCTCCAATGAGGAGGTAGATCTGCTTGGACTACATGTATGGCCCTTCAAATTACATTCTTTCCCTTAAACAGAATAAGTAAATTTTCTAAGACTGCTTGAGCCATTAATTGTCAAATTCCCTGACTTTTCCCTGACAATTCAGGTCCTTTCCAAAGTACCCTGACCAAACACAAAACTCCCTGACTTTTCCCTGATCTGGAAAAAAATTGATTTTCCAGATGTTTTCCCTGACCATGGTAACCCTGTTTTTCATCCCAATGTTCATAAACCTCAGTCACATATAGTAGGAGTTTTGATCTTGACTAGTTTATTGTCTTCTCATTAAAAAAAATCAATCTTCAAGGTTAAGGATCATCCTGACATGCATATGTGCTGTTTCCAATTACCATTTTTCTCTTATTAGCACCCCCTCAAAAATCAATTTTAGTGCCATAAAATCTAACAGACAATCTTAACATACTGTAAAACAATTGTGCTACAAGCTTATCACTGGGAAGACCTGTGGGGGATGTTGATTCCACTAATTTTTTACATTTATGGACTGAAATGTACATTCTAAAACCTTTAATTCAGTCCACTATCAAAACTTCAGATGAACATCGTAGAATAGCTGCGAAGCTCCAAATTTGTAGTTTGTGAACAGTAGCAAGGGCTGGCTTTTTCAAACTGGGAGTCACAGACCAGGAGTGACAGACAGGGAGATAAAGATCAATGCCCCCCACCCCCGCCCCGAAGCCAAATGAATATGGCCTGTAGCTGAATAAACCAATATGGGCCTGATATCATACACTTGCAAATTATGACATAATGCATCAAAATCTTTTCCTTTATTCCTGAAAAGTGTCTTAAAGTTAACTTTTAATGCTGCCCATTTACAGTTTTGAATGCAAACAGTAAGCCTCTTACAGATGTATCCAGACAAATATGATCAAATTCTATCCAATGGTCATATGCCACATAGTGCAGATCAGAAACTATACTAACCAGGGGCGTAGCTAGGGATGATTACACAGTACTCACAATCATGTTTTATACTCGCTGAGGGCCATAACAGGGGGTTAAGCCGCTAAGATATTTCAAATTTTCGTGTCTTGTGGCAGCTAGTATCAAAATTATGCCCAATTAACAACATTTCAGCATGAAATAAAAGGCCATCAGCCAAGTGTCACCCGACGTTTGAAATGTGTCACAAACTTCAGCCCTTTATTCTGTTTCAGAGTAAATGTATGGCCAAAACCAGAAAATATATATATAATAGAACCTGGTAAGCAAATGATAACTGAACATAAGCAAAGACATATACCCAATTACTGGACCTCTTTATAAAATACTTAAGTTCAGAATGGGGCATATATGTGTAAAATCAGGTTACTGAAACTATAGGCCCTTACAAAATGACCAAAACATCAAGACTGTATACCCAGTAACAAAATAACAAGAGCCATAATCCTGCTTATATGAATCTGATGAAAAATGAACAATGCATTTATGAAAATTCAGCCCATTAATATGAATAGTTCTGGAGTTATCCCTGTACCTTTAAGTGAAAGTCTATTATCTATGAAAGGGCAATAACTCTGTTACTTATAATTTAGCACATCCTAACAATAATCAGAATAACCAATTTACCAAATGCTAATAGCATACCAAATTTCAGCTCTCTCGGTCAAACGGTTCAAAAGTTGGAAAAATGCCAAAAAACGACAAAGGGCCATAACTTTGTAAAAAATAGGACAATTGAAATTCCAAAATCACATGCACATCTTCAGATCATGATGAAACATTCTGCACAATTTCAAGTCAATCTGATACAAGATGTTGCAGGAGTTGCGGGGACAAGGTCTAAGTCAGCAAGGGCCGTAACTCCATTAAAAATGGCCGAAACAAAAATAAAAAACCACATGCACATCTTCATATCGTAAGAATACAAACTGTAAAATTTCAAATCAATCCGATGAAAGATGTAGGAGGAGTTGCGGGGACAAGATTTCGGAAGGTCTGAGTCAGCAAGGGCTGTAACTCCATCAAAAATGGCCAAAACAAAAATCGAAAACCACATGCACATCTTCATATCATAAGAATACAATCTGTAAAATTTCAAATCAATCCGATGAAAGACGTAGGAGGAGTTGCGGGGACAAGATTTCGGACGGACGGACGGACGGAAGGAAGGACGGACGGACGGACGAGGGTCATTTCTATAGTCACCCTCCGCCTACGTCGGGTGACAAATATGCAGGTGGGTGTTGAAATTTTGTCAATTTGACAGAATTTCAAAACGCACCTGCGTATTTGCGTATAGGTAGCTACGCCCTTGCAACATCTTATCAAAATCAATAGCCCCTCTCCCCTTTGCAGTATGCACTGGGAAAGAGGTGGAAGGGAAGGGACATAATTATCACCTGCTAACGTCAGTGTTAACCACTGGTACTTTGCATTCAGTAGCATTCAAACTACACGGAGATGGACCTAAGGTGGCTTGTTATGCCAGCTTATTGTACACACCCATTTTGATTTGGGTTTTCGAAGATGGGATGGGTTCAGGGGGAGATCAGCAGTCAAAAGCAGAGCTCTAGATAAGAGGGGTATTTGATGATAATTGAGGGATAATTTTCTTTGTTTCTCATTGAAACCATATGTTGTGACCCCTCATCTGAACCGTCTCGTCGAGACGGTTCAGATGAGGGGTCACAACATATGTTTTTATCCAAAATAAACTAAAATTATCCCTAATTATCACCAAATACTCCCTCTTATCTAGGGCTCTGCAAAAGAATAGTATAAATGAGCCAAAAACTACAACACCAACAAAGTGGCATGTGCACCCAGCAGACTCAGAGTCTGAACCCTCTTTGGTTGGGCTTGAAGGGTAGCTGAATATCTAAGCTAGTTCCTTGGGCAAGGCAAAGACTCTGACCAGACTGGGTGGGATCTAAGGCTTCGCTGGGCTTCACCAGGCGCACATGTCACTTTGTTGGTTTTGTCTTGTCAAAATCTTAAATCATGCTTACCTGTAATATCCAAGACAGTAAATTCTTGAAGGAAGGCTGCAAGATGACTAGAAATTGTCAGGGTCCATGGAACTACCTAAGAGATAGTCCAAATGTTCTCTATCATACAATATCACTGGGAAAATAAGGCATGTCCATGGCTACCTGAAATATATATAGAGAGATTTAGGTGCATGAATAGCTCTATATTATACACATATTTCCAGTTTTACCAGAAGAGCCATGTCCCCACACAAAACATGACAGGGACATAATTAATTGTTTTCAATATAAATGCGTCACCATGAGCTAAACAGTCAGTATCCTTTATATCTCTTAAATCATGATGCAGTGCTCTGTATTGCCTTAAATCAGGGATCAGAATTTTACCATACTTGCATGGATTCATCACTGGGACAAGTAGGTTTCGGTGACTTTGATCCCATTTTCAAGGTCATAATTATGAGGTCTTTAAGATTGTCAGCATTGGAATGACAATGTCTTGTACCCATGATATTTCTTGAACCAATCAGTGGATTTTCATAAAACTTGCATGAATATCTTAAAAGCTGATAAGATTTTAGTGACCTTGGCTTCATTTTCAAGGACACAGGTGGGCTCAGATATGTGAAATATTCACTAAAAGTTAGATATCTCTGGTCCGGAGCCAGTGGCCAGTGGCCCAATTGCCACAAAACATGCATGGATATACCTTTTGGGCACTTCCAAGAGCTGATTATGTTTTAGTGACACTGACCCCATTTTCAAGGTCAATACTCAAACAATTTAACAAATGTGGTTGGTTGATTTGATGCTTAACGTCCACGGTAAACAACTAAGGTCATGTCGGGACGGTCAGTTAACCTAACCACACTATTCCTGGGCAGGCTTAGACCTCCTAAGCGGTTAACCAGTACTAAGTGCACATACTTTCGCCAGTAACTGACAACTGCCCTTCTTGAATCAGCGGAAGGAGAAACGAAAGTATGTGGCCAGACCGGATTCGAACCCAGGACCTCTGACTTACGAGTCAGGTGCCATACCGATTGCGCTACCCGGCCCGGCTTAACAAATGTGAAATTATCCCTAAAAATGAGACATTTCTTGAACCAATGGACAGATACTCATCAGACTTCATTCACAGCCAGATAAGAAGGGGTTTTGAGGATAATTCTGAGACGGTTCTAATGATTGATGGGTCACAACATATGATTTTATGGAGACATATAGAAAATTATCCCTTAATTATCTCTGTTACCCCTTCTTATCTGGAGCACCGAGACTTGCATGGGGGCATTGCAATTCATATCTCCTTATAAAAGGCATACAAATTAGGTGGTCTGCAGCCAATCTTTCAAGAATTTGTCCACTTTTCTCACATAGAAAGCGAGTCAGGGTACTTATTAGGGATATTTGAATATGGTTATCCCTCCTAAATATACCATATAATGTTACAGTTCCATTACCAGTATACAGCTGTGGCCTATATTTCGCTGTCTTGTGACTTGGTCATTTTTGCATATTCTTGCTTTTTTTCCCTTCATTGTTCCTGTCATCAAACCTTCTTCAGACCAACTTAAGCTTTGCAGTGCCATTACAATAATAACTTTGACTAATATATCATGATCAGTCATTTTTGTATGCCACTTTAAAGTCATTTTAATGAGTGCAATGATCAAACCTTGTGTTGTTTTTGTTGTTGTTTAATTGCTTTACGTCCAAGGTAAACAGCTATGGTCATGTCTGGATGGTCAGTTAACCTAACCACACCATTCCTGGGTATGCTTAGACCTCCTAAGCAGTTAACCAGTACTAAGTGCTAATACTCTCGCCAGTAACTGACAACTGCCTGTCTTGAATCAGTGGAAGGAAAAACGAAAGTATGTGGCCGGACCAGGTATCAAACCCGGGACCACCGGCTCTTGAGTCAGATGGGCTACTGACCTTGTGTAATATATTTTACTAATTAAAAGGAAAAACAGAAAAATGATATATACATCAATGTTGAAACCACAGTTACACCTAATACATCAATGGTCAAACACAGGATTACATCAGTCAAATATGCCGGAAAACACATGATCATCCACTCTGACACTGTTTCAACTATGTTCATCCACACATTCATTACTTTTAAAGATGACATTTCAGAGTTCTCATCTTTAACCCATATATACAAAAGGGAAGTAATATTATATAGTATAGTACTTTTATAGCCTCCCTTTTGAAATATTTATTTCCTTCACTTTTACTGGAAAAGGGAGGTAATATTTGTAGGGTTTTTTGTGTGTGTTTTTTTTATCCATCCCTGTTATCACACTGGGTAGGCGGCAATCAAAAACACACTTAACAATCTATTAACGCGGATCAAAAACCGCTAGAAACAGCGTTTTCGACTGCAAGTTGGCTACAATTTGCAATCAAAAATGCTGTTTCTAATGGTTTTGGATATGTGTCCTTTGATTGCATGAGCGTTTTCGATTGCCGCCTACCTGGTGTTGTTATCCTATTGAGAAAGACTATGTACATACTTGATGCCATAGCTAACTTCCTGATGAGCCACAGTTAAATCCAACACACTTCAGGCCATTAGAACATACTGTACTTATCTACATGAACCTTACCATTATTATAAGAAATAACACCATGTAAGAACAAAACCCATGCCGTAACTTGGGAAAAGATACCACAAAATTTGATTAATCAGGAAGAAAAAGCATTTGGATTACAATCACCAAAATTCAGAATTGACTAGAATCGTGAAATCTGGAATAGGTAGGCGGAACTTTTAAACTTTCACAAGCAAAACTGACAAACAGGCTGGTTGGGACTTTTTTGCTGTCACACACGTTTACCTGTGAAATGGGACATTAATAAAGGTGACCTCAACAAAATCATACACCAATAAGGCTTAATTGTGAGCTTTAATTACTGCATGTCAATTAGCTGTCAAAGACCTGTCATTCAAGTTCACATCAAAAGGAAATATACACCATCGTTTATGTAATGCTTTTTACTACAATGCTAATTACCAACACAAATGATTAAATGAGTGAGCCGCGACATGACAAAACCAATAAAGTAGAATGTGCACCCAGCGAAGACTCAGATCAGGCTCAGCATCCAACCAGTCTGTTAAGAGTCTTTCTTGACCCACTGAACTAACTTATAATAGCTACCCTGTTAGTGCACGGCAAAGACTGATCAGACTGGGCAGACCCCTAGGCCGATCTGAGTCTTGGATGGATACACATGCTGTTTGGTTGATTTTCACACGTTGCAGCTCAATTCATGTTCCATGAAAGGGTCCAAAATCACAGGGTATAAACCATGCAGTCCGCCAATTTTCTCTTCCTGCGGAGACTGTCTATCATATTTGGCTTTCGCCAAGACTGTCCGCGATCCCTTGCTTCCTGCAGGGACTACTATCCTCGAAAAATGTCTTCCTGCATAGACTGTCCCTGTGACTCTGCTTCCTGCCGAGAGCCTCGGCAGGAAGCAGAATCATGCAGACAGTCTCTGCAGGAAGCCATTTATCCTGTGCAGAAGTCTCAGCAGGAAGCAAGAGATCGCTGAGTCTCGGCAAAAGCCAAATATGACGGACAGTCTCTGCAGGAAGCGAAAATTGGCAGACTGGTTTATACCCTGTGCAAATGATATATACAAATAAGGAATTAAATCTCTGACAGCCAGCGGATCTGTAGTTTAAGTCTTACATCTATCTGTATGTATAAACCTCTTAGCATAAATCATGGATCTCAAATGTGAAAAGAAAAGACTGCTCAATTTGAACAATTGTGCAGACTTATTACAGTATTCTGATGCTCACATAAAAGAAAAGCTATATTTTCATGCGATGCATATGCCTGAATACATGCTTTGAATGAGATACCAGACATACCAAACCAGTTCAGATAAGCCAAAATCAAGTGGGTGGGGAATGCTATTATGGGATACATGTACTCCACATGGGCTCATGACATTCTTGTCTAAAAGAGATTTCGTCAAATATAGACATACTATCTACCAGACTTATTTCCAAAGGACAGTTTGTTTGATATAACAATATGTCTAAAATTTGTCTAGAATATCTAAATTTCTGTATATCATAAAATGAGAAAATCCATCGATATTGCACTGGTGTTTTGATATGAAAGTTTCATTTCAAGATTAGGCTTTTTTGTAGCCTTGAAATCAGGACCACTGACTGCTACCCCAACGCAAACTATACTTTCTGCCAAATACAGAAGCTTTGGGAAACTCGTTGTAAAGTCTTTACTTTTTCCTTTCTGGCCAATTACTCAAGCTGGATTCTGTACCAAAAATAATGATCCATGTCTTTTTTCTCTTCAACATGTTGATGTCTTTTTATAACTTCTGTGCAGTCTTGTAATGTCATTCAGACTTGTGCATCTAATTTGGATGAATTTATATAGAATCGTTAAGGGCAGTAATCATTTTGTTCATAATATCGAGGCATTTCTCCTACAATAATAATTGTTTTAAACAAAGTCGCACAATGGATATTTTGAGACCAAATGTCACATTCAGTAACATTCCTTTAGACCAAAATGTCTTTTTTACGAATGGGCAATTTTATATCCAAATGCCCATTAGAGCAAATGTCACTGTCATTGAGTGTGTGTGTGTGCGTGTGTGGATGTCTGAAAATTTTTTAAAATGTATCGTCCAAGGAATATCATATTGATGATTCAAAAACTACATGACAAACAGACCAGATCCAGATAAGCTGCATCTCAGTTTGCATAGTCAATTATTTTCATTTCTGGCTCTTTGTTAGGTTATAAAACATTAACTCTTAACCCATTGCATTCTGGGTATTTTTGTCGTCCGCATCGCCGGGCAGCGTAGCGCAATCGGTAGGGCACCTGACTCATAAGTCAGAGGTCCTGGGTTCGAACCCCGGTCTGGCCACATACTTTCGTTTCTCCTTCCGCTGATTTAAGAAGGGCAGTTGTCAGTTACTGGCGAAAGTATGTGCACTTAGTACTGGTTAACCGCTTAGGAGGTCTAAGCCTGCCCAGGAATAGTGTGGTTAGGTTAACTGACCGTCCCGACATGACCATAGATGTTTACCGTGGACGTTAAGCAATAAATCAATCAATCAATTGTCGTCGGCATCAAAAATCAAAACTATTTTGACAATATTGGTCAAACTAACTCTTGTAGAAATGATGTCTAGGCAGCAATTAAGGCCAGCCTGATCTGGATCCAAACTGTTTGCCCAGATATAAAGGGGTATCCGGAATGGAATGGGTTAAGAGAAGCACCATGATTAAGTAATTAGAGCGACGCGGTTATGGTGTGGAAGGTCGCCAGAAAGCCAGACTGGGATATCCTGAGACTTTCTCTGTCAACCCAGCAGTAAATGGGTACCTGTTTTGGATCAGGGAATGATAAGGCAACTATAGGAGAGGGATGGACTCTCAGCCTTTCATATGCTGTGCCCAAGGTACAGTAGGCCTCTAAATTCTCCTACTGCCACTAGGCTATGGGAAACCTTTACTTCTTTTTGATATTCTTATAAAGTCAACCAATTCTTGCAGCGCATCCTGGAACTGACTTGAAGCTTAAACTGCGTGTGGAAAACACTCTAAACTATGGAAAAAGAGCTGCTTAAAGTACATCTGACTATAAACTGAAAGGTCACCAGGGAACTGAGTGGGAGGCTAACCAAACAATTAACAGCAGAAGCAGTTGGTATTACAACTAACACAGCTCCAGATATTAGTGGACTTGGACAGTAATTTAGCAGGTACCATAATGCCCCAAAATATTTAGACAGACAGGTCTCAGCAAACATTGTAGACCAGATCAAACTGCTCCTGAAGGAGCAGTTTGATCAGGGTCTACAATGTTTGCCATTCATTCTGCATCATGTGGATGCATTAACCTGGGTAAAATCCACTTTCCAAATTTTTTTTAACAATAACTGTTCAACAGTCAGGTGTCCATAATTTTAAGGGTCATTACAGTAATTTGCAAAAAAAAAAAAAAAAATAGCTGAATCTGCAAACAACCTAGATCCAGATGAGGTGGCTCATCATGAGCAGCCTCATACAAATCTACAATGTACACTGTTTGCCCTCTAGTCTTTGAATTGTCAATACAATACAGCTTGGACGGAGCTTTTTCATTTTGCAGTTGTAAATTTGTTTTCTTACTTTTTATTGTGGGTGGGGGAGGGGGGGGGGAGGGAGGAGGGGGGGGCGTTAAGGTTAAAAGATAATTTGTCTTATTTCTCCACAAAAACTATGATCTAGCCTCTCATTTAAATCAATTATAGAAGGCGGTTCAGTAATAAAATGGAATTATCTTAAGAGAATTGATCCAGGGATATTGCTCATAGAGATTTGTCCCAGTATTTCATGTTTTCTACTGTATCTGAGCATGAGCTAAAGGCTTGCACAACCATGTTGTGGTATGACAAAACATATCTCATTAACTACTATTTCGTGATTCTAGAAATTTTTAACACAGACTCCTACTTCTTCCCACAAAAGATAGTTCTGACAATCAAGTCTGATCTAGGTACCATATTAATCTCCTACTATTCACCTGGGGTGTTGCATTTTACGAAGAGGGGGCGTTATTTAGAGCCTTAATTGTAGTTAAGCAGCCACTGCAAAAATACCTCCAATAAACAGTATCATGTGAATTGGTATACTTTCAGATGAAATAACTCTTCTCTTATTTGCCGCCTTTCTCAGTTATGTGGTGGGATCAACTCTTTTAGAAAAGAATTTGCTCCTCCTCTAGGAGCAAATTCTTTTCTAAAGAGTTGACCCCATTTCAAAGAGCTACCTCATCCAGAGAAGTAAACAAGAATTTATGCATTTCAATATAATATTTTGGGAAAAGAAGCAGGAGGCGTTTCTTAGAGCAGGGGCGTTTAATAGCATTAATACGGTATACAATGCATGCTGACTCTTATTCTATTCCGATATTAAAGGTAGGTTCCTCTACTTTGGAATGCATCACAATTCTTATGATTTTTATCCAAGATGTTGGAAAACACTTATGAAAAGGAAATGAATAAGTTTCTCTAAAAAGTGTAAATCAAAAAATATTAGAAAAGTTGTTTTGCAAGGGATTTCTTAACTCTGCTTCGCACACCAGTTAGTGCTATTTTTAGTTCGCGCCATAAATAGAAAACACAGCTGACGTCATTCTGTATTGCATTTTGGGATAGTTTTAACCCATCCGCCATGTCAGGACCTTTAGGAGAGCTCACGGCGAGAGAAAATTGACCTTTGGAGACTGGCATCAGAAATCGCGCACTTAATATAGAGATATAACATAATTATTTTTAGAACTAGAATCCCAACGAAAGAAAATAAACCAAAGGGAAAACGACTATTTTCTACAACATCTGACGATTTTCTCAGTAGCAACAGATTCAGAAAGATAAGAGAATTCAATACTACCCAGAAAAAAAACGAAATTATTTTGTGAACATAAATGTTATTGCTAGTCCAGGAACCTACCTTTAAGATAATACTGGTATTCTAAGCAATTTCACAAAAACAAGGAAATTACAACTTACCTCATTTTAAAGTATTGCCAATAAGAAATCACAGAAACAATACATGTATACAGACAGCAGAGTTAAGATTCCATTCACTTCCACCACTAAGAAGCAATAATAACATCAGTAGAAATTAATCGACTATAATTAATTTATCCCACATCTAGATCTTGAGCCAAAGATTTTGCCAAGATATTTCTGGACAAAATTTCCATCACAACTACAGAGAACACCTCTGTAATACAAAGTGCAGGTAAACTATGGTTTTGTTACAATAGCAGCGCCAGGTAATTTTGGCTTTGACGACAGTTCTGTGATTTTTTTTCTTATAACTCAGGGCCCAGTTGTTCAAAGCATGTTAGCCTAACAAGCTGGTTAAGAGGTCAACTGGTTAGCCTAACAAGCTCATTAAGAGGTCAACTTGATAAGTCTACTTTATACCTAAATACACTGATATTCTTTGTTGAAAAAATGTGAGATGCTAAAGCTTCTCACTTTTTTGCAACAAAAAAATGTTGTTGTATTTGAGATATTAACATTTGAAATTTTAACAAAATGTTAACTAACGATGTTGTTTTTTGTTTTGAACAACCTGGCCCAGATCCGCTAAAATTTATCAGTACACCATAACCTATATCACTATTTTTGCAATGGGAAACAATCTAATAATTGTTACTTCCTGTTTGCTTCTCTGGACGATGAAACCCCTCCAAAAAGGGACTGATCTTAAAGGAAAGAATTTGCTCTACAAGACCAAATTCTTTCCTTTAAGAGCTAATCCACTTTAAGACGGGAGGCAAAAGAGAAAATGGCCAATTTTTTTCACATTCATCATAAAACGTGTTTTACAGCTCCCCCTCCTCCACCCCCCCCCCCCCCCCCCCCCCCCCCCCCAACCCCCCACCCTATTACAACTTCCTCCAGAAAAAAGTTCCCATGATGTTCCACAACATGATTTATACAGACTAGAGGCATGAACCCCAGCCTCATCTGGAACTGCAGCAAAACGACCTTGACATTATGCTAAACAGTCCAGAACCTTACCAGCCTGACAGACAACCAGGAGTTTCTACTACAAGTTCTCCAAAATACAAAATACCTGTATAAAATGCACTTCAAAATTTACAGTACTACACACAGGCTGATCTATGTCTTCACTATCTCAAGATCGCTTTCCCCACCCACATCACTCGAGTCATTTCATACCTTAATCATCTGATCATACAAGACAATTGTTTCATGTTCTGCTCTTGGCTGCCTGACATAAACATCTGCTAGTTCCTATCTAATAAACTGGAGAAATTGGACTATACTGATGCAGTGCTGGGGATTTATGCTGTTTCATAACAATATGTACAGGTAGCATTGGAAACTCCTGCTGAGAACTGTGCCAGTTTCCAAGATTACAAAGCCGTGACACTCAATATTGGTGCTTAATGCATAATGCAACCAGTGAAGGCTCAGGCCAGACTGCCCATTTGAGCAGTTTGATCAGTGCCTTGGCTGTTTGCACGCAATATGTATGGAGCATCAGGAATCTTCATGCACAAAACAAAGTATCCAGTAAGACTGCTTTGACTCATAGACTGGTTTTAGCATTTGCTATTCCCAATGTTAGGTAGTTTATTTTGCCTATCTTAGCTCATATAAACCATAAAGCCAGAGAGTGTGCCTTATGCTGTGGTCCAGAAAACAACATGTTGTGACTCCTCATTAAAACTGCCTTAATGAATTGGTCCTAATGAGGGGTCAAAACATATGTTATAGGTGAAAACTAGAAAAAATATTCATAACCGTTTCGTTACCTGGAAGCCATATGTACACCTATAAACCAGAAAATTAAATACAGATATAAGCTTCAGCTTCATCCCTAATACAAATGTGTGATAATGGATAATAAACTAGAGAACAAGAATTCCGCGGAATGCGGTGTCTCGCCTGCTGGCGCTTTGTCACAAAACAGAGCTAAATCAGCAAAGATGTATGCATGAACCAAGTTTCTTGGCTCTAGCCCTTATGGTTTCTGGAAAAACAGACCTAAACGCAAAAACTTGTCAAAAAAATGCAAAGTCAGTCAACCGTAAAATGTTATAAAGTCTCAATACTGATGATGACTTTTTGTTCTACTCTTCCAGATGAATGCATGACCAAAGTTTCATGGCTCTAGCCCTTATTGTTTCTGAAAAACAGACCTAAACGCGAAAATTTGACAAAAATTTGCAAAGTCAGTTAACCGTAAAATGTAGGTTAACACTCAATATTGATGATGGCTTTGAGATTAACTCATCCAGATGTACGCACGAACCAAGTTTCATGGCTCTAGCCTTTATAGTTTCTGAGAAAATGACCTAAACGCGAAAACTCAACAAAAATTTGCGAAGTCAGTCAACCCTAAAATTTAGGTCAAGACTCAATATTGATGATGGCTTTGAGATGTACTCTTCCAGATGTATGCATGTACCAAGTTTAGTGGCTCTAGTCCTTATAGTTTCTGAGAAAAACCAAAGACCTAAACGCGAAAACTCGACAAAAAATTGCGAAGTCAGTCAACCGTAAAATGTAGGTCAAGACTCAATATAAATGATGGCTTCGAGATCTACTCTTCCAGATGTATGCATGTACCAAGTTTCATGGCTCTAGCCCTTATAGTTTCTGAGAAAATGACCTAAACGCGAAAACTTGACAAAAAATTGCGAAGTCAGTCAACCGTAAAATATAGGTCAAGACTCAATATTGATGATGGCTTTGAGATCTGCTTTTACAGATGTATGCATGTACCAAGTTTCATGGCTCTAGTCCTTATAATTTCTGAGAAAATGACCTAAACGCGAAAACTCGACAAAAAATTGCGAAGTCAGTCAACTGTAAAATGTAGGTCAAGACTCAACATTAATGATGGCTTCGAGATCTACTCTTCCAGATGTATGCATGTACCAAGTTTCATGGCTCTAGCCTTATAGTTTCTGAGAAAATGACCTAAACGCGAAAACTCGACAAAAAATTGCGAAGTCAGTCAACCATAAAATGTAGGTCAAGACTCAATATTGATGATGGCTTTGAGATCTACTCTTCCAGATGTATGCATGTATCAAGTTTCATGGCTATAGCCCTTATAGTTTCTGAGAAAATGACCTAAACGCAAAAACTCGACAAAAGTTTATGCCGCCGACGCCGACACCGGAAAAGCAATACATATGTCTCGCCTCTGCTTCGCAGGCGAGACAAAAACTGATCCCTTACACGCCCTCTGCCTACAGCCCATTCCCCAGAGTCACCGGAAAAGCAATACATATGTCTCGCCTCTGCTTCGCAGGCGAGACAAAAACTGATCCCTTACAAGCCCTCTGCCTACAGCCCATTCCCCAGAGTCCATCGTTTCATTCACCTTAAAATTAAAGGTAGGTTCCTGGACTAGCAATACCAATTCTGCTCTCAAAATAATTTTGTCTTTTTCTCTGTAGTAATATATACTCTAAAATTTTCTGAATATGTTGCAAATGAGAAAACTGTCGGTTTTGTTGAAAATTGTCATTTTTCCCTTGCTAGTTTTCTTTGCATTAACAATGTCTTGGAATTCCAGTTCTAAAAATAACTTTGTCATAATGTCTATATGTGCACGATTCCAGATGTTTCTCCACAGGGCATTGTTTTTCTCTTGTCGTGAGCTCTTCTGGAGGTTCTGGCATGGTGGATGGGTTATCACTATCCCCAAAACGCATTGCAGTATGGGATCAGCCTCGTAATCTATTTTTAGCGCGAACTAAAAATAGTGTTAACTGGTGTGCGAAACAGAGTTAGGGAATCCCTTGCGAAACGACTTATCTGTAACTTTCCGATGTACACTTTTTAGTGAAACTTATTAGTTTCCTTGTAATAATTGCTTTCCGACACGTTAGAAAAATAATCATCAAAATTATGATGCAGACCAAACTACAGGAACCAACCTTTAAGGTCAAGGTCACCAGCATACTCTAATAACCTGAACAGCCCTTCCCAATCATATAATCTAATCCTATAGCCTATCATATAGCCTATCAAGTTTGGGCACAATCTGTAAATGTTTTCGAGCCATAGGGTACAGACAAGATATTTTCGGGAAAATTTGACAATAAAAGTCTTCCTGTGATCTTGTATTTGGAGTCTATGCAAAACCTATGCACCTATTTGTCTTGTCTCCATCAAGTTGTGCAACATGCAAGCTTGGTAAAAATCTTCCTTATGTTTCAAGATATTCTATGGAAAGTTTAACACTGCAAGTCCTCTTGTGACCTTGAAAATAGAGCCAAGGTCATTTAAATCCATGCAGGTCTCTCACCCGCCCCAACGATTTACACATATTTTGGTGAAAATACAGCCATTGGGTTCTACAGATATCTATGACATATTGGAAAATCTGATATTCTAAATCCTTGTGACCTTAAACATATGGTCAAGGTCACCAAAAACTGATCAGCTCCTTGAATTTTCACACTGCTTTAGCCATGTGAGTTTTGGTGCTATTGATTCAATAGATATTTTTGTGACAATTGAAACATGTACAAATTGTACTTAAAGTAAATCCATGCCTGTTTGGTGAAAATCCATAAACTGGTTCAAGAGGGATCATAAGGAATAAACAACTTAAACTCCAACACCAATGAGATCTACTCCAAAAATCATGTCCCTACCTCACTTTGTTGGTGGTATCACAGATACAGACAGCCCTCTTTATAATGGCACTCATTACAACAGCAAAATTCTTTTTAACAACATTTTGCTTTGCACAGAATGTGTATATTGTTCTAAATATGTATTCTTTACAACAGCAATTTCAGTTTAACAGCAAAATGTTTAGGAATAAATGTTGTCGTTGTATAGAGGGCCCACTGTATAACTATCCTGAAACCCCACCTCACAAGGATCTCTGCCTATGGCATGTGCAACAACTGGGGTTCAATCCAATCAACCAAGGAGCTCAGTGGGTTATTTGCGGGTCTGCTGATCTAGCATTCCAGAGAACGATTCCCAATATAGGCAGAAGTCTTTTCAAACATAAACGGGTTTCCATTACACACAGCCTTTAATTACCAACCTTCCATTGTAACAACTGAAATACTGTTGAAAAGGATGTAAAATCCCAAGTCTGTCATTCATCCATCTAATCAACCTGAACATGAGCACAAACTGATTAAGTTCCCCATAGCACAGCACATGTACCATATCTATACGGCTATAAGATAGTGGCGTTTTCCCACCAAAGAATTATCCAAAACTGTTAATCACATAAGGGTAATTCTGCTAGCAGATGGGGTTTTCCTTCAGAAACAAACTGGGCAGGGTTGTTATAGCCTTGACAGCTTAATTAAGTTGTTAGTCGAGGATTTGTTAAGTATTGCTGTAGTCATAAAATCAATTATTGCAGTAATATTTTTTGCTGAAAAATTGTGAGGAGCTTTTGCACTGCAAAACCTTCTCACATTTTTTAGCTAAAAAATGGCTGTGTTTTTTCATATACCAGTAAGTTTGAAAATCAAAGTCTCAACATTGTTAGTTTTGAACAACTGGGCCCTGATCTTTTGAGCAGGATCTAGATTTTAGGGGTTGTTTCGAAAGAGAAAACCCTTTCTTATATAACCAAATAAATATGGTAACAATCACTCTTAACCAGTCACCTATAGGGAAGAGGACATACAATGACACAGCTCAGCTGCATCATTGTTATTTCCCCTTCCCAATAGGCTGAGCTGTTGTGTGAAGTTAACACCAGCCAAAGTAAGGAATCAGAGGGTTGGTTGGTTGTTTTTAGCTAATCAGCAAAATGAACCAGCCCAGAAAAGTCTATCACTGTTGGACTGATCTTGATTTCTGCCAGTATAAATACAACACATGGGAAGGATTGGGAAATATAAATTCTAGTAATTGCACAATACGAGAAACTCTGTCTCTTACGCCAACAAGCAAATAAGCATATAACGTAAAAATTCTGAAACTAGAGTACACCTTAAATAACTACACTGGAGCGCCGTTATACCGCGGACCGATATATCGCGGAAATCGATATAACGCGGTTGCCCTGTGTCGCCCATTATTTTTTCAACAGATCGCGGATTTTTCGGCTGTTTCCGTCGGTGTTCAGGACAAAATAACCATTAAAAGTTAATTGGGTTGTTTACATAATTTTAATCAACAGCGTGTCAAAAGTTATCACAGACAATCAAAGCGTCGGTTGTCTTGCCAAGGTGTGAACATTGGTCATTGTTTTTAAAAGACTTCGATAATTAGCGCATATCACTTGTCACCAATTTGGCCAACAGCGAAGGCCACCTCATATACACAATACACAAGCCGACGCTCGGGAAAAAGGCTGTGCGTATCAGTCACTGATTACTTCCAGATTAAAAGGAAAAAAAAAAAAAAAAAAAGCTTAAACCCGATTTGGTTATCTGTAGGCTACTTAGAGTTTTTAGGCGACGTCAGTACTCGCGCAAATAAGTATATTTTATTCGTCCGCAGGTACCTTTTTGCAAGTATATATACAAGGGAACTATTCCGCTCAATCGGACATCCTCGTCGATATAGGTTTAAATTCAGGATATGGAATTGGCCGATGTGTTACGGTTGTACTTTCGCTTTGTAAATGGTTTTCAACCTTTTTGCAGCGCATTTTTCACAATAAGTTAGAACATAGGGACTGAAAGGCTACTTCAGCGATGACTTTCGTTGTATCAGGTAAGCAGTAAACATGTCTATCTACCTCGTTAAGGCTAAATAAGCGCAACGAACATGTAAACATTGGGTTTTTCATTAGTGGGTGGGGTATTTCCTAGAAGATCGTTATTACGCGTGATCACTTATAACGCGGTTCGATTTTATGTCTCCCGACACCCGCGTTATAACGGCACTCCAGTGTACTGTAACAGTTACTGTCCTAAAAACTGAACAGACTAATTTTCAAAGCATCTCAAATATACAGATGGAATGGCAAACAGTGTAGACACTGATTAGGAGCACTCAGATCACTGTTTGCTCGAACCTATCTGTCCTTATTGTAATGCTTTTGAAAAGCATAATGTGTTACAATCTGTTTCACACCTATCAGAACTGCATTCCAAAAACCCAAGAGAATTTCTATCACCAACTGAAGTCAATATCAGCCGGTTCCCTGGCCCACAAAATTTGACAAAAAGGCCCATTTTCAGATAGTTTTGCTTTAGGTCAATAGGTGTTTCCTAAAATATGCCCTCTAAAACTTGTAACAGTCCTTGTTTAAATTGTCCTCCTTAGCTCATATAAGGAGATTACATGTATTTGAAATAATGGCAAACTAATTTCTGTTACTTCTCCATATAGAGTTGTATGGATGGCTGCATCTTAGGCCCTATTTCACGTCGAAGTTAGTACACAGATTAGCATTCCGAATAACAATTTTTTACATTGCACCTTACGGTTAAATAAACCACAGACTTGTTAAAATTAGTTCTAACTGCGACGTGAAATCGGGCCTTAGTGTTGTTGTTTTTCACCACTTTTCCAAAGGGTAGACACTTCTGGGACTTTTTGTCTGCTTCTCTGAATGACAAAGCCCTTCCAAAATGGGTTCTACCCTTTAAGGGTATTTTACTATTTTATTTATACCAAATTAGTGCTACCAGCTTCAGGGCATGTGATTCAACAGTTAAAGGGAAGTACAGCCGAGTCCAGAAACATTGCCTGGTCACTAGCATTGCACATTATTAGCGTGAATGGAAGATCAAAGATTATGCCATTAATGGCAGCCATTTCCGATGTTATTTTCGCCAATTTTTTGGTAGACAACATTTCTTTTCAATTTTAGAGAAACTTCCCATCTATCAGTGTATAAAGATATCCAAAAACATGAATTCCAAACCTGACAGCATGTCTGTATTTACAAACAAATCTTCAGGTCAACACTGTAGCAGGTCCACGCAGCTGAGGGGAATTTGCCAGAAACACTTACCTCGCACTAGTTACTGACTTTTTTATAAACTTTGTATATAAAATCCATAAGTCAACCTTGTTTTGCAGTTATTTTGTTGCAATTATATTGCATTTTTACACTGGTTCAGGGCTCTCGATCACCGAAATTTGGGGCCGAAAATTCGGCCCCATTCCCAATGCCCAAAAGTATCTTTTTCCCCAATTCCAGATGAAAAATTCCCAATTTGACCAAGTTTGTTTCATTAATGATCTTCCAGACAACATCAGGTTATCTGTTCGTCTTTATGCTGATGATTGTGTTTTGTATAGGACTATCTTCTCCCTCATGGATTGCCAGATCTTTCAAGATGACCTGAACAGCCTCGCACAATGGGAGACCGATTGGCAAATGAAATTTAATGTTGCCAAATGTCATTCTATGAGGGTGACTCGGCACCTCCCTAGCAAGCAAATACACTTTAATTACTCTCTCCATCAGCAAAGATTGGAACAGGTTCAGTCCACCAAGTATCTTGGAATAACAGGTACAAACAATTTGGAATGGGGTCAACATATTTCAGAAATATCAAGGCAACTAAGACAATGAGACTTCTTCGGCGCAATTTGGCACTGGCACCTCGGCAAACTAAGAAAGCTGCATACAAAACATTGGTTTGTCCTCAACTAGAGTATGTAGCACCTATTTGGCATCCCTATCATAAAACTCAGATTCAGCAGGTTGAGAAGGTGCAGAGAACAGCTGCCAGGTGGACCTGCAGGCGATGGCGGAACACAAGTAGTGTTGGGACATGCTGGACGAGCTTGAGTGGCCATCCCTGGAGGCCCGCCAGGAGCAGTCCTCCATAACCTTCTTTTATAAGATTCATTCTGGTACAGTGTCCCTTGAAAAGGATAAGTACTTGATCCCAGCACCATGGTCGAGAAGGACTAGGGCATGCCATGACTCACAATACACTAGATACCTTGCGTATAGTGATGCGCTGAAAAAATCATTTTCCCCAGGACTATTCCTGTGTGGAATAGTCTCCCCTCTTCGGCGGTTTCTGCCAAAACCGCTGAGGAATTTAAGGCCCTTATTTAGATTATCGGTTCAGAGGCATGTGTTTTAGCATGCCTCTGATATGCTTCTTGTTAATAGTTTTAATGGCCCACCCCAAAAGTTTGTTTTTCCTTTGAGCTAAATTTTAAATTTAGCTACTCACCACACCTGAGGTAATGATCAGAAAATGATCGTCTCAGTATCGAGAGATAGATTATAATTTCCCCTAATACGATGGTGACTTACATTATAATTTCCCCTAGCAAGATGGTGACTTAATAAAACTTTTACAATGAGTTATTTTATTTTTGGACTAACTATAAACTTAATACATAGTATTGAAAACTTGCTGCCATTCCCAGAGACCCAGGCCCTAGGGATATGGTACCATACCTGGAGACACTTCCTTTCCTTTATATGTCAGTTGCTAGGAATTAAAACCAAAATAACTGGGCAAACAGTGAAAATCCGATGAGATGGTTCATGATGAGCAGCCTCATCTGGATTTTCGCTGTTTGCAGTGGTATGTCCAAATTTACCCGACTCGCCTCTAGTATACGAAGATAAATAAAAGCATCGTAAACGAATGCGTAATACCCCGCCACTGCAAACCAATACCCCTTCTTTTATACATTTTTTTTTATCATGACATGAAGCTCATACTACCTAGACAATGTGTTGCAAGTTTCAGAAAAATCCTGTTCATCTTTGATTTTATACAGAATTTTTTCAGAATTTTATACATGTATATAGCTCTGGGGCAGGGGCAAGTAACTTATGTGGACTTAATACTACTTGTAACAGAAAGCTTATGTTATTTCAATCATTTCTATGAATTCTCATCAAGATGCACCAAAAATCTGATTTTATAAGATTTTTTCATGTTTTCATACATGTATACAGCTTGTGTCAGGGGCAGATAACCACTGGGGGACAAAATATTGATCAAGATAAAAAGCTTATATTTATATAATAATTTGCTACAAGTTTCAGAAATATTCCTTTCGAATCTAATTTTATACATTTTTTTTCATCATTTCATACATGTATATAGCCCCAGGGCAGGCGCAGATAACCCAGGCGGACTTAATTATGCTTCTGACAGAAAGCTTATGTTACTTCAATCATTTCTGTGAAATTTCATCAAGATATTTCAAAGTGTAAAGGAATTACAGACCAAAAACTATTTTAAGACCATGCCAAGGGCAATAACTCCATCAGAAGACATCGAAATTTGCCCATTAACAATCCCAACCGAGATATTCCCAAGATCAATACACACGCCAAGTTTGAAGAAAATCCATTGACAAATACTTAAGTTATCGAACGGAAACGAAGTGCTCACGGACGGACGGACAGACACAAGGACAGCCAGCGGGAAAACATAATACCCTGCCACTAATGCCCGGCGGGGTATAATAACGTGTGGCGGGGTATAATAAATCAGTCAGCACATTTGAGAGAAGACAGGATTGATTGTGGAAAGGAAGTGTCTCCGGATACAGTACCGTATCCCTAGACCCTGGGTCTCAAAGTACGACACTGCACCTCGAGACTCTGGGTCTCCAGGTATGGAAACGTACCTGAGGTTTGGCTCCAGGTACGGCAGTAAGTTTTCAATACTATGTATTAAGGTGGACGATCCCGAAAGAACTCTGTTCTTGCTTGTTTAAAAAACAAACAGAGTTATTGTTCATCATCAAATCGACTAACAGTGGAGTATATACAGTTATAATATATACTTACAATATCTACTGTAAAGATCCTAAGTTTTCGGGCACATAGGTCTGTTCAAACAGTGGAAACTGAGATCAGACTGTTCCTTAGGAACCAGAATGATCAAGATTTTCACAGTTTCCATTCCATCTGCGCATTTTTGTCGACATTACTCTATGGTAGAACCGAATAACAGGAAAATAAATAATAGGGCAAGGATCGGCGGTGCTTGCAGCAGGTGCAGAATTTGGGCAGTCTGTTTTGGGGATATTTTGAATTTAAACATTGTTTTTCTAGTAAACGAAACGGTGAAATGTTTGTTTTTTTGTTTTATTCTTTAACATACGATGTAAGTTTTACTAAAATAATATGCATAAGCATGCCCCATCAATTGATGATATTTTTCATGACATTTTTCATGAAATTCAATTTTCTTGCATTTTTTCAAAGAATGTAAAAATATACTTATTAACAAGAAAACTGCAATTTTTTGTTATCAGTTTGTTTCAAATATCCTATATTACAGATTATATGATTTGCTGAAATGAAAGTGCATTCATGTGCTAGAGATATGAATTTTAATGGAAAATGTGTAAAAAAAGTATGTAGAAATACAAAATATTGTTTTTTAGGAAAACAAAACGGTGAAAATTGTTTTTTTCTTACCCAAATGTTTTATAGCTCTTTGGGTTATTTAGACGGTATAATGGTTTGAATGCCCCGCCAATATTTCTATTCAGTATTCGTCTACCTTAAGTAGTTTTACCCATTTAATGTATAGTTAATCCATCAATAAAATCACTCCTCGTAAAAATTTCATTAAGTTGCCATTTTGCTAGGGAAAATAATTAATGATAATGTGGTCAAAACAATGTGTTTAATTTGCATAAAAAAGAACATGACGTTTTCGAGCTCACACCAATACTTGTTGGTTTGCACACCTGTTTTGTCCAAATTAATAATAAAATTCAACAATGAGTAACACTTTTTATTCAATGGACGGACGAACGGCGCCCTTACTGGGGCTATGGATACGTTCCGCTGAGGTGCATTTAAATCAATTATATGTCTTTCTGTACATAACGTGATTTCTTTTGAAGGGGTGAGGGGGTGGCAGGGGCAGCTAAAACCAAATTTACAAAGACGCTCGTAATTACCGTAAATCCCTTTCAGTTGTATGTCAGGGACTGTTATTTTGTCAGTGCATATACATGAAGTCAGACGGTACATTTTCAGTGGCATTTAAAAAATTCAAGAGCTAGATACTTATGATAAATCTGGGCTGAGTTTTTATAATTTTATGCGAGTTGACTTTTGGCAAGCTTATGATATGGGACGAGTTGGCTTGTGGTAAGTTAAAAAAAAATGGGGCAGGTTGTCCTGGGCCGACATTATTGTGAGGCGAGTTGTCTTTTGTCCGAGTTGTCCTGATTCCTTCAATGCGGTATCTGTTGAAATGATAATACCTTCATAAGCACACAACTAAATACATATAATAATGAATACTCAATGACATTTCTATTGAGATATGCAAGTGTAACAACACTTGGAGAATTTTACTTGGCGCCCATGACTTAATGTGTTTAAACCGTTTGACGAAAGGCATAGTCAAGAACGCCGCATGCATTTTGTAGGAGTCTATTTTGGGTCTACATTGCTTATCGCAGAATTATTGAAACATGGATACTTTTTAATAAATGTAATTATCTATTTGTACAGATTATAACGAGATGAGAGTTGTTTGCACTCTCAGAAGTCATTTTCGGCGAGCAATTAGCGGGCAATCAAATAAGACACCTCTGCCTTGTTTTTCGCAGTTTATGTACATGTACATCAGCTTGAAATGTTATAATTTTCCCTAGCAAGATGACAATGAAATTTTTACAAGGAGTAATTTTATGGAAGTGTCTCCGGGTACGGTACCGTATCCCTAGACCCTGGGTCTCCAGGTACGGAACCGTACCCCGAGACTCTGGGTCTCCAGGTACGGAACCGGACCTGGTGACAGCCCTATGAGGATTGGCTCCGGGTATGGCAGTAAGTTTTCAATACTATGTATTAAGTAGTTTTACCCATTTAATATATAGTTAATCCAGCTATATTTTTACTCCTTGTAAAAATTTCATTAAGTCGCCATCTTTCTAGGGAAAATTATAACGTAAGTCAGTCATTTGCGTTATTCTGACTGATGTACATAAACTGAGAAAAACACGGCCGAGGTGTCGTATTTGATCGCCCAAAATGACTTCTGAAGAGTGCAAACAACTCTCATCTCGTTATAATCTGTACAAATATATACTGAAAAGTATCCATCTTTTAATAATTCTGCAATAAGCAATGTAGACCCAAAACAGACGCCTACAAAACGCATGCAGCGTTCTTGAATATAGGCCTACCTTTCAGGGCAATGAAATACTGTCGTTAAACGGTTTTAACACATCACGTCATATGCGCCAAGTAAAGTTCTCCAAGTGTTGTACGTTGCACAGCTCAATCGAAATGACATTGAGAATTTAATTGTGCGCTTATGAAGGTTATTATCACTTCAACGGACATCGCACTGACAGAATCAGGACAACTCAGACAGAAGACAACTCGGCCCAGGACCCGCTTCATGTTTTTTTAACTTACCACAAGTCAGCTCGTCCCATATCATAAACTTGCCAAAAGTCAACTCGCATCAAATTATAAAAACTCGGCCCAGATATATCATGAGTATCTTGCTTTTTAATTTTTAGATGCCACTGAAAATGTACCGTCTGATTTCATGTATATGCACTGACAAAAAAACAGTCCCTGACACACAAATTGAAAGGATTTAAGGTAATAACGAGCGTCTTTGTAAATTTGGTTTTAGCTCCCCCGCCACCCACTCACCCCTAAAAAAAAATTAATAACTAGAAAATGTGTTTATGAAACACTATGCCCCCAACCATATGCTTGTCTCTAGAGAAGGCTCATCCAATAATGCTTGTACCTTTGTACTATAGGCTTACAATGCACTAAGTCGAAAAAGGGGCTTAACTCAGTCAAAAATTTACGAATTGTTTTTGAAAGTTGATCAGGTCATCTACACCTTGGGCAATATCAACCTGCAAAAATCATGATCCTAGCATCAGGGGTTCTCCAGATATTTTGTTCACAAGCTTCCATAGGCAAATAATGCACTAAGTTGAAAAAGGGGCATAACTCAATCCAAAATTTACAAATTATTTTCAAAAGTTAATCAGGTCATCTACACCACAGGCAGTATCTTCCTGCATAAAATCATGCTCCTAGCATCAGGTGTTCTTGAGATATTTTGTTCACAAGGTTCCATAGGCTTACAATGCACTAAGTCGAAAAAGGGGCATAACTCAATCAAAAATTCATGATTTCTTTTCAAAAGTTAATCAGGTCATCTACACCACAGGCAGTATCTTCCTGCAAAAGATCATGCTCCTAACATCAGGGGTTCTTGAGATATTTTGTTCACAAGGTTCCATAGGCTTACAATGCACTAAGTCGAAAAAGGGGCATAACTTTGTCAAAAATTCACGAATTTGTTTCAAAAGTTAATCAGGTCATCTACACCTTGGGCATTCTCATCCTGCAAAACCTCATGATCTTAGCATCAGGGGTTCTTGAGATATTTTGTTCACAAGTTTCCACAGGCTAAGTCGAAAAAGGGGCATAACTCTGGAAATACATGACCGGCGGAAAAAAGGGCATAACTTTGTCAAAAATTCACGAATTTGTTTCAAAAGTTAATCAGGTCATCTACTCCTTGGGCATTCTCATCCTGCAAAACCTCATGATCCTAGCATCAGGTGTTCTTGAGATATTTTGTTCACAAGGTTCCACAGGCTAAGTCGTAAAAGGGGCATAATTCTGGAAATACATTGCCAGCGGAAAAATAAAAAAATACGGGTCTGCTTATTTTCCATACTGATCATGTGTATAAAGTTTCAAGTTCCTAGCTCTTATTGTTCTTGACTATATGTAAGGGTACCTTTGTACCATAGGCCTCAATGCACTAAGTCGAAAAAGGGGAATAACTTGATCAAAAATTCACGAATCTACACCTTGGGCATTCTCATCTTGCAAAGCCTCATGATCCTAGCATCAGGGGTTCTTGAGATATTTTGTTCACAAGGTTCCATAGGCTAAGTCGTAAAAGGGGCATAACTCTGGAAATACATTGCTGGCGGAAAAATAAAACAAGAGGGCCATGGTGGCCCTGAATTGCTCACCTGAGCATTAATCAGTTCACTGGCTCTGGTGAAGATTTATAAGAGTTTTTACCATACTAACATTTTACCTAGTTTTTGACCCGGCATGACCCAGTTTCAAACTTGGCCTGGATATTGTAAGAATAAACATTCTGACACAGTTTCATTGAGATTGGATCAAAACTGTGCCCTCTGAAGCGTATACAAGGTCGTTCTTATATTTGACCTAGTGACCAAGTTTTTGACCCGACACGACCCAGTTTCAAACTTTACCTAGATTTCATTAAGATAAACATTCTGACAGAGTTTCATGAAGATTGGATCAAAACTGTGCCCTCTAGGGTGTACACAAAGTTTTTCTAAGATTTGACCTTGAGCCGACGTGACTCAGTTTCATAGGGGGCTTAGGTATACGGACAATAAACATTTTGACATAGTTTCAAGAAGATTGGATCAAAACTATGCCTTCTAGTGCTTACACAATGTTTTTCTAAGATTTGACCTAGTGATCTAGTTTTTTTACCCGACATGACCTACTTTCAAACTTGGCCGAGAGTTTATGAAGATAAACATTCTGACAAAGTTTCATAAAGATTAGATCAAAACTGTGTCATCTAGAGCGTACACAAAGTTTTTCTATGATTTGACCTAGTGACCTAGTTTTTGACCGGACATGACCCAGTTTCAAACTTGTCCTACATATTATGAGGATAAACTTTCTGACAAAGTTTCATGAACTTTGGATCAAAACTGTGCCTTCTAGAGCGCACACAAGGTTTTTTCTAAGATTTGACCTAGTGACCTAGTTTATAACTCGACATGACCCAGTTTCAAACTTGGCCTAGAGTTTATGGAGATAAACATTCTGACAATGTTTCATAAAGATTGGATCAAAACTGTGTCCTCTAGAGCGTACACAAGGTTTTTCTATGATTTGACCTAGTGACCTAGTTTTTGACCCGACGTGACCCAGTTTCGAACTTGTTCTAGATATTATGAGGATAAACATTCTGACAAAGTTTCATGAACTTTGGATGAAAACTGTGCCTTCTAGAGCGTACACAAGGTTTTTCTAAGATTTGACCTAGTGTCCAAGTTTTTGACCCGACATGACCCAGTTTCAAACTTATCCTACATATTATGAGGCTAAACATTCTGACAAAGTTTCATGAACTTTGGATCAAAACTGTGTCCTCTAGAGCGTACACAAGGTTTTTCCATGATTTGACCTAGTGACCTTGTTTTTGACCCGACATGACCTACTTTCAAACTTGGCCGAGAGTTTATGGAAGTAAACATTCTGACAATGTTTCATAAAGATTAGATCAAAACTGTGTCCTCTAGAGCGTACACAAGGTTTTTCTATGATTTGACCTAGTGACCTAGTTCTTGAGTCCACATGACCCAGTTTCAAACTTGTCCTACATATTATGAGTATAAACATTCTGACAAAGTTTCATGAACTTTGGATCAAAACTGTGCCTTCTAGAGCGTACACAAGGCTTTTTCTATGATTTGACCTAGTGACCTAGTTTTTGACCCGACATGACCCAGTTTCAAACTTATCCTTGATATTATAAGGATAACCTTTCTGATTGATATTATAAGGATAACCTTTCTGATTAAGTTTCATGAACTTTGGATCAAAACTGTGCCCTCTAGAGCGTACACAAGGTTTTTCTAAGATTTGACCTAGTGACCTAGTTTTTGACCCGACATGACCCAGTTTCGAACTTGGCCTAGAGTTTATGGAGATAAACATTCTGACAAAGTTTCATAAAGATTGGATCAAAACTGTGTCCTCTAGAGCGTACACAAGGTTTTTCTATGATTTGACCTAGTGACCTAGTTTTAGACCCGACATGACCCAGTTTCAAACTTGTTCTAGATACTTTGAGGATAAACATTCTGACAAAGTTTCATGAACTTTGGATCAAAACTGTGCCCTCTAGAGCGTACACAAGGTTTTTCTAAGATTTGACCTAGTGACCTAGTTTTTGACCCGACATGACCCAGTTTCGAACTTGGCCTAGATTTTATGGAGATAAACATTCTGACAAAGTTTCATAAAGATTGGATCAAAACTGTGTCCTCTAGAGCGTACACAAGGTTTTTCTATGAAGTTTTAGACCCGACATGACCCAGTTTCGAACTTGTCCTAGATACTTTGAGGATAAACATTCTGACAAAGTTTCATGAACTTTGGATGAAAACTGTGCCCTCTAGAGCGTACACAAGGTATTTCTAAGATTTGACCTAGTGACCTAGTTTTTGACCCGACATGACCCAGTTTCGAACTTGGCCTAGATTTTATAAAGACTAACGTTCTGACAAAGTTTCATAAAGATTGGATCGAAACTGTGCCCGCTAGAGTGTACACAAGCAAAAGTTGACGGACGGACGTCCGGACGTCCGTCCAGACGTACGACGGACATCAGAGTATCCCAAAAGCTCACCCTGAGCACTTCGTGCTCAGGCGAGCTAAAAATACGGGTCTGCTTATTTTCCATACTGATCATGTGTATAAAGTTTCAAGTTCCTAGCTCTTATTGTTCTTGACTATATGTAAAGGTACCTTTATACCATAGGCCTCAATGGCCTAAGTCGAAAAAGGGGAATAACTCAATCAAAAATTCACAAATTTTTTTCAAAAGTTAATCAGGTCATCTACACCACAGGCAGTATCTTCCTGCAAATAATCATGCTCCTAGCTTCAGGGGTTCTTGAGATATTTTGTTCACAAGGTTCCATAGGCTTACAATGCACTAAGTCGAAAAAGGGGCATAACTCGGTCAAAAATTCACAAATTTGTTTCAAAAGTTAATCAGGTCATCTACACCTTGGGCATTCTCATCTTGCAAAGCCTCATGATCCTAGCATCAGGGGTTCTTGAGATATTTTGTTCACAAGGTTCCACAGGCTAAGTCGAAAAAGGGGCATAACTGTGGAAATACATTGCCGGCGGAAAAATAAAAAAATACGGGTCTGCTTATTTTCCATACTGATCATGTGTATAAAGTTTCAAGTTCCTAGCTCTTATTGTTCTTGACTATATGTAAGGGTACCTTTGTACCATAGGCCTCAATGCACTAAGTCGAAAAAGGGGAATAACTCGATCAAAAATTCACGAATTTTTTTCAAAAGTTAATCAGGTCATCTACACCACAGGCAGTATCTTCCTGCAAAAAATCATGCTCCTAGCTTCGTAGGTTCTTGAGATATTTTGTTCACAAGGTTACATAGGCTTACAATGCACTAAGTCGAAAAAGGGGCATAACTCGGTCAAAAATTCACGAATTTGTTTCAAAAGTTAATCAGGTCATCTACACCTTGGGCATTCTCATCCTGCAAAACCTCATGATCCTAGCATCAGGGGTTCTTGAGATATTTTGTTCACAAGGTTCCGCAGGCTAAGTCGAAAAAGGGGCATAACTCTTGAAATATGTGACCGGCGGAAAAAAGAAAAAACATGTGTTCGCTTATTTTTCATACTGATCATGTGTAAAAAGTTTCAAGCTCCTAGCTCTTACGGTTCTTGATATGACAGACGGACAGACAGACAGACGGACAGACGGACAGGCCCAAACCAATATGCCCCCACAATTTCTCCGAAATTGGGGGCATAATAATCACTAACATTACAGAAAGACATAATTGATTTAATGCATCGCAGCAGAACGTATCCGTAGCCGCAGTCCGTCCAATGAATAAAAAAAAGTTACTCATTGTTTCATTTTATTATTATTTTGGACAAAACATGCAGATGTGAAAAACAATTATTGGTGTGAGTGCGAAAATGTCATGTTATTTTATATGCAAAATAAACACATTGTTTTGATCACATTATCAATCATTATTTTCCCTAGCAAGATGGTGACTAAATGAAATTTTTACAAGGAGTAATTTTATTGCTGGATTAACTAGTATATATCAAAAGGGTAAAACTACTAAATACATAGTGTTGAAAACTTACTGCTGTACCAGGAGCCAATCCTCATAGGACTGTCTCCAGGTACGGATCTCCAGGTCCAGACCCAGTCTCGGAGTACGGTTCCGTACCTGGAGACCCAGGGTCTAGGGATACAGTACCGTACCCTGAGACACTGCCTAATTTTATTGCTGGATTAACTATATATTAGTTTAACTATATATTAAATAGGTAAAACTACTAAATACACAGTTTTGCCAGACACATGGCCCCAAGTGTGTGCAACTATGGTTACGTACCGTTGAGCCACTCGGGTAACATCGATAAGAGAATTGAACTGAACTAAATACACAGTATTGAAAACTTACTGCCGTACCGGGAGCCAATCCTCATGGGACTGTCTCCAGGTACTGTTCTGTATCTGGAGACCCAGCGCCTCGGGGTACGGTTCCATACCTGGAGACCCAGGGTCTAGGGATACGGTACCGTACCCGGAGACACTTCCTTGTGGAACGACCAACCACTGGATCTATGACAAAACATTGAAAGACAAAACATTGAAACGTCAGTTCATCGTAAGGACAGGATATCGAAACGACAAAACAGTGAATAAGACAAAATATCGAATGGACATTTAATCGAAAAAACAACAAGATTGGTGCCAGAATTGAAGGGTTTAGGCTATACAGAAAGATTAACTAGTTTGAAATTATTCTCTATGGATTACCGCAGAAAACGAGGAGATATGATCCAACTATTTAAAATTTTGAAGGGCTTTGAGGATGTTTCAGTGGAAAACATGTTTACCTTCTCCACATCTCGGACTAGGGGCCATCATTTAAAGTTATATAAACCAAATTGACATAAAGGTTTCAGGCAACATTCCTTTGCTGTTCGTGTTATAAGTCCATGGAATAGTCTATCAGATTGTGTTGTCAAGTCTAGCACAGTGAACGAGTTCAAGTCTAGATTGGATAAGGAATGGAATTCTCTACATTATAATACTGACGACGTCTATTAAATGGGGGTGGCATGTTAATATAGGATGTGGCATATATTAGTGGCTGTTATAAGTGACATTTTTAAGAGCAACATACAATTCCTAATAAGAACTAGAAGTCCGGACACCCAAAATTTCAAGTTACTATATTGGTGGTGAAGAAAAGCCCATAGGGGCTTAGGTGATTCACCGGTGGATCAAGTAAGTTATCAAGTAAGTTATCTAAAAAAAAAACATCGAAAACAACAATAGACACCTTTTCCTTTTTCCTTTTTCCATTTACGCCTTAACCCCAGAAGGGGACACAGACGGTGTACTTTTGTACACTCCGGTGTTGCAGGATGAAAGCCTACATATAGCCATGTAACTATAGTAGGGATCTTTAACCTGCACAGGGGATGACTCTCCCTGCACAGGGGGCCTCCAGTTAACGTCCCGATCCGAAGGACGGCACACTTGTTAGCATCATCCCTGCAAATGATGCTAGAAAAACGCGTTCGGACATAGGAAGATTTCACCTCTGGTGAGGCTCGAACCCACGACCTCTGACACTACATGGCGTATGAAAAACCCGTTATCTATAATACCAAATACTCACCCCAATACCAGCAAACATACCCCTGAAACTGTACGAGGCCACAAACTTTTTTATTCAGTATCTGAGTAAATAAGAAACAGCGGTAATCTTGCGGACTGCTACCAACATGACCAAGATTAACAGTAAATTGATCTTTTGTCGCACCTGTAATGTTGTAATTTCGATATTTTTGTCGTAGTGTTTATACAACATTTTCGATCTTTTGACGTTCGATGTTATGTCGTATTCGATATTTTGATGTTTCTTTGTTTTGTCGTATTCGATGTTGTGACTTTTCGATGATGTGACGTTTCGATATTTTGTCTTTCGATGTAATGTTGGGCACCCCCAACCACTGTATACTATAACTGTAGAGAGGTAACAGAACCCACCGGAGATGACCCTAATAACAGACAAAGTACTGAAGAAAATGAGCTGGTCAATCAAGTACAGTAGTGCTTTCTACCAGAAGAGTTTTTTTTTTAGTATTTGCGAGTGTGATGGAGAGAACGAAAGACAAAAGAAGCCGGTGGTCCATTCCCTGAACACCAGCCTCTTCACGGGCTGAAACACATGAAACGCGCATACTGTTTGATGACAAATATAGAGAGGTTTCGATTTACCTACTTTTTACAAGAAAAGCGATTTGCTGAAGTGTTCTAATGGCTGTGAAGTTTTTTCGGTCTCCGCTTCTCAGGAAAATGGCAGCTGAAAACGTCAATGACGTCACAGGAAGTGCTAACAGTCGGGTCCTACTAAAGACAGAAAAGGACTTATGCCACCGAAAAGGACCGAAAAGAACTTTCGGGCACCGAAAAGGACTTTTTAAAAACACTTTATGCTATAAATACGTTTGAAAAAAGTATATCGGGTAAAATATTATTCATAACATAATTTTCTAGTACTTTAAGAGAAAAAATGCCCTTTTTTACCGTGTTCAAAATTCGGCATTTGCAATGTCCTTTTCGGTACATGGCATCTCTCCACCAGAAGTTGAGTCCTTTTCGGTGCTGTGATATTTTTGTGAAATTTCAGGATAAAGCTACTTCAGTTACAAGAATTATTATTCAAGCACTGATTAATAATAAGATGATAGAAATAGTGCTAAAACATATGTTTTATATGGCATATAACGGCAAATAAAAGCCCTTTTCGGTGCCCGAAAGTTCTTTTCGGTCCTTTTCGGTGGCGTAAGTCCTTTTCTGTCTTTAGTAGGACCGCTAACAGTCTCTGGTTTCCGGCAAGTACTCTGCACCTACTTAACAAGCACAGCTTTCTGAAACCCTCCAATGTCTGTAAAACTATCAGCATAGGGTTGGAGGGGGCGTGTGTGTGTGTGTGTGTGTGTGTGTGTGTGTGTGTGTGTGTGTGTGTGTGTGTGTGTGTGTGTGTGTGTGTGTGTGTGTGTGTGTGTGTGTGTGTGTGTGTGTGTGTGATGGAGATTGGGGGGTGGAATGGTTCAGCAGGGGCCAGCCTCCCCCTCATTAATTTTAATTTTGAGGTGGGGGCAGCATATCCCTTGCCCCCTAATAATCAAGATAGATAATTTTTTACGAAACTTTTAATAAGCATAAAAAACTCCCTTCCGCATAAACTGAAAATGCTATCAGAATAGGCCCAGAATGCAGGAAATGGCATCTGGAGTTACATTTTTCCCCGGATCCCCTAGAAGACATCCAATATTTGTGTTAATCTTGACCTTTTGCACCCCCCCCCCCCCCCTAAAAAAACAAACAAACATTTAAATTAAAATAAAATACAGTAAATAAATAAATATAAAAAATAAAACCTATAGCATACTTCAGCACAAAAATACAATGCAAATGTTATACATGTCAACAATTCATTCAAAGTCTGTGACTTTGACATCATGTCAGCAGCATCAATACGAGTAATATGTAACCTAGTATGAAATAAACCTAGTCATGAATCATTAAGTTAGGTTCATTAATATTAGCAAAACAACACAACAAGATATAGACATAGATACAGATACAGATACAAATTTTATGTAAAGTCGGATGTGTTTACATAACAAGTAACATTAGCTATGAGACAGTAGTGTATACCATAATTCTGTCTCGGACGACACATGTACAGTACAAGTTCGAAAATACCCGGGTTTCCGAGGGATGAACTTTAATGGAAGTAGAAGAATAACTATTAGACCGACTAACATACAAAATATACATGTGCATTATAAGAGACTATATCAATATTTCATTTTTACATGCATGGATCATGTAAAACCTGTAAGAGAGATAAGGCAGTAGTGTATACATATAAAACATATAAGACATATAAAGGATACTAAAACGGTACATGCTCAAACGACACTACAATGATATCTAAGTGTTATATCATTACTGTGCTCGGCAAGGGCCTGATCAGAATAAGTATGCTATGACATTGTGCTAGATGGCGGCGCTTCGCGAGTGGCAGCTCAGTTACTAAACATCAGGCTCCACCCCACCATCTAGCCAATGTTCGAGATCAGACCCAAGCCCAGCAAAACAAAACATATTCTACCTCTGCAACATGCCTTTTATCCTAGTGTAAATACGAAAAAACGAAATTATTTATGCATCAAGTGTCCCCGCAGAACATACAAGCTACAAGACGAGGACCCTTGAGCCGAAAGCGAAAGTGGAAAAAGACAAGAAGCAAAGATAGATCCACCAATATCAACTAGAAAAGCACATAAAAAGCAAAGATAATCGCACAGGTTAATAAAAGCAAAGCACAACTAAACTAGCAATCACATAAATCATAGATTAACAAGGAGCAACTAAAAGCACTAAATCATACAGATACAAAAAGCACTGAAATATCAAATAAACCAAACACAAATAGGATAAGGAACATAAGGAAAATTGCATTTTAATGGACGGACTCTCGGCGCCCCGTTACTGCGGCTATGGATACGTTCCACTGAGGTGCGGGGGTAACGTCGATATGAGAATTGAAATATGATGATGGAGGAAAATTGTTTAAAAGCATGCAGAAGGCTAAGATGCAGAATAAAAAGAGCAGACACAGCCCCCTCCATTCCAGGCATTTATTAGACTTTTAAAGTGATTGAAATTGTGGGCCTCTCTGAAATGTTGAGGAATAGAGTTCCACAATTTCGCTGCACTGGAACGACAGGAGCTGGAGCCGAATCTTGTTGTTCTTACCTGTGGGATCTCGGCCATTCTTGTGTACCTAAAAGTATAATGGTTATTTTTAAAACATATCAAGTCATGTAAATATACAAGAGTTTCCTTATATAAAATTTTAAAAACTTCCAGTGCCATTGTCCTCAGCCTCCGCAACTTCAGAGTAGGCAATTTTGACTGAGAAAGAAGAGTGTCATAATTTGACATATAATCATTATATATGAAGCGAAGTGCTCGTTCCTGTATTTTCTCAAGTTTCTTAGTATTTGCTTCCCCACAGAAGTGCCAAGTCAGAGGACAATAGCTAAAATTTGACAAAATAAAAGAATGATAAATGTTAAGCTTACCCAATTTGCAAAGGTTCTTACCAATACGTTTTAAAACACCTAATTGTTTTGAAGCCTTTTTACAGATATTTGAAATGTGAATATCGAACTTAAGTTTAAAATCAATTGTTACCCCCAAAAGCTTTACTTCCTCATCACAGTTGATAATGCAATCCCCGCCCAAATCAAAAGTCATGTTTTCATTTTTGGATTTTTGCCCAATCGCAATACCTTGAAATTTATCTGGGTTGGCTTGCATTTGATTATCAGAGAACCATTTGACAAGGGTAAGACTATCATTTGTCAATACATTCTTAAGAACTAATGGATCTATATGAGAATAAGATACAGTGTTGTCATCTGCATAGCTGTACAGGCTACTGTCGTTAATAAAATGAAAGATATCATTAATGAAGATGTTGAATAGAACTGGCCCCAGGATTCAGCCCTGGGGAACACCCTTATAGACTGTTTTAAAATAACTTATAAAATTTCCAATCTTCACACACTGTTTTCTATTGCTGAGATAACTATGAATTAAATCTAAAGCACTGTCAGAGACACCATAGAATTTGGGTTTTAAAAGTAAGAGGTCATGAGGACGGCAATCAAAGGCTTTTGAAAGATCCATTAAGATTGCTGCTACATATTTAATTTCATCCAAGGCTTTCTTCCAATCTTCAATAATTTTTAAAAGAGTACTTTGTGTGGCATACCCTGACCTAAAAGCTGATAAATATACATTAAAGTGATGGTTAAAAAATTCAGTGAGCTGTTCATTCATGGATCTTTCAAAAATCTTCGATACCACAGGCAAAATACAAACCGGACGGTAGTTTCTCTTTTCTAAGGTGCTGTTCTTTTTATGAATAGGTGCTACTTGGGCAATTTTTAAAGAATCAGGAAAATTTGAAGTTAAAAGTGAGGTGTTTACTAGGTCAGTAACCGGTACAACTATAGATGGTTTCGCTAATTTTAAGAGTTTGGCCGAAATCCCATCGAAACCAGTAACTTTTTTGTTGCTAAGTTTATCTATTTGCTTACTAATATAAAAATGGTCTACAGGTTGAAAGTTAAAATCAGAACCAATTTTGTTGTTTTCTTTTATCTTTACAATGCTTGGATGTTCTTCATTCACTGGGATAGAATTATTTCCGATATTTTTGGCTACATTTACAAAAAAAAAAAAATGTTGAAAACTTTGCAAATTTCCTCTTGATCATTTATCAGGGTATTACTTTCACATAGAATTGTATCTTTGCTTGTTTTGTTGCCTTTGTTTGTTAAAAAAGGTTTTATAGTAGGCCAAAATTTTCAGATTTACATCCCCCCATCGCATCTGTCAATGAAATACTTATTAATGGATTTTCTCTTCAGGCTAACTACTAAATTTCTCTGCTTTCTGAAATTTTCCCAGTTTCTCGTAGTCCTATTTTTCTGAAATTCATTGAAGAGCATTTTCTTTTTATAGATGTTTTGCTTCAGATTCTTATTCATAAAAGGTACTGGTTTTGTTAAAATTCTTTTTTTCTTGATTGGAGCATGTTTATTTGCTATTTCTATAAAAGTGTCACTGAAGTTTTTATACCTATTATTAACATCAGGTTCTCCTAAATTAGTTTCATTTAATTTGTTACAAAGGTCATGGTTAAACAGATCTGCATCAAATTTTTTAAAACTTCAGTATTTGCACCATTTTTTCTTCATTGAAGGTATATCTATTTTAAGCTGACATGCTACCATGTTGTGAACATCACTCAGACCAGGACTAAAATTGCAAGTTTTACTAATAATTTCTGATTTATTTGTCAATATAACACCCAACAGGGATGGTTTACCATTTGCCGTAAAACAGGTAGGGGTTTTAATTACATTTTCTATGGTGAATAAATCACAAATATTTACTAGAGTTTCATTTTTTCTACTAGCATATCACAGTTTAGATCTCCAAGGAATATATAACTGTCATATTTTGCACTTATTTTGTCCATGGTGAGAGAGCAATCATTTAAGAAAAGTTCGTCAGACATGGAAGGAGGTTTGTACGCACCGCAAATAAACATTTTGCCTTATTTATAGAAGACAGAGAAGATTTATTTTTTGTCGAATATATAAAAATTACAAACATAAGCCCTGCAGGGATTTTTCTTCGACAAACAAAAGTAAAAACAAACATCAAGAAACATCATAATCACAGAACATGCATAGAAATAAAAGTAAACTTAGAAGCATACATATTACAGGCAAAATAACCAAATCACAACTAAAATTTATACAAACAAAAACATGTAAAGAGAAGAACTAAAAAATAAAAGAAATTGAGTAGTTAAACAAGGCACTTAAATCAAACAAACTGAAACAAATTAAGCTAAAAACATTTAGAGGGCTAAAAGGGGTAACTGGACATCTCTGCCCATAGCAAACTCGACCCCATTGCAAACTCGGCCCATAACAAAGTCGGCCCACACAAACTCGGCCCATAACAAAGTCGGCCCATACATACAGTAATGCGCATTGGTTCAATGGTGTTTCTCACTAATTTATTTCATCAATTTGATTTTGAAATATGGTTTCCCACAGACTGAGATTTGCATTCCCTGAGCCCAAGAGGTTATCCAAAATGATGGTGTATCAAAGTCGGCTCATGCATACAATCTCTTCCTATACCGAACTCGGTTTTGAAATTACATACTATTGATAGAACTATCTTTGAAAATATGTGCAAAGATATTCACAGGGGTTCCTGGAAGTTTATACTTTTGCTATATATTTAATTCAAAAGTTGCTCGGTGGGTGGATGGGGGGGAGGGGGGGGGGGGCAAGTCAAATGTCTATGCTAAATCTGCCAACCCAGTGAGGAAAACATTGACATGTGTACGACTTCAAATGTAAGAGAGCATACTTCTCAGAAACGAAAATTTGGGGCCGATTTTTTTACGTGCCTACTCAATTTAGAACTATACCCATGGACCGAGTTTGTTATGGGCCGTTTGTTATGAGCCGACTTTCTTATGTGCCTACTCAGTTTGGATGGCCATATCTTGTTCAACACTGTATTCTGTACCTAGTCATTATCATGCATGTCATTCAATATATCTAGTTATTGTCTGACATGCCTTATTAAATGAAAAAGTCCTTTGTGAAAGCTGCAAAACGATACCGTTCTATACCCATGGGCCGAGTTTGCCATAGGCCGAGATTGTTATGGGCCAAGTTTGTTATGGGCCGAGTTGTCCCGGAATCCTTAAAGGTATGTCAGCACTACAAACTTAAACTCTTTCCTTCAGAGATAACTCAAGGTAAGGAGAAAAGTGCTCTCATCTTACCTTCCATGAAAAAGAGAGAGACTGACCCTGGTGGCCTTTCGAAAAAGACGAAAGGGTGCAAAAACAGTTTGTGTAGGTGCTCGAAAAAGCGAAACAGAAAGGCGCATAGCAGGGCAGATTGGTTTGAAAAAAAAAATAAAATAAGCACTTTGATAATAAAACAACTAAAATTTAAATATAAGGCAAAAATGACTAGTAAAATAAAACTAGGCGGAACATAAAAGACACTTACATCCGATGCTCTCCCAGGTACGGACCAGTCTCCGGAACTGTGGATATGACTCCGCCAGTCTTATGTTGTTTGGGAGACTGTTCCATATCTGGGCGGCCTCGAATCTAAATGGCCTCAGCCCGTACCTGATGGTATTTACTCTTGGTAAATCTGCTGTCCCTTCACTCCTGGAATTGTAATTAGAAATTTTAATTTTGATTAAATCCTTGATGTATTTCGGTGAAAGGTCATTTACAATTTTGTTTTAATCGTTTCACATGAAGTGGCTGTGTATTAGTCTGTTTTAATAATTCGGAAAGAGAGCATGAATAATCATTGTTTATAAAACGTAACGCCCTCTCCTGGATTTTTTCAAGTTTATTTGTGCTAGAAGCACTACAGAAATGCCAAGCTAAAGGACAGTAGTTAAAAATAGAAAGAATAATAGAATTGTATATAACTAGTTTCCCTTGTTTTGTTAAAAATCTACCAAGTCTTTTTAAAACTACCAGTTGCTTAGAGGCTTTCTTGCAAATATCAGAGACATGATCATCAAATTTTAGCATAAAAACTAAATAGGTAACTAATAAAGTGACATTATCTTCGGGCTCTAAGCTAATATTTTCAAACTAGAAAGAGTGAATATGGACATGAAATTTCTGTCCGATACATATAGCCTGAAATTTATAAGGATTAGCTTTCATGAATTTTTTATCAAACCAAGAAATAAGAATTAGACTTTCTTCTTCTAAAACTGACTTGACAACACTATAATCTTTATGTATAAAATATAAAGTGTTATCGTCTGCATAATTATATAAAAGGGACTTAATAATGAAATGAAATATGTAATTTATAAAAAAACATTAAAAAGTAATGGGCCTAAGATGGAGCCCTGGGGTACACCATTAGAAAGATTTTCTCATGTACTTATATGTGATCCGAGTCTAATCTGCTGAGTCCTGTTTCTTTTGTCTACAGGGCTCATGACGTCACAATGGCGACGATCAGTAGTCTTATCAGTACTCTTTTGATTTATGGATTTTTGAACTTCTTTTATATGATATATGTCTCTTTTAACACTTCCTATGATGGAGACTGGACTACCGATCCTTTTGAGATATTTATTACAAAAATCGGTACTGTAAAGAGGGCTGATTTCTATCTTCAAAGTCTGTCAAATTTCAGACAAAGAACGGTAAAAGGGCGGACTACCAGGAGACCAACTGGACTAAAATTTTCAACCAGGAACTATTACCTAGTCATCGCTTTTATGTTGAGTGGTGACATTTCTTTAAATCCTGGTCCCACTAAATATCCATGCATTGTATGTGAAAAGCCAGTAAAATGTCATCAGCTCGCTTTCCCTTGTGACTTCTGTGATCGGTGGATAGCTTAGTCCTAGTCATTGACCCCTGGCCCCACCCATGAGCCTGACCCAGCAGCTTAGTTAGTCCACATCGAAAGCATTTCAGAGAGGTCCACAATTTCAATCATTTTAAAAGTCTAATAAATGCCTGGAACGAAGGGGCTGTGTCTGCTCTTTTTGTTCTGCATCTTAGCCTTCTGCATGCTTTTAGACGCTTTTCCTTTTCCTTTTCCTATTTGTGTTTGTTTTATTTGATATCTCAGTGCTACTGTATGATTTCGTTGCTTTTAGTTGCCCCTTGTTAATTCATAATTTTTGTGTTTGCTAGTTTAGCTTTGCGCTTTGCTTTTATAAAATGTGCTATTGTTTCTTTTTTTATGTTGCCTCTTAGTTTTAGTTGATATTGGTAGATCTATCTTTGCTTCTTGTCTTTTTCCACTTTCGCTTTTTCGGCTCAAGGGTCCTCGTCTTGTAGCTTGTATGTTCTGCGGGGACACTTGATGCATAAATAATTTCGTTTTTCGCATTTACACCAGGATAAAGGACAGGCTGCAAAGGTAGAATATATTTTGTTTTGATTTAGACAGTATAAAGTTAGGTTGTCGACCATACTTTAGCCTGATGTGTATACTTCCTTCCATTTTGGTTTTAAAGGTAGGTTCCTGTACTTTGGAATTCATCATAATTTTGATGCTCTTTCATCCAAATTGTTGGAAAGCACTTATAAAAAGGGAATGAATAAGTTTCACTAAAAAGTGTAAATTGAAAAAATATAAGAAAAGTTGTTTTGCAAGGGATTTCCTAACTCTGCTTCGCACACCAGTTAATGCTATTTTTAGTTCCTGCCAAAAATAAATAACACAGCTGACGTCATGCTGCATTGCATTTTGTGATAGTTTTAACCCATCCGCCATGCCAGGACCTCTAGGAGAGCTCACAGCAAGAGAAAATTGACCTTTGGAGAATGGCATCAGAAATCGTGCACTTTAGACATAATAAACGTAGTTATTTTTAGAACTGGAATTCCAGCGAAAGAAAATAAACCAAAAGGGAAAGTGACTATTTTCTTCAACATCTGACGATTTTCTCAGTAGCAACAAAGTCAGAAAAATAGGAGAATTCAATACTACTCAGAAAAGGACAAAATTATTTTGTGAACATAATTGTTATTGCTAGTCCAGGAACCTACCTTTAAGAGAGGGATGTAGGATTGAATTGTAGTAATTCCTGACATTGCCTATCGTTTTACTTTTCAGTCTGTTTCTTTACGGGTATGAGGCGGAGTTTATACAAGGGCTCTTAAAAGAAGGTAATAAACACCTTGCACAGAAATTCAACTTCACCTACAGGTACATAGATGATGTTCTGTCTCTGAATAATTCAAAGATTTCAGAGTATATTGACCTCATCTATCCATGTGAACTTGAAATTAAAGATACCACAGAGTCCAGTTCATCTGCTTCATACTTAGATTGCTATCTCTATATTGACAATGGAAAGCTTGTTACTAGGCTTTATGACAAGAGGGACGACTTCAACTTTCCCATAGTTAACTTTCCATTTCTGAGTAGTAATATCCCTTCGGCACCTGCATACGGAGTTTATGTTTCTCAACTAGTCCGCTATGCTAGGGTCTGTTTCAAATATCAAGACTTTGCTGAAAGAGGGAAGCTACTCACTCAGAAACTGTTGAAGCAGGGTTATCATAAAGCAAAGCTTGTGTCGACAGTTAAAAAGTTTTATGGGAGACACCATGACCTTGTTGATCCCTACAATGTGGCCGTTTCTAAACTAATCTCCGATTTGATGGCCTCGCCGAAGCTTAGTTAAGCTTTCAAATACCGGACTTTCATTTCACTGACTTTTTCCACAGATACATAGATATGGCGGGTGTATTATAATAGGCAGGTGATGCTTACTATCCCGCGGGCACCTGATCACACCTCTGTTTTGGGGTCCATGTCTGTGTATCTAAAATATTCCGGAATTGTCTATGTTTAAATGACCTACGAGTTCGGACTTATGATTTGGGTACCTTGACCACTATCATTTCTGTTGTCAAAAGTATTGACGAAATTATAAACAGAAAGTTATTTATTATTATTACTTTATATATGCTTCGTTAATGTATGATAATGTAGTTGTTTAAAACATGTTAGGCCTATAGTTTCAGTTTAACACCTGTCTGCGGCAATTTTAAACAATAGTTTTAGATCAATCGTTGAAAATTTGAGCGCAAATAGGTAGAAGATGATGTGGCAATTACATGAAACACCTTAGAGACTGGTATTTGTTATTCATTTCGTAATGGTCACGTATATAAAACATTAAATGTTACTAAAATACATTTAAGTGTTGCAGAATTGTTTTCATGAAAATCATCTTATAGTTTTGAATTTGTCAGTGCAGATGTACAATTATTGTTATATTTACCTACGGGCCAAAGTTTATGATGCATCCCGTTTAGTCTAGAACTAAAACAATATTTGCATCATACGTTACCTTATATTGTTTATTATTCTCAGTGTTATTTAAGTCATGAGCCAATTGTTGCAATTTTTGCGAGCATGAAGTCTTGCCGGTATAGCCCCAGACGGCGGCGATGTCTCTCTCTCTCTCTCTCTCTCTCTCTCTCTCTCTCTCTTTAACATTTAGCATTTTAATTTGCCACTTAGTTAGAAACTTTAGTTAGTGTTAAAATCAATGTTACAGCGCATATTTATAGACCAAAGTTAGTATGTGGTTACAAATGCGCATAATTACAGCCCTAAAATATGATTTTGTCTGAAACGATACGATAGGGTTATCAGCAGGTATATTTCTTAAAGTTACATACGTTATCTACCATATCTGGAGTTACAAACGTTGGCTGGAAACTCATAGGTGAGTCTACATTGTTCTCTCAATTATCAGATTTAATCAGGTTTTCCAGTTGCGTCTGTAACAACAAAGGAGACAGTTCACTAGTTCGGATGAGAAAAAAATAATATAAGAAATTAGAATTAGAGATATTAAGATTTTTTTTAGAGTCCCTGTCTTAATCGTCGTTTCTACTGACTTACAAAATTTCAGTCCTGTTACTTTACACCTATTGTTAATACTAGAAATTTACCTTATATTATATAAAGCCATCGTGTTTGGACAAGTGTGTGACTTTAAAAGTTGCCATGTCTAATACAGAATAACTAGCCTGCCTATAAAAAAACTCAAAACCTAGTATCAAACATCGCAGCAAAGCTGTAGATTCAAAATGATGTAACTGTTGGACAGAATTATGCGTTTCATGATTATTGAATGATAATGAATTGAATTGATAATTGAATGGAAGTTTCTAATGGAAGAATTCCGATATTGAAATTGTGAGTACTATTTCAAGAATATCTTTCGTCCCTTATGAGGAAGCTTTTTTCAAAAAAAAAAAAAAAAAAAAACTACTGCTAAAATTATAAGAAAATGAATCTTTCGTCATACAACAAGGGAACACGTTCTTTTTTGCCAAAATAAATTCAATATAACTGTTGCAGTTACATCCTAGAGTGTTAAAGTAAAAAGAGAAAAATGAGAATATTTTATCGTTTCTTCTAAGTCCTTTACAATAATCGTTACAAAAAAATATTTCTTAGTTTAATATTTCTCTCTACAGTTATCTGTGGCACAAACAACATATAAAGTAAATACAGAGGTGTTTCTAATAAAAATGGTAGCGTAAACAACATAGAAATTGCACAGCACTCCATACGCCTGACAGAAAAAGACGCCATCTCTAAAATAGTCAGTATTTGGTTGCATGACAAAGAGTTCGTTTGTAAGAAAAAAGAGTAATCCAAATATCAAGCTGTGCTGCAAGAAAAGATTGTATGTATTGGTAGGCTTAACACATACGTTTTCCAGTAACGTATGTAATATATACCAATAAAAGTCCTTCAAAAATTAAGAATAAAAGTACATAAGATACATAAAAATTTTCTAAACGTCCAGAAAGCGAATACATTTCAGAAACATGTCACTGATTAAAAGAAGGTAAAAATTTCCCACAGCCTAGTGCCCATTTGGGTTGTGTGTGTAAAGGGCAAAGCTAATCTAGCCCATCTCTCTCCTTTCGCTGCATTTATTCTTAAAAAAGGTACCCATTTACTGCTGGGTTAATAGATTTTTCAGTTGCTGACCGGCCAAACCGGGGTTCGAACTCGCAATCTTCTGCACCATAGCCGAGCATTCTAACCACTTGACCGAGCATCTCACTGATATAGAATACTAAAATATAGATTTTACGTTACTTTTTTGTCTCTTTGCAGGCTGTATTTGCATGCTGCAAACTCCTTGGTAGAAAATAATTACGTTAAATTCACGAGTTGTCTTCTGATAAATGTCCCGGTCTTCTGTTATTTGTTCATGAATGAAACAATGGGCGTCTTAAATTCTCAGTCTTTGTTCTGTCCCTTTTGTCTCGGTTTCTTCCGTAACATTTCCGTTTTTACAAAACATTTCTTACCTGCTTATTTCGTAAAGGACGTTTATCCTATACTATGTTTCTGTAAAGCAAATAAAATCGTGTAGTAGGACGGTGAAAAAAAAAAATCATATTTCTGTTGATTGATAAAGAGTAGCAATGTAATCTAAATGTTTATATTATTGTGAGCTAAGTAGCTTCCTGAATAGCCAGTTAATTCAGTTTATTGTTGTTTTAGTATTTTTAAGATGTTTTCAAACTTGACATTTTTCTTACGACTTGTTATTTCGATGCTTTACGTCTGATGCTGTAAAATACGTTACGGTCCTTTCACTGTGCCAGTCAGTAGAGCCTCAGCAAGAAAACCCCTTTGCAAATAGTTAAGTTTAGATTATCCGTTTGATAAATCCAAGCCGAAACAGTCATTACAGATGCAATCTTGCATATTAATTGTAGAGTGCAACGGTTTTAGTTGTATGAAAAAAAAAAGACAAAAATAAAAGTTTTAAAAGTTAATTCTTTAAAACAAAACCTTTTCACGCGAAGTTGTAAATGTATAAAATTCGGTCGGAGATAAACATGCATTGATAAATATTTTACAAGTTATGGTATACAAAAAAAGATTCACATTTAAGCACATTACTGCTCTTTTTTCTGCTTATAGATAATTTCTTTCGCATGTTCCCTCAAGTAACGTATTTGACGACAGCTCAAGAAGAATGGCTGCAGTAATGACCATGCTAATGCTTTTAAACTGAGATAGATATTCATTTCCAGACACAAGAAGTGTTTCTGTGTCAAATTTGCATTTTTGTTGTCTTCTTATTATGGAAAAAATGATAACAAGCAATATTTTATAGGTTTTTTTTCTAAGTTGAATTGTTTGACCTTAATGATAAACCACTTGTGATATCTGTCTTAAAATATTAGAAAACAGCATACTTTTAAAAAAGAAAATGTTTATGACATGCCTACAAGAATGTACACATCAGTCATACCATGAAAATGTTTTCCTTAATTTAAGACAAGATTAACAGAATCAGCCATTTTCTTTGACATATAAATCTTGTACCCCCTCCGCCTCCCCCACCACGCCCTTCTTATCCCCACTCATGCCACTCTTACCCTCCACCCCCCACCCCCCACTTCACCGAAAACATCACTTTTGCACCGTTCTTCATCCACAAACATAGCCTTCAGTTTGTCCTGTTAGAAATCAAGATTTATTTTGAGCGATGGAGTCTCTATTGAACTCACTTTAGGTACGTATATATGGTACAAATAATTTTTCGAAAAGTTACATCTTTCGTAAGCACAGGTTTTCAGTTTAAAAGATCATAATGAACACTACACATGATACACTATAACGAAATTATCTGTTTTAAATGAAACAGCTGTGAAGAAATGACCCTCTTTCATAAAACAGCCCCCCCCCCCCCCCCACAATGTCTTTATAGCCCCAAACATTCTTATTCGGTAACAATAGTTGCGGCAAATTTCTATATCTTTTTTTCGCTTATAAACTTTAATCAAAGGTTTTGAGATCAGAGGATATATTCTGAGATAGCTGAAATTTTAGATTGGTTTATACTCATATTCTAAACCATTGTTTTATATATTATTTGGACCCCTTTTTGATACTTATCAGTCTTTGAAACGGCTGTCCAATTGAGATTAAGAAATTACAGTATGCTTTTCTCTGGTTTCGTCACCAGATATTGTCAGGGTCACTGAAGAGGCTTTATTAGCCGAAATTACGTAGTCTGGCCCATATTCCTTCTTGTGAACGTATTCTCTGCTCTTGAAGGAACTCTTTTAGATTTATTTTAATTTGCTACATTATGCATAAGTATCATTCATATTTTAAAGAGCTTTTAAATAACGAATTATATGGATTTTCCGTAGAAATTTCAGAAATCAATGATTTTATTCATAAATTTAATATTTTGCCCCAAAAATTCACTTTGGAGAGCGACAACACCCGGAATCATAAAATTCAGTATTTTCTGCATACAAATCAGTCAACAAATTTCTATCGTACGATGGGCCAATTTTTCGCCTCCAAATTGGGCTCATTTCCCCGACTATTTCTCATGGTAACAAGGTTTAATGTTTCAGCTGAGACCACTCGTGCTTTGTGCAAATTTAAAAAGTAACTACACTCCAGGAACTGACTGAATCAGATCCCAAACTCTATCCCCAACATCAAAGGGAAAGATTGACAAAGACATCCCAACAAACAATTAGTAGCAAGTGATAAGCCGAGTCAGCAGCTCTTTCCCAAATAGGTTGCAACACTGCTTTGATTTGTGAAAACTATAATTACAACAAACCCTTTTTAGTAATAATAATGTTTACAAGTGAGGCGTAAACAAAGTCATGCAATCTTTTTTCATGTAAGAATTGTTTCTTATGTACAAAATTCAGAGGCAAAAAAAAAAAAAAAAAGATAAAAAAAATAAGGCAAATAAAAACCAGTCAAACTTGTAAAGCTTACTAACATCTCACAATGTTTCAGGCGAGATATTTATGGTTAATATCAGTCTGACTGAAATAATAAAAATCGAGAATAAAGGTGTTTTAAATACTTGAAATCTGGAAATGACATATTTATAGTTTCTTCTGTTGTGACACATGCTGAACATTTTTATAGAGACTGTGTAGATCGATTTTTATGCAGTTTCACCTGACAACTTTCATTTGCAAGCATGCATTTACAGGTATTTCGAAAAGTTTGCAGCCAGTTTGCTGAATAACTATTTAAATACTTTGTGTTAATTGCCTTTTTTCACTTAATCGTACATTAATTACTCCGAAACATGAAACCGAATATGTAGAATATGTAAGTAGTAACGTTCATTTGCAGTTTTTAGGGAAGGTTTTTTTCCCCAGTGGCACATAAAAAAGGGAAATATTGTCGACACTGTATAGACGATTTTACAGCACTGGTGATGGAAGGAGTTTTTTTGGTACAATATTTCATTTTATATGATATTTATTCTATTTTTTTTTTAATATTTTGCATTGCAACGTAGCTCTCCAGCTCTATCAATATGAAATACTTCAAGGCCCAGCAAATGGCTTAAGTTTTATAACAAAGCAGACACAGTGGATCATAAGAGGCTCAACTCATAATAGCAAAACATAACCAGTGGGATAGCTCTATGGCCTCCCGGATATTTACAGTGTATGTAAGAATCTTTTGCGGACAGATTTTGTTCAAAATTATATGCATACACTGAGAGGCCATACACTGAAGCTATTCAAACCAAGGGGCCGTATTCATAAAGACAATTAAGTCGTTGCTATGCGGTTGCTAAGGCTAAATATCTCTAAAGGAGATTCCCTATTACTATGAAATTTGGTCTGGAGGAACAGTCTTACAAAGACTGTTCCTCCAGACCAAATTTCATAGTTGTAGGGAATCTCCTTCAAAGAAATTTAGCCTTAGCAACAGCATAGCAACCACTTAAGTCGTTTTATGAATACGGCCCCAGGACTCGAGCAAATACTACACGCCAAAGTGCTAGTAACAAATGATACCTGGAATTCATTATGAGAGACAGTAGTAAGGCTCTCAAGTCATTCAAGAGCTGTCCGGACGTACAATGCAGACATGAGGCATACAATTATGATTGCCTACTTGCTACTAAATAGGTCCAGAAAGACACACAGAGGGAGTGCAACAATCCCAGAAAGACACACGGTATTTCTCCGAACAGCGTCAGAAAGATGTTAGCTCCCGAACGGCATACAGTGGGACCCAAATATCCCCAAAAGACACAAGGTACGAGTGCAAAACAGCTTTAGAACACGATATGAGTAAAAAACAACAACTCCAGAACGACACACAGAACAGCGGTCCGAACAGCTTCAGTCGTCCAGAAAGACACAGAAAGAGCGTGAAAATATAAGAAAGACATACAGTAGGAGTTTATACAGCTCCAGAAAGACACACAAATAATGATAATAATAAGCTACAGAAAGGAATACAATATTTGTTGAAAATAGCCCCCGAACTACAAATAGCAGGAGCAGAAATGCCTGCAGAAATTTAAACGTTTATATGTGTTCAAACAGCTCATGCAAGACAAACAGTATGCATCTTCGCCTCTCAAAAAAAGACATATGATTTGTCTCCAAACAGCTCCATATACGCACACAAAAGGGATTCAGTAAGCCTTATGAAGACAACATTATAAAACCAGAAAGATCCAGAACGTATTCAGCTGGAGTCTAAACAGCTCCAAAAAAGACTGACATTACGAGTCCAAACAGCGCAAGAAAGACACTGAGCAGATATCATAAAAGCTCCAGGAAGACATAAAATTTGAGTGAAAAACCCTCAAGAAATATATACAGTACTAAGTCCAAACAGTTCCATGAAGAAATTAAGTATGGACCCAAACAGCTCAAGAAAGACACATAGAAAGAGCCCAAACAGATCCATAAAGACACACCTCCAGCAATGCACAGTCTGACTCTAAACATCTTAATAAGTCATGTAGTTTGAGTATAAATAGCTGAGAAAAACACAAAATACGAGTTGAAACATCTTCAGAAAGACATATAGCTTGAGTCAAACCAGCTACATAAAGACACTGGCTGAATCCGAACAGTTATAGAAAGGCACACACTTTCAGTCCAAACATCTGTATAAAGATACATTGTACGAGTCAAAACAGCTCCAGAAAGACATGTATTTATGAGTCCAAACAGTACCATACAGACACCTAGTACGAGTCAAAGCAGCTCCAGAAACACATACAGAAGGAGTCCAAATAGCCGCAGAAAGACACATAATATAAGTCCAGATAACCTCAGAGAGAGAGTCCAGATATCTTCAGAAAGATACACAGTATGAGTCCAAACAACCCCAGTAAGAGACACGGTATGAGTCCAAACAGGCAAACAGCAAGTATGTGAGTGTCATGGCCACAGAAGAGACCATTTTCCTTCCTGAACAAGAAACAACGACCAGTTCAGCAGTGTTTGGCAGACTACTTGCCCTCAGGGTCTGCAGCCCATTCAGAAAAATGAACTTAACAATGGAGTTCGGAAGTTGCTTTGGTGTCTGAACCCCCATAAAGCCCTAGGACCAGATGCCACAGCGTCGCATCAGATGAAAGAATGAGCGAATGAAATAGCAAGAGCTTCAACTCTGGTCTTCGTTTATAACAATTACCTATTGTATGACTAGTGTTAGACATGGTGATGACATTGTGTTGTGGGTTTATGATATACAATAATTCTATTTCAAATAGATGTTTTAATTTTTTTAGTGTATTTTGTATGGAATTGGATGTTTGTTGTATTGATGTACAGTTCCTCTGTGTTGGACTGAGAGTGTCTATTATCATAGATGTATCCCAGCTGGCACATGAAGTCGAAATAACGTCGCACTGATGTAGATGCGACGTCATAACGTCGCATCTACGTCAGTGAGACGTCATTACGACGTCACGTGCCAGCTGGGCACTGTTACATTTTGTCGTTTGCGTTTCGGCGTTTTTTTTCAGTATATTGTAATTTAGGGTTGTTGCCTTTTCTGGGTATTTCATTTTACATTTTTGCATGTCACCGCTGTCATGTTGGGACCGGATGGCTGCGGTAAAACGTCGTCTCTCCGTATATATATCCAATGCGGGTTTTCATTCATGCAGTCACAGTTCACATTTCCTTTCTAAAACCCATCAATGCTGCTAAAGGGTTTATTGCTATAAATCTCATTGAAAATTGCCATATCAATCTTAATAAAAAAAACAGCTCCAAAAAAGTCCCTTTCATATCCGTTTTTGTCGCACCTGCGTTAGCTGGGGCGATATAAGCGTGCAAGTTTCCGTCCGTTCGTCCGTCCATCCGTCCGTCCGTCAACAGTTCCGTCCGTCCGTCCGTCAACAATTCGCAGTAGGTATCTTGTGAGCGCAAATCCTCCTACACTTTTTGGCCAATTATTTTGAAACTTCGCAGATGTTTTAGCTATGGTCTGTAGATGTGCATATTGTTTGCACATAATTCCCAGATGAATTTTGCCACTTTTTTCACATATTTAACTTAGTCATTTTCTTGGACAATATACCTGCCATAGTGGGTGTCTTGTGAGCGCAACTCCACCTGCACTTTTTGGCCAATCATTTTGAAACTGCACAGATGTTTTTGGCATGGTTTGTAAATGTGCATATTGTTTGCACATAATTCCCAGATTAATTTTTGCCATTTTTTCACATGTTTAACGTAGTCAATTTTCTGCACAATACCTTCCATAGTGGGTGTTTTTTGAGCACAACTTCTCCTACATTTGTTGAACAAACCCTTTGGAACTTCTCAGATGCTTTGGCCATGGTCTGTAGATGTGCAAATTATTTGCTTATCATTTCCAAATTAATTTTTGCCACTTTCTTTTACCTGTTTCCTTGGTCAATTTTTCACACAATACCGTCCATACCGGGTGTCTTGTGAGCACAACTCCTCCTACATTTGTTGGACAATCTTTTTGAGACTTCACAGATGTTTTGGTCATGGTCTGAAGATGTGCATATTATTTGCATATAATTCCCAGATGAATTTTTGCTGCCTTTTTACACGTTTAACTTTGTCATTTTGTCACACCTGCTTTTGTCACACCTGCGTTAGCATGGGCGATATAGTCAATACCAATTGGAACTCATGTGGCTTTATTTCCGCAGGTGCGACACCGCTTTCCGCGGATTTCTTGTTGTTGTTTTTTCTCTCTCGAAAATATTGCTATACTCACTTGCCGAAATTGTAAGTCCCAGGCATGGGACTCCCAGATATCTTAATATATTGCTGCATAGGTTGTCTGTGTTGGACAGAGTGCTCCCGGCGTTGTTGAGGATGGGATGTATACTGGCCCGGAGGTTATAAAACTTGAGTACATTCTCAATCTCAAAATAAAGCACACTGATTTGCTGCTTCCGAGCACATGCTCGGAAGCAGCCAATCAGTGTGCTTTATTTTGAGTTTGAGATTATACTCAAGTTTTATAACCCCGGACCCTGTTCAGTTGTGTCGTTCTCCTACTTTTGGTGTCTTGGGTAGGTTGTGCTTTATGACTGTGGCCTGTAATGGATGTATTTCTTTGGCATCTTATAGCTGTTATGTTGGGTCAGACGCCTCCCCGTATATATGTCATATGTTGATATTTTTTTCATCCTCAGGGATTGCACCTAAATTTACCATTTATATTGCCTCTCTTCTGTTTGCCATATCGAAGGTCATATGTTGGCCGACGCTCCTATTTCATTTAAAACTGTTGCCTACTGTATTTGACAGCGGATTTGTGTTTGATATGCTATTTTTTTTTTTTTTTTTTTTTTTTGGTGTGGGGGGTGGGGGTGTGTGGACAATATTTCAATATTTGTTATAAAAAGTAGATGTCTGTGTGATTGTATATTTTGATGCTGTTGTATCGATTTGTGGACTGTTGGGCTGATGGTGTCCTATCGAAGATATGCTGCCCCGTTGGTTGTTTACTTGCTTCTTCTTCCTTTGTGTGCGTTGGGTGGGCTGGGTTTTGTGATTGTGGCCATTCCTGGGTATCTTCATTCATACTTCTCCAGGCTTTCACTGAAGGGATCCGTCCCAGATTATGGCTGGTGTGGTGCCTGTTTTCCTCCAGGCCCGGGGGTTATAAAACTTGAGTACCTTCTCAAACTCAAATTAAAGCTCTATGATTGGCTGCTTCCGAGCACATGCTCGGAAGTAGCCGATCAGAGTGCTTTATTTTGATTTTTAGATTATACTCAAGTTTTATAACCTCGGACCCAGGAGACGAACCAACGCTGCCGACTATAGGCAAATACAATAAAGTTTCTCAAAATTGGATTATATACCTAAATCAATTACTGTAACTGTCATAAGAATTTAATTGATTGGTTTTTAAATGCAGTAATGGGTCTAAAAGGAGAAGATGGAAAGACAAACAGTGTAGACGCTCATCAGACTGCTCCTTCGGGAGCATTCTGATCCGGGTCTCCAATGTTTGCTCAGGCCCATCTGTCCCAATGTTTAGAATTTCACAGTGCGTTTGTCTTTTTAGACCACGTTGAGAATCTTTTTAGGAAACAAACACAACAGCTATCAGTTTGCCTTCTCGTATGTGGCTGATATGTCTAGATATTAGAACAAATTATACAAGAATTGTCAGAAGACAATGAAGCGTGACTTACGGGGGCTTGACTTCAACAAGCGCAAGTTTAATATGGAAAATACCGGACAATTGAAATGAGCTCTGCTGCAGTATCAGAATAAACAGTACTCCTTAAATAATTTAAACCGCTTAAATATTGCCAGAGATATGACAAAATCAATGAAATGTGGAATATAGGTCACAGTGACCTAGAAGTAATACGAGGTCAATCACTGTCCACTGTACGAACATCATGCGCGCTATGTTCAATCAACCGTGAATCATAGGTCATGATCCAATGTGCATCGCTGCTTTCAGTATATCTTCCCCAGGCATATCTATGGAGCAAGTTTGAAGGCTCTAGCCCTTGTAGTTACTTTGAAACTGAGCTAAACACAACAGGTGAATATAAAGCGCATGTGCATGCTCATGCGCACATGCAAGTGCATGCGGACACACACAAATGAGTATTGCATAAACCCGTCTTTGCTTTGCAAAGTCGCGCTTAAAACTTGTCGACAAAACGTTGTCATTGTTGATGTCGCATCGACGTTTATAAGGTATTGTTCATAAGTATTGACCTGGCACTCATGAATATTCCGTTCACCTCCGTAAATTAATTCACGGTGTCCGAATACGAACAGGAAAAAACACCGTCAATATGTACATTACTGTTTAACTTAAGGTTGTCATTCACAGTTTCGCATTTGTGGCAGTGGTCAAAAATGCTAATATTTGGGGGTAGGCTTGTATCTTGGGCTATAAATTCTTTTTTGCCTCCTTATATGCAGGACACTTTTCCTCCTTTTGAGTGAGCATGTGTCAGGAAAGTAAAAACTGAATTTATTTCCAACTCGAAAACCATCCAATCACTGCGCGGCATGGATACGAAACTATGACTGCACTGATAAAGCGGGAAATACAAATTGTCAAAATGATGGTGCTCATTTTCAATTAAGAATAGCAGAAAATCTAAACGGTCGGCAGGTATTCAGTTGCAGCTGACAATGATCATCTGTAAGCCCTCTAGGCAAATCTGTAAGCTTTAGGTGACAATAATTGTCCTGGTCTTGAGTAGAGCATGGATAATTATGCCATTTTTGAAGAGATTTTCTGGCCTCAAAAAGTGGATGGGGTGTCATTTTCTCTGCAACAATATTCATATGAGGGCCTTGTAGAGTTTATAAATGGCTATAAAGTGTATTTTGGCATATGTACAGCACATTCAAAGAGAAAAAGAATGATTTATTCATTCAGTCAGGCTGGAATGTGTCTTTGTCTAGTTGACCCCCTGTGGGGTCACCGAGCGATCAAAAAACTGTGGAGTGCAACCTTAACTTGAAACCTATTACTGTATCATGTGGCACAGTGTATAAGGCATTGAGCCTTTAATCCTTGAGTTATGGGTTCGAATCTCACTACCGTCGTTTTAATATTATTTTAAGTACTTTTTTCCATTTTTTCGTAAAACCAGCGGACAATCTTGCCATGCTCGGCGCAAACTTTTAATGTTTCAGCTATTTATTTGGACGGTTGTTTGGTTGGTTGTCTTAGGTTTAATGGCCCTTTGAGACAGTATTACATTCTATATCGGGCCGTCTTTTAATGACAGGGAGAAAGAAGAGATCATAGGCGAGAGAAAAAAATAGCCAAAAAGCCCCACCCGCACCTACTGCAAGCATAGTAGCGCTAGTATACGGAACTACTCTGTTCTTGTTTAAAAACAAAACAGAGTTAATCATTAACTGTTGAGTATATACAGTTATAATACACACTAACAATGTCTACCGTAAAGATCCTAAGTTTTCGGGCACATAGGTTCTGTACAAACAGTGGAAACCGAGATCAGACTGTTTCTTAGGAACCAGAATGATCAAGATCTTCACAGTTTCCATTCCATCTGCGCATTTTTGTCGACATTACTCTATTGTAGAACCGATTAACAGGAAATAATAATAGGGCAAGGAAGGACCGGCTGTGCTTGCAGCAGGTGCATAATTTGGACAGTCTGTTTTGGGGATATTTTGAACTTAAACATTGTTTTTCCAGGAAACGAAACGGTGAAATGTTTTTTTTTTTTGTTTTGTTTTATTCTTTAACATACGATGTAAGTTTTACTAAAATAATATGCATAAGCATGCCCCATCGATTGAATATAGTTTTCATGACATTTTTCATGAAATTCGATTTTCTTGCATTTTTTTAAAGAATGTACAAATATTCTTATTGACAAGAAAACTGCAATTTTTTGTTATCAGTTTGTTTCAACTATCCTATAATACAGATTATATGATTTGCTGAAATGAAAGTGCGTTCATGTGCTAGACATATGAAAATTAATGGAAAATGTGTAAAAAAGTATGTAGAAATACAAAATATTGTTTTTTTTAGGAAAAAACAAAACGGTGAAAATTGTTTTTTTTTTCTTCCCCAAATGTTTGATAGCTCTTTGGGTTATTTAGACGGTATAATGGTTTGAATGCCCCGCCATTATTTCTATTAGGTATTCGTCTACCTAAGTTAGTTTCTCAGTAACTGCAAGAGATAGAATTGTAATATTTGGCATACCTTTACATCTTGGGAACAACTTAATATAGTAAACAAGTACAAAGGTTGCTGCAGGATGCAGCTAAAGATAATGCAAGGCGCAAGAAAGATGCTTTTCATTTTTTGACAATTGAGAATATTTGACCAAAATTCCTGGATCTAATTTTTGTAGTTAAGTCAGACATTCTTATCCAAAAAATCATAATATCATGTAAGTAAAAGACATGATACCAATATTTATCATTGTACCAAATAAAATGTGAACTCAATCCATTGCGGGATTTGGAAGTAGGTTAAGAAGGTCCTGAAATCTTTGGCATTAACCTTTAACGTAAAAATTCTAAGTATAATTATGTTTGACCTTGACGTTAAAGCCATCTAGAGGGTGGGGATGGTAGTGTTGGGAATCAGCCAAAAATTTATGGTCGCCTTTCGTGACTGTTGTCAGTTTATGTAAGTAAGCACTTTTTTCCTGTAGGTTTCTAGAGCGAGATATGGAATCGCAAGGTACGAGTATATAATTCAGCCGCGACACAACAAACCAACAAAGTGACATGTACGCCCAGCAAAGACTCAGATCAGCCTGGGCATCCGCCTAGTCGGGTCAGTCTTTGCTGTCCGCATGGAGCTAGCTTAGACCCTTAGATACCCTTTAAGTGCACAGCAAAAACTCTGATCAGACTTGGCGGCTTCTCAGGCTGATGTGTCTTCACTGGGCACACATGCCACTTTGTTGGTTTTGTCGTGTCGCAGCTCATTCCTGATCATTGCTCTTTATTTTGTAAAACCAACCAATGACTTACTAAAAGTCGACATATATTGTCCTTTATTTCAGCCTTCTTTCTGAGCTTATTGCAGGAGTTATTTTTATTTAATTACTAAACATTTCTCTTTTGCTAACATACATTTTACATTTTATACCAGTCTATTACTCAAATAAAGCTTCAGTCCCTTATTTTACATAACTTTACTTTAAATACTTTATGAAAATGAAAATATGTTACTTTGAATAGAATTTTCTGATTAGTCGACTATAAAATTGGCCATGAAAGGTAAAAGCGAACAAGTTTCGATACGTTTCGCCCAATATACAGTGGGCCGCCCAGTCTGATCAGAGTCTTCGCTGGCCGCATGGAGGTAACTTAGACCCTTAGCTACCTAAGGGCTTACCGAAGAGTCTGATCAAATTTATTGGATGTTCAGGTTGATCTGAGTCTGCGATGGGCGCACAACCACATTGTTGGTTTTCTCGTGTCGCGGCTCATATCTGAAAGCTACGGGTCTGAATACTGTGGTTGCGTGCACGACGCACCATATGAAAGTTACCTTAAGAATATTAACCCATTTTAGACCAGATACCCGTTTTGGGGACATTAAGCAAACAGTGCAGACCCAGTTCAGATGCCGCATAACGCGGCATCTGATCAGGGTCTTCACTGTTTGCTTACAGGAATTTCTATACAATATGCAATAAAAATGAAAACATTCACCAGAAACCCCTAAAACTAGAGATTGACTCATCCAAATGATAAGGATGGACAAGTCCACTGGTCAAAAAAGGGTTAAAGAACTCAGCATATAATAAGTATTCGTTTACTTCAATTACTCTAACATGTCTAACAAAGAACGAATTTGAAGAAGCAGCTGTCGTTCTGCATACGGTAGGGCTCGGAAAGTTCGGTAAGGTACGGAAATATTCGGCGGAGTGGCAGAATATTTAACCCCAGTGCGATGCGGTGAGGTATCAGGTTTTAGTAAAGGAGATGCAATTCATATTACAAGTTAAACTGTATATTTTTATGTACTTCCTGTAGGTAGATCTTCAGCTCACAATACAAATCATACTAAACAAAAAGTCAGGCTATGAACCGAAAGGAATATACAGCCATTTTCGAACACCAGCAACATTTCCAAAATAATTACCTTAACAAGTAAAGCTTTCACAAAAAGCTTGGTCTGCGCTTAGCAACCATTAATAATTGATGCTTATCAAATAAACCATTGCAACCACAAAAATCTAAAATAAAACTCTTGTTTACATCTCTAAAGCCGACCTTAAATCTTCATTGGTGGATTTCAAGCACGGTGCGAGTGGTAGATACCATACCATTTCATCGTTGTAGTTTAAAAGGCCGTAAAATCACAAGTCAATTCATTCATCTGTACCTTGTGATACCGTATGTGCGGTATTTCATATGACCGCTCACGACATCTATGCGAATAGCGCTCACGCCACATATGCGAACAGTTGCATAAAGGTCAAGCTGCATTGTGGGTACCTAATGGTTGTACTTCCCATGTCAAAAGCAATAACTAGATAATCTACGCCCATGACGTAGACAATTAGCACGGTGCTGACATAGGAGGTGGTATCATACTGTGATCCTCAGGGTGGAAAATGAAAAAGGGGGCGGGGATTTTTTCCGTCATTGTACCAGTACATAGACATTGATAGGTACAATCACATTTTTTTGTTCCACTCTTTGAGGGTCACACGTACGATACCACCACCTGTAGGTGCTGATGCGTCGTGCAGTCATATCTGATATTGGCCAATATTGCATAATTCAATGCACTTACCAGTTTCTCTGTAACTATACAAGGGTTAGAGTCATAATATTTTGCATACCCTAACATCTGGAAAAGACCAACAGAATGTGAACCATATGATTTTGCTTCTCTCACTGTTTATGGATTTGCATTATACTTGGGTTATTGGTTTGGGCTGACACTGTGAGAGACCTCATACTAATTGTAGGTCATTATGACCTATGTTTCACGGACCAGTGATTAAGTCAATATCTCGGACTCTTTTATTACATGGACTTGTATCATACTTGGTGTAATGGTACATTCATATACAGTCACGGGGGGTCACTTGGCCGCTGAAAGGGTATAGATGTGCCGCTGAAACTTTGAAAACCCACCCTATTCATGTATAACACAAATGACAAAATATATACCTATTCATGTATTCACTATCAAAATTAAATCCTATTCATATATTTAGAAGGAATTATTCAGTAGCTTCATGGAAGCCAAATTTCTGTGAAAAAGTCTTAATCTTCACGATGTCTTCATATGATTATATAGACTAATAATTATATTGTTTTTGCTTGTTGTATTCGGACAAATATGTTATCTTTGTCCTAGTCCTTTGGCTCTTTCTCTTGCCATCCTCGGCTGCCTGAGTTGGCACAGTTTTTTTTTCATAACATAGCTGTATTTGGCTGTAAAATGAATTGCAAATAAAGCAGCGACTGACACAGAATAAAAAACACATAACAGGAATCAAAATTATCATAAATGATTGTTTTTATTTTCTGAACTCTTGATTTTGCAATGGACCAGTCCTGCTGTCAAAACATCATGTGTAAACATTCTTGGCGATTTGTTTAAAATAACAGGTCATTAGGTTAGAATTCTGTGAGTTAATGGGCCATTAAGATAATTCAGAGCTCATGCATGCTGAGACAGTGTGCTGAGAGTATTTCAGCTGGTGCACCTGTTGATTTGGTAATTGATTATTTGATTCCCTCTGGTAATAAAAATCAGATATGCTAACAATTTATGTATAGAGCCTGGAGAAATAAGACCTATTCCTGTATATTGGCCAATTAAACCATACCCATTGACGTATCTGGGAGATCAAAAAGGAGGGCTATTCCAGCGGCACATATGTACCCTGCTTTATAATAGAAGTGACCCCCCCCCCCCCCCGTGTATACAGTGATTGACCTCACAACACTTATAAGTCACTGTGACCTATATTTCACAGTTCAGTGATACTGGCATATCTATGGCAGGGTTTGGGGGTTTAAGGGGTTTGAATAATTCTTGGAATAACTCTTTATTCTGACACTGCAGTTGTTGCCTTGTAAAATTAATGAAATAAATAATGTTTATACCAGACTTCTAATCAAACCCTCGCCATGACTCATAGAAAATAATAAATGGAATAGCTAAAATCATATTTTGAAATATAACACGTACTTATGCAACATCTGTTATATATACGTCAGGTGTAATATTACCATTAAATATTTGCCACGGCCATCTTGACCAGATGTTACATTCTATTTTCATTTTTTTAAAAAAAACTATATTAATACTATACTATAAAAATATTTAACTACTTATACAGGTACTATTCGTTAATAAGTCCACGTTTTGTAATTGTTGTGCCTCTCGCCGAAGAAGAAACATGAGCGAAGCTCATCTTCCTATCCAAGGGTACTACGTCCACTTCAAAAAATTTTCCTTACGTACTCGTACCCTTGGCTTGCGAAGAGTACGTAAGGAACAAAGTGAACATACGGTACCTTTGGCTTGCGAAGATGGAACAGAGCTGACCAAAAAGAGACTAGTAAATGCTGGAACAATATTATAGTAGCAAGTGTCGTTGCATTATGATGCAGTTTTGAATTTTTGCTTTGGATCATGGCAATAAGGCCAGTAAAAACGATTTTAGCAAATACATGTAGTTGCGAAGCTAAGGTGAGCCAACCCGCGCGTTCACGTGAGTTCGTATTAGCCATATTTGGCATTGACCTATATTTCATTAATCTGAGAAATTTCAAAATTTAACTTCGTTTGGGTCGTATTAGTCAGTACAGAGCATTTTTCTCCGTAAACTTGGGATACAGTCAAAATAACTAACTCAATCCTACATTTAGGAAAGTCCAGAAACCTACATCTATGGACATTCAAAAGAACAGAACAGAACAGAACAGAACAGAACTTTATTTTTAAGTCACTCTCAGGCCACTCGCAGGTGGCATATGAGAAAAAACATGTAATAAACCAGTAACACAGTGGCAATCACAATATACATATAAGCCTCAACTCTCAAGCAGTTCTAACTTTGAGCATAGGAAAGTTTTTCAAACAGAAGTGGGAGAGACAGATTTTCATGCGCGGAGTGTACATTTTATTTTATACAAACTCATTGATAAGGTACACAATGAAAAAAGTTATTACAATAAGTACATGTTTTAAAATGATTTTCAACAACTTTAACACTAAAAGGATGCAGTGTTCCATGCGTGACAAAAGCCTATATTTTACGGTTCACTAGCTTTACTAAATTAAGATTCAATTACTGAGCTAATTTCAGTTTCTTACCCGGTATGGCACATGAGGTCAGAACGACGTCATTTCGACGTCATATGCCTGCTGGGTAGTGACCTCATGGGACCTGACACGCACAGGTTACAATACACATACGTTAAACCATATGGGTGTCGTTTTACTATAAATCCCCTGTTTTTTGATATCACGAATGATAATTGGTGATATCACAAAATGGAATTGGTGATATCACAAAATATGTGTCATTTAGTAATATCACAAAATCGAAAAAGTGACATAACAAAACCGATTTAGTGATATCACTAAATCACAGTTATTTTGTGATGTCACTAATTCGACATTGTGATATCACAAAATCTATTTATCACTTATTCGATTTTGTGATAACACTAATTCGATTTTATGATATCACATATTCGAAATAGTGATATCACAAAATCCATTTAGTGATATCACAAAATAATCGTGAATTAGTGATATCACAAAATAGAATTTGTGATATCAATCAAATATATGCAGAGTTCGCAAACAGCATTATGGTTTCTCCCTTCAAAACATGATATTTACGGTTTAGTGATATGACAAAATCTATTTTTTTGGTATCACAAAATAGGTGAGATTAATCACTTAATCGAATGTGACATCACTAAATCGAATAAGTGATATCACAAAATGGAATGAATGTGATATCACAAAATGTAAATTAGTGATATCACAAAATCGATTTAATGATATCACTTATTCGATTTAGTGATATCACAAATTCGACTTTGTGATTTCACAAAAAGGGGATTTGTAGTAAAACGGCACCTCATAAAACCACAGCTGAATGTTGTGAACCATATCTGACCTTTATTTATATAGTTCATGGTTCACTGATATACATATCACTGATATTCTTTTGTATTTTTGTAAACACAGACTACGAATACGAATACTTTTTGTAGGTCAGTTTGGCTTCACGATCCGACTTTACTTAAGCTTACAGCTGAATGCCTATTGGGTAAACTTCACTTATGGAACTCAACTGTAGATCTTCGGCTTGATGTACCTTTTTTGGAGCATGTCGAAACGATTAAATATATAGGTAAGTAAATATCGCTTTAATAATTTGTTTACACATTGTGTTTTCTTTAAATATGCAAATTTATCTGCCATGCAGCCCGCCATGCAGTCACTTCCGTGTGTTGGCTATTGGATGTGTGACCGCTTTGCACTTGGGACACTGAGAGTGAGAGAGCAGGAGTTGTCTTTCCTAAACCGTGAGCTCTAAAGAACTGCAAAACGAACTGGATCTGAATGAGAAATAAACAAATACGAACAGACTGTGATTTGTCATAGCCATATTTGTAACGAAGAATGTTATTTACATTAAAGATCTAGTGTTTTGCAATAAAATAAAACCGGATTGCTGTTCTGTTCTGTTCAATTCTCCTAACGACGTTCCCCAAGTGGCTCAGCGGTACGTAACCACAGTTGCACACACCTATCATGCCTATATTTATAATTCTTTTGGGAGCAGGCCAATCGGAACACCGCTCGGCCAATTCCGTGATTCACTGAATTGGCCGAGCCGCGGATGCTCCGACTGATCGGCAGGCCTCAGTGCGACGTTGAAACAATGTCATATCAGCATATTGATGATTCAACTACTTTTGTTTTACCAGTAAGATTTAAACGTTTGTTACTATAATTTGTAGATAAAACATATACACCAGTCAATCAGTCCAGATCAGGCCTGGGCTCATACTCCTATAATCATGCTAATATTGCCATTTTGCATGTTTGTTTTTTTTTTTTTCTTTCTTTTTCAAGAACTCAGAAGAGGATCGAACATTTAAACAGTCGACATGGAACGTTGAAACAATGTCTTATCAACTTCTGTCACGTTGATACGGATATTTTCAAATTTTCGATGTGTGCCTGCTTCTAACATGAAGTTAGAATCCTGTTTTCATTTAAATTTCAGTGCAATATATTCTTCCCTGTGCCGAAAATACTCAGCCAAAATGGCCGATTTGTCTAAGAAAGAATGGGAACACTACCAGGATCCGAATCATTCCCTGGTTTTCAAAAACATCGCTACTGTCATGCACAAGGGGATCAAACCTGAGGAGGTGGCAGAGTTCTATTCTAAATGGGCAGATGGAGATGAGTATGATAAAGTAAGATACGGTATTAATCCTAATTGACGCCCCTGCTCTAATAAACACCCCTTCCTGTTTTCGGACAATAATGCTATATTAAACTGCATGAGCCCCCATTTCCTTCTCTGGATGAGGTGACTCTCTGAAATGGGGTCTACTCCTAAAGGAAAGAATTTGCTCTTAGAGGATAAAATTCTTTCCTTTAATAGTTGACCCCTACTGAAAAGGGAGGCAAAAATAGAAGAGTTGCTTCCTCTGCAAGTATACCCACTCGCCTAAATACTCTAGAAGAAAAATGTCTAGGGAAGCAAACGGGAAGTCAGAAATATTGTTCTTCTTTCCCGCCATTTTTACAAAGGAGATGTACAGAGTACATTTACGAATGACCTTCAGAAAAAACAAAACTTAAATTAATAAATTTTATCAAACTATGAAATGTTTTATCGTTGATAGCGGCTGATAGTGCTCACCGACATTTGAGTATAATCCGATAGAGCTCCAGCAGGCCTAGGCAAAGCTTTGGGGGATGAACTTTTTTTATCCCTCGCCGAAGGCGGAGGGATATAGTTTTCTCAATGTCTGTCCGTCATTCCATCCTCCCGTCCTTCCGGTCGTAGGTCCGGAGCCATAACTAAGTAATCACTGGACGTAATTTTATGGAACTTAAATAATATATATATCACTATTATACGCTGATGCACGTGAAATTTCATCAGACTGGCTTCAATAGTGCAAGAGTTATTGCCCTTGAATTGACTTAAAATCAATAAAATGAGGTATAACTAAATAATCAATTACCGAAACTTCATGAAACTTAAACTAAATATGTATCAGCATAACACATTGGTACATTTTACGTTTTGTCTGAAATATTTCAATACGCAAATGAGTTATTGCCCTTGAATTGGTTTAAAATCAACAAATTGAGTCATAACTAAGTAACCAATATATGGAATTTCACGACACGTAAAAGTTTAAAAACGATTATGTATTGTCATGACACAGCAGTTCACAATAAGTTTTAACATAATTGCATCAGTATTGCATGATTTAATGCCACTGACTTAATTCAAAACCCAAAAATTAGTCATAACTGAGGTACAGGTGAACAAAATTTCTTGAAACTGCATTAAAAATGTACCATTATAGTGCAGTGATTCTGAACCAAGTGGTTAAGAATGGCTATAGAGCTGTCTCATTTATGCCAGAGTTATTGCCTTTGATTTGACACTTAAAATAGCCCATAAACAAACCAGGGCCACTTCGGCGGGGGATATAAATTCACCAAATTTACTTGTTAAAACAGAAAAGAAAGATCAGGCAAATTTAGTTGATCTAGGGTGATGTTTAACGCATGTAGCTCTTTAGCTTATAAGGGCTGAACCCTATCAAAAAGGGGTGGGACGGGGGCGGGTGCATAATTAAAAAGGTATAGTCCCTTCCCTTGAAAGAGGCTTCCCCAGTAGTAAGAATTCTGATAAAAGCTCATTGCCGTTGCTTTTGTTGTTTTAAAGGAGTTACCACCAGACGTTTTCAATGCTCCTATTGTGACTGCCGCCTCCGCTGCTGAGGGCCTAACTGCTGAAGAAAGGGCTAATGCCAAGGTCTTTGATGTTGCCGCTGGCACTGGCTTGTGTGCCTTACAGGTATCTGAAGAAAAGTGCGGAATGCTCAAGTTCATAAAGTTGTAGCTGCACAAGTAATGCATACCCTGATCAGCAGTCTAATCGGGGTTGCTCCTTAGGTTTTGAATAGTAGTAGTATTGCTCAGACGAAGGTAGACTAAGGTATTAGTATTACTACTAGTTTTGAAATGCTTTTCAATGTTTATCAAGGAGAACAGTTTAATACAACTATTATAATAATAACAACAATAATGATGATGAAATATGCTGAAACGATGATGACGATGATATTGCTGATTAAAATAAGCAGCGACACGACAAAACCAACAAAGTGGCTGTGCACCCAGTGAAGACTCAGATCAGCCTTGGCATCCGCCCAGTCTGATCAGTCATCGCTGTCGGCATGGAGGTAGCTTACCCTTAGCTACCCCACAAGCGCTCTGACCAGACTGGGCAGATGCCCAGGCAGATCTGAATCTTCGCTGGGCGCATGGTCACTTCGTTGGTTTTGTCGTGTCGCGGCTCATTAATAATAAGTAATAATAATAATAGTAAAAATCTTGCGAGTGAAGAGTTCCACTGGTGCTGATACGGTCAGGTCGTAAAAACTGCAGACATGGCAAAAATTAAATTTTTCAGATCATCACAATTAATTGCATCTTAATTACTCAATATAATTCGTCAACACACTTGCAGTTCAATTTACATAATTTATCAGTGGCTGTGCATAAAATTACCAGTACCTGATACTACAGTATACAGTAGCGCTCCTTATATACATGTAATTTGATTTCTTCTAAATGTATGTTTGAATGCATTTACTGTTTGTACATGTGCCAGGCACCTTTCAAAGTGCATCATACATTGAAACGACCCTGCAGGCAGATGACATCGTAACGACGTCGTACAGAGACCTCATTGCGATATTACTACGTCCCGTCGACGTCTGCAAGACGTCATTTTGATGTCATGCGCCTCCTGGAAAGATCGCATAAACATCGAGCTAGCGACGTAACATCGAGGTTTAACATGCTGAGTTTGCAGACGAAAGACTTTGTCATTATGCGGCTTAACATCGAGTAAGGTTTAATGGTATTTTGCTAAAGGACCGTAATATTGAAAGAACTTCATGTCAGTTTCAACGACATGACGTTGCATCGAACCTTATAAGACGTTGTTTCGAGTTTATGAGCCCGCTTCAGCTTAAGGTGAACGACTACACTTTCAGGGGAGGGAAGTCTGTCATTTCATTATTGCCTCTCTTCTCAATAGGGATCAACTCTGGAAGAAAAAAAGACTCCTCTAGGAGCAAATTATTGCCTTTAAGATTAGACCATCATCCTTCTGGGAAGCAAACAAGACTCCTCGTTGCAGAAATGACGGAAAATGCAGGTGTATCCAGACACCTTAATTAGCCTTTTGTCTAATATTGTAGCTGAAGAAACAAGGATTCCAGCATATTGATGCTTTGGACCCAGCCGAGGGGATGCTACAGAAGGCCCGGGAGAGAAATATCTACGAAAGATATATTTGTGACTATATCACAGACAAACCGTTAGATATAGGCCCTGGTATAAAACTAACTTTTGCATATGTGTAATTTACAGAATCAACAGTGTTATTCATTATGTAATTGTTGTAATTACACTTCTAAGCATTGCCAAGAGGGCACATGACGTCGAAATGGCGTCGTACCGACCTCGATGCGTCGTCATTACGCCGTATCGGCTTACGTAGCATCGACGTCATAACGACGTCATTTCAACGTCATGTCCCTGCTGGGTTTAAAAAAGGTAAAGGTTTCTCACAGACTAGTGGCCTTAGGGCAGTGGGGGATAGAGGCCCACTGTTTCTTGAGCACAGCGTATCAAAGGCGGAGTCCATCCTTCTCTTTTCGCTGCCTTATCCTTCCCTGATTCGAAAAAGGTGCCCATTTACTGCTGGATTGACAAAGAGTTTTCCAGTCGCAAACTGACTCAAGCTGGGATTCGAACTCACGACCTTCTGCACCATAACCGAGAATCTCTAGCCACTTGACCATGGCACCTGTCTCTGCAAGGATTTAGGGAAACAAAAAAAAAATCACTAGTGTAATATCCATGCTCTTCTAATTGCGGACAATACTGTAAAACAGTGCCCCAATAGTAACCTCGGCAGCACCCTAAATTTCCAAACTTTTATAGGCTTTAGTTCGGTATGATATAGTTGATCACGCCTAGTGGCTTTCTAAGCCACTTGAGGGTATTTGTAACAGACCTACATGGTTTCTCTCAACATTTTATAATTTAAGGAGCACAGTCTCTAAATTCTAAAGTAAACAATCAATAAGAAACCATCACCAATGAGCCCACGGAGTAGCACTTGCTGTTTGGACATTGGTTTTCGCCACTTGTTGGCTGCTCCGTGGGGCTCAAAGGTGCAATTCAGTGCCAACAAAACAGGGTATATGATGCCTGTTTCAATCAGCTAGCTGTGATAATGAATGCTGTAGTTCTACTTCAGCTCCTCAAACAAGGTGATATGATATTTTAGTATCCCATGTACATATTGTATATATATTGTTGTTATATGTTTTATAGAGGGCCACATGGTAGAATAGCCATCTGGCTAAATGTGTTACCCTCTTAAAATATTGTAAAAATATTGTAAATGGTCTTTCTAGTAATAACGAGTATCGAAACAGAAATGAATGACAGCGTCCTCGCGCATCGAGGTCCGTCAACTCTTAACGCATTCAAATGACCGGTAATTTTGGATTGCGTCTCCTAGGTCTTGTATGGCTATCGTCGGCTGACTGCTATAATGTCCTAAGTCCATTTTCTGAAAAATCGAGAAAATTGGGTTCAAAGCTTGCGGCCCTTAATTTAGTTTGGAAAACCCCATATGAATTAAATAACTGCTCTGCAAATCATGTAAATAAGTCAAAACATGTTAAGTTTCAAAAATTTCTGTTCAAAACCCGTTCATTTAAGAGAAAAATGGACTTTTCAGTTTTGACATAGAACATTTGAGCCGCGACACGACAAAACCAACAATGTGGTTGTGCGCCCAGCGCAGACTCAGATGAGCCTGGGCATCCTCGCAGTCTGATCAGAGTCTTCGCTGTCCGCATGGAGGTAGCTTAGACCCTTAGCTACCCTTTAAGTGCTAAGTGAAGAGTCTGACTTGGCTGGGCGGACACCCAGGCTTATCTGAGTCTGCGCTGGGCGCACAACCACATTGTTGGTTTTGTCGTGTCGCGGCTCATTTTGTTTGTTCTTCAATAGCTCGGAGAATATGACCTAGATCACATAACCGGCAATGCAGCGTTTTATAATTCTAAATTAAACATACATACATTATCCAATTAGACACCACATGGATTGCTACTTCTTTCTTCTATGATGTAAATTGAAGTAATTTCCTTTCCTCTAATATCTGTCTTGGCACTCTCTGATAATTACTAAACAATGGTACTGAACCAATGGCATAACGGGATTTGATCATGTGTCATCAGAAGTCACGTGATCAATATTTCTTAATACTTTCATTTCGTTGGTTCAAAATGGACATAGAACAGTATAGCGCTGACAAAAAGTCAAATAAGCAAAATTGAACAGCTTATAAATGCCCACAGAGACATGATATGAAACATCTACGGTGCTATGGAGACAGAACATTTTATTCTGATTCCAGCGGTACATAAAACTAAAATGGACAGAGAACACTATAGCATTCAGTCGACGCTGTGTTTTTCGGTTATTTATCAGCAGCATGGATCACCATGCTACAAGTGTGGTGAAGTTCTTCTAAAATTTTCATACCACGGCATAACTGAGCCGCGACACGACAAAACAAACAAAGTGGCATGTGTGCCCAGCCAAGATCTTGATTAGCCTGGGCATCCGCCCAGTCTAATCACAGTCTTCACTGTGCGCTTAAAGGGTAGCTAATTTTCTTACATACCCTCATGCGGACAGCGAAGGCTCTGGTCAGACTGGGCGACTGCCCAAGCTGATCTGAGTCTTTGCTGTGCGCACATGCCACTTTGATGGTTTTGTCGTATCGCGGCTCATATATTGGAGGTGGGTCTGATATACCATATGTCATGGGGTTTTGTCACTGTACGTTCACACGTTCTTCAAACGACATCCCTGTACCAAGTTCATGACAATACAAAGTAATGATCCTTGTGACTCCCTCTTCCCCTTACAGTAGTGATCCTAGTGAGATCGCATGTCCAAATGAATTGCCAAGTCAAGAAGGAGGCTGCAAGTAAGGACAAAATCTTTGAAAATATCTTCTTAGAAACCACTCGCCGAATTTCAAAATTATTTGACGACGGCCCTCTACCACTTAACGTGCATTATCTTCTGTATTAAGGAGCCGCAGCCAAAATGTCCTACCGTTTTTGATGACTCGACATACCTGATGTCATGTACTTTAACAAGATTGTGTTCAAGCTGAATGATTAGTGATTAGTGATGACCATTAGGTTGTGTATGTGGCAGGGATGGGGGCTAGCTTCCCTTATGTATACACGTATTATGTTTGAAGTGCAAACTTTGAAATTTTACCCTAGCTCAGAAACCGTTTCAGAGTCGATTTCAAAACACTCTTAAAGATGCCCATATCAAATTCGTTAAAAAATATGACCGCCAAAAGGCTGGGCTACTTATCCTCCATAGAAAACTTTGAAAGTCGGTTCGACTGGAGTGTTTCTCGAGTGCCTCTCAGTGCTCCAGATAAGAAGGGGTAACAGAGATAATTTAGGGATAATTACCATTATTTCTCCACAAAAACATATTTTGTGACCCATCATTAGAACCGTCTCGTCGAGACGGTTCTAATGAGGGGTCACAACATATGTTTTCTTTGAGAAATAAGAAAAATTATCTTTGAATTATCCTCAATACCCCCCTCTTATCTGGAGTGCCTCTTTACCGCGATTGATCAAGCTGTGTAATTTCGTCAAGAAACAATGGACAACGGAAAGAAGGGCATATCGTTCTTTGCATGCCGGTAGGGTTCTATGCGACCCTTCAACAAAACTGTCAGTCTATCCAAGATGAACCTTTGAAAAACATGGTCACCTTCATAATGAATACATCACAGAACAGAAACGTCTCAACACAGATCGATGATACCAGCTAGCCTCGTTTATTTAAGATAATAGGACACACTTCCTTCCTTTTTCTCCATTTTTAAAGGGAGACTACTTTTGTGGCTTCCTGTTTGCTTCCCTGGTCCCTTCCAAAAAGAGGACTACTCTCAAAAGTAAGAATTTGCTCATAGTAGAGCAAATTCTAACATTTAAGAGTTGACCTCAATTGAGGAGGAAGACAAAAATGACAATGGCAGAGTAACTTCCCCTGAAAGTGTATCCATATGCCGTAACAGTGCATGGTTATATATTTTCAGATACATACGATGTTCTGACTGTCAGTGCTGGCTTTGGTGAGGGTCATGTACCTTGTAGTGCTCTTCATGAAATGATTAGAGTTGTGAAACGTGGTAAGAGTTTACAGCTGTTTTAATCAAACTTGTCAGGACATAGGTCGTTTATTTCAGGTTAGTGGATACTACGTAGAGGATCTTACATGAGTGTTCATGTATTATTGAATTTATTAAACGAGTTGGGGAAAAAGATAAGATGCGAGGCTCTGCCGAGCATCTTATTGTTTTCACCAACGAGTTTAATAAATTCAATAATACAGGAGCACAAATGCAAGATTCTATTTATCATTTGACACTAAAATCGCATTTTATTGGTAAATTTTGCACTAAAACGTCACGATTTCGCCACTAGAAAACGCGAAGTTTTTATGAACGTCAACCCATAACGTTACGACGTAATTTGCATATTTAATCCACTAGTGGATTATAGTTTTTAATGCATGGCTTTATTACACTCTCAGATGCGACGTCATATGATAAAGTTTTTTTTGCCTGTCTTCTCAAGGGGTATTAATTCTTAAAGGAAAGAGTTTGCTTCAAAGGAGGAAATTCTCCGCTTTAAGAGTTCATCCCATTCTGAAAGAGCTTCTTTGTCAGGGGCGTAACTAGAGGTAATTTCATTATACGCACAACCATGTTTTATCCTGTACTTCTTGAAGAGAAGGCTAGTATTTCAGCCACTTTGGCAATTGGTATTGAAATCTGGTCTAATTTATAAATTTTCAGCAAGCAAATATGCAGGTGCGTTTTGAAATTTTGTCAATTTTGACAAAATTTCAATACGCACCTGCGTATTTGCCATATAGGCAGCTGCGCCCTTGTTTGTCTAGGGAAGCAAATGTCGCAAAAGTTGTGTTCCTTGAAAAATATGGCGATTAACTACACCTCCAAGGGAGATCACTTTTACATGGCAATATTTGCTTCCCTTCTTATTGGGGCCACTATTTGTAAGTAAACAAAGAGCAGGAAATACCATTCTGTTAAAGTTGTCTTTCTTGTAAAAATGGCGGCGGAACCATGAATGTGTATCTATACACTTTAAGCATGAAGTAAAAACACCGGAACAAAACAAAACAAAAAGCGAAAATTAAGAAAAGGCGAAGCAGGCCTGACCAGACGTGCATGCGGGCTTTATACGATACTGTTAAAATGCATTTGGAAGGGCTTCAATATCCAGAGAGTCAGAAAAGTTGTTTCCCTTTGAATTACTGTTGAGAAAACATGGAAGTATATCAGTACACCTTAAAACTGTTATGGACGATGTCGTTTTTTTTTTTCTTTTCTTTTTTTTTTTATTATTGTTTTTTTTTTTTTTTTTTTTTGATATAGGGTTTATGGCCCTCTGAAGAATATTTCATTTATGTCGAGCTCGGGAGGAAAACCCGGACCGGCCGATGTGCGCCCCGAGGCTCGAACCCACAGCGGTGAGACACTAATGTTTGAGAGTCAGCGTACTGGAGCCACAAGGCTGCGGAAAGGCTGAGTGATATAGTGAATTATCGGCAAAACTCGGACCAGCCTGCATAGCTGCAGTGTGATCAGGGTACTCTCTGTTCAAACCAGAGGAACATGTATACAGAAATACTTCAACAGTCAGCGGAGTTATGCTTTCCGTTTCGTGACTTGTCTAATTGCCTATGCGTAAAGCCCCCATTCCACTGGACGGTGCTTCTGCTGCGCTTCAGAATTTCGATATAACGCCATGAATCGTAGCAGAAGCTGCAGCAGCGCAGCAGAAGCCTCTAGTTTGCAGTGAAAGCGTTGATCGCCAAGTCACGGCGCTTGTTTTGACCTTGCTCAAAATTTACGTAGCGGAATCGCCGTGGACACAAAGCGCAACGAACGCGTAGTAACAGCGGAGCATACAATTCATGAACGCAGCAGTATTGAGTATTGAGGCAGCAGCGCAAGCAACGCAGCACTTGCGCAAGCAACGCAGCACCAGCGCAGTGGGATCTCGCTGAGAGCGCCTTGGAGATTCGTCCACGACCCACGTCCACGCTCTTTGTGCTCCCGTTGCGCTCTATAGATGCTCTCGTGGCGCTCTTGCCGCTTCTGCTGCGACTCTGTTATTTATGAATAGAGCAACTACGACACTCCCATTGCGCTCTTAGCGCATTATCTGCGTTTCCTCTGCTCTTATGGTGATCTTAGCATGAAAGCACCGCGTTTCTACGGCGATCTTCATTATTTACTCGCGCTCAAAACGTTTCAGAACTCGATTCTCACGTTTCATTTAAGATGCCACCCCCGTCAAAAGCAGAAGGCGAAATCCACATGCAGGCCCGGTCAGGAGACTATTTTCACGCAGCCTGTTCCGCAGGAGAGGATATCCCGACTCCAACCACCAGGCTCTTGCTGTCTAACCTGAGCCAGACACGCGCCCTTTAGAACGCCGAGCAGAGGCCCCAGTTGAGCCTAAACAGCAAGAAGAACAAGGCGAAGTGTATGAAAACACTAGTTCATGATTGCCAGCTGAATCATGGCCACTGGAATTAATATAGTATCAATCTTGTTTGAAGGCTGGTGGCTAACTTCTGCTGAACCCCGATTCTCCGTCGATTTACATAGAAGCGGTTACAGAGCGCAACACAAGTGCAGCATGAGCGCAGCTCCGGCACTTAGGTCGTAGCACGATCGCAAATGTATCGTTATAAGCGTAGATCACTTGAAATCCTTTGCCGTAGTGGCAGCGTATTAGAAGCACCCTTGAAGTCCGTTAAGCATGACAGAAGCGCAGCTAAATCGCGGCAGCGCCGTGACTTGCGTAGCGAGATTGTATTAAAAGTGTATTGGCAGCGTACTGGAAGCACACAAGTCCTAAGTTTTGGCAAATGCCGATTTCGAAAATTTTGAAGAAGCGCCATTATCGCCATGAGCGCAGTCAAAGCGTCATCCAGTGGAATAGGGGTATAACGAACATTTTTACGTCGCAGCCCATTAATATTTTCAGGTGGAACAATTTCCATCGTGACGAGAGAGGAGCATCTTCACACAGTAGCGGAGTACAGGGACAGACTCGAACCTCTGATGGAAAAGTTAGAGAAAGAGGGAAAATGGAAGCAGCTAAAGAGAGATATATTTAAAGGATTTTTTTTAGATAAAAGTGGAATACTCTGGAAATACCAAGTCTGTTGACTGGTATAAAGAGTTCACTTTGGCATTTCTCGGTCTTTGAACTTTTATTGAAAACCATTCTGGAAATTTTTTATATACCTGTGAAATATGGACCTCGAATCCTTGATTGTTGTTTATTCAGATTTGTTATTATATCGTCATTGTCAGTAGTTTTAAGGCGAACTGATACATTTTCAGGGGCAACAACTCTGTCATTTTAATTGTTGTCTCCCTCTCAATGGGGGTCAACTCTTAAAGGAAAGAATTTGCTCCTCTAGGAGCAAATTCTTTCCTGTAAGAGTAGACCCCATTTAGGGCTTCGGGTCGAGGTTAGCAAACAGGAAGTCACAAAAGTTGTCTGCCTTCAAAATAAAATGGCGGAAAAGCGTGGTGTGGTTCCAGTCCATCAACCAATATGGCCGCCGGTGGCCATCTTTGATCTTATTTGTTATGATGTTCTGTATTGGAAGGATTTAGCCAAAACTTTGCACACCCAAAAGAAATATTGAAGAAAAAAAAACATTAATGGCGGGTGCTTATCGATTTTCAATTGCACAATCGACTTTCAAAAGGTTCAGTCGCTTTGAAAATTGAAATACATAATGCATGCACTCCAATTAGCCTAGTTTTAGAAGGTATTTATGTAATTATTATATTTGATATGCCTGAAAGGTGTACATAGTATATAAATGATTACAACAGGTCGAGCTCTATCGAAAAACCCTTGTAGCAATAGACATGAAATTAGTCGAATTTACAAACAGCGTAGAGCCAGATGAGCTTCCTCATTTGTGGCCTGTTTGCCCTTTATTCTTCTAAATCCCAGGATATTATAAACTCTCGGTATAACATCGCTTAGATATTTATCACTTTTTGAAATTTTGCAGACGCAAATTTCGTCGTCTGCTTTTTCGGCCGTCAATGGTTAACTTTTGCAACGTGACGATGCAAGCCCGGACCAACCTGGGAATATGTCCGGTCTGGTCAGAGCATGCTCAGTGCGCTGTTTGGAAAGCCTACGACGGACCCAGCTTTTCAAACTGTGCACACAACCTTGAATCAATCTTGATTCAACGTCTAGACGTTGAATCAAGGTTGATTCAAGAATGAGTGCCTGATGGGTTGCTTTTCCAGCGCTTAATTCACAGAACTATATAGGGGCTCCTACTTTTCTAGACCACAGGGTATAATCGATTCCGCCAATTTTCGCTTCCTGCAGAGACTGTACATCATATCTGGCTTCCGCCGAGACTGTCCGCGAACTCTTGCTTCCTGCCGAGACTTCTGTACATGATAAATGGCTTCCTGCAGAGACTGTCCGCGTGATTCTGCTTCCTGCCGAGACTCTCGGCAGGAAGCAGAGTCATGCGGACAGTCTCGGCAGGAAGCCATTTCTCGAGGACAGTGGTCTCTGCAGGAAGCAAGAGTTCGCGGACAGTCTCGGCGGAAGCCAAATATGATGTACAGTCTCTGCAGGAAGCGAAAATTGGCGGAATCGATTATACCCTGTGTAGACAAGTTATGGTAAACATCACAACGCAATAACCAAATGACGAAAGTGCAATCCTTTTATTGGCTTGCCAACTATGATCTTAGTATGTTGTATAAAAAAAAGAAACAGACATAAAAAATTGTAAAAATGATAACATTAAACAATGGGCAATCTTATAAGAGATATTGTAAGATTATGCTGTAAAGTCCACAGACGGAGGATAACACTATAAAAGGACATGAAAGCTGACAGTCTAGGCATACCGGTATACATCAGGGCCCAGTTGTTCAAAGCATCGTTAGCCTAACGAGCTCGTTAGGAAATCAACTAGTTAAGTGTTTTATGACATAACTAAATACACTGATATTTTTTTGCTGAAAATGTGAGAAGCTTGTGCAAAAGCTTCTCACATTTTTTCAACAAAATATGTTGGCGTATTTGACATATGTTGGCGTTTGGAATTTTAACGATACGTTAACTAACGATGTCGTTATACACTGTAAAAAAATCCGTAGATTTTACGGTAAAATAACTGGCAACCAGCTGCCAGTCCTTTTACCGTTATTTTTACGGGCGCCCGTAAAAATTGCAGGAATCATCAAGCAGATTGGGACAGAATAGAGTAGGTGTCGTTTTGGTCTGATAGCCCTTCAACAATACAAAGTATTTTTCGAGTGCGGCCAGTTAACATAAAACTTCCATTTCGTGATTTCTAACAATGTCTTACAGGCAAATGCCCGTAAAAATAACGGTAAAATGACTGGCAGCCGGTTTCCAGCTATTCTACCGTAAATTCTACAGTATTTTTTACAGTGTAGTTTTGAACAGCCGAGCCCTGGTAAACTGATGGTGAAAAGTCGATGGTTTAAATACCGTATGAATAACTGTAAAGCTGACATAAAAATCTTCTGAACTGATTGAAAGTGGAGTATCATATATACGTTATGTAAAACTGATGGTAAACGGTCAGACCTTCAGATAAGAAGGGATAACAAGGATAATTTTGAGATAATTTTCATTATTTCTCAGCACAAACATATGTTGTGACCCCTCTTTAGAACCGCCTGGGCGAGATGGTTCTAATGAGAGGCTACAACTTATGTTTTATTAAAAATCATTCCTTACTTATCCCTTCTTCTTCTTCTTCCAGTAATAGAGCTGCGAACTTCTTAGATCCCTTTACACCACCTTATCTGGAGCTCTGACTGAGTCAATAATTTTATTCTAAATAATTATCTGCAAAACTGATGTTGAAAAGACTTTTATCGTATTCGAAAGATAAAGGTTTTCCCCTAGTATGGCCATAGGGGCAGCGACCGCATCTCTTGCAAAGCACATAAAAAGTGGAGCCCATCCGACTCCTTTCGCTGCTTTTATTATTTTCTGATTCGAAAAGTGCCACCTTATACCGCTTGGCTGACAAAGAATTTTATTCAGTCGCAGGCTGTCCCGACGTGAAATTGCCGCCTTCTTCTCCATATAGCCAAGAACCTCAAACCACTTGCCCATGTGCCTCTCTAAATTATTACACAGGTAAATATGATGGTGAAAAGTCGACGACGATCTTAACATAAACATCTGTAAATATGATGGTGAAAAGTCGACGATCTCAACATAAACATCTGTAAATATGATGGTGAAAAGTCGACGATCTTAACATAAACCTGTGTAGATATGATGGTGAAACGTCGACGACCTTAACATAAACGTCTGTAAATATGATGGTGAAAAGTTGACGATCTTAACATAAACATCTGTAAATATGATGGTTTAAAGTCGACGACCTTAACATAAACGTCAGTAAATATGATGGTAAAAAGTCGACGATCTTAACATAAACATCTTTAAATATGATAGCGAAACGTCGACGACATTAACATAAACATGTGTAAAACTAATGGTGAAAAGTCGACGAGATTATATAAATATCCATGAAAATGATAGTAGAATCGATAACCTTTTTACAGCAACCCGTAAAAATGATGGCTAAACAGCTTTTAAACTGATGGTAAGAAGTCGATGATCTGTACAAGTGATGTTGAAAAGTCAGCAGTCTTACCACAAGCATCTGTAAAACTGATCGGAAAATGTCGCCTTTATATTATAATATGAAAATGAACAGTTAATATTCGCAGAGAAGGGGCTAGAGTGGGCAAATGGTCGATTTTAAAGGGCGTGAAACCGGGCTGGTAATTATTGAAACCGCTTCTCCGACAATTCCACACACCAATACATTACGCTTGACACGACAAAACCAACAAAGTGGCAAGTGCACCCAGCGAAGACTCAGATCAGCCTGGGCATCCGCCCAGTCTCGGACAGCTCGGAAGACTTTGATCAGACCGGGGAGATGCCCAGGCTGATCTGAATCTTCGCTGGCCTCACATTCCACTTTGTTGGTTTTGTCGTATTGCGGCTCAAATATCCTATGCTATCTCTTTTGGCTCTCTCGAGCAGTGGGCAGGATGAGGATTCGGCTGGTGGATGCGATAGTTAATCTTAATAAAATCAGTTTATGAAGAAAAATAAATCTGAGAAAACAACATCTGACCTTGGCAATGATCGCTTTTGCTGAAGTTTCTAATCAATTTTCCGTTAATCAATTAAACTATTGACTGCAAGTTCAGAAATGTACTTACTGTAGCAGTTATGCAGTTATGGCCACTAGAACACAACATGAGTATACATAAAACTAACCACTGGGCACACAACTTCGAATCAACATTAAATCATTGTTAATTCAACGTTGTGATGCTTAATCAACTTTGAATCAATGTTTATCCCAAGTTGTGTGCCTGCTGGGTATGGACGGATATAAAAATTGCATTGTTGAATGTAAATGTGCCGTATTGTGACATAAGTTGTCTTATGAGTGCAACACAGTAGACCCATCAGTATCGGATCAGGTTCAATAAAATATATGAATGCTAAATGAAACATAATATTTGCATGATACCGCCACTGTTTGTCCATGTAAAAATATTTTTAAAAGCTATTCATCTAAGGGCATATACATTATCCAGACCTATCCCAGCAGGCACATGACGTTGAAATGACGTCGTACTGACGTCGATGCGACGTAATGACGTCGCATCGACGTCAGTACGACGTTATTTCGACGTGATGTGCCTGCTGGGTACAGGAGAGACGACAATAACGAATCATATGCGGCAGTATCGGATCAGGTTACATTATTCAATAGGCAGTTTTTCTGCCAAACTTCTTGCGTCAATAGTTTGCCAAAATGAACGGCTAGGTATGAAAACTTTTAAGACCGTATAAAGCTATTTCACCCATAGGAGTTTGAATCATTTTGATTAGGCAAAAGAATACAGATTGTATATAAAATCTGTATCAAGTTCCTATATTTCAATGTTATGTATCAAATGAGGATTTTTACGCATTCTGCGCGGAAGTGTAACCTGATCTGAGACGACAATTGCAGATACAGTAAGCCAACCTTTTGTGCAGGCGCGGCCCATATATCTCATAAAAGTATAGAATTATATATAACAATACATATGCAGAAATGAGGACTTCTTTCTTTCTCTCTCTCTTAATCACTCATTTTTTTTATCACGTATCTGCCGAAAACGCTACTGTATAACTATGGAGAAAATAAGAGAAAAAAAACATTAGTATCCAAATAGAGCAAATTGCGTAAAGTACCTAAACTATTGACCCCATTTACAAGATTGGTAGACCAGCTAGGTCTAACCTTTGACAAAGTATTAGAAACAAAAGGACACAATAATAAAAAATATTTAAACATGTACAAGGACGGATACATAATTGAGCCGCGACACGAGAAAACCAACAATGTGGTTGTGCGCCCAGCGCAGACTCAGATCAGCCTGGGCATCTGCCCAGTCTGATCAGAGTCTTCGCTGTCTGCATGAAGGTAGCTTAGACCCATTGCTACCTTTTAAGCGCTTTGGGAAGACTCTGATCAGACTGGGCGGATGTCCAGGCTGATCTGAGTCTGCGCTGGGCGCACAACCACATTGTTGGTTTTCTCGTGTCGCGGCTCAATTGCATTGTTGGCTTGAGGTGAAAATCTGTCTTAAGGTAAACTAGCAAACGCTTTCAGGGGAAGTGACTCAGATGTTTTCATTTTTGCCTCTCTTGTAAGTGGGAATCAACTCTAAAAGGAAAGAATTTTATTATCTAGGAGCAAATTCTTTCCTTTAAGAGTAGACTCCATTGTGGCCCGGCTTCAGCATCCAGGGAAGCAAACATGGAACCACAACAGTTGCTTCCCTTAAGAAAATGGTAGAAAAAAATACATGGAGGTGTATCCTTTCATTGTAAGGCATATGCAAACTGGGCATGCTCAGAGAAGCCTGTGCACATGTGCTGTCTGGTCATAGCATATGAGGCTCATTAACAGAATAATTTGTCCCTTGTTTTTTGAAGGCAGGTACTAACCACACCGTCCATGTGCACAGGCTTAAGATGCGCAGGATGAGTTAAAGTATTAGTATTTCTCAATATTTTCTGCCATTTTTACTAAGGGGAACAAATTTTGTGACTTCCTGTTTGTTTCATTACAGCCCTCCATAAGAGGGCAAATTCTTCCCTTAGAGAGTTGATCCCTATCGAGAAGAGCGGCAAAAATGAAAATGGTAGAGTTGCTTCCCCTGAAAGTGTTCCCATTCGATTTATGATAAATTTCTCCCACAACACAGACTTTGTTCTGTTCAGTTCTATCACAAACTGTTTTCAAAATGGTTTTCCTGCACGCCGCCGACTAAGCTCGCCATAACTGCCACCAGTCCGTGAAGAAGCGGCCACGTCCAATAAAACACCAAACTGAGGATAAAAAATACCACTGCCACTAGTAATAGTTAAGGAACATTGAATCCACAAAGAGCAACATAGTCAATCATAAATATAACTTGAAACAAAGATATTTAGATAGTTCTGATCCTCTTTACCCCCCTCCCCACCACACACACATACACACACACACACACACACACACACACACACACACACACACACACACACACACACACACAGAGAGAGAGAGAGAGGAAGCATACAGAACCATAAAGAAGAAAATATACGAGCTACCCGGGGCCGTATTCATAAAACCACTTAAGTCGTTGCTATGCGGTTGCTAAGGCTAAATATCTATAAAGGAGATTCCCTACAACTATGAAATTTGGTCTGGAGGAACAGTCTTTTTAAGACTGTTCCTCCAGAGCAAATTTCATAGTTGTAGGGAATCTCCTTCAAAGAAATTTAGCCTTAGCAACAGCATAGCAACCACTTAAGTCGTTTTATGAATAGGGCCCCGGGGATGTCTCCATTCACTTGTTGTAGTACATCTTTAAGGAATATGCCGAAATGCCGAAAAATATGCCGAAATGCCGAATATGAGTGTTGATCTTAGTTCATAAATCGCTGTACACTTCACAGTTCACATGTCTTCACAGTTCACAATTCACACTTCATACATTACAGTTAATATCGTACATTTTACATTCCATTGTCCCAACCCCACAGTTCATACTTCCCTTCTATCAATTCACACTTCATAATTGAGCCGCGACTCAAGAAAAAAAAACAAAGTGGTTGTGCACCCAGCGCAGACTCAGATCAGCCTGGGCATCCGCCCAGTCTGATCAGAGTCTTTGCTGTCCGCATGGAGGTAGCTTAGAGCCTTAGCTACCCTTCAAGCGCTTAGCGAAGAGTTTGATCAGAGTGGGCGGATGCCTAGGCTGATATAAGGCTGCGCTTAGCGCACAACAACTTTGTTGGTTTTCTCGTGTCGCGGCCCATATTTAACACGCACTTCTCACTTCCCACTTCATATTTCACACATAAGAGATCATAGTTAAGGTTTCTCGTCAAGGATACAAAAGAGCGCCTTTTCTGCAGGGTCCATAACATACATGCATGTTACCAGGTCTATCTGCAATAGCCAATATCGTATCAGTTCCCCGAGACCTTTCTTCTTCTTCGTAACCATATTTGAGCAATCTAAAATAATAAAAATACACGTTTGTACAGTTGAACTGAACAACAGGGATAATACCATTATCTCTATATGTGCTGTTGAGCAAGTCGATACAATACGATGTGGCTATCGACTTTGGGTTACCAGTACGGCTGTCCAAGATGGTCCAGGATTGTGTTTTGACCCAGAGTTCGGCGAAAAGATTCGGAGTTCGGAATAAAGAAATGGGTCTTTCATGAGTTCGGCAGGTTCGGAGTTCGGACTAAGAATGGGTTGTTTGCCGGTTCGGAGTTCGGACTAACTGCGGGTTCTTGTTGGGTTTGGCAGGTTCGGAGTTCGGACAAAAAAGTGGGTTCACTATGTATTCGGCATGTTCCGATTTCGGACTAAGAATGGGATGTTTGTCGGTTCGTTAGGTTCGGAGTTCTCGGTACTAACTGTGGGTCCATGTTGGGTTCGGAAGGTTTTGGAGTTCGAACTAACTGTGGGTCCATGTTGGGTTCGGCAGGTTCGGAGTTCGGACTTACTGTGGGTCCATTTTGGGTTCGGCAGGTTCGGAGTTCGGACTAAAAATGAGCCCTTTATCGGTTTGGTAACTAACAATGGGTCCATAGTGGGTTTGGCGGGTTCGGAGTTTGGACTTACTATGATTTCGGCATGGGGCACTTTACATACTTTGGATGGGTCGCAGTCCGGAGTTGACCTATATTGTTCCCAGTCTTTAGTCCGAACTCCGTGTTTGCCGATCCCAGGTTGGTTGGTTGAATTGATGCTTAACGTCCACTGTAAACAGCTAAGGTCATGTTGGGACGGTCAGCTAACCTAACCACACTATTCCTGGGCAGGCTTAGACCTCTTAAGCGGTTAACCAGTACTAAGTGCACATACTTTCGCCAGTAACTGACAACTGCCCTTCTTGAATCAGCGGAAGGAGAAACGAAAGTATGTGGCCAGACCGGGTTTCGAACCCAGGACCTCTGACTTATGAGTCAGGTGCCCTACCGATTGCGCTACGCGGCCCGGCGATCCCAGGTTGGACTCGGTCCTTAATCCGAACTCCGAGTCTGCCGAACTCATGTTGGACCCAATCTTAAGTCCGAACTCCCCGTGTGCCGACCTCAAGTTGGACCCAATCTTAAGTCCGAACTCCAGGTTTGCCAAACCCAGGTTTGACTCGGTCTTTAGTCCGAACTCCGATTCTGCCGAACCGCGAAATAGATAGGCTGCTTGGTGCCTCGGCAGCAGAACTACTAGTAGCTGTAGCAGGACCTGGGGCCGTATTCATAAAGCCACTTAAGTCGTTGCTATGCTGTTGCTAAGGCTAAATATCTATAAAGGAGATTCCCTACAACTATGAATTTGGTCTGGAGGAACAGTCTTTGTAAGTCTATCATATAACCTGACATGGTCGTTATATGTTCAGCAAGTTTTCAGTATTCATGGTTCACAATTCGACTAAAGGAGTGTCGTCGGAATATTTTATCAATCCTAACCGTCGCATAAAGTTGGTGGTTGCTGTCAGAGAGTAGCTTTTCCCCCTAGTAGTTTCCCCCCCCCCCCCCCCCCCCCCCGGAAAAATGACTATGATTTTTCTGTAGTAGAATTTCCCACCGGAAAAATGGCTATATAGCAGAATTTCCCCCCGGAAATATGGCTATATAGCCAATTTTCCCCGGGGAAAATCTACTATACGTGTTTTTGCATAGCCGTTTTTCCCCTCCATAGTGGATTTTCCCCCTGGTAATATGATTGCAGGAGAACAGCTCCATAGTGGAATTTGCTCCTTCTCCAATTATAATAGTGAGATTCATAACTGAAACACAAATATGAGTATCTGTCCATAAAATATCGATGGATAATAGATGCTAGAACCGCATGCATGTGTCCATCAGTCTGTCTTATTTTGGTTTTTGGGAAAGCAGGTAGGCATTTTGCTTTTCCATGTTAGCCTAAAACGGATATGAGTGTACTTGGTTGTGTGGATAAAGTTGTATAATTTTGTGTTTGTACAAACGTTCATCTGTGCGCGCAGCGGAATGCCTGGACTAGTGTTCGCCCTTTTATGCAGGAGTCGTGGGCTCGACTTCCATTGGTTATGATTTTCAATGTAATAAACTCCCTACTAAATCAAACATGACTAGAAAAGCACCCGTTCGTAATATTCCTGTAGCTTGCATGCGTATGTGAACGTATATAAATATATGCGATGAGAAGAAATCACACCCTGCTCGTTCCTTAAATTAGTAATTATTGATTATTACAAAAATATGGTTGCTAAATTTGCATATCGATTTTTTGGAATTAATCACGTTTATTACCTCCCTTGAAGTGCCTATACATTTCTTATGCGATTCATTCCGTAAAATGTCTCTGTTCCATTCCGTTCCGTTTCGTTCCGTTCTGCAAAATACCAATAGTCATACCAAATTCACTAATAGCCAATTTCCCGGTGGGGGAAAAAGGACTATGGGGGAAAAGTGGCTTTATGAGGTCCGGACAATCCACTATATAGCGGTCCTTCCTATAGCCATTTTTCCGGGGGGAAAGGGGGAAAAGCCACTCTCTGACAGTTGCCGCCGCCTGACGAGACTTGCCGACGGATCGAAATAATTAATATTTGTTTGTTTTAATGTTTTGGCTATCAGAACTAAACCAGTCTGTATTAACAGAAAGTCTCAGCTCTAATTCCTCGATGATCTTTACGGATTTATTTATAAAATAATAATGATAATAATAATAATAATAATAATAATAATAATAATAATAAATTAAACGAGATGCAACATAAACGCACCTACAAACTTTCAGAATGTAGTAATTTCTCGGGAGAGATCTCCCGAAACCCACCCGTAACCCCCATCACCCCCTCCCTCCGCCCCCCCCCTCCCCCCCTCCAAAAAAACAAACAAAAAAACGGGATTTTCTCTCTCGTGCGTTCCTCTCTCGTGCCTTCGGTACACGCAAATACATGGCCGGACCACTTTTCACGAGCCGGCGACGGCGCTGCCTAGGTGACTTTGGTAAGGGTATAAAGTTGACATTCATGCCTATGGGATCCCATTTTTACTACTTCTCCAGATAGGTTCATGTATGGAAAGTCGGCGATTTTTAAATAAACTGTAAAAGGACAAGAAAATGTACCTTACGTCATGTCCAAACAGTACAAACTCGGATTATTTTGTCCAAATACATGTAGTAGAAATCAACTCAACTCAACAGAAGTTGTCCACTCTGACGACTTTTGAATATGTGAACAATCTAAAATGGTACGATAAAATGGGCCTTATGCCATGTGTGGTACGCAAATATCAGTCTGATCAGCCTACTCTTTTCGCCTGAACAAATTATATAGAATGAGGAATTCAGTGAGTTAGTTCTGAAAACACTGATCAGCCTGTGTGAATTCTCAGGCCATGTGCAGTACTCCAGTAGCGCTAACAAGAACCATTCAAGAACCTTTTTCAATATTTCAAAAGACATATGACTCAGTTAACAGAGATATTCTTTGGACGAAACTTGAAAAACTCGGTTTTAACGGGCTATTATTAGATGCAATTAAGGCTTTGTATAACAATGTTCAGTCTTCGGTTAAACTAAACGGACTTACAACCGATTGGTTTAATGTAAACTGTGGACTAAAGCAAGGATGTTGCTTGTCGCCATTACTTTTTAATTTATATATAAATGATTTGGCATTAAAATTTGACGCACTGGGTAAAGGTGTTAAAATTGGTGACGATACAGTCTCTGTTTTACTGTATGCTGATGATGTAGTTCTTATTGTTGAAACAGAAGCAAATCTGCAGTCGATGCTGGATATATTAGGAAGTTGGTGCAAAAGTAATCTAATCTCAGTCAACTCAGCTAAATCCAATGTTGTGCATTTTCGTAATCCCTCAATGCCGCAATCAGATGCCATATTTACGGTAAACGATGAGAACATTTCGTATACAGTGCAGTATAAATATTTGGGGATAGTCTTATCAGAACATCTAGATTTCGCAATAACTGCTAAACACGTCGCACAGTCTGCAAATCGCGCACTTGGACTTTTAATAGCTAAATCAAAAGCATTTGGTGGTATTCAGTATGCAGGTATAGGAACAGCCATACTTTTGCTGTAGAAGAGGCTATTTGGCTCTAATTACCCCATGGGGTGATAATAGTTCTGAAGAGGCAATAAAACCATCAGGGTCTTAATCATTTGCTGACCACAAATTACACAATCTAGTTATCTGCAGATAATGTCTACACAATCAGAACAGATTGTAAAATCTGTAATGTTAGTAAGTGAAAGAGGTACTAGTTTAGGTTGATAAAAAGGAAAGAAAAAATATTATTCATTAATATTGTTATATTTATTTATCATATGGCTGTAAAACTTCAATAGCAGTTGACTAATTACTAGACACCTGATCAGCCTGTATGTCAGCTGTGTCTCTGTAGATCAGCCTGCACACACATGCTGATGTGCAATACAGATTTTTAGAACTGTAGATAAGCAGACTTTATTTAAACTAGAAAATGTGTTTATGAAACACTATGCCCCCAACCATATGCTTGTCTCTAGAGAAGGTTCATCCAATAATGCTTGTACCTTTGTACCATAGGCTTACAATGCACTAAGTCGAAAAAGGGGCTTAACTCAGTCAAAAATTTACGAATTGTTTTTGAAAGTTAATCAGGTCATCTACACCTTGGGCAATATCAACCTGCAAAAATCATGATCCTAGCATCAGGGGTTCTCCAGATATTTTGTTCCCAAGCTTCCATAGGCAAATAATGCACTAAGTTGAAAAAGGGGCATAACTCAATCCAAAATTTACAAATTATTTTCAAAAGTTAATCAGGTCATCTACACCACAGGCAGTATCTTCCTGCATAAAATCATGCTCCTAGCATCAGGTGTTCTTGAGATATTTTGTTCACAAGGTTCCATAGGCTTACAATGCACTAAGTCGAAAAAGGGGCATAACTCAATCAAAAATTCACGAATTTTTTTCAAAAGTTAATCAGGTCATCTACACCATAGGCAGTATCTTCCTGCAAAAGATCATGCTCCTAACATCAGGGGTTCTTGAGATATTTTGTTCACAAGGTTCCATAGGCTTACAATGCACTAAGTTGAAAAAGGGGCATAACTCGGTCAAAAATTCACGAATTTGTTTCAAAAGTTAATCAGGTCATCTACACCTTGGGCATTCTCATCCTGCAAAACCTCATGATCCTAGCATCAGGGGTTCTTGAGATATTTTGTTCACAAGGTTCCGCAGGCTAAGTCGAAAAAGGGGCATAACTCTTGAAATATGTGACCCGCGGAAAAAAGAAAAAACAGGTGTTCGCTTATTTTTCATACTGATCATGTGTATAAAGTTTCAAGTTCCTAGCTCTTATTGTTCTTGACTTTATGTAAAGGTACCTTTGTACCATAGGCCTCAATGCACTAAGTCGAAAAAGGGGAATAACTCAATCAAAAATTCACGATTTTTTTTCAAAAGTTAATCAGGTCATCTACACCACAGGCAGTATCTTCCTGCAAATAATCATGCTCCTAGCTTCAGGGGTTCTTGAGATATTATGTTCACAAGGTTCCATAGGCTTACAATGCACTAAGTCGAAAAAGGGGCATAACTCGGTCAAAATTTCACGAATTTGTTTCAAAAGTTAATCAGGTCATCTACACCTTGGGCATTCTCATCTTGCAAAACCTCATGATCCTAGCATCAGGGGTTCTTGAGATATTTTGTTCACAAGGTTCCACAGGCTAAGTCGAAAAAGGGGCATAACTCTGGAAATACATTGCCGGCAGAAAAATAAAAAAATACCGGTCTGCTTATTTTCCATACTGATCATGTGTATAAAGTTTCAAGTTCCTAGCTCTTATTGTTCTTGACTACATGTAAGGGTACCTTTGTACCATAGGCCTCAATGCACTAAGTCGAAAAAGGGGAATAACTCGATCAAAAATTCACGAATTTTTTTCAAAAGTTAATCAGGTCATCCACACCATAGGCAGTATCTTCCTGCAAAAAATCAAGCTCCTAGCTTCAGGGGTTCTTGAGATATTTTGTTCACAAGGTTCCATAGGCTTACAATGCACTAAGTTGAAAAAGGGGCATAACTCGGTCAAAAATTCACGAATTTGTTTCAAAAGTTAATCAGGTCATCTACACCTTGGGCATTCTCATCCTGCAAAACCTCATGATCCTAGCATCAGGGGTTCTTGAGATATTTTGTTCACAAGGTTCCGCAGGCTAAGTCGAAAAAGGGGCATAACTCTTGAAATATGTGACCCGCGGAAAAAAGAAAAAACACGTGTTCACTTATTTTTCATACTGATCATGTGTATAAAGTTTCAAGCTCCTAGCTCTTACGGTTCTTGATATGACAGACGGACAGACGGACAGGCCCAAACCAATATGCCCCCACAATTTCTCCGAAATTGGGGGCATAAAAAATCTTTTAAACATGTTAAGTCCTGTGAGTGGCATTTCATTAATAGTTCAGTTAATTGGCATATTCTATCAAACCCTTATATATACTAGTCAAAAGTTCTAACCGACCACTTAGTTTTTATCATTTTTCTTCAATGCTATTCGCAAACTCACAATTCCATTTACAGCCACAGATTGGCGAATATGTTGGTAAACCATACCACTAAAAGGTTAAGTGTTATTCAGTTCACTGTATACAGGAGTCACAGATGAATGCGGGTACCCCCATTTTCAAAATTAACAATAATTTGCATTGAGTGGTGGGGTAAGTTTTAACATTTTGACCCAAAGCGGCCACTGTCATGAAGGAAGAGTGTTTATTTCAGCATAAATCTGTTTATTCAGTCATTTGCTTTAGTAATGAAGTGGTTTTGCTCACGTAAATTGGATATTTCAAAAATTGATTTTTCACAAATTGTAACGAAACGCTTAATTTTGTGAATTTTAAAAATGGGGGTACTTCTGTTCATCGGCACATCCTGGATGTAGTGTTAAGAATTTCGTCAAACCTTTTGATGGCTGAGTTGACTGACATATCTGCCTATTTGGGGATGTAAATAGAAATGTAAGATTGTTTGGGACTCCGAAGAAAATTGATAAAATGTAAGTGGCCGGTTAGAACTTTTGGCTTGTATATTAGCTTAATTTTAGTAAGTTTTGTCTATATGTTATCTTGACTTTCTGACATCATGGTGGTTCCAAGCCCAATATCTTATATTTGTTAAACAGACATGTCTTTCTTAATTCAAATCTAATTATATGGGTGAGGTTTTACTAGCTATTCCCTATTTATTAATAGGCGACGGCTAGTGACAACCGGTTGTCACTAGCCTCACAGGCTAGAGACAACCGGTTGTCAGTAGCCTCACAGGCTAGAGACAACCGATTGTCACTAGCCTGTGAGGCTGCTGACAACCAGCTAATAAATTAATATGCATTTTAAAGGACAGGAAGCATTGGTTCATTGTAAATACATCACAAGTAATTCTCAATAGGTTTATGCTTTAAATCAAGCTACATATGAATCACAACAACAAAATATCTGCAAATAAAAAAGCAAAAATATGGAGAAGAGATATCTTCTAAAAATAGATTTTCCAAGGAAAGTAACTCAAATCATACTTTGTAAGGGAACTAACTCAAAATACCACTTACAAATTTTCTCTGAATGTTTATGTGCTAATTCTGTTTGCACATTTGCCTCCATGATCATAGAAGTTATACTTGAATTCTTATTATAAATTTGTAGTTTATTTTTCCTAGTGGATAAAATCAGTAAACAAACAAATTTGCTTGACTGAACAGCAGGAATATAACTATAGAGAAGATCATGTAATGGTACCTGGAAAATTTATGTAAAACCATTTTTTCCATCAAGGTAAATACGTATGTATAATTTATGTGCATGTGATGCATAAATTCTTTTAGCTATTTGTATGAATAACCCAATAACTTCCAGACAATAATAATGTAGATAATAAAAAACACACACAGAAATGTACATCTGATTCTTTTAGTAGTTTCTTGCTTTCTACAATCAACTTAATTACTTGATCAGAGTGAAACAAATATCAACAAATATCATGATATAATAGTAACACCATGAAACTAATATTCTAAAAATATCTTGAGTTTTATTATTTGAAAACAATAGGATTTATAGTAACTGGTTGTCACTAGCCTGTGAGGCTAGTGACAACCGGTTGTCAATAGCCACTTCCTTATTAATATCCATAATTCGAATTACGTATATCCATTCCTCGAATAACTGATATCTATAATTACTTACGGATATGCATAATTATTTATTGATGTCAAAACTTCGGATTATGGATATCTATAATTCAAATTATGGATATCCATAAATTGAATTATGTATATCTATAATACAGGTTGAATTATAGTTATCAATTATGGATATCCATAATTTGAATTATGGACATCCATAAATCTAATTATGGATATCTACAATTCATGATTTATGGATATCAATAATTTGATTTATGGATATCCATAATTTGACTTATAGATATCTATAATTCAAATTATGGATATCCAGTATTCACCCTGATTTATGGATATTAAAAATAGCCATCAGAGGAGATGGCAAATCCCCCGACCAAAGACCCCCATGGGCCTTGGTAAAAAGGGTGCACTTCAAAACACATATTAGTAATATATTGTCGTTCTTTTATGCTTCTGATTGACATTATCTGTTAACAGATGCATGATTATCTAACACTCAGACTAAAACAGTATGCTTGACTGCTAAAAAGAGGTAATATCTCAAACAGCCACCATATACACAAATGTATAGCATACGATACATTCAACTTTCAAAATGTGTGAATAACTTCTAAAGTACAAGCCCTACAAATCTAATTTTGAGCTCTCTAGTAAGTGAATTTGGGCAAAGAATCCAAATCTGGAAAAAAAAAATTTTTTTTTTTTTGGGGGGGGGGGGGGGGGGGGTGCGAGTGGGGGTCACGGGAATGTGGAGGGGCAAGAGAGAGTTAGGAACACTGATAAGATATCACAGCATGATCATCAATATTCTAAAAGGTACACAGTTATTCAAATTCTGGAGCTGGCCAGGGTTATATAGTTATGGAGCAGAGACTCAAACAGCAGCTCAAACTACCAAAGGGAAATAATTCACTGAGTCTAAAAGCAAGAGTTATCATTCATGTATGAGACAAATTGTCATGACCTGTTCTGCATATCTGTGAAGAATCATGAAAATATTTCAAAAGGTATTCAAGCTATGGAGCAGACACCTAAAATCATCAAAGGGAAATAACTCCAAAAGTAAGAAAGCAAGACTTGTCATTCTTATTCGCGACATATCATCATGACCTGTTCTACATATCTGTGCAATATCATGAAAATATTCCAAAAGGTATTCAAGTTATAGAGCGGACACGAATTCAGACCTAAAACCATCAAGGGGAAATAACTCAAAAAATAAGAAAGCAGGAGTTGTCATTCTTGTTTGCGACACATCGTCATGACCTGTTCTACATATCTGTGAAGTTTCATGAAAATATTCCAAAAGGTATTCAAGTTATAGAGCGGACACGAAATCATACCTAAAATGATCAAGGGGAAATAACTCAAAAAGTAAGAAAGCAAGAATTGTCATTCTTGTTCGCGACACACCGTCATGACCTGTTCTACATATCTGAGAAGTATCATGAGAATATTCCAAAGGGTATTCTTGTTATAGAGCAGACACGAATCTGCCAAAAAATCACACCTAAAACTATCAAGGGGAAATAACTCAAAAAGTAAGAAAGCAAGAGTTGTCATTCTTGTTCGCGACACATCGTCATGACCTGTTCTACATTTCTGTGAAGTATCATGAAAATATTCCAAAGGGTATTCAAGTTACAGCGCGGACACGAATCTGTCAAAAAATCACCAAAGGGGAGATAATTCAAAAAGTACAATAGCAAGAGTTACCATTCTTGTACGCGACACATCGTCATGACCTGTTCTACACAACTGTGAAGTATCATGAAAATATTCCAAAGGGTATTCAAGATATAGAGCGGACAAGAACGTGTTTACGGACGGACGGACAGACGGAGGGACGGACGGACGGACGGACGGACGCCAGGCTCATCGCTATATCCCCCGAACCTTTCGGTCGGGGGATAAGAAAGGTTCGGGGGATAATAATTTGAATAACGGATTTCTATATTTCGAATTATAGATATCAAGAAATAAGGAATATACAGGAAAACAGTAACCTACATTCGAATTATGGCTATCTATAATTTGAATATTGTTGGATATCCATAATTATCTTCCAAAAGCTGACATTTTGAACCCTGAAATTCTTTCTCTGTCTCTTACCAAACAAAACTAGTATGTTAACTTTATCAGAATAACAGGTCATAACAACACAGTCAGAGAAAATAAGCAATTAAGAAGGGGCCAGTAGCAATCCCCTGCTGTTATATGGTTCCAGCTGCATCTGGAGACTAATTGACTGCACAGTTTAATGATGAATCAAATTGAGCTATTCTACTATGGCCGTTCCTATACCTGTATGGTCCTTTTACAAAGCTTTATGAGTCAGTTGTTTGCCCGGTTATATCGTATGGTGCTGCGATCTGGGGCACCCAGTCCTATAGCTGCATTAATGCTGTACAACATAGAGCTGCGAGATATTTTCTAAATGTAGGGAGGTATACACCTAACGCAGCAGTTAATGGAGATATAGGATGGACGCCCATGATCACAAAGTGTTGGAAGTCTGTGTTATCATTCTGGTGTCGCTGTATAAATATGGACGCAACAAGGCTGAACAGGAAAATATTCTGCTGGTCAAATTCAAAAGTAAGTACCAGATGTAAAAACTGGAATTTCAGGGTAGGTCAGAAATTGACAGAGTCCAATTTTCACATTTATAATAACATAAATCAAACCATTAATAAGACCAATATTCTAAATAACGTTTTGCCTTTCATTACGCAAGAATATATTAATAAGTGGGCAGTTGATGTAAATCGCAATAGTTCACGTTCGGGAGTTGGAGGGAATAAACTTCGATTATACAGAGCCTTTAAGCAGGATTTTGTAGTTGAAGAATATTGTACAAGGATATTTAATAGGTCTCATAGAGGGGCTTTGGCTAAATTTAGAAGTGGAACCGCCCCAATTGCACTTGAAACTGGCCGCTATAATGGCTTAGAAGTTAGTGAAAGAAAATGCTTTAGCTGTAGGAATGCTGTTGAGGATGAAATCCATGTTTTATTACATTGTCCGCTGTACACTGAGTTCCGAAATGAGCTGTTTATTGAAGCTGAACTTATACTAAATGGTTTTCAGAACTTAAATGATATTGAAAAAGTATCTTTTATTTTAGCTAATCCTTCCATAGTCAAGATAAGTGCCAAAACCTGTTATTTGATTTTAAACAAAAGGCGTAGTCTGCTGTACAGTTGATGTAAATATGTATATTGTGTACCATATTTTTATAAGTGTCCATTTAAATGTAAAAAGCTGTCTGTTATTTACAATACTAAATGCTGTTTTGCCCCGGTGGTGCGGTTGATACCCAATGCTGGGTCCATGATCGGGTCCATGCTGTTTGGACATTGGCTCCGCCACATGTTCCCTGTTATCATGGACTCAGCGTGGGGTATCAGGGAGGATTTACCACTGGGAGAGTATACATTTCAACGGACACGATTATCTCTTTTAGTGCAGATTAAAGTTGCAATTTCATTTTATCTGTTGCTCTGGTCCCTGTGCTGCATTTGATATCCCATGCCGTGTCCGGATCCGGCAACATGCTGTGTGAACATTGGTTCCACCGCGTGTTCCCGGTTATCCGGACTCGGCATGGGGTATCAAGGGAAGGTAGCGCATGCAGGGCACTAATTTATGGTACGTTTTAGAGTGATAATGGCTCATAGATAATGCGTGTCGCTTTTTTATCATACTAATTGCTGTTTTGTCCCAGTACTGCATTTAATACTCCAGGCTGAGTCTGGAAGCGTAGACTTGCTGGTTGGATAACCGTCTTCCTTGGCTCAGTGTGGGGTATTTAGGGGATGTAGTGCTGGTGCACGGACACAAGAACAGACACATTTTAGAGCGATCGTCTCTCATAGCTCAATATTCAATACCTACAATGTGTTATTTCAGGATTCTGTATGCTACTGTTAACGTTACGATTTTCTACGGCTTTTGATGAAGATTTCTAATGTTAATGGCCGTTTAGCAGACGATTTTAACAAAATAAATATCAATTTTCATATTTTAATGCAAATCTAGCCTTTTATGCTATGCCAAAGAACTAAATCTCATACTGTTATTCCTTTGCATGTAAAATTTTTCGTTTTTCTGGCAGTTTTATCGAAACAGGCTTAGCGAGAATCCCAGTCATCATAAGTAGGTTTTTACTGGCTCTATTTACTCCTGTATTTATCCATACAGAGGAATATTGCACTAAATTGTAAACGTACACCGATATTTACTGCAGCATGCACGAATGTATGAAAACATGTGAATTTTAGAAAAAAGGTTTTATAGTTTTCTACGGCTAATCCAAACCTTATGTATTAGTTTTCGAATGTTATGCTAACGTATTCTACGGTGGACGTTTATGTTTCCTACGGTGGATATTGTGACATGAAAAGCAAAATAGTAAAATAGAGATGGTAAACCTATGTGTGCACGGCGATTTTAGCAAATGCTTTAAGAACCACCTGTCCTGATCGAAATAAGAGCCCAAGATCTCCGAGAATATCATAAGACCATTAGTGATCACAACTTCAATATAAGTTGGATGATTGTAAAACATCATAGAAAGATTGGCTTATCTTACACTTTTTCGGTGCATGCATATAAAATATTAACTTGTTTTTTAATACTGAGGTCCCTATTTGCAAACTAAACTCAAATTCAACGATTGTCTCAAGGTACGGTCAAGTCGTATTCATAGACATAAGTGCAGCTGGAGTAAACTCCAATAAGTAAGATTTGGTCGAGGAAAGGCGAAGCTCCCTCGACGGCGGCTCGAGTTAATTTTGATAAATATTTCAGCGATTTCATGGCTATGATATGACAATGCGAAGAAGCACGACTACCAAAAGCTGCTGTTATAGGCCAGATGGCCTCTATGTTATACACTTTTTTTCTTTTATTTGTGTGTGTTTGTGTGTGACAAATTCATATTTTATGGATTTTATGGTGCTGCGTTTCACAGACAGAGTTTTGGCTTACGTCATGTGATTTGTATTTCCTTTCAGCTATAATTGCGTTTAAAGAATATTAAATCTATATTCAGACGTCTCAGAGAGAGAGAGAGAGAGAGAGAGAGAGAGAGAGAGAGAGAGAAAGAAATAAAGAGAGAGAAGAGAGAGCCCTCCCCACACATACTCATTCACACGTGGTCGGGTAGGGCTACGTTTTGTGTAAGCGAGTCTTACTGGTGTAAGCTAGAGCATGGTTCGTCCTCCTGTACGGAGACATAAACCACGATGTTGAGCTAGAATATAACTTTTAAAAAAGGAAACTCTGACACTATTTACACATTTTTAGCGGAGACTAGATCTACAAAGAAACGTAATTCCTTCAAAAACTTCTTCGGGTCCCCTTTTTTAGGCTGACTTGACTCCAGTCATCATAAATATATGTTAAAATGTCATTGAGATCCGACAAATGTGATATAAGTAAAAACCTAAAATGCGGACAGCAGACTGGCGGACAGATTGAAAAGAATGTACCCCAACCCCAAACTCCTTTTGCCATCTGGAAGAAAACTCGTTACGGTGTCAAATCAACTCTATACTACCTGTAAACTTTAGCCCTTGGCCACTAATTCCGGTGTCTTAATGGTCAATAGAGAGAAAATTTCGACCAAGCTTCGAATCAATAGTTAGCAGAATTAGCATTCAGGGAAGAAATTTCCCATTTAGCTATGTATGTAAAAAATACAATAGATTCGCAAATGTTAATTTATATATGTAATTTGGGTCCAAAAACGAAGAATCGCGTAATTTGAATAAATTATGTTAAGAAACTTATGGTTTGTAGAATGAAAACTATGGGCTCTGATGGAAGAAACTTCTCACTGACGCATTTCTATAATTTTTATACCAGATTAAAGAGCTTGAAATGCCCTTTTGAGCCAGACGTTATAATTTAATGTCGGAAAATATATTAAATAAGAAAATATAATTTATTTTTGAGCTTCTGTACATTTTCCTGTTTAACTGAGAACCGTGCACAGGTGATCGCTTATCTCCGACCCTCTTGGATATTATCGAAAAATCCTGTAACTATAACGAGAATTCTTCCCTATGGATATAGGTGGTAGTGGTGTGATAAGAGGAAGGGGCGATCTTTGAAAGTACTAAGCTTCAATATACACATTTTTTTATTTTAATTTTCATTTTTATGCAATATTAAAAGAGGGTGCTCAACATAAATGTTCTACATTGACCTTAGCTACATAACCCTAGCTGATCTTGAATCAAGTACTGCTACATATCATTAGTTTCAAACACACGCAAGAAAATAATTAATAAATAATAATAATAATAATAATAACAAACATTTTATTACAAAAAACTACTGTCTTAAAATGGCTATTTTAATCTCCAGTCCTCTCAGTATCAAAGTCAATTGTATCCAAGTTTGGTACACCTAACATAAGAAAAAATCACTTGTGGTTACTGAAATTTAAGCAATTAAAAACGGACGGAATCAAAGACTTATGGACAGTCGGACAGACAGACGGATGAACGAACGGATGGACGGACCCCCATAGCATACATCGTCTATTGGGGGTGGGGGTGGGGGATAGAGGGGCTACAATGATATAGAAACACACCCATAACAATTAATTTTAGTATCATCGAAGCTGTTCATTGCATGCAACAACGTCGTCCCCGTGTCACTATACCAGTATATGCCTAGTTTGGATAAAATCCGTGGTATAAAAGCTGTTCACGAAACAAGTAAAGAAAGCGCATACGACGTGTGAAGGCGGGAAGGGGTCGTTTTTCGGGGGGGGGGGGCAGGGGGTGGGGGGCTCGCAGAAACTACCAGGAGGTAGAGTTAAACAACAATAAATACAGTGATACGACAGTAATTTTTTTCTCTATATAAGTGGTTCCCATAAAAGGCACCAGTCCCAATTCAAAAAAGTATCTTTTTTTTTCCCAACTGCAAGTTGAAAAATTCCCAGTTGGAGGAAGAATTTTTCTAGGGACCTACACGCACAAATTTACTTGCTTGCTTGCAGAACTGGCAGATATATAGCCATAATTGAATTTAAATATTATATATTCAATTTCATGCCCCTCCTTTCCCACCACTTGAGCCAATATAGGTGTTCTAAATTTCAAATTTAAGGAAAATACAAAGAGATTTGTCCCAATTCTTTGGGCACCGGCCCAATTCCCAAAATAGTGAAAAAATCACTGTACGAGAAAATACTGGAAAAGGACGGTATCGAATCCATGACCGATGTTTAACAGGCTACACCATGAATGCTTCTTCAGACAAAGCAAATGTAAACCGGACGGACGCTCAGACGTCAAGCAGAAAAGCGTAGTTCCCGCGGTATATTTATATTTAACGAATTTTACAGTTAGTATGATTTAATTCTACACTGTTAAGTCAACCATGTCTCAAAATTTAGAGTCATTACAGTTTATATACTTTAGGTCTGGGTCCACACTGTCCTTTACATGATGCGAGTCTAACTGGAGTGTAGCTGGAGTCTCCTGCACGAAGACAAAGTGAATACCAAAACTGTAATGACACTGAAGAGGCTTTATTAGCCGAAACTACGTAGTCTGGCCCACTTTCCGTCTTCTGAATGTATTCTCTGGTCTTGAAGGAACTCTTTAAGATTTTAATTATACCTCACTGCAGCTGGTGTTGTGCCGTGTGGCGCCGTAAAACGTCTCCCCGTACATCATCCATAGTGCAGATTAAATTTCATTTTCGACCTTTTGGATCAGAGGATATATTCTGAGAAATCCGAAATTTTAGATTGGGTTATACTCATATTCTAAACCATTATTTTATATATTATTTGGACCCTTTTTGATACTTATCAGTCTTTGAGTCGACTGCTTTTCTCTGGTTTCGTCACCAGATATTGTCAGGGTCACTGAAGAGGCTTTATTAGCCGAAACTACGTAGTCTGGCCCACGTTCCTTCTTCTGAATGTATTCTCTGGTCTTGAAGGAACTCTTTAAGATTTTAATTGAGCTTCACGCATTCAAGGCTTACTCGAGCGTCACTTCAACTGACCTTACTGGAGTATGAGTCGAGTATAAGTTTGAGTTGTGTTTGTGAATGTGGGCCTGAGTGGTTTATTGCCGTGCATTATGATTACAGCTTTATTATTTATGACATCTTCAAAGGTTGATTTGTCATTGAAACAGTGGCAGCAATGAAATATTCTTCTGGAAATATGGAGAAACATCTTTTTTTATACTTAAAGGGATGAATTAAATGTATTTAGTCATGACTATTACAATTAAGATAAGAAGGAGAGAGTTATACCCATTAAATCCCCCATCTTAGGCCAGCAAAGAAGTTTGTATACATTTTCTTTCATTTATATTGACATTTCTTGAAATCTGACTCATAAAATTCATAGTGTTTGCAAGAAGGTGAGAATGAATACCACCGCCAAGAACCGTAGAATACTTTATCATAGTTGACAATTTAACCGTAGACTGCTATATCTTAGCCGAAAGAAACCATAACATCTACCGCCGAATACTATAACAAGAAATGATGAAAAAGGCAAATTACGGCACAAAAGTGACTTTCCGGAAAGAGATTTAAGCGTGGCGGAGAGCATTATTATGTTTAAGCACCCGACTATGGATTATATTCTACAAATATATGATAAAATGTCTACTTTCACTTTCTTCTCTATAAAAGCTGATTTAAGGAAGAATAAAGCACTCATCGGCCCGGAATATATGCATTGTTATGGTAAAACTTATTACAGGCAAATTTTCCTATGATTAAAGGCATATATACCTTAATTATCAAATTTTACTCCAGTTTTATAATTTTTTTTACACCGTTTCTAATGACGCTTTCCCACAATTCTTTGTAAAACCGGCAAAAACCATAACATTAGCATACGCATACAGAATACCGCAATAACACATTGTAGGTAGTGATATTGAGTCGCAATTTTACATCTTATATCGATTTTTTAAACTGTGTTTATGTACATGTAAAATTGGTGAGACGTTAATAAAATTATCTTATCTTATCTTACCTTATTTCTGCATGCAAGCATATGTTGTGATTCCTCATTAGAACCGTCTCACCGAGACGGTTCTAACGACGGGTCACAACATAGTTTTGACAAAATTTTGTCGAGAAATAAGAAATAACCTCTTAGAATTAATCCTCAACCTTACTCTCACCCCAAGCTATGAAAATCCGAATTGCTCCCATATTCTATTGAGCTACTTTCCCCTCTCTGAAATCGATTTTAGGCACTGTCTCTGGCATGAGATTGTTTAATAATGCAAAATAAATGGTCAAGAGATATTAAAAAATCGACATCTCGTGTCGCTCGGATTATATCTGAAGGTTCGTTTAGGGTTTTTACGGATATTTCAGCAGTATTACAGTCAGGGACGTTGTGGGAATGGGTTGAGACGATTTTTTAAGATAAAAGTTAGGACCTCAGCCATCCTCCAGGATAACAAGTCCTACACAACTGTCACTTGATTTTTAATGATCGCACAAGCAGTAATCGTTGAATACGATATATAGTTGGCTTATTTATGCCATGCCAAGTCCAGCACCATACAACCACTCCTGGTTAAATATGTATATACAAGGTCTGTTACGAAACGAAAATGAGCTGTTACGAACGAAAAAGAGTCGACTCTTTTTCGTTTCGTAACAGCTCATTTTCATTTCGTAACATCCTTGAAAATTTAGTTAACCAGGGCTCAGGTTCACAATCATTCTTAAAGTTTAGGACCACCTTAAAATTAAGGTGGAAAAATTCGCCCCTATAAAATCCATATTTAAATCCTATTGAAAATCGCAGTTTTTGCGTGGTTATCCTGGCAATTGTCATAAAAATGTAATACCGAAGAAAACTCAAATATATCTTGTTTTTGTAAGCTTTTATTTACAATTGAAATTTTAGACCTTAACTTAAGGGTGTCCTAAAGTTTAAGGAATGATTGTGAACCTGGGCCCAGGTGTACTCTGCTGAACAAAGGGAACGAGGCAACACGTTGCTTCTGCTCACTGCACTGGGCACACAAGGTTGAATCAACCTTGAATCAACATTGAATCAATGTTGATTCAACCTTGTGTTCAAGGTTGATCCAACCTTGTGTACCAAATTGGCTGTTTGTAAACCTTCGACTGCCAACAGTCTTCTATTCTCTGCTTCTCCCTCCTGCATACACTGCATTTTAAGAAATTGTTTCTCTTGCGTTGGAACAAAAGACGTTAGCACTATGGCAGCGGCTGCGTTTGCCGATGACAGTCTGTCTGTTGAATACGTTTTGCTCACACTCGTAAGTCTGTTTCATTTTGAAGAAAAAAATACTTTTCACAGGGAAGTACGATAACAGTATAAGACGGCCTGCATGCCATTCAGAAAAAAAAACTCTAAAATATATATCTCATTGCTGTCACTGACACAAGGTACTTAAAAAAAAAACAAAAAAAAAATGGCAAGAGAGCATGGGCACATTGTTAAGCCATCCGAAATTTATGAAAATATGACAAAAATATGCAAAGTGTTGAAGACATATAAAATTCTGCAGCGAAAAGATGGGCATATGGTAAGTATGACCTCGAATAAGTGGTCATTCCATATGAAATTAACAGTTGTTGCCCACTAATATGAGATCCTGTACGTATTAAATTATTAGACTATTATGATGGTAAAAAAAAGAGAGAGTAAATTTATAAATACCTTTCAGTTGTAAGCGTCCTGTTTTTAGAATACTGTTTGTAATGCCAGTAGTAACGTGCCCTTAATAGTTTATTATTTTCTAGGCTAGTTTCTTTCGCAAAAGAAATTCAATTTGCATTCTTTAATATGGCCTCGTTTTCATATGGTTTCGTTTCTCTACTCCACCGAACATACTCATTCATACAAGTCCCATTATGCAACTAGACCCGGTTTTTGCTTTTATGTAATAGCATATTAAACTTGACGAACAATTACTGTTATTGACTTTACATTGAATAGTAATGGAATACACTAGAATATCAAGGTGCTACAATGGCACCGTATAACAATCTAAGCAATGGGGCAGAAAGGTCAGAGCAAACTGTGAAGACCCAGATCAGACGGTCTGATCAGGGTGATTCTATTTGCGTCTATTGGACTTGCCATTACAACTGCAAAACTGAAAATAAAACTGTACCATTTTTACGACACTTACAGAAATCATTAGAGTGGAGTCGGTTAATTTCGGACAGCAGGTAAATTCGGACATACCATTGCAAACAGTGAAAATCCAGATGAGACGGCTCATAATGAGCCGTCTCATCAGGAAAGTCACTGTTTGCCCAGTTAATTTTGTTTAAATTCCAAACAACTGACATATAAAGGAAACAATGTCACTGTCCGAATTTACACGCTGTCCGATTTTACCAGACTTTCCTATATAGGTGTCCAAACTTTTAGATTTTTTTTGCGGTAATTACTGAACAGTTATGAGCCCTTACCATGGAATATGTGCCTTAATTCCACCGCCGATCCTCTCCCCCGCATTCTAATTGATTGCGTCGTGTGAAAGGAATCTGGACGCGTATGGACATATTTCCAAGTTTTTCTGCCATTTTTGCAAAGGGAAACAACTTTCGTGACTCCCTGATTGCTTCCCTGGCGAAAGAAACCCTATAATTTATTTTTCTTTTAAGAGTTTGTCCTAATGAGAAAGGAGGCAAAAATGAAAAGGTCAGAGTTGCTTCCCTTGAAAGTGTGCACGTTCGCCTTAAGGCATGTGCAAACAGAAAATACTTCAATCAGTCCACGCAGCTGCGTTTTGCCAACATTCATAGACTGATCAGACTGCGCGAATGCTGATCTGAGTATTACCTACTATCACGTCCCGTAAGGTATATTTTCACGAGACGCCAATCGATGAGTTTAAAAAGTTTCATCACCCCAGTAGCAACATGACGTCGTTATGAAGTTGCGCTGACGTTGATGCGACGTGATGACGTCGCATCAACGTCAGTACGACGTCATGTGCCCGCTGGGTTAGATATGAATCCTGAAAATGTATCCAAGAGAAGCGCCATGGTCGAGTAGCTAGCAAGACTCGGTTATCGGTTATGATGCAGAGGGGTTCGAATCCCGATTTTGGTCAACTTGCGAATGGAAAACTCTGTCAGCCGAGCAGAAAATTCAGAGAAAGACAAGGCAGAGAAAAGAGAGAGATGGACTCCGCCTTTCATATGCTTGCCCGAGATACAGTGGGTCTCTAACTCGCATTGGCCCTTCGACAACTTGGCTATGGGAAACCTTTTGGGCAGTATATGCAACACCGCATCACTGACGATGTCATATACATATAAAGCGATGCGATGACGTCGACGCTGTTAAGACGCTTTATTTCTTTGTGTATCCGCTGGAAACATTCTTACTGATTTTAAGTTACTTAAATGTTGCTGTTATTTTACAGTTTATTTATTTTTTTTTTACCTTTCTTGACAAGTAAATGCGAAAAGCAAAGATTCAGACCAGGCCCATGGTGCTTGGTCGCAAGGCTGACCTGTCCTTACTTAAAGGCACGTTTCCACGTGCAACTACTGAAAAAAAGGACAGGGAACTAAACCGATAATCGATCAACGTATTCTTGCAGTTCGGGAAAAGCCCGTTCAATCAAAGAATTGATTCTATGTCGTATAAATGATTGTTTATTTTCTATGTTAAAAGTCCGGAGATGACCACTATAAGTATTTAGCTTAGGGGAGAGTCGGGTAACTTCGGACAGGCGGGTAAATTCGGACATATCATGGCAAACAGTGAAAATCCTGATGAGACGGCTCATAACAGTGAAAATCCAGATGAATGAGCCGTCTCATCAGGATTTTCACTGTTTGCCCGGCTAAAGGTAAAAAGGTAAAGGTTTCCCATAGCCTAATAGCCGTAGGGGCAGTGGGGGTTGGAGACCCACTGTATCTTGGGCACAGCTGATGAAAGGCGGAGCCCATCCCTCTCCTAATTAGCCCGGCTAATTTTGTTTTAATTCCAAACAACTGACTAATAAAGGAAACAATGTCACTATCCGAATTTACCCGCCGTCCGAAGTTACCCGACTCTCCGCTACTGTTAGATCCCGGTACTTTACATTGTACACTATATACTGAGAGAAATAAATTTAGCAATATTATCAAAGGGTTGTAAAATTTTCTTTAGGGATAGTATTCCCAGGTTGTTTATCGCATATAGTTAGTTTAAGTTAGGAGACTGCGATTACATCGAACTTGGGCGAAAAAGGTGACTTAACGCACTTTTGACGTCACTTTACATGAATTCACTCTTTGCGCGGACTGACAAACAATTAAACAAAGAAAATTGTCAAAATGATTTTGAAAAGTTTTAACTGGGTCCTTGAACAAGAAAACCGTAAATGGGTTTGCAAATAAACGCATAAGAAGCCGGCATTTGACGTTAACTTGCCGAAATTCAACCGCCATTTTTTAAAAACATTATCAATTGACATTTCGACTCGACTCGAACCTTATTGCGCTTTATTACTGTCAACTTGGGGAACATTATCATGCAAAAAGATTATCCCAGATAATCCATTTGTTTTAATGCAACGACCAGAACCTTTCAAGATTTGCATGGAGGCGTCGAATTTACGTTATGATGGAAATTGACAAGAATGACGTAACTGTCGAACCTAGTGTGGTTAAATCTGCGGGAATAGCGCCAATTTACAGCAACGAATTGCATGAAAGTGTTCTGGTCATTTAGAGGCCACGCCATTGCAGTTTGGTTCAATATTTGGGAACAGTTCGTTAATGGTTTTTTGCTCAGTCTCATTTGCACTGTGAATGCCAACTTTGACGGCGTCATAAGCACATTTACGTTTATCATGGTAACGATCTTTTAGCACACAACACTGTGTACTTGTACACAAATGACTAAAAGGTAAAGGTTTCCCATAGCCTAATAGCCGTAGGGGCAGTGGGGGTTAGAGACCCACTGTATCTTGGGCACAGCTGATGAAAGGCGGAGCCCATCTCTCTCCTTTCGCTGCCTTATCCTTCCCTAATTCGAAAAAGGTACCCATTTACTGCTGGGTTGACAGAGAGAGTTTTCCAGTCGTCGGATGGCGACAGTGAGCCGCGAACTCACGACACAAATGTCTTTACCGCCTCAAATTGGCTCTGGTATAAAATTTGAAGATGAAACAGCGCTTGAAAAAAGATGAGATGAATAAAAGGTTTATTGCATTTTTTTTGTTAAACCCTTGGGTACAAATGCGACCCGATTCTGCTCTATATATAAACTTTCGTCTTTGTTAAACCCTTGGGTACAAATGCGACCTGATTCTGCTCTATAAATAAACTTTCGACCTTAATTTTTGAGTTTCTGGTAACCAAAATGATACCTTTCACAGCGGAATGCAGTTTCCTACTTTTTAAATAAGCTGAATTGTACGCTGATTTGTAAAAACTTGCTAAATTTATTTCCCTCAGTATACATGTGAACTGATTGATAAATATTGTTTAAACCAAAAGTCTAAGAGTCCCCAGTTTTCGTGATCAAAAACAAAGTGATCTTCGGTATTTACGGTGTGTGTGTTGAGGAGGAAGGGGAGTTGGGTGTTACTAGGGGCGATTATTACAGTGCTCCGTGCAGATAAGAAACGGTCACAGAGATATACAGGGGTATTTTTCATATCACTGCATGATGCACATTTCGTGACAGTCTTAATGAGTGGTCAATATATGAGCCGCGACGCGAGAAAACCAACTAAGTGGTTGTACGCCCAGCGCAGACTAAGATTAGCCTGGGCATCCGCCTAGTCTGATCAGACTCTTCGCTAAGCGCTTAAAGGGTAGCTAAGGGACTAAGCTATCTCCATGCGGACAGCGAAGACTCTGATCAGACTGGGCGGATGCCCAGTCTGATCTGAGTCTGCGCTGGGCGCACAGCCACTTTGTTGATTTTCTCGTGTCGCGGCTCATATGTATACGTTTTCATTGAGAAATAAAAGAAAATCTCAGAATTATCCCAGAAACCCCATCTAAATGGAGCTCTGCAATCATGTTTTATACCCCAGCAGGGGCTGAAGCACATGCCCTGTCCTCCCCCCTCCCCCCCCCCCCCCCCCCCCCCCCACACACACACACCCGCCTCCCCTTCCTGTTCTCAGATATTTTACATCACTGTGTCTGTTTTGGTAGTATTAAACTTTCGTCTTATTTACTAAGTGCACGCGGATGTGCACTGAATTAAACCTGTAAATCCGTATAATTTAATTGTTTGAAATTCTCCGACTACTGGTTGACCTGCAACAAAACTGCACACATACATCATGCACTAGCTGAATGGAATTTGTAACTATATGGACCCTGTTCAGACCGCTCCTCGAGAAATTCACAAACTTTTTATGCCAGCACCGACATGCAGACAGACTGAATAAGGCAATAGCCTAAGTATTGCAAGCAAGCAGTAGCTGACCAGAAATGCAAATTCACTTTTATTCTTTTTGGCTCAACAGGTACCGAAATTGTCCTAAATACTGAAACGCAACCAAATATTTTAATCGTTCTTACGCACAGGTTATAATCGATTCCGCTAATTTTCGCTTCCTGCAGAGGCTGTACATCATATTTGGCTTCCGCCGAGACTGTCCATGATCTCTTGCTTCCTGTCGAGACTTCTGTACATGATAAATGGCTTCCTGCAGAGACTGTCCGCGTGAGTCTGCTTCCTGTCGGACAGTCTCGACAGGAAGCCATTGTTCGATGAAGACGGACAGTCTCTGCAGCAAGCGAAAATTGGCGAAATCGATTATACCCTGTGTTCCGGGTTTATGGACACGCCCCTATGTTAGTCCGCCATTTTACAAAGGGGAACAATTTTGTGACTTACTGTTTGCTTTCATGGATGGGATCTACTCCTAAAGAACCGTAAGCATTACCTCCACTGAGATTGCGGACGAAAACAAGACTGAGCCGCGACACGAGAAAACCAACAAAGTGGTTATGCGCCCAGCGCAGACTCAGATCAGCCTGGGCATCAGCCCAGACTGATCAGACTCTTCGCAAAGCCCTTAAATGGTATCTAAGTGTCTAAGCTACCTCCATGCGGACAGCGAAGACTCTGATCAGACTGGGCGGATGCCCAGTCTGATCTGAGTCTGCGCTGGGCGCACAACCACTTTGTTGGTTTTCTCGTGTCGCAGCTCAAGTGTGCTACAATGTAACGTCCCATCAACACACAGGTCATACGGAGACGGGACTTCGGTTTAAGGCCTCATTCGAACGACCGGGAGAGCAGGGGAAAACCTGGAACATTTGGATTGGTAGTCTAGTGTGTAAATCCGTGACTATACTACCGCCGTTCCTGAGGTACATGTAGTTTCTTCCGCTGTAAGTATATCCATACACCATATATTTGAATTAGAAGATTTGATACGACATAATACATCGATGACAGTCTAATCAGGCTCTGCACTATTTGCTATGAGATTTCATCCTTAAGGAATGTGACAGCAAGAGAGTATCTGCCTATACGCAAACACGCAACTGCGTATTGAAATTTTGTCAAAATGACAAAATGTCAACACGCACCTCGGTATTTACCTGCTTAAATTTTATGAATTAGACAACTACTAAAAGACAAAACCATATGAAATTATCCCTGGGGCTCAATTCCTACACTTTCCTTGAAGGAGTATAAAGCATGACTGTGCCTATATTAAAATAGCTTGCAGGAACGTCCACTGAAAGCATATTTGTAAATTCTCTGCAATTCGGTGGTCAACGGTAATGAAATTCAAATATTGTAAAAATCAGAAAACAAATATTGGGACAACTTATTGTCGTGGGACTACTGTTTGTCTATGCGCTTGTGTCTCGATATTTAAGTTGGGGTCATGGTCAATATGCCAACTTTCCTTGGGACTGGGGTCAAAATTGATTTTTACGGACAGTTTGCGGACTGTTTATCTACATATTAAAACAGTTTGCTTTTCCATTGAATTCAGAGGTCACGCGGTAGTGAAATGAAATCAAATTCAGTCATATAAATACGAGTCTGGACAGCGAAGCCATTGCGTATAAAAAAAAAAAACTTGGTCGCCAACAAAAAAAAAGAAAAAAAAAGAAGAAGAGTAATATGGCTGTCGTTTAGGAAAAGATACTTTATATGTTATCTTCCATATTCATGTTGGAAGGTCTCATTTAACTGTCGTTCTAGTAACCTATCCGTGTATCGAGCCACATATAAGGGACATTGGCAAACAATGTAGCCCTAGATCAGACGCCACAAATGTGGCATCTGATCAGGGTCTACACTTTTTGCCTAAAATATTGAATTTTTACATAGATAAATCTAAAATCCCTTACACTGGAAACATCTCTAAAATCCCTTACACTGGAAAAGGACTCGTGTCCAGAGAGTCAGGTATAAGAATTCATTCGTCATCAGTGGGTTAACATACTTGAAATCGAAATCGATACATTTTACAATGAAAAAAAAAGTTTCATTAGCTTGTGTAATTTACGAAACAGAAATTGCAGTATGTAAAATGGTATTTACACACAGATATGACATTAGTATCAAAGCCCATAAAATGTAAAGCAGATGAAATAAAAAAAATCTTAAAAAAAAAAGATAATCGGCGCAGATTAAATGGAAGTATGATCTGTAATATGTCTTTAGTTGAAGATTTGACAATAACTTTCATGAATAAGTAAGCTACATGTATGTCGGTAGGCACGTACAACCGTAATTTTGACACTGGGTAGCGAAAACGACCTATCTCATGATTGAGCTGTCCAATTTGGAATTCCAAAATGGACCGCGGTCAATCTTGAAATTGACCTGATTTCAAAATAGTTATCAACATGTTTGTATGTATTAAACCGAAAGTAGAAATCGAAAGTAGATCTACGACGATAAAAAGAAAGTTTTGAATATCTGCGTCTGTTTTCGATAACATTTCTATTGTAAAATTACAAACAAGAGAAACATTTTGAATTAATATAAGACAGAGTGCTAGTATTCACAGTGCAGTGCAACGAGAAAAAGCGAAGATTAAATACTCGTTGACCTTTAATATTATTGGCTAAATTTTGACAAAATTTTGACATACGCGTTATTAGACCAATGGAATCTTGTGAAATGTGGAACAATATCGAAATTATACGCGGCTGCACATCGAAAAAGAATTTTAGGATTCATAGATTCTAGTCGCAATATAGTGCATTTTAACCATTATATATGTTTAAGAAAATTCTCTTTGTCTGTTATAAAATGTTGGAAAATTTTGTCATGCCCTTGTAATTATGAGATTCAGACAAGTGATGTATTTATTTGTATGTAGTGAATCAATTCGCTTTTATACAATAAAAACAAAGAGATAAATGAGCCGCGACACGACAAAACCAACAATGTGATTGTGCGCCCAGCGCAGATTCAGATCAGCCTGGGCATCCGCCCAGTCTGATCAGAGTCTTCGCTGTCCGCATGGAGGTAGCTTAGTCCCTTAGCTACCCTTTCAGCGCTTAGTGATGTGTCTGATCGGACTGAGCGGATGCCCAGGCTGGTCTGAGTCTGCGCTGGGCGCACAACCACATTGTTTGTTTTCTCGCGTCGCGGCTCAAATAAATGAATAAGCGTTGAGGTTGAAAACATAGATATTGTTTAGCAGACACAAAAACATTACTAACGTGTGTACATGTACTTGATTCCAGCCATATGTTAATGTCATAAACAGTTCCGAAATGGACAAACAGCCCCCCTGGGCACACAAGATTGAATCAACATTGAATCAACCTTCATTCAACGTCGTGACGTTGAATCAATGTTGAATCAATGTTGATTCAACCTTGTGTGCCTGCTGGGAGTTGCTGATAAAGTAAAAGTAACTGAAGGAGACAACCCAATCAGATATCAAACCTTGACAAAAGTATAGTAATCTCTCTTCGCCTGGCGGTAGCTATTGCAGCCCAGCAGTCACTGCTGAAATTATAAATTCAGAAGAAAAGGCAAATCATTAGCTAATGTATAATCCGAATTGTACAGTATCATCCCAGAAAAAAAGGCAAATCATTAGCTAATGTATGATCCGAATTGTACAGTATCATCCCAGAAAAAAGGCAAATCATTAGCTAATGTATGATCCGAATTGTACAGTATCATCCCAGAAAAAAAGGCAAATCATTAGCTAATGTATGATCCGAATTGTACAGTATCATCCCAGAAGAAAAGGCAAATGGCTAATGTATGATCCGAATTGTACAGTATCATCCCAGAAGAAAAAGCAAATCATTAGCTAATGTATGATCCGAATTGTACAGTATCATCCCAGAAAAAAAGGAAAATCATTACCCAGCAGGCACTCAAAGTTGAATCAACATTGAATCAACCTTGATTCAACGTCATGACGTTGAATCAAGGTTGAATCAAAGTTGATTCAACATTGTGTGCCCAGTGGGTAGCTAATGTATGATCCGAACTGTACAGTACCATCCCGCTTTTTTTAAAGCATTGCGTAATGAAATACACACCTGAACATCTTCATTACTCACGAGGAAAAAAATTCTGTTGCACTGACAAAGATTCAAAATTCTTTATTGTCTATATGATAAAATAAGGCTATTCTTTCATGTGCATAATTAAAGCGTTCTATAAAAAGAAGTGTTGTTCACCTTCAACTAAACTACTAATGCAATGTCTCTAAATTTAGTTGCATACTGGGTTACCTTTCTTCTTAATACATCGGATATGTTGACCCGCTCCCCTCTCCAAGCTCCCTTTATCAATCGTAATGAAAAGGTTCTGTACTGTACTGTATCCAGTAGGGGACGCAAGTTGGCAAAACTTATATACCCCCCACCCCCCTCTCGAGTGGACACCCAGGAATTTTCCAGAAATACTGTGTATCTTTTATCGCCAATGAATTTGTCTGACTGGTTGTTGAAGGTAACAATGTCGATGCAGTCACTGTCAGAGAGTAGCTTTCCCCCCCTTGTAGTTTCCCCCCCCCCCCCCCGGAAAAATGGCTATGATTTTTCCATAGTAGAATTTCCCACCGGACAAATGGCTATATAGTAGAATCCCCCCCCCCCCCGCCCCCCAGAAATGCTATATAAATCGACAATATGCGTTTTTGCATTTTCCCCTCTATAATGGATTTTCCCCCTGGTAATACGATTACAGAAAAATACGCAACATGGAGGAATTTGCTCCCTCCCCAGTCATAATAGTTAGTTTCAGAACTTAAACAGAAATGCGAGTATCTGTCCGAAAAATACCGCCGGATAAAAGATGTTTAAACCGCATGTATGTGCCTATCAATGTGTCTTATTTTCATTTTGGGAAAAACATGTAAGCAGTTTGCTTTTTCATACCAGCCAAAAAAGGCTTTGAGTGTACGTAGTTGCGCGCATAAATTAGTATAATTTTGTGTTAGTAAAAGCGTTCATCTGTGCGTGCGCGCAGCGGAGTGCCTGGAATAGTGTTCGCCTTTCAGGCAGGAGTCGTGGGCTCGACTCCCATTGGGACACATGTCCGATTTTTTTTTTTTTTTTTTTTTTTTTTTTTTTGCAATCTAATAAGTCCTCCACTAAATCAAACACGACCGAACAAGCACCCGATCATCGACGCGTTTGTACATCTTCCTGTAAGCTTGCATGCGTATGTATCTATATGAATATCTGCTATGGGAAGAAATAACACCATCATCATCATATTTCAATTCTCATATCGACGTTACCCCCGCACCTCAGCGGAACGAATCCATAGCCGCAGTAACGGGGCGCCGAGCGTCCGTCCAAAGAAATAACACCCCCTCGTTCCTTAAATTAGAAATTATTGTTTATTATAATAAATGGGTTGCTAAATTTACATATTACTTTACGGAATAAAATTGCATTTATTACCTCCCCTAAAGAACTGATACATTTCTAGCGCGATTAATTCATTAAAATGTCTTTGTTCCATGCTGTTCCGTTTCGTTCCGTTCCGCAAAATACCAATAGCCAGACTAAATGAGCCGCGACATGAGAAAACCAACAAAGTGGTTGTCCGCCCAGCGCAGACTCAGATCAGCCTGGGCATCCGCCTAGTCTGCTCAGAATCCTCACTTTGCGCTTAAAGGGTAGCTAAGGGTCTAAGCTACCTCCATGCGGACAGCGAAGATGCTACTTCCATGCGGGCTTAAAGGGTAGCTAAGGGTCTAAGCTACCTCCATGCGGACAGCGAAGATGCTACCTCCATGTGGACAGCGAGGATTCTGAGCAGACTGGGCGGATGCGCTTAAAGGGTAGCTAAGGGTCTAAGCTACCTCCATGCGGACAGCGAAGATGCTACCTCCATGCGGACTTAAAGGGTAGCTAAGGGTCTAAGCTACCTCCATGCGGACAGCGAAGATGCTACCTCCATGCGGACAGCGAGGATTCTGAGCAGACTGGGCGGATGCCCAGGCTGATCTGAGTCTGCGCTGGGCGCACGACCACATTGTTGGTTTTCTCATGTCGCGGCTCAAATCCTTTAATAGCTCATTCTCCGATGGGGGAAAATGGACTATGGGGAAAAGTGGCTCTATGAGGTCCGGACAATCCACTATATAGTCGTCCTTCCTATAGCCATTTTTCCTGGGGGAAAGGGGGAAAACCACTCTCTGACAGTCACAACTATTTCTGGCAACGCATTCCACGATGAAATAATTCTTGATGAACAGAAGTTCTTTCTAATAGCCTTTTTACGTGACTTTTTATTCAATTTGAGTGCAAACCCCTAGTTGTATGAGTATTCAATTCGAAAAAAATCTCCCATAATTAATATCCTCTTTGTTATTCAACAACTTATACACTTCAATCAAGTCTCCACGAAATTTTCTGTATGTTAAAGAAGGAATTTTCAAAACTTTCAGTCTGTCTCTGTAACTCATATTTCTTTTTCGGCTTTAGCCGTATAACCTTAGTATTGACCTACATTTTAAGTATTTTATTGGCCAATATAAATACACCCGGGAGTTTGATGTAAGTAGCTTACTTTCGCTTTCTTTTTCTACTTTCAGTTTCATTTGACTGTTGGCCTACAAACCGTGTCGTGATGAATCTAGATATTTCGGTCCAAATTGTTTTTTTTTTTTTTTTTTTTTTTTTTTGCCAAAGAACACATTTCGCCTGTTATGTCACTCATGTAAAATAATGAACCAACAAGATAACTTGACACAGAAATCGAAGATGAAATTAACTAATTGTTGCTAGCTTAGTTGTTGATGTTATGTTGGAACTACGACACTTTCAAGGTTATATGTGCGGCGGTCAGCCAACCAATTCTCATTGTTATGTGCAACATATACAGATCTCAATCAAAATTCAACAGCATTTCTGAAATCGAAACCCCAACACCAACAACAAATATGCATATCAACGTGCGCATCCGTTCAATCTGATCAGCACATTCGAAATCCTACGTGTACCTGACTCTGTCTCATACATATTACAATACAGATTTCTATTTAATCTAAGCCGATTACCTTTTTTAAAGATATTTCTTGTTTGTACTCTTTCCAGGGCTTCAATGTCCTTTTTGAATCTTGGTTTCCAGATGATATTTCCATATTCAAGATGAGGCCTTATGAGAGTTTTGTGTCATTGCAAATGTTTTGAATCATCTTCTGATTAAACCAGTAATTTTATCAGCCTTGTTTATACAGTCATGTGTATGTCTCCGAAACTTCAGCTGTGTGTCAAATGCCAAACCTAAATCCTTTTCAGTCTCACAATTCTTTATTTCCTTCCTCAAGCCATTTTCAGTTAGATACTAAGTATGATTAGAATTGTAATGCCCATAGTGCAAAAATTAAAGTTGTATGACTCGAACTTTAAAAAGTTATTCACTGATTATTTCATTTATAAATGTTGCCGGTATCATAGTGTGTAGATGCTTTCTGTTTAAGACTATAACTTTGTGGTCCCTTCCCTGCCCTACTCCCCTCCCGCCCACATTCCCCTCACAAACACACACGTTTTATGGGGATTTGGATTCTTTGTCATATTTATTTACTGAATAGCTTAAAGCTTTTACTTTGGAGGTTATTCTTCGTTGTAACGAACACTATCTATTGAACATGTTGAAAAGATGTTTTACCAACTCGCTGTTTTGCCCAAATATGCGTTAATTCAAGGTTTGAAAAAAAAGAGGGTAAAAATCAAGTAAACATAAAGCCGTAGACGAAGACGAGGAGGTCCCGGCAGCTCAGTGGGTTAAAGTCGCCATTTTCCTATCAGTGATAAAAACGTCTTAACTCATATAATTGTAAAAGGCGATTCAACCTTCACGTTTGGTAGTAAAATGTGGGTTGATGTGCATATATTGAGTCATATAACTGGCAAAAAGTAGAGAAAACAAGTTTTTGAAAAATAACAAATCGCTCCACAAATTAGAATTTCCTGTTCTGGTTTCCCGTATAGCAATGCTATATAAACATAGGCGAGTTGGTGATTGGGACTCCACGTCTGTACATTGTATTTTTACCATTTTATTCAACTTAATGAAATCGAAAGTAGGTTATTTTAGTCGCCAACTAAAATGACCCAAATAAGTTTTCAAACCCTTTTTATGTGAAACTCAAGGCTGTTTTATTTGTTTAAAGCTGGCTAATCACGGTAATTTACACTGACGAAACTATACTGAGAAGTTTGCAGCGATATCTCATGATAAAATTTTCACGCTGACAGAGCAATTGGACCTTTAAGCGTTGCATGCTGACCTAGTGGAAACGGGTTTGATTTCCTTTGAACACACTGGAGGCGGAAATCTTTTCAACCGTAAACGGGGTTCCATTCCACATCACCCTCCCATCGTCCAGACATGAATGAAATACTGTTGCAGTGCAAGTCATCCATCCATCTATAAACAAGGTCTATTGGATTAGGGCCTATTTCCCTACTGTGTTTATTTTATTTTCAAAATAACTGACTGATTCCCCATGACGCTGACCAGACTGCACAGATGCGGAGAATGGTCTGAACCTACTTTCGCTGAGGTGTCACAAAATGTTGCATTGGAAAATAAGATTTTTTTAATTTATCTTCAATACGTCGCCATCCCTACCCCACCCACGGCCCCTCTTTCTTTTTTCGGGAGCTCTGAAGATGTCCGCTCGTGTACCACTTGAACCTGTCAACAGAACTAATACCTGTCATATCCCAGGCCTTAATTGCTTTCAAAAAGCAAAAACGGAGGGTAATTTATACACTCTGCGCATTAACGTTGACAACAGAGATCCCTGAGGTCTTATGTTGATGGTCTGTGTAGACGTTAAAATTAATGCTCGCGCACACGGTGCTAATACATACTTGGTAGGCAACAGTTACAAAAAAGAATTCCGCAAAACGCTATACAAAGGCAAATGCTGATCGGCTCAGGAGATGCAATATTTAACATGCAAAACCCTTCCTTGGCAGGGGCGTAACTAGGGGCAATTTCATGATACGCACAACCATGTTTTATGGTCTACTTCTTGAAAGGAAAGCTAGTATTTCAGCCACTTTGGTAATTGGTATTGCAATCTTGTCTAATTTATAAAATTTAGCATGCAAATATGCAGGTGCGTTTTGAAATTTTGTCAATTTTGACAAAATTTCAATACGCACTTGCGTATTTGCCGTATACGTAGCTACGCCCTTGCTTGGCCTTGAGAATGGGATCAAGGTCACCAAAATAATATCGCCATCTCAAAACTTGCATGTTATAACCATGCAAATTTATCTATCAATTGGTTTAAGAGTGTTGGTTTTTTATGTATCTAACATTTTTGAACCGCGACATGACAAAACCAACAAAGTGGCTTATGCACCCCGTAAAGACTCAAATTAGCCTGGCCCAGTCTGATAAGAGTTTTCGCTGTCCGCATTACACCCTTGCTACCCTTTAAGCGCATAGAGAAGACTCTGATCAGACTGGACGGATGCACATGCTAATCTGAGTCGTCGCTGGGCGCACATGCCACTTTGTTGGTTTTCTCGTGTCGCGGCTCATTTGGTGTTGTTGCCTTGTCAACTGATTCCCTTCTTCCAACTGGAGAGGCGGACGCGGAGAGACCTGGTGCCAGGAGATGCATCTTATGGATTCATTCCGCTGAGCCCTCTAAAGCCGTGTTCATGTGCACTTTTTGCACCCGGGTGAAAATCTGAACCCAGGTGCAAATTTGCGCCCGGGGGCAAATTTGCACCCCCTTGTGTAGCGTTCATATGCCAATAAATTGTGTCCATACGTACCTGGATTTGACATTAAACTTAACATAAGTTACCCAGTTTTGAGGAGAAATTCGCTGTGTGAAGATGTTTAGAATAGAGCAGAGCAAAGGGCATTTGGGAGAAACCGCGTAGTCAAGAGTTTTGGACGACTTACACTGATGATCAGTGGCCTCTTATGACAATCTGTGTGACAGACTGCGCGGGCAGCTCCAACGGGATGCGCGGATATACGTTCAGTTGAGCTGTAAGTTATTTCAGAGTATAGGACGATAGGGAACCTTTTCGGGACTGCCAAGTCCAGTGTGTGTGAATGTGTGAAATGGGTTTGCTCGGCAATCGTGGACGAGCTATTCACAACCTACGATTAGTTTCCGGAGGGAAATGAGCCTCTTCCACTTTTTTTCAGGTTGTCACGAGCTGTTCGGTAATTCGTTTTAAGAGTTTTCATCTTCTGTTTACACCGTGTATCAGAAAATTCGAAGCCCCTCTCTTTCAATAAATTGGAAATATTCCAATAAACTCTTGTATCGGGCACCACAGCAGCGTCTATTTCGTTTTGCGCCGTACCATCGTTCCAGATGTCCAATAAGGCATCTGTTGTCTCGTCGTCCCAGCCGCTTCCACGTTTACGATGTTGACAGGTGGACATCTCGCTTAAGAATGACTAAAATCGTAGTCTTAGTAATTTATGTATATCTGTTTTGATAACAGTCTGATTTTCAATTTGATAAAGAAAACTTTGATAGCTTATTTTGGTATCGCATTATACAAGAGCATAATAAAAAGGCCAATCATTTTGAAAAATCCTAGATCAAAATGTATAATGATAAACACAGTTTGCGTTCATGTGCACAATTTGCATCCGGGGGCAAATTTGCACCGGGGTGCAAATAAAATTGCACCACCTCGAAAGTAGGGTCAAATTTGCACCCGGGAGCAAATTTGCACCCGGGCGCTTTTCCTTAAAACACCGTTCACGTGGCCAAAAATACACCCGGGTGCAAAAAGTGCACATGAACACGGCTTAAGAAACATCGTTATGCGAATTGAACAAACTAGAAAATTGTGTCTGTAAGACATAAATGATGTCCCCGCGCGGCACCTGTCACAGAGCTGTATACATCACTAACTTGTTTATTATCATCAGTCACATGCATAATTGCATTATGGCTACAATTCTCTTAAAGTCTGTGGAAGGAGCGGAATTCACAAGCTCAATACTCTATTGTGCAAAAAAGTTAGTGTAAACAATATTTTATTCAAACTGTACATATACAAAACAATACAAATTCACAATAAGATAACCTATTTTACAGTAGCTTGAAAGGGATTCAGAAGAAAGTCTTGCAAAAAAGTTGCCACGCCCCCACTGACTAAGTTCAAATGGCCAAAATTCTCTCAAAATCGGTTTACATCCATTAAAAGGCCGCATGCATATCTTCTTTATGACCTAAACAACTGTACAAAGTTTAAAATAAATTTATCTAAAACTGTAGGAGGAGTTGATTAAACAATCTCTATGCCCTATAGTGCATAAAAGCTTCCCAAAACGACTAAGTTCAAAAGCCAGTAATTTTATCAAAATAAATTTTGCCTCCATTACAAAGCCACATGCACTTCTTCATTATGTCCCTGACATGTGTACAAAGTTTGAAAAGGATCCATCGAAAACTGTGGGAGGAGCTGAGCACACAATATCTATACCCTTTAATACCAAAAAGGTCATAGGAACACTTCTATCTATGGTGCTTCACGTATAAGTAGAGAACAGGTCACGATCATATGTCGCATTTAAGAATGGCAGATCTGGTTGCATAGTAGTCCATCTCTGACCTGAGCCGATGGGTGAATTTCACCAAATTTGCACGATATCCCCCGAATTTTTCGATCGGCAAAACCCCCCGACTTATTCTAAATGTATGGGAAAACAGACAAGACGTTAGACGCAAAGTTCAAAGTACATTATAGTACATGACTGCGAACTTCTTCACCTTTCAGTTTATCATTCTGCTCGTAAATTTTCCCTGACAGATGATGTCGCATATTAAGATTAATTTCACCTGTCATTGTTCCATGGCGTGAAATCTACATGAGCCGCATAACGCGTAAACCCAAACCTGTCGCAAGCGGCATACGGTATGACAATTACATATTATCAGACCAGACTTCACATGCGCCAGCTGGTCATAGAATGCTAATTTTGCCCAGACAACATAGTGTAGTTAAAAAAATAGAACTGTCAGAGGATCTGACTATAGTTCCAGAGAAGTCTGTGACACAATCTTAAAGGTAGGATTTCTGTGACGGGGGCTAATGTTCCCAGCAATAGCATATCTTACCTGTACAGATAAAGGTGTGAAAATTTATTTGACCAATCAGTGGACCAGAATTACCAATTTTAATAATTTTATTGGCTGATGGGAGATGTTGACACTATGTGATCAAGAGACAGAATGACATTTTTTCAGTTCAGTTCAGTTCAATTCTCCTAACGACGTCCCCCAAGCGGCTCAGCGGTACGTACCATAGTTGCACGCACTTGGCGCTGAGTGTCCGTCCAAAATGACATTTGGAAGTTAATCTTCCTTATATAGTCCACTCCTGCCTTTAACTTAAAAAAAATAAGAAAAATAAAAACAGAAAAATTGACAAATAGAAGGCAGAATATGGGCAATGAGCCTGATTCTCAATCCCACAATACAACAACTCGTTGTCCCTATGTATACCAAGTTTCAAGATTCTAGTTTTAAAAGACAGAAAAATGGACAAATACAGGGAAAAATAAGAACAATGAGCCCGATTCTCAATCCCACGATACAACAACTCATTGTCCATATGTATACTAAGTTTGAAGGTTCTTGCAAATATTAAAAATAATAAAATTTATGGCAAAAGAATGTTAAAGCTGAATAATCTTATTTTCAATTATTGCCGCTCCTCCACTTCTGTGATTACGTAGGCAAAGAGAGCATTGTTAGAAGGGAAAGTGACGACTTAATGAGCCTGACGACTTAACCCGAATTTACGTTAGCTTCAATAGTTTCTGAGAAAATTGTGACACAAATTTTCACAAAATATCTTACGGAATTACAGACAGACCAACTCCAGTATAGCCACACTCTTTTTCAAAGCGGGGCTATAAAAACAAATAGAAAATTGTGTCCGTGAGACACATATGATGCCCCTGTGCTGTGCCTGTCCATATACTCCGACCCCTGCACGAATCCCCAATCTCCGGCCTCTCCGCATGCTGTGTCTGTTTCCTGAGCCCCACCCCTCCCCCTTACGTTTTCATAGTGTCTGTAAAATCTGTAAAACACACACACACAAAAAACAACAACAACAACAACAACAACTCCACACTGATTGCTGTAGGAGGAGTTGATTAATGGTATACGAACTTGCCATTCTGTATTTACCCTATGCCCTGCCTTGTAAAATTTGTGAGTCTGAAGAAATGGTTGTCATTATGTCGAAAATAATTTGTCCTCGTCAAAATAGCAGAAGCACATCTTCAATATGTATGTAGTATCATTCTCCGCAAAGTGTCGCAACGGACTGCTTTAAAACTGAGTTGAATATACAAACTTGTCATTCTGCATCAGCCATAATCGCAAAATTTCTAAATTTGAACAGTCCGTAATTTAAATAGCACTCTACCGGTACAGAGCTTCAATATGTCTGAAACGACTATAGATGCAAAGTTTGCGAACGCCGAAGATACAATTATGCAAATACAACTATATGTACGTATTAGCAGATGCGTAATAGTTAAATACCCTAAAATGCACTGCCACTATTTTATCGTTCTGAAATTTGGAAGATTTCTGGGAGTGAACACCTGGGATGCTCCCTTAAGACATAAAATGATTTTGCGTATTCAAGGCATCAGCTTACATTGCACGTTTAGCAACGCCTATATATGGTGCCCTGGCAAGGTCAGCCAGTACGTTCTCGGTTTGAAAGCAGCAACAAAAACCTGCAAACCTGGACCACCAGCGCCAGTATCGGGGTCTGCCGCTGCAGACATGAACTTCGAACAAAGAAAACCAAAGATCTACAGAGAGAGAGAGAGAGTAATTGACATAGGTGCTGAACAGACTGCAAAATATGAAAACGCAATCAGCAGTAAGGCATGCTGTAAGGTTCCTTTGACTGGCAGCTGGAAAGAAGTAATTTTATCTGTCAAAAGTAGGCAAGTGTGTCAAATAAGTGCCTCCAGACATAGCACTGTGACATTTTATATCATTTATAAAGGTTGTCATGAAAAAAAAAACTAATAGCATAGCATAAGAGAATAATGGAAGACTTAATCTGATCCAGGCTGATCAGAGCAGTCGCTTCTCGAATAGAAGGCTCATCACAGCCGATTGAGCGAATACGCGGGTTGCTCTAAATCCGTATTCAGGAAGCACTGACCTTTTGCGACCATCGTCAAGTTACTATATTTGTGCCTATGCCAGAGTAACGAAAGCAATTAGTCTACCCGTCTTCGTCTGTGTATCTGTTCGTCAATCGGTCTTGCCTGTGCCGTACGGGTTTGGGCCTCCGGCGAATGGTAAACTCTGTCAACGCAGCAGTAAATAGGTACACTGTTTCGAATCAGGGAAGGATAAGGCAGCAAAAAAAAGGTGATATGGGCTGCGCCTTTCATAGCTGCGTCCAAGATGCAGTGGGCTCTAACCCCTGCTGCCCCTACGGCCACTAGGCTATGGGAAACCTTTACCTTTTCATCAAGTCCTTTTTTCACGCCCGTTTGAACAAAATCGGGGTGCATTATATTATGGCGATGGCGCCTGTCCGTTATCTTTTTCGTTTCCGGTTAAGTCCTCCTACAGTTAACATCTGATCAAACTGAAACTTGGTACATGTATATAGAACGAGTATGACAGCTGTAGTGTATGAGGTGGACCAGTGCATGTCGTTTCGAGGTTATGCTCCAATTATTTTCAGCGGAGAAACAGTCTTTACCTAAATTATAACGTGTTCATCTCCGGGTAAATCGTATAGTTTTCATCCAGTAAGTTTGAACTCTGTAAATAGTAAGAATAAAATGTGGAGTGGCGCATACTACTTCGATATTATGCTTCAATGATTTAAGCAGAGTAACAGCCCTTTAATACACGATATGGCATTTTAAAGACTGTTATTGTGCGCACCATAACTATGTTACCATTTGGAATATCTTGAAACTTTATGGCATATATAAAGTTGAGACGGCGTGTCTCATACAAGAATGGATTGTTGCTCCCTTTCCTAAATTTTGGAGTTATATCCCTTTGATAATCAAATTAATATGTACATATTTAAATGTATATTGTACATGCCTTAGAGAGAGAGAGAGAGAGAGAGAGAGAGAGAGAGAGAGAGAGTTTTTTGTTTGCTTTTTTTATTATTTTTTGATTAGTATCTGTAACATGTATTGTTTACTGTATATATGTATGTGACTTAACAGAGAGCCTCAAGGAAGATTGGTTCGCCAATTGAGTTACCCTCTTTAAATAAAGACCTTACTTACTTACTTACTTACTTACTTTGATTAGTTGTTAAGGTGGTGATTTATGGTAAATGTAAAAATCTGTATAAAACCATAAAAAAGTAACGTATCTCCCTGAAAGTTAGCAGACTTCTTATTTTTGTTGTTCTTTACAGTTTAGAATACAAAATAGACGTACATGCTTCTTAAAAAAGTGTTTTTATAAGGAAAGATCAAAGGGTAATTTTCTGCGCAATAATCAAAAAAATTAACATCGTTATTGAAAATTTAGGTAGTTCTGAAGGTGCATTATTGCATAATGAAGAGCGAGCTAGCAATTAGTTATTCCAACTCTTTCTCAAATTGTAATGTAGACCAGATGAAAATGGTAGCTTTTTTCTCAAATGTTCAACACGTACAAGGTAATGTACACTGGATGCATTTATTAAATATAGGGTAGGCAAGCATACCTATGTAACACCTACAGTATAAATAATACATTACTTACATGATCACTGGTGTGTAGATGAAATTGTTCAACCTTGGTAAAATAGTCTCACCTGTTTCACCTGTGTGTTTTGACAAAAAAATTTGGACACAAACCTCATCTTTTTTCACCTGCTCAGCCTGCTAATGTGTGAAAGAGTTTGAAAAAATAATTGCTAGCTCGCTCTCCATTATGCAACAAGGAACTCTCAGCACTAAGTATATTTTCAATAACAATATTATTTTTTCAGATTATTGCGCACAAAATTACCCTTTGATCTTTCCTTATAAAAACAATTTTTAACTTTAAAAAATGCTGCATTTTGGGAGTCTGAATTGTCAGAAACAACATAAAGAAGGAATATGCTAAGTTTTGGAAAGATCAGTGGTAAAGGTGGTGATAATCACTGATTTGGGGCAAAGACAAAAATCTGCATAAAACACTCAAAATACCGCTGATCTTTCCAAAACTTAGCATATTCCTTCTTTATGTTGTTTCTGACAATTCAGACTTCCAAAATGCAGCATTTTTTAAAGTTAAAAATTGTTTTTATAAGGAAAGATCAAAGGGTAATTTTGTGCGCAATAATCTGAAAAAATAATATTGTTATTGAAAATATACTTAGTGCTGAGAGTTCCTTGTTGCATAATGGAGAGCGAGCTAGCAATTATTTTTTCAAACTCTTTCACACATTAGCAGGCTGAGCAGATGAAAAAAGATGAGGTCTGTGTCCAAATTTTTTTTGTCAAAACACACAGGTGAAACAGGTGAGACTATTTTAACAAGGTTGAACAATTTCATCTACACACCAGTGATCATGTAAGTAATGTATTATTTATACTGTAGGTGTTACATAGGTATGCTTGCCTACCCTATATTTAATAAATGCATCCAGTGTACATTACCTTGTACGTGTTGAACATTTGAGAAAAAAGCTACCGTTTTCATCTGGTCTACATTACAATTTGAGAAAGAGTTGGAATAAATAATTGCTAGCTCGCTCTTCATTATGCAATAATGCACCTTCAGAACTACCTAAATTTTCAATAACGATGTTAATTTTTTTGATTATTGCGCAGAAAATTACCCTTTGATCTTTCCTTATAAAAACACTTTTTTAAGAAGCATGTACGTCTATTTTGTATTCTAAACTGTAAAGAACAACAAAAATAAGAAGTCTGCTAACTTTCAGGGAGATACGTTACTTTTTTATGGTTTTATGCAGATTTTTACATTTACCATAAATCACCACCTTAAAGGCTATTCTCGTGCTGGCCATTACTCGGTAACCATATGGAATATCTTGATGAAACCTATATATCGCAATGTGTAGCACGTTGAGACGGTGGGCCTCTCACAAGAATGATTGATAGTTCCGAGCCACGCCCAGCTTGCCACCCACAAGTCACCTGATCGAGTGTTTAACTGGCCAATGCAACTACAACTTAGCACGTGACATAGTCCCACAAATAAAATCGCACATGTGCAATGTTCCACGAAACGTGACATGTCCAACAAACAAATTCGCACTTGCACAAATAGTCCGTGATTTTACCTTTCAGCTAATGGAGGGATGCATACCTGTTTGGTCAGCCTTTAGTTTTAAATTCCATTGCTTGGTCGACCACAAACCGGTTAAGACCCCACCCCCTTAGTTGTTTCGTTACTGGTCGTCCCAAGGCGAAAGTTCTGTTGTGATTCCTTTTGGTTATTTTATGTGTTGTCGGTTGCTATGTCTGTTATTATTGATACATTGTCTGTGATGTTCAGGCTAGCCCGTTGACCACCTACATGGGAAATGGCTGTTAACATGGCTGCCGCTGGTGTTGTCTTTGGTGATAACTAGTTTTGTGTTGTCTCTTTCTCACGTGGTGTCTTGGGTTGGACCTGGAATTGAATTGTGTCAGTTCCTGAGAATTTTCCTTCTTACTTTTAAACAAAGGACAGAACCTTGGGTTGATTCAAGAACTTTACATCTAATCAATTAAAGAGTCAGCTGCCTATACCAGTTCAAAAAGTCAAAAAAAAAGGGGGGATAGAAATTATTATACAATGTTTTGTAAATTTAGAAACAAAATTCAAAGTACTAAGAAAATATAAATTTTCTAAAACAGAATACTTTTCAAACAAAAGAGAAGAAGAAGAAGAAAAAATGGGGGGGGGGGGGGGGCAACAATTAAAGCAGTTAGGTTATATGTATATAACAAAAGTGAATCATCAAATATACATGTAGTTTTGAAAATTGATGCACAGAATTGGCATGAACAGAAAACACTTGCAAATTATTTCAATGATTTCTTTACAACAGTTGCAGCAAACCTGGTTCAAAAACTTTCATTAGGAAAGAATTTATATGATAGAAACTCTGCCAGTTTGAAGGACTTCTATAGCAAAAAATCAGAAAGGGAATCATTTCATTCAAAGCATGTATCTGAAGAGTTTGTGCTGAAAGCACTCAGACAACTAAATCCTTGTAAAAGCACTGGCCTGGATGAAATTCCAGCAAGATTTCTGAAATAAGGAGCAGATTTCTTAAGAATTCCAATTATGTTTTTGTGAACATATCAATTTCTGAAAGCTGTGTACCATATGCTGTGCAAATTACAAGAGTCCAACCACTATATAAGAAAAACAGGCTTGATGTTGAGTGTTGTTTTTAAAATACTTGAAAAAGCAGTTTATGCTCAGCTTGAAGTTCATTTAGTTGATATCAACATTATTTATGATTATCAGTTTGGGTTCATAAGTGCATTCTTTACAGATACTTGCCTTATTCATCTTTTAGATCACATAAAAGCGAACAGTGCTAGGGTTTATTCACAGGTATGATACTTCTAGATCTTCAAAAGGCTTTTGACACTGTTTATCACAAAATTTTGCATAACAAATTCAAACTTATGGGTTTTGGTTATACCAAATGGTTTGAATCTTGCTGTCTAACAGAAGCCAGCTGGTTAAAATGGGTAATACGAGGGCTGATCCAGAAGTAATGTCATTGCAGCTATAACATCGTGTAGAATCAAGAGAGAGCGAGAGAGAGAGAGAGCAATACATTTTTTGTATCCAAGTACCTTAATCTATTTCCATTATAGTCCGAAAATATCATAAAAATATAATGTTCAGTAAACTGAGATATTGAGATAGACAGAAGGCATGGTAACGACACGCGCCGCACGGTCAATGACGTTGCTGGCGTACCAGACGAAGTTTCGACTGGGTAATGTCCAAAGTAGCATATTCATTGTTCCAGCATTTCATCCATACTGATTCATCTCATCTTTTAACGTTACTTGAACAACCCCGAAGCTCATGTTTAAGAATTTACCTATTCGAATTGCAGAACATCGATCTTCATATATCGATATATGGGGTCCAAACAAGAGTGACGTTATTGTCTGACATCGCTCATGAAGGTCATCCGGTTTTCGGACGCTGCACCCTCATCACGCCGATTGCATCTTTACACAAGCCCTATACTATAATCACCATCTATATCACCACATGACTTACTAAACAGCTCGAGAGTCTCTAATGGTGATATTCCTTGAAAAGCCTTAATTTTTTTAGAGTGTAGGATTCAGTCGACGTCTTTTGTTCTTTCGTGTATTTTCATTTGATGGCGCTGAGCCGAGTACGGTGTTAGCGTCAGTCTGTGACTGATTTGCGTAACGTACGCAGATCGACCACAGATTTACTTGGGCCAGCGACATGAACTGACATGTATTGTATATCATGGTATGTGCGTCAGTTGTAAATTGTATTGTTTGTATATAGAACTTACATTATCAGATATAAATTTCCAAAATTCTAACGTCGTTAGAGTTTCATAGTTGATGGTGTACATTGGTTGATTACGCCAATAACCGGAATCACCCTCCGCCGTTTTGGCGACGCACAAGGCTCTACACTCCGATGTAGAGTTTTCTGTGCAACATGATGTCAGGACGCCCTTGTTGTAGCACTGTTTCCGTGGCACTGGAAGTTATACCCAGCACCATCGCACCACCCAACCACCCCCAGCATTTCCGAAATCGAAACCCCAACACCAACAACAAATATGCATATCAACATGCACATCCGCGTACAGTCTGATCAGCACATTCGACATGTAACTGACTCATGCATATTACAATGCACACTTCTATTTAATCTAAGCCAATTATCTTTTTATAAGATATTTCTTGTTTATGATAATGCTACGTACGATGAATAAGCGCGCAGTGGACACCACGTGATGGACACAGTGACATTACTACTGGACCAACCCTTGTATAAACTCAGACATAGCTAATGTAACTTGTGGTGTACCTCAAGGAGTATTTTGGGCCCGTTACATTTCTTGTGTTATGTAAAGGGCGTGTCAATAAGTGTCGACCCTGACTGCAAACTTTTACTGTATGCTGACTATGTAGGCTACGGTACAACAAAGATCCAGATCAAATAACAAATAAACTGGGAAAAATTCTTGAATTGTCTCTTCATCTGGATCAAAAAGGAAACTAAGGAAAGTGAAGGATTTCCTCATTGTTTGCAATGACCCCATAATTCATTCTACAACTTCTGTAAAATAACCACTGTGAAAATAACTTGGTCTAACTTAGATAATCTACTATCTGGTGAAATTGTTATGAACAGCATTATTTCAAAAGTTAACGCTCGTCTGAATTTTTTGTACAGACATTTACTTGCTCCGCTCTGGGGAGAAGGGTCAGATAAGCTGCATATTTAGTATACTCAAATTTCCTAATGATATAAGTTGCATACCAAAGATTTTCTAAAAATTAAGACACCACTTGCTGTAATCCATCTTAAAATTAGAACAATATGGTAATGAGCCTGAAATTTTCTGGCAGATGAACAAATAGTGAAGACCCTGAAGAATCTGTCCCTGATAGGGGTGAGAGGTGTGTCTACCGTTTACTCAGGCATGCCTTTCCCATTTTAATTCATGATCATTCTAGGATTAGGCTCAACGACTCCACTCCAAGACTCCTCTCTATGTTTTATATTATGCCGAATTTCGGTTTTTGTAGGGACCAGAAAATCACCATATGACTGGCGTGCTAATTAGGCCGACTAACTAAGTCTGATTTCCGAAAAAATTCCATTGTCGTAGGAATAAATGAAGATATTAGCCATTGGATTTCGAAATAGTCTCTTCCAGCTGTCAAGAGACGTCACGTCTCAGTGATTTGATATATATTGTGTGCAGTTGCATTTCACGTTCTTTTCTCGTGGTAGCCCGATCCTGCGTGGATTGCGAAACGGATCGGTGGAAAGGCGGGGTCAAACCGCCACGGTCTCCTCACGTGACTATCTAGTTTTCATCGGTTTTCGGATTTATTTTGGATTTTCAGCAGTCAAAATTCCTCGGAAATAAAAGAGTTATTATTTGAAAATAGATCGGGTAATTTGTCGGTGAGAGACTGATAAAATCGCAACTTTGGAATTTTCCATTTTCGTTACGTCACGTGATTGACAGTTCCATTGAGGTCAAACTACGTCACACGACCCTCGACTGACCGCTGGATTAAAACATGGCGTCCAGCAAGGTGAAAACATCCCAACAGGTAAGCACTTGTGTTTAGTTACGTTTTCAGTCATCATTTTCTGTATTTCGACAGAAAACTTCAAAATCTTGAGGCTATCTTGAACGCTCTGTACTCTTTGCACAATATGATTTCATTTTTGTTCGCTATTTCCACTCTTTTCTTTGATTATTCATCCAACATGGCCGATCGCTATGGAAGGAAAATAACCAGCATTTAAAACTCGGCTTTTTAAATACCTCAAAGAGAAATAGTTGACGCAATGCGTAATTCCGCATAACTGTAGCTTGATGTAAGTGATCTTGTATATTTCAAGTGTTATATCAGTTTGCTATAGTAGATTTGAAAGATTTTTTTTTTTGTTTTTTTGGCCTTATGAATATTCATGACTATTCGACATTGAAGCTATTAAAGGTCAAAAGTCTGTCTGGATAAAAAACACAAAAGATATCGCTATATTTTCGTCATCGTTATGTGCGAAACATTATAATATGTTTGTAATAAGCATGCTGCATGTGTATTTTTTTCAGGATTAATTGCCCATGATAGAAATATTTCATAGGTACCCCACCCATCAGGTCTTGGAAATTGAGAAAATGCAGTGCTGGAAACGGCCAGTGGCCCGGTGGCCAAATGCTCCTAATTTTTGTTTCGGGCCACCAGAAATCTCCAAAATATGGCTTTTAGTGGCCCAAAATTATCTTTCTGGCAATACTAAATGAATGGAAACTTTAGCTAGTGGATAATTTGGGCCACTGAAAGTTAGGCCTGCTAAGCTTTTGGGCCACCACATTAAACTTGCGAGTTTCCAGCACTGAAATGACAAATCATTTGTTCATGTGACATTGTACAAATAACAAGGCCGAGAAGCGCTGTCGCTAGCATGTCTGACTCAAGAGCCAGAGTTCCCAGCAAGGTTGGGGATTTGAAGATGCACCTATGATCTAAGATTTTCAAATGTCATATTTCTTTACAGACTTATGGCCCTTTGTCAGTTTTGGGCATTATTCCAACTATGAATTCTTTGATCCAGGGCAGGGGTCTCTTTAAGAGGTGGGTATGGGGATTTTCCCCTTCTACTCAGGCTTTATCCCCTGCCTAAATTTGGGAAATTTGTATAAGACCTATATGGAAAACATATGAAATGGGTTACTAGAATTACCGAAATCTACCTTATTACCGGAATACGCCAAAATACACATTTTTATCATCAAAATAAACTTTACTATTACCAGAATAAATGAATTAAGTACCATTTCCATCTAAGTATTAGCCTTTTTTAGCTCACCTGAGCCATAGGCTCAGGACGAGCTATTGTGATCACCCAGTGTCCGTCGTCTGTTGTGCGTCGTCCGTCGTCAACAATTTGCTTTAAATGACATCTTCTCTGAAACTACTAGGCCTAGGGCTTTGATATTTGGTATATAGCATTGTCTAGTGGACCTCTACCAAGTTTGTTCAAATGGTGGCCCCAGGGTCCAAAATGGCCCTGGGGCAGGGGGTCTTGGGTTCAAGACTTAAAAATAGATAAAAATCTTCTTCTCCAGAACTGCTTCGCTCAGTTGCTTGAAATTTGGTATGTAGCATTGCCTTGTGGTCCTCTACCAAGTTTGTTCAAATGGTGGCCCCAAGGTCCAAAATGGCCCTGGGGCAGGGGGTCTTGGGTTCCAAACTAAAAAATACTTAAAACAGGCCTCATACTTTTCAGGCTTTTGCAGGATTTCAGGCTTTCATTTATTAAATTTTACTTGATTTCAGGCTTTGATTTTTAAGTTTTCAGTGTTTTTTTCTGCTTAAAAAGGGCTATTTTAGGCTGCTAAAGCAGGCATTTCAGGCTTGGAAAAGCTTTGTCAGTATGAGGCCTGCTTGGCTCAGATGCTTGAAATTTGGTATGTAGCATTGCCTAGTGGTCCTCTACCAAGTTTGTTCAAATGGTGGCCCCAGGGTCCAAAACGGCCCTGGGGCAGGGGGTCTTGGGTTCGAAACTAAAAAATACTTAAAAATCTTCTCCACCAGAACTGCTTGCCTCAGATGCTTGAAATTTTGTACATACCATTGCTTAGTGGTCCTCTACCAAGTTTGTTCAAATGGTGGCCCCATGGTCCAAAATGGCCCTGGGGCAGGGGGTCTTGGGTTCGAAACTAAAAAATACTTAAAAATCTTCTTCTCCAGAACTGCTTGGCTCAGATGCTTGAAATTTTGTATGTAGCATTGCCTAGTGGTCCTCTACCAAGTTTATTCAAATGGTGGCCCAAGGGTCCAAAATGGCCCTGGGGCATGGGGTCTTGGGTTCGAAACTATAAAATACTTAAAAATCTTCTCCACCAGAACGGCTTGCCTCAGATGCTTGAAATTTGCTATGTAGCATCGCCTAGTGGTCCTCTACCAAGTTTGTTCAAATGGTGGCCCCAGGGTCCAAAATGGCCCTGGGGCAGGGGATCTTGGGTTCGAAACTAAAAAATACTTAAAAATTTTCTCCACCAGAACAACTTGCCTAAGATGCTTGAAATTTTGAACCCTCTATTGCCTAGTGGTCCTCTACCAAATTTGTTCAAATGGTGGCCCCAAGGTCCAAAATGGCCCCTGGGCAGGGGGTCTTGGGTTCGAAACAAAAAAATACTTTAAAATCTTCTTCACCAGAACTGCTTGCCTCAGATGCTTGAAATTTGATATGTAACATTGCCTTGTAGTCCTCTACCAAGTTTGTTGAAATAGTGGCTCCAGGGTCCAAAATGGCCCTGGGGCAGGGAGTCCCAGGTTTGAACCATATAAATACATAGAAAAATATTAAAAAATCTTCTACTTTAGAACCGCAAGGCTCAAATGCTTGAAATTTGGTATGTAGCATTGCCTAGTAGACCTTTACAAAGTTTTTTCAAATGGTGGCCCCAGGGTCCAAATTGGTCCCGTGAGGGAGTCCTAGGTTTGAACCATAGAAATATATAGAAAAATATTTAAAAATCTTCTTCTGCAGAACCACTTGGCTCAGATGCTTGAAATTTGGTATGATATATTGCCTAGTGGTCCCTTATCAAGTTTGTTCAAATGATGGTGCAAGGGTCAAAATGGCCCAGCCCCAGGGGGTCCTGGGTTTGAACCATAGAAATACATAGAAAAATATTTAGAAATCTTCTTCTGCAGAACCACTTGGCTCAGATGCTTGAAATTTGGTATGATATATTGCCTAGTGGTCCCTTATCAAGTTTGTTCAAATGATGGTGCAAGGGTCAAAATGGCCCAGCCCCAGGGGGTCCTGGGTTTGAACCATAGAAATACATAGAAAAATATTTAGAAATCTTCTTCTTCAGAACCACTCAGCTCAGAGGCTTGAAATTTAGCTTTTAGCATTGCCTAGTGGTCCTATACCAAGATTATTCAAATGATGGCCTCAGGGTCCAAAATGGCCCTGCCCCAGGAGGTCCAGGGTTTGAACCATATAGCAAAACATAGAAAAACATTAAAAAATCTTCTTCTTCAGAACCATTTGGAAATGGTCGCAAACTATCTGGTTTTTTCAAATTATGACCCTAGTTTGACCTTTAACCTTTTTGCTCAGGTGAGCGATTCAGGGCCTCTTGGCTCTCTTGTTTATTGGTAGTGAGAATAAATGGACCAACATATCGGTATTGAATAGGTATCCCTGTGCAGATTGCAAGCTGGTTTGGGTCTTTGTAAGGGGGCAGTCACTTGCCAGCATTTACATGCTGCAAATATTGAATGATATATTGTAAATAAAATTATCTATATTCTGGTCATAATAAAGTGTATTTCGGTTAACAAATATGTGTATTTTGGTATATTACAGTAGATTCCAGTATATTCCTGTGTATTTTGGTGTATTCCGGTATTTCTAGTAACCGTATGAAATCCCACACATACTTTGTCGTGACCCCTGGGTGCCAAAATGTTAATGAAACCCCTCGCAGCACATTGTTTTTAGGATAATAAAACTAGTTGATGTATTAAATATTATCATGCTGATCGTGGTCAGATTCTACTTATTATTAACAGAGTTATTCCCCATCTTTACACAATTAAAAGTCGCATTTTAACTAAAATGATATCTTTAGACCTATATTGGGCTGCATTTGTGTCATACTTTGCACATCGGTTGAAGCTTGGCCTATGACCTTTTAATTTTACCAGAGTTAAGTTTTCATGTTAAAACCTCTCCCAGTTTTGGGGCAACAGCAACAAGTGTGTGCCTTCCACAGTCATTGAGAAGGACAGTTGCACTTCTAGAAAATGTTGATATTATTAGGTCAGACATGTTAAGTGCCTCTAATTTTTAGTGAGACTCCCGAATGTTTCATGAATTTCACTGTATATTTATAATTAGGGTCTCATTATTTTTTTCCTGGCTCCTGGCTCCCGGAACACTGATTTATTTTTATGCCCCCACATCATGTCCTCTGTGATTGTCGATATATTCCTAATAATATCAACATTTTCTAGAAGTGTAAGTGTGTGACTTCCACAGTCATTGAGAAGGACAGTTGCACTTCTAGAAAATGTTGATATTATTAGGTCAGACATGTTAAGTGCCTCTAATTTTTAGTGAGACTCCCTAATGTTTGGCTCCCGGAACACTGATTTAATTTTTCATGAATTTCACTGTATATTTATAATTAGGGTCTCATTATTTTTTTCCTGAACCTCAATAAATTTTATTATCAGAACTTAACATGTCTGTTAGCTGTATTCTTTGGATCTTAGTACCACAGTCAGAGAGAAGGACAGTCACACACCAAGAACTTGATACTATTAGGTGTTTTCCTTTGTGCTAAAATAGGTAGATAAAAGGTTCATGTTAGTGGTGAATGTGTGGTACGTTTACTGCAATTTGTCAGAGGGATGACAAATCAACAGACAAGTATGGCAATATCCTTATGTGTCTATTGACACTTTGCACATTCCCTGACCTCAGATGGTCCATAATCTTTTGTATAATGTCCCCTTGGGGCATGTCACCTCAAGAGGTGGTCAGTCTGATATCTACTGGACACTTTTTAACACAATAACCAGTCTGGACACTTATTGTGTAACACAGTAACCAGTCTGGACACTTATTGTGTTTACTAACCTATAAGTCATTTCATAAATTTTTATTTACAACAATCAGGACTTTCCTTGGTCCCTAGAGGTCACTTTTTATAGAAGCTAACCCTGGATTGCTAGAACTACCCTTTGCTGGAACTAATTTTCATGGACCCAAGCCTGTTCGAGCCAATGAAATTCTACTGTACTAAGAATAAGTACCCTTAAAATGTTTGGCCAGTTTTGAGGAAAAAAACAACAGCCATAAACCTCATTCTTTTCCAAGAAAATAGACTATCAGAGCTCTAGATAAGGGGATCTATTTGATGATAATTAGATTTTTTTTAATTCTGCATAAAAACGTATGTTGTGACCCCGTTAATTCTGCATAAAAACGTGACCCCTCATCTGAACCGTCCTCACAACATATGGTTACAATGAGAATCAAGAAATTATCCTTAATTGTCATCAAATACTCTCTCTTATCTAGAGCTCTGAATTACTGTAATATGGTAATTATCAGCTCCTGCTTAGCTACATGAAATTTATGGTACTTTATCATTTCAGGGACCCCGACAAGACAGTTACAGATATGCTGTTACCCCCGGAGATGAAGGGGACAAAAAGAAGAAGAAGAAGGGGCAGAAGAAGGATATGGAGGAGCTTAAACAGGAACTTACTATGGATGAACACAAAGTCCCTATTACTGAGCTCTACAGCAGGCTCAGTACTGACCCCACCACAGTAAGTGAACTCAAGAATCCAGTTGCTGTATTAAGTTATAATACAAGGGGTTGCTCCTACAAAAACAGTCCTGAAAATCAATAGCCATCTTGTAACCTTAAAAATCCCCAAATCTGACTCTGGTTTACAAGACAGATCAATATTTAGAGGATTGTTTTGGATGAAAAATATATAGCATTTGGAGCTGGAACACACAGCACTGCCAGATGTACATATTTTTTGGGGTAATTTTTAGAAGGGACCCCCCAGAAATCAGATATAGGTCAAACCATCACTAGTAGATCCTGAATTATCAAACTTCCAAGTATATATACACATACCTTTAAATAAATGGGTAATCTTTTAGGGGAAACTACTCCACCATTTTATTTCGGCCTCTCTGTTCATTTGGGGTCACTTCTAAAGACTTAAATGAAAAATATTTTGGGAGCAAATTTTTGATGTAGACGCCTTTTTGGAAGAGTTCTGCATCCAGGGAAGCAAACAGGACAACAGGTTTAACGGATATCCCAAAAGTTGTCTCAGATTGACAAAATGGTGGAAAAAACATGGCTATATAGTATATACCCATTTAGCTGAAGTCAGCATAAAAGAAGAATTGGCACAGGTAAATTCCAAATTCACGCGTATTAAATAGAGAATCTTACATGAGTGCTCATGTATTATTAAATTAATTAAACGAGTTGGGGAAAAAGATAAGATGTGAGGCTCTGATGAACATCTTATCGTTTCCACCAACGATAGGAGCACAAATGCAAGATTCTATTTATCATATGACACTTAAATCGCACTTTATTAGCAAATTTTGCACTAAAACGTCATGATTTCGCCATTAGAAAACGCGACGTATTATGGACATCAACGCATAACGTTACGACGTAATTTGCATATTTAATCCACTAGTGGATTATCGTTTTTAATGCATGGCTTTATTACACTCTCAGATGCGATGTCATATGATAAAAATGGTTTATTAGATACTTGACTGGTTGTAGCTGCTGCTTAAGCCTTAGACAGCAGGTTGGTTCGAATCTCACTGTAGTATTCACCAAAGCATAAATTGTGGGATCTTGTCAGTGCTATCTCATTTTGGCATTTCTTAAGAAATCCACCAACACAAAGAAAAAAGTTGCAAAGAAAAATTTCAGTCCATGTATGCTGAAGTATCATGGGAACTTTAAAGCAGGATAGAAATGCCTATGTAGACCCAGATCAGAGAGCCAGACTGTGTGGGAGAAGTCTGATCAGGGTTGGCAATGTTTACCATGCCAGCAGCAAGCTAACAGCCTCATGATATTTTATAAGGCAAGGGGATATTTTAAAATTCAAAGGTAGCAGTCAGTTTCGGAACTTGTAAGGTTAAGTATTAAGGTGAACAGGTACACCTTGATGTTTTCCTCCTTTTTTTGTAAAGGTTAATAACCGTGTGACTCCCTGTTCACTTTCCTAGACAATGCTCTTCCAACACTGGGTCTTCTCTTAAAAAATTCTCTTTGGGAAGCAAATAATTTGACTTTAAAGTTGGCGCTGTTGAGAAGGTACTGGCAGTCAGAAAAAAAATGTTAGAGAGTTTCTTCCCTTGCAAGTGCTCCATTCTCCTATAGAGGTTAGGATACATGCAGTTATTATAGAAACTGATGTTGTTTTGCAGGGACTTACACCAGAACATGCAAGATTTGTTTTAGAAAGAGATGGACCAAATGAACTGACGCCACCAAAGACAACACCAGAATGGTTAAAGTTTTGTAAACAGCTGTTTGGTGGGTTCGCCATGTTGCTGTGGATTGGTGCTGTTCTGTGTTTTATAGCCTACTCAATCCAAGCTTCACAAATGGAAAATGTTCCAGGAGATAATGTGAGTATAGTCATCTGCTCTTGGAATTTATTGGGTTGTACATGTATCTTGATTCACTAGTGGTCAAGATGAGAAGTGGTAACAGGGATAATTTAGTGATAATTTTCCGAATTCCTCGATATTTTTTTTTAATAAAAACATATGTTTGTGACCCAACGTCAGAACCGTCTCGCTGAGACGGTTCTAATGAGGGGTCACAATACATTTTTCATTGAGAAGAACAATTATCTCCAAAGTTATCCTCAAAAACTCACTTTACCTGGAGCTCTACTCACTCAAATATACATGTATTGTGGTCCTTCATCATGCTGAAGGGGTTCTGATGAAGGATCATAGCATGTTTTAAACACTTGAATGGATGAAGAAAGAAATATATCTCAAAACTATTAACACTGCTGTTCCAATTGACAGTTGTTTCTGTACATGCAAATTATACACTTCATCTTCCATTTAAGAAGGAGTAACAGGGATAATGTCAGGATAATTTTTTTCTACATGTCATTATAAAAACATGTTGTGATACTACCTCTATGAGGCCATTGAAATGATTGCTCACAGCGTATATTTTTATTGAATTTGAGAAAATAATGCACAAAATATTATAAAAAAATCCCATCAGTATAGCCACTGGTTGCTGTGTAACGTTTCTTTTTTGGCCAAAGAGTTGCATACATATAAATAGCTCTGGATGTGTGACCAATTGTGTTAGTGGGGGAAAAAAAGAGAAACATATAATCTTATTAAGTTAGAATGGAATTGTAGGATGGAGACAAATTCTCAGAGCCTACCAAGTTACGATAAATTCATTGATAAGTTAACATTTGGTTTGTTTCAGTTATATCTGGGTATTGTGTTGACTGCTGTGGTGGTTGTAACAGGATGTTTCTCATACTATCAAGAAGCCAAGAGTTCAAGAATTATGGATTCCTTCAAAGACATGGTACCTCAGGTAAGTTTACAAAAAGAATTGCTGTCCTATTTCTTTGGTTGTAAAACAGTTGTTCCGCTTCAAAACAATCACAAAAATCTATACCTGTCTCTTTGCACTGCAGAAGCTCCTTAAATTGCAAAAAAAGGCAGCACTTGTAGTTTGAAATTTTAACGTCTCAAATACTAACTATGTAAGTGTTGAACGACAGGACCCTGAATTATAAGGGCTTAGAATTGAAACAACAAATAGACCAGAGAAATGAAAATAGTAGACTCATTTTAACTGCATCAGTTTATGACCAGCAATGACGTGAAACACTGGTACCCTGCACTGGCTTAAGCAAATCTCCCTTTTTAGAATGACTATAAATTAACTCAGTGATATGAAGGACCAGAAAATATATAATATGCATAAAAACATGTTTTGACCCACTAGAAAGGCCTTGCTGATGCAATTCCAATGAGTAGTCACAACAGGTTTGTAGGCTGAAATAAGAAATGTGCTAGAATTGGTGTCAAACCTGCAGCAATGAAGAGCTTGGCAGTATTTTGGCTGGGGCTACAAATATATATATCTAATACTTTTTCAGTACGGTCTTGTTATACGAAATGGTGAGAAGTTAAATTTGAAAGCAGCAGAAATGGTAGTAGGTGATATAGTGGACGTGAAATTTGGTGACAGAATTCCAGCTGATATAAGAGTTATAAGTTCACATGGATTTAAGGTAAGAACTAGAGTTTTAAATTACCTTGTTAAAAAAGTTCTCGTATCATTGAACACGTTTTCAACAGGATTGGGAAGTTCTTAAAACTACTGCTCCTCCCACATTACCACTGTATCAGATACTGTGGTGAATTGATACTCAACATTGGCAAAATTCAAGAGTTTTACAGGACCTTCAGCATTGTTGTTGTGTTTTTGTTTTTACGTCCAGGGCAAGCAGCTATGAACATGTTGGGACGGTCAGTTAACCTAACCACACTATTCCTGGGCAGGCTTAGACCTCCTAAGCGGTTAACCAGTACCAAGTGCACTTACTTTCGTCAGTAACTTACAACTGCCCTTAATTGAATCAGCAGATAGAGAACCGAAAGTAATTGGCCGAACCGGATATCGAACCCAGGACCTTTGGCTCTTGAGTCAAACTCACTACTCAAGAGCCAGCGGCCCCGGGTTTCATAAACCATTTTGAATCCTTGCAGTCTAGCTGAAGCTGTTACTTTATACCTGTGGATGATTTCTTTAGGTCCATGCTAGTTGCCAGGCTGGTCTGAGTTCTTGCTGGTTGTATATGGGTTGAGCGTTGTGTGTCACAGCTCAAAAGATGACCCATGGCATTCTTTTGTGTAATTTTATCCCCTATTGGAGAAATGACACACTGACCAGGAGGGCACATACTAACTGTTCTGTTGAAGTTGTCTCCTTTATAAAAATGGTTGTCAGATCTCCAGATAAGAATGGGTAGCAGGGATAATTTAGGGCTAATTTTTTATATTTCTCTGTAAAAGCATATGTTGTGACCCCTCATTAGAATCATCTTGCCTAGAAGGTTCTAATGAGGGGTCACAATATGTGTTTTTGGTGAGAAAAAGAAAATCTTGGAATTATCTTTCAAACTCTTATCTCCGACACTGTAGCGTTACCATTGACATGTATCTGTTTACCTTTACTGTACTAGGTTGACAACTCGTCACTTACTGGAGAATCAGAACCACAGACCAGAACCCCTGACTTTACACATGAGAACCCACTGGAAACCAAGAATATAGCATTCTTCTCAACTAATGCTGTTGAAGGTATGTCAGTTTGAAATAGTTCTAGCCCAGACAATTGACATTATCTCTTGGTTACCATCAGTGCCAGAGCTCTAGTTAAGAGGGGTATTTGATGATAATTGAGGGATAATTTTCTTTATTTCTCATTGAAACCATATGTTGTGACCCCTCATCTGAACCATCTCGTTGAGACAGTTCAGAGAGACGGTTCAGATGAGGGATCACAACATATCTTTTTATCCAGAATTAACAAAAATTATCCTTAATAATCACCAAATACTCCCTCTTATCTAAGGCTCTGTAGTGCTATTTAGTTTAAGATCTGAGAAATGAAATAAAAAATTTTGTAAATCACTTCATTTTGGTGTTTTCTTTATTTCACAAAACCCTTCAAAATTATTTGTATCACTAGCAGAATATAATTTAAATTCAGCAAAAATAAAACTGGCAAAAATTAAATGATTAACATCAAATTTTTTCCAAAGATATTAGGCTTGCAATATAATCTGGCAGTTGGTCAGGAAATAGAGAGTTTTGGAATTTGACCGATGCATGGACCTTGAATAATGAGCCACAAAGTATTTGTTTCATCGAATATGATTCAAACTAATATTACCAAATTGTATCTGAAGTTCTGTTATGGTGTGATTTTAGGTACCTGCCGTGGAGTGGTGATCCGAACTGGTGACAAGACTGTCATGGGTAGAATTGCCAACTTGGCCTCAGGATTGGAAGTTGGAGATACTCCTATCGCCAAAGAAATTGCCCACTTTATTCATCTGATTACTGGTGTAGCCGTCTTCCTGGGAGTGTCATTCTTCATCATAGCGTTTATTCTGGACTATTTCTGGTTAGATGCCGTTATTTTCCTCATCGGTATCATTGTGGCTAACGTACCTGAAGGACTTCTGGCCACTGTCACAGTAAGTCTTCATTTTGTCTTTCATGAGACTACCAGAAGCAAACTTTCTTTAAGGTTTTGCTTTTCCAGCAGTGTTTTTATTAACTTAGTCAATTGAGCTAAGACAAGACAAAACCAGGAAAGTGGCATGTGCACCGTGTGGAGACTCAGCCTGCACATCCGCCTGGTCTGATAATTATGCACATGTTCAATGCATGTCTGAACTGTGTTGCAAGTTTCAACTCCCTACATCAAATACTGTAGGAGGAGTTGCGGAGACAAGAACAGTACTCAAATGTGAAATATGGTCATAATATGTATATTATTCAAGGGGACCAGAGTCTTTGCTGTAAGAACAAAGCTACCTTAGACTCTTACATACCCTTTAAGTGAACTGTGAAGACTCTGATACGACTAGGCTGATGCTCAGGCTATGCCGGGCACACATTATTTTCTCTGGAAAACTGCTGACTGACCTAATGCTTGCTTCCCTGGACAATGAAAACCTTTCAAACAGGGATCAACTTCTTGAAGCTTTAAGATCTATTCTAGAAGATAACCCTTTATCATATGACGTCTGAGAGTGTAATAAAGCCATGCATTAAATTCGATAATCAACTAGTGGATTAAATATGCAAATTACGTTGTAGCGTTATGTGTTGACGTCCATAAAAATGTCGCGTTTTCTAATGGCAAAATCGTAATGTTATAGTGCAAAATTTGCTCATTAAATGCAAATTTAGTGTCATATGATAAATAGAATCTTGCATTCGAGCTCCTGTATTATTGAATTTATTAAACTCATTGGGGAAAACAGATAAGATGCTCGGCATAGCCTCGCATCTTGTCTTTTCCCCCAACTCGTTTAATAAATTCAATAATACATGAGCACTCATGTAAGAGCCTCTATTTCAAGAGTTGACTTCTACCCTTTCAAGAGTTTACCTCTATTGAGATGGGTGGCAAAATAAAAATGAAAGTGTACCCATCAACCCTATGATTGCATGTGGCTGTTGTATAAAAGAATAAACTATGATATTTTAGGTATGCCTGACCTTAACAGCAAAGCGTATGGCCAAGAAGAATTGCCTGGTGAAAAACTTGGAAGCTGTCGAGACCCTGGGATCTACATCTACCATCTGTTCAGATAAGACTGGTACCCTCACTCAGAACAGAATGACAGTGGCTCACATGTGGTTTGATGGAAGAATAGTGGAAGCCGACACCAGTGATGATCAGACTAGTAAGTAAAGAAAGACAATACCCAAAAATGAGAGAGTTTTAGCCAGTCACTTAAAATGGGTGCTTGATTTTTCTGTGTTAACTTAAGCTAGCCTAAGGCTTAAAGCAATCCACCCAAATGTGCTTTAGTATTGGAAATCCAAAGGGAAAATTAATGGTTTTTAGGTGTCCCAATATTTAAGCACATTAGGGTATGCATCTATGCTGTGCCATCAGAATGTCTATCTCAGTATACGGAGTTCTTGCAGTAATGACATTTCAGACTCTGTTGTTGTCTCTGAAGACTTTGGTATTTTTATGTCTAATGTTTTGAGTAATAAACTTGAGTGCACTGATTATGCTCTTTTGCAGGCAAGACATAGGAATCTGTAGAGTCATTTGTGTTTTCTTGTTTTCCTTTGTTGTTAACTCCTATAAGGTTACATCTCAACAGACAAGCTACTGAGAAGATTCTGGGTGAGCAAACTGTTTGAAAAGACACCACAGCCACCCAGGAATTTGAGCTTGTGACTTTAGTACATTAGCTGTGAAACAGCTTGTGACATATCACTATGACTGAGTTTAATTCCTGTTTCCTACTTACAGATGCTACATACAGTAGAAATGACCCAACCTGGCTTGCTCTGGCTCGTATTTCTATGTTGTGTAACAGAGCTGAGTTCAAATCTGATCAAGAGGATGTTCCAGTATTGAAAAGGTATACATATGCGTCATCTGAGATCAGGCCCTGAGGTTATAAAAAAATTTTCTTTCTCAACTCAGCAGAGCATGAAATTTTCTCTGCTTATAAATATGAAAATGCCAACTAATTTTGGCATTTTCATAGTCATAAGCAGAGAAAATTTCATACTCAGCTAAACTGAGCAAGAAAACAACTGTACTTATCAGAGATTTAGTGTTTATTAGCATATTAAATTTCATGCTCAGCTGAGTTGAGCGTGAAAAGAGTTTTATAACCTCGGGCCAGGGCCAAATTGTTCGAAGCATCTCTAGCTTAACAAAGTCTCTAGTAAAGGATTTGTTAAGTCATGCAGTACCCACACGATCAGTTATGGTTATATGTTTTGCTGAAAAATTGTAAGGAGCTTTTGCACTTCTGAGCAAAAACTCCTCACAATTTTTTTCAGCAAAAAAAAAGGCAAACTTTGTACATATAAAATAAATATTTTTGAAAATTGAATGTCTCATTAAGTAATGCTAAATGATTGAACATCTGGGCCCAGATGAGCTTTGTCCACTGAAAGGTGTCATTCTAAAGGTAGCCGGGCCGGGTAGCGCAATCGGTAGGGCACCTGACTCATAAGTCAGAGGTCCTGGGTTCGAAACCCGGTCTGGCCACATACTTTCGTTTCTCCTTCCGCTGATTCAAGAAGGGCAGTTGTCAGTTACTGGCGAAGTATGTGCACTTAGTACTGGTTAACCGTTTAGGAGGTCTAAGCCTGCCCAGGAATAGTGTGGTTAGGTTAACTGACCGTCCCGACATGACCTTAGTTGTTTACCGTGGACGTTAAGCATCAAATCAACCAACCATTCTAAAGGTGTATAGATGCACCTCCATGCTTGTCCACCGTAATTTCAAAGTAGACAACATTGGGAGTTCCTGTTCACTTTCCAGGATGGCAAAGCCCTTACAAAATGGGATCTACCAGAGCTCTAGATAAGAGGGGTATCTGATGATAATTGAGGGATAATTTTCTTTATTTCTCATTGAAACCATATGTTGTGACCCCTCATCTGAACCATCTCGTCGAGACGGTTGAGATGAGGGGTCACAACATATGTTTTTATCCAGATTTGACAAAAATTATCCCTAATTATCACCAAATGCTCCCTCTTATCTAGGGCTCTGATCTACTCCTGAGAGAAGATCAAATTTCCGTCAAGAGTTGGTCCCTGTTGGATAAGGGAGACAAATATGTAAATGGCAGAGCTGCTTCCTTTGAATATTTGTCGGTAGCATACACTTTATCATCTGTGAACAGCTAAGGCTCAGACCTGTCTTGTTAAATTATGCAGTCCGGCTAGACTTTCTTTTATGCCACCATCAATGGTGTAATGCAATAGATTTGTGGTGATTATTATATTTACAGAGCTGTAGATAAAAGTGAGTATTTGCTGATTGTTAGGGATAGCTTTTGTTTCATACATTGTGACCCTTCATCTGAACTGTCTTGACGTGAGGGTTCAGATGAGCGGTCTTAACATATGGTTTCAGTGAAAGTTAAGAAAATTATCCCACATTATCCATCATCAAATACTCTTTCATATTTGGAACTTTGTTTTTATCGTTATAGAGAATGCAATGGCGATGCCTCCGAGTCTGCTCTTCTCAAATGTGTAGAACTGTCCATTGGCAATGTGATCTCGTTCAGACAGAGAAACAAGAAGATTTGTGAAATACCCTTCAACTCCACCAACAAGTATCAGGTAAACCTTCATGGCATTGTCCTTATGTGTTAGTCATCAAAATATTCACTTTATTCAAATGTGGCAGCTAATACTGAAGAAAAACACACCAAAAAACAAAACACACATTATCACAGGGTATAATTGATTCCGCTAATTTTCGCTTCCTGCAGAGACTGTCCGTCATATTTGGCTTCCGCTGAGACTGTCCGCGAACTCTTGCTTCCTGCAGAGACTACTGTCCTCGGAAATGGCTTCCTGCCGAGACTGTCCGTGTGATTCTGCTTCCTGCCGAGGCTCTCGGCAGGAAGCAGATTCACGCGGACAGTCTCTGCAGGAAGCCATTTATCATGTACAGAAGTCTCGGCAGGAAGCAAGAGTTTGCGGACAGTCTCGGCGGAAGCCAAATATGATGTACAGTCTCTGCAGGAGGCGAAAATTAGCGGAATCGATTATACCCTGTGATTATTAATCCTATTAAGTTTCTTAGGTTGTATTATTTAGAATCTGAAGGATAACAAATCAACCACATGCGAAAGTGGTTTCAGTAAAAACTGGTGAACACCTAGACCTTTAACTGTGTTAGAATAAGAGTTCAGTCTAACTGTAAAATAAGCAGACAATTCTATGACAGTGCTCCAGATAAGAAGGGGTAACAAAGATAATTAAGCGATAATTATCAATATTTTTCAATAAAAACATATTTTGTGACCCATCTTTAGAACCGTCTCATCGAGACGGTTCTAATGAGGGGTCACAACATATGTTTTCATTGAGAAATAAGGAAAATTATCTTTGAATTATCGTCAGTACTCCTTCTTATCTGGAGCTCTGTATGAAATATTTTGTTAGGCATGAGGTAATAAACCACCATGTATTGCAAAATCCTGAAGTTGTAAGATCCAGACTAGACATTCTATATGTAATGATCCAATATACACAATGTACATTCTGGGTAAAGCTAATGGACTTGGCCCACAAAGAAAATAAATAAGTAAATTTCAGTTATTAGAAATGTCATTAAGAGTAGACCCAATTTTGAAAGGGTTTAATTGTCCATGGAAGCAAACAGTAAATCATACAAGTCTCCATTTGAATCATGGTACATTTTGTTACACTACATCAAACAATGTTAGATATGACGTTATTCTTGTAGGTATCAATTCATGAGACTGAGGACCCCAATGACCCACGCTGTATCTTGGTCATGAAGGGAGCTCCTGAGAGAATTCTGGACAGATGTTCTGTGTACTTGAAAGATGGCAATGAATACCCAATGGATGACATGTTTAGAGCAGCTTTCAACATCGCATATATGGAGTTGGGAGGATTAGGAGAAAGAGTACTCGGTAAGGGCTGATACAGATATTAAAAGAGCATATGGGGTAGAACCTTTAAAGAAAGGTCATTAAAACTTTGTTGGTTGGGGTTGAAGAGTTTGAAAACACCACCTAATCTTTGTTCTAATCGAATTTCAAGGTTATTGAAATTTTCATGGTGGTACCCCTCAGAAACATTCAGGTCTTACTCAGGGAGGTAATTTTATCTGGAATAGATCAAAGCAAAGCAAAGTCCAGATATCTTGAGAATGCTTAAAACTAATGTCACGAGATGAACAATTTTTATATCGCCTGAACAAAGTTCTGGAAGAGCTATTGCACTATCCCGGGTGTCGGCATCAGTGGCGGCGGTGGCTGCGTCGGCGTTAGCAAAACGTTCAAGTTTTACATTATTTTTTTATGTGATGGGCAAGGCGCTGTCAGGCAAGCTATCCTGTGACAGGTCTTGTTTAACAATACCATAATTACTGTAATTTAGTGGTCAATACGACATCAGCATCTAACATAAGATTAAATTTTTTCGTTATTGGGTTTTAGATGATGGATAAACTCAAGTATATGGGGCATTCCTGCATGCAGATGTTCTGTGTTTCCCTTTGTAGAAAGCATGAATTTTTTTTAAAATTATCCTTTTTACCAACTAATTAATGTTTGGAATATAATGTTTGGTAAATATTTAATTCTGGCAGACAGTTTCTTATTTTGGCATTATAATTTTCTTCCAGGATTCTGTGACTACATCCTACCTATTGACCAATACCCACCAGGCTATGAGTACGACCCTGATGATGCTAACTTCCCCTTAACTGGTCTTAGATTTGTTGGTCTTATGTCTATGATTGATCCACCAAGAGCCGCTGTACCAGATGCTGTGGGCAAATGCAGAAGTGCTGGAATTAAAGTACGTCTTAACCCTTTATACTGATGAACCTTAAAAGAATCCTCAGCTCAGAGCAATGTCTAGATAATAATGAGATGGTTTCTTTTTGCTTCCATGAGACATGAATCCATAAAACACACATCTTATCACATCTCAGCAGTTGTAATGAAGCAGCTGGGGTAGGCCCAACTTTATGCTGTGGCCCTCTATGGCACTAGTTTGGTGAGATGGTTCTAATTAGAGGTTGTGACAGATTTTTATTTAGAAAGAAAACTGACTTGAAAAAAGTATCATAATAAAAAAATGCATATGAGCCGCGACCAAGAAAACCAACAAAGTGGTCGTCCGCCCAGCGCAGACTCAGATCAGCCTGGGCATTCACCCAGTCTGATCAGACTTTTTGCTAAGCGCTTAAAGGGTAGCTGAGGGACTAAGCTACCTTCATGCAGAAAGCGAAGACTCTGATCAGACCGGGCGGATGCCCAGGCTGATCTGAGTCTGCGCTGGACGCACGACCACATTGTTGGTTTTGTCACGTCGCGGCTCATATAACTCTTCACTGTATGTTTTAATTCTTATAGGTAATCATGGTAACAGGAGATCATCCAATCACAGCGAAGGCTATTGCTAAAGGTGTTGGTATTATCTCAGAAGGCAGTAGAACTGTTGAAGATATTGCTGCAGAGAAAGGAATTCCACCAGAGGAAGTGGATCCAAAGTAAGTGCTGCAGCTATTTTTAGTTCTGGCTGGTTTAGGCATTCATAACATGTAAAAATGCTGTCAAGTTTGTTTGATTTGTGAAAACGGGACTTAGGTACAATATACAGACAGAGACACCAACATCTGGAGACAGTAAGAAAAACACTGCATTTGAGTTTGTCCCAGGACAACATAAGTGGTAGAACAGCTGCCTGGCTTGATTTTGTCCTTGTACAGGTCAGAGACCTGGGGCCGTATTCATAAAGCCACTTAAGTCGTTGCTATGCGGTTGCTAAGGCTAAATATCGATAAAGGAGATTCCCTACAACTATGAAATTTGGTCTGGAGGAACAGTCTTCTAAGACTGTTCCTCCAGACCAAATTTCATAGTTGTAGGGAATCTCCTAAGAAATTTAGCCTTAGCAACAGCATAGCAATGACTCTAGTCGTTTTATGAATACGGCCCGTGGACACATTTAGAGTGGAGCTGAAGAATGACAAGTGTTACAGCAGTGCTCTTGTGCTGAGATGGTTCTAAATGAATGAGGGCCACAACTTTTGTTTTTGTTGAAAAACATGAGGGAAATTATCACTTGACTTATCCTCAGGGATGCTTTGCTGTAAGCGAATAGTATAATAGGTCCGTAGCATAGAAGTTAATTTTAAGACTACAAAATTGGCATACATATGGTCTCATGAAAGCCTTAGATGTTTGACTGCTTGAGATAGTGACAGGCAATAAAGACAGAGAATATTGTCTGCAGAAATAGAGGTATATATCGCTTCCCTGATAAAGACTTTAAAACTGTGGAAGCTTCTGTTTTAGTTACTACATTAGCTGTTTGTCTTTGTTTGAAGGGATGCCAAGGCTGCTGTGATCCATGGTGGAGACTTACGTGACATGACCCCCTACCAGATTGATGAGATTTTGAACAACCATGATGAGATAGTGTTTGCCCGTACCTCACCCCAACAGAAGCTGATTATTGTAGAAGGATGTCAGAGACAGGGACAGATTGTGGCAGTGACAGGCGATGGTGTCAATGATTCCCCAGCTCTCAAGAAGGCTGATATTGGTAAGATCTAAGAAACAGGTTCTGGTTGTTGATGAAGATTCCAAATGTTCTTGTTGACCTATTAATGCCTAGCATTGATCAAGGGGAAGGGGAATTTAATGCAGATTAAGCTGCCTTTAACCACGAATAGTATACAAACAACCCCATGTGGTTTCACGTGATGACATATATATTGCATTAATGCTCATATTATTAAGTGTATGGATACACACTTCAGAAAAAGCGCCTAGGCCATTTGCAGAGCTCTAGATAAGAGGAGTATTTGATGATAGTTGAAGGATAATTTTTTTTACTTCTCATTGAAACCATATGTTGTGACCCCTCATCTGAACCGTCTCATCGAGACGGTTCAAATGAGGGGTCACAACATATGTTTTTATGCAGAATTAACAAAAATTATCCTTAATTATCACTAAATACTCCCTGTTATCTAGAGCTCTGCATTTGCATTTTTACTTCCGTCTGAATCAGGATTACTCTTAAACAAAAGAATTCCCTGGGAACTTAATTTTTTCCTGAAAGAGAAAATCTTTTTGGGAGTGGGGCTCTTCACAGGAAAGCCAATACTTAGTCTGAAAGTGGTCTTCTTTTCAAAAGAAATGAGCCGCGACATGACAAAACCAACAATGTGGTTGCGCTCAGCGTAGACTCATATCAGCCTTGGCATCCGCCAAGTATGATCAGACTCTTCACTAAGCACTCAAAGGGTAGCCATGGGACTTAGCTACATTCATGCGGACAGCGAAGACTCTGATCAGACTGGGCGGATGCCCAGGCTGATCTGAGTCTGCGCTGGGCGCACAACCACATTGCTGGTTTTGTCGTGTGACGGCTCAAATACTGAAGAAGTGGAGGTATATCTATTTACTATTATACAAACTATTTTCAGGTGTTGCCATGGGTATAGCTGGCAGTGATGTGAGTAAGCAGGCTGCTGACATGATCTTGTTAGACGATAACTTTGCCTCCATTGTCACTGGTGTTGAAGAAGGTTAGTAGTTTTGCTGTATACAGATATTCATAATCTCTTAAGTACTCCCTTGTGTCAAAGTAAAGTGATGAACACATTGTTCTTACTTCCAATACTTTATATTTGGCTCCTGTGATCTCTGTCTATTGATATCTAAGTTGAATTTTCAGTCCCTTTGGATTTGAAGATTTGAAACTGTACAGCATATGAGCGGCAAATGTGTAACTTTAGTTAAATCTCCAGGTAAGGTGAAGTTGTGAGGCTAATTCTTGGATTATTTTTCAAAATTCTAAAATGCAAGGTCTTCCTAAAAAACATTCTAATGTGGCATGGCCATGTTCCCATGGAATATAAATAGAAAAATGATCTAGTAACAGCCTGGTAACACACCCTTATCAGGAATGCTGTAAATGTGGCTTAAGTGAGAGGCTGTTGTCTGATATCATCTGTAGAGATATAATGTTACTATTGGGAAAGTCATTGATGCTGATTCATGGAGTAAAGATCTCAATTTCATACATACTATCCATGGTTGAAACAGTGCACCAAAGCTGTAATAATGAGGGAGTATTTTGGGGGTGATAAGGGGTAATATTTATAATTTCTGCATGAAAACTTATGACCGCTGGTCTTAACTGCCTCAATTCAGATGAGCAGTCACAACATAAGTTTTCATTGAGAAATAGAAATGATTCTAGTGTCATGAAATACTCCTGTCAGAACACCTTCAGAGCCAGAGACAAAAATAGCTGAATTTGAAAACCACATAGATCCTGATAAGGCGGCTCATAATAGCTGTCTTATCCAAAAATCTACACTGTTTGCCCTCTAGTATTCGAATTCTTGGTATGATAAAGCTTAGATTAAACAATTTTTTGCAGACATGCTGTATGTTTTTTGGCACTTAAAGGGTTAATTTATCCAGAACTCTAGATAAGAGGGAGTATTTGGTGATAATTAAGGATAATTTTTGTTATTTCTGCATGAAAACATATATTGTGACCCATCATCTGAACCGTCTCGACGAGACGGTTCAGGTGAGGGGTCACAACATATGGTTTCAGTGAGAAATAAGAAAAATTATCCTTCAATTATCATCAAATACCCCTCTTATCTAGAGCTCTGATTTATCCATTCTTTAATTTTCAGGTCGCTTGATCTTTGACAACTTGAAGAAGTCCATTGCCTACACTCTGACCTCAAACATTCCGGAGATTTCTCCTTTCTTGTTCTTCATCCTACTTGACATTCCTCTGCCCCTGGGAACCATCACTATTCTGTGTATCGACTTGGGAACTGACATGGTACCGGCTATCTCTCTCGCTTACGAACAGGCCGAGAACGACATAATGAAACGTCAACCCAGAGATCCAATCAAGGACAAACTCGTGAATGAAAGGTAAACTTTGTGAGGAAAACATGATACTACACATTATGACAAAACCATTTATGGCAGTGGCTAGTCTGGATGCTATTTGGGAAGACTTGCAAAGTTGGATTGCAGATTCTTGGGGAAAAAAATTCTTGAAATTTTATAGTTTATTTGTAACAGCTTTAGCAACGCCGCATAGCGCAATAGGTAGGGCACCTGACTCATAAGTCAGAGGTCCTGGGTTCGAAACCCGGTCTGGCCACATCCTTTCATTTCTCCTTCCGCTGATTCAAGAAGGGCAGTTGTCAGTTACTGGCGAAAGTATGTGCACTTAGTACTGGTTAACAGCTTAGGAGGTCGAAGCCTGCCCAGGAATAGTGTGGTTAGGTTAACTGATCATCCTGACATGACCATAGCTGTTTACAGTGGGCGTTAAGCATCAAATCAATCAGTCTATCATTGTAACAGCTATGAAAGCACAATAAATTTACAGCGTTGACTAAATTATGTAATTGGTACAATAAAACAATGGGTGAAGTGAAAGAGGAGCTCTTATGTAGGAAGAGATAAGTGTTCCAGATAAGAAGGGGTAACAGAGATAATTTAGGGATAACTATCCATATCTCCATTAAAACATATTTTATGACCCATCATTAGAACCGTCTCATGGAGACCCTTCTAATAAGGGGTCACAACATCTGTTTTTGATTAGAAATAAGTAAAAATGCCTTCAATTATCCTCAGTACTTCTCTTATCTGGAGTTCTGAAGAGACTTTTGACTTACAAATGCTACAAGAGATGTATCTGTTGGTATGTGCAAACAGCAAGTCTTGGATCAACATAGACATCCACTTAGTCGGATCAGAGTCTTTCGTTTTCACTAAAACAATATGTAGATCCTGAGAAATGGATAAATTGAACAGGGAAGACTGCTGAGGCGGCTGCTGGTTTGCTGTTACATGCGCTAAAGGCCCATCATACCTATCGTACAACATTGGCTGCTCAAGCAAGATCTGCAAGTAGTTTCGTTATTCATGTAATGTACATGTACATACATTCCAAAAAAATTATCAGTGTAATACTTTGAAATGACCACTCATTCTTCTGTCCATTCTCACAGGTTGATCAGTATGGCTTATGGACAGATTGGTATGATTCAGGCCTCGGCAGGTTTCTTTGTGTATTTTGTTATCATGGGAGAGAATGGATTCTGGGTAAGCCGTCTATTGGGTTTGAGAGAGCAGTGGGATGCCTTGGCTGTCAATGATGTACAGGACTCGTATGGACAGGAATGGGTAATTATGACTTTAAAATTTTACATTTCCTGTGTCAGGCATCTTGCACCTATAAGATATTGCCTTTCCATTGTCAGTGGCGTGAACTTTTGTCATTGTCTGTTATTTAGTGTTATTTGTCTGTTATTTAGTGTTATGAAACTCATAAGATCACATGTTATAACATTTTGGCGCGTACACATAATGTGATTGGCGACTTTGTCACCAATGCTTAACTTATTGAAATAATGTTCATTTTGAAGGCAATAAATCCCAGTTGAAAGGGTCATATGATAAACAGAATCTTACACTCGTGGTCATTTCATATGAAATTCATGAAACTCGCCAAAGGCTCTTTTCATAAATTTCGTATGAAATTATTACTCGTGTAAGATCCTCTATAGGTCTTATAAGGACAATTTAGTTGAGGTGCCACAGTGTTAGGTTTTCATGGAGTAAAATCAAACAGATATTCAGCCATAACATCTTCTTTCAGACATACTACCAGAGAAAGAAGTTGGAATACACATGTCACACAGCTTTCTTCGTCTCTATTGTCATTGTACAGTGGGCTGATCTGATTATTTGTAAGACCAGGAGACTCTCACTCTTCCAACAGGGAATGAAGTAAGTATTGTATTATTTTGGTTATAAGGCAGGATTTTTCCCTTCCAAAACAATCCAAAAATATTTATATCCATTTTATAATACAGATCTGGACTTTAGGGATTTTTTTAAAGAAAAATCCATGTGTTATAGCAGAATTTTATGAGAATGATTTAGTAATTGGTGGTCACTCTAGAGACGGGAAACCCATTTTATTACCAAATAGATATAGTAACATGAATGGTAGTTGAAGATATTGCTTTAGAACATATTGGAAAAGTAGTGGAAACTTCATTTGATGCTTTGAACAGCGGGGCCAAGGTGTGCATCTGAATGTGACAAAAGAATTCATCTGTCTCAGTATAGTTTAGGAATATATGTGTGCAGTTTTCTATGCCAGCAGAAAATAGACTTTCCCTGAAAAATATTTTTATGTCCCCTCACTTCTTTAATTAAGGAGTAGTTAAACGGTCATATCGGCATGTGTGAGCAAGAAAAACTCAGTTCAGCATGCGTACCTTTTGTGCAGTCAGATCTTGTACAGTCTGCTGTCTTGAGGGGAATCTGAAAGGCAAAACCCTAATGTGCAGTGTTTGTTGCACTTTCCCATTTTTGTGGTCCATAAGAAGTCTAATGTGTGCTTACCCGGTTTCAGATGCTTTCTAAAGTCCTAACGTTTAGGGAAAAACAGAATCGTAGGACATTTCAAGTTTGAAATGATTCAGAGAGCTATCCTGGATCAGGTGGTTTTTTTTGGAAACCAAAAATACAAATGGTTCTGTTCTTTACTGATTTTGTGATTATTTTTTTGTGCAGGAACCATCACCTGACGTTTGGCCTGTTCTTCGAGACTTGCCTGGCTGCGTTCATGACATACTGCCCCGGTCTAGACCAGGGTCTTAGAATGCAGAATCTCAGGTATGTACTGTTTATATAAACACTCATTGGATTCTGCTGATAATTTCTCTCATAGTTAGCATGTGGCGATTTAACCAATCTTAGACTTGAAACCAGTTTAGCTTTCCGGTTGTGCGTAGGTGTGTACATTATTACATTCGTAGGGGATAATTGCAAGCAGTGCAGACAGAGTTCAAACGCAACATTTTGCGGCATATGAACAGTCTAGCTTTGCTCATTGGAGTTTCTATGCAAAATACAATAAAAGTGAAAACATTTAACAGAAACCCCTAAAACTTGAAAAAGACCCATCCAAATGATAAGGATGGACAAGTTCACATGTCAAAAAAGGGTAAGATGAAGTTGGAACTTTTGCTATGAAACATATACCAGTGGACATTTTAAACACAAAGGATAGATCAGTTTATGTATCTGGACATGTTCTTTGTCATGGGTCAGATGTAATGTAGCAAATGTGGTCTATACTAAGAGGGCAGATTGTACATGTTTATTATACCCCCGACATACGAAGTATGTCGAGGGGTATATAGTTTTCGTCTTTCCGTCCGTTCGTCCGTCTGTGTGTCCGTCCGTTCGTCCGTGCGTGCGTCCGTCCGTTAACATTTGCGTTAAAGTTTTGCGTTAAGTTTTTATTCTTTGCTTATATTTCCAATATCCTTTGATGAAACCTTTTGGTATGTGACTAGGTATACTTCTAGGTTCATGTAGAATAGTTGACATTATCTGGATGCTGCTGCTGACCTAAGGTCAAGGTCACAGACTTAAACATTTGCGTTAAAGTTTTGTGTTAAGTTTATATTCAACTTTTATATTTCCAATATCCTTTGATGGAACCTTTTGCTATTTGACTAGGGTTACTTTAAGGTTCATACAGAGTAGTTGACATCATCTGGATGCTGCTGCTTGCCAAAGATCAAGGTCACAGATTTGTATATATGTGTTAAATTTGCGTTAAAGTTTTGCGTTAAGTTTATATTCTTTGCTTATATTTCCAACATCCTTTGGTGAAACCTTTTGATATATGACTAGGTTTACTTCTATGTTCGTGCACAATGATTGACATCATTTTGATGCTGCTGCCTACCTAAGGTCAAGGTCACAGACTTTAACATTTGCATTAAAGTTTTGCGTTAAGTTTACATTCTTTGTTTATATTTCAAACATTCTTTGATGAAACCTTCTGATTTATGACTAGGTTTACTTCTATGTGTTCATGCAGATTAGTTGACATCATCCGGATGCTGCTGCTATCCAAGGTCATGGAAACAGACTTATAGGTTTACATTAAAATTTTGCGCTTAGTTGGTTTTCTTTACTGATATTTGTAATATACTTTGATGGAAGCATTTGATAGGTGATAAAGTTTACTTCTAGGTTCATACCATGTATAAGATTGGTTTCATTAGGTTGTGGTTTCATTAGGCGGTGGCGCTGGTCGGGGGTATACGTGAGCCCCTGCTCACTTGCTCTAGTATTTAAATATAAATAACATTAACTGTCACACAGAAACCTAGTAAAAATCACCTTGCTGAGGCATATGCAAAACAGGGAGAAAAAAGTTGCATTATTTTGTGATGTTTCATTGAGATGGATGTCATAATTTGATGTTGAGCAAGAGATTAAGTATAATCCTTTAAGTTTCTGTTGTCTGTTAATGTGAACTTATTCAAGTTTCATGCTAATTTGACCTTTCACAATTTTATTGACAGAGCGACCTGGTGGTTCCCAGCTATGCCTTTCAGTTTAGCTATCTTCATATATGATGAATGCAGAAAAACTATACTGCGTAACACGAAGCCGGGATCTTGGATCGAAAGAGAAACATATTATTGATGCAAGCGGTTGTTTAGGTAGGTGTCGAGTGACTTAGTTTTCAATTGTCATAATATATTCATAATTTCCGTTCTATTACCTGGAATGTGTTTCTCTACTTGGAGACTTACCCCTTATGAGAACTGATTTAGGTGTCACAGCTTGTGTTTTTATCGAGGATCATCAGATTGTTTTCGAAATACCATAAAAATGCTTATTTATTGAGCTCATGATTTCAGTAGGGACAAAGGCTGTAAACTTGTATTTGAAGGTCATGCCTTCTGATTCTGCCTACCAATTTTTAGCTCGCCTGAACGAAAGTTCAGGAAGAGCTATTGTTGTCACCCTGGCGTCAGCGTCCGCGTCGGCGTCGGCGTCCGGATTGGATGTTTTGGTTAAAGTTTTTATATGTGATGGGCAATGCGCTGCAGGCGAGCTATCCTGTACGCGGACAGGTCTTGTACCTCTAGCCACCAAAAAAATAAAATTAATACCATCATCCTGATACAGATGGGGCCATTTTTAAAAAAAAAAGAAAAAAAAAGAGGACATTTCTGAAATGACTAAAGTACCATTATATACCCCTGGTTACTATTGTATATACAAGGGCTGTTACGAAACCAAAAAAGCTGTTACAAAATGAAAAAAGTCATAGTTACCAAACAACCTGATGACCACGAAAAGGCTTCCAAAATTTTATTGTTTATGGCTATTTTGTTTTTATTTCAGCAACCCGAACCAATTCAAAATATGGATTAGTGAAAGACCTGAACAGACAGCTTTGTGTCAGTTAAAATTTCTTCAAATTGCAATACAAGATACAATGTCTTTTTCATATCTTTACTGGAAAAGGCTAAGATCTTTACACAAATTTAAACGTTACTCGTTTCATATCATATGATATGATAAATGGAACCTAAATAAAGACAGTGCTAGCCCGGGTGACTCTTGGGTTAGAAATATCTCAAGATGGAATTTTATGTGTACAGACAAATATTTTATTGTACATATAATAAGAGCTTTTAAATGGGAGACCAGTTTTGGGTGACAGTATGAAATATCTGCCTTGTGAGATTTATTATTGCTCAAATTGGCTGTTGTAGAAGTGACTACGTTTTTACCCTGCAAGTCCATTTAAGTCCAGTTCACCTGTTATGTAGTTTTAGCTGCATTTACTGGAAACCAAGATGATAACAACATTGCTTGGCTCAGTCAACAAGAGGAGCAGTAAAATCAGCCCTCAAGAATTCATGTAATACCAGCCACGTGAATTTAAACAAACATATTTCTGAAATAGCCAAGGCTTCAGGTTGGGGAAGTACTTGGTGATGATTAAGGAATAAGTTCTGAGACCAGAGCTCTAGATAAGAGGGAGTATTTGATGATAATTAAGGATAATTTTTTTTATTTCTCAATGAAACCATATGTTGCGACCCCTCATCTGAGCCGTCGCGTCGAGACGGTTCAGATGAGGGGTCACAACATATGCTTTTATGCAGGATTAACAAAAATTATCCCTAATTATCACTAAATACTCCCTCTTATCTAGAGCTCTGGAGACAAGAAAAACTCCCATCAAAATTATCACTAGGTACTTACCTATCTGGTGCTTACTAGTATGTGTGAGAAGTGCTCATAGTGCACGGCCCCGGGCTGCTTATCTTGTGTCTGCTAATAAACTACTGAATTGGGTGAGTAAATAGAGGCTTAGTCTGTGTGTTGCTTGCATTTACTGGACCTAACTGCATCAACAGGCAGAGTAGATCTCCAATTTAGTTTGCTGCTGGGAGTTTAACAAGTTTCAGATGCAAGGATAATCAGCCGGGAGCAATGCTAAAGAGAACTGAGAACGCGTTTCAGAATCTCAGCCTAGAGAGAATGTGTTTACTAATTGTTAGGGACAAGAGTCTGTCGTAAGTGTGTGGACAGAGTCTTGGGACAATTGCAATGCAACGCTGATGTTATATGGCAGTGCTTCAGATAAGATGGGGTAACCGTAACAGAGGTTATATAATAAATATTTTCGACTTTTCTCCATAGAAACATGTTGTGACCCTCATTAGAACTGAGGGGTCACAAAATGTTTTCATTGAGAAATAAAAATTATCTCTGAATTATCCTCAATACACTCTCTTTTCTGGAGTTCTGTTAAATGTTTATAATTGTTATCGTGACTACTTTATAATTAATAGGTTCATTCCTGCAATAATGTATCATGGCAGTTTAATCCCCTCGACATATACAAAGAATTCTGTTATTCAGCAAGAGGAGATAAGTCTTCCAGAAGTGTTCAAGAATGATTTATTGACCTGTTAACATGTCTTCTGTGATAGTATCATACCATACACGTCATAATCAGTCTCCAGAGTTCTAGGTAAACAGGTTTTGTGTGGTGGATGATCATTTGAGCCGCGACACGACAAAACCAACAATGTGGTTGTGCGCCCAGTGCAGACTCAGATCCGCCCAGTCTGATCAGTCTTCGCTGTCCGCATGAAGGTAGCTTAGAGCCTTAGCTACTCTTTAAGCCAGTGCTGGAAACTCACAAATTTAATGTGGTGGCCCAAAAGCATAGCAAGCCTAACTTTCAGTGGCCCAAATTATCCACTAGCTAAAGTTTCTATTCATTTAGTATTGCCAGAAAGATAAATTTGGGCCACTAAAGGCCATATTTTGGAGATTTCTGGTGGCCCGAAACAAAAATTAGGAGCATTTGGCCACCGGGCCACTGGCCGTTTCCAGCACTGTAAGCGCATAGCTAAGACTCTGATCAGACTGGGCAATTGCCTAGGCTGATCTGAGTCTGCACTGGGCGCACAACCACATTGTTGGTTTTCTCGTGTCGCAGCTCATTTGAAGATGACCGGGTACATTTTCAGGGGAAGCAACTCTGGCATTTTCATTTTTGCTTTCTCTTCCCAATAGAGCCAATGTTTAAACAAAAGAATTTTCTCCTTTGGAAGCAGATTCTTTCATTTAAAATTAGACTCCTTGTTGGGAGGGCTTATTTAATTATGTAGGCAGAAAATCACAACTTAGCTCTGTTGGAGGGAAGTTGACAGTAAAAAACAAAACAAAAAAAAAACAAAAAACGTAAGCGTGTGCACTTTTAAGTGTTTTTTTTTTATCACCAAAACATTCATTGTGGAATTGTATGACTTAGACTCGCGTTGAGAGGGAGTTTTTACAGGCCTCTTCAAAGTAAACCACGTGGAGAAATATAAAAAAATGTTGATCAGTTAAACTCCACAGATTTGTGTTACCTTGAGCTCTGAAACCTGATAATGTCTGGAAAACATATTTCATAAAAAAATGCTGATTACTTAGTTGGGACTGTATTAGGCAGCTCTGCAGCTTTAGTATAGGAAATGTAGATTTCAGTTGGTATAGAAATAAAAACAGCATTGACAGACACCACTACCAGAACTTGAGATGTCTATATTTTTAGTTGTATATATGTCCTGCTTGTTAACCTTATATCTTAAAGCATCATTGCACTCAAAACTGAAAAATTTGTAGATCTGAATAGAATAGTCATCTGAGTCAATAATTGCTGGCTTTAGTTCATTGCTTATGACAAAAATAAGAAGTCGGGGATTGCCTTTTCATGGGCTGTTCCATGTGGAGCCCCATTGCTTGTTTTGAAGTTTTATCAGATTTGATAAATTATAGGTACATATTTTGTTGATTTAAATCAACCTTCAGGATAATTAGCATGTGTTGGATAGGAATATTTTGGTCATGCTTCCAAAACACAATAACATATTGACTGAAAATAAAACACAAGGTCTTGTTTTCTTTTATATACAACTTTTACTTTGTTTAAGTCTCAGTTACATACAGTTATCAGAATGGAATTTTTATACATGTAATGTTAGAAATTGAATATTTATAATTGATTGATATCATCATACAACTGTTGAATTCTGAGTGTACTCACACAGAGCTCTAGATAAGAGGGGTATTTGATGATAATTTAGGGATAATTTTTTTTATTTCTCATTGAAACCATATGTTGTGACCCCTCATCTGAACCGTCTCATCGAGACGGTTCAGATGAGGGGTCACAACATATGTGTTTATTCAGAATTAACAAAAATTATCCTTAATTATCACCAAATACTCCCTCTTATCTAGTGCTCTGTCACAGCATAATTTGTTGGCTCTTTTTACAGCTTATCGTGTTCAACTTTTTCATCCCATTGTACACATTCCATTGTCCTTGAAAGATTTTTTTATTACTAGACTAATTTGCCAGACATACGAATACTGAAACTAGTGCTCATTGCTGCAGTGTAAAACCTGACCCAGATTGTATAAATGCAAAGTTGCCATGGATTACTTGAGACTAGTGAAAGCATGAAAGTTTATGGCTGAGGTATAGTTAATTATTTGCAGCATGACTTGGGTTGTCATGGTTACTACTGACATTATTTGGACCGTAAAGTTTGTAGCAAACATGGGCGGCCTTTGTTAAACGTAAAACTTGTCTTCGTCTAGTTACCTGCGATTATTGTCATAGCTTTCACGGTTCATGTACACAATTTGGACCTTGTGTAAATGTACCGTGAAGACTTCGATCAAATTGCACTTGTAGGTAGAATGGTAGTGAGTGCTGAAGATATTTCGGAATTTGGGGCCGAAAATCAAATTTTTACTGTCCAGTCTCAAGAAAAAAGGGTGTGATCCCTTAGAAGACGGTTCTTGTAAGATTCTGGAATTGTATGTAGGGAAGAAGTCAGGAACTTTACAGCACAGAAATCTTGGCATTTGTGATTCTTGAACTTTTTGCATTTTGATGCTGCTGTGGCTGTTTCTCTTGTAGTATTAAAAGGTTATTATGTTTGGTTGTGATTGTGAATTGTAAAAAGTAGTTCTAAACCTTTTCGTATTTATTTAATTCCACTGGGCACACTAAGTTGAATCAACATTGAATAAACGTTGATTCAGCATCATGATATTGAATCAAGATTTATTCAATGTTGATTGAATGTTATTTGCCTGCAGGGAAAGGTTTCAAACCTGGCATTTGATTGAAAGAGTTCAAAAGAATGTTAAGTTGGAATATTTGGTGATCTAGCATCCTGTCTTGTATTGCTTCATTTGGACCTCATAGAAGCAAAAGCAAACAGTGTAGACTACCCACCAGGCACACAATGTTGAATCAACACATGAATCAGCATTGATTCAACGTCATGACGTTGAATCAATGTAGATTCAAAGTTGATCCAGCGTTGTGTGCTAGTTGGGATATGATAAGTTTGTATTCTACTTATAATGTATTTCCTTGGATACGCATTCAACCATTCAAGTATATGGTACGTCAATTGGTTACCCTTTTATAAAATAGTAGAGGGCTGTAAAAGTGATACTAAATTTTTAAACAAAATGTATTCAAACCAACTTGGATAAAAAAAAATTCTACTTTTATTTTGTAAGCCTTCAATAATTTTGGAATTTCAAAGAAAAAACCTATGGAAAAGACAACGTTTTCTTTCAATCTGTGAGAACTACTTCACATTCACAGGTCTGAAAAAGATCTCTAACTGTTGTAGGATATGTGTTAATGGTTTATGTTTTTATTTCAAAATTTTAAAGACATCATTGACTGCTGAACCCCAGCAGAGTTGACATTTTGAGGGATGGAAGCTGGCCTTTTTTTTGCCTTTCTCCACCAAAAACATAAAGGAACTGCTTTATCAAGGTTTTTCTGTATGTTATCAACAGCAAGTATGTATTGTGAGCACATTATCATCTGCCAAAATTTTGGTTGGACTTAATTCACAGATATTACCTGTTAAAACATTTAGTTCATACAATTTTGTAAATGTACATTTTCAGTTACAACACATGTAAATTTTGAAATAAAGTTTTAGACAAATATTTGTTCAAGATCTTTGTTTCTCTTTGATAACACTACAAACAGTTTTATATTTTTAGCTCACGTTCGTCCATCCATCTGTCTGTCCATCATCAACAATTTCTTCAACATCTCCTTCTAGACCAGTAAGCCAATTTCAAAATAATTTCACACAAATGATTTTGTTATAACCCTGAACCAAAATTGCTAAAATGGCTCTGCTCCGCTGAACAAATGGCCGCCAGAGCTAAAAATAGAAAAACCTTTAAACAACATCTCTGAAGCCAATGGCTCAATTTCAAAATAATTTCACAGAAATGTTTGACTCATGGCCCTGAACAAAAATTGCTTAAACGGTTCCACTCCGCTGAATAAAATGGCCGCCAGAGCTAAAAATAGAAAAAAAATCTTAGAATGACACAGAGGGCTCAGTTTTGATTTAATCATCATGAAACTTTGCCAGAATCTTTATCTTAATGAAATATAGACCAAATTTTAAACTTGGTCATGTAAGGTCAAAAACTAGGTCACTAGGTCAAATCTAAGAAAGACCTTTTATACACTCTAGAGGACACAGTTATGATTCAATCTTCATGAAACTATGTCCGAATGTTTATCCCTATGAAATCTAGTGAGTCCTGTTGAGTCAAAAACTAGGTCACTAGGTCAAATCTTAGAAAACATTGTGTACGCCCTTGAGGGCACACTTATGATCCAATCTTCATGAAACTGTGAGAATGTTTATTTTTATGAAATCTTGACCTAATTTGTAACTGGACCATGTCCGGTCAAAAACTAGGTCACTAGGTCAGATCTTAGAAAAAATATGTGAACGCTCTATAGGGCACAGTTTTGTCTCGATCTTCATGAAACTTTGTCAAAATGTTTATCCCCAACAAATCTAGACCAAGGGTGCATCAGAATCAGAATTGTTTACTGGTGATACGTCCAAGGACAATCATTCACCAGGATCTGAATCAGAGAAGCTAGTCCCTAGCCCTTATAAGAGAAGTAAACTTAGTAACTGAGTCATCTGGGGTCAAAAACTGGGTCAAACCTTAGAAAAACATTGTGTACACTCTAGAGGGCACAGTTTTGATCCGATACTCATGAAACTTTGTCATTATGTTTATATCCAAAAAATCTAGACCAGATTTGAAACTGGGTCATATGGGGTCGAAAGCTAGGTCATTAGGTTAAATCTTAGAAAAACCTTAGGTACACATTAAGGGTTCATTTTCCATTGAATCTTTGTGAAACTCTGTCGTACGTATGGATGTCTCTGAGGTTAAAGGAAATCACTCACTTAAATATATACAGACTTCAAATTATAGATCTTGATTAGCAATTAAATTTGGTGAAAATTTCATGAAAAGCGGACTAAAAATAAAAAAGATATGAAAATTTTAAAACATCAAAATGGCCGTCTTCGAGGGTGCCATTTTGTAAGTTCCTGTCACGTGATGAATATTTAAATCTAGAATAAGAGCATAAATTGCTTACTTATACAGTATTATTTAGTTTTGATTGTTTCTTTATGAAGTAAAATATAGATTTATGCATTTCATTTATCTACAGTTTGTTTCAAACTTTAAGTGTTAGGATTTTCATTTTGGACTGAGTTTATGACGTCATCAACTCACAGATTTGCTGTTTCCCAGCTCAACATTTTAATATCTTTAAACTGTCATATCTTTCTTATTTTAAGTCCGGTTTTCATGAAATTTTCGGCAAATTTCCTTTTTTATTAGAATCTTTAATTTGAGTCCAACATGCATTTTAGTGAGTGTTTTCCTTTAAGTTCACAGTCTACTCAGGTGATTGATCCAGGGCCATCATGGCCCTCTTGTATTTCTTCCTGCAACACAAGTACACACTGCTGTGCAACTATGGACCCAGGAAGCAATCTAATTTCAGTACATGAATTCAACATCAAACGACGGAAGACATTATGGATACTAGTAAGCATTATTAAAACATGAAATTGGAAGCTGAGAGTTTGTAGAGTAATAAAGCGCACTTCACTCTGATTTTTGGCATGAGTAATCTCTTGAAACTTAATAGCAGCAATAAAGCTACTTGTCAAGAAAAAAATGCATGATCAAGGCTAAGAATGAAAACATTGTATGGACCATGCTTCACCTATTTTAAGTTCACCTGTATGAAAGTACAGAGAGCTATTGTTGTCACTTGGACGTCGGCTTGGGCGTCACACTTTAAAGGTTTACGTAAAGTTTTTTTATGTGATGGGAAAGGCACTGCAGGCGAGGTCTTGTTTTCTTCGGTTCTCTTTCAAACCAGCAGAAGATTCTTCTGCTGGTTTGAAAGAGAATCGAAGAAAGAAATAAAGATGTTACGGTAATGGATACAGTTTTATGAGGAGCAACCCTGATCTCAGTCTTAACAATTGGAGTCAACACTGGAAAGATTTTATTCCTCTAGGAACAGATTCTTAAAGAGTAGACCCCATTCTGAAAAGGCTTTGCACTCAAGGAAGCAAACAGGAAGAAAAGTTGTCTATGAAAGAAATGGTGGGGAAACATGAAAATGTACACATATATATACCTTAAATCACATTGGCTATAATAATCACTCACTGAAGGCAGAGGGATATTGTTTTGTCTGTCTTTCCATCAGTCCATCTGTCCATCCGTCTGGAGCCATTACTAGATAACCACTGAACTGAATTTCAAGAAACTCAAATAAATATCACTACAATGTGATGATGCATGTCAGGTTTCGTGAGACTGGCTTCAGTAGTGCTTGTGTTATTGCCCTTGAATTGATTTGAAATCAATTAAATTAAGGAATGAATGTTATTTTTTAGCTCACCTGAGCACGAAGTGCTCAGGGTGAGCTTTTGGGATACCCTGATGTCCGTCGTACGTCCGTCCGGCGGACGGACGTCCGTCAACTTTTGCTTGTGTACACTCTAGCGGGCACAGTTTCGATCCAATCTTTATGAAACTTTGTCAGAATGTTAGTCTTTATAAAATCTAGGCCAAGTTTGAAACTGGGTCATGTCGGGTCAAAAACTAGGTCACTAGGTCAAATCTTAGAAAAACCTTGTGTACGCTCTAGAGGGAAAATTTTTTATCCAAAGTTCATGAAACTTTGTCAGAATGTTTATCCTCATAGTATCTAGGATAAGTTCGAAACTGGGTCACGTCGGGTCTAAAACTAGGTCACTAGGTCAAATCATAGAAAAACCTTGTGTACGCTCTAGAGGACACAGTTTTGATTCCATCTTTATGAAACTTTGTCAGAATGTTTATCTCCATAAAATCTAGGCCAAGTTCGAAACTGGGTCATGTCGGGTCAAAAACTAGGTCACTAGGTCAAATCTTAGAAAAACCTTGTGTACGCTCTAGAGGGCACAGTTTTCATCCAAATGTCATGAAACTTTGTCAGAATGTTTATCCTCATAGTATATAGGATAAGTTCGAAACTGGGTCACGTCGGGTCTAAAACTAGGTCACTAGGTCAAATCATAGAAAAACCTTGTGTACGCACTAGAGGACACAGTTTTGATTCCATCTTTATGAAACTTTGTCAGAATGTTTATCTCCATAAAATCTAGGACAAGTTCGAAACTGGGTCATGTCGGGTCAAAAACTAGGTCACTAGGTCAAATCTTAGAAAAACCTTGTGTACGCTCTAGAGGGCACAGTTTTCATCCAAATGTCATGAAACTTTGTCAGAATGTTTATCCTCATAGTATCTAGGACAAGTTGGAAACTGAGTCACGTCGGGTCTAAAACTAGGTCACTAGGTCAAATCATAGAAAAACCTTGTGTACGCTCTAGAGGACACAGTTTTGATCCAGTCTTTATGAAACTTTGTCAGAATGTTTATCTCCATAAACTCTAGGCCAAGTTCGAAACTGGGTCATGTCGGGTCAAAAACTAGGTCACTAGGTCAAATCTTAGAAAAACCTTGTGTACGCTCTAGAAGGCACAGTTTTGATCCAAAGTTCATGAAACTTAATCAGAAAGTTTATACTTATAATTTCTAGGATAAGTTTGAAACTGGGTCATGTCGGGTCGAAAACTAGGTCACTAGGTCAAATCATAGAAAAACCTTGTGTACGCTCTAGAGGACACAGTTTTGATCTAATCTTTATGAAACTTTGTCAGAATGTTTATCTTCATAAACTCTAGGCCAAGTTTGAAACTGGGTCTTGTTGGGTCAAAAACTAGGTCACTAGGTCAAATCATAGGAAAAACCTTGTGTATGCTCTAGAGGACACAGTTTTGATCCAATCTTTATGAAACATTGTCAGGATGTTTATCTCTATAAACTCTAGGCCAAGTTTGAAACTGGGTCTTGTTGGGTCAAAAACTAGGTCACTAGGTCAAATCTTAGAAAAGCCTTGTGTACGCTCTACAAGGCACAGTTTTGATCCAAAGTTCATGAAACTTTGTCAGAATGTTTATCCTCATAATATGTAGGACAAGTTTGAAACTGGGTCATGTCAGGTCAAAAACTAGGTCACTAGGTCAAATCATAGAAAAACCTTGTGTACGCACTAGAGGACACAGTTTTTATCCAAAGTTCATGAAACTTTGTCAGAATGTTTATCCTCAATATATGTAGGATAAGTTTGAAACTGGGTCATGTCGGGTCAAAAACTTGGTCACTAGGTCAAATCTTAGAAAAAACCTTGTGTACGCTCTAGAAGGCACAGTTTTCATCCAAATGTCATGAAACTTTGTCAAAATGTTTATCCTCATAATATCTCGAACAAGTTTGAAACTGGGTCACGTCGGGTCAAAAACTAGGTCACTAGGTCAAATCATAGAAAAACCTTGTGTACGCTCCAGAGGACACAGTTTTGATCCAATCTTTATGAAACATTGTCAGAACGGGGCGTTGTATGTGAGAAGGGGCAACACTGGATTCATTATCACTGCGATAAGTTGACGCAGGATGAAATAAATCGGCTGCATACTGATAAGGGCTTCATTTTTAACTGTAAGAAGTGCTCAAAAGATGATACTGCGGTTAAAGTACCAATCGAATCTAATTCAAATAGTGCTAAGAATATTACACTTGAACTGCCAATTATAACTCACGTTAGTTGTGCACAAGCAGATAGCATATTGAATGAAGAGCAAGAAATTGAGAATGCTCAAGACTGTGGTGTTTGTGGGAATAGTGTGGGTGACGAACCAATAGCATGTCTCCAGTGTAATATTAGCTGTCATAAAGAATGTATGGAACCTAGTGGTATGGACTATACTTGTCTGAACTGCAATTCTTTAGATATGCAAATTTCTACCCAGGCAGGAACTTTGGAACAAAATGAGGAAACTTTAGTATCTTCTCAAGAAACTCAGGTCAATTCAACTTTGCAAATTTCTACTGAGGAGATTTTAGCAAACTCCCAAGAAACCCAGATCAGCTCTACTCTCAGTCAAACTATTAATGAACCAGTGTTGACTACATGTAAAACAAAAACTTTAACTCAGAACTCAAAGTCAGTTAATAATATAGATGGGGTCGTGAAGCAGCGAGAGCTGCGGCAGTGGGAGCAGAAGCTCCGTAAGCGAGAAGAATCTTTGAAACTTAAGGAAGCAAAAGAAAGCAATCAGGATAAAGATAACCAGAGGTTACTTGAGTATATAAATAAATTAGAGGCTCGTAATAATGAACTCACGCAGACTGTTAACACATTGCAGCGGAGGATAGATATTTTAGAAAACCCACTGGTCAAAAGTGAAACAAGAATCAGCAGCAAGGAGCCTCAATGTCATGCATCTCGCCAGGAGGATGTTGATGACCTGATCATTGGGGTACGTGAGCGGGTCACCAGGTTTGTCCTGGGTAGGGTCAGTGCACAGATTGATGCTCTGGAAAATCAGGCTGGCATGAGTGGTCAAAGTGCGGAATTTCATCATGCTTGTGGAGGCAGTCAACGTCCGGAATCCTTTATTGTTCATAGTAATAGGCCTAATTATACAGTCTTAGATAATTCTCAACACATCAACACTTGTGAAAGCAAGGTCCAAGATATAAATGGACAGGTACAGCAGAATAAGGCTATAAGTCAACATGTAGAATCTCTTCATGCTTGTAGAGATAATCAACGTACGGAATCTCATCCTCCGCAAGGAAATAGATCTGTCTCTAGTTATACAGAGTTTGAGAACCCTAATATGAAGGTAAATAGACATGAAATTAATACCCAAAATGTGAATACTGACTCGTACCATGGAAGAAGTGTTTATCCGAATGAGACAATAAATCAAACAGGGCCAACAATTTTTAACCCACATGCAGTGAACATGAACCCTTCTGTAAATATTCCAGCTCAAGGAAAGAGAAATGCCAACAATGTAAATACAGCATGCACTTCAAGTATGGTTCCACAGCATTCGGGGCCACGTAGTGGTGAGAGGCAGAACGCTACAAGGGAACCAGCGGTGATGGGGTATGATATAGGTAGTATAGGACAATTTGTGGGACAACCATTGATAAGGGCTGATGAAAGATATTCTCCTGTAATCAACCAGCCTTTTTTGTACCAAATACAGCCGTACCAGCGCCCAAGATAGCATTAAAGGACTGTCAGTTGAGTATTGCTACGTTTAACTGTAAAAATATAAATACTTGTCAGTTGGTTTTTAGTGACCTCGGAAAATCTGTAGATATAGTACTCATTCAAGAACATTGGTTGTTCGACTGTAATTTGCATAAATTGAAGGCAGTAAGTAGTGAATACACAGGATGTGGTAAAGCTGTAGATACAGGAGACCCGATTCTCCCTGTTCAAATGCCAAGAGGGTACGGCGGAACAGGCATACTGTGGAAGCACGAAATCGACCATTTAATCCAAGTGTTACCAGATGGCGGTAACCGTATACAGTGTGTTGAACTCAAGGGAGAGAAACCACTATTACTGATATCCGCTTATATGCCGTGTAGAGGTCTTTCGGACAACATAGATGATTATAGTGACTGTCTGGATCAGTTAAACGAAATTGTGGCTAAATACAGCTCTTCGCATCTTATAGTTTTAGGAGGTGATATGAATGAAGATCTGGCGTTGCGGGGCCATTCGACCAGAGCCCGACTTCTGAAAAATTTCCTTGATGATTCAGCATTGGAAACAGTCAACACAAGCAAAACGTATAGTAATTCTGAAGGTGTCTTAACATCTACATTGGATTATATCTTCTATTCTAGAGAGTTCTCCGATAAGATTGTGGAACTTAAACCCATAGAGGACTTGCATACGAGTGTGTCAGATCATATTCCAGTATTATGCAAACTACAATATAAACTAGATAAAATTCATAGTGCAAAAGACAATAATAATCTTAAACTCACGAAAATATGTTGGAAAAAGGTCAACCAGGAGTCCTATAATGCTAACTTGTCTTCAGCTCTACGCGGGTTGGACACTGATGTCAGTACGGTCGGAGCATTGGACAATTCAGTCAAGAAATTAAATGAGATATTGGATAGTTGTGCTAGGTCAGCAGCTCCAAATTCAGGAAAACGCCCACGAAAAGCCAAACTCAGGACATGGACGCCTGATGTGCAAAATGCGATAAAAGCCAAAAAGAAAGCGTTTTTTGAGTGGAAGCAGGCTGGAAGGCCAGATGACAAAGATAATGGCACAGTAATAAACAAGAAACAGACAACAATTCTTTTAAGGCAAATATGCAGGCGTGAGGTCAGCAATGAAACTCTCGAAGAGCGACAAGTGATAATCGACTCGCGCAGCACTAATATGGCCTTATTTCACAAACTTGTGAATAAACAACGTGGAAGGCTCTCGTCATTTATTAATGAGTTGCATGTTGGGGAGGACGTCTACAACAATCAACACGACATACTGTTAGGCTGGCGACAGCACTTTGAGCAATTAGCTACACCAACCAACGAATCCTGTTTTGACTCAGATTACAGAAAACTAACTGAAATGGAGCTTCGTGAAATTAGAGCCCTGTGTCAGAACCCAAACGACTCTGAGTCCCCAATATCCAACAATGAAGTATTATCAGCCATCAAGTCATTGAACAAAGGAAAATCGGCAGACATCTATAATGTAACTGCAGAACATTTATCATATGGAGCCGACAAGATTGTTCCAGTACTAACTGAGCTGCTAAACAGAATGTTCCAGCTGGGTATTGTTCCGGATTCACTGAAAGTAGGAGTTCTGACTCCAATTTATAAGCGGAAAGGATCCAATTTAGAATCCAAGAACTATCGTGGAATTACAGTTACACCAGTATTGTCAAAAGTCCTTGAAACCATCCTGAGGGAGAGGATCAAACCAACTATTTTAGAGCAACAAAACAAGCTACAGAGAGGGTTTACCGAGTCATCATCCCCCATGAACTGTTCGTTAATACTTGAGGAGAGTATCCGTGAAAGCATGGACAATAATCAACCTACCTATATAGCATTTCTAGATGCTAAATCAGCATTCGATGTGGTTAGTCATACAAGTCTCCTTCGCAAGCTCTACCATATGGGAATAGATGGACAGTGTTGGAATCTTATAGATAGTCTACACAGCAAAGCTGAAACAGTAGTAAAATGGGGAGGCCAACTTTCAGACAGTTTTTCAATCCACCAAGGAGTGAGGCAGGGCGGAATATTAAGCACTGATATGTACAAGGTCTACAACAACAAGCTGCTCGATCGACTTGAGTCAACCATGCTTGGTGTCAACATAGGAGGTATAAACTGTGTAGCTCCTACATGTGCTGATGATACAACCCTGGTGAGTGGGAATCGCAGTGCCTTGCAAACGCTTCTAGGTATAGCAGTGGACTACAGCACCATGGAGCACTACCTTCTTCAACCAGTAAAGAGTGTTGTGCTTAGTGTACCAGCCCCCAGGAGGAGGAATAAGGTAGAAGATGCATACCAATGGACATTGAATGGGGAACCGATGCCAAATGTCTCCGAGACTATGCACATGGGGATAATGCGATCCGTAGATACAGAGCAGTCTGCAACTAAGGAGAACATTCAAAAAGCTAGGAGAACCCTTTATAGCTTAATGTCCTCTGGCTTGCATGGAGAAAATGGACTTGACCCAGAATCAGCTATCCATCTTATGCAGACATATGTAATACCGGTGCTGGTGTACGGCATGGAAGTGGTGTTACCAAGACGGAAATATATGGATATGCTTGAAAAATTCAACAAAAAATTCCTAAAGCTAATATTGTCATTACCAGTTAATACAGCTGATCCTGCAGTGTATGTGCTTAGTGGCACGTTACCAGTTGAGGGGATTATACATAAGCGTGTATTAACGTTTTTTGGGAACATATCTCGATTACCCAAATCATCAATTGAGCATCAACTAGCAGTTAGGCAGCTTAGCGTGAAGTCGAGCGACAGTCACAGTTGGTTCATTGCTGTGAAGGAAATCTTCTTAAAGTACGAATTGCCAGACCCATATGATCTGTTGGACACTCCACCATCTAAATTCCATTGGAAAAAAGTCGTGAATGAGCATGTAAACAGACATTGGGAAAAACACATTAAAGAAAGTGCTGTACTCTATACAAGTCTTAAGTTCCTTAACGTCAGTGAATTTTCATGTGGCAAGAGACATCCACTGCTTAGAACATTGGGTAACATCAGGGAAGTTCCACGTATTAGTACAAAACTAAAGTTAGTGACTGGTACCTATATACTACAAACGAACCGGGCAACGTTCAATCAAAATCAAGTTAATCCAGTGTGTCTTTTGTGTCACCGAGAGAATGAGACTGTCGAACATTTCCTGCTTAACTGTCCTGCTTTGGCTAGTCTTAGAAACCCTCTTATAGACACTATATTATCTCTGTGTGCTGGTGTGTACTCACCTACTAACAGTTCAGTTAGCTTCCTGCAGCTAATATTAGACCATAGTGCATTAACAACCAGCCTGAATGCTAGTGATGGTGAACAATGGCGAAGCATTGAATTCCACTGTAGACGTCTATGTCACATTTTACACTGCGAGAGGTACAAGTTGCTGTCTCTGGTACCAAGGCGCCGGAGGAAAAATAAACAATGAACTGTTTTTTTAATCGAGGCAATCCGTCCCACACATTGCGCCTACTAATATGGTTTTATAAAAGTTTTAGACTGTAAATAGAGATAGGCTAACGTGTAAATAGAGTGGTGGATGTGAAAACCATTTTAAACCTGGTGTTTTAAAAACTTTGAAGTATTCTTACTCCGTGAGGAGGTGTGCCGAGACGGGCAGAATCTATGACAACAACAACAACAACAATTGGCTGACGTCTGGTATACGTCACTGAAAGTGTTTGCTATGGGCGCAAAGTAGCACAATTTTAAAGATGAAAATGTGAAAAGTGCATTAAAATGGGGATAACTATTAAAAAATGTCATTTGGGGAGGTAAATCATCGGTTTTATGGTCGCATTAAATCAAAATTTCAGACCATAAAAACGACAATTTACCTCCCACCCAGGCATTTGAGTGGCTTTCTTGCGATCCATAACACTGACACTCATCAAATTTGGCATAGAATTTCGTTGTAGGCAGGTCTCATGAGATGCTACCCTACATTGTGCCCTTGGCCTATTTTTCACACTCTGTTGCCTCAAAAGTTTGCATTGACTTTGAACTTAAAATCCATTTCTTGACTCTAGTCCATACATTCATCAAACTTGTCATGCATAATAATACTTAGCATCCACCTGCCTACACAGGCGGCTAGGAAACTCCCAGCAGGCACATGACGTCAAATGACGTCCGTCGATGCGACGTCATCACGTCGCATCGACGTCGGTGTGATGTCATTACGACGCCATGTGCCTTCTTGGCTCTGTATTGTCAGAGATCAAACTACAGATCTGAAAAAAAAATGAAGTTTTTTTCTGACTTTAGGGAGAAGTTTTAGCGCAATTTTCATCCTTGCCTATATACATGTACAGTGGACTCGACAGTATCAGATCATCGTCGGTATCGGATCACTCATAAGTTATCACCCATTTTTCTCACAAACGAAGCAAATATTTTTACCATTGTAGCCTATTACAGTCATCAAGTTAGACCAATGACAAAGTGCAGGGTGCAAAATTCGATCGAAATGTGCAGCTGTGAAACAAATCAGAGTTGTTGAAAAGCTTGGCCCCAATTCTGTGGCGCTTACATTTTGTCTGTTGCTCTTTATCCCCAAACTGGAGCCCCCCTGTGCAGGGAGAGTCATCCCCTGTGCACGTTAAAGATCCCTACTATAGCTATATATATGGCTATACGTAGGTTTTCACCCTGCAACACCGGAGTGTACAAAAGTACACCGTCTGTGTCCCCTTCGGGGGTTAAGGCGTAAATGGAAGAAAGAAAGAAAGAAAGAAAGAAAAAAAAATAGATTTCGGTTGTTTACACAATTTTATCATTAGGCGATTGAAACCAAGTCTGCTTTGTAATGTGTCCTGGCATCCCTCAAATTGCAGGCAGTCATCATTTTGTGACATCCCAGTATTTGATGAAACTAAAAACTTGAAAATTCGGACACCGATGTGCGACAGTAGCGGATCATTACATGTATATAATTTGAGCTGAAATACAGGCTTCAGCTGGAAAACTTTATGGCGGATGCATGGTCTGATGCTGAAAGCAAATTATACATCAACTATCTGAGTGGCTGCTGAGTCTTCTTTGAAAGAAGATCGGTATAAAAATAACACAAAATATCCCCCATCCCACGCCCCACACACTAGCGTCTGATAATGTACAACTGAGCTTCCGCTAAACATTCAGGATCAGCTCGCATGTGTGTGAACCCATTAATGACTGGCGCTCATCAGATGGATATTTGTACGCTGTGTAGACTCAGGTTAATGCAGTAGAACACGCTGAATGACCATTTAGTGTTTATACACTGTTTGCATTGAAATATCAATGTTAAGGCGGAAAATCGCCGTAAATTTGTCGATCCTGATCGGACTCTACGGTCTTATCAGGGTGCATTCTTTGCAAAGTCAGATTATGGTCTTTACTGTTTGGGTTGTTCTGTGCTATAGGGGTGCAGGGGAGTACTGAGCTAAGGATTATTGATATGCTTGTACATAAATTTTGCACACATTCAACTGTTATTTAACAGACATAACATGCCGTTGCTGGTGAAGGACCACGTGAAAATATCGTTGAAAGGCTGTAACAGTTTCCTCTGAAAGTTTAATAGGTCCAACTATTTATGTGGCCAAATTATTGAAGCTAAGAATGTTGGCAGAACGCCTCGGAGGAACTCTCCTGTAAAATCATATCAAATGATCCGATACTGTCGCACCTGATTCGTTACTGTTGTACTGAGACCCTCCTTTAAGTCTGGATAGGTCATCTGCCCTCAAAGGAATACATTTCGTAAATATTTTGACATGGATAAATAAAAGGGATATTTTGCAATCGTTATGTATAATAACATACAGCATTTTAGCATTCATATACAAAAAAGGAGTTTTATTGAACTTGATCCGATACTGTCGAGTCCAATGTATTCTATACATTTAAATTTCTCCTTCAGCTCAGAACAGGTAGAAGTTTGATCCTGCAGGGAGTCTATGTCTCCCTTATCTCTCTCTAGCTTGATCCCTGGAACATAAAGCGACATAACTGCAAAAGCCATTGAAATAGTCAGGGGAAAAAGGCTGAAATGACATATTCAAGTTAATGAATAGTTTCCTCTTTTCTCAGCCACCCTGTCACAAAGGCCATTAGGACAGTGGTATTTATGATTTAGTTTCTTCTTTACAAACTGCAAACAGGCATCATCCTAGAGGTGTAGCCAACGTTATATATATTATTTCCGATTAACTTGACTTCTACCTCGCTCGGGGTAAACAGGAGTAAACTCCGATAGAGCACGTAAACTTAAAAATACTGTCCGAAGCCGATTCCTCATTACAAACATAGTCCATTTCTTTGTAGTTGTCAGTTGCGATAACCGAACTATAATAACCCACTGCTCTTTCAGGGAACTGAAACTATGGATTTGATCATAGAATGGATGGCTGGATGACTTTTGTTTTACGTCATTTTAAACAGTATTTCAGTCATACCAGGACGATGGGAGGGTGATAAAGAAAGGCTGTGTGCAATCGAACTCCGTTTACGGTTGTCCGCCACCAGTGGATCTCGAACCTAGGACTGCTAGATCAGTGGGACAGTGCTTAATCTACTGAGCTACCGGGGCTCCTGATTGGATCATAATGCTTGTATTGAACAAGGCAGGGTAACTTAGGATACGGCTAAAGAATATGAATATCTCTAGTTGTTTTTAGCTCACCTGAGCCAGCGGCTCCGGGGGAGCTTATAGGATGGTAAGGCTCCGTCGTCCGTCGTCGTCCGTCCGTCCGTCCGTCGTCCGTCCACAATTTCAAACGACTTCTCCTCTGAAACCGCTGGGCCAATTATAACCAAATTTCATATGCAGCCTCTAGGGAACTTAGGAACGAAAAGTTGTTCAAACGGTCCTGGTCACATGACCAACATGGCCGCCACGCCCATATATGGTAAAAACCTAGAAAAATCTTCTTCTCCAGAACCGATAGGCCGATGGCCTTGAAACTTTGTATGTAGCATTGGGCACACGAGTATTACCAAGATTGTTCAAATTATGACCTTGGGTTGACCTTGACCTTTTTTACGGTAAGGTCAAATTTGCTTACTCATGCTTTTATATGGCAAAATGCTGCAACATAAGATATCTTGGAAACTGTTGAAGATTTTGGCCTAACAATTGGTACATACAGTCATCTTAATGACTACATGAAGATTTATGAGTACAAGAGGTCAAGGTCATTCTTTGACCTTTGACCCAGAACTCTCATATTTTGACAATATCAAACAATCTCCTCAAAAACCACTAGGCCAATTGTAACCAAATTTCATATAGATCCTCCAGGGGTTGAGGGAATGAAAATTTGTGCATACGGTCCAGGTCACATGACCAACATGGCCACCACACCCATATATGGTAAAAACCTTTAAAAATCTTTTTCTCCAGAACCAGTAGACCGATGGCCTTAAAACTCGGTATGTAGCATTGGGTACTCAAGTACTATCAAGATTGTTCAAATTATGACCCTGGGTTGACCTTGACCTTTTTTACGGCAAGGTCAAATATGGGAAAATGCTAGAACATGAGATTTCATGGTAAGTTTTGAAGATTTTGGCCTAAAAATTGGTACATAGAATCATCTTAATGAGTACATGAAGATTTTTGAGTACAAAGGTCAAGGTCATTCTTTGACTTTTGACCCAGAAATCTCAAATTTTGACAATTTCAAACAATCTGCTCTAAAACCACTGGGCCAATTGAAACCAAGTTTCATATAGAGCCTCGAGGGATTGATGGAATGAAAATATTTTCTAACGGTCCTGGACACATGACCAACATGGCCGCCACGCCCATATATGGTAAATACCTTTAAAAATCTTCCTCTCCAGAACCAATTGACAGATGGCCTTGAGACTTTGTTAGTAGCATTGGGTACTTGAGTACTATCAAGATTGTTCAGATTATGACCTTGTGTTGACCTTGACCTTTTGCAGCAAGGTCAAATGTGGGAAAATGGTAGAACATAAGATTTCATGGAAAGTTTTGAAGATTTTGACCTAAAAAATTGGTATATACAGTTGTCTTAATGAGTTCATGAAGAATTATGAGTACAAGAGGTCAAGGTCATTTTTTTACCTTTGATCCAGATTGCTCATATTTTGACATTTTCAACCATTTCCTCAAAAGCCAAAGGGCCAATTGTGAACACATTTCATATAGAGCCTCCAGGGGTTGATTGAATGAAAATTTGTTCAAACGGTCCAGGTCACATGACCAGCTTGGCCGCCATTACCACTTACGGGATAATCTTTAATATTTTTCTTCCCCAGAACCAATACACCTATGACCCTGAAACTTTGTAAATAGCATGGAGTACTAGAGTACCACCAAGACTGTTCAAATGGTGACCTTGGGTTCACCTTGACCTTTTTTGCGGCATGGTCAAATATGGGAAAATGCTAGAACATAAGATTTCATGGAAAGTTTTGGAGATTTTGGCCTAAAAATGGTATATATGGTTGTCTAATGAGTACATGAAGATTTATGAGTACAAGTGGTCATGGTCATTCTTTGACTTTTGACCCAAAACTCATATTTTGACAATTTCAGACATGATAAGTATAAGCCACCTTGCCAATTGTTCAGGTGAGCGATTCAGGGCCTCATGGCCCTCTTGTTTTTTTTAAGTGTGCATTCTTTTTCTGTTAAATGTAAACAAAGTTACATTTCTGACTTAAGCGCCGAAATCAGTTTTCCGGGATAAGCGTATTTTTGCTATCCCATTTAGACGCTGTTTATCCTATTTAAGCGCAATTCCCATTTAGTCGCCTCACACACGTACGACATGAACACTTAGATTAACCCTCGTACTATGTACTTGTATTCCCCTATGTAACTCCAAGAATGTAACCCGGTTTGGTTTCACTTCTCCGCCAAAAAGATTGGGGTTAGCCGGGAAAAGCCACCATCACAAACATCCACATATGGACTGACTAGGTGAATGGAAGAAAGTATTTAAGTTGTTTGTTTGAATAAAAAAAAGTTGAAAATACCAATGGAGAAAGATTGACTTAAAAAATATAAGCATGAGTAAGCTTCATTCGGTTAACCCAGCCTTGCCTTGGTGTTACACCGCGTGCGAACAAAAAAGTCGATTAATTTAAATATCGCATATAACTCGGGGTTATATGCCGAATGCGCTTTAATTCCGCGGAACTGCGTTAATCTCCGGTATTCGGTTAAGTAGAGTGTTTATGCCGAACTTGCCTTGGTTTTATTCGATCGAAGGTGCAGATAGCCACAAATAGCACTTGCACTGAACAGTGCACAGTCTCGCTTGATTTTGGAGGGTGATACTGAACAGTGAAGCAAGTTGGCGTCCAGCAAGGGGAAAACGTCCCAACAGGTAAGCATTTGATTTTTATTAAGGGAAGAATGTTAGTAGGAATCAAAATCCCTGAGGAAAATTCTTTATAATAATGTTGCATAGCATAGATGATTTTTTTCTCTCTTTCTACTATGATATTGGAATTTCGGTTGAACAGGAAAATAAGAGTTTAAATCATGTATTACGCATATAAGAGAAATAATCTATGGCATCGCTCCTCAGTTCCACTGTTGTGGTGCTAATTTTAGTTCAGTATGATAATATATTCTGCATTTGTTTGGCATATAGATTGCTAAGACATTAACTTTGTGCTTTGGGCTGTTTTAATATGTATGATTATTCGACATTGAAACCAAGAAGGTCGAATAAATTAGGGACAACTCGGACCAAATTCTACAGACAACTCGTTTCAATAGAAACAGCTAACAGAATCGATGTTAATCTCATCGCTATGGATAGTTCCGTAAAATTCTAAAAAATTTGGACACCTAAAATAATTACAGTTTTATTTGGATATTTTCTCTCGCCTATTTTCCCCGCTCTCTGGGAGACAGCTAGATACTAGTATAGACTGGAATACTATCTCCAAGAGCCGTTAAACCCAAGACAACCAACCAATTACAGCTATGAGAGTAGTTATCCTAAAAGGTGGGACAGTCTAGTGATTACAATGCAGTAGTTGCGTGCAGTAAATGGAATGCCAAGTTTGTAGACCCTGATCAGACTGCTCCGTTGAGCAGTCCGACCTGGCTGGGTCTGCACCTTTTGCTGAGACCTGTCCCAATATTTAGAAAAGATCCATGACACCTTTTTGCTCTAATTCTCCCCTGAAATTTTTCAGGAGACATAGATGTCCCCCATATTTTTTATATATATTTCTAAAATGTTTTTTAGTACACCCCCCCCCCCCACACACACACCCGCACACACACACACACACACACACACACACACACACACACACACACACACACACACACACACACACAAAATCACCAAAAATGTCCCTCAGAGTAAGTTGCCATGGGTACATGTATCCCATGAAAGAAACATCCGAGAGAAAACCCTGCATATGAAGAATTGAATTGAACACACTTTGATCAAGTCCCAGGCATGAACAGTCCAACTGAAGTCCGTGTTCTTGATTCGATTAAAATACATATAGGTCACAAGCATGACTAGAAATCACAGTATTAATAATTGCACATGGGACAAAACAGTCACAGATTTTTTAAAAATCTTTTTGTGCAAACTAAATACTATACAGGGGCGTAACTAGGGGCAATTTCATAATACGCACAGCCATGTTTTATTCTCTACTTCTTGAAGGGAAAGCTAGTATTTCAGCCACTTTGGTAATTGGTATTGAAATCTTGTCTAATTTATAAATTTTCAGCATGCAAATATGCAAGTGCGTGTTGAAATTTTGTCAATTTTGACAAAATTTCAATACTCACTTGCGTATTTGCCGTATAGGTAGCTACGCCCTTGGATTTTTTAAAAATCTTTTTGTGTAAACTAAATACTATAACTACCATAGGGAGGTATGGTCGAGTGGTTAGAGCGACTCGGGTTGGACAAGCAAGCGAAGGGTAAACTGCCAACCCAGTAAATGAGGGAAAGATAAGGCAGAGAAGGGAGAGGAATGGGTTCCGCCTTTCATATGCTGTGCTCAGGATACAGTCGGCCTCCCCTACGGCCACTAGACTATGGGAACCTTTACTTAGTTGAGTTTAAGGTGAAGGCCTATGCATAAGTTGCATGTTTAATCTCTCTTTCGATATATTTGTTATAGCAATTGGTAAAACATAGTATCACGCCCAGTAATGAAGAGATAATGAATGTGTGTTAATACCTATTTAGGTTATTGCTTATTGCTTATGTTGTCTATGTTTTTTTTTTCACGATTTGCATGTCTTTCATGTCAGATGCTTCTGAGCTCTGTTGTTTCCATTCTCACAGGGTATAATCGATTCCGCCAATTTTCGCTTCCTGCAGAGACTGTCCGTCATATTTGGCTTCCACCGAGACTGTCCGCGAACTCTTGCTTCCTGCAGAGACTACTGTCCTCGAAAAATGGCTTCCTGCCGAGACTGTCCGCGTGATTCTGCTTCCTGCCGAGAGCCTCGGCAGGAAGCAGAATCACGAGGACAGTCTCTGCAGGAAGCCATTTATCATGTACAGAAGTCTCGGCAGGAAGCAAGAGCTCGCGGACAGTCTCGGCGGAAGCTAAATATGGTTTACAGTCTCTGCAGGAAGCGAAAATTAGCGGAATCGATTATACCCTGTGATTCTCAATAGATTACAAAACATAATGGTCTAATAACGGTGAAGGAGTCTCAGCTGAGTTTTGATAAATGAAATAGATGTTCTTAAAAGTATGATCCTTTAGAAGCAAGGAACACACCAAAGAATAGAAAAGAGCAGACTCGGTGTAATGGAGTCTGTTCATGACTAGAAATGAAATGTGCGACACCAGCCATGCCCCCTAGCACCGGCTTAAGCGGAACTCTATTTTCAAAATTACTCAGACGAACTCGATGATCCCAAAGGACCAGAAAATGTAATCTACACTATGATGATGTACGGGGACGTTTTACGGCCGCCACATAGCACAAACACCAGCTGCAGTAAAGATAAATATGTTCTGAAAAGTAAATTCCATTGGAAGCGAGGAACACACCAAAGAATAGAAAATAGCAGACTCGGTTTAAACAAGTTGTCCGAAGAAACAATAAAGCTTCACAGATTTCTGTATTTTGGAATCATAAACTGACATTTTGACAGCCATGTTGGGTTTTAAGCCGACTTGGTAACGCATGCCACGTTTAAAATTTCAGATATTTTTTTGAAGAAAACATATCATTTCAATTTTCTGTGACAGTGTTTCCGTAGGAAAACACCAGCGGCCATACGTGGATCATGTATTCCCTGCTACACTGCGAAGATCTTTTCCACTCACTTCCGTGCCGATGTTAGGGAGGCTAAGGTTTTGATTTTCATTTTTATGGGGCTGGTTGATATGGTTGACAACGCAGACCCAGATCAAGCCGCTCCTATAGGGTCGCCACAGTTAGCACAAGCAGAATTAGCCTTTTAATCTGTATGAGATGCATTATTGCAAAGTTAAACCAAACTGTACCATGTTTAGGATAACTGTGGTAATCATTTACGGTACTTTGAAATATAGACTGGTTTTCTAAAGTAGGATACCCATAATAAGGCATTGTTTCGTCTATCAGCGAAAGCTTTTATTTGCACTAATCAATTCTCTCTCTCTCTCTCTCTCTCTCTCTCTCTCTCTCTCTCTCTCTCTCTCTCTCTCTCTCTCTGCCGGTGTGTGTGTGTGTGTGGGGGGGGGGGGGGGGGGGGGTGCTGGGGGAGACGGGGCTATAAAGGAAAATATACATGAAAAATATTTGAATGGTATTTCAAAAAATCCATAAACTCCTGAGTATTAGAACAATGTAGACACAGACCATAGCTGCTCCACTGTAGCAGCATATCCAAAGTCTGCGTTGTATACCATTTAGCAGCAACTTAGTGTATCGTAGGTATAACGTGTTACTTGTCAATTTATTTCTCCACAAAAACGTATGTTGTGACCCCTCATTGGAATCGTCTCGCCGAAACGGGTCATATGAGGGGTCACAACATATGTCTTCTTTGAGAAATAGGAATAGCTGTCTCATTATTATCCTTAAATCCCCTACATATCAGCGCAATCGGTAGGGCACCTGACTCGTAAGTCAGAGGTCCTGGGTTCGAATCCCGGTCTGGCCACATACTTTCGTTTCTCCTTCCGCTGATTCAAGAAGGGCAGTTGTCAGTTACTGGCGAAAGTATGTGCACTTAGTACTGGTTAACCGCTTAGGAGGTCTAAGCCTGCCCAGGAATAGTGTGGTTAGGTTAACTGACCATCCCGACATGACCTTAGTTGTTTACCGTGGACGTTAAGCATCAAACCAACCTACATATCAGGACCGCTGGCAATTGTGATGGTGCTCCAACTCATGGAATTATTGCAGTAAATTACATTAAATCTTGCCAGAACACTAATCAATTTAGTCTCCTGGCAGCGCTATGCAGGCAGAAATCAATATAAATGTCAGTCGTGCCTAATCGATATACAGTTAGGATCGGTTACTGTTCTGTTAATGCAGTGCTCTTGAAATGTTCAAAAGACCTTGAAAAGCATGGCTGGTAGACAGCTACTGTAAAGATTGTCTAACGGAAATCATTTAATAGCAGCTGCATGTATATGTTATCTCTAATCCATTTTATACTGAATGAACTCTTCTATCATATATATTGGAAGAGTCCTTTTT